>OY997266.1:372826435-374107685 GCA_963921465.1 Triticum timopheevii
GGGGCAGGCAGCGTATATCGTTTCGCACACAAAGGTGACACGTTCCCTCTCGGAACCACGAGGCTTGTTGAGAGAATCTCCGGTTTTGCAAGAGGCTTATACCAAAACTTGTCCCAATTCAGCCAAAAATTATACATATGAAAACAGGGTTTAGATTATCCCGAACATCTTGCTACCTAGACCAATAATGTACTATGATTTGAATTCAACATAAAATGGATACAAATATTTGAATTGGAGAGCGTATGGTACATGTAGTTCATAGTGAAATATGATTACTGCTATATGCATGCCTTTTTGTTATCAAGATAATTTTTAAATTATTGTATAACTTGACAACAATCGTATTCAAATAAGGAAAATTGATTCAAATTTAGTCCATATGGTAGACGACAATATATATGTTCACATGGTGGAGTAAAATGTTCATATATGATGGAAGATCAAAATGTACGACTACATCAATTATAAACCGCAAGGTCACCTAATGATATATTCGAATTCAACATAACATGGATTCAAAAATTGAAATTCGAGATCATGGCATCTGTAATCAAATAAAAAGGGACATTACTCTTTCTTTGGTGGGAATTGATTTGTTTTTTGTTGTTGTTGAGGGAAGTGCGAATCGATTTGGTACTGTGCAGGGTAATCTTGTTCTCCCAATTTTTTTACACTTTTCTTGTAGTTTTTTCAATGGCATCTATAGCAACATAGTAAAAGGGGACATGACTCTCTTGTGTCTTGTATGAATTGTTTTTTTACACGTTAAGTTTGTTCTGCCGAACAAGGAATCCACGCCTTGTTATCCAGAATTTTTCAAGCTCGAGTATCTTTTGTCTCACCTACTTTGAAACTCCCGCTTCTTCAACCCGCGCCGCGCCTTGTTATCCTGAAATTTGGACGCGTGCGAGAACTCCCTCCTCATCCGAAATCGCTCCCGCAGCCCAGACATGCGAAATCCCCCTTCTACCCTCAGCCGGAAGTGAAGCTCCACGTTGCGGTGTCAAAACCGGTGGGCGTACGCTGGTAACTTACCCTACATTTCAGACAAGCGCGTCCCTAAGCTTGGATCCCCCCTCCCCCTTCACCCCCCCCCCCCATTCGTACACCGAGGCCGCCAAAACCTGCGAAACCCCACGCTCCTCCGTTGGCCTCCCGAGCGCCGCCCAGCCGGAGACTCTTCCCCGACTATGTCATCCACCGCAACAGCTCGTCGTCCCTCATCCACCGCACCGAATGAGGATCTGTTGTCGATTTCGTCGTCCCGCCGGATCAGCCACCCCGTCCTCCACCTCCAAGGAGCTGCCCCGACGTTCGCCTCGTCTATCGCACCACCTTAATCCCCACAGCGCCGTCTTGACCTGCCCCACCAGAACCGCAGCACCCTCACCAATTCCTCCGATAAAGCCAAGGCCAACTCGGCGCCACCAAGGAGGTTCTGCACTCACCGCTGCATTTTATCTTTTATTCGATCTCATGGGACTGCCAGTGCTCGATACCGAGCAGACATGGCGTCTCCATCGACGGCGCCATCGTCGGCCACATCATCCACGACGTCTCTCCCCCATGTCGTTGCTTCCTCGGCGGCGACTTCCACAACGGCACTAGCTGCAGTTGCTCCGACTCTCGCTCGCGCTGCGGCTCTGTTCTTGCTGTCGGTCGCGCTGCTGCACTGCACCTGCTTTCGTTCGTGCTGCTGCTCTGCTCTTGCTCTCGCTTGCGCTGCTGCTGCTGCTGCACAACCTCTGGCAGCTACAAGAGTTGCTGCTTTAGCACTCGCTCGCGGTGCTACTGCACGACTGGCTCTCTGCTAGTGCGTTCCCTGCTCGAGCGTCTGCTGATTTAGATCACTGCTTCTCTGCTACTAGTGCTCGAACGCCCTAAACATCTATTGCAATGCTCTGTTACTAGTTCAATCAGTTTCGACAGTAAAATTCTATTTCGACTATGAAGTTCATTTTCTTCAGTTAAGTTCAGAATGAACAGTACTTACAGCATCTGTCGGAGCGGCCGTGGCGCGGCTGATGCATTTTACATCTAGCACTTTTTGGTGATGTATTTTACATCATCTATTGCAGATGATATTAGGGTCCCACTTCAGATTAACATTGTCTGTCTTTTCATGCTTCAGCCTCGTCGCCATACACCTTAGCGGAGCTGCTCCAATGACGGAACCATCCATCACAGCGGAGCAGTACCCTCGGCGCCGTTTCCAGAGGCCTCGGATCTTCTTCCCCGCCTCCGACAGTCACACCAGCATCATCAACATCCTCCACGTCCAACCCAATGATGCTGAGGTCCACAAGGCTATGCCAAAGAGGTTGTACACTCGTCGCATCACTTTGTTTCTCCATTCCTCTGTTCTTCCAATTCATGTGAGCCAAACACCCAGGTTGACCGAAATCCTATGTTTCCAAATGCTCTGTTTTGCACGTGCATTCCTATCCTATTCCTGTGTTTTTCCTGTCCCTGCGTTTATAGAATCCTCCAATTCTAAGGAGCCCTTACATATTTACTTGATTTTTAGATTGGTGTCAAAGAAAACTCTGTGTGTTATGTCCTGCTCCTGCCGTGCCGTCATCCACCCCACCTGAGGTGCACCATTGACAGAAGCGTTCTCTGCAGCAGAGATCCCCCCTGCAGACTTTCTTTGGCCGCCTCAGATCATCTCCCTATTGCTGGCAGCCACGCCAACTGCATTACCATCATCGACTGAGCAGATGAACCTGAGGACTACACAGTTCCGGAAGAGAGGTCGCAGTCTTTCGTGTTACTTTATCATTCAATCTTGAGTTTTTGAATTGCCCATGGGTCTCATATCGAGCCAGCAACGAATAGTATATGTCTACTATATGGTTCATCTGGGGTCTTCTATGTGGTTCATGTTGGGTGGACAACAAACAATAGATGATCCATTGTCTATCTTTTTAAACTGAAGCTATAATCTACCTGCTATCATTAGTTTTGGATCCATCCACTCGTTTGCTACCATCAGTCTTGATTTTTGCATGCACCCCTTAGGCCTTATAAAATCTAGCTATTTTTTTATTATGCATGTCAGATATTGTACACAATTGTACTGAACATGTAGAGAAAAAGAGAAGACCGTTGCGTGCGAATATAATGTCATGCAGACGCTGCTCCATGGTGGGCGAAGTGCCCCCCCCCCCTCTCCTGCATTTCAAGATTGTATTCCAGAGGAAGATAACTGTTCAGATGGAGATTCAGAAGGAGCCGACCACGCCTGTTTACCATCTGAGGTGTTTGCTCTAACCTGGCATGCTGATGTTGGTCATATCATGCATATGGCGCATTGCATTTCTTACATTATACATCTTATATGTCATCAGCTTAGTTTGGATTTGCTTTATGTGAATGCCACCTGTTTGGTTTCTATATCATACTCCCACCATTCCTAAATATTTGTCTTTTAGAGATTTCAACAAGTGACTACATACGGAACAAAATGAGTGAATCTACACTCTAAAATATGTCTATATACATCCGTATGTGGTAGTCCATTTGAAATCTCTAAAAAGACAAATATTTAGGAACGGAGGGAGTATATGGGAATTATGCAATGCCAACTTCTTTAGCCACGCATCATATACGTGAATCATGCAATGCCATCCTGTTTAGCCAGTCATCGTATATGTGGATTGTATCGTGCCATATTTTTTCCATAATGTATTCCATTTGTCAACAATGTTTATACATTCATCTACTCTTCCTGTGCATCAGCCATTTGAGTCGGTCATGGGAAAATCTGGAGTGAAAACAAGTTCTTCTGAGCAGTCAGTGCTACCCGTCGATGCAGATTTCTTGCTGGTTACAGATAGCTCCTCAGAGGAGGATTCAGAGAGAGATGACTAGTCGTATCCCCCCCCCCCCCCCCGAGGTGCATGCTCTAACTTGGCTGGGTTATATTGCTCACATCATGCATATGGTGTCTTGCATTGCCATGCCATCTGCTTAGATTGGACATGCTTTGTGTGAATGCCTCATGTTTGCTTTCTATATCAGATATGTGAAATATGCAATGCCATGTTTTTCAGCTAGTTATCATATATGTGAATTATCCACCGCCATGGAGCCAGGCATCATATATGTGAATTATCTCATGCCATCTTTTTTTATTACGTATTCCATTTGTCGACAATATGTGTATATTGAACTACTCTTCATGTGTATCAGCCATTTGAGCCGGTTATGGAAAAATCTGGAGTGAAAACAAGGTCTTCAGAGCAGGCAATGGTACCTGTTGAAGCATATATCTCGATGGTTACAGGGAGCTCCTCAGAGGAGGATTCGGAGACAGATGACCAGTCCTCTATCCCACCTGAGGTGTATGCTCTAAGTTGCAATGTTTATATTTCTCATATGATGCATATGGTGTCTTGCATTGCTTAGTTTAGACATCAATATGCACAGTATTGAATTCTATCTGCTTAGTTTAGAGATCATACATGCGAGTGCCAGTTGCTTAGTATATGAATCAATTATGTCAATTATATCATGCCATCCTGTATACTTAGACAACATGTATGTCAATTATTTCATCCCAACCTATTTTAGAAAGACATCATATAGTTTTGTCATGTCATCCTGTTTAGGTACACATCATATGTTGAATTATGCCATTATATCCTATTAAGTTATCCATCATATGTCTGAAACTATGTCATGCTATCCTGTTTAGTTAGGCATCATATATGTGAAATTGTGTCATGCTGTCCTGTTTGGTTAGACAACATATATGTGAATTACCACATCTGTCTATCATACAATGTCTGTACGTTCAATTTCTTTTCTTGTTTATCAGCCATTTGAATTGGAGGGGGTGATGGCAGTATCTAAGGGAGCAAAAAACCGTTCTTCACAAAAGACAGTGCTACCCGTCGATGCAGATAGAACCATGGTTGTACTGGCCCACAAACTAGCCCCACCACACATAATCAAGACTCTTCCAGATTGCACACTTACAACGTTGGGCAGAGAACCAGCTACAACCCATCTAACCGCAACCCCAGCGGATAGTAACCCACTTATAGTTGACAAAGCACCATGTCCACCACAGAGTACCCCCACAGGAGCAGTTTGTAAAGCTACTGCAGTGCCCAAAGCACGAAGATCACCACAGCTAACCCAAACTCCACGTTTAAAGTAGAAGAGCAACTGTTCTCAGGTCAGATTACGTAGCTATGGTCCACACTCCTTTGCTATTGCATCACTGTATTTACTCATACCAACTACTTCTGAATTTGAAGGATCCAACTGAAAACTCCAATGGCGCAACAGGTATGTTTTGAACCTATTTCTTTAACTGGATTGTTGTTCCAACTTCTTGCTATATGTTGATTTCAGTTTAAGTTGTATAAACAGTTATGTTCTCATGTGATGCACATTACAAGTGCTGCCAATGCTATGTAGTTTCTCACACTTATATTCTGTCTATGCTGTTGTGTCTTAAAAATATATGAGTTGAACTGTGTCTCTATCTTGATTAGGGAACATAAACTAGAATGATATGGACAATACAGTGACCATAGTACATAGATATATGTTTGTTTCATGCTGTTATCCTGTCCACATTACTACTGAACCGGTTTACCAAAATGAGTTTGGTATACTACAAGCTAAACCTGTGATGTGTCTGCTTGTTTCTCTTGTAGTATGCAAACAGAATATTGGAGAAGAGCACCCCACTATGCAATGGTAGAGAAAGTAATGCAGATAAGTTCAAGATAGTGAGACAGCCCTGTTGGTCTCCAAGAAAGGTGATAAAAATGATCTTGTAGACAGTGAGGAAACCCCACAGTCCTGCGTTGATGTAGTGTTCGAGTTACTGGCCAGTACCGCTGGCACAAGCTCTTCGAACTCGCTGCCTGAATCACTTCGGCTTCTTCAGTCTCAGCTACATGCTGAAAGGCATCAGTCAGCTGTGCTGCGGCAAGAAGCCGAAGGACTGAGGAAGTCCCTGCAGAATTCAGATGCGTACTTTCTTGTGCAACAGCAAGCGCTGGAGGATTTAAGCGCCAAACAAGAGAAAGTTAATAAGCTTGCTAAGCATCTTGCCAGCATTATGGGTACCTAGGATATTGTTTCTTGAACTCTTCTGAAGTGGTTTCAGTTCTGGACTTGTTTTGCTGCGGCGTTTATATGCTGCTATGTTCCCTATATTTGCACTGGTGGCGAACTTTGATGCCCAGTGGATGTAATATGTGTAATAGCCGTGATAGCCTAGCATAAGTTGCTTGCTTATTTATTTCCTTGTTGTCTTGTTTATTTGTTTGCTTGTAGTCAGTGCAGTTCTTTTTCCGCGGTTTGCTAGTGGCTGCAATAACCTATTTTTTAAAACTAGGCCACAATAACCATGGGCTAATATTTACTGTAGTGACACTGGGCCTCCTACGGGCCATAGAAACAGTGGGCCTTCTACGGGCCGTAGAAACAGTAGGCCTTCTACGGGCCGTAGAAACATTGGGCCTTCTATGGGCCGTAGAAACAACGGGCCTTCTACGGGCCATATCATCAATGGGCCTTATACGGGCCGTATGACCGATTGGCCAAACATGGGCCAATAACAGGCCGCATTATGGCCATAAATGGGCTAGAGTTGGAATCGTCCGTTCATGGGCTGACCATAATGGGCCATCGTTAATAGGACATATTTGATGACGCTATGAAAACGGCCCAACGTATTAACGGACCACAAACGGGCCGACTGTAACCACCGGCTGAATTTGGCCCACAATCAGAAAATGATAGTAACGGGCCATAAGTAAATGAATGCTGGAAATGAGCCCAAGAATAAATGGGCTCTAAGAAGGCCGAAAGATAACATGGGCTGGAAACGACCCAATTGAATAACGGGCCCTTAATGGGTATAAAGTGATGCACTGTTCATTACGGGCCAGTTTCACCACAGGCCGTTAATGGGTGTAAAGTGATACACTGTTCATTGCGGGCCAGTTTCACCACGGGCCGTTAATAGGCCAAGAGTTGCATAGGGTCTCATATGGGCCAAAAGACGTCATGGGCCATACATGGGCCAAAAGTGAAAACGGGCTGGAATCATATTGGATGGCCCAAATGACGCTATTGGGCCTAATTCGGATAGGGCGTAACGGGCCTTGGGTTAGCGGGCTGTAAATGGGCAATATGTGACCAGGCCGTTAACAGGCTTTCCATGGGCCGGCCCGCCACCTTTTGACCAAGTCAAACAGGCCGGCCTTTTCACAGGAATGGGCCTCTGTTGGGCCGTGCCATCGACGTATCATTGGCGCCTTCTGTCTAATGAGTGGATGACAGCTGTCCCAACGATGAGCCGACACGTGTTTCCTCCAGCCAATGATGATTTTACACGTGGAAAATCCCCATTGGTCGGGGTTGTTAACGGGTTATCGGATCCAAAACACAACCCGATAGCTTAACGGCATTCCGTTACAGTGGATGCCACGTGTCGGTCACCCTTGACGAAAGCACTTCTGTGACGCGCAATTTATCGTCATGGAAGTGAACACTTCCGTGATGATAATTTTGGTAATGTCATGGAACACTTCTACGACAGCACAGGTATGACTATCTTGATTCTGTCATCAAATCGTCATGGATGTACATGCCTAACAAAACACGTGACCTACTGTGACAAACACGTATCATCACGAAAGTGTATTTTTTGGTAGTGATTACTCCACACATCGGCCTCTATCCAGCATGCATCTACAGTATTAAGTTGATAAGAACAGAGTAGTGCATTAGGCAAGATGACATGATGTAGAGGGATAAACTCAACCAATATGGTATAAACCCCATCTTTTTATCCTCGATGGCAACAATACAATACGTGCCTTGCTGCCCCTGCTGTCACTGGGAAAGGACACCGCAAGATTGAACCCAATGCTAAGCACTTCTCCCATTGCAAGAAAGATCAATGTAGTAGGCCAAAACAAACTGATAATTCAGAGGAGATTGAAATATTTCTCATAGATAAACTTGATCATAAACCCACAATTCATTGGATCTTGACAAACACACCGCAAAAAGAGTTACATCGAATAGATCTCCAAGAAGATCGAGGAGAACTTTGTATTGAGATTCAAAGAGAGAGAAGAAGCCATCTAGCTAATAACTATGGACCCGAAGGTCTGTGGTAAACTACTCACAACTCATCTGAGAGGCTATGGTGTTGATGTAGAAGCCGTCCGTGATTGATTCCCCCTCCGGCGGAGCGTCGGAAAAGGCTCCAAGATGGGATCTCATGGGTACAGAAGCTTGCAGTGGTGGAAATAGGGTTTCGTGGTGCTCCTTGATGTTTTCAGGGTACGTAGATATATATAGGAGAAGGAGGTCGGTCAGGGGAGCCACGAGGTGCCCACGAGGGTGGGGGGCGCGCCCACCCCCCTAGGGCGCGCCCTCCTGCCTCGTGGCCACATCGGTTGCTTCTTGACGTCCACTCCAAGTCTCTGGATTGCGTTTGTTCCAAAAAGATCTCTCCCGAAGGTTTCATTCCGTTTGATATTCCTTTTCTTCGAAACACTGAAATAGGCAAAAAAAACAGCAATTGGGTCTGGGCCTCCGGTTAATAGGTTAGTCCCAAAAATGATGTAAAAGTGTATAGTAAAGCCCATAAACATCAAAAACGGGTAATATAATAGCATGGAACAATAAAAAATTATAGATACGTTGGAGACGTATCAAGCATCCCCAAGCTTAATTCCTACTCGTCCTCGAGTAGGTAAATGATAAAAACAAAATTTTTGATGTGGAATGCTACATAGCATATTTCTCAATGTAATTTTCTTTATTGTGGCATGAATGCTCAGATCCAAATGATTCAAGATAAAAGTTCAATATTGACGTAAGAATAGTAATACTTCAAGCATACTAACAAGTAATCATGTCTTATCAAAATAACATAGCCAAAGAAAGCTTATCCCTACAAAATCATATAGTTAGGCTATGCTTCATTTTCGACACACAAAATACTCCCATCATGCACAATCCCGGTTTCAGCCAAGCAATTGGTTCATACTTTTTAATGCGCTTCAGCTTTCTCAACTCTCACGTAGTATATGAGCGTAAGCCATGGACATAGCACTATATGTGGAATAGGATGGTGGTTGTGGAGAAGACAAAAAGGGAGAAGATAGTCTCACATCAACTAGGCGTATCAACGGGCTATGGAGATGCCCATTAATATATATCAATGTGAGTGAGTAGGGATTTCCATGCAACGGATGCACCAGAGCTATAAATGTATGAAAGCTCAACAAAAGAAACTAACTGGGTGTGCATCCAACTTGCTTGCTCACGAAGACCTAGGGCATTTTGAGGAAGCCCATCATTGGAATATACAAGCCAAGTTCTATAATGAAAAATTCCCACTAGTATATGAAAGTGACAACATAGGAGACTCTCTATCATGAAGATCATGGTGCTACTTTGAAGCACAAGTGTGGAAAAAGGATAGTAACACTGTCCCTTCTCTCTTTTTCTCTCATTTTTTAGTTTTGGTGGGCTTCTCTGGCCTTTTTTTTATTTGGGCTTCTTTGGCTTCTTTTATTTTTCATAAAGTCCGAAGTCTCATCCCGACTTGTGGGCGAATCATAGTCTCCGTCATCCTTTCCTCACTTGGGACAATGCTCTAATAATGAACATCATCACACTTTTATTGATTTACAACTCAAGAATTACAACTCAATACTTAGAACAAAATATGACTCTATGTGAATGCCTCCGGCGGTATATTGGGATATGCAATGAATCAAGAGCGATATGTATGAAAGAATTATAAAGGTGGCCTTTCCACAAATACGATGTCAACTACATGATCATGCAAAAGCAATATGACAATGATGGAGCATGTAATAATAAACGGAACGGTGGAAATTTGCATGGCAATATATCTCGGAATGGCTATGGAAATGCCATAATAGGTAGGTATGGTGGCTGTTTTTAGGAAGGTAAATGGTAGGTTTATGGTACCGGCGAAAGTTGCACGGCACAAGAGAGGCTAGCAATGGTGGAAGGGTGAGAGTGCGTATAATCCATGGACTCACATTAGTCATAAATAACTCATATACTTATTGCAAAAGTTTATTAGCCCTCGAAGCAAAGTACTACTACGCATGCTCCTAGGGGAAGGGTTGGTAGGAGTTAACCACCACGTGATCCCGACCTCCACACATAAGAAAGGCAATCAAAAGAGCACCCCATGCTACAAATTTATTACACAATTTTCACCATACGTGCATGCTACGAGACTTTCCAACTATAACACAAGTATTTCTCAATTTCAAAATTACCCAACTAGCATGACTTTAACATTACCACCTTTATATCTCAAAACAATTATCAAGTATCAAATTTATCATAGTATTCAATGCACTTCCTATGATAGTTTTTATTATACCCAACTTGGATGCCCATCATATTAGGACCAATTTTATAACCAAAGAAAATACCATGCTGTTCTAAAAGACTCTCAAAATAATATAATTGAATCATGAGAGATCAATAATTTCTATAAAATGAAACCAGCACCGTTCTCTAAAAAGATATAAGTGAAGCACTAGAGCAAAATTATCTAGCTCAAAAGATATAAGTGAAGCACATAGAGTATTTTAATAAATTCCGATTCATGTTGTGTCTCTACCAAAAGGTGTGTACAGCAAGGATGATTGTGGGTAAACTAAAAATCAAAGACTAAAATCATACAAGACGCTCCAAGCAAAACACATATCATGTGGCGAATAAAAATATAGCTCCAAGTAAAGTTACTGATAGACGAAGACGAAAGAGGGGATGCCTTCCAGGGCATCCCCAAGCTTAGGCTTTTGGTTGTCCTAGAATTACCTTGGGGTGCCATGGGCATCCCCAAGGTTAGGCTCTTGCCACTCCTTATTCCATAGTCCATCAAATCTTTACCCAAAACTTGAAAACTTCACAACACAAAACTCAACAGGAAATCTCATGAGCTCCGTTAGTGCAAGAAAGAAAAACCACCACTTAAGGTACTGTAATGAACTCATTATTTATTTATATTGGTGTTAAACCTACTGTATTCCAACTTCTCTATGGTTCATACCCCCCGATACTACCCATAGATTCATCAAAATAAGCAAACAACACAAGAAAAACAGAATCTGTCAAAAACAGAACAGTCTGTAGCAATCTGTAACTTTCGAATACTTCTGGAACTCTAAAACTCCTACCAAAATAGGAAGTCCTAGGAAATTTTCCTATTGATCTACTGCAAAAATAATGAACTAAAAATCACGTTTCTGTGATTTATTAAAATTATTTTCGTGCGTGCAAAAGTTTCTGTTTTTCAGCAAGATCAAATTAACTATCACCCAAGATGATCCTATAGGTTCTACTTGGCACAAACAGTAATTAATACATAAAACCACATCTAAACAGAAGCTAGATGAATTATTTAATACTAAACAGGAACAAAAATCAAGGAACACAAATAAAATTGGGTTGCCTCCCAACAAGCGCTACCGTTTAACGCCCCTAGCTAGGCATAAAAGCAAGAATAGATCTAAGCATTGCCATCTTTGGCATTCAATTCATAAGTGGCTCGCATAATAAATTCATAAGGTAGTTTGATTTTCTTTCAGTGCTTCATGTCTTTCCTTAATGGAAGTTGGAATCTAATATTCCCTTCCTTCATATCAATAATTGCACCAATCGTTCTAAGGAAAGGTCTACCAAGAATAATAGGACATGAAAAATTGTAATCTATATCAAGAACGATAAAATCTACAGGCACATAATTCCTATTTGCAACAATAAGAACATCATTAATCCTTACCATAGGTTTCTTAATGGTGGAATCTTCAAGGTGCAAGTTTAAAGAGCAATCATCAAATTCATGGAAACCTAGCACATCACATAAAGTTTTTGAAATCGTGGAAACACTAGCACCCAAATCACACAAAGCATAGTATTCATGATCTTTAATCTTAATTTTAATAGTAGGTTCCCACTCATCATAAAGTTTTCTAGGGATAGAAACTTCCAATTCAAGTTTTTCTTCATAAGATTGCATCAAAGCATCAACGATATGTTTGGTAAAAGCTTTATTTTGACTATAAGCATGAGGAGAATTCAACACAGATTGCAACAAGGAAATACAATCTACTAAAGAACAATTATCATAATTAAATTCCTTGAAATCCAAAATAGTGGGTTCATTGCTATGTAAAGTTTTGACCTCTCCAATCCCACTTTTACCAAATTTAGCATCAAGATCTAAAAACTCCGAATCATTGGGACGCATTTTAACTAAAGTTGACTCATCTACAGTCCCATCATTATCAAGATTCATATTGCAAAAAAAAGATTTAATAGGGGACACATCAATTACTTTTATATCTTCATCATTATTATCATGAAAACTAGAAGAACACGCTTTTACAAAGAAATCTTTCTTAGAACGCATCCTAGCGGTTCTTTCTTTGCACTCATAAATGGAAATTCTCATGGCTTTGAGAGACTCATTGATATCATGCTTAGGTGGAATAGATCTAAGTTTCAAAGAATCAACATCAAGAGAAATTTTATCCACGTTCCTAGCCAATTCATCAACTTTAAGCAATTTTTCTTCAGGCAAAGCATTGAAATTCTTTTGAGAGGTCATAAATTCTTTAACACTATTCTCAAAATCAGAGGGCATCTTATTAAAATTTCCATAAGAGTAGTTGACATAATTATTAGAGGAATTACTAGGAAACGGCCTGGGATTGAAGTTTCCTCTATACGCGTTGTTACTAAAATTATTCCTACCAAAAAAATTCACATCCATAGATTCATTATTATTCTCAATCAAAGTAGATAAAGGCATATCATTAGGATCAATAGGAGCACTCTTACTAGCAAACAATTTCATAAGTTCATACATCTTTCCACTCAAAACATTAGTTTCTTCTATCGCATGAACCTTTTTATTAGTAGATCTTTCGGTGTGCCATTGAGAATAATTAACCATAATATTATCTAGGGGTTTTGTAGCTTCTCCTAAAGTGATTTTCATAAAAGTGCCTCCCGCGGTCGAATCTAAAAGATTTCTAGAAGCAAAATTCAATCCGGCATAGAAATTTTGTATGATCATCCATAAATTCAAACCATGTGTAGGGAAATTGTGAATCATTCATTTCATCCTCTCCCAAGATTGTGCAACATGCTCACGATCAAGTTGCTTAAAATTCATAATATCGTTTCTAAGAGAGATGATCTTAGCGGGAGGAAAATACTTAGAGATAAAAGCATCTTTGCACTTATTCCATGAATCAATATTATTTTTAGGCAAAGACGAAAACCAAGTTTTAGCACGATCTCTAAGCGAAAAAGGAAATAACTTCAATTTAACAATATCATTATCCATATCTTTCTTCTTTTGCATATCACACAAATCAATAAAGTTGTTTAGATGAGTAGCAGCATCTTCACTAGGAAGGCCGGAGAATTGATCTTTCATAACAAGATTCAACAAAGCAGCATTGATTTCACAAGATTCAGCATCGTTAAGAGGAGCAATCGGAGTGCTAAGGAAATCATTATTGTTGGTATTGGAAAAGTCACACAATTTAGTATTATCTTGAGCCATCGTGACAAGCAATCCAACACACAAGCACACAAAAGGCAAGCGAAAAAGAGGCGAACGGGAAAGAGAGGGCGAATAAAACAGCAAGGGTGAAGTGGGGGAGAGGAAAACGAGAGGCAAATTGGAAAATAATGTAATGCGAGGGAGATGAGTTTGTGATGGGTACTTGGTATGTCTTGACTTGTGCGAAGACCTCCCCGGCAACGGCGCCAGAAATCCTTCTTGCTACCTCTTGAGCACTGTGTTGGTTTTTCCTTGAAGAGGAAAGGGTGATGCAGCAAAGTAGCGTAAGTATTTCCCCAGTTTTTGAGAACCAAGGTATCAATCCAGTAGGAGGCTCCACGTAAGTCCCTTGCACCTACACAAACAAACAAGAACCTCGCAACCAACGCGATAAAGGGGTTGTCAATCCCTTCACGGCCACTTGCGAAAGTGAGATCTGATAGAGATAATAAGATAAGATAAATATTTTTGGTATTTTTATGATATAGATTGGAAAGTAAAGATTGTAAAATAAAGTAGATCGGAAACTTATATGATGGAAAATAGACCGGGGGGGCATAGGTTTCACTAGTGGCTTCTCTCAAGATAGCATAAGTATTACGGTGGGTGAACAAATTACTGTCGAGCAATTGATAGAAAAGTGCATAGTTATGAGAATATCTAGGCATGATCATGTATATAGGCATCATGTCCGCGACAAGTAGATCGAAATGATTCTGCATCTACTACTATTACTCCATACATCGACCTCTATCCAGCATGCATCTAGAGTATTAAGTTCATAAGAACAGAGTAGCGCATTAGGCAAAATGACATGATGTAGAGGGATAAACTCAAGCAATATGATATAAACCCCATCTTTTTATCCTCGATGACAACAGTACAATACGTGCCTTGTTACCCCTGCTGTCACTGGGAAAGGACATCTAAGATTGAACCCAAAGCTAAGCACTTCTCCCATTGCAAGAAAGATCAATCTAGTAGGCCAAACAAATTGATAATTCGAAGAGACTTGCAAAGATAAATTTAGAGGAGATTAGAATATTTCTCATAGATAAACTTGATCACAAACCCACAGTTCATCAGATCTCGACAAACACACCGCAAAAAGAGTTACATCGAATAGATCTCCAAGAAGATCGAGGAGAACTTTGTATTGAGATTCAAACAGAGAGAAGAAGCCATCTAGCTAATAACTATGGACCCGAAGGTTTGTGGTAAACTACTCACAACTCATCGAAGAGGCTATGGTGTTGATGTAGAAGCCCTCCATGATCGATTCCCCCTCCGACGGAGTGCCGGAAAAGGCTCCAAGATGGGATCTCATGAGTACAGAAGGTTGCGGCGATGGAAATAGGGTTTCGTGGTGCTCCTGGATGTTTTCAGGGTACGTATATATATATATATATATATATATATATATATATATATATATATATATATATATATATATATATATATATATATATATATATATATATATAGGTGAAGGAGGTCGGTCAGGGGAGCCACGAGGGGCCCATGAGGGTGGGGGCGCGCCCACCCCCTAGGGCACGCCCTCCTGCCTCGTGGCCACCTCGGCTGCTTCTTGACGTCCACTCCAAGTCTCCTGGATTGTGTTTGTTCAAAAATATCTCTCTCGAAGGTTTCATTCCGTTTGGACCCCGTTTGATATTCCTTTTCTTTGAAACACTGAAATAGGCAAAAAGCTACAATTTGGGCTGGGCCTCGGGTTAATAGGTTAGTCCCAAAAATGATACAAAAGTGTATGTAAAGCCCATAAACATCCAAAACGGGTAATATAATAGCATGGAACAATAAAAAATTATAGATACATTGGAGACGTATCAAATAGGTGTGTCACCTACCGGTGCATCAAGGACATAATTCTTCTGTGCAGCAATGAGGATAATCCTCATATCACGGACCCAGTCCGCATCATTGCTACTATCATCTTTCAACTTTTATCTAGGAACATATCAAAAATATATAGGAGCTATATCGCGAGCTATTGATCTACAACATAGATATGCAAATACTATCAGGACTAAGTTCATGATAAATTAAGTTCAATTAATCAAATTACTTAAGAACTCCCACTTACATAGACATCCCTCGAGTCATCTAAATGATCACGTGATCCAAATCAACTAAACCATGTCTGATCATCATGTGAGATGGAGTAGTCATCAATGGTGAACATCTCTATGTTGATCATATCTACTATATGATTCACGTTCGAACTTTCGGTCTCTAGTGTTTCGAGGCCATGTCTGTACATGCCAGGCTCGTCAAGTTTAACCCGAGTATTCCGCATGTGCAAAACTGTCTTGCACCCGTTGTATGTGAACGTAGAGCCTATCACACCGATCATCACGTGGTGCCTCAGCACGAAGAACTATCGCAATGGTGCATACTCAGGGAGAACACTTATACCTTGAAATTTTAGTAAAGGATCATCTTATAATGCTACCGCCGTACTAAACAAAATAAGATGCATAAAAGATAAACATCACATGCAATCAAAATATGTGATATAATATGGCCATCATCATCATCTTGTGCCTTTGATCTCCATCTCCAAAGCACCGTCATAATCTCCATCGTCACTGGCTTGACACCTTGATCTCCACCATAGCGTTATGGTCGTCTCGCCAACTATTGCTTCAACTATCGCTAACGCATAGTAATAAAGTAAAGCAATTACATGGCGTTTGCATTTCATACAATAAAGCGACAACCATAAGGCTCCTGCCAGTTGCCAATAACTTTTACAAAACATGATCATCTCATACAATAACGTATATAACATCATGTCTTGATCATATCACATCACAACATGCCCAGCAAAAACGAGTTAGACATCCTCTACTTTATTGTTGCAAGTTTTACGTGGCTGCTACGGGCTTCTAGTAAGAACCGTTCTTACCTACGCATCAAAACCACAACGGTGTTTCGTCAAGTTTGTTGTTTTAACCTTCAACAAGTAACGACCGTAGTCAAATTTGATTCAACTAAAGTTGGAGAAACAGACACCCGCCAGCCACCTTTATGCAAAACTAGTTGCATGTTTGTCGGTGGAACCGGTCTCATGAACGTGGTCATGTAAGGTTGGTCCGGGCCGCTTCATCCAACAATACCGCCGAATCAAAATAAGACGTTGGTGGTAAGCAGTATGACTATCACCGCCCACAACTCTTTGTGTTCTACTCATGCATATCATCAACGCATAGACCTAGCTCGGATGCCACTGTTGGGGAATGTAGCATGCCATTTCAAAAAAAAATCCTACGCTCAAACAAGATCTATTTAGGAGACGCATAACAACGAGAGGGGGAGAGTGTGTCCACGTACCCTCGTAGATCGAAAGCGGAAGCGTTTGTTAACGTGGTTGATGTACCCTCGTAGACCGATCAAGCACCGAACGTACGGCACCTCCGAGTTCTGCACACGTTCAGCTCGATGACGTCCCTCGAACTCTTGATCCAGCAAAGTGTCGAGGGAGAGTTCCGTCAGCACGATGGCGTGGTGACGGTGATGGTGAAGTGATCCGCGTAGGGCTTCGCCTAAGCACTATGTGAATATGACCGGAGGCGTAAACTATGGAAGGGGGTGCCGCACAAGGCTAACAATGCTTGATGTGTCTTCTAGGCGCCCCCTCCTCACGTATATAAAGGAGGGAGGGGGAGAGAGGCAGCCCTAGGCGCGCCCAAATAGGAGGAATCCTACTTGGAATCCTAGCCCAAGTCGGCCTCCCCCCTTTCCTTTTACCGGAAGGGGGAGAAGGGAAGAGAGGGGGAGAAGGAAAGAGGGGGCGCCGCCCCGTCCTCCTAATCCAATTCGGCCTCCTTCCTTGGGGGGGGGCACCCCTATGTGGGCTGGTGTGCTTCCTCCTAAGGCGCTAGTTAATCTCGTTCATCAAATGATACATCTTGTTCATCAAATGACAACACATGTCTATGGTTAGGAAACTTAACCATCTTTGATTAACGAGCTAGTCTAGTAGATGCTTACTAGGGACACTGTGTTTTGTCTATGTATCCACACATGTATCAAGTTTCCGGTTAATACAATTCTAGCATGAATAATAAACATTTATCATGATATAAGGAAATATAAAATAACAACTTTATTATTTCCTCTAGGGCATATTTCCTTCAGCCCATCCACATCGAATGCATGGCTGGTATGGAGGAGGGAGTGAAAAATAGATCAATATTGACCTAGGTCACTGCTGTTATATATACCTCTTGCAAGCCACCGTACGGGATTATTTGATCAGTTGTAAATCCCCGGCGTTTATAACCTCTCCCGATATAGTGAAGCTTGTTGACTGGTGCCCGTGGTTTTTCCCCCTTCGTGTTGGAGGGGGTTTCCACATTAAAATCTCGTGTCTCTTTGTGTTGATTTTGTTCTTCGTCGTTTGATTTGCCTATCGTATCTCTAACAGAGTCCGTAGTTGTTTCGTTTGTTTCATCCACAACCATTAATACCGAAAAATCATCAATATTATCCCTTGGTCAATCTCTACCCCGCCCATACCTGCAGGTAATTAATTAGTTAGATAGTAATTACGCATATTAACTATCCAGACATACATCTTTTCTGAAGTACTCAATTGGCCACACAAGATACCCCATGAGTGACTTTTTTTTGCGGGGTTAAAAGGGATTTCATTACTCAAGGTGGATGAAGATCCTCCGAACAAAGTTGAGGTACATTAGCAGGGCCCGAACGAAGCCAAACTGCTGTCCTAGCTTCTACACGACCAAAAGAAGCTAATCTATGACCAAAACATTTTAGTGCCTACTAACATGAGTAATAGAACACTCCCTATCACCAAGAAGTTCTTTAACTTCACTGATCGACATCGGGTTCTGCGATCTGTCCTCCGTATGCGCACAGATGGACTCAACAACCTGGAGACAGTCCAGCACCACATCCACCGGCAGCTGGGACCATTGCATAGCAAACCGCAGGCCCTCCAAGCAAGCTAAGAGTTTGAACATCATCAGGTTGTGTAATTGTAACGCCGTGTAAGTTTTTTTTCTTGCAGAAAAAACTTTTGATCTGTTTATCAAACATCATGACAAAGCAAAGACCAAGAGAAGTAGTAGAAACTACACCCATATTCGTAGACCACCTAGCAAGGACTACAAGCAACGAGCAGAAGGTGTGTCACCGTCGTCGCCTCTCCCTCACCCGAGTCGGACAAATCTTATTGTAGTAGACAGTCAAAAAATCGTCATGCAAAGGCCCCAAAGGACCAGCGAAACCGTAGCCGATAAAGAGAAACGTAGGTCAAAAGGATTCAAGCTGTAGACACACGAGTGCAGATGATCGAAGACATGATCCAAGTAGATCCACCAAAAACAAACACTGAACAAATCCCGCGAAGACACTCCTCGACATGGCCACCGGCGATGCTAGGTGCACGGCCAGGACGGGCCGGCGGAAAGATCTTATTTCATCTTCATCGAGCTGTCGCCACCTTATCTTCGACACAAACCCTGAACAAATTCAGAAAAACACCTAAAAACCAAGTAGTAGCCCTTTCACCGGTAGGAGCCGGAATCCATCTTGCCTTCATGGCACTAAAGCCATAAAAGACGAGGCAGATCAGTGGCGGTACCGACTGGAGGCGGAGAATCCCTAGTCGGGTGGAAGTCTCTTGTGGGGAGCGTAGAGGAGACACAGTGTAAATTGTAAGCACGTAAATCGTTGGTTAGGAACTTGCAATTGCAAAGTTACAGGTGCAGTACAACCGCAACTATGATAAAATGCTGCCCTCAGAAGAAGAAGAAACTACGTACTATATAGAATGCGTCTGCCTAATCGATCTGAAGGAACAAAATTCCAGTGCTCGGGCTAACCGTGTCCACTGGATCACACGGACACTCCGTATTGAGGCCAAGCTGAACTAAACCAAATAGTACTAGTAACAAACCTGTGTATGTTTGCTAGTCTGACATGATTTGAAGCAACATGTCGTTTCAGGCATCGACCGGCCCGGGCAGACACCAGTGGATGCAGTCGTTGGAGAGTACCCGCTTCTCTTCGGGCCAGTGCCCGTACCGGCTCGGGTGTCCGTCCGGCCGCAGCAGCATGGCGCCCGTCGTGTCCATGAGCACCATGTCCACTCCCGCCACCGCGGCCGCTTTCTCCGCCTCCCTGAACTCCTCCACCTGCCCCGTGTAGAAGTCGAGGTCGAGGTCACCCATCGTCGTCTCGTTGCTCCGGTACGGCTGCGTCCGGCGACAGTCCCCACCCTTGTCCCACGACCCTCCCTCGAAGTGAGACATCGGCGACAGCGTCCGCACGATGACTTTCGCCTTCACGCTGCCGTGATCGTTGATGGCCCGAAGTGCTGTCCGGAACGCCATCCGGTGGGAGTAGCGCAGCGTGAGGTTGCTGGTGATGTTGAGCGCGACGAAGCTGCCGCCGACGAGCTGCCCCCTCTCGTAGAACATGGACTGGCGCGTGAACCAGTTGGCCCCCGAGAGGATCACGTAGTCGAACCCGACCACGCCGGACAACCACCTGTCGTCCGGCTCGTCGAGGTAGAGCTTGAACACACCCGAGTTGTTGTCCGGCTCCTCCGTCCTCACCAGGAAAGGCGACCAGATTATTTTTAGGGTGAAGTTGTAGCGCTCGTAGTGCATTATCTTGATGGGGTCCGTCCTCTCCGTCACCTCCGTCGGCGACGCCACCTGCCACCCAGCGCGCGCCGCCGTGGACATTAGTTAGTACCCGAGCCACCCATGCAAAAATGGATTCTACTTTCTACGTAACGTACCTTGGACAAGAGGCAGAGTAGGGACTGCATGTGGTTCCTGGCGAGTGAGTCCCCTACGAACGCGAGCGTCTTGTTCCCGACAAGCCGGAAGAACTTATCGGCATCAAACCGCGGGAGGTCGCACCGGCTCGGCTGCCACCGCCACCTCAGGAACTCCAAGTCCGGCCGGCCGTACTTCATGCAGTTCTGGTGCTCCTGGATGTAGGGGCACGTTTCGTTGGTGTACTGCGGCGGCGTGTCCGCGTCCGGGACCCACTCGCCCTGGAAGATGTCGCACTTGGGGATCCGCCAGAAGTAGGACCCGTAGTAGGGGAGGTCGGAGTGGGAGGGAACTTTTGGTCTATGGGTGTATATACACCCTATATGCAAAAAAAATTAGTAATTCAACCAAAAGTCGAAAATTGCTGAAAATATTTTTAAAATAAACTTGACCTTCTATTGTACTCGTGAGAAAATAAATCCACAAAAAAAAATATCCCTTTGACTTCTTTTCAAAAAAGACAAATTTTTGGCTAAAATAGTGTGAATAGTGACCTATAATAGCAAATAAATTTTGTCTTTTTTGCTGTGAAGTCAACTTTTGTTTTTTTTTTCATCCAGATTTTTTTACTAGTGCAAAAGTAAGTCAAGTGTTTTGTCAAAATAGTTCTTACCTATTTTGACTTTTTATTAAAATAATAAAAAAAATCCCATATAGGGTGTATATACATGCAGGTTCCAAAGTGTATTTCCCAGGTCGGAGTAGCTCAGGTACGGCACGCTGGTGAAGTAGGACAAAATGATGAGCGCCGAGAAGAACACGGTGGCGGGGACGAAGAGAAGCTTGATGAGCAGAACCATGGCGAGCTGTGCGCGGTAGTCTGATGAGTGTGCACTTGGTGATAATTCAGAGTACTTAAAGTGTCCTGACACTGGTTTCGAGGAGTTCATGGAGGTACCACTATTAGAATAATCGTGTATCGACAATATTATATTGCATCTTACTTTATCTGTTTGAATTTAGAATAATCGTGTATCGACAATATTATATTGCATTGCATCTCACTTTATGTGTTTGAATTTATTAGAGCAACTCGAACCCAGCGACCCATTTTATCTGTTTGGGACATCTAGATATAAACTTGACCCAACGGGGCGACCCGCCTGCTATTTGCCCGACCCAAACTTAGTTCAAATATGAGCCACAAATGGGTATGAAATGGACAAAAACGGACGCTCTCATCGCTCGCTACCGTCCGCTCATGTCCTCCTTGGTCCCACGTACCAGTGACTGCGCACGGCCGCGCTCGCATCTCTCGCCTCTCTCGTACAACTCTCTCTCTCTCTCTCTCCTTCCCCCTGTCGCCGCCGCTACGCCGGCTGATTCCGATGAGTCCGCTACGCTCTACCACCGTGCTACTCACCTACAGCTCCCCTTCAACGAGCCCTACCTCTCCACCGAGGCAATTTGCCTCTCGCCACCTGTCCTTGCGTTGCCTGCGCTTTCTAATGCGCCTCCTCGACATCTCCTGCACGCCTCCCCTGCTCTGCACCACCGCCTGGTGCTCGTGCATCTCGACTCGTGGTCGATGGCCATGGTGATGCGGTGGTTGTCGGACATGGCCTCCCGTGTACAGGTGGTCATGGGCTTGGCTAGTGGCTTCAACTGCATCAATCTTACTGGATCTCGTGGTCTGCGGCGGCGGCTGGAACTCGACACCTGCGTGTCCTATGTCGGCATGGCCACGGAGGGGGGCTGGCGGCGTGAGGGGGAGCGGAGCAGCCTGGCGGCGATGGGGAGCGAAGAGGAGCAGCCCTCAAAGAGAAAATAAACTGGTCCGGGGTTTGAACCACACGCGCAGGTGTGCGTGCCTAGCCAATCTACCCGTTCAAATTTAGTGTCGGGAAAGGATTCATACACTTTATAAACATAAAGCTAAACAATGTAAATTAAAGATATTATTCCAGCAATATAGTGCCATTGCTTTGAACCTGCAACCAGGGGCTATATAGCGGCCGCACGAACCACTATAACCGACAACGTTGAATGGTGAAATGATAAATTTAGGTTTATAATATAACGAGCCCGTGTGACTAAAATGGACCACAGTGTGGATCAAGTTTCAACGGGTTTGTTCTTTTTCATTTCATTTAAAAAATACGTTAATTATTATCACGTTACAAACAATATACATATATGTAAAACAAATTATGTTAAAAAGTTCATATAATTTCATGAAATACATATGCAGAAATTTAATAGAAATACACATAATAAAATTATGAATTAGAATAAAATTTATAATTTGAAAAAATGCTTTTATTTAAAAAATATTAAAGTAATTTTGAAACGTTCATATATTTAAATAAATTTGCATATAATTTTAAATTTTAGCATTTTTAGTAAACTATTTATGTAGTATATCAATGTGTTCATGCTTTAACAAAAAATTGTGCTGTTTTGAAAAGTTTATATAGTATATAAGTTTGTGTGTTTTTTAGAAAAAATATAAGCCTAGTGTGCCATTAGACTGCGGATCCTCACATGAATAATACCTGAATCATATAAACATTTTGCTCATTCATAAATATTTTCAATTTAATGAATATGTTTTAAAATAACACGTGAATTATTTTTAAAATGACACAAAGATTATTGCATTATTTTGAAATTATGTTTCTTATACAGTCATAAAGAGTACTTGTACTTTTGATACATGACAACTCATTGGTCGGAGTGGCATCCGTGCTTGGTCTACAAGCTTTGTTCTGATGTTCGGGTCACAGATCCGATGCTGTTTTTGCTGGATTATTTCTATTTATTTTGTTCAGCCAAATGTTTATAAAGGTTATGAATCATTAAATATCAGCAAATGTGAAGTTGTCGAGTGGTTAACTGCATGCACTTGACTGGTACGTCGTTGGTTCGATCCAGCACATCAGTTTTATTTTGTATCTTATAGTTATACTCCCAGTTTTTATTTATAATTTGTCAGTTTCGCCATAATGGCCTTATTGTAAGAAAATAATTCCCGAGGTTTCCCCACAAAAAATAAGCCGCACACCCTTGTCAATGACAGCGGGCCCCATGGCATGCTGGCACGCCTCCTCAGCTTCGCGGACGTATACAAACGCCATTTGAACCGTATATACACGTCCATGCCAAGTTATTGAACCAGTTCAATGTATTTTGCAAGTTCAGGTACTAAAGTGCACAGCAATGGCAAATTCAAGCATCACTGATGTATTTACCTCAAAAATATATAAAATAGCATCGTGTCAATTTTTGCTACTAGTTAGATTTAGGGTCAAAAGTTGACCCAAAAAACAAGGACTAATAAATCCGAACAGATGTAGTAGGCGACAATAGCGCCATATATTCAGCCGAAGCCCTTGCGCTTTGGAAAGAAAGAAAGACATCCGATCTTTGTGCCGGTTAATAAACACTAAATTTTGTGCGCCGAGAGGAACACGGTGGCAGGGACGAAGAGAAGTTTGATGAGCAGAACCATGGCGAGCTGTGGGCGGTAGTCTGATGAGTGTGTACTTGGTGACAATTCAGAGTACTTAAAGTGTCCTCACACTTGTTTCGAGGAGTTCATAAATGTCAGTACCATAAATGGCGGTACCAGTATTAGAATAATCGTGTATCGACAATGGAGTAGTAACGTAACACATCCCAAGACAATTTCGCTTATGTGGCATGTATTTAATGAGAAAGAGCTGTTTGTGGTAACATAATAGGTTACTGTAACATATCATTTCCCGAGGCAAAATGAGTCTATGAGGTAATAAATGAAGCCATCTATGACACTACTACTATGTTACTTTGCACTATGGAGATATTACCTTAGACTAGTATCATATGCATGATACTAGTATAAGTTACTCCCCACTATGACCAGCCTTAGGGGTGCTTGTTTACATGGACTTATTGGTGTAAGGACTTAAAACAGTCCCTTTTAGTCTCATCTAAACCAAACATGAGGGACTTATAGGAACTTAAAGTGGGCATTTGGGACTTATGAAAGAAGACCCTGAGGGAGAGTCTTTTTGGAACTTTTAGTTGTAACATGGTCTTTTAGTCCATGTTTAGTCCCAGAAACCAAACATGTAGGGACTTTTTAGGGACTAGCGACTTTTTAGTTGGGACTAAAAAATGTCCTAAGACTTATGAACCAAACAGGGCCTTATTTCATCTGTTTTTTCCGTTGAATTTTGAGCTATGTTTGATTAATAAAATACACTTGCTAATTTTTTACTAAATTGTAAATGGGTACTAGTGCCAATGTTGTTAATGTAATGACATATTGCAACATGTTTTATTCTTAATCTCTGACCAGGTTTATTAGTCCCCATTAAATTTTACCTATAGATTTGACTAGCAAAATATATTTTATAACTCGTAAAAATAGTACTACCATTAGAATCTTCATTCAAATATGAATCTAACAATATGATTTTTGTGTCATCTTACTTATGTTTTGCTAGTTAGATCTAGGGTCAAAATTTGACCCAAAATACAAGGAGGCCTATTAAATCCAAACGGTGTAGTAGGCGGCAATTGTGCCATATATTCAAATTCAGCTGAAGCCCTTGTGGGAATTTTTCTTTGGAAAGAAAGAAAGACATCGGATCTCTATGCCGGTTGATAAACACTAATTTTTATTATTGCATGGTCTCAAAATCTAAACAACATGAAACAAAAGTCGTAAAAAAGTCATGTAAAACTAGGCCGCACAATTGGAATATTTTTTAAAGCTTGTGTAATCCGTTTACCAGACCGTCAAATGGTCGAAGATAGTCCGAGCAACAATCTTTCATTGGCTGCACCCAAAGGTCAATGACTCCCGCGCCCCTACACAATAGAGACAGGACTACAAATGGATCCAACCAGCTTTCTAGTTAGCATGCAAGAAATGAGAGATTTCGTCTTATTAAAAACATAATCATTTCTGTACAGTTTCATAAAGCCCATAGTAAGGTGCAGACACCCGCCCAAATTTGAGTCTTATGTTTTGGATGGATCCCTATCAACCAATTCGTAAACATATTTGTAATATTCGTGTGAGGAGGTAGATTGAAAACGACATGGACCATATGACAGAGGAGAGTGGCAAACGATCAAGAAATGAATAATGATAATTCGTTCTCTAAAAAAAGAATAAATGTTGATTTGTTTTAACTTTATCACAAAATCAAAAATATTTACAACCTTGCCATCTGAGTTTTGCCAAGTTATTGTTTTTGTGATTGAAGGAAGATCACAACATTACTTTCTCTACACCCTTCTCTCTTTGTTCCTTCAAGAATTACATTATCTCCTTTCTCCTCCTCTAGTGAGACACCCCAGAGTAGAGAAGGGAGAAAGTTCCCGGGAGATCCTTGTGTATAGTATGTCTAGGTGGAGTGTTATCTCAGACGAGGATGGTGTGACGCCTCTAGGAGAGTCAAAAAACTTGCGATACTAGGGTAAAAAAAATCACCAGATATTTATAAGAGGTTTTCAGTGAGGCAAGAGGGTCAGCTAATAAAAGATGGGTCAAGGGAGGTCCCGCATGCCTAGGCGCCCCATGTGGGCGCCCTTACAGGGTTGGCGCCCAAGCAAGGCACCTAGGGCACACAAGCCTCCTCCCTGGTCATTTTTTGGCAGGCTTGGCCCTCGTCCGCTGAAATTCTTTTGCCTACCTTTTCTTACCTTTGATAATTCTGGACTTCTAGGAGGTTCTGATAGTTCGATAAATCTTTTGGGAGATATTAGATGTATCTCCTCATCAGTTTCTCCAATCGGGTCACCAGCAATGCGGTGCTTTAATCTCCGACCACTTATCGTCCTCAATTTTCCTCTGTACTCACATTCCATCGATCGTTCCTGAGCGATGAACTTCATCTATGTGAAGGGAACTGTCCACTTGGATAAATGTTTACTTGCAAAATTCCTGAAACGAGAGTTGTACAATGATACATGTTCTCCTACCTTGAACCCTCTACATTGAATTCTCCTATCATGCCATAACTTGACTTTCTCTTTAAACAACTTTGAATTTTCATAGGCTTCGTTTCTACACTCATCGAAGGCACTAATGTCTAGCTATATCTTCTCTTTAGCTTGTTTAAAATCATAATTCAACTATTTGATCTCCCAATAAGCTCTATGTTTTAACTCAAGTGGAAGATGAGAAGTTGTACCATAAACTATTTTGTACATAGACATGCCCATAGGATTTTAAAAGCAGTCCTATAAGCCCAAAGTGTGTAATTTTATTTTTTCAGACCAATCTTACATGATTTACTAACGGTCTTCTGCAGAATTAACTTGATTTCTTGGTTAGATAATTCTACTTGACCACTGGATTAAAGAAGACCGATTGTCGGTGTCAAAACCGGCGGATCTCGGGTAGGGGGTCCCGAACTGTGCGTCTAGGCGGATGGTAACAGGAGACAAGAGACACGATGTTTTTACACAGGTTCGGGCCCTCTCGATGGAGGTAAAACCCTACTCCTGCTTGATTGATATTGATGATATGGGTAGTACAAGAGTAGATCTACCACAAGATCAAGGAGGCTAAACCCTAGAAGCTAGCCTATGGTATGATTGTTATGTGTCCTATGGATTAAAACCCTCCGGTTTATATAGACACCGGAGAGGGCTAGGGTTACACAGAGTCGGTTACAATGGTAGGAGATCTACATATCCGTATCGCCAAGCTTGCCTTCCACGCCAAGGAAAGTCTCATCCGGACACGGGACGAAGTCTTCAATCTTGTATCTTCATAGTCTTGGAGTCCGGCCAATGATGATAGTTCGGCTATCCGGACACCCCCTAGTCCAGGACTCCCTCAGTAGCCCCTGAACCAGGCTTCAATGACGACGAGTCCGGCGCGCATATTGTCTTCGGCATTGCAAGGCGGGTTCCTCCTCCGAATAATTCATAGAAGATTTTGAACACCAGGATAGTGTCCGGCTTTGCAAAATAAATTTCACATACCACCGTAGAGAGAATAATATTTACACAGGTTCAATCTGCTGACGTATTTCACGGCATGACGTCATGCCATGGCCAAGCCTTTACTCAAATCGTTTTTATTATTCCACCTCAGCGCATTTAGCGAAGCGGTTTCCTTGGCACGTCTTGTCGAAGCAGAGATCATGTCCCCTTATTCCGGGATTCTCATCAATACGGACGTGGGTAACCCAAAACCGCCATTGATTGCGGCGCTTGGGAGATAAGCGAGTTTTACCGGGCTGGTGGGGGCGCGCAGTTTCGTCCGCCCATATATAAAGGGATAAGGATCCACCTTTTTCACCTACGCCTTCTTCCTCCTTAGCTTATCCATCTTCGCGTACTCGAGCTCGAGCGCCCAAGTCCGCACATCTCACCTCAACCTTCTCCAACCATGTCCGGAGCGGGATGCAAGTGGATGGCCTCCTCCGTCACGGAGGGGCACATCAAGAAGCTGCGCAAGGCCGGATATTTGTCCAGCGATATCGCGCACCGGCTCCCCGACGAGGGACAGCTCGTCCCCACCCCCGGGCCCCATGAGAGGGTGGTATTCCTTCCCCATTTCCTCCGCGGACTGTGCTTCCCACTTACCCCTTTGTCCGAGGGATCATGTTCTACTACGGCCTAGATTTCCATGATCTAGCCCCGAATTTTATCCTCAACATCTCGGCGTTCATCGTCGTGTGCGAGGCCTTCCTCTGCATCCAGCCCCACTTCGGCTTGTGGCTAAAGACCTTCAATGTCAAGCCGAAGGTTGTGAAGGGTAGCCAAGCGGAGTGCGGAGGCGCCATGGTGGGCAAGATGCCCAACGTCACCTGGCTCGAGGGCGCCTTCGTGGAAACCATCAAAGGGTGGCAATCGGGGTGGTTCTACATCACCGAGCCGCGTGACCCTGAATGGGTAGTGGCCCCCGAATTCAGATCTGGCATCCCCACGCGGCTCACCTCCTGGAAAGAGAAGGTCCTGCCGTGGGGCGATTCGGAAGAGTTGACCAGACTCCAATCCTGTCTCCAAACCCTGGTGAACAAGAAGCTCAAGCTTGTCAATGTGTTCCAGGTCATGCTCGTCCGCCGGATTCTCCCGTGCCAACAGTGGGATTTCAACCTGTGGGAGTTCGATCCGGCACAGCACCAGACCTTGAGTAGGCTCTTCGACACTACGTACGAAGAGGCCTGGAGGGTGCTGTTCAAGGGTGCCGAGGCTCCCGCATCCGCTACCGAAGATCGCGAATTCAGCTCACAGCGTCCGGCTGGCGAGGTAAGCTATATTATCCTTTACGGGACACTTGCTTTCCATAGTTTGACTCTATGTGGGATCTAAACTCCCAATACCTTTGACAGGCCTGGCAGAAGACGTACGGACAGGTTAACTGTCCGGCGCCCCTTCCAGAAGATCCAGCGGATGCCCGTTTGACAGGGCTGCTGGTCCCGGCGCCTTACATGGTGCCGGACAAGAAGGCCAAGAAGAAGGCCATGGGAACCCGGAGGAGTTCCCGGCGTCAGGTGTTATTGGATTCATCGTTCGATGACTCCGAGGCGGACTCCTCCCACGAGGACGAGGAGGAGAAGAAAGAGGCCTCTCCCCAGCGGGGGGAGAGAAGAAGAGGAAGGCCTCCCCAACGGGGGAGGCCGAAGGGTCCAAGAAGGGAAGGACCCTTCCCCCGGACTGTTCCACCAACGCCGACGACGGCGACGAGGAGTGGCCCTCGAGGGCCAAGCCCCTGGCGAGATCGTAAGTCTCCAGACCCCTGAATAACTCATCATTTTTCTTTTTGTCGCATTGCGTCTTTTAACGTCGCATACAACCCTGTAGTCCGCCCAAGGATGATCTCCCCGCTTCGTCGAGCGGGTCCTTGGGTTCGTCGGATGCGAATAGCGCTTCACTTCCGACTGCCTCCTCCCCTCATGACGCTGATGACGCCGAGGTGGGGTCCCAGAAGGGGACCGGCCAGGAGGAGGAGACCCCGGAGGTGCCACAGGGCAACCTCCCGGACCTTGGGCCGGACTCCGTGCCGGAACCTTTAGTGGTTCCGGAGTCTGGCGGGCGGCCCCTTCGTAAGAAGGGCGAGACGGCGAAGCCGGTGACCTCCGTCCAACTGGAGGCGCCGGATAACTTGCTGGAAGCGCTCAACGGTGCTTCCATCGACGAGGAACACCGCACCGGCATGAGTGCGGTGATTCAGAAAGTTCAGTCCGCCAAGAGCGGGCTGACCGAAGCCTGCAGCAGCCTTCTAACAGGCTTTGAGGTAAGGATCTTTTTTAAGATATGTAAAGTAGTACCGCACAGACAGTAGCCCCTGATGCTTAGTTCGGTGTTCGGAAAGAAAAGCTGAGCTGAGGATCTAAAAAGATATACGCAGGAGTCTAACACAAATATGTCAATATGGGAATGCAGGCTGCGCTGCTGACCTCTGTTGCACTTACTGCGGAGGTTAATGCTTTAAAGAAGAGCCTCGAGCGGTCCGAGAACAAGCTCGGCCGTGCCAAGAAGCAGCTCGAGGACAAAGAAGGTAAGTAACACCTTATTAAAGTTGTACCTTATAAAAAAAGGATTTGGTTGCAAAAAATGACAGGAATAACGTGGGTATTGCAGGCGCCACAAACGAGGTGGCAACCCTGAAAGAGGCGGTGTCCGCGGCCGAGCGCAATGCGGCCGCGGAACGCACAGAGCGAGAGAAGCAGGAGGCGCGGGTGGCGGAGGTTCAGCAAGAGCTCCAGGCTCTCGTAGAAAAACATGAGGATTTGGAGCGTGACTCGAAGACTCGAGAGTCCGAGCTTGCGTCCTCTCTTGAGAGTGCCAAAGCCGCTAAGGCCGAAGCCCAAAAGGCCCTCCAGGAAATCGAGGCGGTGAAGAAGATAGCGGCGGGTAAGGCATTCTTCATGCAAAGCAAGCATGTAAAAGTGAATTACCTGTTACTTACCCGAATTTGGAGCTCTCCAGGAGCGTTCACAGATCTGCCCCGCAGCGTGTCAGATGTTGCCGCATTCTACAGAGCCGAGGAGGGGAGCTCGACGGAGAAGGTGTTCTGGTCTCAATATGCTGAGGCCGGACATCCGGTGCCCCTGAGCGACCAGCTGAAGCAGCTGGTCGAGCTCCACAAGGCGGCCGAACAGGCCATGAAGGGCCTTATAGTTCGGCTATGGCCCAAGGAAGCCATGCCTGGGAGCTACTTCGGTCTGGTGCGGCGGCTGGTGGACGCCTATCCATGGGTTGACGTCATCAAGCACTCCGCCTGTATTGAAGGTGCCCGTCGGGCCCTTGCCCGCGCTAAGGTGCACTGGGGCAGGATGGACGCCGAGAAGCTTGTGACGGACGCGCCACCGCCGGGCAAGGAGTATCGCACGCCCGAGATGTATTACAAGGGTGTCCTAAAGGGTGCCCTCATTATTGCGGGTGAGTGCTCCAAAGATGTAATCTTTGATTAGACTCGCGTGTTGTTATCTTGTGCGCTGAAAACTTTGTTCATATGCGTGAAGCAACTTTTGTTAATTTAAAATATTACCTTCTGTGCGGCCGTTTATCAAATCTGAGAGATGGCAAGTCGTTGGCTTCGGCCCCCATGCCACGAGTGCTGGGGTGTTCGGGATAAACTTGAGCGCTCTTGTTCCCATTTTTGGGTCCTTCTAGGGAGGCGCTCAACACAACGAACTAGGCAACCGGACTTATAATGCTTGAACACTCTCAATTAGCCATAGAATTCTATAATTTTAAATTTCGGCGAAGCCCCTAGTGTTCGGAAGGCCGAATTTGGGGCGCTATCCACGCCTGGGCCGGACAAAGCCGGTTCCTCGCTCTAGGCGGCATAAGTCTTTAGGGACTCGAAAAAACCTCTCGAACAGCGACCGGCTCTCGCCCTATCATGACAGTCAGTTTTAGCTTTCTCCACTGAGGTGCTCACCCAGCTCAACTAGGGCACAATCGCAGTGGTTCTCCCAGCGCTACCTTAGCCGATATAACGGAACGTAAGGTACCAAAACATGGGAGCCGGGCAAACCCAACTATTGACCCAAGACATGATTCGGAGCCGATGCATATAATGCTATAAGTTCGGGGTGCCGCACTTGTGAAAGTGTTCCGACTTATCACACCATAATTTGGGGAACTTAAGCCCCTGGTGTATTTAGCCGTACCAAAGCGTACGGATGCGAAATGTCATAAGTGAACATATGTATAAAAAAGGAATGCCATGATAAAAAGATGCATTGTTTATTCGAAAAATACTGCAATGAGTGTAGGACGATACAAATAGTGCGATAAGCGAGGGGTGGGACTATTTAACATGCCCCCTCCAAGGGTAGGCTGCGGAATGGTATGTAAAACAGGTATAATGCTCGTAATGGAGACCACCTGGATACTCGTCGTAGCTTTTCTGCTTCCCTGGCTGTTGCATCGTTAGTTCGGCAGATCCATTGCCCGACAGGGCTTCTAAAAACGGAGTCCTGAGAATAAGAGAGAAAAGAAAGAAAAAAAAAGAATGACCAATTCGGCAGCCCCTGGTGTGGTTGATCCGCATTCTGGGCCTGCCGAGGTCGTGCCCCTCCCCCTATGCCATGGTATCTCCAGGGCATAATGATGTACGCGTGGCACTGATCTCGCGATGTCGTGAGGGCTGGGGTTGGGGCCGCATTGCTACGCGTGCTCTGAACGTGCCAGGTGGTCTTGTTGTAGGTTACTCCGGACGCGCTTGACTGTGTCCGGTCGCTTAACGGCCGGACTCGAGAATTGCCTTAAGAGGCCGCTCTGTACTTCTGCCACGAGAGCCGCTGTATGCTCCTCCGTACGGAGAGATCGTTCAGTGTTTCCTTTGACCGTGATAACTCCTCGAGGGCCTGGCATCTTGAGTTTGAGGTATGCGTAGTGCGGAACTGCATTGAACTTTGCAAATGCGGTTCGGCCGAGCAGTGCATGATAGCCACTGCAGAACAGGACTATGTCTAAGATTAACTCCTCGCTTCGGAAGTTATCCGGGGATCCGAAGACCACTTCAACTGTGACTGAGCTGGTACAATTGGCCTCTACACCTGGTATGACGCCTTTGAAGGTTGTTTTTGTTCGTTTAATCCTTGAGGGGTCTATGCCCATCTTGCACACTGTATCCTTATAAAGAAGGTTCAGGTTGCTGCCGCCGTCCATCAGGATTCTAGTGAGGTGAAATCCGTCAATGATTGGGTCTAAAACCAATGCGGCGAATCCGCTGTGGCGGATATTGGTGGGGTGGTCCCTTCGATCAAAAGTGATTGGGCAAGAGGACCATGGATTGAACTTTGGGGCAACTGGCTCCATCGCGTATACGTCCCTGAGCGCACGCTTCCGCTCCCTTTTGGGTATGTGGGTTGCGTATATCATGTTCACCGTGCGCACCTGTGGGGGGAATCCCTTCTGTCCTGTATTGTTCGGCGGTCGTGTCTCCTCCTCGTCGTCGCTATGTAGCCCCTTGTCATTGCCTTCAGCGATTAACTTGCCTGCCTGTTTGAACAACCAACAATCTCTATTGGTGTGATTAGCTCGCTTTTCGGGGGTGCCGTGTATCTGGCACGAGCGATCGAGTATTCGGTCCAAATTGGACGGGCCTGGAGTAGTTCTTTTGAATGGCTTTTTCCGCTGACCGGGTTTAGAGCCTCTGAATCCGGCGTTGACTGCCGTATCTTCAGTATTATCGCCGTTAATGCGGCGCTTGTGCTTATTGCGACGCGACCTGCCACTGCTGTCTTTGGTATCCGAACTACCAGAGTTTTTGGTTAGGTTATTACTGCGGGCTAGCCAGCTGTCTTCTCCCGCACAGAAGCGGGTCATGAGTGATGTGAGGGTTGCCATTGATTTCGGCTTTTTCTGTCCTAGGTGTCGGGCCAGCCATTCATCGCGGATGTTATGTTTAAAGGCTGCAAGGGCCTCTACATCCGAACAGTCGATGATTTGATTTTTCTTGGTTAAGAACCGAGTCCAGAATTGTCTGGCCGATTCGTCTGGCTGCTGAATTATGTGGCTTAGGTCATCGGCGTCTGGTGGTCGCACATATGTGCCCTGGAAGTTATCAAGAAATGCGGCTTCCAGGTCCTCCCAACACCCAGTTGATTCTGCTGGCAAGCTGTTGAGCCAATGCCGAGCTGGTCCTTTAAACTTGAGTGGGAGGTATTTGATGGCGTGAAGATCATCACCGCGGGCCATGTGGATATGAAGGAGATAGTCTTCGATCCAGACCGCGGGGTCTGTTGTGCCATCGTAGGATTCAATGTTCACGAGTTTGAACCCTTCGGGGATTTGATGATCCATTACTTCATCTGTGAAGCATAGTGGGTGTGCGGCGCCTCTGTATTGGGGTATATCACGACGTAGCTCAAGCGAGCTTTGTCTACTGTGTGCGGCCCGACCAGAATTGTTGTATCCGGCACGACGATTGTCGTCGCATATTGTGGGGCGCCCACGCGATCCGTAGATCGATCTTGATTGTCTTGCCTTATCCTCCAATATTTCTCGCAAGTCCGGCGCATTCTCCCGTGGCTTTGTACTTTTCGGGCGATGCCGGGGTGCGGCTTTAGTGGAGGGCCTAGAGGCCTCTCTGTCGCGGCCACGAGGTGGCCGGTCGGCCGTATTGTGCGCTGGTGATGTAGGTTTATATGCTTCCTCCTCTAATTAGGGCAGCAACTTGCGTTTGGGGAAGCTTTTGGAGGGGTGTTCGAGTTCATACTCTTCGGCTGCGAGGACTTCAGTCCATCTGTCGACTAGCAAATCTTGATCAGCTCTAAGCTGTTGCTGCTTTTTCTTGAGGCTGCTTGCCGTGGCCATAAGCCTGCGTTTGAAACGCTCTTGTTCAATGGGATCCTCAGGCACGACAAATTCGTCATCGTCGAGGCTTGCCTCGTCTCCGGAGGGAGGCATGTAATTATCGTCCTCTACCTCTTCGTCTGCCGCTCTCTCGTGAGGGCTGGCTTCTCCGTCCTCCTGTGCTGAATCTTGCTGGAGGGGGTTCTCTTCGGCACTATCCGGGGTGTTATTATCCCCGGTGCCGGAATCTCCATTCTTGCTGTGGCGGGATTTGGAGCGGCGCCGCTGACGCTGACGCTTAGGCTGCTTTGTGGAGGGGTCATCCTCCGTTGTTCCATTGCCATTCCCATCCTTTGGGATGTCCACCATGTATATGTCGTATGACGAGGTGGCTTTCCAGTGCCCAGTAGGCGCTGGTTCTTGGTCGTCTCCGGCATCGTCGTCCATACCCTTGATGTCTTCGGAGTCGAAGTCTAGCATGTCGGTTAAGTCATCGACAGTGGCTACGAAGTGGGTGGTGGGTGGGCTTTGAATTTCTTCGTCGTCCGCATCCCAACCGTCCTAGCCATAATCCGGCCAAGGCTCTCCTGACAAAGAGAGACACTTTAGCGAATTCAGGATGTCACCAAAAGGCGAGTGCTGGAAGATGTCCGTAGCGGTGAACTCCATGATCGGCGCCCAATCGGATTCGATTGGCAGGGGCGCGGAAGGTTTGGGGTCTGGATAGGAGTCTGGCACCTTGGAGTCACGAGCTTTATGAGGGACAGGGTTGGTATTCGGCTCGATCACCGTAGAGGTAGGAGCCCCCGAGGTGGTGTCCAACCACTCATCCTCGATTGGCGCCGTCTGCTCCGAACCAAGGGTCAGAGCGAACTCTTGTGCGGCCTCCAAGGCACTGTCTGGCAGCAGAGCTAAATCATGCCCATCGAGACAGTGCGACACGCCCGGCTGTGGCTCGAATCCGTCAAAGATCAAGTCTCCGCGGATGTCGGCCGTATAATTCAAACTTCCAAATCTGACCTGATGGCCAGGGGTGTAGCTTTCGATCTGCTCCAGATGGCCAAGTGAATTGGCCCGCAGTGCGAAGCCGCCGAATACGAAGATCTGTCCGGGGAGAAAAATCTCACTCTGGACCGCATTGTTGTTGATGATCGAAGGAGCCATCGGGCCTATAGGTGACGACACAGAGGAACTCTCAATGAAAGCACCAATGTCGGTGTCAAAACCGGCGGATCTCGGGTAGGGGGTCCCGAACTGTGCGTCTAGGCGGATGGTAACAGGAGACAAGGGACACGATGTTTTTACCCAGGTTCGGGCCCTCTCGATGGAGGTAAAACCCTACTCCTGCTTGATTGATATTGATGATATGGGTAGTACAAGAGTAGATCTACCACGAGATCAAGGAGGCTAAACCCTAGAAGGTAGCCTATGGTATGATTGTTATGTGTCCTATGGACTAAAACCCTCCGGTTTATATAGACACCGGAGAGGGCTAGGGTTACACAGAGTAGGTTACAATGGCAGGAGATCTACATATCCGTATCGCCAAGCTTGCCTTCCACGCCAAGGAAAGTCCCATCCGGACACGGGACGAAGTCTTCAATCTTGTATCTTCATAGTCTTGGAGTCCGGCCAATGATGATAGTTCGGCTATCCGGACACCCCCTAGTCTAGGACTCCCTCACCGATACTTAGCCAAAACTTTTCTAGAAGTATTATGTATGAAATGAGAACCATTATCAGTCATCAAATACATAGGAACACCAAACCTAGGGAAAATAATTTATTTAAGCATTTTAATGGAGGTTTAACACCTTTTTGTAGGGATTGCTTCTACCCACTTGGTTACGTAATCAACAACTACTGAAATATGAGTGTACCCATGAGAGCTAGAAAAGGGTCCCATGTAATCAACTCCCCAGACATCAAATGGTTTCACTACTAAAGAATAGTTCATGAGCAGTTCTTGACTTCCTCCAATACTGCATATCCTATGACACTCATCACAAGATATAATAAATTTTACGAGCATCTTTAAATAAAGTAGGCCAATATAAACCAAACTATAACACCTTGTGTGTAGTTCTTTCTCTGGCATGATGTTCCCCATAAGCACTTAAATGACACCTTCTCAAGAAATGACCCAATTCATTTTCAAGTATGCAACGTCTAATAATTCCATATACTAACATTTTATATAAATGAGGGTCATCCCAAAAATAATGTCTCAAGTCATATTAAAATTTTCTCTTTTGTTGGTAAGTAAAATTGGGAGGAATGTATTTAGGACCAATGTAGTTGGCATAACCAACAAACCAAGGTTTAGAAACTGAAGTTGTGTAACGCCCCGGCCAAACCCATCGGCGTGGCCGCAACAACTGGCTACCAGCTAGGATCTAGACTTACCCTACAGAACAACACTAGTCTTTTCTGCGCACTTTATGTTGAATCATGCACACCCAGGATCAACTTCCGTGTTGGTCACCCATCCTCAAATTACTCCAAGCCAAGCACACTTAGCTTTGAGATTTCTTTCAGATAGGCTCCAGGAGAAGAGGTCCACCTTGTTGATATCAGTATTCTATCATTTCTATTAAGTTGGGATGTCACATACACCCCCACTCAAAGGAACCGACGTCCTACTAATAGGAATGTTCCCTCTTGGCACACGTCCAGTCTGTCACATGTGCCCTCTGTTGGAAAAGGAAGTGCCTAGGAGGCGCTTAGGCACGCCTGGGCGCTAGGCAATGGCCAAACGCCTCGCCTAGGGCATAAATGGAGGTCTAGGCAGGGCAAGCAAGGAATTGCCTACCTAAGTACGAAATCATGCCACATACTGCACTGATATGCCAAACGGGTTATATTTCAATGGCAGTAGACGAGAATTGAACTTTTTATATGCCCTAAACTAATATCAACACCCATATAATAATCAGAAATACACTATGAGTAAAAACTATATTACTGCCTAGGCCGCGCTTAGGGCGCTTAGGCACCGCCTAGGCACTAGGCGAAGGCCAACCGCCTCGCTTACGCCTACCACGACGGGCCATATGCGCCATGCATTGCATGCCCTGAGCACTTGACCCACACACGCCTGTGTAACCGTGAGGGTCAACTCTAATACCAATTGTAAAGCTGTTGTGGTTTTGTCACGGCAGATGTCCTCATAGGAGAACTACGTTGTGAGGCCATCACTGCTAGGTGAAGGCTTGGATGGGGTTGATCAGAAACGAGAGACACGGGTTTACCCAGGTTCGGCCCCTCACGATGGAGGTAATAGCCTACTCTTGTTGGATTTCCATTGATGATGATGATCTCGATTACAGTGTGTTGTTTTGCTACCAATGACTTGAGAGATTCTAACTTGTCACCCTGTACGACCAGGAACCCCCTTTATAAATAGGTCGGGTCCCTGGTTTACAATGTAATTCGGGCTCTACTTGTAGTAGGAATTCTACTCTAACTCCTTTGTGCCTAAGTTAAGGAAACTCCCGTTCACACCCAATCTCCATGATCCGGGTCCGATCGTATATCGCTGGGTCTCATCTGGGCTTGCAACAACCAAAAGTCGTCTCATTAGGTATACACCTTGACCCGGTCCTAGGCCTTATGATATTCATACGCCAGCTTTCTTCCTTTGGTCGGCTCTTGGTGATCGGAACAGGTAGTCGGTTTTAGTGCACGGGTAATATCCCCGACAAAAGCCCCGACCAGACCAAACGGTTCTTGTTTGTTGTGCCTGGTTACCACTTATGATCTGGACTTGCCCTACAAACCAACCTTCCTGCACACTTTGTCCTAACTCTTGCGCACCCAGGATTAACTTCCCAGTTGGTCACCCATCCTCAAATTGCTCCAAACCAAGAACACTTAACTTTGAGGTTCCTTTCAGATGGATTCCCAAAAAATAAGGTGCACCTTGTTGATATGAGTACTCCAATTAAGCTGGGATGCCACAAGTTGTAAAAACAACTAGTTGTTCATCAGGAAAACCATCATTGATAAGGAGGGGATCATCAATAATATTTTGTATTCTAGATAAATGATCAGCTATGGGATTGTCCTCCACCTTACTATCAACAATATGCAAATCAAACTCTTGCAACAATAAAACCCACATTAGAAGTCTAGGTTTAGCATCCTTCTTGTTCATAATATATTTAATAGCAACATGATTAGTATGAATGGTGACTTTAGAATCAACAATGTAAGGTCTAAATTTGTCATAGGCAAAAACAACCGCTAATGATTCTTTTTATGTGGTAGCATAGTTCCTTTGAGCATCATACAAGGTTCTACTAGCATAGTGAATAACATTGAGTCTCTTATATACTCTTTGTCCTAGGACGGCTTCTACAACATTCACTAGCATCCCACATAATTTCAGAAGGTATGTTCCAGTCAGGTGGTTGAATTCTAGGTACAATACAAGAGCTTTCTTTAATGTTTCAAAAGCTTCAACACAATCATCATCAAAAGAAAATGGCATTGTCTGTATCGCTAAATGCATTATGGTATGTCTAAAGTGCATTACGATACAAAGCCTTGCCTATGAAACCTTTCCAGTTGCAGGTCCTTCATATCTGGACGGTGCTTCGTGTGCCTTCCTATTAGTGTAGAGGTAATTGGTATCTTATTTATGCTATTTTTGGTGGTTGTATTGCGGGCAACCCTCGGCTTGAAGGGCGAAAGAAGGATCCTTGGGGGTCGGGGTGATGTGCCCTAGTCAATCTTGTGGAAGTGATGAGGCCCTAGCCTCCTTTTTTCCCCTGGGTGTCTCCAGATGCAATAGATTGCTCTCTGGTGATTTGTGCTCCCTCTCCATCGCAATGACGCTCACTTCGATGTCATTGAGAAGCTGACAAAATTGTTATCTAGGAGACTATTTGTCTATGAGAGTTTTTATCTACATAAGGCTTCTACGATGGTGGCTTGCTCTCCAGGGTGTTGTTCTAGATGGACCTTGGCATAATGAATTTTTGATCGCTTGATCAAATGGTACCAGCTCCAATGATGGAGCGGCAGTGATGGCGTGCCTTCGGCTTGTGATGGAGATTAAGTTTGTTTGGATCTGTAGGAACCAAGTTGTAGTTTCTTTGTGTCTTTGGGTGTGTTGTAATGTTGGGAGTTTTTAATATAAATTCAAAAGGTTAGTCACAAAAACTTGATAGGTCTGAAATGCTTCATAGCACCATCCTTTTCTTTGGCAACAACATTATATTGACTGGGTTGAGGAGGCTTAGACAATCTCCACATAAATTTGCCACCTAGAGGATGGCAAGGAGTTCTCCGCAAATGATTTCCAACCTATTTTGAAGATTAAACTGATGTAGAGGTTTGATTAAATGTATTCATGAGATCATTGGTGCCGAAGGGGTACAGATACAGACCGAGGGATTTTATCTAAAGGTGTCATTACATCCTTGAAAAAAACAACCTCGTGAATAGAGAGGTCTGACAATGCATAACCCAACCTCCATTTGTTTTCAAAGAGCCATCAGTTTTCTTAAGCAACAGCCATCGACATGTCAATGTCCTCGAAGTTCTCATGCCATTCCAGAGCGACGTGGCTATGTGAGACAACTTGATATGAATCCTTCCCAGGTGATCCTTGGCTCTGAGGCTAGTCCTAGTGGGAGCAACATAGGTAGTAACATGCATCTTCATGACATGCCAACTAGGCATATTGATGACATGAATATTAGATGACGAAAGAGATTATGGTGATAAAATATTATGTTACCATCACATAGCGATTCCTAAGGGAAATGATTCTACAAGCTAATAAATGCAAACATCTAAGATACTACTTATATGACACTTTACATTGATGACACCGAAAGTTTACAGGTAAAAAAACAAAGGAGCTCCCACTACACGCTCCGTGACACGCGTCACGGGAGAAACCCTAGTGCCGTCACCAGGAACCCCTCCTTCTTCCCTTCTTACCTCTCTTGCCACTGCTAGAGGGCAGTTCTCCCTCCTTGGATGATGGAGTGTGGAGCAGGATGACGCGGCCATGTGGAGGCGCGATGCAAACGGGGGCACAGTGGAGTTCCATTTGGGCTCTAGGTGGCGAGCCTGGGCGTGGTGCTCGCCCGAGTGGCTCCATGGTGGCAGAAGTGGATGCAGTGTCGCCGGTGGCTAGGGTTGTGCTCTCCTAGATCTAGTGGCGGCTACACCGCGGGTGGCGCGGGCTCAGTAGCAGTCAGGGTGGTTGGCTTGCTCCGCAGCTCAAACAACGACGATCCTGGTCACCACTGCACCTCGTTGTCCGGTTGTGTGGATGCTGGTGGTGGATGGCGGCCGCCGGTGGATGGATTCGTCTCGTCCAGAAGTGGCGCTGGTCCGAGTGCGGTCCAGTCCATTCCCTGTCGTGCTTGAGAAAGATGTGACTTAGGGTTGGACCTGTCCTAGGGATGGATCCATCGTCAGGAGGGCCATAGAACCATCCTTACCTCCCGTCTGGTGGCAGTGCGCCACCGAGGAGCTTGTTCCTTGCATGGTCGATGCAGTGGTGGCCAGCTGTGACCGGCCCAGGGGCCCTCATACCTAAGGGGTTACGAGGAGTGGGAAAGGAGGTGTCTTCCCACCCATTTCTTTGTCGTTCATGGCTGCAAGCTTGGGATGGGGATGGTGTCAGGACCATGGGTGTCGTGGCAATGGCCCTGGAGCTGGGAGGCGTGGTACTCATGGGCGAAGCTCGCGGCTCAGGTGTGAGCTGGTTGCCATGGCCGTGCGGGTGGTGTGTTTGCCAGGGTGTCACAGTCGGAGCTGCGAGCCTGGCTTACTGTGCCACTTCTCAGAGGCATTGAGGACTAGCTGGGGTGAATCTGCCAAGCTGACAGTGGCATCACCTATGGGCATCATTTCCTTCATGAAGGCGTCGTCACGGTTCCTCTGCATTCTCATGTTGCTCTAGGGGAAAACTTGATCTCTAGATCGGTCGGTGGCAATACTCTGGTGTCATGCCCTTCCTGAACGCGCCGCCTAGGAGTAGTCAGTTCCTCATGCACGGTTTCCTCTCTTCGCGGTGACTCCTTCACGATTGATGTCTCCGAAGACTCCAACTGGTATCTTCTCTTCCTACATGTAGTTTTCTTAGAGTGGATGGGGTTGTTAGCTGTTTTATACACCCTTGTATCTTGCCTTGAGTGTGTGTGGTGTGGGGTTGAGTTGTATGTTTTGGATTGTATGGTGATCGGTGTTTTATTTATGAAGTGGGACGCAGGCCTTTTTCGATGTGACACTTTGCACTACGAAGATTTAACATGGACTTGCTTCATACGCATGTCACTAGTTTAAATTACTCCCCGCTGCGAGTAGCCTGAGATAACATGGACGGTCTATCTATTGCACAATATGTGGATGACACTATACTTTTTATGGATCACAACCTAGATAAAACAAAAAGCCTCAAGATGCTTTTATGTGCATTTGAGAAACTCTATATGGTCTCAAAATTAATTTCCAAAAAAGCAAGCTTTTCTGGTTCAACGATGTTGGAGAGTCCGCACTTGAGCATGCTAAGATTTTTCGGCCGCCGGCTTGGGCAGTTCCCGATTTGCTACATGGGTATTCTGATACACTAACGGCGTTTAACTATCGCTGAGTGGAAGCATGTGGAAGAGAACCTTGGGAAACGTCTAGCTAATTGGAAGGTCAAACTCTTTCACTTAACGAAAGAGGTTCTTCAGCGTCTCGATTACTTTTATCCAGATTTTTTTGACAGTGTGATAATGAATCCAAGAAATATTGGCTGGCTAGGTGGAGTGTTTTATGCCGACCTAAAAATCAAGGGGGCCTTGGGAGTCAAGATATTGAGATTAAAAACATCGCTCTTCTGAGTAGATGGGTTCAGAAACTACTCACTGAGAATGGAGTATGCCAGGAAGCATTCGTAACAAGTACGTGGGGTCCAAAACCATTTCTCAAGTTCACTGGAACCCAGTGATTCACATTTTTTGTGTGGTGTGTTGAAGGCCCGAGAATTCTTTTTCCAATTTGGCACTTTCTCGGTTAGGGATTGTTCTCAAGTTTAATTTTAGGAAGACACCTGACTGGGGACCCCCACTTAAGGTGCAATACCCTTGCTTGTACAGGATTGTCAGACATAAATTCGTCATGATCAAACAAATTTTGGGACGAGAAAGCCTTGATATTTATTTTCGGAGGGACCTTTTAGGGCCTCGCCTGGCGGCATGGATTGAATTACTCCTTCGTCTGGAGGTCATTCACCTGTGAGGCGAACTGGACAAGTTTCGCTGGAATTTACATCAGAACGGCAGGTTCTCAGTCCAATCTTTGTACGATGCAATGGTTCATAGTGATATTGCGATTGATAAGAAGAAATTATGGAAGCTCAAAATTCCTCTAGGAGTGAAGATTTTCCTCTTAGTTTCTAAATGGAGGAGTCATCTTAATTAGAGATGACCTGGCACGACGCAATTGGCAAGGTAGTAAGATATGTGTCTTTTGCCAACATGACGAGTCAATTAAACACTTATTTTTGAAGTGTAAGTTTGCTCGTGCTGTGTGGGCCATAGTTCAAGTAGCTTTAAATCTATATCCCTATGTAGTGCACGTAACATGTTCGGCAATTGGTTGCGGAGTATTGATAAACAATTTTCTGCACATATTCTTGTGGGGACGGCTGCCTTATGCTAGGCATTGTGGTTCACCATGAATGATGTGGCTTTTAACAATAAATGTGTTTCAACTCCTGTGCAGGTTATTCATGCATGTACATGATGACTCCGTACTTGGTTTATCCTGCAGATGCCGGGGGACAAATACCATTTTACAATGGCGACTACATGGCTTGAGCATACGGTCAGGGAGGTTTTCTCCCTTCATGGATGGCTATGTAATATCTGGACAGGAACTGCCACACTCTAGGCTGGACTTGTTTATTTTTACTATAAAATGATGTTTATTTTTGGGTCCCGATAACTGCCACACGTGTGGTGTATCGGGTAGTTGTGCCACACGCCTCGTGTGGCATGGACAACAACCAGCCCACACACCTACATGTGGGCAAAACAAATAATGCCCATACACCTCTTTTTTCCCCTCCCGAACCCTCTCACACGCGTGCGTGTGGGCGAAGTTGATAACGCCCACACGCCCGTATGTCAGGCCTCGTACCCTCCTGGTCCCGCACGCCACGCGTGACGCCCACCGCGCGCCCGCAGTTGCCATGGTCCAGACCCTCGTCCATGTTCGTTTAACTGCAGTTGCCATGTCGCTGAACTACGGTTGCCATGTCGGACAACTGCAGTTGCCATGGTTGCTCAACTGCAGTTGCCATGTATGGTCTGATCTAATGTAGTTGCCATGATTTCATAACTTTAGGAGTTGAGAGAGTTGTCATGTGCTCACAAGCATGCTAGGGCAGTTGCCATGTAAAAAGGAAGAGTTGCCATCTACTTACGTGCACGTTAGGGCAGTTGCCATGTACGTGCACGTTGGGGCAGTTGTCATGTACCATGCAAAAACACATGTCAACTCAGTAAAAGAGAGTTGCCATCTACTTACGTGCACACTAGGCAGTTGCGGTGTACCCTGCAAAAACACATGGCAACTCGGGTAAAAAAAGAGAGTTGCCACCTGCTTATAAAGCACACTAGGGGCAGTTGCCATGTGTGCTGCAAAAACACATGACAACTAGCAACTTGGGTGTGGGAGAGGACACGGGCGTGTGGGCGAGATAACAAATGCCCACACACTAGCCCTTGTGTGTGCGTGCAAAGTGGCGTGTGGCGCGAACTGCTGAACGCCCACACATCAGCCCCTCCTATGTGATGAAACGGCCGTGTGGGCGACCGAATGAACGCCCACACACCAGATCAGTCCTACGTGACACTAGAAACATGCCAAGATTCGTGCGCTCACGAATGGACGCGGATCCACGCGTGTGGGCGAGATGCAAACGCCCACACGTGTGGGCGTTAACATTTCCGTTATTTTTAGGTGTGTTAGACTTGTTGGTTGTGTGGATCTCGCTATGCAGAGACCGGACATTATTTTGATGCGGTTTTATCAGCTTGATGTATCAGTTCAATAAAATGTCTTTTATCCAAAAAATGACTAGCCTGACATGCTCTGCGAAGGTGCACGTTTTGTGTATTGGTGCCAGAATGCAACCAAAGTCAAAATTCGGAACGTAAAGGGTGGTCAAAATTATAAGAGCTGGAAATGGTGGGCGTCGATCTAAGTACCTCGTAATCCACATGTGCAATTCTTGAAACGCTTACCAGCCAAGAAAACAATGGATATCAAGGTTTACCACCCCCGTAAAATTGCTTGTTTAGTCTTACCAAGAAGTTGAACTTCGCAACGGCGCAGAACCACTTGCGTTTGCTTCGAGATGGAAACATTTGTTTTATCTCTTCGAGGAATCCAAGTTCAACTATCCAGGCAGGGCTGAATAGATACGCCAAGAAGTGGTCGAAACTGTAATACTATTCGTCATGCCTCGGCTAATTTTTGGGGAAACGTTTGCAATCGGCAAACCGGCCGAAGCGACGCGCCGGTCGCTCGCGCGTCATAGGATTCGCGTGGATCCATCGCCCACTCGTAGCGCCATGTCATCCTATGCGGGGCCCAGCCCACGGACACACAGCAACCTTATCCCCTCACGCAACCTTATCCCCTCACGCGCCCATTGTTTTCCCCTATTCCACCTCCCAGAACACTCTCTCCTCACGAAAGCCGGCGAGCGGCCCTCTTCCCCCGACCGGCCGGAAGCAACATAGCTAGCGAGCGTTTGCCGCAAACCGCGATTTTGGCTCCACCTCGTGCGCCACCACTTTTTTTTGCTGCTGCTCATGTGCTTTTCTGCTACGGCGACCCACGGGGCTGCAGAGGTTGGACGAGACCAATGGTTGCGATGGTTTTCGCCGGCGACGACGCCCTTGTGCGCGACGGCCTCCCCGCCATGGTTCAAGCTCCAAGCCGAGCAGGGCATCATCCTCAAGATTTGCTAGAGCCGGGCGACGGCACAGCTGCAACCATGTTCAAGATTTGCTGGAAGCATCTGCACAAAAGCTGGAACCACGAAGATGAGCTGGAACCGGGTCAGGGATTCTTTTTGCTGCATTGAATTTTTTGCTGGAACCAGCACTTGTTTTTGCTGGAACCGACCAGCGATTTTGCTTCCTCCGACAGATGGTGCTTGGCGGCGACGCCGGTGGCCGCGAGATTTTTTTGCTGCATCAATTTTTTTGCTGGAACTAGCATTTGCTTTTGCTGGAATCGGCTAGAAATTTTGCTTCATCCAACGGATGGTGCTGGGCGGCGGTGCCAGTGGCTGCAATAATTTTTTGCTGCATTGATTTTTTTGCTGGAACCAGCAATCGATTTTGCTGGAACTGGCCAGGAGGTTTGCTTCAACACGGAGATGAGATGGTGCTGGGCGGCGACGGCGATGCCCAAGGTGATTTTTCCTGTTTTTTGTGTCCACGGTGATTTTTGTTGTATTTCTGTTTTTGCTTCAATCAACATTTGATTTTGCTGGAAGCGGCTGAAGCAGAGCTGGAACCTCCCTTAGCTTTCGTTTTTGATGAGCGGCCCCAGCGAGCTGCACCTGCGAAGTCGACGAGCACCGACGGTGAGCCGGTGAGTGGCGTCGCGGAGCTTCAAGCCGGAGGCCGCGGAGGCGGAGGGGGGAGGAGCGACGAGCAGCACATGTTTCAGAGATACTGACGCGAGGAAGAAGAAAAAAAAACACGTACAAAGGTGAATCGTGCGGTATGAGACGTGCGTATCGGGCGGCTGGGGCGCGACCGGCCGAAACTTTGGGCCGGCGCGCCGGCGCCTATCAGCGCCCTAATTTTTGTATGCTTTGTTCTGGTCCAGATGAGGTCCTAGAACTTGTGGGACAAGATTGTAATATGTGATTCTGAGTAATGCAATAATTTATCTCGCAAAAAAAAAGCGATCAGCAGAGCCGAGCGGGCGAGGGGTGCTCCTATTTGGCGCCATAAGCACCCTCCACTCCACAGTCGCCATTTTGGGCCGACCCATGAGTAGGGTGGGGATAACCCCCTGTTTTTTTTTCATTTCATTTTTTCTTTTTCTTTTGTGTTTAATTTTTTATTCAAATAATTTAGGATTTATAAAAAGTTCTAAATTTCAAACAAAAGTGAATTTTGAAAAACAAATGTTCAAGAAATCATGAAATGTTTGTGTATTAAAAAATGTTTATGTGTAAATAAAAATGTTTGCTTATTCAGAAAATGTTTACAATTTTATGAACAATGTTTTATTAAAAGCTAAAAATGTCCATGATTTTGGAAAAATTGTTCGCGAGAAAAAGTTCATTGTTACAGAAAAAGTTCATGAATTTCAAAAAGTGATCGTGTATTTCAAAAAGTGTTCTCTAATTCAAAAATGTTCACATATTCAAAATAACAATATTCACGAGTTTCAAAAAGATGTTCACAGATTCCAAAAGGTTAACAATTTAAAAACTATTTGTGAATTTGTAAAAATGTTCATATTTTTAAAAATGATTGTAAATTTAAAAACTATTCAATGTTCATGAACTTGAAAAAATGGTCATGAATGTGAAAGGTGTTCATGATTTCATAAAAATGTTCGTAAATTTCAAAATTATTAATGATTTTAAAATATTCTCATGATTTGAAAAAAATACTCACGAATTTGAAAAATGTCTATGATTAGGAAAATCACAAGTTTGTAAAACATGGTCGTGAATTTGAAAATGTTGATGATTTCATAAAAATCATTAATTCAAAAAATAAACTATTTCAAAATTAATTCATGATTTTAAAAAATGCTCAAGATTTGTAGAGATGTTTTCAAAAAAGAAAAAAAAGAAATGGAAAGTAAAAAAAGGAAAATGATAGAAACAAACATGAAAAAGGAAGAGAAATATGGAAACCAAAAAGAAAGGAAAAATGGGAAATTAAAAAAGAATGAAAAGGACGGACATGAGAAAAATAGTAAGGAAAAGAAAAAAAACTAGTGTGGAAATGTTTTATCCTCGTGGGCGAACGATTCATGATGGAATGTTCGCTCAACGCATCCTCGAGATGTGACATGCACACAATATGTGCATCCTTTCTAAAGTTGGTAGCATAAGCACTGATACACGTCGGTGCTATAAAAACGGGTTTTAACCCCTTTCCACGACGGCATTTGGAATCGTCGCCAAGTGGGTGTGGGTGATAGGGGGGTCCTTCCCACATGACCCAGAAACCGTCGGAGATATGGAGCCATAATCCAGAGGCCTTGCAAAATGTAATTGTGTGCGATGCGGCACACACTAAATTCTTTCGCACGTGTGGGATCGGTGATTAAATGTTTCTAATGATGCAGTGAAACCAAACGGTGTGTAGTAATGAACCCTTTGGGAACACGGGCCAACATATGAACTGTGTGCGATCTGTGCCCCATCGCTGATGAGTTTTCTGCGGAACCCGTCTGCCATGCAAGGCTCCATCGCACACGTTTTCCAACAATTACCGTGTGCAATAATGTTCTATCACAAACGGTTCAGAAGCCCCTTCGCACACATACAAGTGTTGCAGGCCATTTGTGATTTGTTGTGTATCACCGACGGTTGCAGCAAGATTAACGTGCGCTTTTCGTTTGGATCCCACATGTTTCCTGAAAAATTTACGACTGAGATTGTGTTTTACATTGGGCATGATTTACTCCAAGCTCTCGTGTGAGATAACATGATATCACAAATGGTTCCGGAGACCCTACGCACATGTAGTAGCGCTGCAAATCATTTGCGATCTGCTGTGTATCACCGATGGTTCCGCTATGATTGATTTATGCTTTCCGATGTGGATCACACACACTCATTTAGTTGAACCGTGTGCGGAGCAATTGCCAGGTTAAAACCAAAATATCCCATTTTGAATCGGCATGCAAAAAGCAAAATCGCCACGATATTCAATTGAAAAAATAGTGTCCACAGGAAGAACATTCATCGGATTTTGCAACAATTGCAATTGAACATATGGTAGCTAAATTCCAATAATTTGTCCACATATATGCATGACATAATTAATCATAGTGTACGAAATACAAAGACCTCATCAGATGGAAAAACAATGAATCCATGCGTATATGTTTAGCGGCTAACTCTTACTCAATGTTTCAGGAGAACACATACTAAAATCTTCAATATCACCAGTGGGATTCATGTAGTGATTGAGGAAGAAGTCGCTGGTAATCTCTGAACCATCAGCAATTCACCAGCGGGGAGCGGTTCAGGAGTCCTCGGTTCTAAGATGAGTTGCATTATTTTTTAAATCAGAATGTGCCATATGAGTGGAGTAGAAGATATTAATTAAGATAGACTTACTGGTACTAATTCGCGAGGATCTTCACAACTATCAGCAGATTTGCAGATGGAGATCATGTGTCTGCAAACATAGTATTCACAAAGGTTGGTCCCTGCTTGTTGCTGAGGACACTGAAATTTTTTGTACAAAATTAGTCATGTATTTGTCCTGTTAGTAACAACCTAACTGGTGTTAGATGTATTATTTTTTCGTCGGACAGAAATAGAGGTTTATTTAGAAGCTTGAACATTTGACCAGCATAAGAAAAGGCATTTGCAGACTATTGGATAAATTGTCTGAAAATAACGGATTTTGGTGTGTTATCAGAGAAACGATCTCGTGCTGCAGAGGTAGTTCACTCTTGAACAGGTTCCCTGTTTTAGTTTTCCACAATGCGAGCACACTGCAAATGAAGATGAATTTTGACAACATCAATTATTGATCTAGATATGAATGCAAATTAATTTCAACATCATAGAATTCAATATCTATCCATGAATTGCTGAAGATGCGTCAGATCATGAGCGTTTGTTGACTCTTTGAGAGAATCCATGTAGTAAACGGTTCTCTTATTTGGAACAATGAATATCAATATCCAGTGATTGCTGCATATTAATAAAGCCATGAACTTACGAATTATGTTGAAATTTGAAAGACAATCAGTATATGCGTGGTTGTTTACTTGACTTACCGTTCATGATATGGCCAGAGAAATGATTCTGCATGGGACGTGTTTTCGAAGATACGGACGACCGTGTCAATGGCCTAGTCCCGTAGGTCCTTACCATCTAATGTTGTGACATTTGCTAATGCAGGATCTATGAAATACACACTCTTCCCTTTCTTCTCTGTGCGTTCAATCCTCTTAAATGAATAAAATGCAGTTAGCTCTTTATCATTTACATCCTTGTATGGAGAAGTTGATCAATGTTTGTTAAGTACTTACAAAATCAGGCATCTAACAAGAGTGGCATCGAGCTTGTTGAAGTTAAAGGAGAGATGTAAGTCCTTGAAACTCACATTGATGGAACCAGCATCGTGTCGGAAATGATCTCTGTTGTAGTGGACTAGCAAACCCTGATGACCTGCTGACATTTGATCCATGTAATATTCATGTAACTCGCGGCAACTGGAGTTGCACTCATCAAAGTATTCGCCAACAAGAAATGACTGTCCATGGACGTAATTGCGTGCTTCAAGTACGTCTGCTTTACTTTTAGCAGGCAACAAATCTACTTCTTCATCATCCATGCCGTCAGAAATAATATTACTCCCCGATTCGAACAACCTGCTGTTAATTTGGTTCTAGGCGATGAGTGCTTTAAGTAAAAGGCAATCGTTCTCTTTCCTCTTCTCTCTCCCGCCGCGCTTCCTTGCGGGTGCAGGCTTTTTGGCTGCTTCCTTCTTGGTACTTGAAGCATTTTTGGCAGAACGTCTGGTTGGCTGCAAGGTAGGCTGCCGAGCAGATGGTGAAGCTTTGACGAACTGCTTAGCAGACAGTTTACCTATGCGGACCGATGAACTGGCGATGCTGCTGTGATGGACTGCTGGGCTGTAGGAGCAGAGGCGTCGGACTGCTGACCATGCGTTGAAGCTATGTTGGGTTTCTGCGCAGGTGGTGCCAACTTATCGGTGTGCTGAGGAGGCCGTGCCAACGCGTTGGTTTGCTGAGCAGGAAGTGCTGACGCATTGGTATGCTGATCACGCAGTTGCGGACCGATGGACTGATGAGCAGTCGATTCTGGGCCTACAGACTGCTTAGCATGTGGTTCCGAAGCATCAGACTGCTTAGCAGTCCATTCCACCAGGTTGGTGTGCTGAGCATGTGTTGCAGCTGGGCCTCCCCCCACTGCTTCAGTGGCCGGCATCTGAACCGGTGGTGCGTCTTTAGCATTTGTAGGCCTTGCCACTGGCTGCTCTGGGGTGGAGGATGACATGGCCTGTACGGCACAAAGTCGGGCCGGCTGATCACAGGTTGGTGCATCAGCCGTCGGATTACAAGTATTAGGTTCTTTGAGGGAAGCATGCGAGAGCTGCTGTGGCACCCCGGCTCAAAGAAACCGGAACGCCCCGTATTCCAGCCCAGAGATCGAGGAGAAGTCTCTGGAATACGACACTGCTTGACATAGAACAAATCAGCTCTTATTACAAAGGATAAATACACAGGTCTGATGTTACAAAGGTTCACATCAGCACGGGGACACTACGCCTGTGATACAACACTTGCTCTATGCTAGCAGCAGAACAACTCGTAGCAGCAGAAATCTTCTAGCAGCGGAACAACGGCGAAGGTAGTGAACTCCACTCCGCAGGGACTCTGGCTGGGACACGATCTAGCTCGCATGAACGGAAACCACGACAAGCAATCAAGCAATCACGGCATCACCTGCAATCTGGCATGACACGCCAGGTCAGTACATTGAATGTACTTCCAAGCTCACAACAACCAAAAACATCAAGGCAAGACAACAACATAGCATTAAGCAGGTTAATTAAATTAACAGCTACCATTATACAACAACAACTACTAAGCATGATATGAAACTACTACAATACTGATAAATCACCACCTCAGATCTCCATAACCATATATCTCTTGGCTAACCAGGCAAGCAATATACCATCTCGATCACCTCGTGATCAAAACCAAACGGTGATCATTCACGGATCACAAACGGACCAACTTCATGGTCTTGGATCGGGTTACCTTGTAACCAAACGGTGATCTTTCCGGCGATCACTACCATGACCAACACTTGGTCTCAAATGGTGATCTTTCCGGTGATCACTACCATGACCAACACTTGGTCTCAAATGGTGATCTTTCCGGCGATCACTACCATGGCCAACACATGGTCCCCAACATCATCATCAACATCCTGCCAATCTGTACTGCTCAAAATATCAACATATAAATCACGTATAAGCCATTCCGTCATGTGAGTGTTGATCGAACGGTGTGACCTAGTATGAACCCATGCCCATGACCGAGGACGCGACTATCGATAGATTAAACAAACACACTCTGTAGAGGTAGCACACTTGTAGGACCTTGAGAAGAGGTGTCTAGAGGGGGGGGGGGGGGGGGGTGATTAGACACTAAGTACCAAAGTTGCAGTTTTTAAGATCTTTAAGTTTAAGTGGAGTTTAGGCACAAGTTTAACATTCACAATACATAACAAGCAAGCATGCAAAGAGTATATGAGCAGCAAAAAGTAAAGCATGCAACTTGCAAGAATGTAAAGGGAAGGGTTTTAGAGGATTCAAACGCAATTGGAGACACAGATGTTTTGCCGTGGTTCTGATAGGTGGTGCTATCGTACATCCACGTTGATGGAGACTTCAACCCACGAAGGGTAACGGTTGCGCGAGTCCACAGAGGGCTCCACCCACGAAGGGTCCACGAAGAAGCAACCTTGTCTATCCCACCATGGCCGTCGCCCACAAAGGACTTGCCTCACTAGCGGTAGATCTTCATGAAGTAGGCGATCTCCTTGCCCTTACAAACTCCTTGGTTCAACTCCACAATCTTGTCGGAGGCTCCCAAGTGACACCTAGCCAATCTAGGAGACACCACTCTCCAAGAAGTAACAAATGGTGCGTTGATGATGAACTCCTTGCTCTTGTGCTTCAAATGATAGTCTCCCCAACACTCAACTCTCTCTCATAGTTTTTGGATCTGGTGGAAAGAAGATTTGAGTGGAAAGCAACTTGGGGAAGGCTAGAGATCAAGATTCATATGGTAGGAATGGAATATCTTGGCCTCAACACATGAGTAGGTGGTTCTCTCTCAGAAAATGTATGCTGGAAGTGTAGGTTCAGTCTGATGGCTCTCTCCACGAATGAAGAGGAGGTGGAGGGGTATATATAGCCTCCACAGAAAATCTAACCGTTAAACACAATTTACCAAACTCGGTGGGACCGAATCAACAAACTCGGTCGGACCGATTTAGTAAACCTAGTGACCGTTAGGATTTTCGGTGGGACTGACATGCAACTCGGTAGGATCGATATGGTTAGGGTTAGGGCATAACGTAATCTCGGTGAGACCGATTACACAAACTCGATGGGACCGATTTTGGTAATAAGCTTTCTAGAGAGTTGGTGAGGCAAACTCGGTTGGACCGATTACACAAACTCGGTAGGACCGATTTTGGTAATGAGTTAACCAGGAAGTTTGCATTGTAATCTCAGTAGTACCGATTGCTCAAATTTGGTGGGACCGATTTTGGTAATGGACATACACAGAGAGATTACAATCCCATCTCGGTGAGACCGAGATCCCTATCGGTGAGACCGATTTGCCTAGGGTTTGTGGCAGTGGCTATGACATCTGTACTCGGTGGCGCCGGATAGAAAGAATCAGTGGGGCCGAGTTTGACTTTAGGTTTATGTCATATGTGTGGAAGTGGGAAGTATTTGAGGGTTTTGGAGCATATCACTAAGCACTATGGAGCAAGAAACTCATTAAGCAACACCTCATCCCTTCTTGATAGTATTGGCTTTTCCTATAGACTCAATGTGATCTTGGATCACTAAAATGTAAAATGAAGAGTCTTGAGCTTGAAGCTTGAGCCAATCCTTTGTCCTTAGCATCTTGAAGGAGTTCCCACATCCTTTAGTCCATGCCACTCCATTGTTGAACTTATCTGAAACATACTAGATAAAAGTGTTAGTCCAGCAAGAGATATGTTGACATTAATTACCAAAACCACCTAGGGAGCACTTGTGCTTTCAATCTCCCCCTTTTTGGTAATTGATGAAAACAGACATCAAAGCTTTAGTTAAAGATATAAAGAATAGCAAGTAAAGCTTTGGAAAGACATGTAACAAGCATAGGCTCCCCCTACATGTATGCAATCATGTGAATATGGAATATAGAAGCATGTGAGAGCATAACCATGATAGAGTAGGCAATGTGTTACATGTATCTTGGCCATATGCATTAGAGCAAAGAATATTAAAGAAAATACCTTCATGCTCATGAGTCCTTCTTGCAAACAGTATGTACATCAGCAAGAATTCCTCATACACATGATTGTGATGCATATACTTACCTTGTAGTCTTGAGTTGGCTTAGAATGGAATGAACCTGCGTAAACAAGGTTAGATAACACAGGTACATCTACTAGCCAGAGCAAACAGAAGAAACCACAAGAATACCAAGACTGGGATGTCATGTAGAGAGTGAGTACTAAGTACCACATTGGATTAGACATGTCCCCAAGAGTAAAGATATGCAATGAATTTAAATGATTTCTTTCCCTTAGATGTCTTGCTCCCCCTGAATCTAGCATGGGATACTGGGAGAAGATAGGGAACAGAAAATTAGAGCTGAAAGATATAAATGACAGAGCTAATGCAAGCTAATGCAAATAAGCACATATGAACATATGAACATGTCTTTCCCCTCAATAAGACATGTGGCATCTCTCCTCTTGACCATCAAGCATCTGGGATCCTTGAGAAATACTTTCTACTTGAGTATTCTCTCCCCATGGAGATCTCTTTCTCCCCCTAAGGAGGTGATATTTTTTCTCTCTGATGTGATCTCTCTAAGTGATAAGCTTTGATGTGGTCTCTCTCTCCCCCTTTGACATCAATTTCCAAGAAGGGTTTGATCCTTGAGTCACAGCACAAAGCATTTATAAAAATGTGATGCTTGTAGAGGACAAGATTCATTGAGTGGAGCTGGATCAGAAGAAACACAGAATAAGTGGCAAACTGTTTTTCCTGTTGTGAAATCGGTGGCACCGAGTGGTATGCTTCGGTTGTACCGAAAGGATTCGGTTGGACCAAGAACAACAAATCGGTGAAACCGAGTTCATTGCAGAGAAAACACTTGTCACCTCAGCTCACTAGACTAGTAAGATCTCACAAAGATTTGCAAGGAATTCACTGAATGATATGCAATGAATTGGATGCAGAAAATGCAGAGCAAACAGAAAGAAATCTAGATGAAGTTTTTTTGAAAGGGGAAACAAATATGCATGATACAAATGCAAAAGCACAGAAAAGAACACAAGAGAATTTCATCTAGAGATGGTTGGCTACAAAGTCACCTATGTTAGAGTATATTGACTTAGGAGTCAAGTGAGATCACTTGATCATAGGTCATACTCATCATTTAAGCTCAAAATGGGGTTGCCATTTTTCGTTTAAGCATCTTGATGTATTCACATCTTGTCGAGTTGCTTTAGCTCATGACTTGGACTAAAGCTTCTCTAAGATGGAATAACATACCTTGGTTGGTGGTGTTGTCCATGTAGTTGAACTTGTGTGGGTTGCTCAAGGTTGATGTAGCTCATCAAGAGTTGGGAGCACCACTTGGAATTTGAGTCCATCTACCTACATGGGTTAGTTCTTGCAAGGAAGAGCACTTGTGTATCCAAAAATGACAATCATGAAGCTCAACATAGAATTTGTCAAAGGATATGTTTGAATGGTTCCGTGCTTCCTTGTCTTCAACCACCATAGTGTAGAAACTTGGTGATGTAGAGATTGCTCAAGATGTGAGTGAGTTGCAATCTCATAGATTTAGATTTATCCAAGTACCTACATGGGTTAGATAACATGCAAGTTGCAAATATATCCAAGACATAAGATTTTCATCATAAGAGAAATATCAAGGATTAGTCGTAAGCTCATGTCTTGCATGTATCCAATGGAGTTTCTACTCCAAGTTTGAAGCATCAATGATGTTCAATTCTCCTCTTAACCTACAAAACACTTTCTCATCAAGAGGTTTAGTGAATATATCCGCTAATTGCTTTTCGGTGCGAACATGCTTAAGATCAGTGTCACCCTTAGCAACATGATCTCGAATGAAATGATGATGAACTTCAATATGCTTAGTTCGAGAATGTTGTACAGGATTATGACCAATTTTGATAGCACTTTCATTGTCACAAAGCAATGGAACATGTTTCACATATATCCCATAATCTTTAAGAGTTTGGGTCATCCAAAGTAATTGAGCACAACATGAACCAGCGGCAATGTATTCCGCTTCGGTGGTGGATAAGGATACCGAGTTGTGTTTCTTGGAGGACCAAGACACAAGAGATCTACCAAGAAATTGACAAGTACCCGAAGTGGACTTTCTATCAACCTTGTCTCCGGCATAGTCCGAGTCGGAGTAGCCAACAAGATCGAAAGAGGCCCTCTTAGGATACCAAATGCCAAAATTTGGTGTATGGATTAAGTATCTCACTATCCTTTTCACGGCCTTAAGATGACATTATTTAGGAGCATCTTGATATCGTGCACACATGCACACACTTAGCATGATATCGGGACGTGAAGCACATAGATATAACAATGAACCAATCATAGAGCGATAAACCTTTTGATCAACCGGTTCACCATCTTTGGTCAAGTCAAGATGTCCACTAGTAGGCATGGGTGTACACATACCTTTGCATTCTTGCATATTCAACTTCTTGAATAAGTCCTTGGTGTACTTCATTTGAGAAACAAAAGTACCTTCCTTAGTTTGCTTGATTTGCAACTCAAGAAAGAATTTGAGTTCACTCATCATAGACATCTCAAACTTCTCCGACATTAGCTTCCCAAACATCGACTTGTGTGTAGCCTTGGGCGACGAGACGTGCTTTGTTGCGAACTACTTGTCCATCTTCATCTTGCTTGTTGCGAAACACCCATTTGGTACCGATGATGTTGTGGTTGTTGTCGGGCTTCTCAACCAATGTCCAAACTTGGTTCCTCTCAAAGTTGTGTAGCTCTTCATGCATAGCATTTATCCAATCCGGATCTTCCAATGCTTCTTCAACCTTCATAGGTTCAATGCTAGAGATGAAAGAATAGTTTTCACAAAAGTTAGCTAAACAAGTTTTAGAGCGAGTGATTCTCCCGGTTTGAATATCATTGTAGATTTGCTCGACGGGATGGTCTTTAGCAATTCTTGCTCGAATTCGTGAAAGCTTTTGCTTGGTTCTTGGTTGAACTTCTTCTTCATCTTGTTCTTCTTCTTGGCCTTCTTCATTGTTGGCGTTGTCGTTCTCTTGTCGTGGTGGAGAAGGAGGTTGTTGATGTTCATCTTGATGCACTTCCTCGTTTTCATCATCTTGGTGTGTCCCACTTGTGGATGCTTCCGTATCAACTCTTGGTTCACCTTGTCGTGAGGTAGAAGCTTCCACTTGGACGGACGAGGTACTGATACGTCTCCAACGTATCTATAATTTTTGATTGCTCCATGCTACTTTATCTACTGTTTTGGACTATAATGGGCTTTATTTTCCACTTTTATATTATTATTGGGACTAACCTATTAACCGGAGGCCCGGCCCAGAATTGCTGTTTTTTGCCTTTTTCAGTATTTCGAAGAAACAGAATATCAAACGGAGTCCAAACAGAATGAAACCTTCGGGAACGTGATTTACTCATCAGATAAGACCCAGGAGACTTGGACCCTTCGTTAAGAAAGCCACGAGGCGGTCACGAGGGTGGAGGGTGCGCCCTCCCCCCTGGGCGCGCCCCTACCTCATGGGCCCCTCGGAGCTCCACCGACGTACTCCTTCCTCCTATATATACCAAAGTATCCCCGTATGATCAGAACAGGAGCCAAAAACCTAATTCCACCGCCGCAACCTTCTATATCCACGAGATCCCATCTTGGGGCCTGGTCCGGAGCTCCGCTGGAGGGGGCATCCACCATGGAGGGCTTCTACATAATCACCATAGCCTCTCCGATGAAGTGTGAGTAGTTTACTTTAGACCTTCGGGTCCATAGCTAGTAGATAGATGGCTTCTTCTCTCTTTTTGGATCTCAATACAATGTTCTCCCCCTCTCTCGTGGAGATCTATTCAATGTAATCTTCTCTTTGCGGTGTGTTTGTTGAGACCGATGAATTGTGGGTTTATGATCCAGTATTATCTATGGAAAATATTTGATTCTTCTCTGAATTCTTTTATGTATGATTGAGTTATCTTTGCAAGTATCTTCGAATTATCCGTTTGGTTTGGCCAACTAGATTGGTAGTTCTTGCAATGGGAGAAGTGCATAGCTTTGGGTTCAATCTTGCGGTGTCCTTACTCAGTGACAAAAAGAGTTGCAAGGCACGTATTGTATTGTTGCCATCGAGGATAACAAGATGGTTTTTTTATCATATTGCATGAATTTATCCCTCTACATCATGTCATCTTGCTTAAGGCGTTACTCTATTTTTAACTTAATACTCTAGATGCATGCTAGATAGCGGTCGATGAATGGAGTAATAGTAGTAGATGAAGAATCGTTTTGATCTACTTGTCACAGACGTGATGCCTATATACATGATCATTGCCTAGATATACTCATAACTATGCTCAATTCTGTCAATTGCTCAACAGTAATTTGTTCACCCACCGTAGAATACTTATGCTCTTGAGAGAAGCCACTAGTGAAACCTATGGCCCCCGGGTCTATTCTCATCATATCAATCTATATCACTTTATTTACTTGCTTTGTTTTTACTTTGCCTTTACTCTTTACTTTGCATCTATCTATCAAAAATACCAAAAATATTATCTCTATCAGATCTCACTCTCGTAAGTGACCGTGAAGGGATTGACAACCCCTAAGCGTTGGTTGCGAGTTGCTATCGTGTTGTGCAGGTACGAGGGACTTGCGCGTGACCTCCTATTGGATTGATACCTTGGTTCTCAAAAACTGAGGGAAATACTTACGCTACTGTGTTGCATCATCCCTTCCTCTTCGGGGAAAACCTGCGCAAGCTCGAGACGTAGCAAGAAGGATTTCTGGCGCCGTTGCCGGGGAGGCTTACGCAAAAGTCAACATACCAAGTACACATCACAATCCCTATCTCTCGCATTACATTATTTGTCATTTGCCTCTCGTTTTCCTCTCCCCCACTTCACCCTTGCCGTTTTATTCGCCCTCTCTTTCCCAATCTCCTCCTCTCTTTCCGTTGCCTTTTCCCCGTCCTTTTGTTTGCTTGTGTGTTGGATTACTTGTTGCCATGGCGCAAGATAATACCAAATTGTGTGATTTCTCGAATACCAATAATAATGATTTCCTTAGTACTCCGATTGCTCCTCTTAACAATGATGAGTCTTGTGAAATCAATACCGCTTTGTTGAATCTTGTTATGGAAGATCAATTCACCGGCCTTCCTAGTGAAGATGCCGCTACTCATCTAAACAATTTTGTTGATTTGTGTCATATGCAAAAGAAGAAAGATACGGATAACAATATTGTCAAATTGAAGTTATTTCCGTTTTCACTTAGAGATCGTGCTAAAATTTGGTTTTCATCTTTGCCTAAAAATAGTATTGATTCTTGGAACAAGTGCAAAGATGCTTTTATCTCTAAGTATTTTCCTCCTGCTAAGATTATCACTCTTAGGAACGATATCATGAATTTTAAACAACTTGATCATGAGTATGTTGCCCAATCTTGGGAAAGAATGAAATTGATGCTTCATAATTGTCCTACTCACGGTTTGAATTTATGGATGATCCTACAAAATTTTTATGCCAGATTGAACTTTGCTTCTAGAAATCTTTTAGATTCGGCCGCGGGAGGCACGTTTATGGAAATTACGTTAGGAGATGCTACAAAATTGCTTGATAATATTATGGTTAATTATTCTCAATGGCATACCGAAAGATCTTCTAGTAAAAAGGTGCATGCTATAGAAGAAATTAATGTTTTGAGTGAAAAGATGGATGAACTTATGAAGATGTTTTCTCCTAAAAATACTCCTCTTGATCCCAATGATATGCCTTTATCTACTTTGCTTGAGAATAATAATGAATCTATGGATGTGAATTTTATTGGTAGGAATAGTTTTGAAAATAACGCTTATAGAGGGAATTTTAATCCTAGGCCTTATCCTAGTAATCCTTCTAATAATTATGGAAATTCCTACAACAACTCTTATGGAAATTTTAATAAGATGCCTCTGAATTTGAGATTAGTGTTAAAGAGTTTATGAATTCACAAAAGAATTTAAATACTTTGCTTGAAGAGAAATTGCTTAAAGTTGATGATTTGGCTAGGAACGTTGATAGAATTTCTCTTGAAATTGATTCTTTAAAGCTTAGATCTATTCCTCCTAAGCATGATATCAATGAGTCTCTCAAAGCCATGAGAATTTCCATTGATGAGTGCAAAGAAAGAACCGCTAGGATGCGTGCTTCCAAAGATGCCTTTATTAAAGCGTGTTTTTCTAATCCCTATGAAAATAAAGATGAAGATCTAAAAGTTATTGATGCGTCCCCCATTAAATCTTTGTTTTGCAATATGAATCTTAATGAATCTGAAGATTATCTTCCTTTACCTAGAAGGCGTTCTAAGTATTCGGAGTTTCTAGATCTTGATGATGAAATTGATGAAAGTGGGATTGAAATAAATAGAAACCGTGATGATGCTAAACCTACTATTTTGGATCTCAAGGAATTTAATTATGAAAATTGCTATTTGATTGGTTGTATTTCCTTGTTGCAATCCGTGCTAGAATCTCCTCATGCTTATAGTCAAAATAAGGCCTTTACCGAACACATTGTTGATGCCTTGATGCAATCTTATGAAGAAAAACTTGAGATGAAAATCTCTATCCCTAGAAAACTCTATGATGAGTGGGAACCTACTATTAAAATTAAAATTAAAAACTTTGAGTTTCATGCTTTATGTGATTTGGGTGCTAGTGTCTCTACTATTCCCAAAACTTTATGTGATGTGTTAGATTTCCGTGATTTTGATGATTGCTCTCTAAACTTGCATCTTGCGGATTCCACTATTAAAAAGCCTATGGGAAGAATTAATGATTTTCTTATTGTTGCAAATAGGAATTATGTGCCCGTAGATTTTATCGTTCTTGATATAGATTGCAATCCTTCATGTCCTATTATTCTTGGTAGACCTTTCCTTAGAACGATTGGTGCAATTATTGATATGAAGGAAGGGAATGTTAGATTCCAATTTCCCTTAAAGAAGGGTATGGAACACTTCCCTAGAAAGAAAATAAAATTACCTTATGAATCTATCATGAGAGCCACTTATGGATTGCCTACCAAAGATGGCAATACCTAGATCTATCTTTGCTTTTATGCCTAGCTAGGGGCGTTAAACGATAGCGCTTGTTGGGAGGCAACCCAATTTTATTTTGTGTTTTTGTTTTTTCTTCTGTTTAGGAATAAATAATCCATCTACCTTCTGTTTTGATGTGGTTTTATGTTTTAATTAGTGTTTGTGCCAAGTAGGACCTATAGGATAACCTACGATGATAGTTGATTTGATTCTGCTGAAAAACAGAAACTTTAGCGCTCACGAAATTAGCTGCCATTTTTTACTGGAGAGTGCTTTTGTGTTGGTTCTTTTTGCTTCTGATCAATAAACAAATTTTCCAGTACTTACTATTTTGGTAGAATTTTTAGAGTTCCAGAAGTTTGCGTTAGTTACAGATTACTACAGACTGTTCTGTTTTTGACAGATTCTGTTTTTCGTGTGTTGTTTGCTTATTTTGATCAATCTATGGCTAGTAAATTAGTTTATAAACCATAGAGAAGTTGGAATATAGTAGGTTTAACACCAATACAAATAAATAATGAGTTCATTACAGTACCTTGAAGCAGTCTTTTGTTTTCTTTCTCTAACGGAGCTCACGAGATTTCTGTTGAGTTTTGTGTTGTGCGGTTTTCAAGTTTTGGGTGAATTCTTTTGATGGATTATGGAACAAGGAGTGGCAAGAGCCTAAGTTTGGGGATGCCCATGGCACCCCCAAGATAATCAAAGGACACCAAAAAGTCAAAGCTTGGGGATGCCCCGGAAGGCATCCCCTCTTTCGTCCACTTCCATCGGTAATTTACTTGGAGCTATATTTTTATTCACCAACATGATATGTGTTTTGCTTGGAGCATCTTGTATTATTTGTGTCTTTGCTTGTTAGTCTACCACAATCATCCTTGCTGTACACACCTTTTGAGAGAGCCATACATGAATTGAAATTTGTTAGAATACTCTATGTTCTTCACTTATATCTTTTGAGCATGATAGTTTGCTCATAGTACTTCACTTATATCCTTTTGAGCTTGATAATTTTTGCTCTAGTGCTTCACTTAGATCTTTTAGAGCACGGTGGTGGATTTGTTTTAAAGAAACTTGATCTCTCATGCTTCACTTAGATTATTTTTAGAGTCGTTAATAGCATGGTAATTTGCTTAATGTTAATATACTTGGTATTCAAGATATGTGAAACTTTCTTTTGAGTGCGTTGAATACTAAGATAAGTTTGATGCTTGATAATTGTTTTGAGATATGGAGGTGATAATATCATAGTCGTGCTAGTTGGGTGATTATGAATTTGATAAATACTTGTGTTGAAGTTTGCAAGTCCCGTAGCATGCACGTATGGTTAAAGTTATGTAACAAATTTGAAACATGAAGTGTACCTGGCTTGTGCATCCTTATGAGTGGCGGTCGGGGACGAGCGATGGTATTTTCCTACCAATCTATCCCCCTAGGAGCATGCGCATAGTACTTGATTTTTGATGACTTCTAAATTTTTGCAATAAGTATATGAGTTCTTTTGACTAATGTTGAGTCCATGGATTATACGCACTCTCATCTTTCCGCCTTTGCTAGCCTCTTCGGTACCGTGCATTGCCCTTTCTCACCTTGAGAGTTGGTGCAAACTTCGCCGGTGCATCCAAACCCCGTGATACAATACGCTCTATCACACATAAACCTCCTATTATCTTCCTCAAAACAGCCACCATGCCTACCTATCATGGCATTTCCATAGCCATTCCGAGATATATTGCCATGCAACTTCCACCATCATCATCGTGACATGCATTACTTTTGTCATATTGCCATTGCATGATCTTGTAGTTGACATCGTATTTGTGGCAAAGTCACCATGCATTATTTTTCATACATGTCACTCTTGATTCATTGCACCATCCAGGTACACCGCTGGAGGCATTCATATAGAGTCATATCTTGCTCTAGTATCGAGTTGTAATCCTTATGTTGTAATCAATAGAAGTGTGATGATCATCATTATTAGAGCATTGCCCGAATAAAAAAAATAAAAAAAGAGAAAGGCCAAAAAAAGATAAGAAAAGGGCAATGCTACTATCTCTTTTTCCGCGCTTGTGCTTCAAAGTAGCACCTTTTTCCTCATGTAGTGAGTCTCATATATTGTGCTTCAAAGTAGCACCTTGTTCTTCATGTAGTGAGTCTCATAAGTTGTCTTTTTATACTAGTGGGAATTTTTCATTATAGAACTTGGCTTGTATATTCCTATGATGGGCTTCCTCAAATGCCCTAGGTCTTCGTGAGCAAGCAAGTTGGATGCACACCCACTAGTTTTCTTTTGTTGAGCATTCATAGCTCTAGTGCATCCGTTGCATGGCAATCCCTACTCCTTGCATTAACATCAATCGATGGGCATCTCCATAGCTCATTGATTAGCCTCGTTGATGTGAGACTTTCTCCTTTTTTGTCTTCTCCACACAATCCCCATCATCATATTCTATTCCACCCATAGTGCTATATCCATGGCTCACGCTCATGTATTGCGTGAAGGTTGAAAAAGTTTGAGATTATTTAAGTATGAAACAATTGCTTGGCTTGTCATCGGGGGTATAGAAGTTGGGAACATCTTTGTGTGACGAAAATGAAGCATAGCCTAACTATATGATTTTATAGGGATGAACTTTCTTTTGCCATGTTATTTTGAGAAGACATGATTGCTTTGATTAGATGCTTGAAGTATTATTATTTTTGTGTCAATATGAACTTTTGTCTTGAATCTTTCGGATCTGAATATTCATACCATGATTAAGAGAATTTACATTGAAATTATGCCAAAGTATCACTCCGCATCAAAAATTCTTTTTTATCATTTACCTACTCGAGGACGAGCAGGAATTAAGCTTGGGGATGCTCGATACATCTCCAGCGTATCTATAATTTTTGATTGCTCCATGCTACTTTATCTACTGTTTTGGACTATAATGGGCTTTATTTTCCACTTTTATATTATTTTTGGGACTAATCTATTAACCGGAGGCCCAGCCCAGAATTGTTGTTTTTTGCCTTTTTCAGTATTTCGAAGAAACAAAATATCAAATGGAGTCCAAACGGAATGAAACCTTCGGGAACGTGATTTACTCATCAGATAAGACCCAGGAGACTTGGACCCTCCGTCAAGAAAGCCACGAGGCGGTCACGAGGGTGGAGGGCGCGCCCTCCCCCTGGGTGCGCCCCCCTACCTCGTGGGCCCCTCGGAGCTCCACCGACGTACTCCTTCCTCCTATATATACCTATGTATCCTCGTATGATCAGAACAGGAGCCAAAAACCTAATTCCACCGCCGCAACCTTCTGTATTCACGAGATCCCATCTTGGGGCCTGTTCCAGAGCTCCACCGGAGGGGGCATCCACCATGGAGGGCTTCTACATCACCACCATAGCCTCTCCGATGAAGTGTGAGTAGTTTACTTCAGACCTTCGGGTCCATAGCTAGTAGCTAGATGGCTTCTTCTCTCTTTTTGGATCTCAATACAATGTTCTCCCCCTCTCTCGTGGAGATCTATTCGATGTAATCTTCTTTTTGCGGTGTGTTTGTTGAGACCGATGAATTGTGGGTTTATGATCCAGTATTATCTATGGAAAATATTTGATTCTTCTCTGAATTCTTTTATGTATGATTGAGTTATCTTTGCAAGTCTTTTCGAATTATCCGTTTGGTTTGGCCAACTAGATTGGTAGTTCTTGCAATGGGAGAAGTGCATGGCTTTGGGTTCAATCTTGCGGTGTCCTTACTCAGTGACAGAAAGAGTTGCAAGGCACGTATTATATTGCATGAATTTATCCCTCTACATCATGTCATCTTGCTTAAGGCGTTACTCTGTTTTTAACTTAATACTCTAGATGCATGCTGGATAGCGATCGATGAGTGGAGTAATAGTAGTAGATGCAGAATCGTTTCGATCTACTTGTCACGGACGTGATGCCTATATAGATGATCATTGCCTAGATATACTCATAACTATGCTCAATTCTGTCAATTGCTCAACAGTAATTTGTTCACCCACCGTAGAGTACTCATGCTCTTGAGAGAAGCCACTAGTGAAACCTATGGCCCCCAGGTCTATTCTCATCATATCAATCTATATCACTTTATTTACTTGCTTTGTTTTTACTTTGCCTTTACTTTTTACTTTGCATCTATCTATCAAAAATACCAAAAATATTATCTCTATCAGATCTCACTCTCGTAAGTGACCGTGAAGGGATTGACAACCCCTAAGCGTTGGTTGCGAGTTGCTATTGTGTTGTGCAGGTACGAGGGACTTGCGCATGACCTCCTACTGGATTGATACCTTGGTTCTCAAAAACTGAGGGAAATACTTACGCTACTGTGCTGCATCATCCCTTCCTCTTCGGGGAAAACCAACGCAAGCTCGAGACGTAGCAGGTACTCTCCTTCACCTCCGTTGGACGAACCTTGCCAATAGACAAGTCTTGGATTGCTTCTGAAGGATCTTTGTCTCCTACGTCAATTGGCAATTGATCTACTTGCGAGCCGTTACATCCATCAAACTTCACATCTACCGTCTCTTCAACCTTTCGGGTGAAATTGTTGTAGACACGGTAAGTGTGAGAGTTTGAGCCATAACCTAGTAGGAAACCTTCATGAGACTTAGGAGCAAATTTAGAACGACGATGCTTATCAAGAATGTAGCACTTTGAGCCGAATACTCGAAAGTATCCAACTTGGGGTTTGTTACCGGTGAGGAGCTCGTATGCCGTCTTGCCGAGTAGCTTGTGAAGATACAAGCGATTTGTTGCATGACAAGCTGTCTCAACCGCTTCTGCCCAAAAGTGCTTCGGTGTCTTGTACTCATCAAGCATCGTTCTCGCCATTTCAATGAGCGTCCGGTTCTTCCTCTCAACAACTCCATTTTGTTGAGGTGTGTACGTAGCCGAGAACTCGTTTGAAATCCCTTCTTCGTCAAGAAAGGTGTCCACATTTGTGTTCTTGAACTCCGTTCCGTTGTTGCTACGAACCTTCTTGATCTTCACTTCAAATTGATTTTGGGCCTTCCTAGCAAAGTTTTTGAAGATCTTTTGGGCCTGTGATTTATCATCGAGAAAGAACACCCACGTAAATCTTGAAAAATCATCAACTATAACTAGACCAAAAGAATTTCCACCGAGACTCTTGTAAGAGTTGGGACCAAAAAGATCCATGTGAAGTAGCTCGAGTGGCCTCCTTGTGGTCATAATGTTCTTCACGGGATGCCTCCCTCCAACCTGTTTACCTACCTGACAAGCGCTGCAAAGTCTATCCTTATCAAATATGACATCGTTAACACCAAGGATATGATTTCCTTTAATAAGCTTGTCAAGGTTTCTCATACCAACATGACCTAATCGTCTATGCCATAACCAACCTTTTGAGGATTTAGCGATGAAGCAAGTTTTAGGTTGAGCCTTTTTAGTGAAATCAACAATGTATAGATCACCTCTACGCACACCGGTAAAGACCATTTTATGATTGTCTCGACGAAACACTTGGCAATCTACTTCAGTAAATAGGACATTGAAACCGAAATCAGCAAGTCTAGATACTGAAAGTAAGTTGTATCCAAGAGATTCAACGAGCATGACATTTTGTATGGAGATATCATGTGATATGGCCACCTTACCGAGGCCAACCACCTTACCCTTTGAGTTGTCACCGAAAGTGACATACTTTCGAGGACTATCATTTTCAGCAAGCTCACGAAACATGTCTTTATCTCCGGTCATGTGATCGGTACATCCACTATCAAGAACCCATTCCTTTCCTCCTGACATATATCCCCGAAGATTTGCCATAAGACCAAAGTGTCTCATTGCATCATCAAGATCGAAGTCACTATCATCATCCTCATCATAGTATCCATGTTCAACATCGTCATGTGGTGGATCAAATCCTAGAGAGGGTAATTCGTTAGAGTGAGTTTGACAATGATCTTGCTTATGAATTTTTATAGCTTCGGAAATAATATCACTAATAATTCCAACATCTCCTTTGGCACGCATAAGGTTTGTAAGCTCAAATAGACGATCACCAAACATAGGATCACTAGTATTCATCTTAGTCAAAGCAATAGACTTATGGAGAATTTCATCAAGATTTTTCAAGGAATAATTTGGAAAGCGTTCTTCAAGAAATTTGCATATAGTGTAGGCACACTTAAGAGTAGGCAAACATCCAATCAAGTTTCTAGGCAATCCTCTAATGATAAGTTCGGCAGTTCTAAGATTCCTAATCATGTCAATTGACTCATAAAGGGTAGGATGCATAGGATCAACATGAGGTGCACAAGGGCTAGCAATGTACTTGTTCAAATGATATTGATTGAAAATCACAAGCATCTCATTTTTCCACTCATAAAAATACTCTCCATCAAGTATAGGCACTCTATGTCTAAGACTCTCCAAAGTAGACTCATCCATCTTCCTCCAATGGTAATTAAACCAAGGCAATGGAGACCAATGCTCTAATACCACTTGTAGGACCTTGATAAGAGGTGTCTAGAGGGGGGGGGGGGTGATTAGACACTAAGTACCAAAGTTGCAGTTTTTAAGATCTTTAAGTTTAAGTGGAGTTTAGGCACAAGTTTAACATTCACAATACATAACAAGCAAGCACGCAAAGAGTATATGAGCAGCGGAATGTAAAGCATGCAACTTGCAAGAATGTAAAGGGAAGGGTTTTGGAGGATTCAAACGCAATTGGAGACACGGATGTTTTTGGCGTGGTTTCGATAGGTGGTGCTATCGTACATCCACGTTGATGGAGACTTCAACCCACGAAGGGTAACGGTTGCGCGAGTCCACAGAGGGCTCCACCCACGAAGGGTCCACGAAGAAGCAACCTTGTCTATCCCACCATGGCCGTCGCCCACGAAGGACTTGCCTCACTAGCGGTAGATCTTCACAAAGTAGGCGATCCTTGCCCTTACAAACTCCTTGGTTCAACTCCACAATCTTGTCGGAGGCTCCCAAGTGACACCTAGCCAATCTAGGAGACACCACTCTCGAAGAAGAAACAAATGGTGCGTTGATGATGAACTCCTTGCTCTTTGCTTCAAATGATAGTCTCCCCAACACTCAACTCTCTCTCATAGGTTTTGGATCTGGTGGAAAGAAGATTTGAGTGGAAAGCAACTTGGGGAAGGCTAGAGATCAAGATTCATATGGTAGGAATGGAATATCTTGGCCTCAACACATGAGTAGATGGTTCTCTCTCAAAAAATGTATGCTGGAAGTGTAGGTTCAGTCTGATGGCTCTCTCCGCGAATGAAGAGGAGGTGGAGGGGTATATATAGCCTCCACATAAAATCTAACCATTACACACAATTTACCAAACTCGGTGGGACTGAATCAACAAACTCGGTTGGACCGATTTAGTAAACCTAGTGACCGTTAGGATTTTCGGTGGGATTGACATGCAACTCGGTAGGACCGATATGGTTAAGGTTAGGGCATAACGTAATCTCGGTGAGACCGATTACACAAACTCGGTGGGACCGATTTTGGTAATAAGCTTTCTAGAGAGTTTGGCAGGCAAACTCGATTGGACCGATTACACAAACTCGGTAGGACCGATTTTGGAAATGAGTTAACCAGGAAGTTTGCGTTGTAATCTCGGTAGTACCGATTGCTCAAATTCGATGGGACCGATTTTGGTAATGGACACACACAGAGAGATTACAATCCCATCTCGGTGAGACCGAGATCCCTATCGGTGAGACCGATTTGCCTAGGGTTTGTGGTAGTGGCTATGACATCTGAACTCGGTGGCGCTGGATAGAAAGAATCGGTGGGCGAGTTTGACTTTAGGTTTAGGTCATATGTGTGGAAGTGGGAAAGTAGTTGAGGGTTTTGGAGCATATCACTAAGCACTGTGGAGCAAGAAACTCATTAAGCAACACCTCATCCTTTCTTGATAGTATTGGCTTTTCCTATAGACTCAATGTGATCTTGGATCACTAAAATGTAAAATGAAGAGTCTTGAGCTTGAAGCTTGAGCCAATCCTTTGTCCTTAGCATCTTGAAGGAGTTCCCACATCCTTTAGTCCATGCCACTCCATTGTTGAACTTATCTGAAACATACTAGATAAAAGTGTTAGTCCAACAAGAGATATGTTAACATTAATTACCAAAACCACCTAGGGAGCACTTGTCCTTTCAGCACTGTACCCACACCACAGAACCCATGGCTTCGCACTCCCATTCGGGTGGACCAACGGCGTTCCGACAAAACCGATATACTGCAATGACACTCTCCCGGCCACTCTGACTCACTCCCCACTGGGCTAGTCCTGGGTGGCCCCGTGTCTACCAAAGACACCAACGGCCACCGTCGTGGCCAAAACAATAAACCGTCCCAAACAGGGACATGTGCACATAACAACAACAACGGGCACACAAGGCTTATGTCCGCCTACCTGATTAGGGCAGCGCGCGCCCATAACCTTCCCTCGTTGGAGGCACCGGCGAGAGACACGACAATAGCATCGCATTAGGGCCTTCCCATAAAGGCAAATGTGGTTGCACTGGAGAAAGCCCGGTTCGGTGGCACCTGACGAACTTAATGACGGAATTTAACCCCAAAAATATAACTGTGATAACTGATACTCCGATATCAACTATCAAAATATAATCCAAGTCATAGCAATATCCAACAAATAATCTGAGCATAATATCCTCATATCAAAATACTCCAAAGATAGCATAATATTTCTATCATGATGAATCTGAAAACAATAACTCTACTACTCCAATAACCAGAACAAAGCTATCCAGGTAAGATCCACACGTAAGCGTCATCTCCAAAATTAATACTCCAAGCAACAGAACATCGACTAGCATCATGAAAATAATCTTACTAACCACTAATAATCCAAAGGCAGCATGACATCCAAAGTAATACTTCAACATATAGTAATAGATCCAATCATGGAAATAATCATAATACCAACCACTAATACTCCAATGACAACCTGATACTCATCCACTACAACCATATCTCATAGTAATCTAAACAATAGCATGGCAACAACAAGATCAAAATAATACTCCGAGAAAATTCCATGCACAAAGTCATGTAGCTAAATATTTTAAACAAGTTCAATATAAATTAAACCATGTCACTGCATTACAGTGATGCAAATGGAGGGCGTGGCTTGCTTGGGGTGAAAGAAATCACTGGAAGAAAGTGCGAGAAACTCGCGGAACGAATCGCCGGAAAATGTTCTCTCTCGGAGGGGGCTGAATAAGGGCAAGGGCATAATGGTCATTTTTAGAATGTCAAAACATGGTGAAAATGGTTCCATCAGAACGGGCTCGACGAAACAAAGAAGTGGGTTTTGGAATCACCTGATTTGGAGCTACGGTTAAAAAGTTATAAGGGTTTGACTGCCAGGGACCTATCTGTAAAAAATTATCCACAAATAAGTCTTTGACTCGAAAAACAGAACGCGCACTCGAGGAAATACGCTTCCGGTGGAGGAAAACGTACTCCGAGGAATACACTTTCACTTATCCACCTCAGCAGCTCGGGTCAACGCGTGAGACTTACAGGTGGGTCCGCCACTTATCCACGTGGCAGGGGTGGGGCCTATGCGTGTGTGGCTGACGCGCGGGGCCCGCGGGGTCCACGCACGGTCAACTCCCTCCTTCCGCTCCTCCTTCTTTCCCCGACACCAAGCGCAGGGCAGAGGAGAGGTCGCCGGCGCCGGCGCTCGCCCAGCCGACTCCGGCCATCCCCCGAGCCCTACAGCACACCGACGAGCTCGGGGAGACGAGCCGCACCCGACTGAGGGATCTGCCCACGCCGGAGAACAGCGGAGCAGACAAAATAGGGAGCCGCGACGGTGGGGAGCTTCGGCCTCCCGGGAGTTTGTGGCAAACAACCATGGGAGGAGGAGGAGAGGTGTTGGGGTGGCTCCGGGGTGAGGATGGAGGCCTCTGGTGGTGGAGAGAGGGAGGGAGGAGCTCGGCGTTGAGCTAATTTAGGCTGAGGCCGAGGCGGGCACGGTGGCCATGGGAGAGGAAAGGGAGGCGCTCGAGCTCCGGGGAGTGGTCGGGAAGGCTCCTAGGAGGCGGGTGAGGCCGATGGTGAGGGGAAACGGGGATGGGGTGGCCTTATATAGGCAGGGGAGGGGTGTGCCGCACTGTCGTCTCCGCGAACGCGTGGCCGGCGCTGCGGACGTGTGTGCACGCGCATGAGCTCGGAGGCAGGCGACGAGGAAGGCACAGGGGAGAGCTCACAGGGAGGAGAAGGCCAACGGAGCATAGGGAGGAAGAAGACGGCAAGCTCCGATCCAAACTGCCACTGTTCGTTCGTGGGCGCGTGACGGTTTGCGTCGGTGAGGAAGCTGCCGGAGGGGGAGAGAGGTCCAGGGGAACGGCGGCGACGGGAGGAAGCCAAGGGACATGCTCACGAGTGCGAAGACGACGAGTGGGGAGCGGACGAAGCAGAAACGACGCGCTGGACGCGGCCACTGCGCACAGAGCACGCGCATAGGCTGCCAGCATCGTAGTCACCACGTGAATAGGGGCATTCAATGCTCTACAGCACTCAAAATGCCGTCTAGCTGATAGTCCTTCCCGGGTAGGTCGCAACTGCGGTGGTAACTTGGTGAAAACTGCTCTGGGTAAATGGTAAGTGAGCTCTGAAGTTTACTGCAGTAAACTTGAATGAACACTGGTGATCAACAAGGAATTGCTTGAAGCAAAATAAGTTGTCTGGGCTGTTTAACTGAAGAAGACCTACAATCCTAGAGGTTTAGAAAAGAAATGGACCAAGGATTAACATAGTTGCTTTGCAACTGCATTTTTGGTCCAGAAACTTGATTTGGATGATGCACTCACATGGATAGATGGAATGGTATGCAACTTGGCAAATCCTCATTATATGGACATATAAAGATGATGTAAAAAGATCATGCCAAATGGACAAGCCAAAATGCACTTGCTTCACAAACATCATTTCTGTCCAGAAACTTGGAATAATTTTGGTGATCAAATGGATCAATGAAATGATGCCAAATTGGGTGGAGAGAGGTTTTATGGGTATAAGAATGATCTGGTAATTTATCAGGATTTTTGAAGCAATATAAAATACACTTGCTTCACAACCTGAAAATATTACCAAAATCAAAGATTTGGTCATGTGCTCACATAAATGATTGGATGGGGCTGCAAATGGGTGGAGGGGGTTAATATGAGCACATTAAGGAGTGTGCAAAATATCAACTCATTTGGATACTCCTAGCTAGTACTTCCTTCACAAAGCTTTCTGTCTGATAGAAACTTTGAAAATTCACTGAGGAAGATTGGCTAAGCAAATAAATTTGAACTTGTGCATGAGGCAATTATGTGGACATATAAGCATGACCAAAAAGGTTGGGAGCCACTAGGAAAAATATAAATGACACTTCCTTCACAAAGTGCCATTTAGGGCAGAAAGGAAGAATAATTATTGGGGAATTATTCTTGGACTAGGACAGAAAAGTTTGGGCATATTTGATCAACATATGACCCAAAGGAATTATGAGAATTATTTGGGGATTTTTGGATGGACAGAAATATAGGTTGCCTCACAACCTAGGGCAGATAGGGTTATTCCTTTAATAGAAATAGGAATATTCCCTAGAAAAGAATTTTAGGGTTTGGTCAAGGAGTGAAGTGACATGATCTTGGCAAGGTTTTGAGAATGATGAGCCACTTGGGAGGGGAAATGAGGATGATTTCCCAGGTAGCAAGACCACAGTACCACTCCAAAAAGAAAAAAAACAGAGCAAAAACCAAATAAATCAAAAGAAAAAGGAAAGGGCCAAAAACCAGGCTATTACAAACCTTCCCCCCTTAAAGAAATCTCATCCTCGAGATTTGGTTGCTCAAGGAACAAGTGTGACTTGAGGACACCGTTTCCAACTCGGGTATCCTTTCTCCTTTATTTATTGTTCCCACAAGAATTTCAAATGATCAATTTACCTTGCTCTGGGGTGGTTTGCTTCACCTTTCCACAAATTCTGACGGATTTTTGCTGACATACCAAATCTTTTTGTTAACATGAATTTTCTCATATCTGCGGTGACATCCAATGGATCCGAGTATAAATTTTTCCTTTGGTCATGAAAACCTTTTTACTTCTGCCATGGGGTTGCTTCAAATAAAAGCATGCCTTCTGGTTTCAATAAAAGCTGAGGATTATCATGGCCATCTTCTGACAAGATCTGATGGCTCATAGGTGGCACTGATTTATCTTGATTTATTTCTTTGGCTCGAGGATGAGATATGTACCAAAGATTTGATTGCCTTCTGGCGTGAGCAATATAACGGTGCATGGAGTTATAACTGTGTCATACCTCAAATATTTACATCTTGAGAATGGCCTGGCAGGGGCTGACGGACAAATGCTTTCCTGACAGACTGACTGTGTACTTGATTCCGTCGATGAGTATACCGGTTCTGAGTTGATTGCTCGGCTTTTGATTTTTTTCTCATGTGGTCGATATACCCATCTGGGGTAATAGGCTGTGATATGCTTTCATACTGCCGCTGAGGTCAAACTGCTGAGGTTGCAAAGGAATCTTGAATTTGACCGAACAGACTTGAGTATTCCACACTAACCATGTCAAGCAGGTCAGGGGAATATGAAAAATCCTTGTAACTAGGGTAGGCCGCAGAGATATGCCTTTGTGGATCCATATGGGATTATGGCCTCCAACTGACTTGAGTATCCGGACCCTGATGGTCGTGCAAAAATCATCATACTTTGCTATCAATCTCACCCTTTTTACGGTCATGATTTGTTTTGTTAGGATACCTTACTGAAATAACTTGGTCACACCTGTCCTTGATTCTTCATATGACCATGGATGCGATTAGTGCAATACTTTTGACATTATTCCTTGTGCTTGTTTTTCTGACCTGTGTCCGCACATATATGCCATATACTCGGGGTTTGTAGCTGTACGGAGCTCATTGCTGAGGCCAACCATATAAGAAGGTGACAAGGTTTCATGATATCACCTTGTTTGGTGCGGGAATAATGCCTTTGGTGACCATTGTCAAGACTGTTGATTCTGTGATGTCATCTCTAGATCTAGTTGATCCTTGTAATTCATGAGATGTGTCTCTGCTTATTTTCCTTTGCCTGACTCGTGAGGTTGTTAAATCCTTCATATCTGCTTGATCACTGTCGCATCTCATATGGGTAACTGATATGACTGAGGATACATGCTCACCATATATAAGAAGGACATGCCACCGATCACTCGATCCTTGTGGTAGGCATATGTTTTGACCGAATTGTACGTCTGACAAAATTATTGCAAGTCTAGTTCTTGAGCGGTACTGCCATACCTTAGCAACTCATCATATAATCTCCGAGGATGGTGTAATAGTATGATACTGACACAGACTGAATGGCTTACGAGAGAAGCCATCCAAGTAGCTTGCTGAGGAAGATTTGTTAACTTCTACTCATATATTTTGTCTGGGTATCGTGCAGGAGAAGGCTCTGTAGCTTACACACGAAGCTTTCTCTGATTACTGTGTTGGAGAAGCCCGAGTTTCGTACTTGAGAAGCTTCTCCTCGGGTTTGCTTGTTGAGAAAATTTCATTTCCGTCTGTCAGAAGCCTTTACCAAGGTATCTTGCTGTGAAATACAGGGTATCATGGGCCAGAAAGTGTTCACATATCATGCCGAGGAAGATTGAGGAGCCTTGTATCATAAATCTCTCCTGATAGCTTGTAGAAGAATATTGGGTTTCTTATATCCAAAACTTCATTCTGATATGCAGACTGAAATCCATACACATGCCCATAATATTCTGAGGCTGATTATTTCCATGAGAAAATTGGTTTGACTGTCTTCCTCAAGCATATCACATTCTAACTTTTTTTGGATGATAACATATTTCAAGCATCATGCATTGCTGAGCCAAAACTTTGTATATGATCCATACCTCTGTCTGAAAACATACCGTTGATCTTGTACCTGACTTGTCTTGCTGCTGACTTGATCATTACTGTTGTGAGGATTTTGCACTGATGTAGACTCGATGCTGATAGTCAATCCAATACAACATTGGTTCTCTGAGCAGATTTTAATGCTATAATGCAGTTGACTGGGTAGACCAAAATGTCTAGCTGAGCTTCTTCCAAATATTTCAAATCCTTATTTCTTCTTCAAGTCCGGCGTCGGTGGATGAGCAACTCTTTATAGGGGAAAATAATTTAACATCGGGGCCCAAAAGGAAAGAAGCAAAAGAAAACTCAACTAAGCAAAAGCACACAACAACAATAAATTCGCACACAATCAATGAAACATATTACTGCTAGTCACACAATATGCATTCCTACTTAAGCACACAAATTTCACGGAGTCCCCGGTACTACGATCTAGAATGCTGTGACGATGTGCACGAGGACGAATAAATGTGTGGAAGAATTGGTGTAAACAGCGCTACACCAAGTGCTAGCTTAGCCAGATAGCAACCTGGACTAGCTCGGAGGCGAGGACGCACTCGGTAATCATGTAGTAGGACACAAAGGTCGCAACCACATTATTATCAAGCGGAGGGAAAAAGATCCGTACTCGTCCAAGAAATAGGATAGCGGGGAAAAACTGAGGCTGCTAACATTGTCCTTTCTTGATAACTAAGATAATTAAGGGTTGCCAACATGAAAAAATAAAAGAATGATTTGGGATAGAAGCATGTCCATCACCGAAATGATAGACGGGGATGAAAGAAAAACATCGACGCGATACCTGAGCACCATTTTTGCAAACAGTGTTGGGATCACTTGGCATCACTCTGCTGGGACAGAATTGACACCAAACACCGAAATAAAAAGGAACTGGAGAAATGCAAAGGTTGAGCTGTAGTGGATCCGAACCAATGCCAGCTACACTCACCAGATAAACCGTTGTCACAAATACTAAGGCTATATGCATGCTATGCAACAAACAAATGCAGCAACCAAATGCAATCATCAAGCCAGACTCTATACTACCGATTTCTACTGGTTTATACCGCTCACGCTGACTAGGGCGTCCTACAGCCAGACCTGCTCTGATACCAATCCTATGGCACCCCGGCTCAGAGAAATCGGAACGCCCCATATTCCAGCCCAGAGATCGAGGAGAAGTCTCTGGAATACGACACTGCTTGACATAGAACAAATCAGCTCTTATTACAAAGGATAAATACACATGTCTGGTGTTACAAAGGTTCACATCAACACAGCGACACTATGCCTGCGATACTACACTTGCTCTATGCTAGCAGCAGAACAACTCATAGCAGTGGAAATCTTCTAGCAGCGGAACAACGACGAAGGTAGTGAACTCCACTCCGCAGGGACTTTGGCTGGGACACAATCTAGCTCGCACGAACGGAAACCATGACAAGCAATCAAGCAATCACGGCATCACCTGCAATCTGGCATGACACGACGGGTCAGTACATTAAATGTACTTGCAAGCTCACAACAACCAAAACCATCAAGGCAAGACAACAACATAGCATTAAGCAGGTTAATTAAATTAACAGCTATCATGATACAACAGCAACTACTAAGCATGATATGAAACTACTACAATACTGATAAATCACCATTTCAGATCTCCATAACCATATCTCTCTTGGCTAACCGGCCAAGCAATATACCATCTCGATCACCTCGTGATAAAAACCAAACGGTGATCATTCACGGATCACAAACGGACCAACCTCATGGTCTTGGATCGGGTTACCTTGTAACCAAACGGTGATCTTTCCGGCGATCACTACCATGACCAACACTTGGTCTCAAGTGGTGATCTTTCCGGCGATCACTACCATGACCAACACTTGATCTCAAACGGTGATCTTTCTGGCGATCACTACCATGACCAACACATGGTCCCCAACATCATTATCAACACCCTGCCAATCTGTACTGCTCAAAATATCAACATATAAATCACCTATAAGGCATTCCATCATGTGAGTGTTAATCGAACGGTGTGACCTAGTACGAACCAATGCCCATGACCGAGTGCGTGGCTATCGTTAGTTTAAACAAACACACTCTGCAGAGGTAGCGCACTGTACCCACACCACGGAACCCATGGCCTCGCACTCCCATTCGGGTGGACCAACGGTGTTCCGACAAAACCGATCTACTGCCATGACACTCTCCTGGCCACTCCGACTCACTATCCACTGGGCTAGTACTGGGTGGCCCCGTGTCTACCGAAGACACCAACGGCCACCGTCGTGGCCAAAACAATAAACCGTCCCAAACGGGGACATGTGCACATAACAACAACAACGGACACACAAGGCTTATGTCCGCCTACCTGATCAGGATAGCGCACGCCCATAACCTTCCCTCATTGGAGGCACCGGCAAGAGACACGGCAATAGCATCGCCTTCCCATAAAGGCAAATGTGGTTGCACTGGAGAAAGCCCGGTTCGGTGGCACCTGACCAACTTAATGACGGAATTTAACCCCAAAAATATAACTGTGATAACTGATACTCCGATATCAACTATCAACATATAATCCAAGTCATAGCAATATCCAACAAATAATTTGAGCATAATATCCTCATATCAAAATACTCCAAAGATAGCATAATATTTCTATCATGATGAATGTGAAAACAATAACTCTACCACTCCAATAACCAGAACAAAGTTATCCAGCTAAGATCCACACGAAAGCATCATCTCCGAAATTAATACTCCAAGCAACAGAACATCGACTAGCATCATGAAAATAATCATACTAACCACTAATAATCCAAAGGCAGCATGACATCCAAAGTAATACTCCAACATATAATAATAGATACCATCATGGAAATAATCATAATACCAACCACTAATACTCCAATGACAACCTGATACTCATCCACTACAACCATATCTCCTAGTAATCCTAACAATAGCATGGAAACAGCAAGATCAAAATAATACTCCGAGAAAATGCCATGCACAAAGTCATGTAGCTAAATATTTTAAACAAGTTCAAAATAAATTAAACCATGTCACTGCATTACAGTGATACAAATGGAGGGTGTGGCTTGCCTGGGGTGGAAGAAATCAGCGGAAGAAAGTGCGAGAAACTCGCGGAACGAATCGGCGGAAAACATTCTCTCTCGGAGGGGGCTGAATAAGGGCAAGTGCATCATGGTCATTTTCAGAATGTCAAAACATGGTGAAAATGGGCTCGACGAAACGAAGAAGTGGGCTTTGGAATCACCTGATATGGAGCTACGGTTAAAAAGTTATAAGGGTTTGACTGTCAGGGACCTATTTGTAAACATTTATCCGCAAATAAGTCCTTGACTGGAAAAACAAAACACGCACTCGAGGAAATACGCTTTTGGTGGAGGAAAACATACTCCTAGGAATACACTTTCACTTATCCACCTCAGCAGCTCGGGTCAACGCGTGAGACTTACAGGTGGGTCCGCCACTTATCCACGTGGCAGGGGTGGGGCCTATACGTGTGTGGCTGACGCGTGGGGCCCGCGAGGTCCACGCGCGATCAACTCGCTCCTCCCGCTCCTCCTTCTTCTTTCCCTGACGTGAGCGCAGGGTAGAGGAGAGGTCACCGGCGCCGGCGCTCGCCCGGCCGACTCCGGCCATCCCCCGAGCCGTGCAGCACACCGACGAGCTCGGGGAGACGAGCCGCACCCGACTGAGGGATCTGCCCATGCCGGAGAACAGCGGAGCAAAAGGAACAGGGAGCCGCGACGGAGGAGAGCTTCGGCCTCCGGGGAGTTCATGGCAAACAACCACGGGAGGAGGAGGAGAGGTGTTGGGGTGGCTCTGGGGTGAGGATGGAGGCCTCTAGTGGTGGAGAGAGGGAGGGAGGAGCTCGGCGTTGAGCGAACTTAGGCCGAGGCCGAGGCGGGCACAGTGGCCATGGGGGAGGAAAGGGAGGCGCTCAAGCTCCGGGGAGTGGTCGGGAAGGCTCCTAGGAGGCGGGGGAGGCCAGTGGTGAGGAGAAACAGGGACGGGGTGGCCTTATATAGGCAGGGGAGGGGTGTGTCGCGCTGTCGTTGCCGCGGATGCGTGGCCGGCACCGTGGCATGATCTCAGAGGCAGGCGATGAGGAAGGCACAGGGGAGAGCTCACGGGGAGGAGAAGGACAACAGAGCATAGGGAGGAAGAAGACGGCGAGCTCTGATCCAAACTGCCACTGTTCGCCCGTGGGCGCGCGGCGGTTTGAGTCGGTGAGGAAGCTGCCGAAGGGGGAGAGGGGTCCAGGAGAACGGCGGCGAGGAGAGGAAGCCAAGGGACATGCTCATGAGCGCGAAGACGACGAGTGGGGAGCGGACGAAGCAGAAACGGCGCGCTGGATGCGGCCACTACGCACAAAGCGCGCGCACAGGCTTGCCAGCATCGTAGTCACCACGTGAACAGGGGCATTCAATGCTCTACAGCATCCAAAATGTTGTCTAGCTGATAGTCCTTCGTGGGTAGGTCGCAACTGCGGTGGTAACTTGGTGAAAACTGCTCTGGGTAAATGGTAAGAGAGCTCTGAAGTTTACTGCAGTAAACTTGAATGAACACTGGTGATCAACAGGGAATTGCTTGAAGCAAAATAAGTTGTCTGGGGTGTTTAACTAAAGAAGAACTACAATCCTGGAGGTTTAGAAAAGAAATGGACCAAGGATTAACATAGTTGCTTTGCAACTGCATTTTTGGTCCAAAAACTTGATTTGGATGATGCACTACATGGATAGATGGAATGGGATGCAACTTGGCATATCCTGATTATATGGACATATAAAGATGCTGTAAAAAGATCATGCCAAATGGACAAGCCAAAATGGCACTTGCTTCACAAACATCATTTCTGTCCAGAAACTTGGAATAGTTTTAGTGATCAAATGGATCAATGAAATGATGCCAAATTGGGTGGAGAGAGGTTTTCTGGGTATAAGAATGATCCGGTAATTTATCAGGATTTTTGAAGCAATATAAAATACACTTGCTTCACAACCTAAAAATATTACCAAAATCAAAGATTTGGTCATGTGCTCACATAAATGATTGGATGGGGCTGCAAATGGGTGAAGGGGGTTAATATGAGCACATTAAGGAGTGTGCAAAATCTCAACTCATTTGGATACTCCTAGCTAGTACTTCCTTCACAAAGCTTTCTGTCTGATAGAAACTTTGAAAATTCATTGAGGAAGATTGGCTAGGCAAACAAAGTTGAACTTGGGCATGAGGCAATTATTTGGACATATAAGCATGCCCAAAAAGGTTGGAAGCCACTAGGAAAAATATAAATGACACTTCCTTCACATAGTGCCATTTAGGGCAGAAAGGAAGAATAATTATTGGGGAATTATTCTTGGACTAGGACAGAAAATTTTGCGCATATTTGGTCAACATATGACCCAAAGGAATTATGAGAATTATTTGGGGATTTTTGGATGGACAGAAATATAGGTTACCTCACAACCTAGGGCAGATAGGGTTATTCCTTTAATAGAAAAAGGAATATTCCCTAGAAAAGAATTTTAGGGTTTGGTCAAGGAGTGAAGTGACATGATCTTGGCAAGGTTATGAGAATTATGAGCCACTTGTGAGGGGAAATGAGGATGATTTCCCAGGTGGCAAGACCACAGAACCACTCCAAAAAAAACAGAGCAAAAACCAAATAAATCAAAAGAAAAAGAAAAGGGCCAAAAACCAGGCTGTTATAGCTGCTGTGGCAAGGAGAGTGTCACCGGGTGAGGGGCGACATTGGTTGCTCTTGGCGGGGCTTCAGGGATCTCAGCGATGAACTCTATTTCCTTTATAGGGCACTCGATGTGATGTAACAGTGTTTCTCCCAAGGTCCTTTGTTCATCAAAGTCTCCTAGGATATTCATTGAATCCAGGCTTTACTTTAGTCACATAGCACTTCACACAGCCCGGCTTCAATGGCACATTGTCCAACAAGAGGCCCTCTTCCAAGAAGGGTGGGCAAACCCAGGCTGTTGCACATTTTAATGTACCTTCATAATGTGTAAGCATGCCCTTCAGTCGATCTTTCATTCCAGATAGATCAGATATAGCATCATCATGAGCAGTTGCAGTCTCAATGTCGCTGGGATCAGCTGATGCACAACTACTCTTGTGCGGTGTTGTCACGCAATAAGCAGCATCCTCCATGCCCTCCTCCCCTTCCATCTGCTCGCTATCTGTTAGTGTTAGTCTTTTGCATCATCATTGACTCCTCAATATCCTCCTGAATAGCCGGATACATGTCCTTCCTCAACCTCTCATAAAACTCATTCTGCTTCATTTCACTCCTCGCTTTTTCATGCTGAGCCTCTCTTCTTTGCTGAGTGTGAAAGCCCTCTTGTGCGGGACATTAACACCTATACCCCTTGCACAGCCAGGGGGCTCTCTTGTTTCTAGAGCATCGGACAGAATGTCACATGGCCCTGAGTTCCTGTAGAACCTTCCAGGGATCTTGGAAGCCTTTAACATCACTTGATACAGTTCTTGGTCACGTGAGTTTTCAAAGTAATAAGTTTCGTCATCACGCCTCCTTGCACGTGCCCGCAAGTAGTCTCTGGCGCGTTCGCCCCTAGTTTCACTAAAGCCCGGTTTCCCACCCGCCGCTACTTCTTATTTGTCCTCCTGGTCCCATATCGGTTTCATGCCATAGTATCCTGCCACACCCATACGATGGGTGTGTCTGTTCTTCTTCTGAAGTTTGATTGCTTGGCACTCTTCTCATCAAACTCTTTAGTTGCCCTGACCCTTTTGAATTCTGTCCAGTCTGACTTTGTAATTTGGGGGTATGCAGGGATTGGGTCCTTGCCTTCACTCAAGCACTTCTTGTACAACACGTGCTTCCAGTTTCTCCAAGCATCCCTAGCCTTCTTCAGTGCAGCATGTTCCACCTGCATTCTCCACTGCTCTGGAACGTTGAAGTGATCCATGATCTCCCAGACTATCCTTTGCCGTGTTTCTGTGTTAGCCTTCCGAAACCCGACAGATTAATGTTGAGGCTTGCCCTGCCAACAAATCCACACACACTCCTGAATCTCGTGTGTGCTTTATCTGGCTTAGTTGGAGCCCAAGACATTAAATCGATCTTGGTTACTTCATATACACCTTTAGGCTGGTGCGTGGGCTTCCTTGGAGCGTTCCTCCGTGTCCTGGCCGGAAGGGTAATTCCTGCAACTCTATCCCATTCAAGATTACTTGATCCCTCACCATCTGCTGAAGACCTGGGGTTGTCGGAATCAGATGAAGATACATCGCCTGAAGCATGTGTGTTGTCGCTGCTACTCGGCATCTACAGAGAACACATGCGGAACTCAGGAAAGGAGGATAAGCATAAAACTAAGAACTTGATATCAAGTTGTCTAAACATTTCATGCAATAATTTAGAAAATGTACGGCTTATTTGTTAAGTTTGTGTGACTCGGGTGCCCGCAATCTGTAAATCGGTAGTAACTTATTGGAACAAATACAGCTTATATGTACTAGTTAGGAAGGTAGATAATGAACATATATACGTTCTCCATTATTTTATAGCCAATTTGGGAACATACAGAACGAAATAGGAAGAGGGATTGCGAGGAAATATGCCTCACCGCGACGGAGAGCGGTAACTAACAAGTTTCTTAATGCAAACCCGGCGGACTATAGGAGAGGCGAGGGTTACAGGATCGATATGCTCGAGGGTGGCTGGCGAGCAAAAGAAGACGGCAAGGCGCGGGCAGCCGCGTGTTGGGAACGGCAGTGGAGGTAGGCTTGACGCCAAAGAGCGGGCACATGGCCGGGGTGAGCACGCCGGCTCCGGAAAGGGTTCTGCTGTGGATCTGGGGGGGAGCTGGCAATGGAGATTGGCTGGACTAGTTGAGTGAAACGCGGGGGGCGGTGGGGGGTGTTGGCGGCCTAGGTGAAAAATATCTCTGGTCGCCGCGCGGAAGGGCCTATGCAAATGGTTGCCTGTAAGCACTCGTGTGTACAGAGAGAATAATTACGTTTGAAATTAAAATGTACTAATTTTGAAATGAAGACGTGAGTTCATCGTTTCGCCTCTAAATTTTACCCACGTTAAGCAATCACCATTATACCATGGGTTTGATTTGCTGGTGCTATTTGAAAACATTTACATGAACTAACAACATGTTTTCATTGAGTTCATCATTTCGCCTCCAAATTATTTTCCACGGTAAGAAATCACCATTGTACCCTATGGTTCAACTTTCTTGTGCATCTGAGGTATCGTTTGCTATATTTGAGTCGTTTGTTATAGTTGCAACTACATGTGGGTGCTAGCTAGCAAGATCATTTGTCTGTCGCTTTGGGAGTTTTCATTCATTGTTCGAGAAACAGGAAAAAACAAACAGTTCGGCTGCGGGGTGCGGCCAGAGGCGTAAGCCTTGTTGGTATTATAATTACAAGAAATGCATATAGAGTCCGGAAATAACGAAAATCGGTGTGTCACCATGGCATGCTCTACCGATCACATGGAAAAATTTTGGTAAAGATGGCACAAGTTTTGATGCTCACACCTTCCAAATCGGAGCATCTCACAAGAAGGATCATAGTTTCCAAAAGGAGACGCGACACTTCGGACTCCAATCGTCAGTGACTCCATCGTTCTGCCTCGAATTTTTTTCATGGTAAACAATCACGTATATACCCTAGGTTTGATTTTCTGCCCATTTCAGGTCTTGTTGCTATATTTAAGTCATTTTCTTGCACTTACCTTGCATTTAGTGCATATAATTAAATTCAAAACCATTCTACAACTACATCTGGGTGTTAGTTAGCAAAGAAGGTGTACAAATTATTTGTGTGTCGCTTTGCGAGTTTTCATCCATTGTCTGAGAAACGGGGAGAAGTTTCAAACATTTCGGCCGCGAGGTGCGGCCATCAGCGTAGGCCTAGTTGGTATTTTAGTTACTGAGAATTCAGATGGAGTCCAGACATCATCAAAATTGGTGTGTGCCCGTGGCTTGCTCTCACGATCCCGGGGAAATTTGTTGGTAAAGTTTGCACAAGTTTTGATGATCGCTCCTTACAAACCGAAGCATCTCACATGAAGGACCATGGTTCCCAAAAGGAGATGTGTCAATGCAAACTCCAGTGGTCGGTGACTTCATCGTTTGGCCTCATAAAAATTTCCACGGTATGCAATCACAATTATACAACCGGTTTGATTTTCTAATGCATTTCAGGTATCATTTGCTATATTTAAGACATTTTTTGAATTTACATGCAATTTGTGGATATAAATAAAATCACAACCGGAACTTCATGTGTTGTCGAAAGGGGTGAGGATCGTCGTTCGATCAAGGAGAATCCAACGGTGCAGCCATACGATCCGTGGGGTTTGGGTTCTGGCCAATCAGAACGCATGACTCAGACCGCGCGCGTGGCAGGGGGGCATCGACCATGGTTTAGTGGACACACGGCTTTCATGAGTGAACTGTGTGCTATTTGAAAACATTTATATTAACTAACAACACATTTTCGTTTGAATGAAAACATGAGTTCATCGTTTCGCCTCCAATTTTTTTCCACAGTAAGAAATCATGATTGTACCCTATGGTTCGATTTTTTGGTACATTTTAGTAGGCGGGCCTAGCTAGCAATCTCAAACTTTGAATATGCAAGAAAAAAGAGATCTCGTTTGTATATGTATATAGTCGCAACTACAAGTCGCTGTTAGCAAGATCATTTGTGTATCGCTTTGTGAGTTTTCGTTCATTGTCCAAGAAATGGGAAAAAACTTCAAACAGTTCGGCCGCAGGGTGCGGCCAGAGGCGTAGGCCTTGTTGGTATTTTAATTTCAGAAAATTCATATAGAGTCCAAAAAATAACAAAAATTATTGTGTCATTGTGGCGTGCTCTCACGATCGCATGGAAAAAATTGGTAAAGTTTGGCACAAGTTTTGGTGCTCGCACCTTCCATACCAGAGCATCTCACAAGAAGGATCATAGTTTCCAAATGGACACGCGGCACTTCAGACTCCAAATCGCCAGTTACTACGTCGTTCCGCCTAAAAAAATCATGGCAAACAATCACGGATATACCCTTGGTTTGATTTTCCGGCCCATTTTAGGTCTCGTCTGCTATGTTTAAGTCATTCTTTGCACTTACCCTGCATTTTAGTGCATATAACGTCCAAAACCCTACTACAACTACATGTGGGTGTTTTAGTTAGGCTATACTTAGGCTACTCATAATGGAGAGTATCATATACTAGTATCATGCATATATATGATACTAGTGTATGATACTACCTTTAATTATAGTGCATAGTATAATAGAGTAGTATCATACATGATCATATTTATGCCATGCATGACACAAATTAGCATCACATTTAACATGATACGGTATCTACCTATATGTTACTCTAACCCTCTCTGTCTTATTTAATTCTTTGCCACATCAGCATACTTGCTATTTCTGAGTGCATGATATCGGCTATGATACCACCACTATGGCCAGCCTTATAGTGGGGAGTATCATATACTATAGTATCATGCATATGATACTAGTGTATAATACTACGTACGTACCTTCATAGTGCATAGTACCATAGAGTAGTATCATAGATGATCGGATTTATGGCCATGCATGACACAAAGTAGTATAGCATTTATTATGTTACGGTATCTACCTATGTTACTCTAACCCACTCTCCTTTATTTAATTATTTGCCACATCATCATCCCTACTCTTATAAAAAATAGAGCTGGTGATGATGGTGTGCCTGCCATCCTGCAATATAGGCCGTCCAATTTATATCTGATGGATAGGAAGGAAACTATGCAAATTTGCAAAAAGATACTCACACCCCTCTCCACATTTTCAAATAAGGCCTTCCCTCGTTCATCCTTATCTCCCACAAGATAAACTACTCATACAAATGCATCTTGATGTTCCGTGCAAGGCACATGCATCTTGCTAGTATTTGCTATTCCCGAGTCATGATATCGGCTATGATACCCCCACTATGGCCACCCTTAGCAAAGAAGGTGTACAAATCATTTGTGCATCGCTTTGCGAGTTTTCATCTGTTTGTCCGAGAAGCGGGGAGAAGTTTCAAACATTTCGGCCGCGAGGTGTGGCCACTGGCATAGGCCTAGTTGGTATTCTAATTACAGGAAATTCAGATGGAGTCCGGACATCATCAAAATCGATGTGTGCCCGTGGCGTGCTCTCACGACCCCGTGGAAAAAATTGGTAAGGTTTGGCCCAAGTTTTGATGATCGCTCCTTCCAAACCAGAGCATCTCACATGAAGGATCATGGTTTCCAAAAGGAGACATGTCAATTCAAACTCCAGTGGCCAGTGACTTCATCTTTTGGCCTCATAAAAATTTCCATGGTACGCAATCACCATTATACCACGGGTTTGATTTTCTGGCGCATGTCAAGTATCGTTAGCTATATTTAAGACATTTTTTGAGTTTAATGTGAATTTTGTGCATAAAAATAAAATTACAAACGGAACTGCATGTGCTGTCGAAAGGGGTGAGGATTGCTGTTTGATCTGGGAGCATTCAATGGTGCAGACATACGATCCGTGGGATTTGGGTTCTGGCCAATCAGAAAGCATGACTCAGATCGCGGGCGGGGTTTGGTCGGCACACGGCTTTCATCAACGAACCATGTGCTATTCGCAAACCAGATTGCATATTTTTGTTAACATATACTGTAGTGAGATCAATTGAGTGTGCTACCTCTATGATATAACAATAATAACAACAAAAAATTGTTCATATTCATTACCTGAGCTGACAGCATATCAAGGTTGACATATTAATAGTTCTTACATCAATAGAAAATCAGGCATAACTCACAAATTCAGTACACGCGACAGTTCTAAATTGAATGAATTAAGTTGCAGGGTAGGCATAAAGACTAGTCTTATGGCTTAATTCCCATGTGCATGGGGAAACTGGGATCATTACTTTGACCCCGAATGAACTTCGGTTTTCTGATGATTTTACGCTGCTCTGTTACACAGGTGTGTGATCCCTTGGCTGGCAACTCAGCAAATTCATCGTATCCGTCCTCATCGGCAACATCCTCGACACCTAGTACCCTCCTCTTCCCATGCATCACTACATGGCAATTCTTACACAAGGGGTCTTCGGCAAAGAAAATCTGGGTAGCATCGCTAGCAAGAATGAACGGGTCCGCATGATATTCCATCGTTATCCTGTTAACACAGGTCTTCCTGTAATCATCAACCTTTACATGACCAAGAGGGATCCATGCGCACTTGAATAATGCCACCTTAACTTTCACATAGTCAAGCTCCCAAATCTCTTTGATGGTTCCATAGTATACCCTTTTATTAGCTTCATCTACAGTCATGCATTCTATTCCAACAGAGATGTTCTGATATGAGGTCTTCTGATCACGTTCCTCAGTGTAGAACGTGTATCCATTTATGTCATATGCTTGGTACGTCAACACCATAGGTGATGGCTTTTGTGCCAACCATGTAGCAATGTCATCGATGGATCCTTATGCCAAACGATTCTTTAGCCATTTGGCGTAGTTCTTAGTGTGCTCCTGCATCTCCACATCTGATGAAGGAACGATCTGTAAGAAGCTTTGGCGTATCTCCGCCAAGTGTTCTTCGGCATAAGAGCTGAGATCTGGGCTGTTAAGCAGTACTGTCAAATGGGCTTTCTCTACCAATTCTCCGGGTGCAACCATTTGCGTGCCAGCAAGGACCGTCTTACCTTTCAGCCTTCCCTAGTGGCGAGAGAGGGGCAAACCTATAGGTCTTTGTTTCATGTATTCGGTGCAAAACTCAACCACCTCCTCCGCGGTATAACCTTGTAGGATGCTTGCCTCTGGATGGTTTCGGTTCCAACAAAAGCGCTTTAGTATTCCCATGAACCGCTCGAAGGGATACATGTTGAGAAGAAACATAGGAACACAATACTTTATCTCATTGACAAGGTGCACAGTGAGATGGACCATGACATCAAAGAATGACGGTGGGAAAAACATCTCTAGGGTGGACAATATTCTTGCAATATCATCTTGCATATGATCCAACTCTTCAGGATCTACAACTTTCTGCCATAGTTGGTTGAAGAAATCACAGAGCTCAATGAGTGTGTTTCTTATATCTTTGTCCATCAGATTCCTGATGGCCACCAAGAGGATTTGTGTCAACATTACGTGGCAATCATGTGACTTCATGTGTCCCAACTTCATTTTACCCGAGCTCACATCCACGAGACTTCTAATGTTTGCGGAATAGAAAGAGGGTATCTAACTGACAACAAATAGGCGAAGAACTGTGTTGCTTCTTTTGTACTGAAATTGTAACTCTAGCGAGCTTTGATGAATTTGACATCATCTTGTGCTTCACTCTTGCGTTTTGATTGATCAACAAGCATATCCAGTCGTGAACCGTCACCATGCTTTCTTTTACCTTTAATCTTGAGCAGAGTACCAAGGATGCTTTCACATACATTCTTCTCTACGTGCATGACATCTTTAGTGACATATACGTAGAATCTCCAATGAGGTAATTTCTAGAACAACGATTTCTTCTTAAACACTTGACCCTTGGGTGTTTGTTTCACCATCAAAGGGTGCTTCTTGCCAAGCACAACATTAATTTGTTTATCCATGTTGTGGACCACCTCCCCATCATAGGGTCTTGAGCCCACACCTACCTCTGTCGTACTATCAAATTCAGCTTTCATCTTTTGGTATGGGTGATTTTTTCATAAGAACCTACGATGACACAAATACACGGTTTTGCGCGAGCTGGGAAGAAATCTGCTAGCTGTCCTATCCATGCCTGTGTCACACCCTACATCTCCCTTTGTTTTCTGCCCCAATGTGTTTCCTAATGCCGGCATATCTTGAATGGTGTGCACCAGCATCGCATGTAGATCAAAAAAATCTCCTTTCTATAAGCATCATAACATTTTACAGCAGGTGCATCTATCCACACTATCAGTAGTTCTTCTACCAGTAGCTGAAAGTAAATGTCGATGTCATTTCCAGGTTGCTTCTGGCCTTGGATAATCATTGACATCATAATGTATTTTTTTATTCATACACAACCAAGGAGCTAGGTTATATATGCATAGAAGCACCGACCATGTGCTATGATTCGTGCTCATATCGCCAAAAGGATTCATCCCATCAGCACACTCCCCGAGCCTTATACTTCTAGGATCCTTGGCAAAGTCTTGAAACTTGTTGTCGATTAATTCCCACTAAGCCCCATCTTTCCGGTGCCTGATACGTCTCCAACGTATCTATAATTTTTGATTGTTCCATGCTATTATATTATCTGTTTTGGATGTTTAATGGTCTTTAATATACCTTTTTATATTATTTTTGGGACTAACCTATTAACCGAAGGCCCAGTGCAATTTGCTGTTTTTTTTGCCTATTTCAGTGTTTTGCAGAAAAGGAATATTAAACGGAATCCAAACGGAATGAAACCTTCGCGAGGATCTTTTTTGGAACAAATGCAATCCAGGAGACTTGGAGTGGAGGTCAAGGAAGCCACGAGGCGGCCACGAGGCAGGAAGGCGCGCCCCCACCCTCGTGGGCTCCTCGTAGCTCCACCAACCTACTTCTTTCGCCTATATATACTCTTATACCCTGAAACCATCGGGGGGCAACGAAACCACTTTTCCACCGCCGCAACCTTCTGTACCCGTGCGATCCCATCTTGGGGCCTTTTCCGGTGATCTGCCGGAGGGGGATTCGATCACGGAGGGCTTCTACATCAACACCATAGCCTCTCCAATGATGTGTGAGTAGTTTACCACAGACCTTCGGGTCCATAATTATTAGCTAGATGGCTTCTTCTCTCTCTTTGGATCTCAATACAAAGTTCTCCTTGATCTTCTTGGAGATCTATTTGATGCAATACTTTTTGCGGTGTGTTTGCCTAGATCCAATGAATTGTGGGTTTATGATCAAGATTATCTATGAACAATATTTTATTCTTCTCTGAATTCTTTTATGCATGATTTAAATATCTTTGCAAGTCTCTTCGAATTATCGGTTTAGTTTGGCATACTAGATTGATCTTTCTTGCAATGGGAGAAGTGCTTAGCTTTGGGTTCAATCTTGCGGTGCTCGATCCCACTGACAGAAGGGGAGCCGACACGTGTTGTATTGTTGCCATCAAGGATAAAAAGATGGGGTTTATATCATATTGCTTGAGTTTATCCCTCTACATCATGTCATCTTGCCTAATGCGTTACTCTGTTCTTATGAACTTAATACTCTAGATGCATGCTGGATAGCGGTCGATGTGTGGAGTAATAGTAGTAGATGCAGAATCGCTTCGGTCTACTTGTCACGGACGTGATGCCTATGTTCATGATCATGCCTAGTTATTCTCATAACTATGCGCTTTTCTATCAATTGCTCGGCAATAATTTGTTCACCCACCGTAATACATTTGCTATCTTGAGAGAAGCCACTAGTGAAACCTATGGCCCCCGAATCTACTTTACATCATATAAGTTTCCAATCTACAATTCTAGTTTATTATTTATTTTGCAATCTTTACTTTTCTAATCTATACAACAAAAACACCAAAAATATTTATCTTATTATCTTTATCAGATCTCACTTTTGCAAGTGGCCGTGAAGGGATTGGCAACCCCTTTATCGCATTGGTTGCAAGTTTCTTGATTGTTTGTGCAGGTACTAGGTGATTTGCGTGTAGTCTCCTACTTGGTTGATACCTTGGTTCTCAAAAGCTGAGGGAAATACTTACGCTACTTTGCTGCATCACCCTTTCCTCTTCAAGGGAAAACAAATGCATGCTCAAGAGGTAGCAAGAAGGATTTCTCGTGCCGTTGCCGGGGAGGTTTACGCCAAGTCAAGTCAAGATTTGATCTCCTGTCAATGTGCCGATTTCTGGAGCCGTTGCCGGGGAGATCTACGCCAAGTCAAGACATACCAAGTACCCATCACAAACTCTTATCCCTCGCATTACATTATTTGCCATTTGCCTCTCGTTTTCCTCTCCCCCACTTCACCTTTGCCTTTTCTTTGCCTTCTTCCCATATGTCTTTTTGTTTGTGTTTCCATGTGCCTTCTATTTGCTTGCATCTTTCCTTTCTAAAAATCTATTTATATGGATCCACTTAAAGTGTTCTACTTGGATCATCTTCGATCTATTTGTGCTCGTGCTGAAACCCCAACTAGTTTAGTTGAGGGAAAATCTTTAGATGAGTATGCTCATTTTGTGTGTCATCGTTTGTCTGAAAACGGGAAGCTCTTATGGTATCAAATAAATAGTTTGCTGTGCTATGCTTGGAATCTTTGTGAAATTTATGACTTTACTTGTTGCTCTAAGAACCCTAAAAAACACCTTCTGTAACATCCCAAATTTTCAATTTGGAATGTTATATATTAGATCATCATTGCATATCATATTTTATTGCATTTTGGCTTTGTCGTAGAAATTCTAAGAAACTCAAGGACCCACAGAGAGAGTTGGGGATTTTGTTGTTTTCATATTCGAGTTTTCTCAAATTTTGAAAAGAGGATCAATTGGTTTTGATTATTTTTCCTTCCTAATATTTCTAAAATAAAAATATATGAGAGGAGATAAAATGACTTCTCCAAAATAAATGAAATATTTGAGGAAAAATATTAAAATCAATATAATATTTTGTTTGGATTTTATTACAATTTTATTAGAATTAGAAAAATTGCACGTTTTCAAAATTGCATTTTTAGGTCAAGAAAATGTTCATCTTCTTCTAAATATTTTATTTAGACAGTGAAAATTTGTTTTGGCATTTTTAGATTTATATTTATTTTTCTAGGATTTATTTAAGTACGGCGGAATCAATTTTTTTTTTAAAAAGTTCGCTTCGGACCGACCGGGCCGAAAGTCCAGCTAGCCCAGCCGGCCACCGCCTCCCTCGCGCCGCGCCTGTGCTCGCACCACACTCCGCCGGAGTCCGGGAAACCGCCGCCGCCTCGGTTGCCCCTCCCCCAAGCCGACCCCGCCCCTCCCCTCTTATAAGCCGCCGCCCCCGCACCCACATCGCCACGCCAAGCCGCAGCAGTAGCGCCCGCAGCCGCCGCCGCCTGCCTCATGCCGCCGCCGCTAGCGCCGACCCACGCCCCGCGCCGCACTTCCCCGCCGCCGCCACCCCGCACCGCCTCGCCTCGCCTCGCAGGAGCCACCGCCCCGACGACCGGAGCCGCCGCCGATCCGATCTGATCCTCTACCTGTTTCTTTTCGGTTTAGGTAAAAACCGACCGGTTTTTATTTTAACCCTAGTTTCATTTTTTTATTAGATCGGTTTTATTTTCTGGTTTAGTTATTTAGCGAACGCCCGTTCGTTCGTTCGTTTTAATGAACGATTTTCACTCGTTAGCTGCAGACAACGAACGTTCGTTCGTTAGCCTGTTCGTCAGTTTTTCTTTTTCCAGGGTTTTCCACGATTATTGTCGATCGTGATTTCTGCCCTGATTTTCGTTTTAGTTTATCTTTTTGCTCGTTTATCGGAATCGGGCGATTCAAGTGCCTAGAGTTTCGTCTCGAACCCCTCTTTCTGTTTAACCAACTTAAACAAGTTTTTGCTACTATAAAATTTCATTTAAGCCCAGATTAGTAAATGAAGCTTGTTTCTTCTGCAATTTGAGTTTCGTTGCTTCGTCTGATTTGATTCTTTTTGCAAACCGGAGTTCTTAAGTTGAACTTTCTGGTTAGATCTCTTATTTGAGTTTTACCCGTGCTTCTAGTTGAGTGCTTATTGTATGCTTGTTTGTTTGCGATAGAGTACCCGGAGTGCGAAGCGCGCTACTACGAGTCTCTAGGTTTCACGGGTCATCAGCAAGGCAAGTAACACTTTGATCATACCTCTTTACTACCTAGTTTTATTGCATTAGATCAATCCTCAAAAAACTGCATGGTTAGGATCTGATTTAATATGTGGGTTTTGGGTAGATGAGGTAGTACCTATTGTCCTATTTATTCTCAAACCTTTGGGAGTTACTTCTACGTTTCTTATATTGCTATGATATGCTTGTAGACGTGGATTGGGTGAGTGTATCCATGACAGATATGAGTATTGTTATTTAATGGTTAAGTTAAGGTGGCTACTTTAATACACATCTGGGTGGATTGAGGCACCTGGGGAACCCAGTGTTGCCTGTATTTTTGGAAATTCCGGGGTACCGTGTGATTCTCCTATGGACCACCACCCAGTCTCAAAGGGATCATAAGATTATTCATGCTAGAAACTTCCTTGTGCGACCACAAGCTATTATGGGCTCTAGCATAGTCGAGTACGTTGCAAGACCTCTTTGAGTGGTGGGCTAGCAGATGTAGGGGAAAGAAGGTGTAACTGTCCACCCAGAGTAAAGAGTTATTGTTTCAGATAGACTGTGTCTCATTTCTCGGACCATGGATGCATCCATTCTTGTGGGGAAAAGTGCGCAAACCTCTGCAGAGTGTACAAACTAATCATGGTTAGCCGTATCCCCGGTTATGGACGTTTTGAGTATCTAGTTCTTGGATTATCATGTGGATCTCATCACTCTTAATATAATTTGATTGGGTTAATGATGATGCTTAATTGGGATTGAGAGGGGGATTACCTTCTCAATGTTTAACAACCACCATGATAGTTAAATAAAATTTATTCCTTTGTTGTAGGGAAAAATTGGCTTTATGCAAAACTGTAACCATAGAGCTTTCCACCAGCCATATATGCATGTAGTGATAGCATTATTCTATTCATTACTCTCTATGTGTTACATTGCCAGCATATTCCATGTGCTGACCTATTTCGGGCTGCAACGTTCATGTTGCAGACTTTTCAGACGACGAGTAAGATGCCTTAGGTCGTGATCTTTCACTCAGTGATGTCGTTGGAGTTGATGGACTCACTTTATCTTGCAAGCCTTCCGCTGTTATCGTATTTAGATGGCCTTAAGCCATGTTTATTATAATAAGTTCTCTTTTGAGACACTCGATGTAATAAGTGTGTGATTGCTACTCTATTATAATTCCTTCAAGTACTGTGTGTTAGCATTACCGATCCAGATCAGACTGTTTGAGGTCTGGTCACTACAAGATGGTATCAGAGCACACGCTGACTGTAGGACACAACCGCTAAGCTAAAGACCTAGATCACTACTCTCTTCTCATTTTTGACTCCTCTCCTTTTTTTCTACTCTTTAGGATGGCGGATGCAAGGAACAAGTTCACGCAACCGGATGAGGATACACTATTTGGACGCCACTTGAAGGAAGTCACCCGATACCTGAACATCGGAGTACCAAGCTTCACCGGGACCTACATCGCCACTTTACCCGAAGAGGAGCGTTGGATAATTTAAGTTCAAGTTCCAGGAAGGACATTCATGCCAGTCACTGAGCCCATAGAGTTTTCCTTTGATGTACCAACTTGGAGTCTAGGAAAGAGCATGGCAGCCCACATCACCATGGGACGCATTGAAGAAGTTTACCACAAGGATCTCAAGGATACTATCTACCAAATTTGTGGGTGCCGAGATGAGCAATGGGAGATGATCAGCACCATGAAGGATAGATCTATTGCAGCTTTCATGCAGGAGTTAAACCAGCACATTCGACGCCAGGAGAACCAGATGTGCGCAGGCATGATGGATCTGAAGAAGGCAATGACCAGGATCACGGAGCTGGAAGAAGAACTCAAGATTACATGCGATGGATATGAGGAGGAAATGACGATACTCGTGGAGAAGAATGACGATCTAAAGAAGAAGCTAGGAGTATTCATGGGAGACCCCGCGCCAGGAGGAGATGACGACGATTCCACTTGCCCGGAGAACTACATCATCATCGATGACACTGACTCGGACCTTGACGATAGTGATGATGACTATGTTGATGAAGCTAGAGCAGATATCATGGAGTCTTCGACCGATCAATTTTTCTAGGCGACCACCATATCAGTAGTAGTATTCTCCCATGTATATAGTATAGTCCGAGCACTTCTGTAACGATAGTTAGACCATTGTATGCCCTTTGTTTGAATTGATTGAAGTGATATGATTGATTTGTCTCATGTGCATATGGGTAGTGTTTTCCCTCTAGACCTCATTCTATTCTATTTTCTCATCTTTTCTAAACCCTCAGATGCCTCCGAGACGCGACAATGGATTTTCTTTCCATCGGAGCTCACTCAGTTGATCCAGCAGCAGAATGCATTGATGCAGATACTAGTCCAGAATCAGAACCAGGGGAATAACAACCCACCACCACCACTTGTTGATCACTTATCCCGTTTCTTGAGGCTTAATCCGCCGGTGTTCTCTAGTAGCACCGAGCCGATAGTTGCAGATGATTGGCTTCGGAAGATTGGAAGGGAGTTGACCACTGCAGGATGCACAGATGCGGAGAGAGTGTGTTTTGCCGCACATCAGCTTGATGGACCCGCAGCATCATGGTGGGAGAATTTCACAGCCACTTACCCCATCGACACTGTCACATGGGACCAGTTTTAGCAGGCTTTCCGTACTGCCCATATTCCAGTAGGAGCTATGGCCATGAAGAAGCGTGAGTTCCGCAACTTGCGCCAAGGAGGACGTACAGTTGGCCAGTATGTGGATGATTTTAGTAAGTTAGCATGTTATGCCCTAGATGACGTCGCTACGGATGCAGCTAAGCAGGAGAAGTTTCTGGAAGGATTGAATGATGAGCTGAGTATGCAGTTGATGGTGGAAACCTTCAACAACTACCAGGAGTTGGTAGATAGAGCTCTCATGATTGAAGGGAAGCAGCAGCAGATTGACAACAGCAAGAGGAAGTATGGACAAGGGAAGTACAATTCTAGAGCTTAGCAGAAGCCTCATTTTACCCCGAACCCGGGAGGACCTTTTCAGCATAACCAAGGAGGTCACAATCACAATGGAGGAAGTTCGGATAACCATAGTGGCCCCAGGAATGGGAATGGTAATGGAGGAAGCAACGGCCAGAACCGTTCCAACCCAGCAACACCAGCTAAGAAGGATCTGAGCCACATTACTTGCCACAAGTGCCAAAAGACTGGACATTATGCCAATGAATGTCCTGAAGCCAAGAATGGAAATGGAAATGGAAGCTCTGGGAAGAAGACGAACCCTTTCAATAGGGGACAGGTGAACCACGTTAACGTGGAGGAGGTTGAACCCCAGCCAGATGCTTTAATAGGTAAGTTTTTGGTTAAGTCATTTACTACAATCATTCTTTTTCATACTGGTGCATCGCATTCATACATATCAAGGGGATTTGTGGATAAGTATAAACTGCCCACCAAAGTTCTTAGAACACCAATGTTAGTAAGCTCGCCAGGAGCGGAGTATATGGCAAGTCAAGGATGTTTTCAGATGCCATTGACCATAGGTAGGCATGTTTTCCCCTCAGATCTGATAATTTTGGAGTCGCAAGGTTTGGATGTGATTCTGGGTATGGATTGGCTATCAATGTATGGAGGAAACATTGATTGCGCCCGTAAGTCGATTTTGCTCACCACCCCAGAAGGAAGAAGGATTAAGTATGTATCCCGACATGTGCCGAAGAGGACTCAAGTGAATTCCTTATCAGGAGTTGTACAGGAGGAAGTACTAGTGGTTAAGGATTTCCCTGATGTATTTCCAGAAGAGTTGCCAGGCATGCCACCGGATAGATACATTGAGTTTTTGATTGAACTTTTGCCAGGCACAGGGCCAATATCCAAGAGACCTTACAGCATGCCCGCAAAGGATTTGGAGGAAATTAAGAAGCAGATTAAGGAGTTACTGGATGAAGGTTATTTTCGCCCAAGTTCGTCACCTTGGGGATCACCAGTGCTTCTAGTGGAGAAGAAGGACGGATCGTTGAGGATGGTTGTTGATTATCATGGATTGAATGAAGTAACGATCAAGAATAAGTACCCACTGCCGATGATCAATGATTTGTTCGACCAATTGCAAGGAGCTAAAGTATTTTCCAAGATCAATCTGCGATCAGGATACCACCAGTTGAAGATTCGAGAGCAGGATATACCCAAGACAGCTTTTACCACAAGGTACGGGCTATATGAGTATACCGTTATGCCATTTGGTCTGACTAACGCACCTGACTATTTCATGAACATGATGAACAAGGTGTTTATGGAATTTTTGGATAAGCTCGTCGTGGTGTTCATTGATGATATTCTGGTCTACTCGAAGAATGAAGAGGAGCATAAGGAGCATTTGCATTTGGTACTTGGGAAGCTCAGAGAACATCAGTTATATGCCAAGTTCAGCAAGTGTGAGTTTTGGTTGAAGGAAGTTGGTTTCCTCGGACATGTTATATCCAGAGAAGGAATAGCAGTAGACCCCACCAAGGTTGTCACTGTGACAAATTGGGAAGCACCCACGTCAGTTGGAGAGATCCGGAGTTTTCTTGGACTCGCAGGATACTATCGGAGGTTCATTGAGAATTTCTTGAAGATTGCAAAGCCTATGACAGAGTTGTTGAAGAAGGACACCAAATTCAAATGGACTGAGGAATGTGAGGCCAGTTTCCAGGAGTTGAAGAAACGTTTGGTTACATCACCGGTGTTGATTCTGCCAGATCAACGCAAGGATTATGAAGTATATTGTGATGCTTCTCGTCGAGGACTTGGAGCAGTGCTTATGTAGGAAGGAAGAGTTGTTTCTTATGCCTCACGACAGCTTAAACCCCATGAGTTAAATTATGCTATACATGATTTGGAGTTAGCAGTCGTAGTGCATGCATTGAAGACATGGAGACACTTTCTCATCGGAAACCATTGTGAGGTGTACACGGATCACAAGAGTTTGAAGTATGTCTTCACGCAGAAGGAGTTCAATCTCAGGCAAAGGAGATTGTTGGAGCTCATTAAGGATTATGATATGAGGTTGCATTATCATCCAGGAAAGGCTAACATAGTAGCTGATGCGTTGAGTCGCAAGAGCCATGTCAACACCCTCATGACCGGAGAGTTACCCAAGGAGTTAGTCAAGGATCTTCGTGAGCTATGTTTGGAGATAGTTCTGAGAGGCTATGTAGCAGCATTGGAAATTCAGTCTCTTTGATGGATAAGATCAGAGAAGCTCAGAAGACAGACAAGGAGATTGCCGAGATCAAGGAAAGGATGAGCAAAGGAAAAGCTAAGGGATTTCGTGAGGATGAGCACGATACCTTATGGTTTGAGGACCGCGTATATGTGCCTAATGGTCCAAAAATCGGGAAGTTGATTCTGCAAGAGGCCCATGATTCGCCGTATTCGATTCACCCAGGAAATACCAAGATGTATCTGGATTTGAAGGATAGTTTCTGGTGGACCGGAATGAAGAAGGATATTGCAGAGTATGTAGCAGTTTGTGATGTATGTCAGAGAGTGAAGGCAGAGCATCTGAAGCTAGCAGGATTGCTACAGCCATTGCCGATACCCGAATGGAAGTGGGATAAGCTAGGCACGGATTTTATCACGGGATTGCCCATGACTCGTTCAGGCTATGACTCGATATGGGTTATGGTCGATCGTTTGATGAAGGTAGCACATTTCATCCTAGTGAATACCACCTATACCAGTGCTAAGTTGGCAAAAATATACATGACCAGGATCATATGTCTGCATGGAGTTTCGAGGACCATTGTATCAGATAGAGGAACCCAATTTACCTCAAAGTTCTGGAATCAGTTGCATGAAACTTTGGGTACCAGGCTAGAGTTCAGTACAACCTTTCGTCCATAGACAGATGGACAGACCGAGAGAGTCAATCAGATTCTGGAGGACATGTTGAGAGCTTGTGCACTAGATTATGGATCAAGTTGGGATGACAATTTGCCATATGCAGAATTCTCTTACAACAACAGTTACCAAGCAAGTCTGAAGATGGCCCCTTTCGAAGCTTTCTACGGAAGGAGGTGCAGGACACTGTTGCTATGGGATGAAGTTGGAGACCATTAGTTGTTTGGACCAGATTTGATTAAAGAGTCTGAAGAGAAGGTTAAGCTGATTCGCGATAGGCTCAAGGTAGCCCAGTCCATGCAGAAGAGCTATGCAGATTCAAAATGCAAGGAGACAGTTTACAAAATCAGAAACATAGTTTATCTTCGGGTGTCCCCACTTCGAGGAGTTAAGCGTTTTGGAGTTAAGGGCAAGTTGGCACCACGTTTTGTGGGACCATACAAAGTTTTGGAACGTATGGGAGAAGTTGCTTGCAAGTTGTAATTGCCCGAAGGCTTGTCAGGAGTTCACGATGTGTTCCACGTTTCCCAGTTGAAGAAGTGCCACGCAGAGATGGCTGATATTCCACTGAGAGATACAGTGCCACTCGAAGTGATTCAGTTGGATAGCAATTTGACCTATGAGGAGAAACCTGTGAAGATTCTCGAGTTTGCCAGCCGAGTCACCCGCAGCAAGGTTATCAAGTTCTGCAAAGTTCAGTGGAGCCACCATACCGAAGATGAAGCCACCTGGGAACGAGAGGAAGACCTACGGAAGGATCACCCTCACCTATTTTCTAGCCAACCCGAATTTCGAGGGCGAGATTCATCTTAAGGGGGGTAGGTTTGTAACATCCCAAATTTTCAATTTGGAATGTTATATATTAGATCATCATTTCATATCATATTTTGTTGCATTTTGGCTTGGTCCTAGAAATTCTAAGCAACTCAAGGACCCACAGAGAGAGTTGGGGATTTCGTTGTTTTCATATTTGAGGTTTCTCAAATTTTGAAAAGAGGATCAATTGGTTTTGATTATTTTTTCTTCCTAATATTTCTAAAATAAAAATATATGAGAGGAGATAAAATGACTTCTCCAAAATAAATGAAATATTTGAGGAAAAAATTAAAATCAATATAATATTTTATTTGGATTTTATTGCAATTTTATTTGAATTAGAAAAATTGCACGTTTTCAAAATTGCATTTTTAGGCCAAGAAAATGTTCATCTTGTTATAAATATTTTATTTAGACGGTGAAAATTTGTTTTGGCATTTTTAGATTTTAATTTATTTTTATAGGATTTATTTAAGTTTGGCGGAATCAATTTTTTTAAAAAAAGTTCGCTTCGGACGAACCGGGCCGAAAGCCCAGCCAGCCCAGTCGGCCACCGCCTCCCTCGCGTCGCGCCCGTGCTCGCACCGGACTCCGCCAGAGTCCGAGAAACCGCCGCCGCCTCGGTTGCCCCTCCCCCAAGCCGACCCCACCCCTCCCCTCTTATAAGCCACCGTCCCCGCCCCCACATCGCCACCCCAAGCCGCAGCAGCAGCAGCGCCCGCAGCCGCCGCTGCCAAGCCGCCGCACCGCCGCTACCGCTAGCGCCGCCCCGCGCCCTGCACCGCCTCGCCTCGCCTCACCGGAGCCGCCGCCCCGACGACCGCAGCCGCCGCCGATCCGATCCGATCCGCCGCCTTTTTTTCCGGTTTAGGTAAAAACCGACCTGTTTTTATTTAAACCCTAGTTTCATTTTTTATTAGATCGATTTTATTTTCTGGTTTAGTTATTTAGCAAACGCCCGTTCATTCGTTTGTTTTAACGAACGATTTTCACTCGTTAGCCGCAGACAGCGAACGTTCGTTCGTTAGCCTGTTCGTCAGTTTTTCTTTTTCCAGGGTTTTCCGCGATTATTTTCGATCGAGATTTTTGCCCTGATTTTTGTTTTAGTTTATCTTTTCGCTCGTTTATCGGAATTAGGCGATTCAAGTACCTAGAGTTTCGTCTCGAAGCCCTCTTTCTGTTTAACCAACTTAAACAAGTTTTTGCTACAGTAAAAATTTGATTTAAGCTCAGATTAGTAAATGAAGCTTGTTTCTTCCACAGTTTGAGTTTCGTTGCTTCGTTTGATTTGATTCTTTTTGCAAACCGGAGCTCTTAAGTTGAACTTTCTGGTTAGATCTCTTATTTGAGTTTTACCCGTGCTTCTAGTTCAATGCTTATTGTATGCTTGTTTATTTGCGATAGAGTACCCGGAGTGCGAAGCGTGCTACTACGAGTCTCTAGGTTCCACGGATCATCAGCAAGGCAAGTAACACTTTGATCATACCTCTTTACTACCCAGTTTTATTGCATTAGATCAATCCTCAAACAAATTGCATGGTTAGGATCTGATTTAATATGTGGGTTTTGGGAATTAGATGAGGTAGTACCTATTGTCCTGTTTATTATCAAACTTTCGGGAGTTACTTCTACGTTGCTTATATTGCTATGCTATGCTTGTAGACGTGGATTGGGTGAGTGTATCCATGACAGATGTGAGTATTGTTATTTAATGGTTAACTTAAGGTGGCTACTTTAATACACATCTGGGTGGATTGAGGCACCTGGGGAACCCAGTGTTGCCTGTATTTTTGGAAATCCCGGGGTACCATGTGATTCTCCTATGGACCGCCACCCAGGCTGAAAGGGATCATAAGATTATTCATGCTAGAAACTTCAGTGTGCAGCCACAAGCTATTATGGGCTCTAGCAGAGTCAAGTACGTTGCAAGACCTCTTTTAGTGGTGGGCTAGCAGATGTAGGGGAAAGTAGGTGTAATGTCCACCCAGAGTAAAGAGTTATTGTTTCAGAAAGACTGTGTCTCGTTTCTCTGACCATGGAAGTATTCGAGTCTTGTGTGGAAAAGTGCGCAAACCTCTGCAGAGTGTACAAACTAATCATGGTTAGCCGTGTACTTGGTTATGGACGTTTTGAGTATCTAGTTCTTGGATTATCATGTGGATCTCATCACTCTTAATATAATTTGATTGGGTTAATGATGATGCTTAATTGGGATTGAGAGGGGGATTACCTTCTCAATGTTTAACAACCACCATGATAGTTAAATAAAATTTATTCCTTTGTTGTAGGAAAAAATTGGCTTTATGCAAAACTGTAACCATAGAGCTTTCCACCAGCCATATATGCATGTAGTGATAGCATTATTCTATTCATTACTCTCTATGTGTTACATTGCCAGCATATTCCATGTGCTGACCCATTTTGGGCTGCAACGTTCATTTTGCAGACTTTTCAGATAACGAGTAAGATGCCTTAGGTCGTGATCTTTCACTCAGTGATGTCGTTGGAGTTGATGGACTCACTTTATCTTCCAAGCCTTCCGCTGTTATCGTATTTAGATGGCCTTAAGCCATATTTATTGTAATAAATTCTCTTTTGAGACATTCGATGTAATAACTGTGTGATTGCTACTCTGTTATAATTCCTTCAAGTACTGTGCGTGTCAGCATTACCGATCCAGGGATGACACTGATGCACAGAGATCAGACTGTTTGAGGTCTGGTCGCTACACCTTCCCTACCTATGTGAGTTTAATGATAATGAAATCTTATCTTCTAATGGAAAGGGTGTTTATAGTTACTATGATATCGAATAAATTGAAGAATTTGTCGTTTTTAAGGGTGCTCATGAAGTTGCTTCTTTGATTGAAAAGTATGATATTACTCTCTACAAATCTGAAAATTCTGACATACTTAAATATTGCTATGAAAACTATGCTCATAATGCCTATGTTAAGGAATTTATTGAGAGAATGACCGTTGCTTTGGAAGAAAATAATGATATGCATGAACCTATAGATAATTATGATTCCGATGATTTGATTGAAATATCCCTTGACGAATATGATGCTTGCTATTCTTGTGGCCATGATGCCAATATTTATGAAGATGAATTTGCTATAGTTCCTTATGTTAAACATGAGATCGTTGCTATTGCACCCGTACTTGATAGTTCCTTCGATGAAAAGCATGATTGCAATAATCCCACTATAAATTATCTAGATTTCAATTATGCTAATAATATGCAAAACCCTAAGCTTGGGGATGCTAGTTTTGCTATGTCTACTACTTGTTGCAATGATCATGATTGGGGTGATTCTTCTTATGATCTTGAAAATTTATTTAAGCCCCATGATGAATATGAGATTGATAATAGTGTTTGCAATAATACTGAAAGTGGGTTTGGAAGAGTTTCATCTTTAGATCCCACATATTTGGAGAATGTTCAATGTTATGAAATCTTTGAGAAAAGTGGGTTTGGAGAGGTCATGACTTTAGTTAATGCCAATCCCACTATTTTAGAAGAGTATCAACTTTGCATGCATGTGGATCATGTTGAAAATATTTTATGTGATAGCTATTTTGTTGAATTTTCTTATTATCCCACATGTAATTATTATGAGAGAGGAAAATATGGTTGTAGAAATTTTCATGTTACAAAATTACCTCTCGTTATGTTGAGATTGCTATTGTTTCTTTCCACTTCCTTGCATATGCTAGTTTTTGCTTGCTATGATAATTTGTTTGCCTATAAGATGCCTATGCATAGGAAGTATGTTAGACTTAGATGTGTTTGTAACATGTTTCATGCTGCTCTCTTCGCACTTCAATTCTTGTCTTTCATGTGAGCATCATCAAAATCTCAATGCCTAGCTAGCGGCGTTAAACGATAGCGCTTGTTGGGAGGCAACCCAATTTTTTTTGTTCCTTGTTTTTTGTTTCTGTTTAGTAATAAATAATTCATATAGCTTCTGTTTAGATGTGTTTTTGTGTTTTAGTTAGTGTTTATTTGAAGTACAACCTTTGGGAAGACTTGGGTGAAGTCTTTGCGGTGTTGCTGTAAAAAACAGAAACTTTCGCGCTCACGAAATTAGCTGCCATTTTTTTACTGGCGAGTGATTTTAGGTTGATTATTTTTGCAGATTATTAATAGATAAATTCCTCATGTCCACCAATTTATTTCAGAATTTTTTGGAGTTACAGAAGTATATGTTTGATACAGATTGCTATAGACTGTTCTATTTTTGACAGATTCTGTCTTTCGTTTGTTGTTTGCTTATTTAGATGAATCTATGGCTAGTGTCGGGGGGTATAAACCATAGAGAAGTTGGAATACAGTCGGTTTAACACCAATATAAATAAATAATGAGTTCATTACAGTACCTTATGGTGATGATTTGTTTTCTTATACTAACGGAGCTTATGAGATTTTCTGTTGAGTTTTGTGTTGTGAAGTTTTCAAGTTTTGTGTAAAGATTTGATGGATTATGGAATAAGGCGTGGCAAGAGCCTAAGATTGGGGATGCCCAAGGCACCCCAGGGTAAAATTCAAGGACAACCAAAAGCCCAAGCTTGGGGATGCCCCAGAAGGCATCCCCTCTTTCGTTCACCACATGATATGTGTTTTGCTTGGAGCGTCTTGTATGATTTGAGTCTTTACTTTTTAGTTTACCATAATAGTCCTTGCTGTACACACCTTTTGGGAGAGACACACATGAATCGGAATTTATTATAATACTCTATGTGCTTCACTTATATCTTTTGAGCTAGATAATTTTGCTCTAGTGCTTCACTTATATCTTTTATAGCACGGTGGTGGTTCTATTTTATAGAAATTATTGATCTCTCATGATTCACTTATATTATTTTGAGAGTCTTCTAGAACAGCATGGTAATTTGCTTTGGCTATAAAATTAGTCCTAATATGATAGGCATCCAAGTTGGGTATAATAAAAACTTTCATAGAGAGTGCATTGAATACTATGATACTTGATAGTTGTTTTGAGATATAAAGGTGGTAATGTTAGAGTCATGCTAGTTGGGTAATTGTGGAATTGAGGAATACTTGTGTTAAGTATTGCAAGTCCCGTAGCATGCACGTATGGTAAATGTTGTGTGACGAAGTTGAAGCATGAGGTGTTCTTTGATTGCTTTCCTTATGAGTGGCGGTCGGGGACGAGCGATGGTCTTTTCCTACCAATATATCCCTCTAGGGGCATGCATAGTAGTACTTTGCTTCGAGGGCTAATAAACTTTTGCAATAAGTATATGAGTTCTTTATGACTAATGTGAGTCCATGGATTATATGCACTCTTACCTTTCCGCAATTTGCTAGCCTCTATGGTACCGTGCATTGCCCTTTCTCACCTCGAGAGTTGGTGCAAACTTCGCTGGTGCATCCAAACCCCGTGATACAATACGCTCTATCACACATAAGCCTCCTTATATCTTCCTCAAAACATCCACCATACCTACCTATTATGGCATTTTCGTAGCCATTCCGAGATATATTGCCATGCAACTTTTCACCGTTCCATTTATTATGACACGCTCCATCATTGTCATATTGCTTTGCATGATCATGTAGTTGAAATCGTATTTGTGGCAAAGCCACATTCATAATTCTTTCATACATGTCGCTCTTGATTAATCGCATATCCTGGTACACCACCGGAGGCATTCACATAGAGTCATATTTTTCTTCTAGTATCGAGTTGTAATTCTTGAGTTATGAATAAATAGAAGTGTGATGATCATCATTATTAGAGCATTGTCCCATGTGAGGAAAGGATGATGGAGACTATGATTCCCCCACAAGTCGGGATGAGACTTCGGATGAAAATAATAATAAAAAAAGAGGCCAAAGAAGCCCAAATAAAAAAAGAGGCCAAAGAAGACCAAACAAAAAAAAGAGAAAAAGAGAGAAGGGACAATGTTACTATCCTTTTTCCACACTTGTGCTTCAAAATAGCACCATGATCTTCATGATAGAGAGTTTCTTATTTTGTCACTTCCATATACTAGTGGGAATTTTTCATTATAGAACTTGGCTTGTATATTCCAATGGTGGGCTTCTTCAAAATGCCCTAGGTCTTCGTGAGAAAGCAAGTTGGATGCACACCCACTTAGTTTCTTTTGATAAGCTTTCATATATTTATAGCTCTAGTGCATCCGTTCCCCACTCCTTGCATTGACATCAATTGATGGGCATCTCCATAGCCCGTTGATTAGCCACGTAAATGTGAGACTTTCTCCTTTTTTTCTTCTCACATAACCCCCATCATCATATGCTATTCCACCTATAGTGCTATATCCATGGCTTGCACTCATGTATTCCGTAAGGATTGAAAAGGCTGAAGCGCATTAAAAAGTATGAACCAATTGCTCGGCTTGTCATCGAGGTTGTGCATGATGGGAGCATTTTGTGTAACGAAAATGAAGCATGGCCAAACTATATGATTTTGTAGGGATGAGCTTTCTTTGGCTATGTTATTTTGATAAAACATAATTGCTTGGTTAGCATGCTTGAAGTATTACTATTTTTATGTCAATATTAAAACTTTGTCTAGAATCTTTCGGATCTAAACATTCATGCCACAATAAAGAGAATTACATTGAAAAATTATGTTAGGTAGCATTCCACATGAAAAATTCTGTTTTTATCATTTACCTACTCGAGGACGAGCAGGAATTAAGCTTGGCGATGCTTGATACGTCTCCAACGTATCTATAATTTTTTATTGTTCCATGCTATTATATTATCTGTTTTGGGTGTTTAATGGGCTTTAATATACCTTTTTATACTATTTTTGGGACTAACCTATTAACCGAAGGCCCAGTGCAATTTGCTATTTTTTGTGCCTATTTTAGTGTTTCGTAGAAAAGGAATATCAAACGGAATCCAAACGGAATGAAACCATCGCGAGGATCTTTTTTGGAACAAACGCAATACAGGAGACTTGGAGTGGAGGTCAAGGAAGCCACGAGGCGGCCACACGGCAGGAGGGCATGCCCCAGGGGGGTGGGCGCGCCCCCACCCTCGTGGGCCCTCGTAGCTCCACTGACCTACTTCTTTCGCCTATATATACTCTTATACCCTGAAACCATCGGGGGGAGCAACGAAACCACTTTTCCACTGCCGCAACCTTTTGTACCCGTGAGATCCCATCTTGGGCATTTTTCGGCGATCTGCCGGAGGGGGATTCGATCACGGAGGGCTTCTACATCAACACCATAGCCTCTCCGATGATGTGTGAGTAGTTTACCACAGACCTTCCGGTCCATAGTTATTAGCTAGATGGCTTCTTCTCTCTCTTTGGATCTCAATACAAAGTTCTCCTCGATCTTCTTAGAGATCTTTTCGATGTAATACTTTTTGCGGTGTGTTTGCCGAGATCTGATGAATTGTGGGTTTATGATCAAGATTATGTATGCACAATATTTGATTCTTCTCTGAATTCTTTTATGCATGATTTAAATATCTTTGCAAGTCTCTTCGAATTATCGGTTTAGTTTGGCCTACCAGATTGATCTTTCTTGCAATGGAGAAGTGCTTAGCTTTGGGTTCAATCTTTCGATGCTCGATCCCAGTGACAGAAGGGGAAACGACACGTATTGTATTGTTGTCATCGAGGATAAAAAGATGGGGTTTATATCATATTGCTTGAGTTTATCCCTCTACATCATGTCATCTTGCCTAAAGCGTTACTCTGTTCTTATGAACTTAATACTCTAGATGCATGCTGGATAGCGGTCGATATGTGGAGTAATAGTAGTAGATGCAGAATCGTTTCGATCTACTTGTCACGGACGTGATGTCTATGTTCATGATCATGCCTAGATATTCTCATAACTATGTGCTTTTCTATCAACTGCTCGGCCGTAATTTGTTCACCCACCGTAATACATTTGCTATCTTGAGAGAAGCCACTAGTGAAACCTATGGCCCCCGGGTCTACTTTACATCATATAAGTTTCCAATCTACAATTCTAGTTTATTATTTATTTTGCAATCTTTACTTTTCTAATCTATACAACAAAAACACCAAAAATATTTATCTTATTATCTTTATCAGATCTCACTTTTGCAAGTGGCCGTGAAGGGATTGACAACCCCTTTATCGCATTGGTTGCAAGGTTCTTGATTGTTTGTGCAGGTACTAGGCTATTTGTGTGTAGTCTCCTACTGGATTGATACCTTGGTTCTCAAAAACTGAGGGAAATACTTATGCTACTTTGCTGCATCACCCTTTCCTCTACAAGGGAAAACCAACGCATGCTCAAGAGGTAGTAGTGCCTCATATACTTATCCGCAATTCACTCATCATGATGCCACCGCAACCTCTTTGCCTCTCTAGGGTTTGCAAAAAAATGCCTCAACCTTGGAATTAAAGGCAAGTACCAAACACCTTTGAACGGGATTCCTGTCTTGATCTCGTCGTCCAATTTGTACTTGTCCTTTGCTCTCTTGCACTTGTATCATGCATGCTTGCATGTGGGACATGCACGCAAATCTTTGTACTCACCACGGTACAATATACAATCATTCACACAAGCGTGTATCTTCTGTTCTTCAAGTTCCAATGGGCAAACAATTATTTTCGCTTCATTCGTGCTTATGGGGAGCACATTTTCTTCCGGGTGAATTTCTTTGAAAAGACCTAACATATCTGTGAAGCCCTTGTTTGATACACTATTTGCTACTTTAAATCTGAGAAGCGCCAGTGTGGCACTCAACTTGGAATATTTCTTTTTGCAACCTGGATACAACTCTTTCTTAGAGTCCGCATCAATGGTTGGCAGATCCTTGTACCCAATCATATCCTTTTTGGGCCCTCGAAATCTGCAAACATAGCAGCAAAATCTGGCATATCAAGATCGTCGTCATCTGCGTCGACGTCTTGGTTTTCCAGTGGGCATTTTGGCTTTCCGGTGTTCCATTGGTAGCTTGAAGCCTCTGCCCTGATGTTAGATTCAACATCCATGTGACACTGATTGGGGTTTGGCATCTCGTAGCCCTGGGTTTCTCCATTCATGACCTCCTCCTCACCGTGTCTGGTTCAACGTGTATATCCGTCCATGAATCCCCGAGAGACTAAGTGGCACTGGACATCTGCAACTTCATGTGACTATATTAGCACAATCAGTACATGGACACAGGATGTAATTCGCATCACCAATTCTCCTCTTTGTGCTTTCAGCCAAATTCATGAACTCTGTCATGCCACTGATAAAATCTGAGGTTGTCTGATTATTCATCCATCGAGATCGTTCCATATGCACCACACGAATGGTAATTAAAAACAAAACAACAAACAGATTAATTGTTGCCCAAAGATGCGTGCATAAATCACAAGGTTTTATTTTCATAATTACTGTGGGCGCTCCATATTGTTATGCAGACGTGCAATGACAAAAATTAATGGCCCGTCAATTTACATGCAGAGTACTAGTACAACACTACCCTTAGGAATTGAATACCTTAATTAAGTCACTCACGAAAATAATACCTTAATTAATTAGCCGCGCGGCGAACTCCACCCAGTAGACAGAGAAGCGTGATGCGGTGGCACGCCGAGACAGCAGGGTCGAGGAGCAAAGCTTAGTGCGGCTGCCGCCTGAAGTTCGACCTCCACTATCCCACCACCGACCACGATGAATGTGCTAGAATCACGCAGCCGCTGACCTTGATGGTTGAGCTCCTCATCCTATCTCCCGTCGCAGACCGAGGATTGACTGCCTATGACGCCACCACCACCCATCGACCGAGGATTGACCTCTTCTCTGGTAGCCGCTGCCTAGGCCGCCGCTGCCATCTCTATATGTAGAGTAGCTATTTTATTTTTTGACGGATATCCGCAGAGCGGTTGTTTACACAGTATCATTGTAACTCAATTATATGTACAGGGTAGTACATCACATACGGTTATGTAACGGCAACCGTGTCTCACCTATGTTGTCTTCTCACACGGTTTGGTGCGGAAATCGTGTGTGACGTTGCAATACCTAACACAAATGACATGTATAAACAGTGTGCCGTATACAACATATAGTGCCATAAGTAGTTCCCGGCCATTAGCTTATCCCCACAGTTTCCCCATTTCCCCAAATCCCCACATAGCCTCCAAATTCCCTCGCGTGGCATTGACATTGGGGGAATGCGGACGAGTGGTGCTGATGGTTTTGGTGCGGCCGCTCCTGCTCGTATCGCCGCCACGATGGCGGTTGCCGCTGAGCACTTGCCTAAGGTCATCCGAAGGCAGGTGTACTACGGATCCAAATCGTCCTGTCAGGTTCCAATCTATCCCGAACTTTTTTAGCATGTCCAAAGTAGCTCCTTGCTGAATCCGTCCTGAATGACCCCCCCCCCAGGAAAGTAATCTGCCGCCGGATCCGGAGCATGACTCCAGACTCCTGCAACACGAGTTCGACTCCGAGTTTTGCGCCACCGAGAAGTACCAAAAGTTGAGTTGTGTGCACGGGCGCACTCTCGCTCGACGTGTATGCATGGAGGGATTCGACATCGGCAGGCGGTTTCTCAGTTGCCCCTTAGAGGTTAGTGCTAAGTTCATCATTTTACTTGAGTTAATTCCACCGCTCATCCTGAATACTATTTAACATTGGCAGGGATATGAGGCTTGTGCCTTTGTTAACTGGCTGGATGAACAATGGCATGGCAAGGCTGTTATCACCAAGCTCGCAGAAGATAACGTAGAGCTGAAGAAGAAACTGGCTGATCTGGAATGTACAGTCAGTACGATGAAGCAAGAAAGAATCAATCACAGGCAACAGATGAAAGCAAGAGACAACAAGGAACTAGCATGTGTAGTTGTGGTTGTAGCATTAGCCATGTTCTATGCGCTATTTGCAATGATGATTAGGGGTTTTGTTTGACAGTATTGCTAAAGCACATCTAGATGTGCTCTAAGTAATGCACATCTAGGTCCTATGCCATTGATTTTACGCGAAGATTCATGCAGATATTTTCCTTTGTCTTTTTTCTTTTCCTTTGTAGTTTGATTATTACTGGTTTTATCAATAAGAAGAGCTCAATGTATTGCTCGCCAACTGTCCTACTCCGTTCGTACCGGTACAGGTGCATAATCCCAAAACTCGTTCCTTGTCTTTGTCCTGAAAAAAGAAACCAGCCAATAGGAGTCCTGCACAACCCCCGGAATTTGGAGCGACTGGATACAAATAATTGCGGTTGATTATATCAGCGGTTAGATAATACATCAACCCCCGCTTCAATTGGCATTTCCTCTTCTCTGCATACCCCGCTTAAGTGTCCACCATCTTCATCATCCTCGGCAGGCCGCGCTACACACTGGCACACACTCTGCAGCCATGTCAAGCGACAGCGAGGACGACAGTTCGGCCAACAGTCTCGCGCCTGATGATAGGTCAACATCAAAATCATCCTGCTCATCTTCCATGAGTCCGGCATCGAGCCCATGCCTCCATTATATCCGGATCATGGAAGGGACGCTGCCTCCGGAGTCATCAGACGACAACCATACGGACCAGGAGCCGTTGAAGGATGCAGAAGAGTACAACGATGATGATGAGGAGGAATGGTCAAACAAGGAGGGGGACGATGACTACAACAACGACGATGACGACGACGGCGGCGATGAAAAGCCAATGGTCAGCGGCAAGAGTGTCCTCGCCAAGACGATGTCGTGGGGCCATCCAACAACAACAAGAAGAAGAAGAAGAAGAAGAAGAAGAAGGACTAAATTAAGCAGATTGTATATATCTTTGTTTCCGTTTGCTCATATTAATTTGTTATCTCTGTTTATCCTGTCAATCTCATCCCAGACGGTTAGTAACACGTATTCAACAGAGATCTTCTACATTATCGCCCACAAGTTGGTTTGTTGAACTGTATGCCCTGACGAGCACACAATTCACAAAAAAGACCATATGGGCTGTCTATAATGATCGCACACAATTCTGATTACCAACCTATTTGTCGGGTATCACACACAACTTGTTACGCCTAATCGTTTGTGTTCACCTCGGTCATTGCAAATGGTTCATCAGAGCAAACTGTATGCCGTAAATCGCACACACCTTGATCTGGCTGCTTGTTTTTGTTGTTCTGTCTCAATGCAAACAGTTCGTATGGATCAACCGTATGCCCGGCATCGCACACGCAACTAAAATCTGAACCGTGTTTGATGTATCATTCATCGCAAATGTTTTGTGTCTTTTTTATAGTTTTTTACATCACCGTTTGTGATTAATGCATCGCACACAGTTTTGTCAAAGGGTCTCTAATCGTAGTGTCGCGTTAGCAGCATCCTACAGTAGTGAAGTGAGGTCAATGCGGGCGGTTGCGTGGCCCAAAAGCTTACAAGTTGGATCACAAGATTAACACTTAATAACCCTTCATGATGTGACCCTTCTTGCTATATGGTGACGGTAGGGCAACTGGGCTACCGCTACAATCAACAACGGTAGGCCCTGGTTCATGCATGGGAAGTCCCCGTTAACCGTACTGACATGGCCAAGTGGCCACTACTTTGACCATGGTCATAGCTTAGCTACGTACCATACCGCCATGAAAGGCCACGGTAGCCCCGGAAGAGTTAAGTGGTTGGGGGCATGGTCGGGTGGCCACCCTCCCACTCATTCAACCCCCATCCTTCTTCCTTCTCTCCCACCCGAGGTGGTGCCCTCTCTCCTTCATTCAAATTCCTCTCAAATCCACCTCAAATCGGTGACATTCGTTCAGTGAATCACATCCCTTGAGGTAACTTCTCTCAACTTCCATGATTTGATTGGTTGAATCTCCTTTTTGGTGGCACATCTAACTTTTGGGCAAACTGCATACCAAATCTGGGGGGTTTGTCATAAATTCATTGTAAAAATGGTGGAATGTAGGTTTGTATGAGGATTATGATGTGTTGTAAGCATTATGCACTAGTATTAGGGTTATGGTATGTGTTTGTACACATTATATGATGCCATGATCTATTTTATATAAGGGATTTTTATTGCTGTTCCCCTGGTTCCTTAGTTCTACTCATTCATCCCCACGCCCTTAACTTTTGCTCACTTTTCCCCCACTCTATTGCCCGAAACCCTCAGAACTGGTCATAGCGGATGTTGCCGTCGGGTCAATGGCTTGACCATTAACTCTTACGAGTGGGGCTGCATAGGGCCGAGTCCACATTTTGACTGTTACGTGCTAACCAGTGGGGCCGCGAAACTGACACTCACTGTAACATGAATCCGATCGAGTCGCTTCCGCACCGCCCCCTCCGCCGTCGTCGTGCCGCCCCTGCCGCCGTCGTGCCACCTCCGCCGCATATACCCTCTATCCCCATCTAGGATTAGGAAGCAATGCCGGGGGAGCACCCCATCCGGCCCATCGACTATGATGTTGATTGGGTCGAATCAGAGGCGGATAATTCATGGATTCCACCTGGGTAAGCATCGTTTTCCTCTCAAATTGATTAGGAGATCCATAAATTAGGTTGTATTTGACCACCGTTGGCATGAATCATGCAATTTATCTAGAAAATTGGCCTAACTACACCCTTATCTTATTTCAATCGAATAGGGTTGATCCTGCACTTGCTTTTCAGCTAGCGGTTAGAATGGAAACTAGTGAGCTCCATGGAACTAAACCGTGTCTGGATTCTGGATTTTTCTATCCTAAAGTGGTAGAAACCAGTGTTTCATTCACAGATTTCCACGAGGCACTCTGTTGTGAGTATCCGTGGAGCCCTGCCGATGTTGTTGAACTGAGATATTTCGACAGTACCGAGCAGAGATTTGTCCCATTAACTTGTGATGAGCATCTGGGATTGCTATTTAGTTTGAATGCTAACAGCCGTTTCGGTAAAATCCATATCGGTGTACTTAAGGCAAACAAACAATGTATCCCAAATGGGAAGGGTGTTCAGACATCATCTGTCTCTGCTAACAGTGAGCTTCCTCGCACTCCTTGTAGGTCGAGACCAAGTAAACCTATTGGTTCTGAAAGCCACAACATGTCGGCTGTCGCTAATTCTGCCACTCCTCCTCTCCCTTCTGCACCTGTTGTAGAAGTAGATGCAGAGCCTGACGAGGAAGTGCCTCGACATGATGATGAGGATGAGATTCTATTCCCTGAACTGGTATATAGAGTCAGTCAACAGACAGTGGAAGATGAATATCCAGAGGAGCCTGGTGGTCATGCTAGATTTGATGACACTAACGATGAAGAGAGGGAGGAGAACATCGACTCCTTAGTTTTACAAGAATATGATGGTGAGGACATGCCAACAATTGAGTGGGACAGGGAGAATCCTGAGCTTACTCTAGGAACTGTATTCAAATCGATGGTGGACTGTCGTAATGCAGTGACTACATATTGCATTCTCACTGAAAACTCTTATGAAGTTGATAGGAGTGAGCCAGGAAGATTCACTGTTCATTGCCCTTATGATAGGTGTAGGTGGAGGTTGCATGCATCCACTATGCTAAAGAGAAATTGATTCAGGTATTACAACTGAATCTTTTTATCAGATTACTTATCCATTCTATATTGAGATCATGTGTATTGTTTCTTAATTGTATTTGACATCAATTTTCATTTTGTTTCAGATAAAAAGCAACCCACATGGGCACACTTGCCCACCTGGAGGGGGGGGGAGGACAAATCAAAGCTTGCAAAGACTAGGTTGGTGGCAGATGCAATCTTGGATTGGGTGAGGCAAACACCAACAATTGGTCCAACAACATTCCATGGGAAGCTATTTGAGAAGTACAAGATTAATATACCTTACATGAGGATTTTCTATGCTAAGGAAAGGGCTCTTGATAGGATTAATGGTCCATGGAATGAGAATTTTTAGTTGCTTTACACCTTCAAAGCTGAAGTGGAGACGGCTAGTCCAGGGAGTGTTGTAGAGATTGACAAGCATACAGTTAAGTACAAATTAAAAGGGAAGGCACTCGAGAAGGAGTGCTTCAGGAGGGCTTTTGTTTGTTTCAAGGCTTGCTGGCAGGGGTTTCTGAATGGTTGTAGGCCCTATTTGGCTGTCGATGCAACTGCTTTGAATGGAAGATGGAGAGGCCAGCTAGCAGTAGCTTCTGCAGTTGATGGACACAACTGGCTATTCCCAGTTGCATTTGGTATGTTGGAGGTAGAGTCCGAGGAGAGTTGGGTCTGGTTTCTGCAGCAGTTGCGCAACATTATAGGTACACCCTCAGGTTTAGTTATATACACAGATGCTTGCAAGGGTTTAGAAACTGCAGTAGAAATTGTATTCCTTGGAGTGGAACATAGGGAATGTATGCGACACCTAGCGCAGAATTTTAAAAGGAAATTCAAAGGCAAAGTTTATGATGAGAGTCTATGGCCAGCATCATACACATGCAGCTTGAGAAGCATGAGCACCATTTGAGAGTGTTGTATGCTCTTAATCCTTTGGTGAAGGAGTACATGGATGAAGGAAAGCTATGGTCAAGAAGCAAATTCAATGAAATATGCAAAGTAGACTATGTGACCAATAACCTCGCTGAGTGTTTCAATGCAAAGTTCAAGTCAGTGAAAGGGCTTTTGTTGTGGCAAGCATTTGATAAGATCGGGCAGATGATCATGATAAACATGGCTCTTCGTAAAAGAATTGCAGAAACACAATATGTTGCCTTATGCTGAAAATGTGCATGCACTCTTGGAAAATACCAATGGAACATAGTAGCCCAGGGTTCAGACTCTATTCTCCTGTACTGACTAGACCACCAGGAAGACCAAGGAAAAATAGGATAAGAGATGGTCAAGAGGGTCGTGTAAAAAACAGCATAAGTGCAAAAGATGTGGTATTCTAGGGCATATTGCTAGGCTTTGTACCAATCCAGTTGATGCATCATTTGGAGAAGAGGAACAATGGGCAGCAGCAAACGCAGAGGAGAATGCAACAAGTTTAGAGGAGAATGCAGCAGCAAAGGAGAATGCAGCATGTTTAGAGGAGAATGCAGCAAGTTTAGAGAATGAAGCAACTGAAGTAGCATCTTGGTATGTGTGCAATCTTTCCATTTTTTGCATTTCTTCTCTTTTTATCGATGGCTAAGCTTATTTCTGTTTGACCCAGCTCTAGGATAATTAGAGGCACAAGACAGAAAAGACCTAGAGAGGAAGAAACTTTGGTTGAACCATCATCTGATGCAGAATTTGAAACCATAGCTTATGAAGGTTTTGAAGCTATAAGAGAGGAGGAAGTTATTTTGTCTAAAGTTCCTTTAAGGATTAGTGAACCCACAGATGACCGTCAACTGGTCATCAATTGCTCGGTCAGTCAAAGCTCAACAAAACCGCCACCACCAGAAGTGAAGATCAGAAGCAACAAGACAAAGCTTTCAAAAGCACAAAATATCCCAGCCAGGGAAACCAGAAGCAAGACGGTTAACTCATCTCGGAACACAAGGATCAAGGCAAAGATTTGAATTTGAACTTGAATGCAAGTCATAAACTTTGAACTTTAAGGATTTGTAATAAGGATTCTGTCATCAACTTGAACTACTGTGAAAACTTGTAAGGTGTAATGATTCTATTTGTAATTTGATGTGAAATTTGAGGTAGAATACAAAACTGAGGCAAAATTTGAATTTTAGGCAAACTTTGAATTTGAACCAACACTTGAAGTCCATTCCTCTGTGGTGTGAGTTGCAAAGTTTGCTGAACTAAACGTTAGGTGATCAATCCGATCTCCTTTGTGTGGTAAAACTTGTAGTCATGAGAAATGTGATCCAAATGAGCTCCCAAGCTAGGGTAAAGAGCCCCATTTGTAATCAAGTTTTTTTGGACCTACTCCAAATGAGACAAATATTTTTTATTAACACCTATTCAATCTATATAGTGTAGATTCGAAGAATCGCTATTTATTGAATTCATCTTTATATTTTACATTTTTTTGAAAAAATATACTTTAATAGAAAACCATTATAAACACGTTTATAATATGAAAATGGAAAAGTAAGTTCAGATCCTTCTTATTCACTTTGAAATCAAGCTTTGGTCTTTTTTATTTTTTTAAAATTTTCAAAAACCGAAGGGAAACCCTACCTCCTCTTCTTGGTCTCTATGAAATGTTGCACGTGATAGCTCATATGTGTGAAGGTTTTTTCATGAAAATGTCCATAGACAAAGTTTATGATTTTTGGTTGGTAACATGTCACACAAGACAACATTGTGCGCAGGTTTTATATTTTTTTTAATTTTTTTAATTAATGGTGCTCATTTGACCTCGATCGTGCTAGCTAGTTTTTTTAAATGTACGTATACCAAATTTAGTATTTTTCCTCGTTAGTGTGTCCTATAAAACAACGAACGGAGAAGGTTTCATATTTTTTTCGATTTTTTAAATTAGTTATGCTTAGTCAAAGCCTTTGAAACCCCGTTGACCAGCTCAAAACCCCTCTAAATCCTGCGGGGTTTCGCCTAACCCTAGCTCCGAAAGTTAGTCGTTTGATCATAGCCTAGCGCCAAACGAGAGCCCTCAGATGTGGTCTTCTAGAAGGAATTTCAAGGGCAGACTGCGTGCAGGCTCTGCGCAGTTGGATCACATGGACGGCTCTGCATCGTTGGATCATGGGGCAATCCGCGAGACTTGTTGGTTGTGCCTCCCCTTTCTTATGTTGCTTATTCTGCTGCGACGGGAGGAGCCACTCCTCCTCTGCTTCTTCTTCTCCGGCGACGAGAGGAGCCACTCCTCTACTTCTTCTTCTCCGGCGACTTTGGGCGATATGTCGAGCTCCACTTCAACCTCCCGCCCCTCGTGGACCCAGTATGGTCCACTTCCACTACAAAAAAATACACTTCCGTGATGATACGTGTTTGTCACAGTAGGTCGCGTTTTTTGTCATGCATGTACATCCATGACAAATTTATGACAGAATCAAGATAGTCATACTTGTGCTGTCGTAGAAGTGTTCCATGACATTACAAAAATTATCATCACGGAAGTGTCCACTTCCATGACGATAAATCGCGCGTCACAGAAGTGCTTTCATCAAGGGTGACCGACACATGGCATCCATCGTAATGGAACGCCGTTAAGCTATCGGGTCGGATTTTGGATCCGATAACCCGTTAACAGCCCCGACCAATGGGAAATTTCCACGTGTAAAATTCTGATTGGCCGAAGGGAACACCTGTCAGCTCGTTAGTGGGCCAGATGTCACCCGTCCATTGGAGGAGACATGCCTATGGTACGTTGACACGTGGCTGGGCCCAACAAAGGCCCATATAGGTTAAAAAGGCCGGCCCAATCAAAGGCCCGTAGAACTTAATCAGGTACTAGTGGGCCAGCCCAATAAGGCCTGCTTAATAAAGGCCCATTTATAGCCCGAAATCAGATCTGGCCCGTTAATTGTTCGCCCAATATTTGGGCCCATTTATGGCCCGAAGCCAGATCTGGCCCGTTAATTGTTCGCCCAATATTTGGGCCCACTTGCGGCCCGAAGCCAGATCTGGCCCGTTAATTGTTCGTCGAATATTCGGGCCCAACTACAGCCCAGTGACTTTCGGCCTGTTAGAGGCCTGATGTAGACATGGGCCCATTTCAGCCCGGTGTGACTTTCGGCCTGGGAATGGCCTGTGCTGCCCATGGGCCATATATGGTCCGACGGGACATCGGGCCCACTAACGGCCCGTGCTAAAGGTGGCAACAGTTAAGCCCAACGTGACTTTGGGCCTGTTAAAGGCCTGTCGCGTAATTCGGCCCGTTGATGCCTGTACTAAGCTTTCGGCCTCTTAAAGGCCCATGATATCAGTGGGCCAACTAAGGCCCGAGATATGTTTCAGCCCGGTAATGGCCCGTGAGCTAACTGGGCCCATAACAGCCCGGTCTACATTTCAGCCTGCTGAAGGCCCGTGGACGACTAGTGAAAACTGAGGCCCAACATGCATTTTGGCCTGCTAAAGGCCTGTGGTTTCATCTCGGCCGTAACAGGCAAGTACAATATTCAGCCTGTTAATGGCCCAACGCTACCTGGGCCGAACTAAGCGCTGGGTCGACAAAAGGCCCAACTAAAATATAGGCCGGTGTAAGTTTGGACCTGGCGCAATGTGTGAAGGCCCCAATCATTCGGTCCCAAGAAAGACGCGGGCTGGCCAATTGTGGCCCGTTATCGAATGTTTTGGCCCGGTCGACTACATCTGATTTTTTTTCAGATAGCGAATGATGGCAGTAACTAGTAGGAATTAAGAACAAACCTACTCTACACAATAAAGAAATTACAGCATAGTAACTAAGAATAAACCTACACTATATAATAAAGGATTTAAGGTATATTACATCCACTGGGCATCGAAGTTCGCCACCAGTAATCATAAAGCGCAACGAAGAAGCAGATTACAAAAACTGGGCACCATTGCAGCGTAACAAAATAATACTGAACCGAGACCACTTCCAAGACAGTTCAAGAAAGGTTAGCCTTGCGGGGGAACTACTGCGCAAGCTGCTGAGCAAGGCTGTGAGACCGGCCTAGCATGTTGGTCATAGCTTCCAGGTGTAGCTGTTTAGCGATGAGGTTCTCATTGGTGTTCTCTGCAATCTTTCTTAGAGATAGGACTTCAAGTCGAAGTTGAGTTGCAGAATGCCTTTCTGCTAGAACTTGGGACTGAAGAAGTCGAACTGATTCAGACAACGAATTTTGTGAGCTTGTCTGACTGTTAGTCTCAAGTAACTTGAACACTGCATCAAGACAAGACTTTGGGGTTGTCTCGCTATCTTCAAGATGTTTTGCCTTCTTTGCTGCAAGATATGTTGGGTTTGTCTCACAGCCTTCAGCAGACTTGTGCATGCCATCAGGCATATCACCCTGAAACAAAGCAGAGAGATGACAGGTTTTGCACGTGTATAAACAAAGATGATAACTATTCTGTCAATTCTATCCAATTTCAAATTAGAAAATAAAGAGTAAGTTCAAAATATCAATAGCATAATTTGGCATTGTTCATAATGCGGGGAGCTTCACCACACTACTGGATTACCATGTCAACATAACAAGCATAGATGAAGGGCAAAGAAAATCATTGTATCTATTTTGGATAATGTGCATGGCATGTTGTTCATATCATCATCCACATCAGTAAGATAAAACAGGAGATGACAAGGTGCAAACATGGGCTGCTTCACCACACACTGGATTATAGATCCACAAAACCAAGCATACATATAGGGGGTATTAAATAATGTGCATGGTATGAATAAGAAATTTGGTTTTACAAGTAAAACTTAGAACTTACGGTTCTTACAAACATGCATTTTGGTAGAAACAGCAAACTAAACAGCAGTAAATGATAGGGAGTATGAGCAAATTAAACATCTGTTGAGGATAAAGGCTTTAGAAGGACTGACTTACATTAACAGTTAACACCGGCTTTATAATGCGCTTCTCCATGTCAAGGGAAGGATAACTCAAGAATTTCAGCACATAATCTTCTTCATAAGAATTGCCTGTACTCTACATTTTGTAGAGAGTAATTATAGATATGATAATACTGGAAGGGATAGAGGATAATGAAGATAAGATGCAGATTGATGCTACATAATCAACTACCAATCCCTGAAAGTACAAGCGTTACAGGACAAGTACTGACAAGAGCAATGGGCTACACTTCTGCACTGGCATTGTCTGTGTATTCTACTTGTTGGTAAGATTAAATATAGATCTGATCTTTTTTAGTAAATGGTGGGCGAGGGAGATAAGATGCAGAATGCTACAAAATGAACCAATCCCTCTTCCCATAATACAAGAGTGTTTTGAACACTAGTGTACTGTACAAAACGTTCTTATATTATGGGACGGAGGGAGTAGCTGTTAATGCAAGTACAGTGATAGACCACGTTCAGTCCTTACAAGAGGACTGCAGAGCTAAACCTCTTCAAAAGCATTGGGTTGATTCTAAATTTGTGTAAGAGTCCATACGGATCTTATAATGTCCACCAAATGGGCGATTACGAGGCTAACATGTGCAGTGATGCTACATAATCAAACAGCTATGAAAGTAAGTATGGTCATACAGGGCAAGAGGTACTCACGAGAGCAATGCAGTGTGAAGTATAGTTGCGGGATTCTATGGTCCCTTGAGAATGAATGTTCTTCTGCTAACAGTTTTCGTACAAGTGAGACATTAAGGCAAATGCAAAAATGTAGTTCAAATTGTGATGTGATATCATAGACAGTACCTTACGCTGCAGCCGAGACCATGTGTAACAAGATTATTCCAGTCACCATCGGATAAATGTAGCACCGGAGACTTTACAAAAATTTCATTCAGAGGCTTGCCATTGAAGTGCGCTTGCCTCAGGTAGGAACGATACTTCATCAATGAGTGCTTGAAAAGCGCAACCAACTCTTGCTCGTCATCACAATCCAGTTTGCTCCTCGCCTATTTAAAAGAATGAAATCTTGTGTCTTCTGTCAGCAGAAACATATGTAGTAATGACCATGAATAACATTAGTACATTACTTACGCGTAAGTTGCGGAGGAAGACTGGAAATTGTTTGGTGTCTGCGGTATAATCTTTCCATGAAGGAAAGATGTGCACAAAGTTCCTGACAACAACATAAGCTTCGTCTTCTAAACTGGGAAGAAACGGAACAGGGGTCCTATTTGCTGCAATTGGGGCTCTCTCTGGTTCGAAAAGGGATTTGGCAACTGGATTTGGTGTACTCTTTGCTGGAATGGGGGTTTTGCGTCGTACAACTGGTGCTATGTCAACTGGCATAATCATACTGTTTGCTGCAGTTGGGGTCTGCTGAGTTGGGGCATCAGAAATGACCAGTGTAGTAGGGCTAGAGTCTGCTAGAGTTGGGGTATTTTGTGGGTCAGGTGATATTGCAACTACACCTAATGGGCTATTTGATTTATCAGGTGCCACTACCTTTTCCAAATACTTTGCTTGTCCTCCTCCACGATCAGCAATCGCCCTCTTCCTTTTGAACGTCTGATACACAAGAATAGCATTTGAATGGATAAATATGGTATGATGACAGATGGAATATGTACTGAAAATGGATAGGCAGGGCGTAGTCACATACACGATGTGTAAACTAAGCTAATGGCAGTTCAACAAAGTAGAAGCAATGCAAAGCATTAGTTGCAAGATATGTGCGAGCAATGTAACCTTGGAAAGTTAGAGCAAGTACCTTGATGGGTGAATAAGATAGGGCATCTTCCTCTGACTCCTCCACTAGGGAGCTACATTGACTTAGGTCTCCCTCTAGCTCAGAATCACTGTTAGGATCATATTCTAAGCATGAATCTGTAAGTGGAGAGCGTTTGCATTGTATTGCATCCAGACTTGATTTCAGTCCCTTAATGCCAAGTTTGACAGCCATGGCATTGTTCTGCTTTATTCTTTTCATGCGCGCAAGCTCATAATCATTATGATGCTGTTCAGAATCTGAGATTCATGAAAACATAAAAAGTAGTCAGATTATCTATGGAATGCATTGCAGATTCAACTCGGAGAGTGTCTCCCTATAAACCCCTGCATATGCAAAGTTCACCTTCCCAACCGTGCTGACCAAACCACACACAGAAATACAAACCCCTTATGTCTCTATAACAGGCAGGCACACATTTCAAAACTGAAGTAGGAACATTAGAATCATATGAAATTCGTATTTGAACAAATAAACTAAGCAATTATGAGTGGCATAATGTTTAGCTTCAAGGCTGGAGTGTTGGTAGTGCGACACAAAGCAAGTAGGCAGATTGTATTCCATGTAAAAGATCGAAACCTATGTAAAACTGGAAATGACACTTTCTTTCTATACAATGCAGTGTTCGTTACCCACACATGATGGAAGAGATCACATAGAGAAATACTATTCACTCAGGTCTACGGTTCCAGTATTTAGAAACAGGGTGGTCCACCCTAAAAGAATATTGACAACAAATATGACAAGGCAAGCATAGATGTAGTGAATCAATCATTTACTTGTGAGCTTATTAGGACAAGTATGCAGAATTGTAACTGCAGTAAGAGACCGTCCAAAATCTGAATGAAGAAGTTTGTCTAGCACTTATTGTTTGCAACTAATCGACGTGAATAATTGGATATTATATCGAATGAGTAAGAAAGACAAGTACAATTGTCAACGAACCTGGCTTGCGGTAGTAATCTGGGTCAATGTCACTACGACCAACAATCCAAAATGACTAGTTTCTGTTCCGAGGGCCAGAATTTTGAAAATCCTGTGAACTTTAGAGGTACTAAAGATTACCGAAATACATCTGAACCATTAAGTGTAGGTAGCACTGAGCACACAACAAACCCTAATGACAGTCCTGCCTAATGAGTAATGAATCAATTAGAAAATGAGTGATGAGGAGTGGTTGCTGAGTGTTGAGGACGTATCTCAGGATAAATCGGGTTGGCTTGGGAGTGCTGCATGCCTGAGCCCTGAACAGACTGCGAAGGTAGGCACGGCGGCGCGCCCGGGCAGCGGTGACGCTGTTGGGCGAGCGGCTCCTGGCCTCCTGTTAGTCCGGTGTCTCCTCCTAGAGTCATGCCGTCCGGGGACGGCAAGTCGCCGGCGAGGCAGGTGGCTGGGGGCGAGTAGAGATCGGAAGCGCGCAGCAGAACAGAGGGGAATCGGGACCTCGGACGACCCAAAATCCCAGGGTGGGCCGGCCCACCGTGGGCACCCTATAGAGATACACACCCGAGCGACGAACATGCATTTTTGAAACTAATTTAGGAACATTTAGCTGACCAATTAAACAACTATATTTTAATAATATTAGATTCGTATTTGAACATCTAAGCTTGTTTAGCTTGATGCGTGGAGCAGTGTTATTATGACACGAAGCACGTATTCTGATCGTATAGTGATCATAAAAGGGGGAAACTATAAGCATATATTTTTTAGCAAAAGAGGGTTTTCCCTCTGATTTCTATTAAAGAAACCACCACGGAACCAACATGATCAATTAAACCCTAAGCATGATCAATTAAACCGTATTATGGCTGTGCCATGGCAGATTTGAATCTGCAAACCGGAGAAAAGATATTTAGCATCCATTGTTTGCTTCGAACTAAGAACTAAATTCTAAGAGCTGAAAAGAAAGTAGAGTAACCAAGTTAAGATCTATTTTCTGGTTGAGATCAAAAAGTTGAGGAGATATGAAGTACCACCTCTCTTGCGGCGCTGTGTAGGCATCGGGGGTGCGATGGCTGTCGGTGGCGTTGAAGCAGATCTGCGACGGTAGACGGGTGCATCAGGGGATAAGTCCCGTTGCGGTGGAAGAGAAGGTCGTGTGAGCGGCCCCGGCAAAGAGGACGACAGCGCCGATGAAGCGAGAGGACGCGATGCAAGGCTATTGGTCCATCGTCGTGGATGAGAAACGTCCATCTCTAGTAGTGGACGACGTGGTCTTGGTAGGCGCTCCGGCATGGTGGAGGACGGTGGCGATGGATGTGGTGGAGGACGGCGGCGATGGATGGGGTGGCGGACGGAGGCTGGTGTGGGGATGGGGTGTTCTAGCGCGGACGGTGTATGAATGGGGAAATTGAGGGAGAGGTAGGGGGGACCATGTTTTTGGGACGCGCCTGTCTGAAATATGGGAAAGTTACGAACTTAGCCCCCGTTTAAAATTTGGACGTCTCGTCGGTTGGGGATAGGACGGTAATCTCGCATCTCGCCAATATTTTCCCAGAGCGATTTCGGGCGAGGAGAGGGTGGTTGGCGCCCATGGTTGGCGTCCACGGTGTATGAACGGGGCTGACAGGTAGGGCGGTTGTGTCACGTCTGAGTGAAGTTACAAACCTGCCCCTATTGAAAATATTTGCCTACATCGATTTCGGCCGAGTCGAGTTTGTTTTGCTGCCCACCGTGTATGAATGGGGAATGGAGGGAGAAACAGAGGTCTTTCGGACGAGCTTGAATCAAATGTGTTTTGCCGCCCATGTTTGTCGCCCACCGTGTCGGAATGGGCTCAGAGGCGGTCGTGTCACGTCTAATTGAAGTTACTAACCTACCCCTATTTAGAGCAGTGGAAATCGGGCTGATGGATTGTCCGTGTAATGTGTAGGCAGTAATTTCCATCTCCCAAACATTTGGCTTCGGGCAGCCGACGTGGGAGTGGACATTTTGCAGCTTCTTTCCAATTTTGGGACAATAAGCATCCACGTTTACCCTGGCACCTAAATTCAAATCCATTATGTATTCCTATATGAATCTTTATAAATCGTTCTATGTGTTTTTATATATCATCAAAAGGACGACAAAGATGTATTCCACTGTCATATATGAATATGGTTTACAAATGCCGATACTCAAATTCAGAAACTAGTATCCAGTTTAAGGTGAATTCAAATGTTTGGAACACTTCATGTCCAACTCAAATGTCACACAAGCGATGTATACTCCCATTTAGATATGTACACAAGCGATGTATCAAGATTCAAATACCGAGTCAATCAACCAAGAATGTATAGAACTAACAGACATATAAACACTTATAGAGTATATGGATCAATAATATCAACTAACATACATAAGCCAGGCCGCTGTACTTTTTTTGGCTACAACAGCATCTTTTTTTAGCCAGCATCTTGGCCCTTTCCGATGCGTGCCACGGTCCATCTATACTACTACTATTGCTGACTGCACATTCAGCCCGATTGGCATATTTATAGGTCTGGCATAGCAATCCAAATGAAATGTCTCCGAGTCTTATCAATTAATACAGACTTGTGCTCAAATAAAATTACAAACCAAAAAACAAAAAAATATTACATGATCTCTAAAACAAATGGTTTGATTGATTACATGAACAGACAACACAAAGATTATTCAACTATGGAAAGAACATTTCACCTATTATTTACCAAGTAGGAATTTAATTTCCTTTTTTCCTTCAGGACCTTAACAATCTGGTCAGTCTCAGCTTGCTTCGTTTTGAAATCCACCAAATATTTAATGGTTTTCTTGAGTACTGCTTGTGATTGTGCTGCTTTCTTCCTCAACATGTCAACTTCATCTCTAAGTGCAGAAGCAGAATCTCTTTCTACCACTAGTTTAGCCACTAGAGCATCAGCAGTTGGCAATTCATAATGCACGATTGGGTCGGTGCCACTGCTGTGGGATGATGCAACGTCCATGGGGACCTCGCTCTTTGATCTTGGGCTAACCTGTTTTGCCATTAAAGTTCTGATTGGATTCAGAAAAGTTGAAGTTAGCAAAACATCTCAATTGGGAGTTATAACAGCAAACCAGTTAAACAAACAAGGAATTAAAGAGTTTTAATTGGATGCTGAAAAGTACTCCCTCCGTCCCATAATGTAAGACGTTTTTTAACACTATGCTAGTGTCAAAAAACGTCCTATATTATGGGACGGAGGGAGTAGTTATTAACATCATTGTAACCCGCTGCTGCAGCAGCAAAGCAGTTAAACAAACAAGTAGATATTTAAGTTAAGGCAAACAGGTAATTCTTAACAGTAAGTATCAAACACATAGATAGGCGCAGTCTACAATATGATTAACAGGCTGTGCCATTATGTAATCAGTAGCAAACTAAATTAAGCCAAGCAATGCAATTGAACAATTTTGCAATAAGTGGCTAACTAAAATTCCAAGAAGCAGGTAACTGAACTTACACTAGTTCTTTGTACAGGCACTGCAACTTCTTTTTCGCTTACAAGGTTGTACAAAGGAGTCCATGGCATCAATTGCTTGCCTACGCAGTCCCAATACTTCTTTCTTCCCACACTGCATGGGTAAGTGGAATGGTTAATCTGGTAAGATGGTGCGTCCTTGATATGTTATATGAGGACGTGTAGTCAGACTAGTTGTAGCCAAACACATCACACTGGCTTTTACTGTATATTTCATGCGATTACTTTTGGCATATCGAGATCTAAGCAATCTACAATAGGATGAAAAGACTGGCATCCTTCACATTATTGGCGAACTCAGTTCATAGAAACAAGCAATTCAACCATTCTGTGGGTAAATCAAAAGCGCCACTGGAATATTTTTCACTATCCAATCATACACGCAAAAAGGGGCGACGCCGCCATAGGGGCTGGTATGGGCGGCCGCCTCAGGTGGCTGGAAAGTGTGCACCTAGTTTGAGTCGTCCAGGTTGGCCCACACTATTTTTGTTCGTCCCAACGCATGAGCAGTCAATGTAAAAAATGAAGAAAAAATTTTCAATTTGGATGGGCCAATAACATAAGTGCAAGGCAGGCCCTATAGCAGGCTCGCGGCCCAAACGAGCGCCTCCCATATCAATCGATAGCAGGAAAAATCCCAATTCATTCGCTTCAGCCTCCAGTCTGGTTCGCTCCTAACCTAGCCGCCGCTGGACAGACCGACATAGCACTTCCTCGCGACCTCGTTGGAGGGCGGTCGCCGGGCTTCAAGCGAACAGAAGGACAAGAAGATGAAGATCCAACCCTAGGTGTAGCCTGCGTGGGAGGCAGCGGCGGCAGCACGGGCATGGCATCGAGCTTGCGCAAACGGACAGTCGTAGCTTGCAAGAGTAGCATGCGCAACGAGCAGGTACATCACATCCCTGATTATATCTAATTCAACTCTTCAATTTCTGGCCAATAGTTAAACCTGACGGTGTTGTAAAACTGCTTGTATGTAGGGAATCTATGAGAAAATGAAACCAATTTGTACTTATTTTATAACTCCCCCAATCAATACTGAACTGACTGAATCTGATGTATCTAATCAAGTTTCCAGTGCAAACATACAAGCTCATGTTGTTCTTGAGCCTGAAGTGTCTAATGAACAGACTGCTAATGAAGATTTGATGCAAACATTTTACATGCTCCTAGTGATGAACATATAGTGTCTAATGAGGGATCTAATGCAAGCATTTTGCAAGCTCATTGAAGGATTTAGTGTCTAATGATGATCTACTATGTTGAGAGAGACAGAGATTTGCAGGCATTGATGACAAGCAAATTATAGTGCATTTTCATAGCTTGAGGAAACGTCGAGGCCATCTACCAGAAAGTCCCTGTATCATGAAAACATAGCATAAATACTTTTCGAATCTGTTATTTGAAACTATTGGCATACTTGTGCAGGATAGATATATTGATATGCAGTTTGTGCACTGGTTATACGTGCAATTACACTTCGATATTTTCAGCCAGAGAACGAATAATTCAGGCAGGTACAGACCATGTTTGTAGTCCTTGTACACCATGTTGCATTTTGTGTTTTTTGGTGCTTGCATCATTTAGTGTTTATAATTTGAACTACTTTGGATCATTAGCTGGTTTTCAAAGTGCATGTAGCTTCACATTTCTCAAGTTATGTTGATTTCCGGAGTGCAAGTGCCTTCGTATTTTTTAAGTTAAATGTTCGCCCCTGGTAACTTGAATTCGTGGATCATCCACTGCACACAAATCATACACGAATGCCAATACGAATTAAATGAAATGCAGGGACTTACTGTAGCTCGTTGTACAGGCTCGCTGCAGCTCTGCTTGCGCTTGGGATGTTCCATGTACAAGTCCATGTTACCAGTTGCTTGGATGTGCAGGCCTTGTGCTCCTTGCATCCCCCTCTGCATTTTTGACACGGGGAATGGTTGATCAAATAAGAGGAATCGACCTTGATGTTGTACCGGAGGACAGATACTTACAAGGTTATACGGGTGTGCAGGATGTGTACCAGATCCCGTAGCCCAGTCATGCTTCGCTAAAAAATGGATTTGCTTGTTTCAGATGATATCTCCAGAAGAAATAAGAGTTAAAGTCAGAGTTGCATAGGCGTGTAAGCTAAGAGAGCAGTGAAAGGATATCCAAACATCGTCGGAACAGTGCACAAGGGAGTGATGTGTGGATACCTAGTTCGGGCCGGCATTTGGGCATGCTTGCCTAGCTAGAGTGCGGGTCACTTCAGAGCCACTGAGGGTGATGCGCTGGCGTTGGCTGGCTGCGCACGGATGCAGATCTTGAGTGCCAGCGGAGCGCTACGATGCGGTGGACGAGACCGTTGGTGAAGCCCCAACGACCTCGGGGGGCGGAGGTGCGACGATGTGCTTGGTGAAGTAGCCCCGGTGAGCTGGGAGACGGCGTCGGTGAAGCGCACCTGATGTGGTGGAACTCAGTATCTGTGAGGCACGTCGGTTGCGGCGGCCGACATTGTCGGTGGACTACCCGGTGCGGCGGACGAGGGCGTAGATGAGGTAGCTCCGGTGCGATGGTGAAGCACGACCGTCGTCTTCGTCATCGTCGTCCGGCACAGAGGTAGGGAACGGTGGGGAAAGAGACGAGACGAGGGGCGATTCGAGGGATGGCGGTGAATTAGGGATTTGAGCAATCTGGGCGCGGAAGGGGATGGTGGAGAAGAGAGATTTTGCAGGGCTGGAATTGGGGCCGCCAGATATTTCAATCCGAAATATGGAAGCGCGAACTTATATTGTCGTCGTCCTTTTTTTGGGGGGGAGGGGGGTGGGTGGCTGGGTGCTACACGTCCGTCCGACACACGCGACCACCCCGACAGGACTACGCTTCGGTGCCTTAAGGCACCTGCCTTTGTGTCCATGACATGTGGGCCCAACAGGTGGCTGGCCCACATGTCAGTCACCCAAGGGCTGTTGCCTTTAAGGCACCGAAGCAGCATCCACCCTGACACGACCCCGGTTTGCCTGGTGCGCCTACATTTGAGAATGCAAACGAATCTTCTTCATTTGCAAATGAATTTGTATGTATTACCATGCCCATGTTTTCCTTGCAATAATTAGTCATTCGAAATGAGATACTCCGTCCGTTTACTTTTGTAAGTCGTTTCAGACAACTTAAAATGAACTGTTTTGCACATTGTCTAAAATGTCTTCAAGGTCTTATAAAAGTGAACATAGGGAGTACTATAAATTAGTTAATGAGGAGTTATTTTAAAAAAATCGAAACGGTACCCACGCTAACGTGGATTAGAGTGTGTCACATAATTAGTTATTTGAATTAGAGTGTGTGTCACGTAGTTAGTTATTTGAATTAGAGTGTGTGTCACGTAGCGATCTCCAATTCTAACGTGGATTTTGCATTTCACTGTATCCACGCTACTTTTTTAATACAAATTCATATGTATATGATGAACACCATGGTAGTGAGAAAACTTTTGGATGGATTCAAACATATGACCTACAAAATAGCACAACAAATTGAGCCAATGTCAACTTTTCGAAACTTAGTATGGCACGAATTCGAAATAATTACCCGTATGCCTGGTCCTCGGTTCAAATCTTACAATGTACACCGAATTGAAACATCGATATTAAGTCTCGTACTATGTACATTCAAATGTTTTTTTAGTCCCCCCCCCCCCCCCCGCGCACAAACGCTACATACTTCTTGTATCGGTCAATCTTCCTCTCCTAACCACCTTAGCAAGCTATCGGTTTCCAACACACGTTCATTCTTTCTCTCCTGTTACCAAATGGTTTTACCTCACACACCCACCATTGCACCCCATGCCGAGCTCTCTCTCTCTCTCCCCCCTCTCCCTCTCACCTTCTCGCGCTAAATACATGCATTCCCTATCTAGCCCCCCCAACCTCTTGTGCGCACGAACAAACGTTGTATATCTAGGTCACTCCCTCGAGACTATCTCACTCTTTCTTCCGCACGGCGGGCCACACTCTCGCAATCTCGCTCTCTTTATCGGAGTCTCATTTAACCTCGTTTTCTTTCACACACACACACACACAAATGATATATCTCCCTGTTCGGGCCTCGATCGACACACTCTATACTCTCTCACGCAGATTGTCTATCTAGGTCAATCCATCCAAGCCTCCGCCACTCTTTCGACCTCATGGTGGGCCACGCTCTCTCTCTCTATATATATATATATACGTGTGTGTGTGTGTGTGTATGTATCGATTTACCTCGCTCTATCTCGGACAAAAACGATATATCACCATGTTTGAGCCCAATTCGACCTATTCACATTGTATACTCTCTCACGCACATCGTCTATCTAGGTCACTCTCTCCAACCTGTCTCACTCTTTCGATCGCACGACGACTCTATGTGATCGGTTGACCTTGCTTCCTCCCACGCACAAAATATATCTACACGTCTGTGACTGGATCATCTCTCAAGCTCTATCTTACAGCCCTCACCCTTACCAAAAGCTCAATCGGACAATATCCCTTCGGAGCATATATATTTGTTCAATGAATGTCGGACCACACTCACTTTGTCTCTCTATCTATATGTCTCTCGATTGACCTCGCTTTCTCATACCGTATCTTCCACGCGTTGAAGCTACTACCTATCCATCCCTCGCAAAGCCGGAGCTATTTACATTGCGAGCGGCACTCCAACCTTGGATTAATTTGTGTAGGCATTTATTCCGGTCGGTTTAGACTATATTTTCGTAGCATTCGGCCCACAACTACTCCAAACACCGTTGCAACCCACGCAACTCGCCTAGTTGATTTCCCTCTGGCTTGGTCATCGCTATCTCGCACGTCCTTTCTCACCTTCAACGTCGCACCATGGTATTATTGAAAAAACTATGTTGTTCTCCTTAATTATTATAAATAAGCTACAAAACTACACACCGATAGTCCACTTGGAATGGAACAAATTTCGACCCACAAATTAAAGTGCTACAAACTACACACCAAGGGGCCCACATGTCATGAAACAAATTTGGACCCATATACAAATTAAAATATAAAGGACGAGGATCGAACATGCGACCGGGCCTTCAAGCCGCACGTCAATAGGCAACATACGTAGAATAGCAATGTTTGTTGTACCCCCTTTGTTCACATAATGTTTTTATATTACCACAGCCTAATTAATGGATAACATGTAATATTATTTTTAGTACTATTCGCCTTCACTTACTGGTGGGTTTCATGTGTGCTCTCTCTCTCCTTCCCTTCTGCGTTTAGACGCACGGGCAAACAGGAAGAACTCGCGGGCGATGTTGCCGTTGACCATATCTGGACGAGTTCACAACTCACAAGTCACGGCACCAGTTTCACGTACTAGCAGCACTAGTCAGTGTGTACGTGCAATGCACGTTAATTTGGAAGTATATTAAGTGCATGCGGATATTAACTACTAGGATATTATTTGCGTGTTGTCATGTGATTACCACTATTTTTGGCATGAAATTAACTGCACGCTAAATGTGTTGAGCGCTTGACATCTAAGCAGTCTAGGTCGTTGGATGACAAGGAATACATGTGGCTTGATGATGTTTTATATTTAATATGATACCGCTCTAGCAGAACATTCAATCGATCAAACCAAACATTTCGTTCAGTCTGACTCCGACTTTAAATTATACGACGATCGATATAAAATAAACGGAAATGATAAACGTTCGGATTTTAAGCATGGCAATCCGAACATTTTTCATGGCAAATTTAGATTACGCGGCAGTGGCGGGGGCGTCTCGCGGTGGGAAGCGGCTCCTCTGCCGTGCTCTATGTGTCGTCGGGCCACTGACCGACGGCGACGGCGACGTCTTGCACCGTTGTTGGCGTACTCCTGGATGTTGGCCTAGCTTCAAGGAAGGCCAAAATGTGAGCAAGTCAACTGGCGGGAGGAGGCGACTGGTGTTGGTGCAAGGAAGCGGTCGACGGCGGCCATCCATGCCGCTGAGGGGGGCACTGGCACCCGTGCGGGGACAGGCGCTATCAACGGTGCGGCAGAGACGTTCATGTGCATGGGCACCGGCACGGGCGCGCACGTCAGTGCATGCGCAGGCGCATGCGCTGGCAAGTGCACGGGCACCGGCATGGGCGTGCGCGTCAGTGCACGCACAGGCGCATGCGCTCGCAGGTGCACGGGCGCGTGAAAGTCGGCGGGGACCTCGTGGAACCCCGTGGCATCAAGCTTGGCGACAATGTGCGGCTCCCAGCCCATCAATGCCACGGGGATGGGCGCTGGCGCAGTCGGGGCGATGGGAGCCGGAACGGCAGCGGGGACAGGCGCGGCGTCTTCCCTCAAGGCCAGTTCAAGCTCGTCCCAAAGCGCCTTATGTTCTTGAGACTTCAGCTGGGTGTCTTCCTCATGAAACTGGAACACTAAGGGCAAACCATCGTGATGCAGTATGGCGTACGTTTAGGTCAGGCTAGTTGGAGGTAGACGACAGGAGAATCAGAGAGGAAGAGAGAGGATTGTAGCGATACCGGGTAGTGCGGGGTTGATTTTAAACTGCGGCGCCGGCGACATTAAAAGTGGGAGCAGTTGGGACGACGGTGGGCGCCGGAGCCTGGTCAAAGGGCTTGCCTCTCGGTGAGTCTGCACAGCGGTCTGCTCACACGCCTCCCTGACAGCCGGCACAGCGGTCTGCTCGCACGCCTCCCGTTGACTCACACGCTTGCTGGGACGGCACCTGCTGATGAGAAGCGGGGACTCGTGGTGGCACGTAAACGCCCATGGTTTCAATAGTGAAAGCGTTCGCCTTAACGTGATAGGTCTTTTCCCTCAAAAAAAACATGACATGTCTTTGTTCCAAAATACCTTGGCTCTTCATTTGTGCAACTTGTCATAAGTAGCTTGTCTCGAATTGAAGAAAAAACTTACGAAGTAATATTTGTGCCATATCATGTGGCCATGCTCAGTTTCAAGAATTTATGCTCCCTTTTGGATTTTCTGAAATTTAAGACCGAGGATTCGAAACAATATCATAACCTGCATCATGCAATAAATTTTCAAGCCATACATCTGTCCTATCGTATTTCTTAAGAAAGGATTTGGTCAAACATTTTGCTTAATTAAACCTCCTTTCCGGTTTATAGGGCTCAATTCAAAAATCTCACCAACCAAGGTAGATGGTGAGTGGTGGAACAATTGTTGTACTTTGCAAAACCACTCAATTAATGCGCTTGTTTTCCTCAAAAATTGTGTTTACAAATGCATTAATTGCAATGCATGCATGCATAAAGTACATGCATTGGTCAATTTTCTCTTAATACTTGCATGTAATGATTTATTGCACCTTGAAATATGAACATGTGATGGGGAACAACCAAATTGAGACTTATAAAATGGGAAAACTAAAATTTTGAGATAAGCCCTATAAACCGGAAAGGAGGGAGTAAAAGGATAATCCCTCCGTACCAGTGCATTGTCTGATACATTAACTCAAGTACTAGGCACGAACAAAAAAAGTATGGAGTACTAGGCACGAACAAACGGGCTCAATCATGTGCTCAACCTGGTGTAGTAGTAGTAGTACTAGGCAATGCAGTTGACGGGTGACATTGACGAGCGGTGACCGAGGGAATTGAACCATGCTCGGCACGGTAGGTAACGTTGTCTAGTTACTAAAGCATCCCTCCGTTGTTCATCGGTAGTCATTATGGACTGGGGACATGAGGGGAATTTCCTAGGGCTAGAATTCTGGCCGCCAGATATTTCGACTTGAAACGCTGAGGCTCGACTGGTTGGGGTTGCCTAATGTGCGTACCACGCACGCCACCGAAGGACACGAGCCCGTTTTTTTAGGATCAACACGAGCCAAGGTCTGGCTGGTACGCCGTTGGGTCCTACCATTTGAGGATACGAAAGGAACCTTTTAAATTACCGAACAAATCTATGTGTATTACAATACCCGTATTTTCCTTGTAAATACTAATCTCAACGTGGTAATTGATTTATGACGAGTCGTTGAATTAGAGTGAATTTGTGATATTGTGATCTCAACGTGGATTTCACATTTCATGGTATCCTAGTAAGTTTTCCAATGCAAATTCAAATTTAAAAGATGAACAATATGGAGGTGAGAAAACTTTGTATGTATCAAGCATATGACCACACACACACACACACACACACACACACAGACACACACGCACGAACACAACAACAATCCAATAAGTATAGTGCATCTATTTTTCCAACCCATGCATGTATGACACGAGTTCAAAAATACTCCTTCTATTCCTAAATATTAGTCTTTTAGAGAGTTCAACAAGTGACTACATACGGAGCAAAATGAGTGAATCTAGACTCTAAAATATGTCTATATACATCCGTATGTGCCAGTCCATTTGAAGCCTCTAAAAATACTAATATTTAGGAACGAGGGGAGTAAAATGTAAGACATCCATGGTCCTCAGTTCAATATTTAAAATGAACATGAAACTGAAACATGAATATTAAGTCTAGTACTACAGTACATGCAAATGTTGTGTTTAGGTGGAGCTATGATTGTCAGGGTTCAACCCCTCAACCTTAGATAAAACTATGGAGCTCTGTTTAGGGTTGTTTAGATTATATTTGTTCCCACCCTCCCAACCACTAATTGGTTGTGCACCACCCACCCCTCCTCCCCGGGAGAATATCATGTGCCCCCATACCTTACATGCTATATGCCGATACGAGTTGCTTGGAGCTTGTAGATCTGAGATATAGCAGCTCACATGATGTGTCTTAATTTTTTTGTAGGAAACCTTGATGAGTTTGAGAATTGCACACAATTTGTACAAAAACTACTTAGATGCCCTTTGATCCCATATCCAACGACCTCGAAGCTCGTATCACCGTAGCATCTAAGATGAAGGAGGACATCATATTCTCCTGTATGTAAGAATATCATGTGCCACCACACCTTAGATGCTTTGGTGATACAAGCTCTTCGGAGGCGTTGGATTTGTGACCCAACGCCTCCTCAGTGGTTCGAATGGTTTTTTGCAGAAAACCCCAAAAGAGTTCGGCCACTGCTTACAAGCACAAAGACTGCTCAGATGCCATTGGATCTCAGATCAAACGACCTCCAAGCTCGTATCACCGTAGCATCCAAGCTGTGATAGCACCTTATGTTTTCTCGCACGGGAGAGTATGAGGTGCTCCCGCACCGTAGATTCTATGGTGATACGAGTTCACTGAGATCTAACGGCCCATAGTAGGAGGTTTGAATGTTTTTGCAATATACGGCTGATAGAGTTTGGGAAATGCACAGAAAGTACAAGTACTATGCATGTGCCATCTGATCACTGATCATACGACCTAGATGCTCATATCACCATAGCGGGTAATTAAGCTACGGGGAGCACCTAATATTAGCACCGGGGAGCCGTTGGATGGAAGATGCAGTGGCACACGCGAGGCCTGAATGTTTAATTTGCAAAAAAAACTTTGGAGAGTTTGGAAATTGTGCATAATTACAAAGACTACTCCCAAGCCATTGGATCTCACTTCCGACGGTGTAAAAACTCGTATCACCATAGTATCTAAGCTGCAGGGTGGATGTGATATTCTATGCCGCTGTCATTTTTGTTCGTAAACTTGCAAAATACGTGTAACTTGTGCCGTTACTTGTCTAACGCGCAAAGTGTTTGTTCAAAAAAACCATCCTACACTGAAAAATCGGAACAACACACGAGGGTCCCACTTGTCATTAATCAAATTTGGACCTAAAACTAACAAACCTGAAAGATGAGATTCGAACTGGCAACCTGGACTACAAAGCGTAAGTCGATAGCCTAAAAAAACGAACGGTTGTTGGCTTTGTCCCATAACTTGATTTTATACAGTACTTGCGTTGAGTAGAGTAGAGGGAGTGCGTCGTCAACACGTGCATGACCGTTGTCTCACTTACGGGTGGTCCCAGGTCTGCGATCTCAATCTCTCTTCTCTCCATCGTCTAACCTTTGCACGAGCACACACGAAGAGCGGCGCTAGCTTGCCGTGCTATTATTACAACTAAAAAAAGCTTGGAAAATAGAAGAATCGCCTAGAACAAGAGACATTGCGGCTGGTCGAGACGGAGCTAACCGTGCCATATTTGCATGATGAAGTTGTGTGGCTAGTGGGGTGTTTTCGACCGACTGGCTGGGTCCCGAGGTCAAACCATAGGTACTACGTCTGATACAGTATATTTTTACACGCACATTTTTCCTCCGTGCCGAGACGTGGCACACCCTATGGCGCAGTTTTGGGGTCCTCCCGGGTGGTGCACGCATATATTCTTCCTGACGTGGGACGCACTACCGCGCATTTTCTGGGTCCTCCTCGGTCGTAGCGCTGAAGCAAGTAAATGAGTCGTCAAATCACGAAAGACCACCTTTCCCGCCGAGCAGTGAAGCACGGTGGCTAGCTAGCTGGGCTAGTTCGACTGATTAGCTAGGCTGCCGCCACATTTGTTTTTTCACCCCTTTTTTTATCTACTTGCCGGCAGGTAAATTTAAATATCCACCGCAGCATTGCTCTGGTGTTTGGGTGCGGCAGGATTTTAAATTTTTTGATTGACGGGAGCAGGCGTGGCAGGATTTTAAATTTTTTGATTGACGGGAGCAGGCGCGGTAGCAATTAGTCACGATGACTCCGCCTATAAAAACCCACTACTCCCTGATGTGAGAAGTCGTCGACTGGTGTTTTACCATGGTGAAAACCAAAAGATTCCCCGCTCCTCGGCTGGCTTCCTCCGCCTTCCTTTAGATTGCATTCCTTTCAGCCGTTTCGCCCCCTTTGCTTCCTCTCCCCATTGCTTCTACCTTGTGCCATCGCGGCACAGCAGATCACGGAGTCCGAGGTGAGGCGCCTGACACAGGAGCTCCATGCCAATGATGCGGAGCTCAGGGCCAAGGACGTGGAGCTCCGTGAGCTCAAGGAGGAGAGGAGTGCCATGCTCCTCCGTTATGTGCGGGAGTTCACGGAGCTTCAAAAGCGGCAGGCGTCCACCACAAAGATGCTCGAGGCGTCGGCGGCATTGCTGCAGAAAGCGGGAGATACGATAGGCCATCAGGGGAGCCGGCTGGAGCGCGAGCGGGCCGATCATGACGAGGTCCAGGATCGCCTCAGCCACTTGGTGAACCAAGTTGCCACGCACGTGTTGCGGTTGCGCGATGCCTACCGTCGTGCCAGCGCGACGATGCCGGCCGTCGGGCTAAACCTGTTCGACCACCCGGTCGACTTCAACGAGCTGCGGCTTCCTGACCTGGTCTCCTTCTTCACCTATATCTCCGAGGAGCTGAGCCGTCTCCGCGCGATGGTGGGGGCTGAGCTGAACAAGGAGGGGTTGCACGCTGTTGTCGCCGTTGCCGGGCAAATCCTTTCAGGGCTCCGTCCCCGGAATCCATTCGTGCCATTGGACGCCGTCTTTGACGAGCTGGCTCCCGTTGACCGGGAGCGGGCTCTGCGGGCGGTTGCACCCTACATCACCAATGTCGTGCGCCTCGAGAAGCAGAGGGACTTCGGTGGTGTTTAGGCGCCCTCTGCATGGGCATGTCCATGTCTCGGCGCAACATGACCGTTGGATCAAACTCAGATGGTGCAGATCCATCACTGTAGCACAAAGCGTTTGGGTGTGTTTGGTTGCATTCTCATCTCAATATAGTTGTTTCCTCTTCGTGTATTTTTGTCAACCTACTAGTGTGGACTCATGCACCCTTCATGCACTCTGCCAAACACCCAAAAGTGGGTCGAGAAGGGAACTTTTGCTCCCATCCCGTGCACCCTTCATACACCCTGTCTAACACTATAGGATGTGCTTCATATGGTTCATGTTTCGTGGAGTACTATAGCACCGTACTCTCCGTGCGTTGTGGACCTGGTTCTGTTAACATTGATCTCACCGTTCATTCTCGACCGGACAGTCGAAAAAGCGGTACTATGTTACATATAGGAGTAGTTGACACGCGCACAACACAGCAACAAGATTGTGTAGTACTGACGTATGAACCACTGCACATGCCTAGTGGTAGGAGCACTGTGTATGTTCAAGTGGCTGCCGTGTTTCGGACTCCTCCGTCGTAACAGTGGAAACGCTTACTGTAATCATTTTTTTCTTCAGAATGAAAAACAGTGGACATGCTCTACCGTGCGGATCCTCCTCCAGCCATGCACTAAATTACTCACTTTCGCCGATGTGTGGGACAGCCAGCACCTGGGTCCACCAGCCATGCACTAAATTACTCCGTAGTAGAGTGACGGTAGACTACCCCGATCGAACCGCCACATTAATGCCCAACGAGCCGTCAAATCACAAAGCCCCCTCCTTTCCAGCAGTAAGTTGGACGGACGAAGCAACCATCATTTCACTCTTCTCTCTCAGCTTCCTCTCTTGAAGAAAACCCCCACTCGCTTCGCTTATCCCTCATCTCGTTCCTCCTTTCACTCTTCTCTATCAGCTTCTTCTCTTGGATGGACGCCGGAGCACCGGCCGACGTGATGTCTATGGCTCTGGCCAAAACCGTCGAGGCTCATGGTACGAAGAAGTGCAAGCACCCCACCGAGACTACCGCAGACAATCTTAAAGCCATCGCCCTGTCCAAGCCCCCCTCTCCGGGATCCCTCATTAAGCAAGTCCAGGTAATGTCTCTTGTTGACGATCTTTTTCTCGATCTTGATCGTGTTTTTTCATCTAACACGCAGTACTAGTACTGGTAGTACAACTTTTTGGGTGATCTTGCATGTGATTTTAGTGTGCCAAATGACGGTTCTAAATTTCTCTTTTGACCAAAACATGCGAGAGGTTGACACTGATTTCTTATAGATCACTTTCAACTACTCCCTCTGTCCCAAATTTCTTGTCTTAGATTTGTCTAGATACGGATGTATCTAATACAAAAATGTGACTCGATACATCCGTATCTAGACAAATCTAAGACAAGAATTTTGGGACGGAGGGAGTACTTTATGAACATCAATGCTACCTTTTAAGAGGGTATATTTGCCTCAGTAACTTGTGTTATGGATATTGCATGTAATCCCTCTGCTCTCATGCCTTTGAAGACATGTTCTAGTGTCTTTGTTCACTCGTTTTTGTGCGTATATGTAGTCATATATGGAGTATAATATCGAAAATCATCTTATATTTCTGAACGGAGGTAGTAATGAAATATGGTTTCTGTTTGAATTAGAACCAGGTCCGCGGTGGAGATGAAGTTCTCAAAGTCATGCCGTGTGAACTGGAAGACCTGATGATGAGTTCTACTGCTGAACTATCCAGCTATTGTGTCCTTGTCGCCACATGTCCTGAACTAGTGTTTTCCTGTAGCATTGTTGTCAGGCGTGTTCTTGAGGTTGTACTTGACCACAACAATTTCCTGGTTGTGCCTTCGATTACGAAGGGTGTGGTTCTTGTAAAGCTTCCCGACAAATCTGATGTGGCCTGTCTTCATCATCATGTTTATGAGTGGAAAGACCACTCTGTTAGGTTCTCCAAGGTTGACAAGATGGTGATGGTGCATGTAGACATCTCACATGAAGTCCATGGCCTAGTCAGTTATGCGGGGTTCATCCCGTAGGTCGGTGGCAAGAAATAGTCTGCAGGTAAGTACTATTGTTCAGTACTTGATTTGTGTTTGTGAACCCTATATTGTTTATTAGTACTGCCGCTTTTGGTGTGTGGTCAGTCCTGAGAACGGTCGATGTTAATGTATGTCCACTCAATTCAGTCTATACATTTTGAAGTATCCAGATCATATTTTTTGTGAGGACGGTTTATCAATTATGGTTACACTCCAATATCTGTATGCATTGCAGGGTTTATCGCATCCACCAGGATTTCCAGTCCCATGGATGTTCGGTCCATACGATTTGTCACGACCTTTGGACTGTCCTGCTTGTGGGAGTAGGCAGGGCCCCTGCATGCCATGCGTTGTTGGACGATCAATCTTCTGTTTAGTACTTCAACATAGTGATTTCCTGGTAAGGATTCACTTGTGCCACATCAAGTAAATCTTATTGATTTACTGTCTAAATCTTATTGATTTAATGTCATGTTTTCTTTCTTTTCCTGCAATTTTACGATGCAGGTTTTGCCATGTGACATTCATCACAGAATAAACCGTTTGGTTTGCTCTACGATGGCTATTTTGCAGGTTTCACTTCTTATGTCGTGTCAGTAACGAAGGCATTGTCCATCACTTATATTACTGGAAAAAATTGGATCAGTCTATTGTCTGAGTACAAGCTGAATCCCTATGATGAATTGCAGTTTGGTTTAACAAAAACGCCACAATTTGTCCTTCTCGCATTTAAAAGAAATGAAGAAAAAAACTGGATCACGGTCACGGATCCTAGTCAAGTTAGAAAGTTGATCATAGCAGAGCAGACACGATCGTCGTTGTCTCGCACATATCGAGAACCGGCAGTTGCTCTAGCACTGACAGCGGCAGCAGCTCAGTCTGATCCAGCTGAGGATTGGGCACCGACCGCGTTAGCGGATCAGTCTGATCTACCGGAGGATCGGGCATCGACACCGGCACCAGCTCTACAAGGAGCACCATCTCCGGCAGTAGTAGCGGCTTCGGCACCTGCACCAACACTTGCACTTGCATTTGGTCCGGCCTGTGCAGTTGCACCGGCAACAGACTGGGCTGCAGTTTGCACTTCATATACCAAAGTCCTTACAAAAACCGACATGTCCACCTTCTTGGTAAGCATTGGCCACCCAAGTGCTTCGTTCTTTTTTCTTTCCATGTTGTTTCACATGATTCACTGTGTTGATCTAACTGTTTGGGTATGTCTTCTTGTTTTCAAACAGAGAATTCCTAGAGCAACGAGGGAGTCGTTCAACAATCCGGGCGACCGCGGCCAAGTTTCTCTTACCATGCGCAGCCTTGGTGTGAATGAACCTGCTCAATATACCGTAAGTACAAAGGATGGTCGCATGATGATTGATGCTAAAGGATGGTCAAGGTTCAAATCTAAATCATATCTTGCGGTAGGGGATGATGTCAAAATTGAACTTTCTTAGCAAGGAGAGCTGGTCCAAATCAACTTTGAAATTCTTCAGTAGCAGCACGCAACTGCCGAACTGATCTATCCTCCAAGAGATTTTGATGTAATAATCTGGCATGGTGAAACAAGTGTCCTGTGTGTATAAGTAGTACGACAGTATATATTTATCACATGGTATATCGTTGATACAATTGCAACTCTGATTGCTGGTTAGGAACCGTCGTTCGATTTCATTCCAACAGCTGTCGTGCTTTATTAAATTTTGTGTATTCACCTTGCGACAGCATCTAAAACCAGCGAAGTACCGATCACTTGCAATATGAAAAGCGTTGAGGTAGAACACATGGGCCCCCAAACATGCAGGGTCGCCCTACGGCCCAAAGTCCAAAACCGTGAGCCTATCTGAGTATTATATTCTCAGATGAACCCCCATAAAAAAAGTTGAACTCCCATAATGCCCGTGCATTGCAGAGGGAGTATATTTCTCGGCAAGGTGAGCCTGTGATATAAAAGATTTGTATATTTCTTTACAGAGGGAGTATCTCTCTGTCAAAAAATATATTTATGTGTAACTAGTTACTCCTGTCTTTCTACTTCCTTTCGCTGATATGTGGGGCAACCGGCAACGGGGTCCACGTGCCATATGCACAAATTAGGGTGCACAACTTCACGGTAGACACACCCCGGTCGTAGCACCGCAGTAATGCCCAATGAGCCGTCAAATCACAACCCCCCCCCCCCCCTTCCAGCTTTAGCAGTAAGCTGGACGGACGAAGCGGCAATATTTCACTGGGCCTGAATCCCCTTCTCCCTCGTCTGCTTGTTCAGAGAAAACCCCCGCTTGGCGATTGCATAGGGTTTTCTCATGGAGAACCAGGTACGAATTCTTCATCCATCCCCGATAAATCCAAGTCCCTTGGTCGCAGGTAATCCTAGGATGGCAGCCGCTGCCGTTGATGCATTTTTCTTCGTACTGAATCTAGTGTGTTTCAGTTGCAGTGCCCAAAGTGCGAGTACCCTACAGATTTCTGCGCCCACGACGAGATGCCACACTTGTTCCTTCTCATCCTACCACAGCATTTTGAAACGCGCACAGTATGTTCCTAGGATCCTCTTCTCTATCTGGGAGGGTGGGGGTTTTTTGAACATGTTGTGTTCTCATATTATTTTTCCTGCAGTTTATTATTTGCTCTGCCAGAACACATGTACTCAAGATGCTCGGCCTTGCCATAACTGAATACACTAGTTTAATGGTCACAGTGAAGACAATCCATGCATATTGCTTCCAAGTTGGGTTCATGAACCAAGAAGATCACTGCTTTTTTATGGCCGAACTTGGATAAACTTTCTCAAGTGTTACAGACTGAAAGTTGGCGCACGAATGTTGATGGAAATAGCAGAACCTGGTCTCATCTTCACTGCGATCTTCCACCCCGACGTCGTTCCAATTGTTCATCCATGTTAGTTTTGTATCTGGTTCTTGCTTGTTGCCTCGATTACTTCTTAATCCACCTATTCTGTCTAACTAATCACAATTTACTTTAGAAGTATCAACGAATCTCTCACGAAGATGCTACTTCTAACTAATATTGTCTTATAATTGGTGGCACGTGTAGGTTTTTTCAGAGTTAAGCAGTCTGCTCGTTTGTCACTCTGTAATAACTCGGCTGTTACTAATGGCACTGAAGTTGGCTGGATCGACATCCACATGTTCCTACACTTTATTGATCGTCTTGAGGTCCTTGTGGGGCGTTTCAATGGTGGAAGGCCACGTGGGATATGTGTGCCACTGCTGCACTCGTTGAACAGGTCCAACTGTGTCAAGAAACTTATGGTACGAGCTGTTTTCTGTTATATATGTTGTTCATAAACTATTGCTTATACAAAGTTTTACAGCTGTGATCTTCTTGAAACAGGAACTGCCGAGTTCTATTGTTCCTATACAGATGCCTGACCATGGTCGGGTCAGACTTGCGCTTGGTCACAACATGATGTTTATGTCGACCTACTCAATTCCCCTTGGAGGAGACATACTTATTCGTGGGTGGTCTCAGATAATGAAGGCCCGTCCATCTTGGAGAATAGGACAGAAGATTATGTTCATGCTTTTCCATGGCTCTAAAGTGAATATCCTGTTTATTGACCATGTTGCGAGATGAAGCCGCTTTCAGAAGGTTGTGGATGCGTGGGGTGGCGCTTGGGCCTTGTCCTGGGGCTTGGCGGCCTCACCCTTGGTTAACTGTAGCCTGTAGGCAAAGTAGCACTGTTCGAGGCGTGCTTTGTACGGTTGAACCTATATAAGTACTCATACTGCTTTCAGCTTTGGTTGTTAAGTGCCCCTGCTGGTTTCAGTTAAGGTTGTTAAGTACTCCTGCTGCTTTTACAGTCTGTCGTGTTTCTTCAGTCCTGTCTTCCTCCAGCCGCCAAAACCAAACCAGCGCCGATGGGGCCGCCTGCTTCCGCCTCCCACGGCTGGCTGCGCCTCAGCGCATGCATCGCCGCCCCACCGTCTCCTAAATCATTAACGCCGACGTCCTCCGCGCGCTTTGGTGCGCTCGCCGTGGCGCCGCCCTCTCGCGTTGTCAACATGGTCAACAAACAACAGGAATCGGCAGAAGTACGTGGAGAGGATGACAGTAGGGGCCCACCACGTCAGCGTATGGAAAAATAAAATGCTTCCTCCTAGTGTTTTCCTGACATCTGGGACCCACGACATTGTGAGCGTATATAGTCAATAGACAAGATAACAGCACAAGATCGGCTGACACCTGGAACGTAGCTACTCGAGCAGTATTTTTTTGTTTGGTATTGTTGAGACGGAGCAGGGTTTGAACTGGGTTGTGGCCCGTCTAGCCCAGGCTTATATTTTATGTTCACCATGTGACCAGCCCAGCTATATTTTCTTTGTGCAAATGAGCCCAGTTTATTTTTTCTGAAGAATACCCAATCCAGGCCTACTTATTTTTCTACGCCTTGAAAGTAATATGAAATGGGTTGTAAAATATAAAAACAGATGACAAATTGGCAATTACTTTATAATTTCTGATTTTTTCACATTTTCAGATTCCTATTTCACTAGGCATTAACCTAATTCAAATATATCTTCAAAGTACTTTAAATCTGGCTCGACATTTCGGTATTAAAAATAGTTTGGAACCCACACAAATATGTGAAATTGGCCCTGACCAACCAAAAAAAATGACTGCAATAAATTGCATAAGAAGTTGCCATGAGCTATATATAAATTATTAAAAAAAAGACGGAGTGGTCTGACTTGTGGGCCTGTTTAGTTGACGCGTATGCAAGATTTTTTAGTTATTATATACTACATCAACAAACAATTCTAGCAGACGTAACCGTTGGATGTCAATCCAACGACCGTCGTGTTTCTTCAATCTCTGATCTTCTTGCTCCAGCCGCCAAAGCAGCATCGGCGGGACCGCCTGCTCCCGCCTCCCGTGGCCGGCTGTGCTGCCGCGTAGGCCTCAGCGCCCCCTACTACTCCCACCGCTGGCCAGGGCATCCCTCTACTCACCCACACCCCCTGTTATTCTACGGCGACGGCAGCCTCACACCGCAGCCGAACTGGTGAAGCCTCGTACTCCTCTCCGCGCGGGCTTCTACTGTCGCGTCTTCCCCGTCTCCGCGTCGTCCCCTTCCTAGGCCTCGCCGTCGTCCACCGCCGTGGTGCTCTCGGCACGGCATGGTCAATGTGGTCAACGACCGACTTCCATTGGAAGAGTACTGTACGTGGAGAGGCTGACAGCTGGGTCCACGGCAGCCGCAAGGAAGTGTCTCCTTATTACGCGGAAAATAATTATTCCTCCACCTGACATCTGGGACCCACTGGATGGGCCACCAGTATTTTGCGAAAAAAAGTTTCCCCCTGACTGCTGGGACCCACAGGTCGGGCCACCGTATTTCACGAAAAAAAATGTTCCCCCCGCTGTCAGCTCGGACCCACCGGAAGTGCCTCCTTATTACGCACAAAAAAATGAATACCCCCTGCTAGCTTGGACCGACCTTGGTGGGAGGCTGACTTGTGGGCCTACTAAGTTGACTGGGACAGAGGCCTTTGTCAACTTTAGTCAATATATGAACGATTCTAGCTCCAGTGACCGTACGATGTCCATCCAACGGCCGTAGTGCTTCTTCAACCTCTGGTCTTCTTGCTCCAGCCGCCCAAAGCAGCGCCGGTCGTGCCGCCCGTGGCCGGCTGTGATGCCGCGGAGGCCTCACCGCCCCCTACTACTCCCACCGCTGCCAGGCCATCCCTCTACGCACCCACACCCCCTGTTATTCTGCGACGACGGCAGCCTCACACCACAGCCGAACGAGTGAACCCTCATACTCCTCTACGTGTGGGCATCCACTGCCGCGTCTTCCCCGGCTCCACGTCGTCCCCTTCCTAGGCCTCGCCATCGTCCACCGCCCTGGTGCTCTCGGCGCGGCGTGGTCAACGTGGTCAAGGAATGGCTTCCATCGGACGTGGACTGTACGTGGAGAGGCTAACAGCTGGGTCCACGACAGCCACAAGGAAGTGCCTCCTTATTACGCGGAAAATAATTATTCCTCCACCTGACATCTGGGACCCACTGGACGGGCCACCAGTATTTCGCGAAAAAAACGTTTCCCTTGACTGCTGGGACCCACAGGTCAGGCCACCGTATTTTGCAAAAAAAAAATGTTCCCCCCGTTGTCAGCTCGGACCCACCGGAAGTGCCTCCTTATTACGCACAAAAAAATGAATACCCCCCTGCTAGCTGGGACCAACCTTGGTGGGAGGCTGACTTGTGGGCCTACTAAGTTGACTGGGATGGAGGCCTTTGTCAACTTTAGTCAATATATAAACGATTCTAGCTCCAGTGACCGTACGATGTCCATCCAACGGCCGTAGTGCTTCTTCAACCTCTGGTCTTCTTGCTCCAGCCGCCCAAAGCAGCGCCGGTCGTGCCGCCTGCTCCTGCCGCCTGTGACCGGCTGTGATGCCGCAGAGGCCTCACCGCCCCCTACTACTCCCACCGTTGCCAGGCCATTCCTCTACGCACCCACACCCCCTGTTATTCTGCGGCGACGGCAGCCTCACACCGCAGCCGAACGAGTGAACCCTCATACTCCTCTACGCGTGGGCATCCATTGCCGCGTCTTCCCCGGCTCCGCGTCGTCCCCTTCCTAGGCCTCGTCGTCATCCACCGCCCTGGTGCTCTCGGCGTGGCGTGGTCAACGTGGTCAAGGAATGGCTTCCATCGGACATGGACTGTACGTGGAGAGGCTGACAGCTGGGTCCACGGCCGCAGCAAGGAAGTGCCTCCTTATTACATGCAAAATAATTATTCCTCCACCTGACAGCAGGGACCGACCGGACGGGCCACCGTATTTCGTGAAAAAAAATGTTTCCCCCTGTCTGCTGGGACCCACCAGCTACATCTTCGCACTCAAGGAAGTGCGTCCGAAAAAAACGATTCGCCCCCCTGACTGCTGGGACCCACCAGCTACATCTTCGCATGCAAGGAAGTGGGTCCGGGCAAAAAAACTCAAAACGATTCGCCCCCCTGACTGTTGGGACCCAGTAGCTACATCTTCGCAGGCAAGGAAGTGCCTGACAGTCGGGACCCACCTGGTCGAAGCGTATGTACCGTTGTCATTCTGGTCGCGAACGTGTACGTATATACTGGTCGATGTAGAGGCGCGCACGTGTCATAGTAGAGGCGCGCACGTGTCGTAGTAGAGGCGCGCACGTGTCGTAGTAGAGGCGCGCACGTGTCGTAGTAGAGGCGCGCACATAGCATGTACACGTACGTACAGCGGCGAGGGTGCAAGAAAGAAAATACGGCCACATACATACATACAGGCAGGGTCTCGAATGCCTACTCACGCATACGTACATGGCTGGGTTGGAACGGAGAAACAGCGTCGTCATCGTTTTCATGGGGAGGCAACAGAATGCGTCGTGTTCATCGGGAGGCAACGGAACGCGTGGGAGCCAACCGGTTGGGTCGGAACAGAATGCGTGATCGTGTTCATCGGGAGGGCTTGGACGGAACAGGCGATGGAAACGAGGCCTGGCGTACCGCACAACGGAGGAAACGGCCTTGTGTTCGACTGGCCACGTTCGAAACGGGGTCCTGTTGATCGGGAGGGGCCTGGCATACCGCAAAACGGAGGAAACATACCTCCTACGGTCGAAACAGGGTCCTGTTGATCGGGAGGGGCCTGGCGTACTGCAAAACGGAGGAAACGGACCTCCTACGGTCGAAACGGGGGTCCTATTGATCGGGAGGGGTGTGGCGTACCGCAAAACGGAGGAAACGGACCTCCTACAGTCGAAACGGGAGTCCTGTTGATCGGGAGGGGTGTGGCGTACCGCAAAACGGACGAAACGGACTTGTGTTGGAGCGCTACGGTCGAAACGGGGGGGAGGAAGGGGTGTGGCGTACCGCAAAACAGGACTCCACAGGATACTGTTCATCTCCACCGTCGACCTCCTCCAGCCTCCACGGGCTACCGTCGACCTCCTCCAGCCTCCACGGGCTCCTGTTCATCCAGCCTCCACCGCGTGCTACTCCACCGGCTACTGTTCAACCACCCCTCCACGGCCACCCCTCCACCGTCTACTATTCATCCAACCCTCCACACCACGGGGTCCTGTTCAACCACCCCTCCACGGCCACCCCTCCACCGTCTACTGTTCATCCAACCCTCCACACCACGGGTTCCTGTTCATCCAGAGGCAACGCCACCGCTCACTGTTCATCCAACCCCCCCCCCCCCCCCCCCGCAACACTCACTATTCATCCCAGAGGCAGCATCGATCGGCTTCAGTTAGCAGCAGTAGCAAAGGAATCGCTCCATCGGGTTCAGTTAATAGCCATCGATCGATCACTCGGGTTCAGTAACGCGTAGCCTGCAGTGCAATCGCTCGGGTTCAGTTAGAGCCCAACGCCTCTCTTGGCTTCAGTTAGAGCCAACGCCTCGCACACACACGCGTGTACGTACGAGAGAAACGCGCATCGCTCTGCCCCTGACCTCCCACCGTAACCGGCAACTCCCCAAAATTTTCCTCCCCCTCGCTTCTACCATGGTTTTTTCCGTCATGGACGGCCCAAAGAATGTCATGCAGCTACGTCTCCGGCCCGCCTAGGATGAAAAGCCCATTTTCTGTCATGATTTTTTGTCATAGAAGTAGGAGCCCACCACATCTATGATGATACCGGGTTTTGTCACAATTATCATCATAGAAGTGTCATATGTATGACAGAAAAAAAATTCGTTCGACCCAAAATGTCACGGATGTGTCTTCTTTTTGTAGTGTTCCCATGGAGCAATGTCCTGACAGCCCACGTAGCGCGCCACTGATACGGTTGACTTCGAAGGAGGTCAAGAATGGCAACTATGGGCACGAGTTCGTTAAATACGAGAGCAAGCCAGAGGGGCAAGTTAGATCTCATGATTTTTCTCTGATTTCTTTTTCTATTTGCTTTTCATTCTTTTCTGATCTAGGATTTAGGGTTCATGTTTTTGTTTCAGATCATGAAGAAATGCACTCATTTTGAATGGCTGGATGACTATGTTAAGCGGATTCAATTCAATGGGGCCCCAACCCGGGAGCTCAATCTACCATCAGCGCCAACAAATTTGGTCTCTGAAAGTGCTACTCTGACAGTTGGGGATGCAGATTTGAAGGGCGAATAAAGAAGATGAACAAGAACTTGAAGCACTATCCCTTTTATTTTTGTGTAGTTGCTCTAGGATTTGCTTACTTGCTGGTCATCACTCGTTAGAGATGTTCTTAGTGTGGTGTCATGTGCTCTAGGATTTGGTTAAATTTGTGGATCATGTGCTCTACGATTTGCTTAAATTTGTGGATCATGTGCTCTATGCTCTGTCTTGATTAATTTGTGCATCATGTGCTTTATGCTCTGTGTTGCTTAATTTGTGGATCATGTCAGTTTCATCAGTTTTTTACAATTTCAGTTTCTTCAGACAACACCGACCACAGAAGGAAAAAAACATAGTTCTAGGGCCCAAATTGAAACGAAGCTCTAGTAGGGCCATCTCATTGCGTTGAGTGTCGAAGGCCCACAAAGATAAAAGAGGCCTAGAGAATAGTGCACGCGTTGGCTCTATTTTTTTCCTTGATTATTGCCATGGTAAATCCTTTTATTGCCATGCCAAACAAAAATAGTGCATGATGGTAAATTGATTTATTGTTGGACTTGCCCATGTCAAATTTATTTGTACATATCGTGGCAATTTTCTTCTGTATATAGCCTACAGCACAACACTTTGATTTTTTGACATGCGGGTATTATAAACATGTTTTTGTTGCAATAAAAATATTGTATACACGAATTTTTGTTTTTGTTTTTGTTATTAAGAGCATGTCAGACTTAATTATGTAGATCATGATATCCATCTGAGACCACATCTAAAATAAAGTCCGGTGGCACCATTAGCCACCATATCCATCTAGAGAGCATGTCTAGGGCTCGGCTACGGCACCATATCCATCTACCAATATCTCACGTAGCAATCATACATCCATAACATAGAAAGTAGCAACCATAGCATACTTCTTACATAAAACATAGGGTGCCCTAAACCATAGCATAGGCCACAAACTATTCACAAATTAGCTTGTTTTTGTTCATACAATATACGGAATAGGGCCACCAACAATTCAAAAAAATTAGCTTTTCTTCTTCTTTTCAACGTCAACATGGCCCATTTTTCTAGCTTTAGTTTCCTTTTTGACACTTCAACTAGTCCATTATCCATGCGTGCGAAAACTTGACCCTACTCTAAATGGACCATTTAAACTTGACCTACACAAGTACACACCATGAATATAACAAGATGACTGGGCTACCCTCCAACCATTTTTACAAGGCTAACCTCAAAACTTGCTGGTTTTCATTGAGGAATACCCTTTCATTGATTGATTTAGCAGAAGGGCTCATGTACAGCACCATATCCATCTACCGATATCTCACATCAAATAAGATAGAAATAGCAAGTAAAACACAGATAACCAATGACATATCAAATAAAGGTAGCAAGCATAACATAGTTCTTAGGGGATAACACGACAGAGATAAAAAGTTCATGGTACAACCAATGACATAATTAAGATAGAAATATATAGAAGATAAAGAGCCCTAACACCCTAGGGCAAGACAAGCTCATGAGACCGGGCCTTCACCACCATCTTCACTGCCTCCTCTTCACTCTCCTCCTCTCCATGCCGTCCTCGCCGATATAGTAGGGAAGGCTGTGCATACCGTCGTGGGTGGGGAACATGCAGTCGAAGTTTGTGAAGATGTTGTGGGTTGTGAATGCGATGAATTCGCATCCACACCAAAACACCTTGCCGAGGAGGTAGTACGCATCAAATCTGTTAGTGAAGGTGATGGTGAGCCCTATCGGGGGAGTCCTGGAGTTCGGGCGCACTTCCTCCAGTCGGAACATCACCGGCGAGCCTACCGGGAGGTGGGCGAAGCCCGCACCTAGGAACCAATGGGAAAAACCCCTTGCACCCCTCTAGCGTGAGAACGCCCACACACGGAGCATCCTCTCCACGACGACGCCGACCGGATACCGTCTCTCCGGCACGGTCGATGGGAGCTGGAAGGTGGGGCTGTTGTACTGCATCCTCGCCTCGCTTTGAGAGTGCTCTGGTCTTGGGTGAATAAGAGAAGGGGGCAGAGAAAATGGATGTGTGGAGAATAGTTGGAGGGGTGGTGGTTTAAATAGGGAAAGGGGAAGGGAAGGAGAGTGGCACCGGCCGCGCTTATGTTCAAACGAGCCGCGTCGATCAATCGATATGCCACTTTAATTACCAATAGGTTTTAATTGCCACGTTGAATAGATGCGAGTGGATCGAAAAGTGTGAAACAATGATCTACATCGAGGAGACATGCGTGGGAGATGAGATGAACCAGCGGCAACAACCGCCCCTGCGTCCGTGGCGGCTCGCGTGAAAAAGAGGCCGGTCAGCGCATCGTGGCGGCGGGCAGCGGCGCATGCAGGTAGGCTAGCTACGTGCATGCATAGCAGGCTAGCTGGACATGTCGTGCATGCATAACAGGCTTCTGGTATTGCGGCATGCGCACGGCCCAACAGTCTAACCATGGCCCAACGGGCGAACAGCGGCACCGTCCGGCGCGACCCCACTCATCAGGTCCAACAGGCGACACAGTCAGCGCGGCCCCACTCCTCATAGTTAATGATCAGCACTAACCCGACGGCATCCACTGTTTTTGACCAGTTCTTAGGGTTTCGGGCAAGGGAGTGGGGAAAAGTGAGCAAAAATTAAGAGTGTGGGGATGAATGAGTATGGCTAAGGAACCAGGGGTGCAGATGTAAAAACCCTTTATATAATGCCACGGTATTTTTCGGTATTTAAGAGTATATAAGCCCATTAATGTATCCCATGTGCTCGGTTGGGCGCCCCTATGTCTCACTTAAAGCGAGACGTAGGGCAGCCTCGCCTGAAGCAAATGTCAGACTGGGTCGACCAAGCACGCGAGGCCACAACCTCATTTTTTCCTTTTTTTTTACATCTTTATTTTTGTTTTTATTTCTTTTTTAATTTTGTTTATACTTCCAAGTATTCTAAATTTATACTATGTTTCTAAATATAAGTCCCTTTAGATATTTCAATACAAACTACATATGGATGTATATAGACCTATTTTAGAGTGTAGATTCATCATTTCGCCTTGTAAGTAGTCCAGACTAAACTCTCTAAAAAGACTTATATTTAGGAACGGAGGTAGTATTTATAAAAAAACACTTTCCATAATACAATTGAAATTTTTTTATTAGGCATTTGAAAAATGTAAAATGTGTATAGAAAAATCTTACTCATGTATATGAAAAAATACAATGTGTATGAGAAAATTTGATCTTTATTTTAAAAATGTTAATCAAGCATTAGAAAAATGTTGATCTAATATTTTGAAAAATGTTACCCAACATTTGTAAAATGTAAAATGTGTAAAAAAAATCATGTATACAAAAAAATATACAATGTGTATGAAAAAGTTGATCATGTATTTAAAAAATGTTAATCAATCATTTGAAAACATGTTGATCAGGTATTTGAAACATGTTAATCAGCCATTTTAAAAAAACTAAATGTGTATAAAAAATGTTTTGCATCTATATAAAAAAAGTATACAATGTGTTTGAAAAAATGTTGATCGTGTATTTGAAAAATATTAAATGTGTATAAAAATGTTACTGATGTATACAAAAAATGTCCAAATATTTATAGAAAAATAGACATCAAAAACATATGTTTGAAAAATTGTTAATCATGTATACTAAGATTGTATACGCAATTTTAAAAAATGTTCGTTATCATAAAAAAATGTTCATCGTGTATTTGAAAGAATGTTGACCATGTATCTGAAAAAGTGTTCATAACATGTTTTTAAGAAAATGTACATCATGTATTTGAGAAATGTACAACGTGTATAAAACAATCACGTGTACATTGAGCACTGAAAAAATATACATGTGCTGAAGAAATAAGAAAGAAACATAAAGAAAATGAAGAAAACCAAGGAAAAACAAAAAAACGAAGCATAACGAAAAACAAGGAAAACCTAACCCGGTAAAAAAAGAAAAGGAACCAAAGAAAAAGGACGCCGATAACTGCCACATGTGTGGTGTATCGGGTGGTAGTGCCGCACGCCCTGTGTGGAACGGAGACGATCCGCCCGCAGGACCGCGTCCGGGCGCGCGCAGCCACAGGTCGCACGTCCGGTGTGTGATAAAATCGCTCACACGTCCGGGAAAACGACCGCGCTGCCCGCACAACCCAGCACGCCAGTCATCTTGGCCTCCTTTCGATCCCCAGTCCGACCCGCCGCTGTCTTCTCCTACCTCTCCCCTACCTACATCGCCTTCCTTCTCTAGTTGCCATGGCAACCAAAGCAGATCCATAGCACCTTCCCACCGCTAACTACCTCCCCCCCCCCCAACCCCGCTCTCCCAAGACGACCAGTTATCAACAGGTGAATCTCCGATCTCCTTCTGTTTCTCGTCCTTCTTCTGGCCAAAAAATTGAAATTGCAAAATTGACAACAAAGATGGTGACTGGATCCACGCTATCAGGGCAATACACCCCATGGATTTGTGTGTATTCGCATTTGCCAACCCACATATGCCAGATCTGCCATGTAGTATGCTAGAGTTGAGCTAAGATTATCGGTTGGCTTGGTGCGAGTAGTTGGTAATGAAGGATGCGTAGGAATCACTAAAAATAGGGAGAGAAAGGAGAAATTTGGCATGGGGACGTAGGAAAAACAATTGCCACTTGTGTTTAACATCAGTTGCCACCTGTCGTTGCCGTTAACTACCACCATGTTATCTTGTTGCTTGCCATCCTATTTTATTGGTTATTGTTATCGCTTCAAAATGATTGCTGGCACCCAGATTTCAGAAGAGAGAGTGTATGTGCATGTCCTACTTGCCATGATGTGTTGGTTGCCTACGCAGGAAATGTGATAAGATTGTCGTGTTATCTTCTATGTGCAAACAGCAAAGAATGCATTTTTTGCGGATTGTTGATGCATTCTTGTTCATGCAGTGACTGAAAACACATTGGCAGAAACAAAACGGGGAAGAATGAATCACGAAGACGGCACTAATCCTTGGCTTTCTCAAATACCGGAAACGCCCCCTTGGGATGCAGTAGAGTACAGTCAACTCATTTCTGCAGGGCCGTTGCTGCCACTACTAGAGCAGTACGCGGGCATCAGTACGATGCATGATAAACAAAAAAGAAACAGTTGCCATGTTCGTGACGATGAAGATGTCATTCTACTTATGTCCTACAATCTCATTTTTCGCAGGTTCTTATGACCAAACCACAATCAGGGGGGCACCATGGCAAGTTTAGTCACAGGGTGCTAACGCTAAAAAATGTACGGGCAACCAACTTCAAGTAGCTAATGTGGCAAATCAAGGTAACGCATACAAAAAAAGAAACTTACTGTTGTGGACATGAAATTAAACTTGCAAGGATGGCAAAAAGACTCACGAGTTACATCGGAAAAATGTAGGACCTTCATGCAGCACGTGGCATCAGGCGGCAACCATGTACCTGCCATCAACATCATACACAGGTGAGTACATGAAGTGAAGTTCTGGAAAGTGAATTAGGAGAAAGGAACATAGCTAACAGCTACAATTGCCATGCCTGGACAGCTGCAAATGCCATGCACGGACAGCTGCAGTTGCCATGCCTGGACAACTAGAGTTGCCATGTGTCATAAAATGTGATTGCAAATGTCTAAAACAAATGTGGATGACACATGTGAACAAACATGTGTGCCATGGATGCACTGCTACATGTGCCATGTTGAACAAACTATAGTTGCCATGCAATGACCAACTGCTACCATGATCGCAGGTTGTTACGGTGGAACCACATCGACAAACATCTCATGGCAAGCTTCACAGTTGAAGAACAGTGCTATTGCAGATAGAGGACATAAAATTGGAATGACAGACCATATAAGATCGACACATGCGGCACAACAAGGTAAAAAAATGTGAACCAGAAAACGGTACTGCATTTGCTTTTGTGGGGATAGCATGTGAGGAAAAGTAGATTTGTAACGGTGGTGGTGGAAAAAACAAACATAAAATGCTACCAAGTGGTCGTGCGCAAAGAGTCATCTATTGTCTTCAGGATTCGCAAATTGGTATAAGAGTGTGTGCAACATTCATGATTTACTGCATTTGCCTAGTGAGCTCAAGCCTAGAATACAAGTTTCGATGCTGGAATATACTGGTTGCCATGTAGTGGCAGCAGTAGTTGCCGTGTATGTTGGACTGTAGCTGCCATGGCTATAGAATCCAAGTTTTAATGCTAAAAGAAGCTGGTTGCCATGCATTGGCAACAGTAGTTGCCATGTTTGTTGGACTGTAGCTGCCACGACTGGAGAACTACAGTTGCCATGCATGGCCATATGCAGATTCACGGCTTAATGTGTGAATGATGTCATGCCAAATCACATGCAGTTGTCATACTCCGTTATGATAAACATGTCATTCAAGCAAAAGCTTACGCTCGTACCTGTTTTTTTATTGCAGGACCTTCAACTACAATCAACAGCGGCGTGGGGACATCTACTACGGGGAGCTCTGAGTGCACGGAGGGCACGTTCCACAAGCTAGCCAACAATCATGCCACAAACAATGCCGAGTCAGTGTCGAAAATGGCAATCGTTCCAGCAATGCCGACAAGCACACTTTTGCACACCAGCACAAGCAACACTCAAGCACATGAAACAGCCGCCGATACTGAAGTGAATGATGAAACTGATGACGAAGCACAAGGGGATGAAGATGGTGGGCAATCAGAAATCATGGTACCTCAGCCACCGTATGTTGGGCAGAGATTTGATTCGTTTGAAGATGCAAAGGAATTCTACCAGACATATGCAAAGTTCCATGGGTTTGCGGTCAACACCGAATACCATAGGAAAATTAAAAAAACTAACGAGTACAGCAGAGGTGAGATGAGGTGCTACAAGGCACGAAGGAACAAGAAGGGTAAAGATGTTGCGCCTGTCGTTCCGGAATGAAAGTGTAACGCCCCGGATTCGTTGCGCCAGGTGTCTGCCAGTTATTCGTCGTTGTTGCCATGTCATTTGCTTGCGTGTTGCACTTTGCCATGTCATCATATGCATTTCATATCATGTCATCATGTGCATTTCATTTTGCATACGTGTTCGTCTCATGCATCCGAGCATTTTTCCCGTTGTCCGTTTTGCAATCCAGCACTCCTATGTCCCCCGGCGTCCCCCTTTTGTCTTCTGTTGTGAGCGGGTATTAAACTTTCTCGGAATGGCCCGAGGTTTGCCAAGCGGACTTGGTATAGCACCGGTAGACCGCCTGTCAAGTTTCGTGCCATTTGGAGATCGTTTGATACTCCTACGGTTAACCGGGTAACCGTAAAGCCCTCTTTGAGTTGCAGCCCAACACCCCTTCCAAAGTGGCCCAAAACCCATCTAACTCCCCTCCATGCTCTCGGTCATTCGATCACGATCGCGTGGCCGAAAACCGCACCTCATTTGGACACTCCTAGCTCCCTCTACCTATATATAGGTGCCTCCCCCCTCCATTTTCGCGGATGAAACCCTAGAAATTCCCCTCGCGCCGCCGGACACCTTCTCCTCCACCGACGGACATGTACGCCCATCGCCCCTCGGCCAATCCCGAGCCGCCACGTCACCGCTCCGCCGCCAACCCTTCGCCTCCACCGCGCCGGCCCTCTCGGCCCAGTTCGGGGCCCGCCCGAGCCCATCGGGGCCCGGATGAGGCCCGCAGCCACCCGCCGCCGTCGAGCGCCCGACCTCGCCGGAGTGCCCCGGCGCCGCCGCCCCGCGGCCTCCCGCCACCGCCGCCGCGGGCGCTGCCCCGGTCGCCCTCCGCCGCCCGCTCCCGCGGCCGGAGCCCCGCGTCGCCTCCCCGCGCGCCCCCGCGCCCTCCGCCCGTGCCCGCCGCCGGTGAGCGCCGCCGCCTGCGCGCCTCCCCGCTGCCTCGCCGGTGCGGCCGCCGCCTCCGCCCGGTCGCCCCGGAGCTCCTCCGCCGCGCCCGCCGCCGGCCGGATCCAGCCGGATCCGGTCCGGGAGCACCTCCCCGCGCCGTCCTCGACCTCGCCGGAGACCTCCTTGGCCACAACTCCGGCGAGCCTCCTCCTGCTTCAAAATCCGTGCAAAACGAGGTTGACCCCGAAATCCATTAAGTCCCTGTTTTTTTTGACATAATCATGCCATGTTCGATCTGCTGTATCACCATGCAAATTGGTCCGTTTCGTGCGTGTAATATGTCAAATTGTTCGCCTCGATGAGTAATTCATTTCATTCCATTGAATCATTTTCATTTGAGATCATCTTGATGCCCGAAATGCTGTTTGAAGAGTGCATGTTGATGTTAACCTGCTGAAACTGTTATAACTTGCTCATTTGTCATTTTTACCATGATTGATGTGTGCATCCTATGGGGTTAATGTCTACATGTGTTTTGATCTATGCCATGCCATCTTTCCAGGGGTGTATGCCATGTATTTTTGTGATCAATGTGGTGACTAGCACAAGCATGCAAACTAGGCTTCGTGATATTGTTGATTTTAGTCCCTGTTCTGCTGTTATTTTGATGCCATGTAAACTTGATGCTACAGAGAGATCCATGCATATTTTGAGATACTTCAGTAAGGGTGTTTTGAACATGTGGTTTTTGTATATCCATTCATGCCCTTGTTTGCAATTATGGAGTAGCCTAGCATGTCATTTGAGTGCTCTACTTTTGCTTCAAAATGTTTCCTGGCGGATTGTTTACATGTTATTCAATTTGGCCAAGGTTGCTATATTTGATCCTTGCATGCTATGGACTTGTTCTTGACTTGGTTTGTTTCACAAACATGTCTTCTTGATGATGCTATGATTATCTTGTCATGTAATGACTTGTGGTGAGTGAATCGAGCTTGTTAAGTAGTGTACTTGTTGTTGCTGTTTTGCTAGGCTAAATCTGTTATTTCGTGATGCTATATAAACATGTTGCTAATAATCATTCTATGCATAATCTGGAGATGCTCTATAAACATGTTTTGATCTACATGTTATGCCCTATCCATCCATGCCCCTGGTTGCATTTATAGCTTGCTGTAGATTGTTCATATCTTGCTCCAAAGTTGCTCGATAATGTTGCTATCAGCCTGTTAACATTAAGTTCACTTGTTCCCATGTGTTTTGCTAGTGTTCCATGCACCCTATGAACTTGCTTTTGCCATGATTAGCTTCACCAACATGCCTTCTTACTGTTGGTTGCCTTGCCATGCCATGTATTGCTCTGTGGTGAGTGGTTCAAGCTCACCAACATGCCTACTTATTGTTGTTTCTGCCATGTATGAATCTGTAATATAACTTGCCATGTTTACATGGGTGCCATCATATTTTCCGTGACCTTTTGGCTCATGGTCAGTAAGGGACTTTTGATCTATGCATTTAGCAGTATCATGCCACGCCTTTGTTTGCCATGATACATTCCTGTAACCTGTTGTTTGCTTGCTCTAAACATTGCAACCTGATGTTATTTCCTGATAAGTCTGAAACTGTTATTATTTGCAATCTTTCCATGTCTTTTTGAGCATGTTCTAGTAGTTTCTGGAGATAGCTCAGTGTTCATGTTTTGTTATGCTTTACCTGTACTTCATGCCCATGCCTTTTGTTATTATGTTGAGATGCTGTAGCATGTTGTTTTGATGCTTGCAATATGCCTAGTTGATGTTTTGGACAGATTGTTGTTATGACTTGTATAGAGTGTATGTGTTGCACCGATGCTCCGTTTTGAGTGTGCTCTATATGAAACTTGCTTGATTTTGCATGTAGTTTCATATTACCATGTTGCATCCTTGTTTTGGTGTGTTTGCTTGATGTTTGTATGCATTTTGCATCAATGTCATGTTTAACTTGTTTTGCTCATATCTTCTAGGCTGTAGCTCCGAATCTAATGAACTTTATATGTAACTTGACTAGAATTTCGTGTAGATCCTCTTGGTGCTCTTTAACTTGCTGTTTAACAACTTGAACATAATGTTTATTCAGTTCTGGACCAATTTCGAAATATGCATATGAGGACTTACCGGAATTGTTATATGTTATTTCCGGCCTCATTTAAACTTGCCTTGATATGTTGTTCTTGTTTGCATCATCTCTTTCCATGAGTAGCTTCATGTAGCCTTGTCGTGCATCATGCTTGTTGTGCATCATGTCTTGTCTATGTGTGGTGTGTTTACCATGTTGTGTGCTTCTTCTCGATAGTTCCCGTTTCGTTGCGATCGTGAGGATGCGTTCGTCTACGTGTGGTTCGTCTTTGTGGCTTCATCCTCTTCATGGACTCGTTCTTCTTCCTTGCGGGATTTCAGGCAAGATGACCGCTACCCTGGATCTCACTACTATCATTGCTATGCTAGTTGCTTCGTTCTATCGCTATGCTGCGCTACCTATTACCTGTTTATCAAGCCATCCCATATTGCCATGAACCTCTAACCTTTGACACCTTTCCTATGCAAACCGTTGTTTGGCTATGTTACCGCTTTTGCTCAGCCCCTCTTATAGCGTTGCTAGTTGCAGGTGAAGTTGAAGATTTCTCTATGGTGGACAGGGTTATGTTGGGATATCACAATATCTCTTATATTATTAATGCATCTATATATTTTGGTAAAGGGTGGAAGGCTCGGCCTTATGCCTGGTGTTTTGTTACACTCTTGCCGCCCTAGTTTCCGTCATACCGGTGTTACGTTCCCGGATTTTGCGTTCCTAACGCGGTCGGGTGATTTATGGGACCCCCCTGACAGTTCGCTTTGAATAAAACTTGTCCAGCAAGGCCCAACCTTGGTCTTACCATTTGCCTCACCACCACCTATACCCTTCCCTTGGGTCGGCCAACCCAAGGGTCATCTTTATTTTAGCCCCCCCCCCCCGGGCCAGTGCTTGTATAAGTGTTGGTCCGAACTGAGCTGCCTGCGGGGCCACCTCGGGGAAACTCGAAGTCTGGTTTTACTCGTAGCTAGTCTCATCCGGTGTTGCCCTGAGAATGAGATATGTGCAGCTCCTATCGGGATTGTCAGCGCATCGGGCGGCTTTGCTGGTCTTGTTTTACCATTGTCGAAATGTCTTGTAAACCGGGATTCCGAGACTGATCGGGTCTTCCTAGGAGAAGGTCTATTCCTTCGTTGATCGCGAGAGCTTGTCATGGGCTAAGTTGGGACACCCCTGTAGGGTTTAAACTTTCGGGAGCCGTGTCCGCGGTTATGTGGCAGATGGGAATTTGTTAATGTCCGGTTGTAGATAACTTGGCACCAGATCCGAATTAAAACGCATCAACCGTGTGTGTAGCCGTGATGATCTCTTCTCGGCGGAGCCCGGGAAGTGAACACGGTCTTTGGGTTATGTTTGACGTAAGTAGGAGTTCAGGATCACCTCTTGATCATTGCTAGCTTCACGACCGTTCCGCTTGTTTCTCTTCTCGCTCTCATTTGCGTATGTTAGCCACCATATCATGCTTAGCCGCTGCTGCAACCTCACCACTTATCCATTCCTTACCCATTAAGCTTTGCTAGTCTTGATACGCATGGTAATGGGATTGCTGAGTCCTCGTGGCTCACAGATTACTACAACAACAGTTGCAAGTGCAGGTTTTGCGATGATCTTGATGCGAGAGCGATGTTTGCTTGTTTGGAGTTCTTCTCCTGCTTCTTCTTCGATCAAGGGATAGGTTTCAGGTCGGCAGCCTGGGCTAGCAGGGTGGATATTGTTTGAGTTTCTGTTTGTGTTTCATCCGTAGTCGGATGTTGCTCTTATGTAAGATGATGTTGTATTCATGTGGCATTGTATGCCTCTTGCATGTATCCCCATCTATTATGTAATGTTGATGTAATGATATCCACCTTGCAAAAGCGTTTCAATATGCGGGTCTATCCTTGGTGGGACCTTCGAGTTCCTTTTGGATAGGGTCGTATATTGGGCGTGACAAGTTGGTATCAGAGCCTCGACCGACCCTAGGAGCCCCCCTTGATTGATCGTGTAGTTCGGCCGTTGTTGAGTCTAGAACAAAATTGTTTTCTGAGTCTAGTTATATCGGAGAGTAGGAATTCTTTTTACTCCTCTGCCCCTTCGTCGCTCTGGTGAGGAATCTTGACGTAGGTGTTTTGAATTACTCCTCTTCCCGTTCAAATTTTTCTTTAGGATCACGTGGTTAGTTTCGTGAGTTGTCCATCCTCTTTTGTCCGGTGCAGTTCTCGTCAAGTTGACTCGAGCCTCTTTATCGTTGTCAAGTTCAATCCTCAGTTGTTTTCTTTTCCCACCCGCCCTCCCTTCTTCTTTCCGAATCCGGAGTCCGTGATCGAGTATCCATTCTATCCGTGCGAAGCCTTTGCTTTCTCTCCCCAATAATTTTTAACCGGTGTTTTCTCTTCAAGATATTCGTCGGTTTCCCCTTCCAAGTTCCTTTGTTTTCCCGCCCTCCCACCCTCTTATTCCCGGAGTTCGAGTTTCTTCCGACCATCATTTTCATTCGTGTGGAGCATCTTCAGTTTTTCGTCAATTTTCTCAACCGGTGAATTCTCGTCTCGTTCGTCATTCTTCATCTCTTTTTCTTTCCGGTGGATCCGAATTCAAGTTTTTCATTGTCAATTGTATTCTTTCCCTCGGCTCAAATATTTCCCTTTGCTCGTTCGCCTCTCGCCAGTTAATCCTTCCGGAGTGCTCAAGACATCTCAAGAGATTCGTCTGTGTTTGAATTAATTCGAGGTTGTCACCTCATTCAAATATTTTAATTGTTCCGGTGCATCATATATCTGTTCAACAATCCTTTCCAACGGTGTTATCTCTTCAGTGGGCCCTAACCCACAGGTCTTTTCCCAGGATCTTACCTGACTCTTCTAATTCCCCCGGAGTTATTCTCAATTCTTTTCAAGTGTGACGTAAGAATGGATTGCATCAGTCATATCTTTTCCAAGATCGATTTCAAATCATTTTCATTGTTGGCTCAACCTTTTGCTTTTCATTCTCCCGGAGTATCTCAGTAATTTTGGTGGTGTTTCTCGCTATCATTTGAAGATTGAAGAAGAGTTTTTCCTCTAAATCTTGTCCGTTCTCCCGGAGATTCGCGGTGCTAGCTCGATGTTATCCTATCAAATTGTTTCAGGTCATGCAAATTCTTTTCATCCATCCAGAGTATGTCAGGAGTTGTTTTCCCGTTTCTTTTCACCGAGGCCATCATTCCAGTTATCGTTCTCTATTTATCCCGGTGCTTCATTCAAGTGTTCTTTAATCAGCTCATGATCTCTTTGTCCGTTTGCATCTAAATCCCCTCGAGCATATTGGTTCTTCTAATTCTTCCCGGTGATTCAGTCTCTTTCATCAGTCATTTTCGAATTCTTACGGTGGTTCGTTCAAGATTCTTTTTCCTTGATTATCATATTATTTCATTCGTTCTTTTCAATCCTACCGATGGTTCATGAAGACCTTCTCAAGTTTGCGATATTTCCCTTCTCAATCCTTTCTCAAGAAGAATAAGTAGTATGCTAAATCCATTGCTTGTCATCAATTTAATTTGATGAAGGATAAGCGTGCAATAAATCTTATTCTTATTTCATCCTAGCGAGTAATCCCTTCCTTCGGAGTTTGTTCTTGAGGAATAAATTCTAGTTCCAAGTGTTTTTCATCTTTTCTTTTCCGGAGTTCAAATTTCCTCGGCCATCTCGTCGGAACCTCCATCTAAATCATCGTAAGATTTAATCTTATTCTTTCATCCTTCATTCTATCTCACCATCCTTTTGTTAACGGAGTTCTTCATGGTGGTTCTTCGTGATTCAATATTCTTCAAGAGTTCATCAAGTGTCATCCCATCCTCTCTAACTCGTGTTCTATTCTTTCCATGTTCAGCCGGAGTGCTACCTAAATCCTTTCAGTCTTATTCGTTTGTTATCTCGTTCTAACCAGAGTGATTTCATAGTCTATCTGATTCCGTGAGCTTTCGATTCTCGTCATCCTCGTCGTTCCTCTCTTCTTCTCGGGTGCTCTCGATTCTTTGCTTCTTCTCTTGAGTTCTTGTTTCACCTCATCCTTTTTCCCTTCCGTCTCGGTCCTAAGATCTCGGTACGAGATCTCTTGTTAGTGGAGGAGTGTTGTAACGCCCCGGATTTGTTGCGCCAGGTGTCTGCCAGTTATTCGTCGTTGTTGCCATGTCATTTGCTTGCGTGTTGAACTTTGCCATGTCATCATATGCATTTCATATCATGTCATCATGTGCATTTCATTTTGCATACGTGTTCGTCTCATGCATCCGAGCATTTTTCCCGTTGTTCGTTTTGCAATCCGGCACTCCTATGTCCCCCGGCGTCCCCCTTTTGTCTTCTGTTGTGAGTGGGTATTAAAATTTCTCGGAATGGCCCGAGGTTTGCCAAGCGGCCTTGGTATAGCACCGATAGACCGCCTGTCAAGTTTTGTGCCATTTGGAGATCGTTTGATACTCCTACGGTTAACCGGGTAACCGTAAAGCCCTCTTTGAGTTGCAGCCCAACACCCCTTCCAAACTGGCCCAAAACCCATCTAACTCCCCTCCATGCTCTCGGTCGTTCGATCACGATCGCGTGGCCGAAAACCGCACCTCATTTGGACACTCCTAGCTCCCTCTACCTATATATAGGTGCCTCCCCCCTCCATTTTCGCGGATGAAACCCCAGAAATTCCCCTCGCGCCGCCGGACACCTTCTCCTCCACCGACGGACATGTCCGCCCGTCGCCCCTCAGCCAATCCCGAGCCGCCATGTCACCGCTCTGCCGCCAACCCTTCGCCTCCACCGCGCTGGCCCTCTCGGCCCAGTTCGGGGCCCGCCCGAGCCCATCGGGGCCCGGACGAGGCCCGCAGCCACCCGCCGCCGCCGAGCGCCCGACCTCGCCGGAGTGCCCCGGCGCCGCCGCCCCGCGGCCTCCCGCCGCCGCCGCTGCGGGCGCTGCCCCGGCCGCCCTCCGCTGCCCGCTCCCGCGGCCGGAGCCCCGCGTCGCCTCCCCGCGCGCCCCCGCGCCCTCCGCCCGTGCCCGCCGCCGGCGAGCGCCGCCGCCTGCGCGCCTCCCCGCTGCCTCGCCGGCGCGGCCGCCGCCTCCGCCCGGTCGCCCCGGAGCTCCTCCGCCGCGCCAGCCCGTGCCTACCCGCGCGCCTCCCGCACCCGCCGACGCCCGGATCCGGCCGGATCCGGTCCGGGAGCACCTCCCCGCGCCGTCCTCGACCTCGCCGGAGACCTCCTCGACCACAACTCCGGCGAGCCTCCTCCTGCTTCAAAATCCGTGCAAAACGAGGTTGACCCCGAAATCCGTTAAGTCCCTGTTTTTTTTGACATAATCATGCCATGTTCGATCTGCTGTATCTCCATGCAAATTGGTCCGTTTCGTGCGTGTAATATGTCAAATTGTTCGCCTCGATGAGTACTTCATTTCATTCCATTGCATAATTTTCATTTGAGCTCATATTGATGCCTGAAATGTTGTTTGAATAGTGCATGTTGATGTTAACCCGCTGAAACGGTTATAACTTGCTCACTTGTCATTTTTACCATGATTGATGTGTGCATCCTATGGGGTTAATGTCTACATGTGTTTTGATCTATGACATGCCATCTTTCCAGGGGTGTATGCCATGTATTTTTGTGATCAATGTGGTGACTAGCACAAGCATGCAAACTAGGCTTCGTGATATTGCTGATTTTAGTCCCTGTTCTGCTGTTATTTTGATGCCATGTAAACTTGATACTACAGAGAGATCCATGCATATTTTGAGATACTTTAGTAAGGGTGTTTTGAACATGTGGTTTTTGTCTATCCATTCATGCCCTTGTTTGCAATTATGGAGTAGCCTAGCATGTCATTTGAGTGCTCTACTTTTGCTTCAAAATGTTTCCTGGCAGATTGTTTACATGTTATTCAATATGGCCAAGGTTGCTATATTTGATCCTTGCATGCTATGGACTTGTTCTTGAATTGGTTTGTTTCACAAACATGTCTTCTTGATGATGCTATGCTTATCTTGTCATGCAATGACTTGTGGTGAGTGAATCGAGCTTGTTAAGTAGTGTACTTGCTGTTGCTGTTTTGCTAGGCTGAATCTGTTATTTCGTGATGCTATATAAACATGTGTGTTTTGATCTATGTCATGCCATCTTTCCAGGGGTGTATGCCATGTATTTTTGTGATCAATGTGGTGACTAGCACAAGCATGCAAACTAGGCTTCGTGATATTGCTGATTTTAGTCCCTGTTCTGCTGTTATTTTGATGCCATGTAAACTTGATGCTACAGAGAGATCCATGCATATTTTGAGATACTTCAGTAAGGGTGTTTTGAACATGTGGTTTTTTTCTATCCATTCATGCCCTTGTTTGCAATTATGGATTAGCCTAGCATGTCATTTGAGTGCTCTACTTTTGCTTCAAAATGTTTCCTGGCAGATTGTTTACATGTTATTCAATATGGCCAAGGTTGCTATATTTGATCCTTGCATGCTATGGACTTGTTCTTGACTTGGTTTGTTTCACAAACATGTCTTCTTGATGATGCTATGCTTATCTTGTCATGAAATGACTTGTGGTGAGTGAATCGAGCTTGTTAAGTAGTGTACTTGCTGTTGCTGTTTTGCTAGGCTGAATCTGTTATTTCGTGATGCTATATAAACATGTTGCTACTAATCATTCTATGCATAATCTGGAGATGTTCTATAAACATGTTTTGATCTACACGTTATGCCCTATCAATCCATGCCCCTGGTTGCATTTATAGCTTGCTGTAGATTGTTCATATCTTGCTCCAAAGTTGCTTGATAATGTTGCTATCAGCCTGTTAACATTAAGTTCACTTGTTCCCATGTGTTTTGCTAGTGTTCCATGCACCCTATGAACTTGCTCTTGCCATGATTAGCTTCACCAACATGCCTTCTTACTGTTGGTTGCCTTTCCATGCCATGTATTGCTCTGTGGTGAGTGGTTCAAGCTCACCAACATGCCTACTTATTGTTGTTTCTGCCATGTATGAATCTGTAATATAACTTGCCATGTTTACATGGGTGCCATCATATTTTCTGTGCCCTTTTGGCTCATGGTCAGTAAGGGACTTTTGATCTACGCATTTAGTAGTATCATGCCATGCCTTTTTTTGCCGTGATACGTTCCTGTAACCTGTTGTTTGCTTGCTCTAAACATTGCAACCTAATGTTATTTCCTGAGAAGTCTGAAACTGTTATTATTTGCAATCTTTCCATGTCTTTTTGAGCATGTTCTAGTAGTTTCTGGAGATAGCTCAGTGTTCATGTTTTGTTATGATTTACCCGTACTTCATGTCCATGCCTTTTGTTATTATGTTGAGATGCTGTAGCATGTTGTTTTGATGCTTGCAATATGCCTAGTTGTTGTTTTGGACAGATTGTTGTTATGACTTGTATAGAGTGTATGTGTTGCACCGATGCTCCGTTTTGAGTGTGCTCTATATGAAACTTGCTTAATTTTGCATGTAGTTTCATATTACCATGTTGCATCCTTGTTTTGGTGTGTTTGCTTGATGTTTGTATGCATTTTACATCAATGTCATGTTTAACTTGTTTTGCTCATATCTTCTAGGCCGTAGCTCCGAATCTAATGAACTTTATATGTAACTTGACTAGAATTTCGTGTAGATCCTCTTGGTGCTCTTTAACTTGCTGTTTAACAACTTGAACATAATGTTTATTCAGTTCTGGACCAATTTCGAAATATGCATATGAGGACTTACCGGAATTGTTATATGTTGTTTCCGGCCTCATTTAAACTTGCCTTGATATGTTGTTCTTGTTTGCATCATCTCTTGCCATGAGTAGCTTCATGTAGCCTTGTCGTGCATCATGCTTGTTGTGCATCATGTCTTGTCTATGTGTGGTGTGTTTACCATGTTGTCTGCTTCTTCTCGATAGTTCCCGTTTCGTTGCGATCGTGAGGATGCGTTCGTCTACGTGTGGTTCGTCTTCGTGGCTTCATCCTCTTCATGGACTCGTTCTTCTTCCTTGAGGGATTTAAGGCAAGATGACCGCTACCCTGGATCTCACTACTATCATTGCTATGCTAGTTGCTTCGTTCTATCGCTATGTTGCGCTACCTATTACCTGTTTATCAAGCCATCCCATATTGCCATGAACCTCTAACCTTTGACACCTTTCCTATGCAAACCGTTGTTTGGCTATGTTACCGCTTTTTCTCAGCCCCTCTTATAGCGTTGCTAGTTGCAGGTGAAGTTGAAGATTTCTCTATGGTGGACAGGGTTATGTTGGGATATCACAATATCTCTTATATTATTAATGCATCTATATATTTTGGTAAAGGGTGGAAGGCTCGGCCTTATGCCTGGTGTTTTGTTCCACTCTTGCCGCCCTAGTTTCCGTCATACCGGTGTTATGTTCCCGGATTTTGCATTCCTAACGCGGTCGGGTGATTTATGGGACCCCCCTGACAGTTCGCTTTGAATAAAACTTGTCCAGCAAGGCCCAACCTTGGTCTTACCATTTGCCTCACCACCACCTATACCCTTCCCTTGGGTCGGCCAACCCAAGGGTCATCTTTATTTTAGCCCCCCCCCCCGGGCCAGTGCTTGTCTAAGTATTGGTCCGAACTGAGCTGCCTGCGGGGCCACCTCGGGGAAACTCGAAGTCTGGTTTTACTCGTAGCTAGTCTCATCCGGTGTTGCCCTGAGAACGAGATATGTGCAGCTCCTATCGGGATTGTCGGCGCATCGGGCGGCTTTGCTGGTCTTGTTTTACCATTGTCGAAATGTCTTGTAAACCGGGATTCCGAGACTGATCGGGTCTTCCTGGGAGAAGGTCTATTCCTTTGTTGATCACGAGAGCTTGTCACGGGCTAAGTTGGGACACCCCTGCAGGGTTTAAACTTTCGAGAGCCGTGCCCGCGGTTATGTGGCAGATGGGAATTTGTTAATGTCCGGTTGTAGATAACTTGGCACCAGATCCGAATTAAAACGCATCAACCGTGTGTGTAGCCGTGATGGTCTCTTCTCGGCGGAGTCCGGGAAGTGAACACGGTCTTTGGGTTATGTTTGATGTAAGTAGGAGTTCAGGATCACCTCTTGATCATTGCTAGCTTCACGACCGTTCCGCTTGTTTCTCTTCTCGCTCTCATTTGCGTATGTTAGCCACCATATCATGCTTAGCCGCTGCTGCAACCTCACCACTTATCCATTCCCTACCCATTAAGCTTTGCTAATCTTGATACCCATGGTAATGGGATTGCTGAGTCTTCGTGGCTCACAGATTACTACAACAACAGTTGCAGGTACAGGTTTTGCGATGATCTTGACGCGAGAGCGATGTTTGCTTGTTTGGAGTTCTTCTCCTGCTTCTTCTTCGATCAAGGGATAGGTTCCAGGTCGGCAGCCTGGGCTAGCAGGGTGGATATTGTTTGAGTTTCTGTTTGTGTTTCATCCGTAGTCGGATGTTGCTCTTATGTAAGATGATGTTGTATTCATGTGGCATTGTATGCCTCTTGCATGTATCCCCATCTATTATGTAATGTTGATGTAATGATATCCACCTTGCAAAAGCATTTCAATATGCGGGTCTATCCTTGGTGGGACCTCCGAGTTCCTTTTGGATAGGGTCGCATATTGGGCGTGACAGAAAGAGAGGTATCATTGTCAACACGGAATGCCCTGTCCGGTGTAAGCTGAACGTAGATGGAGCACAGTGGGTGGTCACTGAATATTTTGACGAGCACAACCACAAACTCATAAAGAAGTTTGACTTGGTAAAATTTCTGACTGCCCACAAAGGATTCACCCCCCTCGAGAAGAAATTCATAAAGCTGCTACATGATTGTAACATCGGTCCATCAAGAATGGTCCAAATACTATCCCTCATCCACAGCAAAAATGGGACTCTGAGTTGCATGACCTACATACCAGCAGACGTCACAAACCTATGGGCAAAGTACCGTAGAGAGAGCAAGTTGGCTGACATAGAAGCTACGATAGCCTACTTCGATGAGAAAGCGAAGGAAGATCCAGATTTCTTCTATAGGATAAGATTGGACGATGAGGACCGTGTCAGGAACATGTATTGGGTGGATGGTGCTACAAGAAGAGCCTACAAACATTTCCAAGATTGCATTTCGTTCGACGCGACATATCTCACTAATATGTACAAGATGCCATGCGCTCCATTCATAGGAATAAAGAACCACAATCAGTCATTGCAGTTCGGATGCGGGCTCGTTCGGAACGAAGACATAGATGGGTACACTTGGCTGTTCAAGACCTTCTTGGAGTGCATGGGTGGACTTGCTCCGATGAACATAATAACAGACCGAGATTTTAGCATGCGTGCAGGCATAGAGGAGGTCTTTCCGTTGGCAGTGCATAGGCACTGCAGGTGGCACATTATAAAGAAGGCTAAGGAGACGCTAGGACCGTTCTTTGCTGACCGTCCAGAGCTGCACAAGGCATTCGAGCTGTGCGTGGACCACAGCTTGACGGTGGAGGAGTTTGAAAGGAGATGGATGGCTATGATTGAAACATATCAAGTCCAAGACAACAAGACGCTTACTAGCCTGTGGCAGAAGCGAATGTACTGGGTGCCGGCCTACTTCATGCAGTGCTTCTTCCTGTTTCTGCAGACTACGCAACGCAGCGAGGGGTTTAATGCTGTTTTGAAGCGGTACATGAGCCCTGGCAACTCATCGTTGCAATTTGCCAAGCAATACACCACTTTGCAACAAAAAATACTGGGATCTGAGCTACATCAAGAAGCAAACACCGCGCTCAAGCAGCCAAAATTGCTAACGTATTTACCGATGGAGAGGCAGATGAGCAAGATATACACCAACAAGATTTTTAACAAGTCAGTTGTGTTACAATCTTATTTGCACAAGCATGAAGGTGGTAGGTGCCATGTAGAATGCAATGCAGTTGAAAAGCTTATTTGAAAATGAAGATTTTTTGAAAGTAGCCATTGAGTACAGAGTAACCATGATATGTAGTTGCCATGTTTAATGAACTACAGTTTGCCATGTTTAATGAACTACAGTTGCCATGTTTAATCAACTGCAGTTGCCATGTTTGATGAGCTGCAGTTGCCATGTCTGATGAACTGCAGTTGCCATGTTTAATGAACTGTACTTCCATTGGCCATGATGGTATGGAATGCAAATGCCAATTAAAGATGTTATGCAATTGCCATGTTTACTCAACTACAGTTGCCATGTTTAATGAACTGCAGTTGCCATGTTTAATGAACTGTAGTTTCCATGTTTAAACGAACTGTACTTCCATTGCCATGATGGTATGGAATGCACATGCCAATTAAAAATGTTATGCATTTGCCAAGTGAAAAAATATCATGCAGATACCATAGCCATCATTCATTTTAGATGCCTTTCCTACATTACAGCCTACAACAACATAAGGTGCTACAAAAAACATCACACAAGAGTTCAACAAAACCACACAAAACTTGTAGATTCTAGGAAGAAATAAAGCGTGCCAGCATGTACACGTCTTTCCAGGTGGACGAACATACGTTCAAGGTGTGTTCTATCTTGGGCATGTCGGATTCAGAACCTGAAGACCCAGACAAGGGAAGGAACTACTTTGTAAAGGCCTTGATAAGCGAAGGTGAATACTACTGCCAATGCTGCAAATTTGAACTGGACGGGATTGTGTGCTGTCACATACTGAAAGTAATGGACATGAATGCGGTGACACGAATGCCCCGCCATTTCATACGACAGCGATGGACTTGGGACGCTGACGATGCATTAGGGTCGCAAACATCAAATGCAGTTTTGGTTGTGCATGATGAGAGACCAGAGTCAGCCATGGATGTCGTGAGGCACGTTGTGTTGACAAAGAACTATGCTGAACTAATAGATGAAGCATGCAAGAGTGATGAGACAGCGAGGGTCGCAGAAAAACACAAGAAGGCCCTGAAAAGAGAGCTTGATGAGATCAAGGAGAGGAAAGTTGAGGAAGCCTTACACAGGTTCCCCTGTACCACAAGTGTGCTTCGTCCACGGGGCCATCATCTGAAAACTCAAAGGTAGGATCTGGAACAGCAAGCACACAAACCCAGGTCAGGAACCCGCCCCGTTCCATCACAAAGGGGCGTCCAAAAGAGATAAGATACAAATCGGGATTGGAGATTCAAGCAAAGCACAAGAAAATAAAGAAAGGGACGAGCAATCCGTAAGCAACATTGGAGCACTGTGACTTGGTTGTTGGTGACATTTTTTGCAAGCTAGATTCTATAAATTTGTAAAAATGGGAGAATGACTCTTGAGGTGCAACAGAATCTGAAAGGAAATGCCATGAATCAATGACTGCAGTTGCCATGTGTGTGGTACTGAATTTGCCATGTCTTTTCATCTGAATTTGCCGTGTATTTTCTACTGAATTTTCCATGTTATTTCAACTGAATCTACCATGCATGTTCTACTGAATCTACCATGCCTTTTCTACTGAATCTGCCATGTTAGTTCTACTGAATATGCCATGTTATTTATACTGAGTTTGCCATCGCGTATATTTCTGTGTTCAGTCAACACATTTTAGTTCACACATATTTTATTGTGTGTAAACTATGGAAAACAAGTTGAAACTATCACGTGCAAAAACCGTAAGGTTACGGCTGCGTACAAACTACCATGCTAGCCGATATAGTTAGCAATGCAAAAAACCACAAAGCCAAACGAGAAAGAACGATAACTTTCACTAACCATGACTGATCAACTACATTTGCATGTTTTCAGACATCATAGACGCATTCAAAACACTAAACTAGTAGTACAAAACCACAAACGCATGGTAATACTGAAAACACATAAACGTATCTGCTGTCACACCTAAGTAGGTTCACATCCACACATATATTACAAACTTTTCAACTGTCGCTCACATGCCACCACTGTATACTAGGCTACAGGAAGATGCAGTCATAGCATATTACACAGACATATTTTTGAAAGAAACAAGGTAATACCTTACATTCCTCGGCAACAGAATGTAAGGTAGGCGTTCGGTGTGGATCACCACGTGATCACTTGTACTTCTTGGTGGCTTTCTTGACAGCTTCCTCTATAAACTCTCGTGCGTTGGACCGCGTGTTGAAATCTTCTTTCATCAACCAGTTCCATGTGTAAATTTTGTGGAGCTCGACGACCATTGCAGCTATGACGACAAGGACCCGTCGACCTTCCCACTTAGCAAGGTATTCCAACGTGTGAAAGCCACAGTCGTGCCTATAAAACAAAAGAATCAGGTGAACTCAAGAAAACAGAGAAGAAATCATAAACTTCAATGAAGATGTGGCACGAGGGTTAGCATTGGTGTAGAGGACACATGAAAAAAATATAGTAATTACCGTTTCCTTGCTTCGTAGTCGCAGCGTACTCGATTGGAAAATGTCTGATCTGGACCTTTGAGTTTTCGTAGTGACGGTTCCATGTCTCTTTGAGGTTGTTGATGAAGTATTCAGCATGCATAGTAAGGTCTTTATCAGCTTCTAAACGCACTGAATCAAGCACCTCAAATCGTTGGTTCTTGAGGTCAAGGCAAATCGCGTAGTGGTGACCACACTTGTCGTGTGGGTCGTGTGGTGCAAGTTCCTGGAACATGAGGAACAGGACCTGCAAGTAAAAAAAGGAAAGAAAAGGCAGAGTTCACATCAAAAACAGAAATGATGTAGTTGGAAAAAATGATGTATAAGGATATCGTCGGTTGCACTAAGAGGCACATGAATGACATAAAAGCAACAGGTGTCCAAAAAAGTACACCATCATATAAAATGTGTAGTTGCACTGTGTAATTGAAAGAAGTTGCCATCCATGTATGGACTAAGTTGCCCAGTATTATAGTTGGAGTTGCCACATAACTTGCATTAAGAAACAAAGTAAACTCATTTTACATGGCAGATGTTGCCACATGAAACAGCTGTCACGAAATAGGGTGTAGCCCACATGTGAAGCATATCTACTGGCAAAAACATACCCGGGGGGATGTGCAAAAAGGGAAGGAATACTCACACATTTCTTCATTGTGAGCTTGAAATCACCATGCGCAGCAAAATGCTTCCTCGGGATTTTGTGGTGGAAGTCACCATCCCATATTTTGCAGGTCACGCTGTACTGCATGATTGTTTTGTTGGGAGACATATCCATATGCCTGTTGATGAAGTCAATCCCACATGCAACTACATTCTTCGACATTTTACCGAGTGGCCTCATAGATTCGGCAAGATCACCCAGGTCAACGTATGTCGCATCGCATTGTATGATCTTGGTTCTGTCCAAACATGAGCTGTATGAAAATGATATAACATGAAAGAATCATGTCTACTAAGTAAAAAAGAAATAAAACGTAAACAGAGCATATCTAGAATAGCAAGGAAGAAAAAGTAAAAAGAGGAAATCAATTGAGAGGTTATGTGGCGTGGTCATTACGCTTTCAGCTCCTTCATATGCTTGTTGTTGGACCTCGCATTTCCAAAGCGCTTGACAATATCATACAGCTGGTTCTAATCCTTCGTGGCCTTGACTTCTGGCTCATAGTCATCTGCCGATGGTGCGTGAACTACCCTATGCTGCCTCACAGAACCAGGGGTGGCACTTCTAATGGTATCCTTGGATACCAACTCAGTAGGCATGTTAGAACTTGATTTCCCCTGACCTCGTGAGGACCTCCTCTGCAATGCTGCCTCCTAAATCCTGCGGTAAGCTTCATCAAGTGACAGCGTAATCTCCTCGAGAGTGGCTGCAATCATCAGAAAAGTGGGTTAGGATACCTGGGAAATAAAATAAGTTAATTGTGTAAAGAAAGGGTGTAGAATTTGAAAAATGTAGGTGCAAAATAGGGAGTTGCCATGTGGAGGCAACTACAGTTGCTAAGTGTAATGAACTGTAGTTGCCATCTGACAACTACTGAAGTTGCCATGTGGGTTGAACTGCAGTTGCCCATGTTGTATCAACTCCAGTTGCCATGTGCTTGCCGAATGGAAAAATGCAACATGGCAACAAAAAATGTAGGTGACATTGTGTAGCAAAATCCAGTTGCCATCTTCATCAGATAACTTTTGCCATCACCAGTGAGAAGCCAAAAAAAAAGCTTGGCACAAAATTCAGATTAGAAAAATGTGTGCAACAAAATGACAAACGCATAAAAAGTGTACCTTGCACAATCGGCTCTGCAAACTTCACAGCCTTCCTGCCCTCAGCCATTGGCTGCGCCATCATTGGGGCCATGCCAGCCAGGAAAGCAAAGGCAACTGGCATAGGATCGTGCACCCCTGGTTGATCTTGACTGATGCCAAGGCTAAAGCTCGGTGGGGTGAAGGCCATTGGGTGCCTCTCCTTCCTACTAGCCGGACCACAAACAACTTGCGGAGCAGAATCTAGGGGTGAAAGATCAACAAACATTTCTGCCTCGTCTGCTGCAGAATCATCAGGCTTATTAGTAGGGCGGGGCGTGTGGTCAGTGGTATCAGTCGCAACTTTCTTGCCAATCTTCTTGTTTGGGTTGTAGGGGACACCAATGTTGACTGGGAGCTTAGAAGTATGCAAATTTAAGTTGGGGTTCTCCACGGCAGGTAAAGACGTAGTCTGCTCCGGACGTTCACCTCTGTCAGTCGTGCCCGACTTGCCACCTGGGTCAGTTGTACTCTGGTCTTCCGTTTTCTCCATAACATTGCTTTTGGGATGTGGTGGGAACAGTGTGGACGCAGGCACGTAACCAGAGTCATCTCTGCTGCTCCTAGCTACAACTGGTGCATTGGGTATATCTGCAGATTGCTTGCGGGGGCTACGACGCCTAGGTGGAAGACTAGCTCACGAAACGGTCACCTTAGCAACCTCTGGAACACCAGAAGCTGGAGCTGTTGTGCCAAGACTCTCACCTGTGGATGGCATATCAGTCTGAACTATCGCCTCAGCCCCTTCTTTCGTGGATGCAGAAGTGCCACCACCCATGCGCTTGGAATCCGTATTAGATGAGAGGGAATCTTCCTTGCTTAGGTTGATCTCAGGGGCGTCCACTTCAACACTTGCTGATCGGGTGGCATGGCTCACAGCAGCATCCTTCATTGCCAGCAGAGTGGGCAATATCTCAACAGTCCTGGCAGATACTGACTCATCACTCCCAGATGTACGGATGCCTGTTGTTGTAGCTTGCACATCTGCAACCGACGGAGATGCTGGGCCGCTTGCATCAGAGCAAGTGGGAACAGTGGACGGTGCAGCAACAGCTTTGTCGACTCGCGCCTCATGAGAATTTGAATTGCCGCATGTCGACAGCTTTGAGTGTATGCGTTCGAGTGGGTCTCTCGGGTTCTGCTTGGTCACGCGTGTGGTAGTCTTCTTCACCCTGCAAAAAAGCACGTGAACTTGTTAAAAATTAAACAAAACAGTTGCCATGGTAACCATCTTGAAAAATGGAAAAATGTGTGATGTGCCAGAGCTGCCATTTCAGAACTAGGTCTGGGATGAGCACACATGACAACGTAGGGGGGGCTAGAAGCCAGTGGAAAGTTGGTAGTTGCCACATAGGTGGAATAAGAATTGCCATGTGGCCTAGTTAGCAGTTGCCATGTAGGACAAGCAGGAGTTGCCATGCAGTAAAAAAAAAGATCATGGGAAAACAGCAGTTGCCATGTGGGACTGATGGCAGTAGCCCATGTGGCAAGCTGGACAGCTGCATTGAAAAGCAAAAATATAGCACTATGACATTGAAAGAATAGGGATAACCTACTTCTTGACTGTCTTCCTCAAGTCTACCAACACGACAGGATCCCCGGTGTCGTGGATTTGTCACGGCAGATGTCTTAGTAAAAGGACTTAGTCGTGGAGCCATCGCTACGGGTTTACTTGAAGGGGTTAAAGCGGACACAAAGACACGAGGGTTTTATACTAGTTCGGCCCCTTCGGTGAAGGTAAAAGCCTACGTCTAGTTGTGATGGAATTGATGTGGTCTCGATGGCTAGGGAGCAAACAAGCTTCGCCTAGGCTCGAGTTGTTGGTTGTCTGTCTTGAACCGCCGCCGGGTCGTCCCCTTATATACACGGGTGACGCCCGTCGGTCCATAGAGTCCCAACCGGTTCATACTCGTATTCCGGTTGGTATCTCTCTATTCCTAACTTACAATACAAGTCATACATCAGGCCGGTTTACGGCTACATGTTCTAACCGACTATAGGCCTTGGGCCTTCATCTGCTTATACCACTAATGAAGTTAACCCGGCCCAAGTAGGCCGGTTTACGCCTAGTGGTAATATCCCCAACATTAGGCCCCATATTGATTTGAACTGGTTCATGTCAATCCTTCACACAATCTTACGTCTTGGATATCTTCTGGTAATTGGTAAACCTCCATGTCGTCATCATTTTTGGTTGCTATAAACCGGCATGACGTCATCAGTTTTGGTTACTGTAAACCGGCATGACGTCATCATGAAATTTATAACACCCTCTTAATAACAGCTCCTAGATCCGCGCGCTTGACCTAGCTCGGTTGCCTTATAAATAAGACCGAAGGGTCATTTCTTTTCTTTCCCCTTCGTCCCTTCTTCTTCTTCTTCCTCACGTCGCTGGCTTTGGAGCTCTGCCACCGCCGTCGACCTCTGCCTCGTCTCGGGCCGCTGCATCAACCTGAACGTACCAGAGTATTGCGGCATCTTCCCGCATCTTCTCCATTCCCGGTAAGCTTTCTCTCCTCCTTAACCTAGATCTGTTCTTAGGGTTCCATGTTCATGCTGTGTTCATCGCGCGCTCATATCCGTTCTCTGATCTTGAACGAATCCATGAACTCTTGCTGTGTTTAGTAGCGATCCCTAAGCATCCGCTTGCAATTTCTCATCTAAGCCCATAGATCTCCCGCACATATCCGCTCAATGGTTCACCTCTGTTTCTGCCTTACTCTTCGAAATATTTCCTATTTTTTGTGCACTTGTTGTAGATCCGCGGTCGTAACACGATTTTGTGAAACTTGTTTCTGCATACCTAGTTATCCATAGCTTCAATTGCTTCCGATGCTTAGGTCAGGCGGTTTAACTTCATCATAGGAAAAAAATTGCTAAATCGGTATATATGTCATTAGTCCCCTGGTTGAACCGCCAGAATCCATATGATGCCGCGTTGTAGAAGACCGGTTTATAGGTACTGCCTCCGGTTTATCGTAGTAGATCAACACCTTTTTATCCGGCATGTCCTTGAACCGGATCACCTATTTCTTGTAGATCTCGTCATGGCCAAACAAGTGTATGAGTGCAACTGGGTTCCCTCTCGCGTCACAGAATCACAGTTGGACGATCTAGTCCTGATCGGCGCTTTGGATAGTAAAGATACGATCCACTGGAGGGTTCCTGGAGATGAATGTCCTCCCACGCCCCAGGAAGGAGAGGTCGTGGTCTTCGCAGATCACATGGCCCGGGGCTTCAAACCGCCCGGCTCTAAATTTTATCGGGATGTGTTAGCCAACTTTCAGCTCCGTCCACAGGATATTGGCCCCAACTCGGTCACCAATCTATGTCACTTTCAAGCACTTTCTGAGGCATACCTTCAAGAGGAACCTTCAGTCGAGCTGTTTAGAGATCTCTTTCATCTGAACCGCCGCACTGAATTCACCGACGGTCCTAATACCGAACTGGGCGGTATGGCCATTCAGAAAAGGAAGGAAATCACCTATCCCCACGTCAAACTCCATACTCACCCCAAGGAGTGGAACGCAACTTGGTTTTATTGCAAGGATACCTCCCCTAACAATGAAAATCCCTTGCCTGGCTTCCGTCCGGAACGGCTCAGCAACACTCACCCTTTTCCACAAAGGCTAAGCGCCAAGGAGAGAATTAAGTATGCTCCTCAGCTGTCCAAGCTCCGAGCCTTTATGGCCAACGGTTTAACAGGAATAGATCTTGCATGCTGCTAGATATCATGGAGCATACTGCCTCTGAGCCGGCGCCCTGGTTTGATGTGCGAGTACACTGGCAGCGTCGATGACCCACTCCGACATATCAAGATCCAAGTCTCCGACGACGAAGTCACAGAATCTGTAAAGAAGATGTTGAATGAACCGGAACACCTCTGTGCTCAAACCGGTCTGCTTCCTTACTGCACTACCAACGAACCGCCAGCGGTAAGATTTAAATTGCTCTATTATTGAACCTGTTACTGCTTTATCTGCCTGACCTTTAATTATTGCTGATCCAGAGTGACAATCCGTTTTGGAGCAAGAAGCTTTCACAAGACAAAACGGAGAAGGCAGGGCGGCCAACCCGGCCCAAGACCAAGGTTATCAAAAAACCAGCTCGTAAGAGAAAAACCACCGCTTCATCTGACCCAGCCATTGATGATGATGTGGGTAATCCGGATCTTGAGGTAGAACTTGATTCACTTGGCTTACTTTTTACACGCCTTATTGATGATGATGCTTGTCAGGATGACGCTGAAGCCAGCAATGCGGGATTCGTTGAGGTAACTATTCTCTCTTCCGATTCAGAAATCTTGCCTTTGCCAAAATTTCGCCAGGCAAACCGGAAAGTTAAATTTTCTCATCCTCTTGCTTATTTGGATCCCCAATTTCTTATGAAGACCCAGCAACACGAAGCTCGCCGCACAACCCGGCACAGTGGCCAGGTAGTTACCTCTGCCGGTTTACCGAACAGTTCGGTTCGAAAACGCCGCTCCGAGGTCTTCGACCTTTTTATTGATTTAAATCCTAAAGCGGGTTTCTTCCGTCAACCTCTTAATCCATCTGACTCCGATTATCAGGTCACTTCTCATTCATCGTCTGGTGAATCGTCGGCCACTCAGCTACCACCTTTGAAAACAGTTGCTGGGTAAGTTAAACTGAACATATGCTTCCAGTATACTGCGTAATGGCTTATGCTTTTCCTTGACTTTTTGTTTTTCTTTCAGGGCTAAACCGAAACCAAGCAAGAAGACCCGCCTGGATAAAGCGGCTGAAGAAGATGTGGCCCCAGAACATGACCAAGCGTCAGATCGTGAAATGTTTACTTCTGAAGATATCCCCAATGATCCTCCTTTGCAAGACGACGTTATTCCCGAAGAAGGGCTTATTAATACTCCAGCCTCTGCTGATCCGCCTGCCAGCTCCGTCCAGATTGAGAAATCCCACACTCCTGCTGACAAACCGGCCGCGCCAACACAAACCGGCGAGTCCAAAGATGATGATGTTGTGATTATCGGTGTGGGCCGCTCTGAACCCGGGAATCCTGTCACCCTTACCAAGCATACCATCAAAGAGGATTTTTCCGCTTTGAACAAAGGAAAATGGGATGTTGAACTAGAGACATATGCTGCTCTGAGTGCCCAAGATCTTCACTCCGGCTATTTAAACCGGCTTTACACTAGCCGTGACTGTGAAGCTGGCCTGGTCAAAATGATGAGGGATAAATTTGAGCTAACTTACTTCTTTCCTTGCTGCCATTGCCTCCATCCTTCTAGCCCCCAAGGGCCGGTTTGTAACGTTGGTCAAACCGGGACTTGATCCTGAACATTTTTGAAACCGATCAGTATAGCCCTCAAGGGCCGGTTTAACTTAGCATAAGTAAACCGGGGCTCCAATAGAAAACTGTCCTTAGAACATAACTTGATCAAATAGCCATTAGCCCCCAAGTGCCAAGTTGAATACTTGTATTGAGCTTGGGACTTTGTAATCTAGTAATATATAAAAATTGAAGGTGCATTAGCCCCCAAGTATCAGGCATATAACTTTGTTATGTGGTTGATACTTCAATTTCTTGGATCGCCTGTGCAAAGCTTAAACGCTGTCTGTATGCAGGCTGAGGTGAAAATCAAGGAGGACCGGATTGTCGATTTGCAGGAGGCCTTGAAAACCCAGCAGGCTGAAACAGATAAGGCAAAGCAAGAATTAACCAGCGCCTTGAGCACTGCTGAACGGCTGAAAGAAGGCTTCAAGAAAGAGCGGGCTGACTGGGCCACTGAGAAGGCCGGTTTAACCAAAAGAGCGGAAAATGCTGAAGCTGCCCTTAAACCGGTGGTGGATGAACTGACGGCCGTACAGCGGCAAATACACTCCATGACTGCTGCAATCTTTGGTAAGCTCCTTTTAACTTCTGTGATAATTTGAACCTGCTGTAGCGTAAATCCGGTTTGAGACCATTCCAATCTTGTTGTAGGCACACGTATTGGGCACTTAGGAAATGATGTGCGGAAGAAACTGAAAGCTGCCTACACCTTGGTGGAACAATTGTATACCGGAGCCCAATGGATCATCACCACAGCTTCTCATAACAACCCGGCGCCCTCTTTAATCCAGGACACTCTTAGCAGATTGTCAATGCTTCCAGCCCGGATTGAGGAGCTGAAAAAATCCGTTGCCCGAACCGGAGCCATCAATGCCTTAATCCGGGCAAAGGCATGGGTGCCAGATTTTGATCATGTGGAAGCAGCTCAAGGCTATCCCAGCCTGAAAGAAGATGGCTCTGAATTCAATGAAGAGGATTTAAGGGCAATAAACCGTGCAGTGCGCCCTCTGGCTTGCCAGCTAGCTGAAGAGGCAGATTTGACGCATTATCAAGCACAATATAACGATCAAAACAAGCGAGTGCCTGCCCCAACTGTTGAAGCGGAGAATCTGATCCCTCCAATCCGTAAGCACACTTATGCTCCTGATATTGAACCGTCTTCCCTGATCCATGAAGAGGCTGTTTTCCAAGCTTTAATGGGAATCGACTGGACCACTGTTGATTTCCAGCCAATGGGTAGAGACGAGGAAGCTGAAGCGGCGGAGGATGAGGAGCAGGCTTGAATCGGAAGCCGGTTTGGAGAGCTATTTGTGACATCTTTCCAAAAGAACAATGATCTTGTTTGGGCACCGTGCTGCCTTGTAATAGGATAGTTAAAACTTCTGCCTGGAATATGCCTTCGTGCATAAGTACTGAAGCTTTTGTTTGAAAAACTTTAATTCATATTTCCTGCAATCAGAAAAATTTGAACTTCGGTGGCGGTTATACCGCCAGCCGGTTTATGATCTTGATATGTGTATCAGTAATATAACAAATAGATGATACATAAATACCTGCCATGTTTGGGCATGAAGCTGGCTTAGCCAAGCCTGAAGTGGCGGTTTTATAAACCATTACCGTAAAAAAAGGGGGAGAAAATAGCTCTCGTCGAAACTGTACTGAATCAATACGAGCCCCCTTGTTACTCCATGATGTTAACAGGGAAAAGGTAAACCGGGCATACTCCTCTGGATTAAAGGGGAATCAAATCCATCGACTGAACCGGAAAAAAGGTGTTTGTCGACATAAAAGAAATCTGACAACAGCAAAGAACAAACAAACCATGAAAATAACATGGAAGCAAAGGCAAATGATAAAAACCATTTGCAAAAATATGCTATACTGAGCTGATCAGATGGTATTACCATGGTCGGACAGGATCAAGGCCCCCAATAGGAGTGACAATGATTCAAGTCAGCCAGGTCCCCAAATGATTCGTGGCATATATGCCAGATCAAGAGGCGTGGCAATGGTTCGGGTTCGACCATGCCCCCAAGTGATTTTGTGGCCTTAGGCCGACCAAGAGGCATGACTGGTTCAGACTTGACCATGTCCCCAAATGATCTGATGGTTGTCGCCTATCAAAGGGTGTCGCGTTGGTTCGGACACGACCAAGGCCCCCAGTGATATATAAAAATCAAATGTCAAGGGGTAAACCGGAGGCCGCTTTAAACAGAACCACTCCGTGTAACCTCGCATGATGAGAAAGACAGAGACCCTGCTTTAGCTGAGGCTCCGGTTTGATATATCAAAGATAATATATACATTGTCATGATATGTACAAAGATAGAGCCGATGGCTCAAGTATAGTAAGGCCGAAGATGAGCTATGTTCCACGGCCTATTGGTCTCCTCCTCTGATGTACGTGAGTCTTGATGCTCTCGAATATCAATCAGATAGTACGACCCGTTGTGCAGATTCTTGCTGACCACGAAAGGTCCTTCCCAAGGTGGGGATAACTTGTGCATATCTGTCTGGTCCTGGATTAGTCGAAGCACCAAATCTCCTTCTTGAAAAGTTCTGGTTCTAACCCGGCGACTGTGATAGCGACGAAGATCTTGTTGGTAAATCGCCGACCGGGCAGCCGCTAGATCAAGTGCTTCGTCTAATAGGTCCAAAGCGTCTTGCCGTGCTGTCTCATTGCCCGCTTCAACATAAGCTTCCACACGAGGCGAATCGTGTCGGATATCACTAGGGAGAACTGTCTCTGCTCCATAGACCATAAAAATGGTGTGTATCCTGTGGACCGGTTTGGCGTAGTATTGATACTCCAGAGCACAGATGGTAGCTCTTCAACCCAACAGCCCGGTGTTCTTTGCAATGGGACCATAAGCTGGGGTTTGACGCCTCGCAAGATCTCTTGATTAGCTCGTTCTGCCTGTCCATTGGACTGGGGGTGCGCCACTGATGACACGTCAAGTCGGATGTGCTCACGTTCACAGAACTCCTTCATAGCCCCCTTGGATAAATTGGTACCATTGTCAGTAATGATACTGTGCGGAAAGCCAAACCGGAAAATCACTTTTTTGATGAACTGCACTGTTGTTGCTGCATCGCACTTACTGACAGGCTCCGCTTCAACCCACTTGGTAAATTTATCAACTGCTACCAAAAGGTGAGTTTTCTTATCCTTGGATCTTTTAAAAGGTCCGACCATATCCAGCCCCCAAGTTGCAAACGGCCATGTTATTGGAATCATCCTCAATTCTTGAGTCGGCACATGCGCACGCCTTGAAAATTTCTGACATCCATCGCACCGTTTAACCAAGTCCTCCGCATCAGCATGTGCTGTCAACCAGTAAAAACCGTGACGAAACGCCTTTGCCACCAGAGACTTTGAACCGGCGTGGTGTCCACAATCCCCTTCATGGATTTCCCTTAAGATTTCACAGCCTTCCTCAGGAGAAATACAACGTTGAAACGCCCCTGATACACTGCAACGATGCAATTCACCATTGATAATCGTCATGGACTTGGATCGCCGGACTATCTGCCTTGCTAGAATTTCATCCTCTGGCAACTCCCCCCGGGTCATGTATGCAATATAAGGAACCGTCCAATCCGGAATAGCATGTAATGCTGCCACCAATTGAGCCTCCGGGTCAGGAATAGCCAAATCCGCTTCACCTGGGAGCTGGACTGACGGATTGTGCAACACGTCCAAAAAGACATTGGGCGGGACCAGTTTGCGCTGAGAACCTAACCGGCTTAAAGCGTCCGCCGCTTCATTCTTCCGACGGTCCACATGATCCACTTGATAACCCTTGAAGCAACCTGCAATATTATCCACTTCCCGACGATATGCAGCCATGAGCGGGTCCTTAGAATCCCAAGTGCCAGACACCTGTTGAGCCACAAGGTCCGAGTCACCGAAACACTTAACCCGGCTTAAGTTCATCTCTTTAGCCATCCGGAGACCATGGAGCAAGGCTTCGTACTCAGCTGCATTGTTAGTACAAGGGAACATTAAGCGGAGAACATAACAGAACTTATCACCTCGTGGGGAAGTTAATACGACTCCAGCCCCCGAGCCTTCCAATTGCCTGGATCCATCAAAATGAATAGTCCAATATGTGTGATCCGGCTTTTCCTCTGGCGCTTGTAATTCCGTCCAGTCATTGATGAAATCAACAAGTGCTTGAGACTTCACCGCCGTCCGAGGCACATACTTCAGTCCGTGTGGCCCAAGCTCTATAGCCCACTTGGCAATCCGGCCAGTCGCCTCCCGGTTCTGTATGATATCACCCAAGGGAGCTGAACTGACCACTGTGATGGGGTGCCCTTGAAAATACTACTTCAACTTCCGGCTGGCCATAAAGACACCATAGACCAACTTCTGCCAATGCGGATACCTTTGCTTGGATTCAATAAGCACCTCGCTGATATAATAAACCGGCCGCTGAACCGGATATTCCTTGCCTGCCTCTTTGCGTTCCACCACAATAGCCACGCTAACTGCCCGAGCATTAGCTGCTACGTATAATAACAGTGGCTCCTTGTCAACAGGAGCTGCAAGAACCGGCGGATTAGCTAACTGCCGCTTCAAGTCCTTAAATGCTTCATCAGCAGCCGGACTCCAGACGAAATTGTCTGTCTTCCTCAGCATTTGGTACAAAGGGATGGCCTTCTCTCCAAGGCGGCTGATAAACCGGCTCAGTGCAGCGATTCGGCCCGCCAAACGCTGAACATCGTTGATACACTTTGGTTTAGCTAGGGAGGTAATAGCCGTAATCTTCTCCGAGTTAGCTTCAATTCCTTTGTTAGACACCAGGAAACCCAGTAACTTGCCTGCCGGAACACCAAAGACACACTTGGCCGGATTAAGCATCATCTTGTAAACTCGCAAGTTATCAAAGGTCTCCTTCAAATCATCTACCAGCGTCTCCTTCTGTCTTGACTTCACTACAATATCATCCACATAGGCGTGCACATTGCGGCCGATCTGTTTATGCAGGAAATTTTGTACACACCGTTGATAGGTGGCTTGGGCACTCTTGAGCCCGAAGGGCATAGATACATAGCAGAAGGCTCCAAAGGGAGTAATAAATGTTGTTTTCTCCTGGTCCTTAACCGCCATCTTGATCTGGTGATATCCAGAGTATGCATCCAAAAAACTCAAACGCTCACAACCCGCCGTGGCATCAATGATCTGGTCAATGCGGGGGAGGGCAAAAGGATCTACCGGACAGGCCTTGTTAAGATCTGTGTAATCCACACACATACGCCAAGTGCCGTTTTTCTTAAGAACCAGCACCGGATTAGCAAGCCACTCTGGATGGAACACCTCAACAATAAAACCAGCTGCTAAAAGCCTGGCCACTTCCTCTCCAATGGCTTTGCGTCTTTCTTCGTTAAACCGGCGGAGGAACTGTTTCACCGGTTTGTACTTAGGATCCACATTAAGAGTGTGCTCAGCGAGTTCCCTCGGTACACCTGGCATGTCAGACGGTTTCCATGCAAAAATGTCCCAATTCTCACGGATGAACTCGATGAGCGCGCTTTCCTATTTGGGATCCAGGTTGGCACTGATAGTGAACTGCTTGGACGAATCGCCGGGCACGAAGTCAACAAGCTTGGTCTCAGCTGCCGATTTGAACTTCAGATCTGAATCATGCTCTGTAGTTGGCTTCTTCAAAGGGGTCATATCCACCGGATCAACATTGTCCTTATAATACTTCAACTCTTCTATGGCACAGACCGACTCTGCATAAGCCGCATCACCTTCCTCACATTCCAAAGCGACCCTACGGCTCCCATGAACCATTATCGTCCCTTTGTAACCCGGCATCTTGAGCTGTAAGTAGATATAACAAGGCCGCGCCATAAACTTGGCATAAGCCGGCCGCCCAAACAAGGCATGATACGGGCTCCGGATCTTTACCACCTCAAAGGTTAACTTTTCCGATCGAGAATCGTGCTCGTCCCCAAAAGCCACATCTAGGGCTATCTTACCAACAGGATATGCAGATTTGCCTGGCACTACACCATGGAACACCGTAGACGGTCTGAGATCCTTGTCTGTTAGACCCATGCGCCGGAATGTCTCATAGTATAGTATGTTAATACTGCTTCCTCCATCCATGAGTACCTTGGTGAACTTATAACCCCCCACCTGAGGGTCTACCACTAATGCTAGCTGGCCCGGATTATCAACCCGGGGCAGGTGATCCTCTCTGCTCCACACGATGGGCTGCTCTGACCAGCGTAAGTAACGTGGTAAGGCCGGTTCAACAGAATTCACCGCTCGCTTGTGGAGCTTTCGGTCGCGCTTATCCAAGCTAGTTGTGAAGACATGGTATTGCCCATTGCTCAACTACTTTGGCTGGCTCTGATAACCCGACTGCTGTTGCTGCTGCTGGCCATTCTGACTATTCTGGTTGTTGTGACCGCCCTGATTGAGACCTGAACCGGAAGCTCCATCGTGACCCGGTCCGTGGAAACCGGATCCTGAACCACCACCTGACCCATGGTCATACCGGAAGGCATTAGAGTTTTTAAACTCCTGCATAATATAACAATCCTTCCAAAGGTGGTTAGCCGGCGACTCCTTCGTCCCGTGCTTTGGGAAAGGCTGATTCAACAAATAATTCAAACGGCTTGCGTTAGGATTGGGAGCCCCATTACGATTTGCCGCTTTACCTCTGCGCCGCTGCCCCCTGTCCTGTGCATTAGTGTTGGCCACAAAATCCATGCTACCATCCGCCTTGCGTTTGCCTCCGTTTCCATGACCCGCCGGTTTGTACTGCTACTGTTTGGAGTTGCTATTCTTCCTTCCCTTCCCTGCTTCATCATCATCAAGCTCGGGATCCTTGGTACTGTCCGAATCAGCATACTTCACTAAAGCGGCCATGAGGGTTCCCATGTCATTACAGAACCGCTTCATGCGTCCCAATTTCAATTTTAAAGGCTCAAACCGGCAATTGCCTTCCAGGGTTAAAATCGCAGAGTCAGCATTAATCCTATCAGACGAGTGCAAAATTTCCGAAACGCGACGCACCCAACGGGTCGTTGATTCTCCTTCCTCCTGGACACAAGCCGCCAGGTCTACTATGGACTTGGGCTGCTTACATGTATCCTTAAATTTTGTATAAACCAGGCCCTCAACTGGGCCCATGAGCTGATAGAATTGGGTGGTAGGCTCTTCAACCAAGTACGAGCCGTGCCCTCAAGCATCATGGTGAAATATTTTGCACATGCGGCCTCATCCACGTCCAGCATCTCCATGGCCATCTCATAACTCTCTACCCACGCTTCAGGGGATAAATCCGCGGTGTAATTCGGCACCTTGCGTGGACCCTTGAAATCTTTGGGCAGGCGCACATTGCGCAAAGCGGGGATTAAGCAAGGCACTCCTAAAGCGGAGGTGACCCCTGGTCCGGCGAAGGTGGTAGGGCGAACCGGTGTAAGTTGACCCGCATCATCCTGTGCTGCTAACTCGGCCTCCCTTCGTGCCCGGGCCCGGTCCACCACATCCTGAGCATCGCAGACACCACCTGCCGGGTTATTGCCACGGGCCGCTTCACGGCCTCGCGCATTGCTTGATATGGCCGGCTCATCCATGCGCCTGCTATAGCTCCGGCTTGGACGGGGCGTAGAATGAATCCGATCACGGTTGTATGAGTATGCTTCCTGCTGAATCAGCGCAGTTCGGAGAAGCTCCTTAACCCGGCGCGTCTCTATCGCTTGCGGGGAGTCTCCTTCGATCGGGATAGCCTCTAATCGCGCGGCGGCTGCAACAAGGTTGTCCATAGGATTCGAATAATGACCTGGGGGCGTCTGGACCGGCGGAGGGGCCACAACGTTCTGTTGAGGAGGTTCCATCAGGCGGGGCTGGACCATCGCTCCTGGCCCTGGTGCTTCAATCCGGTTTGCCTCCAGGTACTGCGGCGGATTACTGGGCCCTGCTCCCGGAGTGTGAAAGAGATTTCGGGGGTCAAACCCTAACGGCAGGCGTGATCTGTGCTTCCGCTTCAAGACCTCCTGTAATGCATTCTGGTCAAGCATGAGCTTATAGGCCTGGGCATCCAAAGCGGCCCGCTCTACAGCCATCCTGTCCTTCTCTGCTGCCAAATCCGCTTTGGCTTGCACGATCTGCTCTTTCACCTTTGCAATTTATGTATCATGAGCCCCCTGATCCGCCGGATTGGCCTCTGGCATAAGCGCGGCTAGTGCATCAAATAGATCGGATAGGACTTGAACCGGCGGGTGCACAAGGCCTCCTGCCCCTGCTGCCGTTGCCGCTGCTGATCCGGAGAGCATTGCTGCGGCGGTCGAAGAATGATTTGCCGCCTGGGTGCCGGCCATGAATATTCCAACCCGGTTGATCTGGCCTGGGGGGTCCGGAATACTGTCGCCATCGGAACAGCCTCTAACCTGATCGTCTTGCAACTGGTATAGCGATTCGGTCTCCCCGGTCGAGGACTCGTCACCGGAATAGACGACGGTCTCGCTATCGTGTTCTGACTCGTCCTCAAGCTCTCCTCCGTGGATGACTCCAACGAAGGCACGCTTCATGGCCGGTTTAACCTGGGTAGATCTCGCACGCTGAGCCGTCTCGACGAGGTCGGTGCAGATGTCCGGCTCAGGCCCAGGCTCACCGATCTTGCCAATGAAAATGTGTATGCCGCCGAAGGGGACCCGGTACCCGTACTCGATCGAATCGGCCTCGGGACCCCATCATGCGTCATCGATGTAGATCCTGCCGCGATGACTCTTGGTCATCCGGCCCACAACATAGCCTTCGAGTCCCTTGAGCTTGCCCTCCAAGATCGTCAAACCATCGTGCGATAGCCCCACGGTGGGCGCCAACTGTCGTGGATTTGTCACGGCAGATGTCCTAGTAAAAGGACTTAGTCGTGGAGCCATCGCTACGGGTTTACTTGAAGGGGTTAAAGCGGACACAAAGACACGAGGGTTTTATACTAGTTCGGCCCCTTCGGTGAAGGTAAAAGCCTACGTCTAGTTGTGATGGAATTGATGTGGTCTCGATGGCTAGGGAGCAAACAAGCTTCGCCTAGGCTCGAGTTGTTGGTTGTCTGTCTTGAACCGCCGCCGGGTCGTCCCCTTATATACACGGGTGACGCCCGTCGGTCCATAGAGTCCCAACCGGTTCATACTCGTATTCCGGTTGGTATCTCTCTATTCCTAACTTACAATACAAGTCATACATCAGGCCGGTTTACGGCTACATGTTCTAACCGACTACAGGCCTTGGGCCTTCATCTGCTTATACCACTAATGAAGTTAACCCGGCCCAAGTAGGCCGGTTTACGCCTAGTGGTAATATCCCCAACACCCGGTGTTGGACGTCGACGTACGAGGAGGTGACCTAGTGGAAGGGGTGTCACCAGCAATGGGGGCACCCTTGTTCAATCGAGCAGAAACACGGGTTGGCATTGGTGCTTGTTTCTTAATAACTGCTCGTCCACCAGCTGTCGCCTCACTGCACATATAAAAAATGACAAAGAAAGGTACCAAGTGTCAGACACGAAAATCATTGCCACGCTTAGCAAAACAAAATGGAAAAAAGGGGTCGGTCTGTTCAAAAGGAGAGACAAACAAGACACTAAAAATAGATTTCGAACCTCCTCCTAGCAGCTAAGGGATCGGTCCTAGACCTCTTGGCATGAGAGCCCTGCCCAACATCCTCTGGAGCCCTCCCCCTCTTCGAGGGCGACACCCCCTTGTCTCTCGCAGTGGTCGCAGTGGTCTGTTCTTTGAGTTTCTCCGGTGGGGGGACATCTGGTGCAGCCTTGCCCTTCTTACCACCTGCACGAACTTCAACATGTTCATCATCGTCGGTGTCATGTTGCACGTTCTCCATGTCATCATCATCGTCGGTGTCATGTTGCACGTTCTCCATGTCATCATCATCGTCCTTGTCGAGAGCAGCATCTCCATCTAGTTCATCTTGCATGTCAGGAAGCTCCTATGAGCTGTTGTAGTCGTACCGGCGACGGCAACCAGTTGGCCGATGTGCCCATTCTGCAACAAATGGAGTGAACTGCCTCGCAACCGCATTGCTGTTAGAGCCATTAAGGGACGTCCAACCCTCAACCAACTTCCCGAGCAAGCCGGTCATTCCGGAAGCAAACTGTCCAATTAGATGCTCAACAGGTGCCCTTGCCTGTGCACGGAACAAGAAGCAATACTAAACAACCATATTGGAGTCATGTGCACAAGATCAAAATAAACCAAAACAACCATAGAGATATATCAAAGAAGAGAAGAAGAGAAAAACAATTTGAGAAAACAAAAATAAAAATCCTTGATTACCTCAGAAGGACAAGACGGAGCTGAGTGCACGTCCATCCACTTGACAAAGTTTTGAGGCCCACTAAACATGTTGTAGTCTATAGCATGCTTGGCCATCAGCTGGAAAAGCAACAAAAACAGCTAGGGATGTAAGAGAGAAAATAAGGAACACTAACTAACAGCTCATGTATTGCAAAAAAAGACGAAGAGAATGAAAGTTTCAACACGGATGGCGGAGTTGCCGTGTGGCGTCAGACATGGGTGCCATGCGCAGACAGCCATAGCTAACAAGGGTATTCATATCTTGTTAGCCACAGACAGTTGCCATATGGGGATTTTTTTCATATGTTATGCATCAAGAATGCCGTGCAAAGAAAGGAGGCAGAACTAACCTGCAGTTTCCCGTTTTTCTTATCAGTTATCTTGTCTGCGGCAAGCACAGCCTTGACAGCATCGTACGTCCATGCAGAGACAGCAAACTTGTGTGGAGGTGGCGGAGCTCCTATTCCAGTAAAGTCAACAGTGGACAGATCAAGACGATCGACATACATCAGCTGGTGTGCACAATAAAAAGGAAAAAATAAGTCAGTTGCCATCATGCTATGTTAAAAAGAAGCTATTGTATATTCCTTGAGTCATCAAGTTGATCGGGATAAAAGAAAAAATGAGTTGCCATCTATCTGTGTTAGTTGCCATCATGATGTACAATGTGTTAGTTGCCATCAAGTTAATTGTGTAAAGAAAGGGTGTGGAATGTGAAATGTAGGTGCAAAATTAGGGAGATGCCATGTGAATGCAACTGCATTGCCAAGTGTAATGCACTATAGTTGCCATGTGACAACAATTGAAGTTGCCATGTGGGTTGAACTGCAGTTTCCATGTTGTATCCACTCAAGTTGCCATGTGCTTGCCAAATGAAAAGTGCAACATGGCAACAAAAAATGTGATGGCAGCTGCAATCTTGTTGTGATGATAGCTGCAACAAGGTCAACATCATGGTTGCCATGCACATTGTATGAATAGAGAGTGGATGTATGACATGAATTTTCATTTTTTTTGTATGTTGTTGACAAATGATATTGCCTTGTAGGCAGCAACCACGGATGCCATGGATTAAACAGAAAGTCACGTTCACACGTAAACAAAAATCATATACAAACAAATGAAAACAAAACGGGTTGCCAGGCTTGATCTTGTACGGTTCACAGTTATCAACAGCTGACATGTTGATTTGGGAAAACATTCAACATGGTAAGAGTGTTTGCAAAGGAGTAGGGAAAAAGTACCATCAAATGGAGTCGACAACCCTTCTGGTACATCTTGTTTGAGAATGCATCATGCAGGAAGTCCGCGATGAACTTACACCAATTCATGTTCTTCACATCTTTCAGCTTCGCCTGCGGGAAACAAATTTCAGGACAGGAAGTTGCCGCATGAGAAATCAAATGAAAAAACATCAAAAAACTGGCAGTGACTAGCTTACATATGACATCAGAGTCAAAACATTGAAGGAATAAAAGGAGTAGAGATATATCATTCACCAGGATGGGGAAGCATTTGTTGCTTGGGCGAAGAGATGTGGTAGGCGCAAAAACAGCTGAGATCAGGTACATGAGTAGCTTCATCTTAAAAACCTAGCCATGGGTTGTCATGCCCTCCAGCGAATTTGCCAGCACAGTCGTGTTCGGCATGGATGTCATCCCAGGAAACAAACGGACAAATGATGTTTCCTCAGTCTTATTATTGACCTCATACGGGACTTTGATTTCCCCACGGGGCACACCCAAAGTGCAGAGCACGGATTCCTCGTCCAACGGGAGTCTTCCACGTCCCGTAATCACAAATTCCATGGAGGCAGTGTCGTAAGTCTCACCGAGCCAGTCGCATACAGGGTTCACTAGGTACTTGCACCGAACATCCATCAGAGCATGCATTCCCATCTTAGCAGCAGCTCCCTTCTGATCGTCGGTAAATCCCTCGGTCAATATAGTCAGGTGTTCCTGTGAAGCCCTATTGCGATAACATTTCTTCTTCTACAAAACAGAAAAATGATCATTTTTTGCCATGTTTCAGTATCATGAAAATTTAGTTCCTAACAGACGATTGTGAACTAAATGTGACATTCAAAACATATGGGGGGTTGAAAAGTTACCTCATCGCCATCTTTTGTCCATCCGGTTGCGTGATTTTGTTGCGATAACTCCATGAAATCATCATCATCATCTTGATAGTCGCCGCGAGCCATTGTGCTAAGATAAGAACAAAATCAAAATGTCAGGGTGAAATGAACTTATGAATGAAGCAGTTGCCACCTAACAGAATGTATTTGCCACATGGCTCAAGTTGAAAAGTGACAAATAGACTAGGCAATATCATAGGAACACCCACACCCCCCTATGATTGTCCAACAAGAAAAGTGGCAACTAAACACATTGGCTTCATTTGAAAAATGTACAGATCATAAGGCACTTACACAAAAATGTTCAAGTTGCCATGTTAGCACAAGACAGTACAAAGAAAGGAACACATCTTCCACTACACAAACATATAATGTGGCAAATGTACTAGGTTGAAATTGCCATGTTAAAATGGAAGTCAATTCAAAAAGTGTTGAAAACATCCACTAGACAACCTGTAATGCGGCATTTCCCACACTGGCCTCACATTAAAAATGAGTTGCCGTGTAATACAGCCAAATATGTTCGGACATCACTAATCAGCATGGCTAAACACAAATTGAATCTACAGTACAGTGAAGTTGCCACATTATTCTGCCTACAGCATGGCAGCAGCCATAGTGTGTTCACAAAAATAGTTGCCACATGGAAAGCATATTTCTGCAAATGACACAGTTGATCAGGAAATTAGTTGTCATCCAGTGCAGATAGTTGCTGAAACTGCCATGGCTGCCTTTATACTGCACTTTGAAAATACAACTACCTAGATCTAGGGTTCATTGGCAACTATCATACCCTCAAATTCAACAACGAAAAACTTCCCCCACTGATCGTAAATAGCATTTGATGCAATACATAACTAGCAACTAGTAAAACACCGGCTCAAACGCAAGGCAGAACCAGGATGTGGTTGTGGACAAGCCGAGCCATACCGGCCTGACTGCCACCGCGGCGGCGACGAAACTACGCAATGCCATCCATAACGGCAAGCACGGGACTCCGCCGCCGACGGGAACGCCGGAGCACCGCGAATCCGCCGGAATCTCGATGAATCTCGAGCTGAACATTGTCCACGGAGGAGAGGGGGGAATGCAGGCAAAGGAATGTGAGCGTGTGAAGGAGCGTTACCTTCAATCTGCATGCACTCCAGCAAAGACGCTCCGGTCCGGCGAGTCCCACCGACGGCCACGAATGCCGTCGACTCTTCCGCCTCCGCCACCGCCTTCTCCTCTCGGCTTCTCTTCCAATCGAATGAACTGCGCGGTGGGTTGGGTGAGTAATGAAGTGGAGCGAGTAAATGGAACCGTGAGGGGAGGGGGGCGAAGTGCGAGACGTGGTTGACGGCAACCGCAGTCGGGCGAGTCGTGCTGGCGCTAAGAAGTTCCACCACACGCCCCTGAGTGGCAACCGTTGACCGCGGAGAGGAAACCGGCGTGTGGGCGAACTCTTTCACACACCACACACGCGAGTTGTCCTACGTGGCACACAAAATCAGCCAAAACGTGCCAAGATTCGTGCAGAAACTGTTGAACGGCGATGGAGGCGTGTGGTCGAGTTGGCTAGCGCCCACACGTGTGGGCGTTAGTGTTTTTGAAGAAAAAAGAAAAGAAAAGAAAACAAGAAAACCTGAGAAGTGCAAAAAAGAAAAGAAAACGCAGAAAACATGAAAAAAGGTGAGAAAACCGAGAAGAAGAAAAAGCTGAAGAAAAAAACCACCGGTAAAAACCTGGAATAAAACGAATAAAAACGGTAAAAAAATAGAAGAAACAAAAAGAAAATAGAAAGAAAAAAACAGAGAAGAAAAACGTTAGCAGCAAACGAGCGAAAGCCTCGATCGCTAAGAACGGGCCGGCCCAATACTGTAGGCGGGACAGAAGGTACTCTTGCTATTAGCGATATATATAGGGCTCGCCTTGCTCGACTCCAGTGATGCGCATCTGACGGATCGGGATACGTTCGTATCTCTTGCAATCTGGCAACTGTTCGCCATTTAATTTTTCCTCTCCCCACCTCCCCCAAAAAAATCTAAATATTTGTGCGTTAATTTTGCTACAAAAAATCTTGTACCCTAATTGAAAACGAGAACCGTTCTCAAAAAAAATTTGAAAATGAAAATCTGAAACTAGCGAAATTCACATTGCACGATGATCACGTCCCCCATGGCCATCTTCCTAAGTAACTTCAGGCATGGAAAGCAAGCATGAAGTTCGCACCCCCGATGTCAACACCTTACAACGCACTCCAATTCCACTCTCGCTCCTTCCAAAAGGTCTCATAAACTGCTGTATTTCCGCCCTTGTTCCTTCTCCCTTGCTTCCATCTTCCTTTGTATGCAGCCTTCATGCATGACCGACTGTCTAACTAGCCCGAGCAGTAGAGCTAGTGCATGACGTGATGGCTCCAACCTCCCTGCTGAGGCCGAGGAAGCCGAGGTGCCCCTCCCACCCCATGTTCTCTCTCTCCCCTGCCCTCCTCTCCCTCCTCCTACTCGTCCCCTTCCTCTACCTCCTCATCCACCGTTCCGCGTGCTCCCCGCCCTTCAGCAACCTCACGACCGCCAGGCGCTCATCCTCGAGCGTGACCGGCTTCGCTGGAGACCTTCGCGACATCGAGTTCTCGTGGAACCACCTGCCGTTCATGTCGTCGAAGCCGCCCCCCGCCAAGCTCAAGATCGCCGTGTTCTCGCGGAAGTGGCCCGTGGCCACGGCCCCCGGCGGCATGGAGCGGCACGCGCACACGCTGCACACGGCGCTCGCCGCGCGGGGCCACCGCGTCCACGTGTTCACCTCACCTCCGCCGCATACCGAGGCCGCGCCCTCGCCCTCCGCCGATGGTCCTCAGCTGCATTTCCTTGACGGCACCCCCGGCCAGTGGCGGTGCGACGAGGCATGGAAGCTGTACGAGGCCGAGGGCGACAACGATCCGTTCGACGTCATCCACTCCGAGAGCGTGGCGGTGTTCCACCGGTACGCGCGCGGCGTGCCCAACCTGGTCGTGTCGTGGCACGGAATCTCCCTGGAGGCGCTGCACTCGGGCATCTACCAGGACCTCGCCCGCGGCGAGGACGAGCCCATGTCGCCGGCGTTCAACCAGAGCCTGTCGCAGTCGGTGCACCGGGTGCTGTCCGAGGTGCGCTTCTTCCGGAGCTACGCGCACCAGGTGGCCATCAGCGACTCCACCGGGGAGATGCTCCGCGACGTGTACCAGATCCCCGGCCGCCGCGTGCACGTAATCCTGAACGGCGTGGACGAAGCGCAGTTCACTCCGGACACGGAGCTCGGCCGCGCCTTCCGGGAAGAGATCGGGCTCCCCAAGAGCGCTGACCTCGTGCTCGGCGTGTCCGGGAGGCTCGTCAAGGACAAGGGCCACCCGCTGCTCTACGAGGCCTTCTCCAAGCTCGCCCTCCGCCACCCGAACGTGTACCTCCTGGTCGCCGGCAAGGGGCCGTGGGAGTCGAGGTACATGGACCTGGGACGCAACGCCAAGGTGCTTGGCGCGGTGCCGCCCGGGAAGCTCAGGGCGTTCTACAACGCGCTGGACGTGTTCGTGGACCCGACGCTGCGGCCGCAGGGCCTGGACCTGACGCTCATGGAGGCGATGCAATGCGGCAAGCCGGTGGTGGCCACGCGGTTCCCGAGCATCAAGGGAAGCATCGTGGTGGACGAGGAGTTCGGCCACATGTTCGCGCCCAACGTGGAGTCGCTGCTAGAGAGTCTGGAGGCGGTGGTGCAGGATGGCGCCCGGCGCGCCGCGGAGCGCGGCCGCGCGTGCAGGGAGTACGCCAGGTCCATGTTCGCGGCCACCAAGATGGCACTAGCGTACGAGAGGCTCTTCCTTTGTGTCAAGAACGAGACCTTCTGTGCGTACCCTTCTGAGTTTGATTAGTTTTCTCAGCAGCATGCGCACTTGCTTACTGATTTATGGCACACTAATAATCATAAATACAGGAGTATGTACGTTCTTTTTCTTTTTCTCTCTCCTGCTTCCCACATGAACTGCCAGCTATGGATATTAATCGGGTCTAAATTGTTTTAGAGAATGAGCGACACCTTATTCATAGCATAACAACTTTAGGCTGCTTGTAATGGGTAGTATCATAGATAACTAATACTACATCCCTAATGCATAGTATCATATATTGGTATCATAGATAACTTTAATTATTGTCATGCATGACACATACTAGTAGCATAACACTTATTATGATACGGTATCATGATGATACTCTCATTACGACCAGCCTTATACAAAGATCCAACTAAAAAAATTACACAAAGTTTTTCGAATACATTCGGAGGCACATCATAAAAGCTTAAAGAGTTTGAAAAAATCACACATCCTAGCATTTGGAGATACGTCATAAAAGCTAGAAAGATGCAAATTTGTGACCCTCAGGATACCCCCGGACCCATCTTAGTTCAACCAAATGAACTGAATTTTCTGAAGTTATGTGGCTTCTGAAATTTTAGTTCACTTTTTTTTCTTGAGGGAAAGCCTCGTGGCACTTTATTTAAACTATGGCAGAGTTACATTTAAGAGTATATGTGCTAATAAAAACCTGTGAGTATCATCTACCCAATCATATCTAGTTTTACAATCATAACAAAACCTAGCTAGATAATGTGTCAATCCATTTGCTTCCCTTGGACAATGCTTGAAAAAATACATCAGTAGCTAAGTGGAAACAATCTGCAAGTATTGCTGCATTAGGGCTCCAAATGTCCGTCCTCCCATTGCACGCTTCAACCAGCTCGACAGTCGGGCCACAATAACCTTAGTGCAGCTCACTTAAGTAATTAGCTTCAGATCCTAAAGCAACTTCGGCGTCCCTGCAACAGCTTCACCCCAAGAATTCGAAAGAACTGCGGCTAAGGCACCACCGCACCAGTGCCATTTACAAAACAAAAGACATCTGCATCTACTAAAACTCTAAGCTTCCTGGGAAAGAAGTCATGTGGTTGATCGAGGCTGTGATGGGCCCATGAGGCCACCCTGTCAAACAGTGTATATATGTTGTTTGATATCTGGTTTGGGCTGCCTCCCTTACCGCTTTAGCGAACTAGCCACGGTAAAGAAAAAAAAAGTCCTCCAGGAAGAAGCCACTGCACAAAGTTTCCCCCAGCCTCAGTTCCTAAGATTTTTTCCTTCCTAATATGTGAATCATGGAGATATGTTTAAACCTAATTGATGGAAATATGCTTCCTGATGATGCATGGAGACATGCTTTCCAATTTTTTTCCTTCCTTGTACGTGTGCTTGTGATTGCAATGCCCTAAGTTTAATCGTAGATTTCTCTTGAACCGAAGCGAAGCAGTACAACTGGAAACATGTATGCTGAAGCGTGAGTAGCACGGAAAGTGGCATAGCTTTTTCGGGTTGACGAATGTGTTTAAGCAAGCAGAAGAAGTCTCGGAATTGACAACTATATCGTTCGTCCTACGCTATCCGCTTCAGACACACTAGCTACTTGGGACGACTTTTGACTGAGCTGCAGGCACGTTCAATTCTGGGCAACGGCTCGTTGCTATATTTTCCTGAAAACATATCCGACATTAATAGTTAAAGAGATGGGAAACGTTTGGGGGCATGTTTCCGATATTGATATGTTATTTCACCTGGCGGCATGTTTCCCATGAATCACATAACATCCTTTTAGTCTGCATATAACTTCAGACACACATATCAATACATGATTCACATGTGTAAGGCGCAGACTAAATGGGAGAAACGCAAAAAACAAAAAAGTTATGCACAAAGTAAAAAAGAAATGGAGGGAGTACTATATACAAACTGGTCACACGACAGGAACTCCAAGGCACATCAATATGCGGCATTTGGCATCCAAACACGATTGACTCATCTTACAAAACTTCAATTCCGTCATCTCGACAAATCACAAACAACATGATATGACAAATCACAAAAGGCTTGGGCTACGGCTGCAGTCACGGTATAGTTCTCTTCCTGACGAGAACAGCAGATGTACATGGCTACTCACATACTGCTCGTCGTCTTTTGAGCACTACATATAACAAATATCTATACCAATGGAAAAAAATACAGTGGGACAAAGGAATCAGCACACATAAAAAAATGGCACACTGCTATGAGAACTGAATCAGAAAGATTTTTATACAGCAGAAATACTGGGTGGAGGTGATGGCGACGCCTCTGTTGAAGGTGGTTTATCCTGTGTCTCTGGTTCCTTGGTAGAAGGTGCATCATTTGTAGAATCACTGGGAGTAACAGCAAGTGCATCAGTGCCACTGGAATCAGCTGCTGGAGCAGGAGCAGGAGCTGGAGCTGGAGCAGCAGCAGCGTCAGGACTGCTACTTGTTGGGTCTGGAACCGGAGCTTCTGTAGCTTCCGCAGTACCAGGGGCTGCAGTACCTTCGGCATTGCTGGTAGCTGCTGTAGCCTCCACATTGTCAGGAGCTGTTGTAGCCTCTGATGGCTTTACCTCATCGGTGCTCTGTGCCGGAGCAGGAGGGGCTTGAGCCATGGGGGCACCTTGTGCCACGGGAGTACCTTGGGCCATTGGGGTGCTTTGATTCATGGGAGTACCTTGAGCCATTGGGGTGCCTTGATTCATAGGAGCACCTGCATTTGGGGTCTGTGCGGCATTAGGAAGCCCAAGTTTTGCAGCAGCCTTTTTAATAATAATGGGAGGTGCAGATAGAGGTGGCATTCCAGGAGGAAGTATTTCAATTGGTGGCTTTTTCTCAGTTTCTCCCAAACTAGTGAGCTTCGGGTCCTCAAGAGAAGCCAAGAATGCTGCTGCAGCATCGGTTTTTACGGTTGGCGTGTGATCCAGCTCCTTTTGTAGCATCTTGTTCCATGTTATGACTGAGCTCCTTAACGATGGACGACCATGGGCCTAGAGAGAGGAAAATCCTTGTAAGAACTTGAAAATCATACTCATTGTAGATCACTCGGCAAAGTGAAAAAGGCGTCGTCATCTTTAGGGGAACCAGCAGCAGCACAATGCATTGAAATCATTTATTATAGACAACCGTAATGCTTAGCTATCTCACGAGCAATGACGTCACTAGCAATCATACAATTTCTTTGCAATGTATTTGCACGAATTACATAAACCAAACCTCCGACCACAATGCTCTGTAATATTATAATTTTGGAGGACGAACCAGTGCTTCATAATAGATGGACTGATCTCATGCTAGGTGAAACTTGAAACTGCAAGTGCATCAACTCCATTCTTTTTAATCATTTAGTCATGCATTCTGAATATACAGAAATCAATTGAGGAGAATAGGGTATCAAGGGAAGGAGAGGAAGAACAGGTCATATAGGCAGAGCAGAAAACACATGCATCTGAGGCAGGGTGTTGGTGGTGCTTTTAAGTCTTATAGGGACTACTGGTAGGAGTGTGTTCTGATATTTGAAGCAATTAATCGAGGAGTAGCAGATAATAAGGGCATTTTCGGTACGGCTCCCGAATTGAGATTCTGGATGGTAGCCAAAGGGGCCGAGCCAAACGCATCTGGCTCCTGAAAAGGAGATCCATGGAGCAGGCAAGAGCTGGGGCAGAAAAACAACTAGAACGGAGGAGCCGCCTCTCCGTAAATCCTCACGGGGCAAAACAAATCTGTCCAGAGGAGATGGATCAACTTACTTGCAGATGCCATAAGGCATAAGCCATCTCTGACCTCGTACCGGTTCATTTGATATATCACTTCTAACCTTTTCTAGCCCCCTACATTGAACTTAGAGACGACGGTGAGCACAAGAGCTGCCTATTCCTACCGGCACGAGTTCATGCGACGATGACCAGTACCAGTAACTATCGGCGACAGCCTTCTGCACCGCGTATACCCACCTACTTCGTTCCTCGCATCGAGGCGTCACACCCCCAAACCCCTACTCATATGACGCCCCCAAAAAACTGATCCATGTTGCTGCGCTGCTCTTCTAATGTCTTCCCGTTGCAAGATCCAAGGAGATGAACTGAATGTGTGCCCAGATCCAATTTTGTGCCGCATCATGTGCCAGGATGCACTACATTTGTGTGTGTGATTCCTTGTGTATTGAACGAATGTAATTCATGCAATTTTGATCTCTGTTGTGGACTTTAAGAAACGACTTGATGTAAAACTGAAGCAAATCAGGCTTGATCATCGAAAATTGTTGGCTCTTCTGTGCGTGTATGCCTAGACGAATTACTAACGGCGTGTCTGGCATAATTGGGAAGGTGAATGGGAGTTTAGAAGGAATCGTATTGAGATTAAACATGGTGTGTCAGGGTTTTTCCAAACCATTGTTTGGTATCTAACAGAAATTACGTGTGGGAGGGAGAACTTCATCCCCTTTTTGGGTTAGTGGGAATGGATGAGGATTAGATAAGGGATGATAACATAAGTTGTGATGAAGGGCCAAGATGAATCACTAAAACAATTTCCATCCCCTCCCCTGTTGTTTAAACTGTGGGAGTTGCATTCTCAACTCCAATACCTAATCGCTCCTCAATTACCATTCCCTCTAACCATACATAGATTTAAAGCCGGTACCCTTCAATTTCCATCCCTAACTCAACTATCCCCAACCAAACATGTTGTAACAGTATATGGACTAGATATTGTTGCACATTCCAACCAGGCATACCTGAAAGCTTGTTGACAGTAAAAAGTGTGTATACACGCATTATGTAGTGCAATCACAGTGCAAAGTATACCATGTTCACTGAGGTATGAGGGACGCTATATTTTGTCCATAAAAATGCATAAGGAATCGAACGACTTAAGAAAATTAAAAAGATAGCCAGCAATTGCGTGTCCTTTTAGCCCCAGGTGATGGAACCAAGGGTATTATGGTCTCTTTATTCCCAAACCACCATTTCAATGTTTTTGGAGCCAACCAGTAGCTGAATGCTTTTACCAGATAGATTCAGATCCTCCGTGGATCAAGAGCAGAGAGCTGCAAAAACAATGATCTGGATACCTACCAAATAGGCCATACGCATGACCAACTTATTTTCTTAGCCATTGGATCTAACGACTATGGATGGCTAAGATGATTGGTTGACACCAGTGCTCTTCGAATGGAATTCAATATAAAACTTACTTGAGCATGTAAAACGGCCTCAGCCAGCATTCCTGTGTCTTGCCATGCTTTCTCCATGAGGGCATTATCACCCAGAACTGCAGCTGCAAATGCTGCTTCACGTCCATGGCCAGCTGTGATCAAATTGGCCACTAAACCCTGAAAAAGTGCAACAGTATTAGTAATTGCTCCGAAGAAACTAACATGTGCAAATCATCATAAACGAAACATAATACGTCAACAGACAAGAAACAGCAGGTTTTAGCATGCATGCATGAACAAGGTGTCTTGCCATATTCCAGAAACAATTGCCAATAGTAGGCATGTGGTCTATGTGGTACTCCATAATCATGACATTTCATAACTGTCATTATGGATGGCAATCACCATTATGGCCGAGAACCTTGTTCTAACAGTAAAATATTATTAGGTCAAAGTAACATACCGATAGTTTAGTAAGTTCCCCATGGTTTGCAAGACGTAGTGCCAGGCCTCGTAAGGTTTGCCCATGCAGAGCTCCCTTTACAGAAGCTGCCGCAGCTAACCTCTTCAGAACTTCACGAGCAATTTCAGCCTGGCCGGTGGCATCTGCGGCATCAATAAGGTCAAAAAACTCCTTGACAAATTTCACTATTCCCTGCACGGCATCTGCAAGACTTTCTTGCTTAGCCTGCTTAGCTACTGCTAAATTGAGAATCTGCGTAACATCAGTAGCAGTAGTTTCTTGTCCCACGTCTCGGCTATTGCTCATTGTCAGCAGACATGCAAGTGCTCTTTTCAAGTCCTTGCTTTGCATTGCAAGATCGAATTCCAACCTGAGAAATATAAGCACAAATTTAAACTCATGAAAATAGTGAGGATCTATCTATCAATATCAACAGATATCCTTGACTCAGAACATGATAATACAGTTAAATAAAGAGAAACACATGAATATGATGCGATGCTATAATGATATCTGACGACAGAACAATCAAAGCAGCAAGAATTCTCGCCTCTTGGATATTCCAGGTAAATGAAGTGCTTCAGTAGCATAGCCCATTCCAAGCATAAATTGAGCAAGGTCATCATGGTGCTCTCGGCCAAGTCTAGTAGCCCTGCATGATTGGTTTTAAGTTGTCATTCCTACCGCTTGCATAAGTAGACAGAATGCAACGCTCTAAAGCATAAACACATACCATTTCACAGCACTAACTGGATCTCCATATGCTGCAAGGCACCGACATCTAATACCGGGATGGCTGAGAGACAAGGCATGTGCACACATATACCTTATAGGAATATTGTAAGTGTCAGAATTGCATCAAAATCGGCATCTCAGATATCACCAGAACAAATAAAAATTAAGAACTTAGGCTTATTTGAGTGAATTTTATTTCCATTTCCACCAGCACTCTCTTGTGCATAAAGGATCAAGGAACTGCTCTTGATGTCCTTACAATATGTATTACCTGTCAACGAGCCACAGAACTCCATCTCTGACGCCAACCAGGACAAGTGGCCCAATAGGTCTTTTCTGCTCAGGAGGAAAGCGAGTTACTGCAACCGATACCCCTCCTCCAGCAACAGCCACTTCAGAATATCTTCTATCATCCAATTCTTTCAGAAATACTGAATCATCCCCATTTAATTTGGATTGCTTCGGCACTATAAACGGTGGTATCGACGGAGCATGCTGAAAGGAGGCTAAACGAACAACCTGGAAAATTACAGAGTATAGGCTGTAATCAACAATAGCACATAATACTACGAAAGTGCTCTTTTGATCCCGAGCTCATATGCTCCCGCATGAACAGTAAAATCAAAAAAATAGTAAAAAAATAAAAACATTCTGCATTTTTTTTGTGATGAACATTAATGAATGTTCTAACTGCGTGCATAATTTCAGGTCGAAATGACATTCGTGGAGGTCTAGGCAAAAATAACAAAATCGATGCTCCAAAATGCTTCCAACAAATCTTTTTGGACCATCGATTTTATTTTATTTTGCCCAGACCTCCACGAATGTCATTTCAATCTGAAATTTTGCATGCAGTTAGAAAATTTATCAATGTTCATCACAAAAAAAATCAGATTTTTTTGAACATTTTTACTATTTTTTCGATTTTACTGTTCATGCGGGAGCATATGAGCTCGGGATCAAATACTCCATGTCTAGTATGTGTGAAAAGGTCCCGCATATGAGCTCGGGATCAAATACTCCATGTCTAGTATGTGTGAAAAGGAGCATAGAGACGAAAGCTGTACAGGTAAAGAGAAGTCGTGTATAACACAGTGAAGAACATCAAAATGACATAGATTACAAAACTGGCTACTATTAACCCTGGCTTCTAATAACATTTAGGGTGTGTCTGGGAGGCCGAATGGTCTCAGATATTCCCTAGCCAGCCCACAGTTTGCTGTTTGGTAGGGTGTATGGGCTCTCCTCAGCCATGTCCATCTCATGCAAAAGAGGGCCTCGGCCATGCTCACTTGCAAACAGGTGGTGGGAGGGTTCACTCCATTGAACCCCCAGAAAAATCTCCCCGCAACCCACCCATGCCCTCCCCAACCCATCACGCACGACGACGAGGGCTACCCACCCGAAGCGCCGGAGCCCCTTCACTGCCTCGCATCACTTCCTAGATCCCAGCGTCGCCGCCGCCGCCACCCTCATCCCCACCATCGCCCTGTTCGCCGGAGTTCCTCACCTCCCCGCGCAGTCTCCTCCCCTTTGAGCTCTTGCCTACTCCGGCGACTAACCACCACGTCGTGCACCTCCTCCTCCTCATCTTCTCCGCCGCAACCAAGCACCGTGGGTAGCCACCCAAACCGCCGCCGTCCAAGTCAAGCCACTCCCTGTTCTTCGCCAGCGCCGCAGTCCTCCACCCTCCGCCGCCCGCAGCCGCAGGTGTGGCAAGGCTGCGACCCAGCTGATTTTGTCGGTGTCGGGAGGCCCATGGAGCAAGTAGAAGCATGGCTCACGCGCATAGTGCTACCGCCGGCAGCCAAGAACTGAATAACTAACATGTCAAACTACTTCAGCTGACAGTAACTCCTGGTTGGTTAGCAGGCTTTCTATTCCCAATTTGTGATTATAGAAATTGATAATCAAGAATCTGAATATTTATACTTTTAGAATCTGAATGTGTATATTTTGATATATATCAGGGATTTTTGAAACCTTCGTACAAAAAGCACTGTAATACAAGTTGCTGGTTACTGTTCTGTACATATGGTTCCTGTACACCGTGCATCTACTTTGTTTCAAGAGAATGCAAATGTTTTTGTGATGACCCACGTATGAAACACTCCTATGAATATGCAGTTTTTGTTACTAATTAGTTTTTCTAGAGAAAGCAAGTATTCTTGTTACCATTTAACCATTGATAAAACAGTAGGGGAACTCACTACCAGGTATAGAAGAAATCTTCATTCAATTGTGCACGCAAATTTTATTCATTGTGTTTCCTAACTATTGTGGTATCCTCACCACCTTAAGGAGGAGGTAACCACATCTACCTCAGATACAGGCTACCAAACAAAGTCTCAGCACATTATGTCTCAACTCTCAAGAGAAACAGACTACCAAACGGGGATAGCATGCTAGGGTCATGCAGGGTACCAAACACACCCTTAGTGAACAAGAAAGAAAACAAGCTAATAGAGTAAAAAAGGATTGCTAGCAGCATTCAACATAAACAAATACGCACCTGCAACATAGGAGGTCTTAATGATATTTTTTCACTTGCAGTGACCTGGGGACCTTCGACTGTGATAAGAGCCAAATCTCCATGGTCTGCAACTGCTCGACCCTGAGCTTCTCTTGCTTTCATTTCTTCTTTCCTCTTTTTTGTCTCAATATCAATGGCAGCAACTCCAGCATCAACAAAGACGCACCTGCAAAATATTGTTCAAAAGTTCAAGAGATAGAAAGAAGTCCCATGTGCTACCAAAGCTTTTTTTCCAAGAGCCGGGAGTGCTGTCAAAGCATGAAAACACCATTTGCTGGCAAAAATCTACCTAGACCACAAATCCATTTTACCCGCAACAAAAATTCAAAATAATAGCACTTTAAAATTAAAAATTAAACAGAACTACTTCCTCTGTCTCAATATACTTGTCCTGGTTTTAGTTCAATTGAACTAAAACCATGACAAGTATTTTGGGACAGAGGGAGTAATATATAAGTAGCTGCCTTCTCAATATCCTAGCACTGCCACTTTCTAAGCCATTGGATGTAGATTATATTACAATACAACTTCATGACTGTAAAATGGTCTTCAAAATTTATTGGGCAACATGACGTGAATCACGCAAAGAGTCATAAGCTTCCTACGGCACTTTTTCTATTTACCATATTGCATCACACACCAAGTGTAGCATTATTAGAAGACAATCAAGAGTTTCAAACAGACTCAGCAGCATAAATTGGGCACACATGATAACGAAAATATTAGGGGCACTAAATGAATTATTCGGACTATACACAAAAGGGTTAACTTACTCGATGGTTGTTGGTGTAGCCACAAACAACTGTCTACGATGCCAAACAGCACCAGTAGCAGAAGGAATTGAAACATCCCCAAGATACCTAAACTGAGGTCGCAGGGAAGAAATTACAATGTACTGCTGATAAGCAAATGCACAATATTCAACAGTTTGGTCCCACACAGTCCATTCGGGTTGTGCAAGTAAGCCGCTTACGGGCTGATAGGTCTCCCAGCTGCACCAACCAAATGTAGTTAAGTAGGCAGTTTTAGGGTAACACAAACATTAGCTGCAAATGTCATGGGTATAGGAAAGAAAAAAGTTAGCTAAGTTAATACAAGTAATAATACGTAGCATAGGATCATTCCGCATTCGCCAATAAATAAACTTTCTGGATATGCAGAAAGCATGAAATACCTAGGTGAATACATACCTGTATAACTGGAAATTTTGGGGCGGTCCTTCTCTGGAGGAAAATGGGTCATCTGAAGCAAAAGATGATCCACTTCCTCCGAAGCCTGATAGGGGCATTGATTGAACAGTTGATATAGCAGTGGCCGTCAAAGGACTGATTCTACGAGATGTTCGGTATGTAACACCAAGCAGAGCACCACCATGCAAGCCAACGACCTGCAAGAACAGAACCATAAATCTCTTGAAACGATATAACACAAAGAGTAACACGCTAAACTAAACCTCTTTGGAATGCAGGATTCAAAATTTCTAAGAAACAGGGATAAGAATTGATATGCCATGACTTGATGAATCCTACAGGAAACGAAAACTGCAAACACGGCCCTCTCGATGCTCAACAGGGTTTTTGCAGGAATTCCAAGAGAAGGTGCATCCAGGAATGAAGGGAAAATTCAATTAGGTCAAACCTCTCGCTAGGAATCTACAGAACTGGGGCGCAGGAAAGCAATCCATAGGAGTTTGTCAGTCTTGTGATCAAAATGGCCTCTAATGGAAAAATTCCTATAGATTGAAATCCCACAAAAGTGCTATGAAAATTTCTCTCACAAGGAACCCAAAAGAACCATCAGAAAGTTAAGATTCGTTTAACTGGTCAACCAAGGATATGAGGTGGAAGCAAGAACACGCTGTTGCGATGAACCCTCCAGCGACACACGCCAAACCAGCCCTCCGACGACACGAACACCGGACAGAAGAGACGAACTCGAGCACACGAGTATTTGCGGCGACATACGCCTCGGCGACGAACGGCTTCTCTTTACTCAAACTGGGCACATACCACACACCAACATACATGGGAGACTACACACGCCTGGAGACTAACTCCGGCTACTACTCCTCATGGTGAGCGCACACACGCACCTCTGGCTACACCTTAAATAAGAGACGCATACACATGCCAGCGGTCACACATGCCACTAACCTGTGCACGCACGACCCGGACTCACAACCAGCCACTATCCTCGTGGATGCATGCAAACAAACTACCTATATCCACGTCCAAAGCCACGCAACGCCTGCTGGAATCTCTCCACTATCCACTTGACTAGGACTCCTAGCAACCTAATTGATTACGCCAAACTACATGCACGGCTAACAGACTTGCGCATCTAGCTCGCTCCGGCCGCGCGCACTAATACAACTGACTTTGAACGAATCAAGTCACGATTATCCTAACACACGCAACCATGCGAACATCTAAATTAGCATTGCATATAACGTTATGTTTCAGCAACGATGTATGTAAGACAGCTACAACACCGTATTAAAGCACAGGCATTTCCTGAACAACGGCAACGCCGACAGATTTTTAAAATAAGTAATCAGTACAATTAACCAAGCACAATATAATCAGAAATAAATTTCATATTGTAATTTGTATGGTAAAGAGTAACATTAACTGAACTAAAAACATTTCAGCCCAGAAAAGAGAAAATAAACCTTTTCATATCAAATAATTACAAAATTATAGCTCTATTACGCCCAAAAAAACATTACTGCATCATGTCAAAATGTGGCCAAATATTTGTTTCGACAATGTTTGAATGTAACTAAGCTACTTAGGATGGAAATTTTCCAGCATGTATCAGGCATTTTACGATGGTTTTCTATAAGTGATGCCGATGATCTTTCCATCAAGAAACAACCACAAAAGTAAACAGATATAATCACTGTCTTCCCATCAAACTGGTGTACTGAAAGGAAAAGAAAGATTCTCCATAGTTCATAAAGAATATATCATAAATGACAATTACCCACCGGTTCACTACGGCCATCAATGGATCTCTGCAGAACATGAGCTGTTCCATCATCTAACAAAATGCGAACTTGTACTGTGGCTGAAGAAGCAGCACTAGCAGCTGCAGCTGCTGCTTGAGCTGCTGCTGCAGCTGCTTCTTTTGCCTTTTTAGAGGAACCACCTTTCACAATAAGTGGCATCCTTGGAGCCAATGCACTCTCGACCAAAGCATATCTGTCGCGACAGCTGTCCCATGCAAAAAGTTTTCCCGTGCCTGAATCAACAACTGACCAATCACTAACTTTGTACACAACGAATGAAGGAATGTCTGGCCATACAACTGCAACATACCTGCATATAAGTAAATACTTTGTTTTAGAAATTTATTTGAAATTACAAGATATATCTACAGAGCAACTAACTATAGCTTACACAAGCACCGCAAACATTAGGACATGGCAAAACAGAATAGACATTGCAAACATTGACTTGTAAATTTTCACAGATTGCAACAAATAACTCACAGCACATAACGGGCGAAATAATCACCATCTAACAATAAACCTCTAGCACAGTGTATAATGCAACAGTATCCAGAATAAAGACTAGAAAGTATTCAGCTAGGGGGCATGTGTACTGCAGCCAACAAGAGATTCATGAAATAGAAAAACTGAGTGCGTAGTTGTCTCTATCTTTTGTAGTAGTCAAGTGCTAGGTGATAAGATGACAGAAATACTTACTTTCCAGAACTGCTAGCTGAAAGAATTGAATACGAATCATGAGGAGCGGGTGTGCTGATATGCTTCTTGCTTTGCTTAACTATCAGCTGATCTATAGATTCACTCCTTGATCTTCCTGCTTCAGATGCACTTCCCAGGGACGGGTTTGCTGTGTTTGACAATTGGAAATTCAGCAACTTAAGTTCTCTTTCAACAATGTAAACAGCAGAGTGTTCCTTGCTTTCTGTCAGTGCTGGTAGAGGAGCAACAGCCGGTAGTGCTCTTGGATCGAACTCACTTAAAATAATACCAATGTTTGTTCCAGTAGCAACAAGATGTGGTTGCAAGGGATGTGCCACCATGCAGTAAACCTAGAGTAGTCACAAATTTCAGACTATGTTAGCATGTTTGACAAAATGTACCATGGTGGCTTTATCTTTAAATGGAAACCAGCATTCCCTCAGCGATGGAGTACTGTAAACCAGATTTATTTTTTTGGCATTATGTAGGTTCAAGTTATCTTTCGCTGATGCATCATAATTCTCTTTCCATTTTTAAGTCCAGAACGATGTGGAATACGGCCTTTGCAAACTGCATCATCCACAGGTCACTCGGGGCATACATTTAACACTTAAACATAATTAATGGATAAAGAATGCTAACAACACGAGTACATGACAGGTGATTGTTGTGAGCTTTACGCTCTGGCTGTGTGTCGCATTTTTAGTCACAACACACATGCCTAGCTCTGTAGCACTACAGTAACCAAAGCAGGGAGAACATGAAAAAGAAACAAATATTTACCCAGTATTGTACTGTCATCAGATAAAAGTAAAAGACAATAGCTTGACCTGAAATGACAAAATAACATTTTTCATACCCTCAGTTTCTTATGCTGTGCAAGGGCTTGTGGAGGAACAAGCGAGGACAATTCACAGAGTGGTCTTGTTAAAGCAGAATAGGTCGGATGTTCTATGGCCCTGTAGCAATACAGAATGCAAAATTATGCATGTGTTTTTTTTCTTTTGTCATCAATACAGAATATCTACAATCTGATTTTCATTCTAAACAGACCAAAAAAAAACATACCAAATATGGGAGTCCTTGACACAAGTCAGAATATCAAGGTTTGGTGCACGAGGGTGGCACCAAGATGCAACACTATGGCAAGCAAGTTTAGGTACTGGTTTAATGCGCCTTATTTCCTGCACAACAAATATGCTACTCTATAATATCTTTATAGAATACTAACAAAACATACAGTTACATGGAAATATTGAATGTGCATACCTTGAATGTAACGGTATCCCATATGGCTAAAGTTTTATCAGCCCCTATTGTAATGAGCTGTGGAGCACTTCCCATTACCCTTGAAAGTTCAACCGCAACCACCCCTCCATCGTGAGCCTTCAAAAAGATACCCATAAAAAAGAAGCCAGTTTTAAACAACCCAGATGCTAAACTGCTTACTAATGTTTACTGTTAAGAGTTAATCTTGTCATATACCAAACAGATGCATGGAAGAACAAGAAGTCAATTTGAGTTTGGCAAAATGTATTAGGATAATCCTTGTGTCCTGTAGTAGCAGACTAGCAGCCCTTTGAGGATATTTTGGTCTTGGGTGACTTCGTAGTTAAGGAAGATGAGAGTGAGCTGTAATAGCTAGCTGTAGTTTCCAGGGTACACAGCTAGGCTGTGAACTGTGTAGGTTGGCTACTGTAGCAGGTCTACTACTGTAGCACCTCCCCTACAGCCTATATAAGAAGCAGCCATCCGATATGTAAAATGTAAGCTTGTGGCAATTGAGATATCTAATAAAGCTTCCCACTAGTAGTAGCTCTTTGTGTGTGTGAAGCAGCTCTGTTTAGAGAGAGTCCTGGGTGAGAGCTAGAGAAGCTAGTGATTCTAACATTTACATGGTTTACATAAATATTCTGCATTTTGGGAAAACAGAAATAAATAGATAAATAAATAAATGTTCAAAAATGATACCTTCAAACTAATCTTAGGTACAAGTTCCCGAGAGTCATGGATATGATCAGCGCTCCATAATACCAGCAGGCCATCACTACCACCAGAAACTAAATGTACCTGAAGCCACACATTGTTATTGATTAGTAAATATACAATAGTACCTTACCGGTCAACAGTACCATGCGAAAAATGAAAATGCTGCAGAAACTAACAACAATGAAATAGCAGATAAGTGCAACAAACGACACATGAGACCCTGGGGTAAATCACAGTTTGATGACCAAACAGATGAGACCAGAGCCTAAAACAAAACAGACTGTGTGAAAAATTACCTCGCCGGCTGCAGACATGAATGTCATTAAGCAAGATATTGCCCCTTTATGTCCACCAGTATACCTTCTCACAAGCTGCAAGGACCAAACTGCTAGGTTTAAAATGCAGTTACGGAGAAACAGAGGGGGCAGGTATAAGATGTGTAACCTTCCATGTCATCATTGAGAGAACTCTAATCACACCATCGGATGCCCCGAATGCAACAAGAGGGGCATCACTAGAAGATGACCTGGAGAGGAACTCCATACTGCAAAAGCACAAACATGCTCTTAGTCAACATCTAGCACTAGTCTAAAGTTTGAAAGTACTTGCTGTTCAGTAGATGTATGTTGAATTGGGTTTTCAAGATGGGTAGATAACATAAGCCAAGCTGTTTGTAGTTCTTTATCCTGTACGGAACTTGGCAGTGATCGATTCATTTTCTTATGTATATGATCTAAATAAGTAAATATACCATGAAACGCAGCAGCACCAATAGAAAAACATAAGGTTGATGAATGATGAATGTAGCATTTCAGCTCGGTTCAAGTCCAGGTTCCAGTTATAGAATAATGCTAAAATGTCGGAACCAGTACCAAATGGAAATGTATTTGTTAATATCAACAAAACACATGTAATTAGGATTTAAGAACAAATATGATGTTGTGAAAACTAAGAATACAATGCCTGCCTATAATGATAAATTATTATTACTTCCAGTAAACATTAAAGACCCAGGGATACCCAGCTGCCAGAAATGGATCCAACCAGTATAGCCTGTAAACTTTGATGCAGGACAAGTGTCACACATCTAAAATAAGGTTTTCCTATTTTATGCCTTACATTACCAACCCAAAATATTATTAAAGAAAACTTAAATCTGGCAATCACATCTGATTTAGGTCCATGTAAACACCATGAATAAATGAAAAGAACTACATATAGATATAATGATGTATACTCTGCAAAGTAATCATACCATAAAAGTGACTTGTTGTCAAGCTCTTGCTTAGGAACATCGCGGCCACGCATAGTCACTAAGTCCAAAAATATTGCTTTGTTCTCACAACAAATAACAACAAAATGCCTTCCTCTTGTAGATGGTGCAGGTGCACTGAAAGCGGACGATTGTTGATTAACTGCAGTTGGAGCCTCGCTAGCAGCAGAGCAATTGCGCCAATGTTGCCAAAAGCGTACATCGTCGTCATAAAAAGAAACCTGCTTTACACTTGAAGTATAACAGTTGTCCCATAGGATGTCAGGTAAAAGATACCATGTGAAAGGGCCATGTGGAAATAAAAAAACTTTCAAATCAATACCTTCCGCCTCGGATTGCCTCAGTGGGCTTTCCTTTAGAATCTGCACAGATTTTGACAAAGGCCAGATTAAGCAAAAAGTTTATATCTCATATAGTATGCTAATTTGCATGCCCATCTTGAAAAGAGAGAATACAAAAAAAACTGTTCAAGAATTCGGCCGATTAACCAGTTAACTTGCCGATTAATCCCTACTGGTAGGGTCATCGAGTAGCCGATAAACTGATAAATCGTCCGATTAATTGATTAACTGGCAGATTAACTTGCCGATTAGCCTATTAATCCCCTACTCCCCAGCCAACCGAGCAGCTACCGGTCAACGATTTCCTCAACGAAAAAAATAAAGCAAACAACCAAAAACCAAAGTTCTAAATAGCAGGGTGCCACTAAATGGTATTGATGTATGTCTCATAAAGTTAGAAAATAGGGGGCCATGGCCCCGCTATAGCTGTTTGGGCAGGGTGCCACTATTTGGCATAGCCCACTATTTAAAACTATGCCAAAAACCATGTATAGCGAAGGTTGAGGCGAATGTTGTGAAGCCAGAAAACAGACTATTGACATGAAAACTAAATTACAGCTAGCTTCGACACGGATTAAAACCTAGCCTGCAGTTGAGTTAGGACTGAGGAATGTTTTCCAAGTAAGTTCGCAAATTACTTTCAAAATTATACTAGAGATGTTGGTAACATATAAACAATGATACAAACTTTGGTTCTCAAACTATCCACTTGGGGCACAATTTTGCTCTTGAACTATATAGCCACCGAGCAGGCCCCTGAAGGCCTGAACTTTGAATTTCAACTCTCTTCCTTACCGTTGACTATTGTCATGAACGTTGAATTTTCTTTTGCACCCTATGACTGGACAGTGACTTAGCCATACTGAGTCAGTTGGTCCACATGTAGCATCACATAAGCGGTGGGATGTAAGCTAGCGAAAACTCAGAGTTCAGGGACTGGTTCCGTCAGTTTTGTAGTTTGAGGACGCAACTGTGTTGTGTCTCACACATGGCCACCAGACTTACATCCTTGGAGCAGCAGCCATAGGATTTGGTCTCCTTTTTGCTCTGTTTCTGTTTGCTTTGGCTTTCTTTCCTTTGTATATAGTTTCTAGATTTGTCTAGCCTAGATCTCATTTTGTTTTATTTATTTGATTTTTCGCCGGTTTTACTTGTACTACGCCTTATCGGCGTTCTCCTTCTAATACAACATGCGTATTCAAGAAAGAAAATGAGCTTCATATGATAGTTCAAGGACAAAAATATGTATTGGCTCTAAAATAGTAAATCTAAAGTCTCTCAAACCCCTCAGTGCAACAATTATCGTTGCTATTACTCTTTAAGGATGAATGTGTGAGAATAAATGGTATTACATGAAACTAATCCAATAAGTAAACTAGTTCCACACATGCATCATTGCTTCTGGCAATCAGTTAAACAGAAGCATTTGAACAATTTAAGTAACAGTGCATTGTGATTCAACAAACGAGAAAACCAGCAAATCTAGCATTACCACTCTAACAGCGCATAACAATCCTATGTCATTCCTAACAAGCTGTTGCAACCAGAATTACTGCAAAGCATACCAGTTTCTCCCTCGGCGAGCTTCTCAAGCTTCACACCAACCAGCCTCCGTTCATCGACGCCACCAGCCTTCAACTCATAGATCACCTAGCCACCCAACGCCGATAATTCCAAAGCAAGTAGAGATCAATTCGATCGCAAACAGAGCTTGCTAAGCTGGTTTAGCACGCCGATAAGAAATGGGAACGAAAAGTATAAGAGGGCCCAATTCGAGCTGGTACCTGGCGGTGCTCCCAGTCCCAGACCGAGACGCGGTCATTGGCGTCGGCGGTGACGAGCCAGGGGTGAGTGGGGTGGAGCTGGATCTTCACCACCTTGTCGCTCGTCGGCCGGAACGCCCTGAGGCGGAGCATCTCGCCGTGGCCACCGCGTGCGGCGGCGGCGACGTAGCGGGCGAGGGGTGGGTGTAGGCGTGAGCGCGAGAGATCTGGAGATTCGGGGGAAGAGCAGAGGCGATGTGCAGTGTTGTGGTAGCTCGCGGGGGTTGGGAGGACGGGGAGATCTGAGTTGCGACTTGGGACTTGAACGACGGTAGAGAAGACACGGAGGGAGTAAGGTGGGCTTGCTCCCCTTTCGATGGCCTATTACGGCCTTAATTGTTTGTTTGGGCTTTCTGAGTAGCATTTGATAGGAAACCCTTAAGCCCCAAACATTTCTACTTCTAGATAGTTGCAACCCTACATATTTCTCTATTATTTGAAAAACATATTTTCACTATCATGCAATCATACCACAATTTTATTAATATATTCATGCAACCATGTCCATTAGCAAGTCAGGCATGCCAATTATATTTACTTGTTTGCATTAGTTTTTGTGCCATCATGGATGGTGTATGATGGGTGCTTGAAGCATACTTATGCAGTTCATGTTTCCCATTTTGTTAGAAAATGGCTAATTGTTATCTATTATATACATTGTGGCATATTTTTTATCAACTCTTATTGGGGTAGCATATTAATCAAGTGTTGAGCCCTATTTTTGCTGTTTTGAGGATTTCAGGAAATCACGATGCAAAAAGTTCATAAAAAATAAAACAAACATAGGTGGGGACTTTTTGTGTTGGAAGAAGACCAAGGTGCCAAGTCCCAATATGGGGCTTGCGGGGCTCCCCCGTGGTGGCTCGGGTGCCCGGTGGTCTATATATGTCGCGAAACTTTCACCCTAATTATCGTTGATTTTTTCGCTGTCACCACTTCGTGTTTCGAGCCGGTCTACGTCTTTAGCCTGATCTGGCACTTTGCCAGAGGGGGGATTCCGCATGAGGACGCCCTGGACACTGCTCTCTTTTGCCCATTAGTTGATCTGATGTGGCTAAACCTTTGTAACAACCAAACCTGATAATATTCGAGTCTTTGTGCTCAGAGTGCTAGGCCTTGAATCAATAGGTAGCACACATAATACATGATGTGATATCAAGAATAAACCACATGTCATAAATATTAAATCATAGATCCATAATTTAAATATTACAACCTACGTAGCTCAAGGTTAGCTTACAAATATAATACAATGGAAAAGCAAAAAATATATTCATGGAGTCCACCAACACCAGAGGCAAATGTTGAGTATAGACATTGTAACCCTACGTTGTATCACTTATACATCATATAAAATCCTGCAACATGATAAGTTACACTTGTGTAGGTCAGCTCGTTGAATGTACTCGCTAGTCACATAGAAATATAACAGACCTACTTCTATATGCAAGGTATATCAAAAGAATAGGCTAGTGGTTGTTCTGCAGAAAAGCTAATTTTCCCTAATAGCTACATAATAGTCAAATTTTAAATTATCTTGCTACAATTAAATACATATGGTTGAACTGGTCTAACTCCAACCTATTCCCATTATTAAGTTTCCCATCAAGTTTTATTAAGGTGTAACATCTGTCAATATCATCCAACAATTGTAATGGTCTATCTGCTCAATTCGTTTGTAAACCGGGACACGGCTAATCATGATTAGTTTTTATACTCTACAGAGATTTTTGTATTTTACCCACTAGACTCAGCCATAAGACTGAGACGAAGTCTTTCAGAAGCATTTCCCTCCGTCCACTAGTAGACGATACACCTACTCAAAAAATATATCCCTATATCCGCTAGCTTTGCCCAGGCGAGGTTCACACAACCTACTCAGCTAAGCCAAAACCCATATAGCTAGTGGTTCCGCATGAAAAGTACTAGTCACTAAGTCTGTCTGATCTTTTTGAACCTCGGCGACATTCCACTTACATTCAAAGGGTAGAAACCATGATGTTCTTGAAACCAGCCAGCAATACCACTTTCGCCCGGAGTTGAATTACAGTTTTAGTTAGTACTCACTTCATTAATAAGTCATCACATAATATCGATGAATACACAAACCAACCCCGTCTACATAGCATTGCCAGAATACAACTACCATGGTCTACAATATGGCCATACTAAGTTGAATCTCAATAGCAATAACATACTACCATAATATTCATGCACATGCATATTATTATAATGTCACATAAAACTATATGCATAGAAAAGAATAATAGGATAAAGGATGATCAAGGTGTAACTTGCCTAGTAAGTTTGATGAATATTGTCACACTCATAATTCCTCGTAATTCTACTTGTCACACTTCGAACAATCTATGGTAAGTGAAAAGAATCCAAATAAACAATCATATCGTAGAGAAAAATCAAAAGAACAAATAAATAATTATGACAAGGTTAAGCGACAACAAAATAAATAGGCTTAATATATAATATAGGTCCTTACAGTGTTATAAGGTAACACGTGAAGGAATCAACTCAAAAGAGTCAACGTATGAAGAATTGTTGCTTTATAAGATTATACTTGAGATAGTATGGAATAGGTCAAAATTGTCTGGAAAATAAAATGTATGTCGTTTGACAGTTTGTATATGACATAGGAATTCACTTGCAAAAGGAATTAATTGAAAGGGAACACTACAACTCAAGTTATAGTGATATGAAGTTTGAATTGAATTTGAATTCAAATGGGTCAAACATTATTTCAATATGAGTGTACAGAATATTTTTAGCAAGTATTTGATAGAAGTGTCCATAGGCAAAAGGAATCAATTTAATAGGTGACATGGCTAGCAAGATATGATCAAAAGAAGGTTTGAATTTAAATTTGAATTGGTGAAATTTAAAAATGTTTTCAAAAAGAAAAAATGGTTCTACATGATTCTCCCGGTCAACATGAAAACACGGGGAAATAATTACATCATCTAGATGTGTAGATTGAGAGGTATGGCAAAAATAAGATTTGAACAAAAAATGATAAAAAGTTTGTCGTAGCAGTGTTTCTGGAAGTGCTACCGTACCTGATCTGAGACTGAGATTGTGCCACATATCGCATGTTGATTGGAGCATACCGGTTCATGGTGAATTAAAACGAGTTGTTAGTTTTAAGTGGGTATGAACAACTGGAGATAGGTCACGTAGGCTAGGATTACGGCTCACCGGAATAGGACGCCGACAAAAATGGGGACAGTTGTGGCGCGGCTCTGATCGAAGTTGTGATACATCTCTGGCGTATCTATATTTTTTTTATGTTTTCATGCTATTATATTATCACTCTTGTATGCTTTATATGCCATTTTATATCACTTTTGGGAACTAACCTATTAACTCAGTGCCTAGTGCCAGTTCTTGTTTTTGCCCATTTCTTTGTTTTGCAGAAAAACCATACCAAATGAAATCCAAACATGATGAAACTTTACGGTGATTTTTATGGACCAGAAGAGATCCTAGAAGCTTCAGGGGAGGGCAGAATATCTACAAGAGAGCCAAAACCTCACACGGCGCGCCCCAAGGGGGGCTCCACCTGAGCTTGTGGGCCCCTCGAAGCTCGCTTTGACCTAATTCCAACGCTATAAATTCAGAAATATTCAGGTACCCCCAGAGCGAGACCCGGAACAATTTTATCTCCACTGGAAGCTTATGTTCTTCCGCGATCCCATCTAGAGGCCTCCATTGGTACTCTGCTGGAGGGGGAATCGACCATAGAGCTCGTCTACATCAACATTGCTGCCTCCATGTGAGTAGTTCCCACAGGACCTACGGGTCGATAGCAGTAGCTAGATGACCCTCTCTCTCTTTGATCTTCAATACCATGTTCTCTTTGAAGATCGATTTGATGTAAATCTTTTGCGATGTGTTTGTTGCGATCTGATGAATTGTGGCCTTGTGGGTTTATGATCAGATTATTCACTGAAAGTAATCGAATCTTTTCTGAACTTTATTATGTGTGATTTCTATAGCCTTGTATTTCTCTCTAATCTATCCATCTAGTTTGGCAAATTAGATTCATTTATCTTCAGTGGGAGAGGTGCTTGGTAGTAGGTTCAATTTTGTAGTGTCCTCACTCTGTGACAGGAGGAGTAGCGAGGCACGTATTTTTATTGTTGCTACTAAGGGTAAAACGATGGAGTTCAATCATATTAATTGATTTTATCTTGTCTACATTATGTCATCATGCTTCGGGCATTCCGCTATTTGTTATGAACTTAATACCTTAAGGTGCATGTTGGATAGCGGTTGAGTGGTGGATTAGTAGTAGTAGTAGTAGTAGATGCAGATGGATGTTGGTCTACTTGTCTCGGATGTAATGCCTATGTATCGATCATGCCATGCGTCATAACTACGCATTTTTTATCAATTGTCCAACAGTAATTTGTTAACTCATTGTTGTTATGCTCATGAGAGAGATGCCTCTATGAACACGGTATTTGGATAAAAAATGCCTACGTTGTCCTAATTTTTTAGAGTTACAGAAGTATGTTTTAGTTTAGATCATTACAAACTATTCTGTTTTAGATAGATTTTGTTTTATTTCATAGTGTGCTTGTTTTGATAAAACTATGAATTTTATTAGGGGGGGGGGGGGTATAAGTCATGGAGAAGTTATAATACAATATGTATTATGCAAGAACAATTATGAATCTATTTATCACAATACGTAAGTTAATGGTTTATCTATTATACTAATGGATCTCACGAGGTTTCATTGAGTTTTGTGTGCCAGAGTTTTCAAGTTTTGGGTGAGATCATGATGGATGAAGGAATAAGGAGTGGAAAGACCCTAAGCTTGGGGATGCCCAAGGCACCCCAAGATAATATTTAAGGAAGATTCAAGCATCTAAGCTTGGGGATGCCCCGGAATGCAACCCCTCTTTCATCTCCAATCCATCGGTAATATTACTCAGAGCTATATTTTTATTCATCACATGATATGTGTTTTGCTTGGAGTGTTGTGCATTTTTTTGTTTGCTAGTTTCCACAATCATTGTTCTGTGATCACACATTTATGAGAGACACACATTCGTCACAATTTATTAGGATGCTCTTTGTGCTTCACTTATATTTTTTGAGTAGGCAGTTGCTCATGTGCTTCACTTATATCCTTAGAGCACAGTGGTAGATATATTTTGTAGAAATCAATTTCACTCTCATGATTCACTTATATCTTTTGGAGGGTTAAATAGGAAGGTAATTTGCACGAGCTATATGTTTAGTCTAAAAATGATAGGTATACAAGAGTGGTATAATAAAAACTTGCATGTAGATCACTGAATATGATGCAGGTAATTAAAATGATACTGAGGTTATTATATAAAGATTTACTAGTCAATAATCATTGGTTTGTAGAAATGTCGATTTAAAGTTTGATATGCACTATTCATTATGATGTCGGTTATGGCATAGCCAGTAAGTTGGATCATAATTTATCCTTTATTGAAATCCTTTACGTTGTTCGGATCGGGGCGCACGATGGTTAACTCCTCCCAACCTCCTCCATAGGGGCATGCGAGAGTACTTTGCTTTGAAGGTTTTGAAATTTTCACAATAAGTATATGAGTTCTTTATGACTAATGTGTAGTTCTAGACTTAAGCACTCCCACGTATCCATATTTTCCTGGCCTCTCGGGTACCATGCATTGCCCTCTCTCACTTGAAGACTTGGTGTAATATTTCGCAGTTGCGTCCAAACCCCGTGATATGATACGCTCTATCACACATAGGCCTTATTATATTGTTCCTCAAAACAACCATTACACCTACCTATCATGGCATTTCCATAGCCATTTCGAGATATATTGTCATGTGATATGTCTCCAACGTATCTATAATTTTTTATTGTTCCATTCTATTATATTACCCCTTTTGGATGTTTATGGGCTTTATTTTACACATTTATATTATTTTTGGGACTAACCTACTAACTGGAGGCTCAGCCCGTATTGCTGTTTTTTTGTGCCTATTACAGTATTTCGAAGAAAAGGAATATCAAATGGAGTCCAAACGGAATGAAACCTTCGGGAGCGTGATTTTTGGAACGAACGTGATCCAGAGGACTTGGAGTGCAAGTCAAGAAGCAGCCGAGGCCTCCACGAGATAGGAGGGCACCTCCCCCCTATAGGGCGCGCCCTCCTGTCTCGTGGGCCCCTCGGGCGTCCATCGACGTACTTCTTCCTCCTATATAAGCCTGCGTATCCCGAAAACATCCAGGGAGCCAACGAAACACAAATTCCACCGCCGTAACCTTCTGTATCTGCGAGATCTCATCTTGGAGCCTTCGTCGACACTCTGCCGGAGGGGGAATCGACCATGGAGGGCTTCTCATCAACACTATAGCCCCTCCGATGAGTTGTGAGTAGTTTACCACAGACTTATGGGTCCATAGTTATTAGCAAGATGGCTTCTTCTCTCCTTTTGGATCTCAATACAATGTTCTCCCCCTCTCTTGTGGAGATCTATTCGATGTAAACTCTTTTTGCGGTGTGTTTGTCGAGATCCAATGAATTGTGGGTTTATGATCAAGTTTATCTATGAATAATATTTGTATCTTCTCTGAATTCTTTTATGTATGATTGAGTTATCTTTGCAAGTCTCTTCGAATTATCAGTTTGGTTTGGCCTGCTAGATTGATCTTTCTTGCCATGGGATAAGTGCTTAGCTTTGGGTTCAATCTTGAGGTGTCCTTACCCAGTGACAGAAAGGGTTGCAAGGCACGTATTGTATTGTTGCCATCGAGGATAACAAGATGGGGTTTATATCATATTGCTTGAGTTTATCCCTCTACATCATGTCATCTTGCTTAAGCCGTTACTCTGTTCTTATGAACTCAATACTCTAGATGCAGGCAGGAGTCGGTCGATGTGTGGAGTAATAGTAGTAGATGCAGGCAAGAGTCGGTCTACTTGTCACGGACGTGATGCCTATATACATGATCATGCCTAGATAATCTCATAATTATTCGCTTTTCTATCAATTGCTCGACAGTAATTTGTTCACCCACCGTAATACTTATGCTATCTTGAGATAAGCCTCTAGTGAAACCTATGGCCCCCGGGTCTATCTCTTATCATATTTGCTTCCAGTCTACTTTTATTTGCATCTTTACTTTTTGCATCTATATTATAAAATACCAAAAATATATTTATCTTATCATATTATCTCTATCAGATCTCACTTTCGCAAGTGGCCGTGAAGGGATTGACAACCCCTTTATTGCGTTGGTTGCGAGTTCTTTGTTTGTTTGTGTAGGTGCGTGGGACTTTTGAGGAGCCTCCTACTGGATTGATACCTTGATTCTCAAAAACTGAGGGAAATACTTACGCTACTATTGCTGCATCACCCTTTCCTCTTCAAGGAAAACCAACGCAAGCTCAAGACGTAGCAAGAAGGATTTCTGGCGTCGTTGCCGGGGAGGTCTTCGCTCAAGTCAAGACATACCAAGTACCCATCACAAACCCATCTCCCTCGCATTTACATTATTTGCCATTTGCCCCTCATTTTTCTCTCCCCCACTTCACCCTTGCCGTTTTATTCACCCTCTCTTTCCCAATCTCCTCCTCTCTTTTTTGCTTGCCTTTTTCTGTTTGCTTGTGTGTTGGATTACTTGTTGCCATGGTGCAAGATAATACCAAATTATGTGATTTCTCGAATACCAATAATAATGATTTCCTTAGTACTCCGATTGCCCCTCTTAATGATGTTGAGTCTTGTGAAATCAATACTGATTTGCTGAATCTTGTTATGAAAGATCAATTCGCCGGCCTTCCTAGTGAAGATGCCGCTACTCATCTAAATAACTTTGTTGATTTGTGTGATCTGCAAAAGAAGAAAGATACGGATAACAATATTGTCAAATTGAAGTTATTTCCGTTTTCACTTAGAGATCGTGCTAAAGTTTGGTTTTGTCTTTGCCTAAAAATAGTATTGATTCTTGGAACAAATGCAAAGATGCTTTTATCTCTAAGTATTTTCCTCCCGCTAAGATTATTACTCTTAGGAACGATATTATGAATTTTAAACAACTTGATCATGAGCATGTTGCCCAATCTTGGGAAAGAATGAAATTGATGCTTCGCAATTGCCCTACTCATGGTTTGAATTTATGGATGATCATACAAAAAATTTATGTCGGTTTGAACTTTGCTTCTAGAAATCTCTTAGATTCAGCCGCGGGAGGCATGTTTATGGAAATCAGGTTAGGAGATGCTACAAAACTTCTTGATAATATTATGGCTAATTATTCTCAATGGCACACCGAAAGGTCTTCTAGTAAAAAAGTGCATGCTATAGAAGAAATCAATGTTTTGAGTGGAAAGATGGATGAACTTATGAAATTATTTGCTACTAAAAATACTCCTCTTGATCCCAAGGATATGCCTTTGTCTACTTTGATTGAGAACAATAATGAATCTATGGATGTGAATTTTGTTGGTAGGAATTGTTTTGGAAACAATGCTTATAGAGGAAACTTTAATGCTAGACCGTTCCCTAGTAATTCCTCTAATAATTATGGAAATTCCTACAATAATTCTTATGGTAATTTTAATAAGATGCCCTCTGATTTTGAGAATAGTGTGAAAGAATTTATGATTTCTCAAAAGAATTTTAATGCTTTGCTTGAAGAAAAATTGCTCAAAGTCGATGATTTGGCTAGGAACGTTGATAGACTTTCGCTTGATGTTGATTCTCTTAAACTTAGATCTTCTCCTCCTCAGCATGATATCAATGAGTCTCTCAAAGCCATGAGAATTTCCATTGATGAGTGCAAGGAAAGAACTGCTAGATTGCGTGCTAAGAAAGATTGCTTTGTAAAGGCGTGTTCTTCTAGTTTCCATGAAAATAATGATGAGGATCTTAAAGTTATTGATGTGTCTCCTATTAGATCTATGTTTTGCAATATGAATCTTGATAATTATGAGACTGATGATGAGTCAACTTTACCTAGAAGGCGTCCCAAGAACTCGGAGTTTTTAGATCTTGATGCTAAATTTGGTAAAAGTGGGATTGGAGAGGTCACGACTTTAAATAGTATTGAACCCACTATCTCGGATTTCAAGGAATTTGATTATGATAATTGTTCTTTAGAAGGTTGTATTTCCTTGTTGCAATCCGTTGTTAATTCTCCTCATGCTTATAGTCAAAACAAAGCTTTTACCAAACATATTGTTGATGCCTTGATGCAATCTTATGATGAAAAACTTAATTTGGAAGTTTCTATACCTAGAAAACTTAATGATGAGTGGGAACCTACTATAAAGATTAGAATTAAAGATCATGAGTGTTTTGCTTTGTGTGATTTGGGTGCTAGTGTTTCCACGATTCCGAAAACTTTATGTGATATTCTAGGTTTCCATGATCTTGATGATTGCTCTTTAAATTTGCACCTTGCGGATTCCACCATTAAAAAGCCAATGAGAAGAATCAATGATGTTCTCATTGTTGCAAATAGAAATTTGGTGCCCGTAGATTTTATCGTTCTTGATATAGATTGCAATCTTTCTTGCCCTATTATTCTTGGTAGACCTTTTCTTAGAATGATTGGCGATTGTTGATATGAAGGAAGGGAATATTAGATTCCAATTCCCGTTAAAGAAAGCCATGGAGCACTTTACAAGAAAGAAAGTCAAATTTGTTGGGGAACGTAGTAATTTCAAAAAATTTCCTACGCACACGCAAGATCATGGTGATGATATAGCAACGAGAGGGGAGAGTGTTCGTCCACGTACCCTCGTAGACCGTAAGCGGAAGCGTTAGCACAACGCGGTTGATGTAGTCGTACGTCTTCACGATCCGACCGATCCAAGCACCGAACGTACGGAGCCTCCGAGTTCAGCACACGTTCAGCTCGATGACGATCTCCAGCCTCCGATCCAGCCGAGCTCCGGAGATGAGTTCCGTCAGCACGACGGCGTGGTGACGATTATGATGTTCTACTGGCGCAGGGCTTCGCCTAAACTCCGCGACGATATGACCGAGGTGGAATATGGTGGAAGGGGGCACCGCACACGGCTAAGGAACGATCCGTAGATCAACTTGTGTGTCTATGGGGTGCCCCCGCCCCCGTATATAAAGGAGGGAGGGGGAGGCGCGGCCGACCCCCTAGGGGTGCGCCTGGAGGAGTCCTACTCCCACCGGGAGTAGGACTCCCCCCTCTTGCCTTGGTGGAGAAGGAAAGGGGGGAGGGGAAAGAGGAAAGGGGGGCGCCGCCCCCCCCCCCTTCCTTGTCCTATTCGGACTAGGGGGGGAGGGGGCGCGCGGCCTGCCCTGGCCGACCCTCCTCTTCTCCCTCTTGGCCCATTAAGGCCCAATATCCCCCGGGAGGGTTCCGGTAACCCCCCAGTGTTCCGGTAAAATCCCGATTTCACCCGGAACCATTCTGATGTCCAAATATAGGCTTCCAATATATCAATCTTTATGTCTCGACCATTTCGAGACTCCTCGTCATGTTCGTGATCACATTCGGGACTCCGAACAAACTTCGGTACATCAAAACTTGTAAACTCATAATAGAACTGTCATCGTAACGTTAAGCGTGCGGACCCTACGGGTTCGAGAACTATGTAGACATGACCTAGAACCATTCTCGGTCAATAACCAATAGCGGGACCTGGATGCCCATATTGGTTCCTACATATTCTACGAAGATCTTTATCGGTCAAACCGCATAACAACATACGTTGTTCCCTTTGTCATCGGTATGTTACTTGCCCGAGATTCGATCGTCGGTATCCAATACCTAGTTCAATCTCGTTACCGGCAAGTCTCTTTACTCGTTACATAATACATCATTCCGTAACTAACTCATTAGCTACATTGCTTGCAAGGCTTATAGTGATGTGCATTACCGAGAGGGCCCAGAGATACCTCTCCGACAATCGGAGTGACAAAACCTAATCTCGAAATACGCCAACTCAACATGTACCTTCGGAGACACCTGTAGTACTCCTTTATAATCACCCAGTTATGTTGTGACGTTTGGTAGTACCCAAAGTGTTCCTCTGGTAAACGGGCGTTGCATAATTCTCATAGTTACAGGAACATGTATAAGTCATGAAGAAAGCAATAGCAGTATACTAAACGATCAAGTGCTAGGCTAACGGGATGGGTCATGTCAATCACATCATTCTTCTAATGATGTGATCCCACTAATCAAATGACAACACATGTCTATGGTTAGGAAACATAACCATCTTTGATTAATGAGCTAGTCAAGTAGAGGCATACTAGTGACTATAGTTTTGTCTATGTATTCACACATGTATCATGTTTCCGGTTAATACAATTCTAGCATGAATAATAAACATTTATCATGATACGAGGAAATAAATAATAACTTTATTATTGCCTCTAGGGCATATTTCCTTCAGTCTCGCACTTGCACTAGAGTCAATAATCTAGATTACATAGTAATGATTCTAACACCCATGGAGTCTTGGTGCTGATCATGTTTTGCTCGTGAGAGAGGCTTAGTCAACGGGTCTGCAACATTCAGATCCGTATGTATCTTGCAAATCTCTATGTCTCCCACTTGGACTTGGTCCCGAATGGAATTGAAGCGTCTCTTGATGTGTTTGGTCCTCTTGTGAAATCTGGATTCCTTTGCCAAGGCAATTGCTCCAGTATTGTCACAGAAGATTTTCATTGGTCCCGATGCACTAGGTATGACACCTAGATCAGAAATGAACTCCTTCATCCAGACTCCTTCATTTGCTGCTTCAGAAGCAGCTATGTACTCCGCTTCACATGTAGATCCTGCCACGATGCTTTGTTTAGAACTGCACCAACTTACAGCTCCACCGTTTAATATAAACACGTATCCGGTTTGCGATTTAGAATCGTCCGGATCAGTGTTAAAGCTTGCATCGACGTAACCATTTACGACTAGCTCTTTGTCACCTCCATATACGAGAAACATATCCTTAGTCCTTTTCAGGTATTTCAGGATGTTCTTGACCGCTGTCCAGTGATCCACTCCTGGATTACTTTGGTACCTTCCTGCCAAGCTTATTGCTAAGCATACATCAGGTCTGGTACACAGCATTGCATACATGATATAGCCTATGGCTGAAGCATAGGGAACATCTTTCATTTTCTCTCTATCTTCTGCTGTGGTCGGGCATTGAGTTTGACTCAACTTCACACCTTGTAGCACAGGCAAGAATCCTTTCTTTGCCTGATCCATTTTGAACTTTTTCAAAATTTTGTCAAGGTATGTGCTTTGTGAAAGTCCTATTAAGCGTCTTGATCTATCTCTATAGATCTTGATGCCCGATATGTAAGCAGCTTCACCGAGGTCTTTCATTGAAAAACTTTTATTCAAGTCTCCCTTTATGCTATCCAGAAACTCTATATCATTTCCAATTAACAATATGTCATCTACATATAAAACTAGAAATGCTACAGAGCTCCCACTCACTTTCTTGTAAATACAGGCTTCTCCAAAAGTCTGTATAAAACCATATGCTTTGATCACACTATCAAAACTTTTATTCCAACTCCGAGATGCTTGCACCAGTCCATAAATGGATCGCTGGAGCTTGCATACTTTGTTAGCACCTTTTGGATCAACAAAACCTTCTGGCTGCATCATATACAACTCTTCTTCTAGAAATCCATTCAAGAATGCAGTTTTGACATCCATTTGCCAAATTTCATAATCATGAAATGCAGCAATAGCTAACATGATTCGGACAGACTTAAGCATCGCTACGGGTGAGAAAGTCTCATCGTAGTCAACCCCTTGAACTTGTCGAAAACCTTTCGCAACAAGTCGAGCTTTATAGACAGTTATATTACCATCAGCGTCAGTCTTCTTCTTAAAGATCCATTTATTCCCAATGGCTTGCCGATCATCAGGCAAGTCAACCAAAGTCCATACTTTGTTTTCATACATGGATCCCATCTCAGATTTCATGGCCTCTAGCCATTTTGCGGAATCTGGGCTCATCATCGCTTCCTCATAGTTCGTAGGTTCATCATGGTCAAGTAACATGACTTCCAGAATAGGATTACCGTACCACTATGGTGCGGATCTTACTCTGGTAGACCTACGAGGTTCAGTAGAAACTTGATCTGAAGTTTCATGATCAATATCATTAGATTCCTCACTGATTGGTGTAGTTGTCACAGGAACCGGTTCTTGTGATGAACTACTTTCCAACAAGGGAGTAGATACAGTTATCTCATCAAGTTCTACTTTCCTCCCACTCACTTCTTTCGAGAGAAACTCCTTCTCTAGAAAGGATCCGAATTTAGCAACGAAAATTTTGCCCTCAGATCTGTGATAGAAGGTGTACCCAGTAGTCTCCTTTGGGTATCCTATGAAGACACATTTCTCCGATTTGGGTACGAGCTTATCTGGTTGAAGTTTCTTCACATAAGCATCGCAGCCCCAAACTTTAAGAAACGACAACTTTGGTTTCTTGCCAAACCACAGTTCATAAGGCGTCGTTTCAACGGATTTTGATGGTGCCCTATTTAACGTGAATGCAGCCGTCTCTAAAGCATAACCCCAAAACGATAGCGGTAAATCGGTAAGAGACATCATAGATCGCACCATATCAAGTAAAGTATGATTACGACGTTCGGACACACCATTTCGTTGTGGTGTTCCAGGTGGCGTGAGTTGCGAGACTATCCCGCATTGTTTCAAGTGCAGACCAAACTCGTAACTCAAATATTCTCCTCCACGATTAGATCGTAGAAACTTTATTTTCTTGTTACGATGATTTTCCACTTCACTCTGAAATTCTTTGAACTTTTCAAATGTTTCAGACTTGTGTTTCATTAAGTAGATATACCCATATCTGCTCAAATCATCTGTGAAGGTGAGAAAATAACGATATCCGCCATGAGCCTCAACATTCATTGGACCACATACATCTGTATGTATGATTTCCAACAAATCTGTTGCTCTCTCCATAGTACCGGAGAACGGCATTTTAGTCATCTTGCCCATAAGGCACGGTTTGCAAGTACCAAGTGATTCATAATCAAGTGATTCCAAAAGCCCATCAGTATGGAGTTTCTTCATGCGCTTTACACCGATATGACCCAAACGGCAGTGCCACAAATAAGTTGCACTATCGTTATCAACTCTGCATCTTTTGGTTTCAACACTATGAATATGTGTATCACTACTATCGAGATTCAATAAAAACATACCATTCTTCAAGGGTGCATGACCATAAAAGATATTACTCATATAAATAGAACAATCATTATTCTCTAATTTAAATGAATAACCGTCTTGCATCAAACAAGATCCAGATATAATGTTCATGCTCAACGCTGGCACCAAATAACAATTATTTAGGTCTAATACTAATCCCGATGGTAGATGTAGAGGTAGCGTGCCGACCGCGATCACATCGACTTTGGAACCATTTCCCACGCGCATCGTCACCTCGTCCTTAGATAATCTTCGCTTAATCTGTAGTCCCTGTATCGAGTTGCAAATATTAGCAACAGAACCAGTATCAAATACCCAGGTGCTACTGCGAGCATTAGTAAGGTACACATCAATAACATGTATATCACATATACCTTTGTTCACTTTGCCATCCTTCTTATCCGCCAAATACTTGGGGCAGTTCCGCTTCCAGTGTCCAGTCTGCTTGCAGTAGAAGCACTCAGTTTCAGGCTTAGGTCCAGACTTGGGTTTCTTCTCTTGAACAACAACTTGCTTGCCGTTTTTTTGAAGTTTCCCTTCTTCTTCCCTTTGCCCTTCTTCTTGAAACTGGTGGTTTTGTTAACCATCAACACTTGATGCTCCTTCTTGATTTCTACCTCCGCAGCTTTCAGCATTGCGAAGAGCTCGAGAATAGTCTTGTTCATCCCTTGCATATTATAGTTCATCACGAAGCTCTTGTAGCTTGGTGGCAGTGATTGGAGAATTCTGTCAATGACACTATCATCAGGAAGATTAACTCCCAGATGAATCAAGTGATTATTATACCCAGACATTTTGAGTATGTGTTCACTGACAGAACTATTCTCCTCCATCTTGCAGCTATAGAACTTATTGTAGACTTCATATCTCTCAATCCGGGCATTTGCTTGAAATATTAACTTCAACTCCTGGAACATCTCATATGCTCCATGACGTTCAAAACGTCGTTGAAGACCCGGTTCTAAGCCGTAAAGCATGGCACACTGAACTATCGAGTAGTCATCAGCTTTGCTCTGCCAGACGTTCTTAACATCGTCAGTTGCATCAGCAGCAGGCCTGGCACCCAGCGGTGCTTCCAGGATGTAACTTTTCTGTGCAGCAATGAGGATAATCCTCAGGTTACGGACCCAGTCCGTGTAATTGCTACCATCATCTTTCAACTTTGCTTTCTCAAGGAACGCATTAAAATTCAACGGAACAACAGCACGAGCCATCTATCTACAAACAAACATAGACAAGCAAAATACTATCAGGTACTAAGTTCATGATAAATTTAAGTTCAATTAATCATATTACTTAAGAACTCCCACTTAGACAGACATCTCTCTAATCATCTAAGTGATCACGTGATCCAAATCAACTAAACCATGTCCGATCATCACGTGAGATGGAGTAGTTTCAATGGTGAACATCGCTATGTTGATCATATCTACTATACGATTCACGCTCGACCTTTCGGTCTCCGTGTTCCGAGGCCATATCTGTATATGCTAGGCTCGTCAAGTATAACCTGAGTATTCCGCGTGTGCAACTGTTTTGCACCCGTTGTATTTGAACGTAGAGCCTATCACACCCGATCATCACGTGGTGTCTCAGCACGAAGAACTTTCGCAATGGTGCATACTCAGGGAGAACACTTCTTGATAATTAGTGAGAGATCATCTTAAAATGCTACCGTCAATCAAAGCAGGATAAGATGCATAAAGGATAAACATCACATGCAATCAATATAAGTGATATGATATGGCCATCATCATCTTGTGCTTGTGATCTCCATCTTCGAAGCACCGTCATGATCACCATCATCACCGGCGCGACACCTTGATCTCCATCGTAGCATCATTGTCGTTACGCCATCTATTGCTTCTACGACTATCGCTACCGCTTAGTGATAAAGTAAAGCAATTACAGGGCGTTTGCATTTCATACAATAAAGCGACAACCATATGGCTCCTGCCAGTTGCCGATAACTTCGGTTACAAAACATGATCATCTCATACAATAAAATATAGCATCACGTCTTGACCATATCACATCACAAAATGCCCTGCAAAAACAAGTTAGACGTCCTCTACTTTGTTGTTGCAAATTTTACGTGGCTGCTACGGGCTTAGCAAGAACCGTTCTTACCTACGCATCAAAAACCACAACGATAGTTTGTCAAGTTGGTGCTGTTTTAACCTTCGCAAGGACCGGGCGTAGCCACACTCGATTCAGCTAAAGTGAGAGAGACAGACACCCACCAGCCACCTTTAAGCACGAGTGCTCGTAACGGTGAAACCAGTCTCGCGTAAGCGTACGCGTAATGTCAGTCCGGGCCGCTTCATCTCACAATACCGCCGAACCAAAGTATGACATGCTGGTAAGCAGTATGACTTGTATCGCCCACAACTCACTTGTGTTCTACTCGTGCAAATAACATCAACGCATAAAACCTAGGCTCGGATGCCACTGTTGGGGAACGTAGTAATTTCAAAAAAATTCCTACGCACACGCAAGATCATGGTGATGATATAGCAATGAGAGGGGAGAGTGTTCGTCCACATACCCTCGTAGACCGTAAGCAGAAGCGTTAGCACAACGCGGTTGATGTAGTCGTACGTCTTCACGATCTGACCGATCCAAGCACCGAACGTACGGAGCCTCCGAGTTCAGCACACGTTCAGCTCGATGACGATCTCTGGCCTCCGATCCAGCCGAGCTCCGGAGATGAGTTCCGTCAGCACGATGGCGTGGTGACGATGATGATGTTCTACTGGCGCAGGGCTTCGCCTAAACTCCGCGACGATATGACCGAGGTGGAATATGGTGGAAGGGGGCACCGCACACGGCTAAGGAACGATCCGTAGATCAACTTGTGTGTCTATGGGGTGCCCCCGCCCCCGTATATAAAGGAGGGAGGGGGGAGGTGCGGCCGGCCCCCTAGGGGTGCGCCTGGAGGAGTCCTACTCCCACCGAGAGTAGGACTCCCCCCTCTTGCCTTGGTGGAGAAGGAAAGGGAGGAGGGGAAAGAGGAAAGGGGGGCGCCGCCCCCCCCCCTTCCTTGTCCTATTCGGACTAGGGGGGAGGGGGCGCGCGGCCTGCCCTGGCCGGCCCTCCTCTTCTCCCTCTTGGCCCATTAAGGCCCAATATCCCCCGGGAGGGTTCCGGTAACCCCCCGGTGTTCCGGTAAAATCCCGATTTCACCCGGAACCATTCCGATGTCCAAATATAGGCTTCCAATATATTAATCTTTATGTATCGACCATTTCGACACTCCTCGTCATGTCCGTGATCACATCCGGGACTCCGAACAAACTTCGGTACATCAAAACTTGTAAACTCATAATAGAACTGTCATCGTAACATTAAGTGTGCGGACCCTACGGGTTCGAGAACTATGTAGACATGACCTAGAACCATTCTCGGTCAATAACCAATAGCGGGACCTGGATGCCCATATTGGTTCCTACATATTCTACGAAGATCTTTATCGGTCAAACCGCATAACAACATACGTTGTTCCCTTTGTCATCGATATGTTACTTGCCCGAGATTCGATCGTCGGTATCCAATACCTAGTTCAATCTCGTTACCGGCAAGTCTCTTTACTCGTTACGTAATACATCATTTCGTAACTAACTCATTAGCTACATTGCTTGCAAGGCTTATAGTGATGTGCATTACCGAGAGGGCCCAGAGATACCTCTCCAACAATCGGAGTGACAAAACCTAATCTCGAAATACGCCAACTCAACATGTACCTTCGGAGACACCTGTAGTACTCCTTTATAATCACCCAGTTACGTTGTGACGTTTGGTAGTACCCAAAGTGTTCCTCCGGTAAACGGGAGTTGCATAATTTTCATAGTTACAGGAACATGTATAAGTCATGAAGAAAGCAATAGCAGTATACTAAACGATTAAGTGCTAGGCTAACGGGATGGGTCATGTCAATCACATCATTCTTCTAATGATGTGATCCCACTAATCAAATGAAAACACATGTCTATGGTTAGGAAACATAACCATCTTTGATTAATGAGCTAGTCAAGTAGAGGCATACTAGTGACTATAGTTTTGTCTATGTATTCACACATGTATCATGTTTCCGGTTAATACAATTCTAGCATGAATAATAAACATTTATCATGATATGAGGAAATAAATAATAACTTTATTATTGCCTCTAGGGCATATTTCCTTCAAAATTACCTTATGAATCTATCATGTGGGCTACTTATGAATTTAGTGCCAAAGATGGCACTCGTTAGATCTATCTTCGTTTTTATGCCTAGCTAGGGGCGTTAAACGATAGCGCTAGTTGGAGGCAACCCAATTTTCTTTGTGTTTTTTGTTTTTGTTCCTGTTTAGTAATAAATCTTGCATCTACTTTCTGTTTAGATGTGTTTTTATCTTTTAATTAGTGTTTGTGCCAAGTAGAACCTATAGGATAACCTATGATGATAGTTGATTTGATTCTGCTGAAAAACAGAAACTTTGCGCGCACGAATTTAGTTTTGTTAAATCACAGAAACCTTATTTTGCGTTGATTCTTTTTGCTACTGATCAATAAACCAATTTTCCAGGACTTCCTATTTTGGTAGGAGTTTTAGAGTTCCATAAGTTTGCGTTAGTTACAGATTGCTATAGACTGTTCTGTTTTTGACAGATTCTGTTTTTCGTGTGTTGTTTGCTTATTTCGATGCATCTATGGCTAGTAAATTAGTTTATAAACCATAGAGAAGTTGGATTACAGTAGGTTTAACACCAAAATAAATAAAGAATGATTTTATTATAGTACCTTATGTGGTGGTTTTGTTTTCTTTCACTAACGGAGCTTATAAGATTTCCTGTTGAGTTTTGTGTTGTGAAGTTTTCAAGTTTTGGGTAAAAATTTTATGGACTATGGAATAAGGAGTGGCAAGATCCTAAGCTTGGGGATTACCAAGGCACCCCAAGATATTCAAGGATAGCCAAAAGCCTAAGCTTGGGGATGCCCCAGGAAGGCATCCCCTCTTTCGCCTTCGATCATTGGCAACTTTACTTGGAGCTATATTTTTATTCGCCACATGATATGTGTTTTGCTTGGAGCGTCGTGTATTATATTAGTCTTTGCTTTTTAGTTTACCACAATCATCCTTTCTGTACACACCTTTTGGGAGAAGCCTATTTTATTAGAATTTGCTAGAATACTCTATGTGCTTCACTTATATCTTTTGAGCTTGATAGTTTTTGCTCTAGTGCTTCACTTATATCTTTTAGAGCACGGTGGTGACTTATTTTTGTAGAAATTGCTAGTCTCTCACGCTTCACTTATATTATTTTGAAAGTATTTTAGAACAGCATGGTATTTGCTATGGTTATAAAATTGGCCCTAGAATGGTAGGCATCCAAGTTGGATATAATAAAAACTATCATAGGAAGTGAATTGGATGCTATGATCAATTTGATACTTGATAATTGTTTTGAGATAGGGAGGTGGTGATACTAAAGTCATGCTAGTTGGGTGATTATGAATTTAAAGAATGCTTGTATCGAAGTTAGCAAGTCCCGTAGCATTCACGTATGGTTAAAGTTGTGTAACAAATTTGAAACATGAAGTGTACCTGGCTTGTGCATCCTTATGAGTGGCGGTCGGGGATGAGTGATCGTCTTTTCCTACCAAGCTATCCCCCTAGGAGCATGCGCGTAGTACTTGATTTTTGATGACTTCTAAATTTTTGCAATAAGTATATGAGTTCTTTTGACTAATGTTGAGTCCATGGATTATACGCACTTTTACCTTTCCGCCATTGCTAGCCTCTTCGGTACCGTGCATTGCCCTTTTTCACCTTGAGAGTTGGTGCAAACTTCGCCGGTGCATCCAAACCCCATGATATGATACGCTCTATCACACATAAACCTCCTTATATTTTCCTCAAAACAGCCACCATACCTACCTATTATGGCATTTCCATAGCCATTCCGAGATATATTGCCATGCAACTTTCCACCATTCCATTTATCATCATGACATACATTACTTTTGTCATATTGCCATTGCATGATCATGTAGTTGACATCGTATTTGTGGCAAAACCACCATGCATTATTTTTCATACATGTCACTCTTGATTCATTGCACCATCCCGGTACACCACCGGAGGCATTCATATAGAGTCATATCTTGTTCTAGTTTCAAGTTGTAATTCATATGTTGTAATCAATAGAAGTGTGATGATCATCATTATTAGAGCATTTCCCAAACAAAAAAAAGAAAAAGAAGAAAGGCCAAAAAGAAAAAAAAGAAAGGCCAAAAAAAAAGAAAGGTCCAAAAGAAAAAAAAGAAAAGAAAAAAAGAAAAGAAAAGAAAATAAATAAAAAGGACAATGTTACTATCTCTTTTTCCACACTTGTGCTTCAAAGTAGCACCTTGTTCTTCATGTAGTGAGTCTCATATATTGTGCTTCAAAGTAGCACCATGTTTTTCATATAGTGAGTCTCATATGTTATCTTTTTCATACTAGTGGGAATTTTTCATTATAGAACTTGGCTTGTATATTCCTACGATGGGCTTCCTCAAATGCCCTAGGTCTTCGTGAGCAAGCAAGTTGGATGCACATCCACTAGTTTTCTTTTGTTGAGCATTCATTTATAGCTCTAGTGCATCCGTTGCATGGCAATCCCTACTCCTCATGTTGACATCAATTGATGGGCATCTCCATAGCCCGTTGATTATCCTCGTCAATGTGAGACTTTCTCCTTTTTTGTCTTCTCCACACAATCCCCATCATCATATTCTATTCCACCCATAGTGCTATATCCATGGCTCACGCTCATGTATTGCATGAAGGTTGAAAAAGTTTGAGATTATTTAAGTATGAAACAATTGCTTGGCTTGTCATCGGGGGTATAGAAGTTGGGAACATCTTTGTGTGATGAAAATGAAGCATAGCCTAACTATATGATTTTGTAGGGATGAACTTTCTTTTGCCATGTTATTTTGAGAAGACATGATTACTTTGATTAGTATGCTTGAAGTGTTGCTATTTCTTTTATCAATATGAACTTTTATTTTGAATCATTTGGATCTGAACATTCATGCCACAATAAAGAAAATTACATTAAGAATTATGCTAGGTAGCATTCCACATCAAAAATTCTCTTTTTATCATTTACCTACTCGAGGACGAGCAGGAATTAAGCTTGGGGATGCTTGATACGTCTCCAACGTATCTATAATTTTTGATTGTTTCATGATATTATATTACCCCTTTTGGATGTTTATGGGCTTTATTTTACACATTTATATCATTTTTGGGACTAACCTACTAACCGGAGGCCCAGCCCGTATTGCTTTTTTTTTGCCTGTTTCAGTATTTCAAAGAAAAGGAATATCAAACGAAGTCCAAACGGAATGAAACCTTCGGGAGCGTGATTTTTGGAACGAACGTGATCCAGAGGACTTGGAGTGCAAGTCAAGAAGCAGCCGAGGCCTCCACGAGATAGGAGGGTGCACCCCCTGTCTCGTGGGCCCCTCGGGCGTTCACCGACGTACTTCTTCCTCCTATATAAGCCTACGTACCCCGAAAACATCCAGGGAGCCAACGAAACACAATTTCCACCGCCGTAACCTTCTGTATCCACGAGATCTCATCTTGGAGCCTTCGTCGGCACTCTGCCGGAGGGGGAATCCACCACGGATGGCTTCTACATCAACACCATAGCCCCTCCGATGAGTTGTGAGTAGTTTACCACAGACCTACGGGTCCATAGTTATTAGCTAGATGGCTTCTTCTCTCTTTTTGGATCTCAATACAATGTTCTCCCACTCTCTTGTGGAGATCTATTCGATGTAAACTCTTTTTGTGGTGTGTTTGTCGAGATCCAATGAATTGTGGGTTTATGATCAAGTTTATCTATGAATAATATTGGAATCTTCTCTGAATTCTTTTATGTATGATTGAGTTATCTTTGCAACTCTCTTCGAATTATCAGTTTGGTTTGGCCTACTAGATTGATCTTTCTTGCCATGGGAGAAGTGCTTAGCTTTGGGTTCAATCTTGCGGTGTCCTTACCCAGTGACAGAAAGGGTTGCAAGGCACGTATTGTATTGTTTCCATCGAGGATAACAAGATGGGGTTTATATCATATTGTTTGAGTTTATCCCTCTACATCATGTCATCTTGCTTAAGGCGTTACTCTGTTCTTATGAACTTAATACTCTAGATGCAGGCAGGAGTCGGTTGATGTGTGGAGTAATAGTAGTAGATGCAGGCAGGAGTCGGTCTACTTGTCACGGACGTGATGCCTATATATATGATCATGCCTAGATAATCTCATAATTATTCGCTTTTCTATCAATTGCTCGACAGTAATTTGTTCACCCACCATAATACTTATGCTATCTTGAGAGAAGCCTCTAGTGAAACCTATGGCCCCCGGGTCTATCTCTTATCATATTTGCCTCCAATCTACTTTTATTTGCATCTTTACTTTTTGCATCTATATTATAAAATACCAAAAATATATTTATCTTATCATATTATCGCTATTAGATCTCACTTTCGCAAGTGGCCGTGAAGGGATTGACAACCCCTTTATTGCGTTGGTTGCGAGTTCTTTGTTTGTTTGTGTAGGTGCATGGGACTTTTGAGGAGCCTCCTACTAGATTGATACCTTGGTTCTCAAAAACTGAGGGAAATACTTACGCTACTATTGCTGCATCACCCTTTCCTCTTCAAGGAAAACCAACGCAAGCTCAAGACGTAGCATCATGCAACTTCCATTGTTACTATTCACATGACCTGAGTGTTTATTGTCATATTGCTTCATGATCGCATAGAATTTCTTTTGCGGGTATGATCACATAGAGATGACATGATATTTGTGGCAAAGTCACCTTTATCGTTGTTATACATGTTACGCTAGATCATTGCACATCCTAGTACACTGCCAAAGGCATCCATATGTAGTCATATTATTCAGTTTATCAAGTTGTAAGTAATTAAAAGTATGATGATCATCACTATTAGAGCATTGCACTGTGAGGAAAATAATGATGGAGACTAATGAGTCATCGAGCATGATACTGTTCTAAAAAAGAAAAAAAGAAAATGAAATTAGAGAAAATGAGAGAAGGGGCAATGCTACTATCATTTTCGACACATGTGCTTCAAATTAGCACACCATGTTCTTCATAGAGAGAGTCTCCATGATTTGTCACTTTCATATACTGGTGGGAATTTTTACATTATAGAACTTGGATTGTATATTCAGATGACGAGCTTCCTCAAATGCTCGAGGTCTTCATGAGCAAGTAAGTTGGATGCACATCCACTTAGTTTCATATAGGGAGCTTTTATATATAACTCCAGTGCATCCATTGCATGGAAATCCCTACTCCTCGCATTGATATCGATTGTAAGGTCTCTCCATTACCTAACAATCCCCGAAGTTGATGTGATAGTTCATACACCTTTGTCTTACCTTATATACCTCTGCCATCATTCTCTTTGCCACCTGTAGTGCTAAGTCCATGACTCATGCTCACGTATTGAGTGAGATTGAGAAGCTGAAGCGACAAAAAGTATGATACAATTGCTTGGTTTGGCACCGGGGTGCTCATGATTTATAGTCTATGTTAGGAAGACAGAGTTATGGCATGCTTACATCATACAACTAGATGATGCCCCGCATGTTGTTGCGGGATATTAGAAGGATTTCAGAAATTTGTGTTGATTCGTATATGGGCTCGATGTGAATGAAAAAGATCTATCTAGCACAAAGTAACATCTTGTTTGCTTCAGTGCAATATCAACCAACAAAAACAATGAATTATAGTAGGCCATCCAGTCATGAGCACACAACAACGTGAAATGAAATAATGTAATATAAATTTAATAAAAAGGTTCATGATGAATTGTTATAGAGGGTAGACAAACCACTAGGCACCACATTGAAATGTACAATGCAAGATTCCATTATCATACTTAGAAAATTTGCAAGTAAAAAAGTTCGATGTGTGCCCTACTCAAGTTATTATACTAATGCGTTATAAAGGGAATAGAAGCAAAACTTAATCTAATTTAATTGTATCACTCCAACCAACAATAAACACATTCAAAGTATGCAAAGAAGATGATTCCCCTTTGGAGCTATACGAACACTTACTTCTCAAGTGTGCTAACATAAAAGATGGATGTATAAGGATAATGACTAATTGTACCTGAGAACTCCCTCCAACATCCATGTTTTCAAGTGTAACAAACAATAATGTGTATTCCTCCGGAGGATATATAATGTAGCTACAACTGGTGCCACCATTTTTGTCAAGTTCAAGATTAGACATGGAAAATAATACATGTATTGTTAGCAAAGGGAACGATTGATTGTCCTCGAGAAAATGCAATGGTCGCCAATCCGGTAAGTAATTAGATAAGAACATGGTCAATTACATACCCAATTTCGGCAAAACAAATCGACAAAACGATACAAGAAGGTGTACATGAACATTACTTATGAGAGAGAGAGTAACATATCAAATGAATAATGCTCCCTTTTCTTGTGTTTTTCTTGCCACTCAATCTAGCTAATAGTATGTTGATACATTAAGCTAGGGAAAGTGGGTAACACACATGTGTGACTCATAATACGAACATTAGCTCGTCTTTGCACATACTCAAGAAGGTCAGGTAGAAATAATCAACATGCGAAATGACAGTATGAAAGAGAAGTAGAGGATAATTTGGAACAGAGGAATTAATCTAGAAGAACCTGGTACGAAAACGTTGAAACCATTGTCGGCGACAACGGGGTCGCAGATGCATCCCATGCATCACACACGACACCAACAAACGATGGGTTCCGACAACGGCATTGAATTTGTCTGGTTAGACTTGATGAATTTCCAAGGATGAAACTTGGCCATTATTGATCAGGAGCGAGAGAGGGAGTTGTGGAGACGGAACGGAGCAACATCCATTAAAAAGAAGATCAAGTGCATTAGTTACTCCTGCTGTCCTGCATGAGGGAGACGAAATCAATCAACCCTACTTGAAAACAGTAGTGGGCTATAGAGGAATGGGAGTTGATTGAGAAGGTGAAGAGGGAGGGGATAATCAATATGGAAGACAATAAATAAGAACACTACTATGATATAGTCCGTGGAGAAGATAGGAGGCGCTGCTGGGAGAGAGGAGGGCAGCTGAGTCGGGTGGAGTTTTCATAAAAAGTAAAATAAAAGGATGATGTAAGCAGATGACGTGGCTTCACCATATGGCAGGAAGATTCACTAGTGGGAGGTAGCTATTTAGGAATAGAGGATGATTAGGCATGACATTCTTTAAGTATCGTATATTTTGAAGAGTGATGATTATTTTCTAATATTCGTGCATATTATTACGTTGATATCAAATAAGTCGTTGCTTCCCAATATTCATACCGTAAAAGAATTACATGATAATACATGTTAGATAACATTTCACATTAATAATTATGTTTTTATTATTTACCTACTTGAGGACGAGCAGGAATTAGGGTTGTGGATGCTGATACATCTCCAACATATCTATAATTTTTTATGTTTCCAAGTTATTATATTATTAATCTTGTATGCTTTATATGCCAATTTATATCATTTTTGCAAACTAACCTATTAACACGGTGCCCAGTGCCAGTTTCTGTTTTTGCCTATTTCTTTGTTTCGCAGAAAAACCATACTAAACAAAGTTCAAACACAATTAAACTTTACGGCGATTTTTTGTGGAGCAAAAGAGACCATAGAAGCTTTGGGGGAGGCCAGAAGATCTACAAGAGAGCCACAAGCTCACACGGCATGCCCCACCTGAGCTTGTGGGCCCCTCGGAGCTCCGTTTGACCTAATTCCAATGCTATAAATTAAGATATATTTGGAAACCCCTGGAGCGAGACTCGAAAGAATTTTATCGCTGCCACAAACCTCTATTCTTCTGTGATCCCATCTGGAGGCCTCCACCGGTACTCTGTCGATGAGGAATCGATCACGAAGGCCATCTACATCAACCTTGCTACCTCCATGATTTTGATTTAAAAAATATTTAAGATTCTAAAAATTTACAAATAATTCCAAAATACTATGTTGGAGCTAAGGAACAGTTTTACACCGAGATATTTATATAAAAATATATAATATTTTTGCTAAATCATATTTTGGGCATTATAAATGTTTCCTAAAATAAATTTGGGTTACAAAGGGACATTCACGTTTGTGCCCCTAACTCGAACCCACCACTCAAATTTACCCCTAACTTTTTGATATGCTCAAATTTGCCCCTAAAACACATTTAGGTCACAAGAATGCCCTTCCATCTGTTTAAAGTTGTTTGACCAAAACTTTGGAAATTCATAACAAATTCATATGAATTCAGAAGAATGGAAAATAAGATATCAAAATGTTCATAAAAAATCATCTGTACGAACATTTCATTTATATTCATGGCAAAAGCACTCTAAAGTCTTTTAGGGTTTATAACATTAAAACAATATTTAGGGTTAATACAAATAAATGCACGTGTAGCCGATGAATGTAAATGACATGCCCGTATAGGTGATATTTTTATGAACATTTTGATATCTTACATGCATTCTTCTGAACTCATATGAATTTGTTATGAATTTTCAAATTTTCGGTCAAACAACTTTGACCAGTTGGAAGGGCATTCTCGTGACCTAAAATGTTTTTTAGGGGCAAATTTGAGCACATGAAAAATTTAGGGTTAAACATAAGAGTGGGTGCAAATTAGGCACAAATGTGAATGTCCCTATAAATAATTCCCAAAACATTTTTGAACACGCAAACAAATATTCAAATTATATTTGAAACATTTCCATCTATTTTTCTATATTGAATGAGTCATATTACCTTCTGTCAAGTGATTTTATTTTGAGTTGGGTCTGTTTTATATATATAGTGACAGGTGGGCCAGACGTGGCAGTGAGACAACTAGAAAAAAGAAGCATTTCACTCTATGATAGGTGGACCCGCTGATCTAGTTGCCCTATTTGACAAGTCATTGCCAATACATAAGGAAGGGCAAAATGGTCCAAAATAATGTCTCCCTAACAGTCAAATGCCTTTGACCAGACGGAATTGGGACAGAAGGGCAAAAGCATAAGGGGACCAAACGCACTTGGGCAAGACGGAGGGTTTTTGAAAATTAGAGCAAAACTGCTCAGCGTGACCCAACTAATAAAATCAATTATCCCTTGAATTAATCCTATTTTAGTAATTAACATTACCGAATTTAAAATTTTTGGAATGTTACAACCTTGGTATAGTCACACCACCTTCTTTTGGCGCTTCTTTGAGAGTTTCCTTCACCACCCGGCCTCGACCCCATTATTTGGCCCTCGATGGCACTCACCATTCTATGAAAGATTTGGAAGTCTTCAAATGCCAACTGCCACTCCTCACGGGCCATTTTGTAATGTTTTACTTGATTTCACCTTGTGGCTCTTTCCTTTCTCGAACCTACCAAAAAAGGATGGAGCCAAGCCTTGGTTGCTCTATCTATCCTCCCGCCTTGATGCTCTGGTGTAATGATAATATGGTTCATATTTTTTGAGTGCTAATATATTCGGATGGGGAAGTTTTTCTCTCTGATGACCGTTAATAAAAAAGTACTATCAGTTTGACGGACTTCCAACGAGGCATGAAGAGAAAGAACCGAGAACTCATGTAACATTATAACACGTGACATGTGTCAGTCTTTTGATATATCGAGTGAGATTTCATGGATTTGTGTGTACATATGATATGCGGATGTGACCGATCCCCGCATGCTTTAATTAAACTACGTTAATCATCCAATCTTACGAATTTGCGACCAATTCAGCACGGCTGGCAGCTACAAGAGCATGGAAGTAAGTTCTGGCGATGTAGGCAGCTGTGGCAATGACACCGTCACACAGAAGTCGCTCGATCATCGTGGCGATGGACAAGCGTGCGTCAGACACATATTAATAAGATCGGCCATCAGAGAGCTCACCACATCCCAAAAACTAGTTTGAAGAGAGTGTGACACTCTTCCTTGCAAGGTGCTCCTTAGCCTCCTTCTATAACCGAGGTGGGACTAAAGTCGTTGGCAACGCCCAATGACCAATGGCCTAACATATCTTATATATCTTATATATATACATACATACATACATATATATATATATATATATATATATATATATATATATATATATATATACCAAAGATATTCATCCTCACTAACTTATTTATCTCAACATGCAAGCACGCCACCATACCATTATAAATGATATAAGACCCACCTCAACATGCAACCATACATGAGAAAAGACCCACCACCACATGCAACCATACATAGAAAATAATAATTCATACATACTCAAATATAATAAGTGATATATATTTTTGTTCATGTGTTATCAATCCAAATATTTATATATAACACAATCAAATCTCATTGAAATATATTGCAACCGATTCCCCAGCAACGCGCGGGGTATGATGAGTAGTTCTTAGTGAGTACAGGTACTACCTCCGTTCTTAAATATAAAACGTTTTGCAGTTTAAATTACGGAAATGATAAAGCCCGCATGTTCGGGATTTGCCGATGAAAAATCGAACGTTTTTTTATGACAATTTTAGTTGACACGGGAATGGCAAGTCTGTTGACAAATACGACAATTTTCTGACAAAAAAGACAAACAAAGGACAAAATTGCCAAATATACCAACTAAACTTGTCATTCCCTGCGTATATAAACTACATAAAAAAATGTTTGATTTACCATGGACAAATCCCGAACTTTCGGGACTTATCGGCTTTCTTAAATTAAACTATAGAAATCTTATATTTAGTTAGTCTACGGATTTGGATGTGATTTTTATTATTTCTGGTGTTCGTTGTACTGCCATGATCGAAGATGAATAGATCGAAAGTTTTTTCGATTTTTTTTACAAAGGTGTACTTCCTCAGTCCGGAAATACTTGTCATTGAAATAGATGTATTTAGATGTACTTTAGTTTTAGATACATCCATTTTCATTCATTTTGAGGGTAAGTAATTCCGGACGGAGGGAGTAGCAAATAAGCAGATCGATACGAGTCTTGCGATGAACGTAAACGGATCTCGATCGGTACGGCAAAAAGGAAAAACGTACGCGTCCTTTTTTTTTGCGCATCAACAGCGAAGTGTTGGAGCTAAGCATCTTGGACCGACTGACCATGCAAACACGCAGCCGCTGACGCAATATGCGTGCCACGGCGAATTCAACTAGAAAGTGCGTCTTTTCCCTAAGAAAAGTGCTTTAGTCGATCAAACTAGTCCATTTGTATATGCTGCCGCATATCGGATAATTCAACCACGTACGGAGTAGCACGTACATATATGCATGGTTTTCTTGCATCATCCTCCCACTGCGCGCGTGTGACCCGTCCATTACGAACTTGAGAGAGATAGAGCGAGTAGAAGATAGCCTTCACTTTTCTCTTTAGAATCCAAGACCAAAACCGTAAACAGTTCACACCAATTTATGAGTTATGACCATCCAATTGCTCTACATTATTGGCCGAAGAAGATTATTAGTGCCCTCTTGTTAATTTAGCTGCTGCACCACAATACTCATCACTTGTTTAACTGACAGCTAGCACATCTTATCCAGTATGCTTTTCTTTCATTGGAAGAAAGAATCGTACGTACTACGTAGATTAGTGTCCTTTTGTTTAAAGAAAAAAGAATAGAGCAACCAGAATTGCACTTTCCCTTGTCTACATGTATTCGAATCTTTGAATTCAACGACGTGAATACCGTCCGTCCATTCATTCGCAACAAAGTCGTTGGACACGTTACACAAATAAGCTTTCCACTGATGATGTCATGACCGATCGATGCATGTGTGTACAGCCTTTAAAGCATCTTTCCCCCATGTTTTTTTTCCTGACAAGGACAAATGCCCATGTGCTTAGGTCATCTCCAACCACCACCTGCAAATTTCACCCCGCATCCATCTGCGGACAAAGGAGTTCAGGTCGCGGACATGAATGTGAAAGACAGCCATCCAACGTTGTGTGCATATATTTCAACAACTTTTAGAACAAACCAGACGAAATTCATACAAACACGACGGATTTCGAATAAAACGAGCGAAGTTCATCTAAACTACGATAATTTTAATATAAAATCGGACGATATTTTGGCCTGTGAACTAAAAACCTTAAAACAAAAACTCTAAACTACCCTATACTTGACGTTGACCTCGTAGGTCATGCTGGGCTGGCCGACGACTCTTCCCCCATCATCGTCGCCGGATCCGTCGTCGTCATCATCGTGCTTCGGGCGGCGGAAGGGGGCGGCGTCGCTGCAGGGCTTCCCGGCAGCCGCCTGCCGCTCGCGAATGATCCTCTCTGCGTCCTCCTGCGTCGTGCGCAGTGCAGCCGCGGCCACCGACCGCGTGGGCGGGGAGGGCGGCGGGCCTTGGAGGAGGCGGCGTTGGCGGTGGCGATCTCGTTGACCACTCCTTGCTGTACTTGGCCCTCTCCCCTTCGAGGCGGCGGAGACGTCGCTTGTTCGTCTCCGCCGTCGTCACAGAGCGGTCCAGGGCCGGCGCATCGCCTTGCACCTGTCCCGCTGGCGCCGCTCCCTGTCGGCGTACTCTTGTGCTCTTAGGGTGCTCCGAGATGACGAAGAGCCGTCGCCGCCGCCGCAGCCTCCGTTGAGGTAGTGGCGAAGGCATCCGCACACCTTCCCTATCGCATTGGGCACGGGCGGCGACGAGCGGCGCTCCTCCTTCACGCGTTGGGGCGGCGGAGAGAATTGCTCCTCCTTCACATGCCGAGGCGGCGGCGAGAGGCGCTCCTCCTTCACGCACCACATCGACAATGAGAGGGGCTCCTCCTTCATGTGGCGTTCAATTTGGACGCCGCGGTTGCACTGTGATAGCCTAGCTTAATAGGGATGATAGACTACTCATATTAATAAGGAATTCCTTCTTTTCCGGAAGCCCATTCGGACAAAACTCCAAAGTTAAGCGTGCTCAGCTTTGGAGTAATTTCAGGATGGGTGACCGACCGGGAAGTTGCTCCCGGGTGCGCACCAGTGAGGACAAAGTACGCAGAAAAGACTAGTATTGATTTATGGGGCCAGTCTAGATCCCGCCAAGAGTAACAACCACCGGCGGGTGTGTCCGGGGCATTACAAGTTGGTATCAGAGCCGACCCTCACGGTTACACGGATGTTTGCGGACATGTGCGCGGTCATGTTGTTCATGACGTTTGTGACCCGTTGTGGCACATGACATGACACATGTGCCGGACTGAAAACACATACGTATGTGCCAAGAGGGAACGTTCATGTGGCCCGACGAGGACATCGGTTCCTATGAGTGGGGGTGTATGTGATAGCCTGGCTTAATAGGGATGATAGACTACTCATATCAATAAGGAATTGCTTCTTTTTCGGAAGCCCATTCGAACAAAACTCCAAAGTTAAGCGTGCTCAGCTTGGAGTAATTTCAGGATGGGTGACCGACCGGGAAGTTGCTCCCGGGTGCGCACGAGTAAGGACAAAGTGCGCAGAAAAGACTAGTATTGATCTGTGGGGCCAGTCTAGATCCCGCCAGGAGTAACGACCACCGGCGGGTGTGTCCGGGGCGTTACATGCACGGTGGGGAGCAAGGAGGGGATGCCGGCTCCTGCTTCACGGGAGGAGCATCCCCGATGGCGGAGCCAGGCTATTCAGGTGGATCATGGAGCGACGGAGCATCAACTCCATCTGCTGCTCGTACTCCTTGTCCATGGCGACGTACACATGGGCCGTCGACGGCGACGTGGACTACTGCTGCGGCGGCGGCTGGTCCTCCTCGTCGGAGGAGGAGATGGCAATCTTCGCTTTCGTCGAGGAACCGCGCGCCGATAAGGATGACGACCCCGGAGTTCAAGGGCGGTGTCTCCACAATCCTCCGGAGCCCGTCCCGGAATCGCTGCCTGCCAGCGTCGAGGCCCACGAATTCTCCATTGCTAGTGTTGTGGAGTTAGAGGGGGAGGGGAGGAGGAGGAGCAGAGAGATTGCGATGTGGAAAGCGTCTAAGCACGACTTAAATAACCGCCGTCAGGCCATGCGAAGGGCCTGTAAGCCACTCAATGAGGCGCATCGGCCAGAGTTGGTTCCTCATGAAGTTGCGTCCACATTGAAGCAGAGACTCCCGAGAGGTCGTGTCGGTCAGCGCCGCCCTGAAGTCCGGTCACATTGCGACATCAATGTCAGCCACTTCATGCTCTGGGCAGTCATTGATGCGGCATGGGAAGCGCGTGTGCATCGGAAGAAAAGCGCTGGAGAGGCGGGTGGGGTTGTTGGGTGGGCCAGGATGGTCAAACGAGGGTGTGGTAGTGGCCCGAATGCCCGCAAAGCCCCCACTTTTGTCTCTAGTTTACGGGAAAAACATGTCCGAACCATCGAGCGGACCGATACTGGCTCACGTTGGATGACTTCCGCGGTTCGGACCGTGTGGTCCGGACGTATGCGGACGGTGTGAGGGTCGGCGTGATGCCCTTAGATGACATGCTAATCCAGATGTTGGTGTGTCCATGTCTTGTCTAGATGTGAGAGCGAAGAGTAAACGTGATCAATATTGTGAGTTTGAAGAATCGTCAATACGAGGCAAGTTCCACTTTGATCATGTTACCCATTATTTTCTTTGCATTGTAGTTTGCCATGTTGGGTGTGTGAGTTTATGATGCTAAATTCTGTATGACCCAGTAGATGACAACTTAGGTCCAAACTTACCCTGACCTTGTAACCATCGAGTAGTTGCTTAGTTGCTATGATGAGGATTGGGCAACATCAATTACTATACCACCATACAACCTTATGGTTGATTATTTAATTACAACTTAATTTAATGAATCATCTGGGTGGTGCTTCAGTATTGCTTGGTCGTCGACAGTTTTGTGGGCGACCGCCCAGGCTCAAAGGGATTGTACGAGTTCAAGGTTGAGTAGCTTATGTGTGAGACCGTGATACAATATGGGCTCTGTCTGGACAAAGTAGGTTGTGGGAGTATTCCTGGGTAGACTAACAGATGTAGGATGTGTAGGTTTGACTGAGTCTGCCATTCAAAGAGGGCTACTGCTTCCCAAAAGCCTTGTCTTGATCTACCTAGCTACTTGACAAGTGCAGTTTAGTGGTACAAGGGTGTGATCGGGAATCACGGCTAAAGTACACAAACCTCTGTAGAGTGTATAAAACTGATCATGATTAGCCGTGTCCCTGGTTACGGACAAACTTGAGCAATTCATCTCAGAATTGTCAGCTTGATCTCATCACTTCTTCTCTAATAAAATCAATGGGTTGAACCAAAGGGGAGTGTGGAGCTGATCTTAGAGGACTGGGGTGTACTAGGGTCTCCGGAGAAAGGCTTGGGATAACCCGGGTGTACCGGGAGTCTAGCGATGACAAGTACCTAGGGTAGGGCCTTAGGCCTGACCTAGACACCCTACCCAAGGACACCGCCCTAAAGTCAGAGACATACAAAGTACAACCAAAGATACCGACTGAAATCACCCTGAAGTGTAATCCACTCGATGATGATTCCACTCGGATATCCCAATTCCACTCGACCCGACAACTACACTCGACCGAACCCAAGAATCACTCGGAGCACAGAAGGCCTAGAGTCACCCCAAGCTGGCAACGGTCAGGCATTCACTCCGTCGTCATAAAGATCATTAATAGCAGGCGTTACCAGTAACGCCCCAGTCTTAACTCACATTGAACCCTGTGTAACGAAGAGCTGGGAGGGTCCTGGCGCACTCTACATAAGCCACCCCCTTCTCTAGCACAAGGGTTTGCACCCCCTGTAACTTCAACACATATCCAGTCGACAAAGCCTCTGAGGCACCAAGACGTAGGGTTGTTACCTCCACCGGGAGGGGCCTGAACTCGTAAACTTGTGTGTACAAGCTCGTCGTAGCTAGGACCTTACCTCCTCCCATGTACCCTATACTCTTACTGTTAGTCTCGTTCCAACGATAGTTGGCGCCCACCGTGGGGTAGGCGTTTGAGCGACTTTTGGTGAGGCTGCGAATTCCGTTCTCCGTCAACATGGTTTCCGGCAGTGGTCTAGCTTTGGGCCACGAGATCCGTCTCGGTGCGCTCGTCTTCATCGCCGATGACTCCGCCTGGCCTCAAGAAGCTCCCCTCGACGTCGAGGCCCTCCCCATCCGCGGGGTGATGCAGTTCCATGCGAGTGCTTGCAGCGTCCTTCTGCGGCCGCCATTGACTCAGTATCGGTCGGCTCCCATGGTGTATTTGCTCCCCACTGTCCGCCGTCGCAAGCGATCCGGTCATTCACGACTCCAGCGGTGGGTGAAGCACGTGGTGGCTCGTTAGTCGACCACCCCTCAAGTCGTGGCAATCGAGCCCGACAAATCCTTATATGGTTTGTTCGACCTGCCGGCTGGTCACTCGGATTCACTTTCCAAGTGCGAGAGCAATGACCCAGCGGCAGAAGTCCTCATGGTCAACTCCCAACGCAGTCCGCCCGGATTCTGTTGCGGCGGCGGCTGCCCGCCACGTGATCATGACGAGTACATTCCCGAAGCCCTCACTGTGGAGCTGAGGGAGGAGCTGCATTGCCGCAGTGTCCAGGCGCTCCAAGCCCCCATCATTGGGGAGACCTTCGAGGCTCGGGTCTTGGAGGCTGCGCGCTTGGCCACCTTGGCTGAGCGTACGCGTCTGGAAAATCTGCAGCAGGCACTCGACGAACGCGCCCGTCAGCAGATCCCTGAATCCAGTCGACGACCATGACAGCTGTTTCCGACTGAACCTCAGGTATACCGTACTCCGATCCAAAATGTTGCAGGAGCAGCACGCATAGCAGAGTCAATCCAGCCGTCCCGTTCAGAAGCCGGTAGAGGTTTGCAGCAGATCCGAGCACTGCTTCGGGCAGCAGGAGAACATAACTCGGTTGTTTCTCAGTCGCGCAACAGAATTCATAGCAGATCTGTGGTTGCAGACACAGTTCAGTTGGCACATAGCCCAAGATCACCTCCGCGGCGTGAAGATCGTGGTTATCACCAAGATCAGTACCTTGGTCGCGGCCACGGGCAGTTTGATCCCCGATATCCTCGTGATGACCACCATCGAGTGCCTACACCCCCTCCGAGGGGTGGGTCGTACGCGCCCCGGCGGTATGACAACAGGCGCCCATATGGTGACGAACGGAGAGCCCTAGTCGACCCAAGAGAGTCGGGGTTCGATGCGAGGTCACTCATCGTACATGGTTTAGTCGACAGAGGCAGAGCAAACAGAGAAGGACAAGACAGAGATCGTCCGATTAGAAACAGAGCATTCATTTCTAGGCCCGAGTGTTTTAGTAAATCCATCCGAGCTGCTGAGATCCCTTCCAACTTCAGATTGGCTACGGGTGTGAGCAAGTTCATCGGTGAGTCAAAGCCAGACACGTGGCAGGAAGATTACCGAATGGTAGTGCAAATTGGTGGAGGCAATGATGATGTAGCCATGAAGCACCTCCCCTTGATGCTTGAGGGTTCGGCCAAAGCTTGGTTGAATTAGTTGGCCCCTGGAATTATTTTCTGTTGGGAAGATTTAGCCTGAGTGTTCATCAAGACATTCGAGGGCACCTGCAGTCGACCTGCTGGTCTGACTGAATTGCAGCACTGTGTTCCGAAGCCAAATGAAACTTTGAGAGACTTCATCTAGAGATGGACTACCCTTCACCATGTCGTGGAAAATGTGTCAGAACACCAGCAGTTTGCGCCTTCAAGGAGGGCATCTGATATAGAGAGATCATCCTGAAGTTTGGTTGTTTCGGAGACATGTCTGTGAGTCGAATGATGGAAATAGCCACTCGATATGCTAATGGGAAAGAGGAAGACCGACTCTACAATGGTAAGGGGAAACCAGTTGACCAGGATACCGGAGGTGGAAATTCCAATCGGAAGCCAAAGCATAAAGCTGAGCCCATAGGCCCTGCTAAAGCTGTAGTCCTGAATGCACAAGGAAAATCAAAAGGAAAACCTAAATGGCAGTGGGCACCCAAGAAGGTGAAAGATCAGTCAGGCCAGGATGTCCTGGATTTGCCGTGTTATATCCACACGAAGAAAGATGAAGAGGGTAACTTGATTCAGCCCAAGCATACCACTCGGCAATGTCGACTCCTGATTCAGCAGTTCCGAGAGGGTCAGCCCAGTGAGAAGGACCCTGATAAGGATGAAGAGAAAGAAGAAGATGATGGTTATCCTAAGGTCAATGCCACCTTGGTGATTTTTGCTGATGTCGAGAGCAAAAGTCGACTGAAAGTCATTAACAGAGAAGTGAACATGGTTGCTTCGACAACTATGACGTACTTGAAGTGGTCAACAACTCCCATTACATTCGACCAATCAGATCATCCGGCGCATGTTGCCACCCCCTAGCGGCAAGCGTTGGTGGTCGACCCAGTCGTTGGGGGCACCCGACTGACTAAATTCCTTATGGATGGTGGCAGTGGTTTGAACATTCTGTACGCTGAGACCCTCCAAGGGATGGGCATTCCGATGTCCAAACTCAGTGAGAGCAACATGCAGTTCCACGGTGTCATCCCTGGAAAGAAGGCAAAGTTAGTCTAACATATTGCTCTTGATGTGGTTTTCGGAGATTCCAAGAATCACCGCAAGGAGAAGTTGACGTTTGAAGTAGTGGATTTTCACAGTGCATATCACGCTATTCTGGGTAGGCCAGCATATGCTCGTTTCATGGCCTGACCATGTTATGTGTATCTTAAGTTGAAGATGCCTAGGCCCAGAGGTGTGATCATAGTCACAGGAAATAGGCAGAGAGTAGAGGAGTGCCTCCAGAAAGGCTCCAAGATTGCTAATGAGAAAATGGCAGTGGTCGAGCTGGATGAATACAAGAAAAATGGCAATCCGACTGATTTATTATGAGCCAAGAAGCCTACTTCCACTACAAAAAAATACACTTCCGTGATGATACGTGTTTGTCACAGTAGGTCGCGTTTTCTGTCATGCATGTGCATCCATGACGATTTTATAACAGAATCAAGATAGTCATACCTGTGCTGTCGTAGAAGTGTTCCATGACATTACCAAAAGTATCATCACGGAAGTGTCGACTTTCATGACGATAAATCGTGCGTCACAGAAGTGCTTTCGTCAAGGGTGACCGACACGTGGCATCCATCGTAACGGAACGCCGTTAAGCTATCGGGTCGGGTTTTGGATCCGATAACCCATTAACAGCCCGGACCAATGGGAATTTTCCACATGTAAAATCATCATTGATTGGAGGAAACACGTGTTGGCTCATCGTTGGGATAGATGTCATCCACTCATTGGATAGAGGGCGCCTATGATACGTCGACACGTGGCACGGCCCAACAGAGACCCATTCCTGTGAAAAGGCCGGCCCGTTTGACTTGGTCAAAAGGTGGCGGGCCGGCCCATGGAAAGCCTGTTAACGGCCTGTTCGCATATAGCCCATTTACAGCCCGCTAACCCAAGGCCCGTTACGCCCTATCCGAATTAGGCCCAGTAGCGTCATCTGGGCCATCCAATATGATTCCAGCCCGTTTTCACTTTTGGCCCATGTATGGCCCATGACGTCTTTCGGCCCATATGAGGCCCTTTGTAACTCTTGGCCCATTAACGGCCCGTGGTGAAACTGGCCCGCAGTGAACGGTGTATCACTTTATACCCATTAACGGCCCGTGGTGAAACTAGCCCGTAACGAACAATGTATCACTTTATACCCATTAACGACCCGTTATTCCGCTGGGCCGTTTCCAGCCCATGTTATCTTTCGGCCTTCTCAGAGCCCATTTATTCTTGGGCTCATTTCCAGCATTCGTTTACTTATGGCCCATTACTGTCATTTTCTGCTTATGGGCTAAATTCAACCCGAGGTTACAGTCGGCCCATTTTGTGGCCCGTTAATACGTTGGGCTGTTTTCATAGCATTATCAAATACGGCCAATTAACGAGGGCCTGTTATGGCCGGCCCATGAACAGACGATTCCAACTCTAGCCCGTTTACGGCCATAATGCGGTCTGTTATTGGCCCATGTTTGGCCAACCGATCATACGGCCCGTACAAGGCCCATTGATGATACGGCCCGTAGAAGGCCCGTTGTGTCTACGACCCGTATAAGGCCCATCGTTTCTATGACATGTAGAAGGCCCATTGTTTCTACGGCCCGTAGGAGGTAAATGGTAACTACAGTAAATATGTAGTCCATGGTTATTGTGGCCTAGTTTTAAAAAATAGGTTATTGCGGCCACTAGCAAACCGCGGAAAAAGAACTGCACTGACTACAAGCAAAGAAATAAACAAGACAATAAGGAAATAAATAAGCAAGCAACTTATGCTAGGCTATCATGGCTATTACACATATTACATCCACTGGGCATCAAAGTTCGCCACCAGTGCAAATATAGGGAACACAACAACATATAAACGCCGCAGCAAAACAAGTCCAGAACTAAAACCACTTCAGAAGAGCTCAAGAAACAATATCCTGGGTACCCATAATGCTGGCAAGATGCTTAGCAAGCTTATTAACTTTCTCTTGTTTGGCGCTTAAGTCCTCCAGCACTTGCTGTTGCACCAGAAAGTATGCATTTGAATTCTGCAGGGACTTCCTCAGTCCTTCGGCTTTCTGTCGCATAACATCTGATCGATGTCTTTCAACTTGAAGTTGAGACTCAAGAAGCCGAACTGATTCAGGCAACAAGTTCGAAGAGCTGGTGCCAACAGTAGTATCCAGTAACTCGAACACTACATCAAGACAGAACTTTGGGGTTGTCTCAGTGTCTTCAATATAGTTTTTATCAGCTTTCTTGGAGACCAACAGGGATGTCTCACTATCTTGAACCTCATCTGCATTACTTCCTTTACCATTGCATAATGGGGTACTCTTCTCCATTATTTTATCCGCGTTCTAGAAGAGAAACAAACAAACACATCACAGGTTTACAATGTAGTATATGAAACTCATTTTGGTAAACCAGTTCAGTAGTAAGGTGGACAGGATAACAGCATGAAACAAACTATATCTATGTAGTATGGTCACTGTATGGTCTATATCATTCTAGTTTATGTTGCCAAATCAAGATAGATACAATTCGAATCATATCTATTTAAGACAAAGCAGCATAGACATAATATAAGTGTGGGAAACTACACAACAATAACAACACTTGTAATGTGCATGGCATGAGAACATAACTGTTTATTCAATTGAAACTGAAATCAACATAGAGAAAGTTACAATAGCAAATAGCCAAACACGTTAAAGAAACATGTTTAAAACATACCTGTTGCGCCATTGGAGTTTCAATTGCATCCTTCAAATTTGAAATTAGTTGGTATGAGTAAATACAGTGATGCAAGAGCAAAGTAGTATGAACCATAGCTACGGAACCTAACCTGAGAACAACTCTTCTTCTGCTTTAAGAGTTGACTTGGGGTTCGGAGTGGTGGTCCTCGTGCTTTGGGCACTGCAGTTGCCCTACTAATGCTCGTGTTTGGGTGCTCTGTGGTGGAGACGGTGCTGTGTCAATGGGAACTGGGTTACTATCTGCTGGGGTTGGGGTTAGAAGGGGTGTAGCTGGTTCTCTGTCCAACTGGGTAGGGGTACAATCTGCATGAGTGTGGGTTATGTGTGTTGGGCCTGGTTCTTGGGCAAGTATAACCGTGGTTCTATCTACATCGACAGGTAGCATGATCTTTTCTGAAGACCGTGTTTTTACTCCCACAGATACTGCCATCACTCCCACCAATTGAAATGGCTAATAAACAAGAAAAGTAATTGAATGTACAGACATTGTAAGATAGACAGGTGCAATGGATAGTAGGGAAGAAAACAGGGCATAAAATAATTCACACTTATGTTGTCAAACCAAACAGAATAGTAGGACATAATTTAACATATATGACGGCTAATTAAATAGGATAGCATGACACAATTTTACATGTATGATGGCTAACTAAACAGGATAGAATGGCATACTTCAAAATATGATGACTATGTAAACAGGATGACATGATATAACTATACGATGTGTCTATTAAAGTGGTTGGCATCCCATAAATCACAAACATGCCGTCGATGGAAACATGATGACATGATATAATTCACGGATAGAATGACATAATTTAAAATATGATGACTATGTAAACAGGATGAGATGATATAACTATATTATGTCTTTAGAAAATGGATTGGCATGCCATAATTCAGATACATGCTGTCTATGTAAACATCATGGCATGACATAATTCAAATACATGATTATATACTAAGGAAGTGAGCAGAGGGCAATCACATATATGATGTGTCAACTAAGGAGATGGCATTCAATATTGTGTATATGATGTAAAAACTAAGCATTGCAATACAACATATGCATGATATGAGTAATATAACCCTGCCAAGTTTGAGCATACACCTCGGGGGGATAATAGGACTGGTCATCTGCCTCTGAATCCTCCTCTGAAGAGCTATCTGTAACCAGCAAGATATCTGCTTCAGCAAGTAGCATTGTCTGCTCTGAAGACCTTGTTTTCACTCCAGATTTCTCCATCACCAATTCAAATGGCTGGTGAACAGGAAGAGCAGTTGAATATACAAGCATTGTTGACAAAAGCAATGAGAAATACAAAAAAGGACGGCATGATATAATTCACATATATGACGCTTGCCTAAACAGCATGGCATTGCATAATTCACATACATAATGCTTTGCAACAAGATAACATTGTATAATTCACATATATAATGTCTTGCAACAAGATGGCATCGCATAATTCACATATATGGTAATTAGACACCAAACAGGTGGCATTCACACAAAGCATGTATAAACTAAGCAAATGACATAGCAATGCAAGATACCATACACACGATATGAGCAACATAACCCTGCCAAGTTAGAGCATGCACCTCGGGGGGGGGGGGGGGAATATGACTGGTCATCTGTCTCTGAATCTTCCTCTAAGGAGCTATCAGTAACCAGCAAGACATGCGCTTCGTCAGATAAGATTGTCTGCTCTGAAGACCTTGTTTCCACTCCAGATTTTTCCATGACCGTGCCGAATGGCTGATGCACAGGAAGAGTAATTGAATGTACTAAAATTGTTGACAAATTTAACATGTAATAAAAAAATGATGGCATGATATAGTTCACATATAAGATGACTGGCTAACCAGGGTGGCATTGCAAAATTCATATATATGATGCCTGGCTAAACAAGATGGCATTGCATGATTCACATATACAATAAAGAAACTAAACAGATGGCATTGACACAAAGCATGTCTAAACTAAGCAGATGACATCTTTAATGTATACAGTAAGCAATGCAAGGCACCATATGCATGGTATTACCAACATCAACATGCCAAGTTAGAGCGAAGACCTCATGGGGTAAATAGGAGTGGTCTTCTCCTTCTGCCCCCTCAGAACAATTATCTTCCTCTTGATTACGATCCGAAATGGGTGGAGGGGGGGTGCCTTTGCGCCCACCATGGAGCGACGTCTACATGAAATTTTATTGCCATGCAAGGCTCATCTCTTTTGCTCTACATGATCAGTTCCATTGTGTACAATAACTGGCATGCATAGGAATAAAACATAGTGAGATTATGTAAGGAGTGCATGCACAAATCTAGAGTGATGGTAGCAAACTGTGGATAGACCCAAAACCAATGATAGCAGCTAGATAATAGCTTTAGTTAAAAAATACAGATAATGGCTCCTTTAATGTTTGTTTGCACCCAACATGAAACTCATAGTAGACACCCAAGATTAACCAAATAGTAGACAGATAGTACTGATTGCTGCCCCAATATGTACCCCACAACCATTTAAAAACTCAAGTTTCAGCATTAGTTTGGACCTGACTCAGAGTCTAATAGGTGAACACGACGATAATGTAGCATGTCATCATATTAAGCGATGCATAACGTAAGCAGACACAGGAGAGCGTGACCTCTCTTGCGGACCCGTGTAGTCCTCAAGGTCATCTGCTCAGTTGATGATGGTAATGCAGTTGTCGTGGCTGCCGGCGGCGGGGAAGAAGATCTGAGGCGGCGAAAGACAGTCTGGAGAGCGGATCCCTGCTGTCGTGAACCCTTTCGTCGTTGGAGCAGCTGAGCTGGGGTGGAACACAGCGCCGCAGGAGCAGGACAAACCACACAAGGTTTTCTTTGACACATATCTGTAACAGAAGTAATTGAGTAAGGGCTTGTTTGATTTTGAGGATTCTAACAATGCAGGGATAGGAAATAGACAGGAATAGGATAAGAATGCACGTGCAAAACAGAGAATTTAAAAACACAGGATTTCTGCCAATCTGGGTGTTTGATTCACAACAATTGGAAGATCACAGGATGCAAAAAAGCATGGTGAGATTAAGTCAAACCACAAGAAAATGTACGGTTATAATGCTATTATGCTACTATCTCTTAGTCTTGTGCTTGATGAATAGGAATATGAAAAGGAGGACAAGTGGAAATTAGAATTCCTACGGTTTTTCTTTCAAGGAGACACTAAAGGAACAAATCATACAGTTTTCCTTTGCACCAAATTCATGAAAAGTAGTACCATAGGAAAATTTCCAATTCCTATGTTTTTCATTCACTTTTCCTTTCAAGCACTGGCGATTCTAGTAGGCAGGCTTGAGCAAAGAAAATCCTACACTAAAAAAATGTTTTTGTGCCACTTCTATTACTTTGGACCCAGGCCACTGCCATACTAGCTCAACTCCCCAGCCCATCGACAAATGCACAGCTCAGACGCGCAGAGATAAATAATGATGGCATTCAAGAGAGTCCATCACGGATAGCTAAGTTGCCTGGTACCTCACTGCTTGTCATATAGTAGGATAAAATAATCATATTCCACGTTACTACGTGTGCTCAGTGGACAATATATATATAACATGTAGAGTAAAAAAGAGATGCAACAAGTGTACAACCTCTTTGGCGAAGCCATGTCGATCTCAGCGTGATTGGGTTGGCCGGTGAGGATGCTGTGGCTGACTTGGCTGTCGGAAGAGGGGAAGAAGATCTTAGGCGTCTGGAGATGGAGCCCGAGGTACTGCTCCGCTGTGATGGAGGGTTTCGTCGTTGGAGCAGCTACGGTGAGTTGTACGACGCTGAGGCTGAAGCAGGACAAGAGAGACAACGTTAACCTGAGTGGAATTCTAATAGCATCTCCAATACATGACATAAAATACATAACCACAAAGTGCTAGATGTAAAATACATCAGCCGCTCATCTATGAACTTAACCGTCGAAACTGAATTTAACCGTCAAAACTGAATTTAACTGTCAAAACTAAACTTAACTGTCGAAACTGAATTTTGCTGTCGAAACTGAATTTGTCTGTCAAAATTGAACGCACTAGCAAGGTGAGGCTACACGTCGGTCGACTGACTTTTTCATCTCTGATCAGTCGATTTTGCAGCCGTTGGATACGAAATCAATGGCCCGCAGTTCATCTTCAACCTCCACCCCCTGAGCCGCCAGCCACCATTGGCCAAACAGTAGCCCCCGCCGCCCGCCGCCGGCGGTGCGCCGCCCCGCCCGCCCCGAAAACACTCCCCACCGCCGGTCCGCCGCTGCCCCGGCCATCCCTCTAGGCCCCCCTGTGCCGAGCTTTTTCTCCGGCGATCCCCACGCCATCGCCCCGCCACCGCAGGCGACCACCGCCCCCACCCTGAACCCTAAGATAGATAGTGGGGTACCTCTCCGATGAGCCCCCTCCCCGCTGCGGCTGGTTCTTCCTTCACCCCGGCGAGCCCCCCCCTGAAAATCGACTGACCCAAAAGTCGATTCAGTCGACTGAAGTGTAGCTAAATTGGAGCAGCATCGCAAGCAAGAGCAAGAGCGAGAGCAGCAGTGCGAGCAAGAGCAATAGCAAGAGCAGACCAGGCAGGGGACCGAGAGCAAGAGCAGAGCAGCAGCGCGAGCGAGAGCTAAAGCAGCAGCAGCTCCTACTGATGTGGACGTCGCCCAGGGCCGGTCCTGAGATTTTGGGGGCCCGGGGCGTAACCAAAATTGGGGGCCCTTAGTATAAAAAATATAGTGATAATAATGAACATATGAAATTTTACAAATAATCACTTAAAATGCATCAAAAACAATGTACAGATGAAATAATTGTACATGTTACCTTTAATAAAAGAATCTTTGATGCAAAGTCACTTATGATTGGGTTGATGGCAATACCATCCGATAATTTATTCTCAATGCATCATGTTGTCAAACCATTTAAACTGTCTTGAGTCATTGTTAATCTCAAACAGTTATTCAATACTTTTAACTCTGAAAAACTTATTTCAACCGATGCGACAGTTACATGCGCTGTAAATAAGATGGTAAGCAATAGAGGCATTGGGATAAAAATCGACTTCCTTTACATACTCAAAAATCCTCATAGACATTACACCATCTGGCAAAGACAATCTAATAATTTTAAATTCAGAAAAATGCAAAAGTGGATGTTCATTAACCCTAGCAGATTGTGCATGTGAACCTATTGAAAAAACTGTACTCTGAGAGCCACTTACATTTTTATCATGGATGTTGATGTTAACATTTCCCTCATGTTTAGATTTGGAATTCCCATCAATTTTTTTCATCTTTCCCCACAACAACAATCGCCAATTCACCATTTGGATTCAACAAGGCACCAATATTTCTCTTGATTTTTGTTATCAAGAGCACCTCTGTGATTGCATCGTCCACACATTGTATCACTTTTAAACGTGCTGAAAAAATAAATAAATAATGACATCAAAGGTTGATCAATGCGAGCTATGCACCATGTGTGTGACAGATAAATTACTTAATCAGTACCAGACGTATACGGAGTAGGGATGAGAGAACACTACGCAATATAATATACTTACCTTGGATGATCCAATCGGCTATGGTGTGTTGAGCGATGACCCAATGACTCGATATGGACTCGTCTGAAATTAGGCCGGTGAACTGGCGATGTGTGTGTGCATGTCCAATGCCTGAAGGCAGAGAGCAAAGCGGCGCCGCGTACTCAGTACTCTGACTAGTGTCTCGCCATCGGGACCCCGCATACAGAAATCGGGGAGACGGCGAACGGGAGACTGGGATTAGGAAGGAAATTAGGAGGAAGGTGCCGTATGGGATGTTTGTGTTATCGCGAAAAGGACGGCGTAGGATATGGGATTGCTACGTGATGGAATAGACGTGATGGAATATGAAGAATAGCGCTACGTTTCCGAGTTCCCTTTTTTGAGTACAGGAAGAATCGTTACTGCGCTAACACCCTGGGCCATGGCCCGTAGACTACCTCTGTGTGTGTACCCCTGGGGAGGGGCCTCTGAGTTTTGGGGGCCCGGGGCGGCCGCCCCCCTGCCCCCCCTTAGGGCCGGGCCTGACGTCGCCGTCGAGGGAGCGACGCTGTGGAGGAAGTGGCCGGCGACGCTGCCGTGGATGGAGCCGCGCCGTGTCGGCTCGGGACCGAGCGCCTGCAGCACCATGAGATCGAATCAAGAAGAAAATGCGGCGATTAGTGTACAACCTCTTTGGTGGCGCCGATTAGGCCGCAGCTTCATCCGAGGAAACGGTGATGATGATGCTCTTCCGGTGGTGCAAGTGAAGACGGCGGTGTGGGAATGGCGGTGGCGCGAAAGACGAGGGGAACGTCGGGGCAGCTCCTTGGAGGTGGAGGACGGGGTGGCTGAACCGGCGAGACGACGAGATCGACGACGGATCCTCATCCGGTACGGTGGATGAGGGACGTCGAGGTGTTGCTGTGGACGACGTCGTCGAGGAAGAGGCTCCGGCTGGGTGGTGGACAGAGCAGGGTGTGGGGCTTCGTCGCGGGTTTTCGCAGCCTCGGTGTACGAATGGGTGGGCGGATGGGATGGCAGTGGGGAACCATGGCTTAGGGACGCGCTTGTCCAAAATGTGGGGTAAGTTACGAAAGTACCCCCACCGATTTGAGGCGGTTCTTTCGGTTTAGGGGTACCACGGGCATTTCGCGTGTCGGGATTTCACAGGAGGTGGGAGTTTTCGCGCGCGTTGTAATTTCGGAATAACAAGGTGCGGGTTGAGATGGAGGGAGTTGTCGGAGCACAACGAGACAAAGATATATCTTAAATATTTCGGGCTAACAAGGCGTGAGTTGAAGAGGCAGGAGTTTCGCAGCACGATAGACAGAGACGCTAGCTTGAATTTTTGGCATAACAAGGCGCGGCTTGAAATTTCGGGAGAACAAGCTTAACGTGTACCAAAAAAAAAGACAATTTGCACCTCAACACGCACAACACACACACAAACACCATTTAGACTAGAGTAAGGTACACGTGCATTGCACGCATGAGATTCGGCAACCAAATTATGAATAAATACCACATTATAGCATGTAAGCTTTGAGTCATATATGCATGATGTAGATGTTCGTTTAATTCTTATAGTTCATTTTATTCAAAATCATCTAGTTTTTATAAGAAAGCTAATCTATTTTAAGATTCATGGAATTGTGCGTTGTAAGACATAAAGTAAAAACAAATAATGGCAAATCATGTAGAAAAACATTTGGGCAATTCTGATACGGAAGATTCTAGAACAAAGAAGAAGTGCTTGTGTTTTGATGTTTGTGCATTATGCTTAAGTTCAACCATCGAGTCTTCTAGAATATACATGTGGCAAAATCTGGTGGAATCTAGATGATATCCAACGGCCAGTAGTGCTCAAATTTGCCATCTTTGGACCATCGGATTCGCCTCATCCAATGACCATCTTTCAAAGTTAAAGTTACCCGCACACAATATAAATAAATAAATAAATAAATAAATAAATAAATATATATATATATATATATATATATATATATATATAGGGGTGTAGATATAGATATGTGATGCGAAAGCCACCCATCATCTCCAATTAGAATAGTGTGTCCATGCACGAATGCGACATGGCCAAATGATGTCTGCCATCGGTATCTCAAATTCATATCAGTCTGACCTTGTTCAATGTGTATACATTACAACATGCTCGTTTCCAAACCACACCGCGCAGATCTCCGTTATATTCATGCATGCATGGGTTTCAAACATCAGGATCTCTTATTCAAATATTTAAATTCAACTTTACATTGATTATGACCTCACCTAGTCTTTTACACCCACACAGTCGTATTCTCTTTATAATTGTACCACTAAATTTCTCTCGTGCATGCATGCACACACAGTACTAGTCGGCATTATCCATCGCACACATGCAATCTTTTTCCTCAGGTCGGTCTCCCATGAAGGCACACACCCGCACACATCCCCCTCTCCATCATATCGGGCATTCTTTATCTCTCACGCATGCATGCGCAACAATCAATGTTCCTCTATGTATGTGTGTATATAGCTAGGTCTTTCATAGTTTTCCACACAAACCGATCAATCGATATATCCAGTGAGGTCTCACCCTCTTTCCCACGTCCACATCGATCAATCTATACCTCTCTATATAGGATTAACATATATAGCTAATACACCCACATTAATTATATATCCAAGGTCCCCCTCTCATCATCCATGCCTTCCGCTTCATCTCTCAGACGCGTGCACAATGGCAAAGACAGGGGGCAGCAAGGCCCCCCTAACATCACTATATATCGAGGCTAATATAAATGTGATCATTAGACAATTGCTGCTAAAAATGGTTTAAGTTCATGAATTGACCCTCCTCGTAAAGGATTAGCAATGCTTCGCCCCCTAGCTCATTTATTTTTCATGGCTCCGCCACTGCGCGCAACAGCACACGTTCTCGCCCCCTCTCTCTAAATATCGATCTCGCACTTGTGCACTCCTTCATAGTCTCCCTCCACTTGGCCCCTCGCACCATCTTCTAGCCCCCACCAGATTTTTCCACATGTACAATCTAGCAGACTCCATGGTTGAACCTAAGCATAATGCACAAACCTCAAAACAACAGTGGTTCTCTTTTGTTCTAGAATCTTCCGTATCATAACTGCCCAAACTTTTTTTCTAGTTGAATTGCCATTATTTGTTTTTACTTCATGCTTTACAACGCACAATTCCATGAATCATAAAATAGATTAAGGGCTTCTTTGATTCAAAGGATTCTCAAAGGAATTTTGGAGGATTATAATCCTTAGGAATTTTTCCTATCTTGGTTGTTTGATTCGTAGGATTGTAAACCATAGAAATTTTTCCATATGATTCATTTGCACTAGATTTCATAGGAAACATCCCATCCAGTCAAACCTCTTTGAAAGAATTCTGCGTTTTTCCTATGCACCATCAAACACTCGTACAATCCTGTAGGATTCAAGACGACATTCCACTATAATCCCATGTTTTTCCTATTCCCGCCTTTTGGAAATCCTACGAATCCAAGAGGCCCTAGCATTTTTATAAAAACTAATTGATTTTGAATGAGATGAACTATAAGAATTAAACGACATCAGGCATATATGACTCAGAGCTTACATGCTATAGTGTGGTATTTATTCATAATTTGGTTGCAAAATCTGATGCGTGCAATGCACGTGTACCTTACTAGTACTTCGAGTATGTGCAAAACACGTAAATTAAAATTCCAATGGCACGCTACATTCATGAAGCCACGTGGCACATGTGGAGGCGTTGTCGCGACCTCCTTGTGTGGATTTATCACAGTGGTGTGCTGCTGGTTCCAGAAGAATGTACTTGTCCTCCCTGAGCCATACTGTCGGTACATGCACGAAGCGAAGATGTGCACGCACGCCACGCACACACTCCTTCCCTTGCACGCACACGCGGGTACACGGGCGGATGCAATTTTGTACCAAGATCCACCCCATGTGATAATTTGACGCATGTAAAGTCATTCACTTCATTGATGGTCAATTAATATAGCGCATGCAATTTGAGTGGACGTGAGGGCGGAAGAAAGACATTACTACTCCACTGCGCGCATGCGAGTAGTTAAATCATGGGTTGCTAGTAGTACTTCCATTGGTCTCCTTTGTATTTTGTGCCAATTTTTGACAATAACATAATATTTACGCATTTGAGCAGTGTAGTCTACTTGAAATTTATGTTCCACTAAACTCATCGGGCGCCGTTTCGGGCCTCGAAACTAAAACCACCAATTAATCTTTACCTTGTTCCCATCCCATTCGAAAGCCTGCTCCCACCTACTAGTACGTACCAAACCTGAACGTGTTCCCGCTATGTAGGTATTAGTACTAGTGCTAGTACTTAGGTTATAAAAAGGGGAACTACCTAACCGAAAATTACTCTACCTTTCCTCCTCATAAGTGCTCCTTCTTTGTCCGTCCTTGCCATGGCCCGTGAGCAGAGCTCTAGGTCGAGAACTACTCGTAACAAGGGAGCGGCAACCAAGGCTGTGGAAAAAAAAGAGAAGGCTCGCCGCCACGCAGAGACCTCGAAAGATCTCTCACGGGCAGGCAATGGCTCCTAGGAGCGCCCTAGCCGCGGAGGCGAACATGCCGAGCCGGCGGCGCTGGAGTCGTTATCCCTCGACGGCATGCCCGATCAGCTCAATAAGCACCTCAATAAGCAGAAGGAGTTCATCCAAGGCTTGGTGGAGCTGGTGAAGGAGAGCCTCGACGACATGCCCGTTGAGCTCAATAAGCAGAGGGAGTTGACCGCCGGCTTGGTGATGCTACTGAAGAAGAGCATTGCCTCGGAGAAGAAGGCGACCAACGAAATCCTGCAACTTCAGGAGGACAAGGCGAAGCTCTGCCACGAGCTCAACCTGTTGAAGGAGAAGAATGCCGGCTGGAAGAAGCTGCATGAGAATAGTAGTTCCTCGATGAAGATGCTGCAGGCCCTCGTCATGGAACAAAAGGAGGAGTTGGCGAAGCTCCGGATCGAGCACCTGACTGCTGACAAGATACGTAATACGGCCGTGGAACAGATGATGAAGGCTCGCGTCGAGAAATCCCGTGTCATGGATAGAATGAAGAAGATGGCGGAGGAGACGCGCAAGGAGATGGAGGTCGTGGAGGCGATGAAGAAGCAATTACGACTCCGCGATGAATTAGATCATTTGGGGTGATAATCTTCCTTCTTTTTCTCCCGTGTTTCATCTTTTGCTTCGGGTGTTTCGCCGCACATGTCACGTTCTCTGCGAGGCATGAATAGAACAATGCTTTTTTTAAGGGAATGAATAGAACAATGCTAATAATGAGATGACTAGCAAATTAGATCATTTTTATCGCCATATGGCACTGGGCTGCCGTGTTTCATGCTCCTCCGTCGTAGTACTACTCCAGTGGAAAACTTGAGTATACCGCACGGTTCTTTGCTCCTCCTCAGGTCGTCGGCGCATTTATACGAGCAGTCAAATCACAAGGCCCCGACTTCCAGTAGTAATGAGCCGTCAAATCACAAAGGCCCTCGCCTCTCGTGAAACCGACCAAGCTAGACTGCCCCGCCCTCTAGCCTTTTAAGAAATGTATACAGTAGTAGTATCGATGGATTTGCCATGGAGCAAAACTTGAAATTAAAAAAAAGGTGGTACATATAGAGAGCGCCCGTCGCCAAATTATGCATATAGTACTATTAAAAAGGTTAGTCACAATAATGGTGTCCAACACAACCCAACCCTCAAATAAAACTAAGCATCCTGGAATTCTTTGACAAAACTAAGCACCCTGAAATTCTTTGACAACTAAACTGTTGGCTATATGATGTTGGCCATATATATTGTACGTATATAATGTGAAGAAATGAGTGATAGTATTATACCAACTAAAAGATGAAATGTAAGAAATACTAGTATGTACGTACTGAAGAGTTAAAGTAACAAGAAGAAACATAACATAGCTCTGCTGGGGGCTCAACACAACACACCCCTCAAATTAAACTAAGCACAGCTGAAATCAAACTTTGCAAATATTCCGGTAGACACTGCATTAGAACCACCATGAGCAATGACACTGCCACCTTACTCGGAGTCCTCGTCCACGTCCTCGACTTCGTCCTTGTCCCTCTTCCTCTTGGCCGATACTTCTTTTCTTGAACCGCACACTTGGCTCTTGCTCTTCATCCAACCCTTGTAGATATTGAAACAAAGGTAGCTATCCATTACAGCATAGTGGATGTGGTCTATATCTAGTACATTCAGCTGCCATGCATAATGATGAAACGTGTATGGAGGTTTCTCTAGTTTACCGTACGAAGGATGAACCATGGCTCCTGCGAGGGTCAGCCTTGAAGGCTGGCCACCGGAGGGCAGCAGCCGATTCTTCTGGAGGTCGAAGGGGTTGCCTACAACAAGGCCTATCCGACCCAGGACTTCTTTGTCGTTCGTAAAGTCTACAGTAACGAATTTGACTAGGTTGCTCTCGAGGAAGTTCTTAAAATCCAGGCATTCAACATCGGCATGGCATATGTGGTAGACCAAGCATAAGTCATGCACACAAACCTAGATCACGGCGGGCTTCTTCCTCTCTTCATCCTTTAGATCCTTCTCTCGTCCCAGGACTGTGGTGTACTCAACATCTAGCCCAGCGACCCACTCATCATCTGAGTTTTCAAACATGCGTCTGAAGCGAGAAAGGCATCTGATACGTCTCCAACGTATCTACTTTTCCAAACACTTTTGCCCTTGTTTTGGGCTCTAACTTGCATGATTTGAATGAAACTAACCCGGACTGACGTTGTTTTCAGCAGAACTACCATGATGTTGTTTTATGTGTAGAAAAGAAAAGTTCTCGGAATGTCCTGGAAATCCACGGAGGCACTTTTTGGAATTAATAAGAATTTTTGGCAAAAGAATTAGTGCCAGGGGGCCCACAGCCTGTCCACGAGACTGGGGGTGCCCCCCAGGGCGCGGCCTCCTATCTTGTGGGCCCCCTGGACCTCCACCGACCTCAACTCCAACTCCATATATTCATGTTCGGGGAGAAAAAAATCAGAGAGAAAGTTTCATCGCGTTTTACGACACGGAGCCGCCGCCAAGCCCTAATCTCTCTCGGGAGGGCAAATCTGGAGTCCATTCGGGGCTCCAAAGAGGGGGATTCACCGCCGTCGTCATCATCAACCATCCTCACCAATTTCATGATGCTCACCACCGTGCGTGAGTAATTCCATCGTAGGCTTGCTGGACGGTGATGGGTTGGATGAGATTTACCATGTAATCAAGTTAGTTTTGTTAGGTTTGATCCCTAGTATCCACTATGTTCTGAGATTGATGTTGCTATGACTTTGCTATGCTTAATGCTTGTCACTAGGGCCCGAGTGCCATGATTTCAGATCTGAACCTATTATTTTTTCATGAATATATGTGTGTTCTTGATCCTATCTTGCAAGTCTATAGTCACCTATTATGTGTTATGATCCGACAACCCCTAAGTGATAATAATCGGGATACTTCTCGGTGATGACCGTAGTTTGAGGAGTTCATGTATTCACTATATGCTAATGCTTTGTTCCGGTTCTCTATTAAAAGGAGGCCTTAATATCCCTTAGTTTCCGCTAGGACCCCGCTGAACACGGGAGGGTAGGACAAAAGATGTCATACAAGTTCTTTTCCACAAGCACGTATGACTATTTACGAAATACATGCCTACATTACATTGATGAACTGGAGCTAGTTCTATATCACCCTATGTTATAACTGTTGCATGAGGAATCGCATCCGGCATAATTATCCATCACTGATCCATTACCTACAAGCTTTTCACGTATTGTTCTTCGCTTATTTACTTTTCCGTTGCTACTGTTACAATCACTACAAAAACCCAAAAACATTTATCTTTACTTTTTCTACCGTTACCTTTATTATCATACCACTTTTGCTACTAAATACTTTGTTGCAGATACTAAGTTATCCAAGTGTGGTTGAATTGACAACTCAACTGCTAATACTCAAGAATATTCTTTGGCTCCCCTTGTGTCGAATCAATAAATTTGGATAGAATACGCTACCCTCGAAAGCTGTTGCGATCCCCTATACTTGTGGGTTATCAAGACTAATTTCTGGCGCCGTTGCCGGGGAGCATAGCTCTATTCTCTGAGTCACTTGGGATTTATATCTGTTGATCACTATGAAGAACTTAAAAGACGCTAAAACCAAGATTTTGGCCTCAACTACGAGGGGAGGTAAGGAACTGCCATCTAGCTCTGCACTAGATTCTCCTTCCTTTATTAGTAGGCTTGCGACACCTAAACCTGCTACTGCTATGAATTCTGATATGTCACATGTTATTGATGATGCCACTTCTGCTATGCATGATGAAACTACTTCTGTACGTGATACTACTTTGCCATTAGGCGAATTTCTAGATGAACAACTTGCTAGAGTTAGGGGGAATGAAATTACTGAAGATCCTATTACTGATGATAGTGATGATGAAGGTTCCCCCAATGGTTATCTATTACCTGTTGTTCCTAAGGGTTATGTTATGAATGAAAAAGTTGCGATGGAAATTCTTGCTTGCAATGATAGAAACGATCTTAAGAAATTATTAGCTAAATGGAAGCAGCAGTCTCTTAATGCCAGAATGAAACCCGATCCTACTTTTGCTACTTCACCTATCTGTGTTACTGATAAGGATTATGAATTCTCTATTGATCCTGATATTATTTCTTTAGTTGAATCTGATCCTTTTTATGGCCTTGAATCTGAAACTGTTGTGGCACATCTTACCAAGTTGAATGATATAGCCACCCTGTTTACTCATGATGAGAAGTCTCGCTATTTATATATCCTTTAGATATTTCCGTTCTCATTAAAGGGTGATGCTAAGACTTGGTATAATTCTCTTGCTCCTGGTTGTGTGCGTAGTCCCCAGGATATGATTTATTATTTCTCTGCTAAATATTTCCCTGCTCATAAGAAACAAGCTGCTTTGCGGGAAATATATAATTTTGTGCAAATCAAAGAAGAGAGTCTCCCACAAGCTTGGGGGAGGCTTATCCAGTTACTTAATGCTTTGCCTGATCATCCTCTTAAGAAAAATGAAATACTTGATATCTTTTATAATGGACTAACCGATGCTTCCAAGGACTACTTGGATAGTTGTGCTGGTTGTGTTTTCAGGGAAAGAACAGTCGATGAAGCTGAAATACTATTGAATAATATGTTGACTAATGAAAATAATTGGACTCTTCCCGAGCCAGTTCCTGAAGTAATTCCTGAACCAACTGAGCCAACTCCTGAGCCTATTCCTAAACCCACTCCGAAGAAGAGAGGTGTTTTATTTCTCAGTCCTGAAGATATGCAAGAGGCAAAGAAATCAATGAAATAAAAAGGTATTAAAGCCGAAGATGTTAAGAATTTACCTCCTATTGAAGAAATACATGGTCTTAATTTACCACCTGAAGAACCATATTGTCTTGATAACCCGACACAGGTAGTAAAGGTAAATTCTCTCTATAGATATGATAAAGTTGAAATACCCTCTACTAAATTTCATAGCCCATGCTTAGATGAATTTGATGACTTTATGGCTAGACAAGAAAGTTTTAATGCTTATGTTGGTAGAGATTTAAAGAATAATGCTTTCGAGATAGGACGAGTAGGTGATAATCTGGCTAGAGTTAAAGATGAACTTCACCGCGTTAGTAAATATGCTTCTATGATTGCTACTCAAGCCGAGCAAGTACTTAAAGCTCAAAAAGATTTGCTTGATGAATTAAATAATAAAAATGACTTTGCTATTAGAGTGGCTACTAGAACTGGTAGAATGACTCAGGAACCTTTGTATCCTGAAGGCCACCCTAAGAGAATCGAGCAAGATTCTCAGATAAATAATTTAGAGGCACCTAGTTCTTCTAAAAAGAAGAAAAAGAAAAATGATAGGACTTTGCATGCTTCTAGTGAACCTATTGTAGACACACCTGAGAATCCCAATGATATTTCTATTTCTGATGCTGAAACACAATCAGGTGATGAACATGAACCTAGTGATAATGTTAATGATAATGTTCATGTTGATGCTCAACCTAGCAAAAACAATGATGTAGAAATTGAACCCGTTGTTGATCTTGATAACCCACAATCAAAGAATCAACGTTATGATAAGAGAGATTTTGTTGCTAGGAAGCACGATAAAGAAAGAGAAAATGGGTTCAGAAACCCATGACCTTTCCTCCTAAACCATCCAAGTCAAAGGATGATGAGGATTTTGAGCGCTTTGCTGAAATGATTAGACCTATTTTCTTACGTATGCGCTTAACTGATATGCTTAAAGTAAATCCTTATGCTAAGTATATGAAGGATATCATCACAAATAAAAGAAAGATACCGGAAGCTGAAATTTCCACCATGCTTGCTAATTACACTTTTAAGGGTGGAATACCAAAGAAACTTGGAGATCCGGGTGTTCCAACTATACCATGCTCTATTAAAAGAAATTATCTTAGAACTACTTTATGTGATCTTGGAGCCGATGTTAGTGTTATGCCTCTCTCTTTATATCGTAGACTTGAATTGAATAAGTTGACACCTACTGAAATATCTTTGCAAATGGCTGATAAATCAACTGCTATACCTGTCGGTATTTGTGAGGATGTGCCTGTTGTGGTTGCAAATATCACTATCTTAACGGACTTTGTTATTCTTGATATTCCCGAGGACGATAGTATGTCTATTATCCTTGGTAGACCTTTTCTTAATACTGCAGGGGCTGTTATAGATTGCAACAAAGGCAATGTCACTTTTCATGTTAATGGTAATGAGCATACGGTACACTTTCCGAGGAAACAATCTCAAGTTCATAGTATCAATTCTATTGAAAAAGTTCCAACTATCATTTTTGGAGGTTTTGAATTTCCTCTCCCTACTGTCAAGAAAAAGTATGATATTCTTATTTTTGGGGGTTTTCATATCCCCGTTGAGGTAACTTAGTGTTATTCGAAATTTCTCCGGTTCCGTGTTATTCGGAATGAGTTTGTTAACAAGACTTGATCAACCTTGTTAGTGGGTTCATTTTGATGATCACGAGATGGATGAAACTAGAAGGCACAACCTTATGTACCCTCCTTTTACTTTCTGTTATTTAGAATAAATAAAGCAAAAATAGTATTATCTGTCTGTTTTCTGAATTATCCGTGCATTAAAAAATAGTCCAAAAATAAAAGTGCTCCAAATGCCCTGCAAATTTAGTATGATTTTTTGTGGAATATCTGAGGATTTTAGGCACTGAAAACACTACAGGAGGGGCAAGCACCAGGCCACGAGAGAGGAGGGCGCCCCCCTGTAGGGCGCGTCCCCCTGTCTCGTGGGCCCCTGGTGGCTCCCCTCCCCTTATGCCAGCACCCACACACTTCATCTTGTACCCAAAAAAATCCACATCCAGCTCAAGCACGAGTTCTAGCTCGTTTTGCTATGATTTTCAATCTCTTAGCTCAAAGCTCCTTTCACAAAACTGCTTTGGGAGATTGTTGCTTGGTATGTGACTCCTCCATTGGTCCAATTAGTTTTTGTTCAAGTGCTTTATTCATTGCAAATTTTTGCTGCATAGGTGACCATGTTCTTGAGATTGCATGTTAAATTTTTGAGGTCCCAAGCAATTCCAATGCATGATATAGGCTCTAGGCACTTGTAGGAGTAGTTGCTATCAATCTTGTTTAGTTTTATTCACTTTTATTTTGAAGTTACTAAAATTTCAGAATTTTTCAGAAAAAGAAATATGCTTATAAGAATGTACCAAGGTGGTTCCTCGGCAAAGAAAGGGCCAAGGATTGCTATACGTGAGCAAGATGTTAATTTGCCGAGGGACGCAAATGTACGGGCTTGTGAGTGGCCATCCGATGATTTTATGGTAGAAGCAGGCTTCAAGGAGGAATTTGACGCGTATGTGCGTAATGCCGAGTTGGAGGACTTCTTACAAGATAAGTGTCCTCAATATTATCAATTGACTGATTCCTTTGTGCGGAGGTTCGAATATATTTCTGCGCGTAATTCTCCTAGTGTCATGTTTGATATTTATGATACATCTTATACCATGGATTTAGAGGATTTCACAATTGCTTGCAAACTCCCGCAATGGGGTAATATTAATGATCCTATTTTCTTGCTAGTATTACTGTGGGAGAATCTAGGGACGTATGATGACCCACAAGTATAGGGGATCTATCATAGTCCTTTCGATAAGTAAGAGTGTCGAACCCAACGAGGAGCAGAAGGAAATGATAAGCGGTTTTCAGCAAGGTATTCTCTGCAAGTACTGAAATAAGTGTAACAGATAGTTTTATGATAAGATAAAAGGTAACGAGCAACAAGTAACAAAAGTAAATAAAGTGCAGCAAGGTGGCCCAATCCTTTTTGTAGAAAAGGACAAGCCTGGACAAACTCTTATAATAGGAAAAGCGCTCCCGAGGACACATGGGAATATCGTCAAGCTAGTTTTCATCACGCTCATATGATTCGCGTTCGGTACTTTGATAATTTGATATGTGGGTGGACCGGTGCTTGGGTACTGCCCTTACTTGGACAAGCATCCCACTTATGATTAACCTCTATTGCAAGCATCCGCAACTACAACAAAAGTATTAAGGTAAACCTAACCATAGCATGAAACATATGAATCCAAATCAGCCCCTTACGAAGCAACGCATAAACTAGGGTTTAAGCTCCTGTCACTCTAGCAACCCATCATCTACTTATTACTTCCCAATGCCTTCCTCTAGGCCCAAATAATGGTGAAGTGTTATGTAGTCGACGTTCACATAACACCACTAGAGGTTAGACAACATACATCTTATCAAAATATCGAACGAATACCAAATTCACATGACTACTAATAGCAAGACTTCTCCCTTGTCCTCAGGAACAAACGTAACTACTCACAAAGCATATTCATGTTCATAATCAGAGGGGATATAATGTGCATAAAGGATCTGAACATATGATCTTCCACCAAATAAACCAACTAGCATCAACTACAAGGAGTAATCAACACTACTAGCACCAATCCCGGACTTGGAGACAAGAATTGGATACAAGAGATGAACTAGGGTTTGGAGATGAGTTGGTGCTGGTGAAGATGTTGATGGAGATTGCCCTCTCCCGATGAGAGGAGCGTTGGTGATGACGATGGTGATGATTTCCCCCTCCCGGAGGGAAGTGTCCCCGGCAGAACAGCTCTGCCGGAGCCCTAGATTGGTTCCGCCAAGGTTCCGCCTCGTGGCGGCGGAGTCTCGTCCCGAAAGGTTGCTTCCTATTTTTTTCTCATTGAAAGACTTCATATAGGAGAAGATGGGCGTCGGAGAGCCACAAGGGGGCCCACGAGGTAGGGGGTGCGCCCAAGGGGGAGGGGCGCGCCCCCCACCCTCGTGAGCAGGGTGTGGGCCCCCTTGCCTTCATCTTTGGCGACGATTTTTCTTTATTTCTTTTAAGATATTCCGTGGAGTTTCAGGACTTTTGGAGTTGCGCAGAATAGGTCTCCAATATTTGCTCCTTTTCCAGCCAGAATTCCAGCTGCCGGCATTCCCCCTCTTCATGGTAAGCCTTGTAAAATAAGAGAGAATAGCCATAAGTATTGTGACATATCGTGAAATAACAGCCCATAATGCGATAAATATCGATATAAAAGCATGATGCAAGATGGACGTATCAACTCCCCCAAGCTTAGACCTCGCTTGTCCTCAAGCGAAAAGCCGATAATCATAAATACGTCCTCATGTTTAGAAGTAGAGGCGTCAATAAAAATAAAATACGGGCATGAAGGCATCATGATTATTTTCATAACAACAACATATATAGATTTGTCATATGATTACTTATGTTCAAGTGATGATCTTTTCACAAAGCCAAAGTATGAATCAGAAACCTTATTGGGCACCAACAATTATAATCTCAGTCATTGAAGCAATTGCAATTTATCATAACATCGGAAAGAGTCTATGTCAGAGCTTAAAAGCAAGCCCACATACTCAACTATTACTTAGTCCTTCATAATTGCTAACACTCACGCGATACTTGTGGTTACGGAGTTTTAATCGGACACAGAGAAAGATAGGGGCTTGTAGTTTCGCCCCACAACCTTTTACCTCAAGGGTAATGTCAACAATAATAATTCATGCTCCCCACATCCAATTAGATATATATATATATATATATATATATATATATATATATATATATATATATATATATATCATGTTCTTTCGAACATGCTGAGCTTGCCAAGGGATAAAATGAAAAAGGAAAGGTGAAGATCACCGTGACTCTTGCATAAAGTAGAGGATAATAATAAAAGATGGGCCCTTCGCAGAGGGAAGCAGAGGTTGCCATGCGCTTTTATGGTTGGATGCACAGAATCTTAATGCAAAAGAACGTCACTTTATATTGCCCCTTGTATGTGAACCTTTATTATGCAGTCCGTCGCTTTTATTGCGTCCACAACAAGTTCGTACAAAGCTTATTTCTCTGCACTAATAAGTCATGCATATTTAAAGAGCAATTTTTATTGCTTGCACCGATGACAACTTACTTGAAGGATCTTACTCAATCCATAGGTAGATATGGTGGACTCTCATGGCTAAACTGGTTTAAGGGTATTTGGAAGCACAAGTAGTATTTCTACTTAGTGCGGAGAATTTGGCTAGCATGAGGGGGAAAGGCAAGCTCAACATGGTAGAGGAACCATGACAACATACTTTATCTCAGATGTAAGAAAACATAACTCATTATATTGTCTTCCTTGTCCAACATCAACTCTTTAGCATGTCATTTTAATGAGTGCTCCCAATCATAAAAGATGTCAATGATAATATATCTATATGTGAAACCTCTCTCTCCTTATTACTTCCTATTGATTGCAACGATGACCAAAGCTATATTTGCCAACTCCCAACAACTTTTAATCATCACACTCTTTCTATGTGGAGTCATTACTTTCACTAAGATCAATATAAACTCTTTGTTTCTTTTTATTCTTTTCTTTATTCACCCAAGATCATGGCAAAGTAATCAAGCCCTTGACTCAACACTAATCTTTATTATATATAGCTCACGGACTCGATTGCATAGAGGGATCATAAAGCAAAACTCAAAACTAGATCATGCCATGACTTTATTCTACTAAATCAAGATACTACTAATAGGATCGAACTAAGAAAAATGGTAAAGATAGGAGTTGTGATGGTGATACGATACCGGGGCACCTCCCCCAAGCTTGGCAGTTGCCAAGGGGAGTGCCCATACCCATGTGATTATATCTCCTTCGTTGTTGTTGGCGGTGGAGGTTTTGTTGATGATGGAAGCTTGTCGTCCACCTTCCATGGCATAGGCTCACCCTCATAGAAGGATGATCGAGTCCCCGGAATCCTCAAATCTGCAACAGAAACAGTTCGAAATGAAAACAGAGGATATTTGCATGATACGGTCGTCAAAACCTTTGGGAGAATGTATAATGAATTTTTACTGACCAAAATACATATCGTGCAAGAAAACGGAGTCCGGGGGGCACACGGGGTGCTCACGAGGTAGGGGGGCGCGCCCAGGGGGGTAGGTCACGCCCTCCACCGTCGTGGAGACCTCGTGTCCTCTCCGGACTGCTACTTATTTTTTATATTTTTCTAAATATTCCAAAATGGAGAAATATTGCTTTAAAAGTTGTTTTGGGGTCGGTTTACTTACTGTACCACATACCTATTCCTTTTGGGAGTTTGGAACGTTCTGGAAAGTGTCCCTTATGTATTCCTCCAGGGTTACGGTTTCAATAATATTGGTTTCAACATTTATGGGATTACCTGAGATATAATGTTTGATTCTTTGACCGTTTACCACCTTCGGATTTGTGCCTTTGAAGTTGTTGATTTTTATGGCACCGGAACGATAGACCTCCTCGATAACGTAAGGACCTTCCCATTTGGAGAGAAGTTTTCCTGCAAAAAATCTTAAACGAGAGTTGTATAGCAATACATAGTCACCTACATTAAACTCACGCTTTTGTATCCTTTTATCATGCCACCTTTTAACTTTTTCTTTAAACAGCTTGGCATTTTCATAAGCTTGGGTTCTCAATTCGTCAAGTGAGCTAATATCAAACAACCTCTTCTCACCGGCAAGTTTGAAGTCATAATTGAGCTCTTTGATAGCCCAATATGCCTTATGTTCTAATTCAAGAGGTAAATGACATGCTTTTCCATAAACCATTTTATACGGAGACATACCCATAGGATTTTTGTACGCAGTTCTATAGGCCCATAATGCATCATTCAGTTTTTTGGACCAATTCTTTCTAGACCTATTGACAATCTTTTGCAAAATTAATTTGAGCTCTCTATTGCTCAACTCTACCTGACCACTAGACTGCGGGTGATAAGGAGATGCAATTCTATGATTAACATCGTATTTAGCAAGCATCTTACGGAAAGCACCATGAATAAAGTGTGAACCACCATCAGTCATTAAGTATCTAGGGACTCCAAACCTCGGAAAAATAACTTCCTTAAGCATTTTAATAGAAGTGTTATGATCAGCACTACTAGTTGGAATAGCTTCTACCCACTTAGTAACGTAATCAACAACAACTAAAATATGAGTGTAACCATTAGAGGCAGGAAAAGGTCCCATATAATCAAAGCCCCAAACATCAAATGGCTCAATAACAAGTGAACAATTCATAGGCATTTCTTGACGTCAACTGATATTACCAATTCTTTGACATTCATCGCAAGACAAAACAAACTTACGGGCATCCTTGAAGAGAGTAGGCCAATAAAACCCAGATCGCAATACCTTATGTGCAGTTCTATCTCCAGCGTGATGTCCTCCATAAGCTTCGGAGTGACACTTGCGTAGGATCTGTTCCTGTTCATGCTCAGGTACACAACGTCTAATAACACCATCGACTCCTTCTTTATAAAGATGTGGGTCATTCCAAAATTAATGTCTCAAATCATAAAAGAACTTTTTCTTTTGTTGGTATGTGAAGCTAGGGGGTATAAATTTAGCAACAATATAATTAGCATAATCAGCATACCATGGAGTTCTATGAGAAGTGCTTATGACATTTAATTTTTCATCAGGAAAGCTATCATCAATAGGTAGTGGGTCATCAAGAACATTCTCTAACCTGCAACGAGGTTCTCAGCTCCTTTTCTATCAACAATATGTAAATCAAATTCTTGCAGCAAGAGAACCCATCTAATAAGTCTAGGTTTTGCATCTTTCTTTTCCATAAGATATTTAATAGCAGCATGATCAGTGTGAATAGTTACTTTAGAATCAACAATATAGGGTCTGAATTTATCACAAGCAAATACAACTGCTAAAAGTTCCTTTTCGGTAGTAGCATAATTTCTTTGAGCATTGTCTAGAGTCTTACTAGCATAATGGATAACATTCAATTTCTTATCAACTCTTTGCCCTAGAACAGCACCTACGGCATAATCACTAGCATCACACATAATTTCAAAGGGTAAATTCCAATCAGGTGGCTGAACAATAGGTACAGAGACTAATGCTTTCTTAAGTATTTCAAATGCTTCTACACAATCATTAGCAAAGACAAATGGTACATCTTTTTGTAATAAATTAGTTAGAGGCCGAGAGATTTTTGAGAAGTCCTTAATGAACCTCCTATAAAATCCAGCGTGACCAAGGAAACTTCTTATACCTTTGATGTCCTTGGGACATGGCATCTTTTCAATAGCATCAACCTTGGCTTTATCAACTTCAATACCTCTTTCAGAAACTTTGTGCCCCAAGACAATACCTTCATTAACCATAAAGTATCACTTTTCCCAATTCAAGACAAGATTAGTTTCTTCACATATCTGCAAAACTCGATCAAGATTGCTCAAGCAATCATCAAAAGAGGAACCATAGACGGAAAAGTCGTCCATGAAAACCTCACAAATCTTTTCACAAAAATCAAAGAATATAGCCATCATGCATCTTTGAAAGGTAGCAGGTGCATTACATAAACCAAAAGGCATACGTCTATAAGCAAAAGTACCAAAAGGGCATGTAATAGTAGTCTTTGATTGATCTTTAGCCGACACAGGTATTTGAGAGAAACCAGAATAACCATCTAGAAAGCAATAATGTGTATGTTTGCATAATCTTTCTAGCATTTGATCAATAAAAGGTAAGGGGTAATGATCTTTCTTAGTAGCTTTATTTAACTTGCGGAAATCAATTACCATCCTATAACCTATGATAATTCTTTGCGGGATCAATTCATCTTTATCATTGTGAACAAAAGTAATACCTCCCTTCTTAGGGACACAATGGACAGGGCTTACCCACTGACTATCAGCAATGGGATAAATTATACTTGCCTCCAGAAGCTTGAGTATTTCCTTTCTTACCACTTCTTTCATTTTAGGATTCAAACGTCGTTGAGGATCACAAACTGGTTTGGCATCAGCTTCCAAATTTATTTTATGTTGACATAGAGTGGGACTGATGCCCTTAAGATCATCCAGAGTATATCCAATAGCGGCACGGTGCTTTTTCAGAGTTTTCAATAATCTTTCTTCTTCATGCTCTGAAAGGTTAGCACTAATAATAACATGATATATTTTGTTTTCATCAAGATAAGCATACTTAAGATTATCAGGCAACGGTTTAAGCTCAAACACGGGATCACCCTTGGGTGGAGGAGGATCCCCTAGGATTTCAACAGGAAAATTGTGTTTCAGAATAGGTTCTTGTTTAAAGAATACTTCATCTATTTCCCTTCTTTCATTCATGAACATCTCATTTTCATGGTCTAGCAAATAATGTTCTAAAGGATCACTAGGAGGTACAACAATAGAAGCAAGACCAATAATTTCATCCTTACTAGGCAATTCTTCCTCACGATGTTGTTTACTAATTTTGGAGAAATTAAACTCATGAACCATATCATCCAAGCCAATAGTAACAACATTCTTTTCGCAGTCTATCTTAGCATTAACAGTATTCAAGAAGGGTCTACCAAATATAATGGGACAAAAGCTATCTTGTGGGGAACCAAGAACAAGAAAATCAGCGGGATATTTGGTTTTCCCACACAAGACTTCAACATCTCTAACAATTCCCATTGCAAATATAGTATCTCTATTGGCAAGTTTAATTGTAACATCAATATCTTCTAACTCAGTAGGTGCGATATCATGCATAATTTCTTTATATAAGTCAATGGGTATAACACTAGCACTAGAACCCATATCACATAATCCATGATAACAATGATCTCCTATTTTAATAGAGATAACATGCACACCTACCATAGGTCTATGTTTATCTCTATCACAGGGTTTAGCAATTCTAGCAGTTTCACCAGAGAATTCAATGACATGCCCATCAATATTATTGGACAAGAGATCTTTAACAATAGCAATATTAGGTTCTACTTTGACTTGCTCAGGAGGTGTAAAAGTTCTAGTATTGCTTCTACGAACAACAGTTGAAGCTTTAGCATGATCCTTTACTCTAGCAGGGAAAGGTGGTTTCTCAACATAAGAGGTGGGAACAATAGGATCATTATAAGTGATGGTCTTTTCTTCAACTTTAATAGGTGCAGCTACTCTTACTTCTATGGGAGGATGATATTTAAACCACTTCTCCTTGGGGAGATCAACATAAGTAGCAAAAGATTCACAGAAAGAAGCTACTATCTCAGAGTCAAGTCCATATTTAGTGCTAAATTTACGGAAAATATCGGTATCCATAAAAGATTTAACACAATCAAACTTAGGTGTCATACCTGACTCCTTACCTTCGTCGAGGTCCCAATCTTCAGAGTTGCATTTAATTCTATCCAATAAATTCCATTCAAATTCAATAGACTTCATCATAAAAGAACCAACACAAGAAGTATCGAGCATGTTGCAATTATTTTCAGAAAGCCGAGCATAAAAATTCTGGAGAATTGTCAATTTTGAGAGCTCATGATTGGGGCATGAATATAACATTGATTTAAGCCACCCCCAAGCTTGAGCGATGCTTTCTCCTTTGTGAGGCCAAAAATTATATATATAATTGCGATCACGATGAACAAGATGCATAGGGTAATACTTTTGATGAAATTCCAATTTCACTCTTTTATAGTTCCATGATCTCGTATCATCACATAGCCTATACCATGTCGATGCGTCTCCCTCCAAAGATAAAGGGAAAGCCTTCTTCTTAACAGCATCATCGGGTATACCTGCAAGCTTAAATAATCCACAAATATCATCCAAATAGCGTAGATGCTCGTCGGGATGCTTTGTCCCATCTCCTATAAAAGTATTAGCCAGCAGTTTTTCCATAATACCCGAAGGAAATTCAAAAGGAGTTTCATTTTCAATAGGTTCAGTAGGTTGAGGAGCAACTCTTTGCTCTACTGGACGGGGTGAAGATACCCCGAACAAGCCCCTCAGAGATTCACTTTCCATAGTAACAAGTGACAGAAAATTTCAGCACACTATATAAATTTTTCCTTACCAAATTCCACTTACCAAAGGCGCTACACTCCCCGGCAACGGCGCCAGAAAAGAGGCTTGATGACCCACAAGTATAGGGGATCTATCGTAGTCCTTTCGATAAGTAAGAGTGTCGAACCCAACGAGGAGCAGAAGGAAATGATAAGCGGTTTTCAGCAAGGTATTCTCTGCAAGTACTGAAATAAGTGTAACAGATAGTTTTGTGATAAGATAAAAGGTAACGAGCAACAAGTAACAAAAGTAAATAAAGTGCAGCAAGGTGGCCCAATCCTTTTTGTAGCAAAGGACAAGCCTGGACAAACTCTTATAATAGGAAAAGCGCTCCCGAGGACACATGGGAATATCGTCAAGCTAGTTTTCATCACGCTCATATGATTCGCGTTCGATACTTTGATAATTTGATATGTGGGTGGACCGGTGCTTGGGTACTGCCCTTACTTGGACAAGCATCCCACTATGATTAACCTCTATTGCAAGCATCCGCAACTACAACAAAAGTATTAAGGTAAACCTAACCATAGCATGAAACATATGGATCCAAATCAGCCCCTTACGAAGCAACGCATAAACTAGGGTTTAAGCTTCTGTCACTCTAGCAACCCATCATCTACTTATTACTTCCCAATGCCTTCCTCTAGGCCCAAATAATGGTGAAGTGTTATGTAGTCGACGTTCACATAACACCACTAGAGGTTAGACAACATACATCTTATCAAAATATCAAACGAATACCAAATTCACATGACTACTAATAGCAAGACTTCTCCCTTGTCCTCAGGAACAAACGTAACTACTCACAAAGCATATTCATGTTCATAATCAGAGGGGATATAATGTGCATAAAGGATCTGAACATATGATCTTCCACCAAATAAACCAACTAGCATCAACTACAAGGAGTAATCAACACCACTAGCACCAATCCCGGACTTGGAGACAAGAATTGGATACAAGAGATGAACTAGGGTTTGGAGATGAGATGGTGCTGGTGAAGATGTTGATGGAGATTGCCCTCTCCCGATGAGAGGAGCATTGGTGATGACGATGGTGATGATTTCCCCCTCCCGGAGGGAAGTGTCCCCGGCAGAACAGCTGTGCCGGAGCCCTAGATTGGTTCCGCCAAGGTTCCGCCTCGTGGCGGCGAAGTCTCGTCCCGAAAGGTTGCTTCCTATTTTTTTCTCATCGAAAGACTTCACATAGGAGAAGATGGGTGTCAGAGAGCCACCAGGGGGCCCACGAGGTAGGGGGGCGCGCCCAGGGGGGAGGGGCGCGCCCCCCACCCTCGTGAGCAGGGTGTGGGCCCCCTGGCCTTCATCTTTGGCGATGACTTTTCTTTATTTCTTTTAAGATATTCCATGGAGTTTCAGGACTTTTGGAATTGCGCAGAATAGGTCTCCAATATTTGCTCCTTTTCCAGCCAGAATTCCAGCTGCCGGCATTCCCCCTCTTCATGGTAAGCCTTGTAAAATAAGAGAGAATAGCCATAAGTATTGTGACATATCGTGAAATAACAACCCATAATGCGATAAATATCGATATAAAAGCATGATGCAAAATGGACGTATCAACGTAACACAAGCTACCATAGGGAGTATTCATTTTCCTGCTATACATTATTTTGCTCTCTTTATTGGTAGATGCATTAACGGCAAGGACGAAGTATGTCACATGTGTGCTCCTGATCTTTGTGTCCTCAAGAGTGCTGTGTTAGGTTATAAAGGTTATAATTTGGGGGCAATAGTTGCATGTAGGTTGCAGAATAATAGTAGAAGGGGAGATTTATTTGGAGGAATTTATGCAACCCGTGTGGCTAATTTTCTTAATATAGCTCCACGAGAGGGGGATATGATTATACCTCCTGTTTATTTGGATAAAGAAGCTATGTTTGATCATCATTTTCTTGAGAGGAATGAACAATTCCTCCATTATCGACTAATCTATGACAGACGCAACATCTTCCCTGTTACTCTTCCTGCTCCCTACCTTTTTGATTATCAGGCAAAAGGAAGATATGTTGTCACTAGGGAAGAAGCAACTGAATATGAGAGGGGAAAGGAGGCAGCTCGCCAACACGCTGCTGCTCAGGAGGCGGTCGCCTCTGCATCTCAGTACTACCCCAGTTTCACTTATGGATATCAGCCAGGCGGTCATTGGTATTAAACCAACTTAGGCCAAAAGCCTAAGCTTGGGGGAGTACGTATTTCTCACCGACTTTACATTCATGTTCACACACTAGTCGTCGGTGCTCATACTCTTTCATTGTATTATCCATGCTAGTTTAAATTTCTTTTTCTAGTTTTTCTTCTTGTGTGTTTGATAAACTTAAGAAAAACCAAAAAAAAATTAGTTAGTTTAATTTCCATGCTTGTAGTAGCAATTAAAATGAAAACCCAAAAATATTTCTTGTTCTTCTTTTACTTGTTGGGAGCTTTCCCATGTAAATAGTTTTATTTTCTTTTCTTTCTTTTGGGGGTCGAGAAGACCATATTGAAATTGCTTAGTGGCTCTTATATGCATGATTGTTTATTTAGCTTAGAGCCCATATTACTTGTCTTCTCTCTTGAGTTGAATGCTTGCAGATTCCAGCTTAGTCCAATGCACATGCACTCTTATTATTATACACATCGTTCGGTCGTGCAAGTGAAAGGCAATAATGACGATATATGATGGACTTATTGGGATGAGAAAAGCTGGTATGAACTCGACCTCTCTTGTTTTTGTAAATATGATGAGTTCATCGTTCCTGAGTCAGCCATTATGAAGTAAACATATTTGCAATGACATTTAGAGATTATAGTTGCTTGTTCCATGCTTGTTTAGCTATGAGTTATAATGGTTTACCTTGCGTGCCAACATGCTATTAGAATGATTATGATGTGGTATGATGGGATGGTATCCTCCTTTGAATGAATTGAGTGACTCGACTTGGCGCATGTTCACGCATGTAGTCGAAACAAATCAACATAGCCTTCATGATATTTATGTTCATGGTGGATTATATCCTACTCATGCTTGTACTCGGTGTAAATTAATTTTAGTGCATGTTTACGACTGTTGTCGCTCTCTCAGTTGGTCGCTTCCCAGTCTTTTGCTAGCCTTCACCTGTACTAAGCGGGAATACTGCTTGTGCATCCAAACTTCTTAAACCCCAAAGTTGTTCCATATGAGTCCACTATACCTACCTATATGCGGTATTTACCTGCCGTTCCAAGTAAATTTGTATGTGCCAAACTCCAAATCTTCAAATGAAATTCTGTTTTGTATGCTCGAGCAGCTCATGTTACAACTATGGCTGCCTATATCTTCCATGCTAGGTGGGTTATTCTCACGAGGAGTGGACTCCGCTCCTCATTCACGAGAAAGGGCCGGTAACCGGGATGCCCAGTCCCATGATCCAAAAAGATCAAAGCAAATCAAAATAATTAAACAAAACTCCCCCAGGGCTGTTGTATGTTGGAGGCACTCGTTGTTTCGAGCAAGCCATGGACTTGATGCTTGTTGGTGGTTGGGGGAGTATAAACCTTTACCATTCTGTTTGGGAACTGCCTATAATGCATGTAGTATGGAAGATATAGCCATCTCATAGTTGTTGCGTTGACAGTAAAAGTATGCCGCTCAAAATGTTATTCAATCTCTATTTTAAAATCGAGCTCTGGCACCTCTACAAATCCCTGCTTCCCTCTGCGAAGGGCCTATCTATTTACTTTTATGTTGAGTCATCACCTTTCTTATTAAAAGCACCCGCTGGAGAGCACACTGTCATTTGCATTCATTATTATTGGTTTATATTGGGTATGACTTGACTGGATCTCTTTTACCATGAATTACAATGTTTAGTCAGTCCTTGATCTTTAAAGGTGCTCTGCATTTATGTTTTGCAGTCTTAGAAAGGGCTAGCGAGATACCATTTTGTTATATCATGTTATGATTATTTTGAGAAAGTGTTGTCATCCGAGTTTTATTATTATGGCTTGCTAGCTGATTATGTAATTGATATGAGTAATTGTGAGACCTATGTGTTATTGTGAGTATGGTTAGTTCATAATATTTTCTGAAACTTGAATGCTGACTTTTCATGTTACAACAACAAGAGCAAACAGAGTTTGTAAAAGTTTTTCCTTATCACTTTTAGTTTATCAACTGAATTGCTTGAGGACAAGCAAATGTTTAAGCTTGGGGGAGTTGATACATCTCCAACATATCTACTTTTGCAAACACTTTTGCCCTTGTTTTGGGCTCTAACTTGCATGATTTGAATGAAACTAATCCGGACTGACGCTGTTTTCAGTAGAACTACCATGATGTTGTTTTATGTGTAGAAAAGAGAAGTTCTCGGAATGTCCTGGAAATCCACGGAGGCACTTTTTGGAATTAATAAGAATTTTTGGCGAAAGAATTAATGCCAGGGGCCCATAGCCTGTCCACGAGACAGGGGGCGCCCCCCCAGGGCGCAACCTCCTATCTCGTGGGCCCCCTGGACCTCCACCGACCTCAACTCCAACTCCATATATTCACGTTCGGGAGAAAAAAATCAGAGAGAAAGTTTCATCGCGTTTTACGACACGGAGCCGCCGCCAAGCCCTAATCTCTCTCGGGAGGGCTGATCTGGAGTCCGTTCCGGGCTCCGGAGAGGGGGATTCATCGCCGTCGTCATCATCAACCATCCTCCATCACCAATTTCATGATGCTCACCGCCGTGCGTGAGTAATTCCATTGTAGGCTTGCTGGACGGTGATGGGTTGGATGAGATTTACCATGTAATCAAGTTAGTTTTGTTAGGGTTTGATCCCTAGTATCCACTATGTTCTGAGATTGATGTTGTTATGACTTTGCTATGCTTAATGCTTGTCACCAGGGCCCGAGTGCCATGATTTCAGATCTGAACCTATTATGTTTTCATGAATATATGTGTGTTCTTGATCCTATCTTGCAAGTCTATAGTCACCTATTATGTGTTATGATCCGACAACCCCGAAGTGACAATAATCGGGATACTTCTCGGTGATGACCGTAGTTTGAGCAGTTCATGTATTCACTATATGCTAATGCTTTGTTCCGGTTCTCTATTAAAAGGAGGCCTTAATATCCCTTAGTTTCCGATAGGACCCCGCTGAACACGGGAGGGTAGGACAAAAGATGTCATACAAGTTCTTTTCCATAAGTACGTATGACTATTTACGGAATACATGCCTACATTACATTGATGAACTGGAGCTAGTTCTATATCACCCTATGTTATAACTATTGCATGAGGAATCGCATCCGGCATAATTATCCATCACTGATCCATTGCCTACGAGCTTTTCACATATTGTTCTTTGCTTATTTACTTTTCCGTTGCTACTGTTACAATCACTACAAAAACCCAAAAACATTTATCTTTACTTTTGCTACCGTTACCTTTATTATCATACCACTTTTGCTACTAAATACTTTGTTGCAGATACTAAGTTATCCAGGTGTGGTTGAATTGACAACTCAACTGCTAATACTCAAGAATATTCTTTGGCTCCCCTTGTGTCGAATCAATAAATTTGGGTTGAATACTCTACCCTCGAAAGCTATTGCGATCCCCTATACTTGTGGGTTATCAGCATCCTTTTACCGTCGCGGAAGAACGAGTGTAGATGACGTCGAACTCATCTTCGGTGATGGTTCTAACCTTGTACTCACCGCTGATCATGGAGATTTGGGACGCCATGGATTTGGGAGGAGGGTTAGGATTAGTGGAACTGCCGTAATGTGAAAGGACGGGACGACTAGGAGCGAACCACCATAATATTAAAGGACATGCGGGGACGAGTAGGAGCGAACTGCCAGCACGCGAACAGCAGGGTAGTGGCTTTCCATTCTCCCATGATACGGGCTTCCGAGAGCCCTTGGATCTGAGATTGAATGGTTGCATGGCGTGATTCTAGACCTATGGGTGAATATCCTATCCTCGAGGGTTATTCTGTAAATTTTCAGCAACTTAGCATGCGACAGTTTGATCTCAGATCCAAGGGCTGCCAGCAGACTGTATCATGGTCGCGCCTACCACGACCGCCGCGTCGCTCGCACAGTCACGCCCTTGGAGATTTAACACGGTGCATTAGGCTATCTGATGTTGGCATGTCATCACTTAGTCACTCATACTACAACAAGGTTAGCTATAAGGTTGTCTATAAGTGTATTTTTTTACTTCTCTCTATCTGTTTCTTCGTACTCCCTCCATCCCATAATATAAGAACATTTTTGACACTAGTGTAGTGCCAAAAACGTTCTTATATTATGGGACAGAGGGAGTAGTATTTATTGCATTTGCCAAGGAGTGACCTCTTCCAATGAAATGGTGTGCTTATTAGTTTTTTGTTGCTAAGTTTGCTTCATTTAATTAGCTATAGACTCAAAATTGTCTTTTCACCTAGGTACATGTGCTTAGCATCGTTTCTTCCTTGGGTCACCAAACTAGTCTCTCTCTTCTTGATTAACTTGCCACATCAGACTTTATGCCTATGTGGCAAGCTTAGCACATGTAGGAGCAAGTACAATAGTGCGCTTTACATGGCATTTTTGCATGTGTGGAGGAAAGAGAGGCAAGGAAAAAGTGGGGAAGTGGGCTCTCATGCAAGAGCCAGCCTCTACTACATGGTGGAGCATTGGGAGAGGCACCTGTATGGAGGTGGTCAGGAATCGGGAGACTCACGCCGGTCGTAACGCCGCAGTTAAAATGATAATGACAAGTCAAATCACGGGGCCCCACCTGTCCAGCAGTAACTCGCTGTCAAATCACACAGCCCTACGTTTGCAGCAGCCTACTCCCTCATCTTCTCGCGTCTGTGTCAAACCGACTAGGCATAACTGCCCCGCCTACCGCACAGGAAAAGCCCCGCCCTCGACTTTTAAATAGTATAGTATACTAATTTTGTATCCATGGATTGCGCCATGGAGCAAAGCCTCTAGAAAACGGCGGTACACATGTACGGAGTATACAACATGCCCATCGCGTTCGCGTCGCACCCCAGATGGTCGGTCGGTCTGGCATGCTGCTCTCTGAATGGAACACGCGTCATATTGCGTTTGCACACACATGTGGGACCGCAATTGAGAACCGAGCATAGGCACACTCCCCGGCCCCGCAAGTCGGGTGACTTAATAGAAGAGGGAGACGAGCCATAGTACTAGAGAAGTGTTGTACTATGTTGGTGCCTGGACAATCCCTGCAAGACACGGAAGATCAGTTTGTCCATGCATGTGACCAGACTCCAGCAGACACGCCTGGATTGGCTATTGTCTACATATCGTGCAGGCTGTGTTGTACATGGCTGTAGTTGTGGTGAGAAATCTAAAAAAAAGGTTTCTTGTCATCTTGCAAAATTAGGTGTCATGTGCTTCGGATCATTGTGAGGGTTAAACAGCGACAACTGAGTTGGGCTAGTCATTGGGGGCACATGCACGAAGACTACTCGGTTGCCATCTAGGTCAAGCCAACTATGTTAATTAGGACATCTATCGACGGACCCCTTTTCTACAAGTTTATCTTTAATTTGAGCTTTGTTCCTCGTCTAGTTTGTCCGTCGGGATTCATGTTGTCTCCTTTGGGCAGTGAGGTTATGATTTCTTGTCATGTGGCATTTTTTCGTGTTATATGTTATAATCCGACGCTTCAGATCAAAATGACGACAACTGCGCCTCCGGGCCACGTGCATGAAGACTTCTCGACAGTCATTGATGAGGTCAAGCCGGCTTCGGTAGACAAAAGAAAACTAGTTCTCCACTATATAGGCAGGAGCCTCCGCGCTTGCTTGCTAGTGTTGCTCTCTTCACACTGTCTCCTCCTCTCCAGATCTAAACACGACAGCGGTGGCCACACACTCTCTCTCTGCTCACCGCTGGTCACAGATCCAGTCGGATCCTCTCGGCTGGGGAAGGTGAGAAGGTGCAACGTTCACGCGGTCGTCCTCGGCGACGACTCTTACCCACTGCTGGCGCGTCCCGATCAGCCTGCCTTGTCGTTCTCTCCCAAGCACTGCTGGCGAGGGAGGGCCTCCAACCCCTTCTTCCTCGCTGCCGTAGTGTGGGCAGATCCGGCCTCCCGCCGCCCACCTAGCGACATCCCGGCGACCATCAGGTATAACTTCCTTTGAAACCGGCCTTGCTCTACTTCCCGAGCTCCTGACGTTGCTGCATTTCTATCTTTTACTATTTCTCAGGCCCCCTCATAGATAGGACCGATCGGCTGTTCGAAAACCACCTAATTTTTTTACATTTAAGAGGTAAAACTAGTTCATGCACTCGAATCTAGTACTACTTGGTTCAAACAAGGAAGAAAGGGGGTGGGGGAGGATTTGTTACCTGAATCTAGGACTTGGTCGAAAGAGGAAACAATGGGGGCGAAAAGTAGTAGAGACTGGCTATCCAACTGGTCTCTAGGTCTAATAGGGAAATAAAGGGAAACACAGTACAAACTCAATATAAACCGGATCTATTGGTTGAAAAAGGAAAGAAAGTGGGGACTGGAGGGACAAGTCAACAAAGTAAGTCCAACTAGATTTGCTAGCCTCACACAGTATAAGGTGGCTATACTGAACAAAAATGGGACCAACCTAGATATCCTATTCCGATGTTTGTTGCCCCGAGCCACTCTTATGTAATGCCACTGGTAAAATGTAGTAGTCACACTATTAAAAGTAAGGACATGTTAAACCAATGTTGTTTTCAATGTAATGCCTCTAGTAATATGAATCAATGGCACTTTTTTACATGTCCTGCTAAATTTTCCATTAAGATAAGTTGGTTCTTTTCATTAGAAATGCAACTGTCCTGGTCCGCCTACTCTCCCGTGCCCAAAGTAATGTCATATTTAACGGTTGTCATAGTTAATCCTAATGCCCACACTAATATCTAGCAATGCCACTGCTTTTGAAATGGAAATTGCTACTGTCCTTGTAGGATTGCCATTCAGATAAGGAACATGCTTATTTTCATTTGATGCATGTTTCATCACTTGTTAGTCACCCTCCTTTCCACCTTTTTTGTGCAAATAGAGATATACATTTCACACTCAATCTTAGTTGAACTGCACGAATGATATCCAAATTATAGTTGAACATTCCAGGAGCTTCGCAACCAACCTTGATGTTGCTCAATTTTATTGCAACTAATGAAGAAGAAGCTCTGTGGGTTTCGTTTTCTGATGGAAATGGAACCGGGGCTGGAGCTCTTTTCTCAAAAAGTTGAAGAAGAAGCTGCTAGCTCACGGGACATTGCTTCATTTTAGGTGAACTGCACCAAAAGGTCCCGTGAATTGGATTATCCATGTTGGTGACTGAAAGAGCCAGCTTCAGCATCCAGTCTAAGCACCCCCGGCCTCCATCCTTGCGATGCACGGTACACCTCATTTGCCACCTGCTTGACCCTAGTGTCACTGATAAAATGAAGTAATAATACAGTTAAAATAGAGCGAGTGTCCTCTCTATCATTTCATTTCCAATGTAGATAAAGAAAGTGCTTCTCTTTGTTAATGTATGTTTCATCAACTAGTCCCATTGTTAATGTTTAAGCATTTCTGCAAACTGGGGTGCTTAATTTTAGTTGATATGTACAAAAATAGAGATTTGAATGTCTCAAGGCGCCTCCTTGTACTACCGCTGTACACTGATGTTCATCACTGGCAGAAGGTGTATCTGGGAGACTTGGGACAATTTCCAGTATGAGGCGTGCCGTATGAGGCATTGCAGGGCCCATCTCGCCCTCGCAGCATGGCATACTATGATACTATCGCAATATTTTCTTCTATTTATTTTGTGTGTTTCATCAACTAGTGCCACTATAATGTAATCACGCTTTTTCATTATCTGTGCAAACAGGGTTATTCAGCTGCATTTTGGTGGAACTGCACAAATGTACGTATGGAACTGGCATATATGCAGAGTGCGAGGTGTGCCAAGTAAAAATTACCGACACCAACCATGCTGCATGCACGCATTGGCATCCACCACCACCAGTGGGATGTGTAGAGCTCTCCGTGGACGGATCTTTCTCGGCAGCAAATCCTCTAACCAAATACTAGTAGCATATATTGGCACTTTTCTAGGGAGTACTCTTTTCTGAAAGAAGCACTAATCTTTTTTTCTTTATTTATATATTGTCTCAAAACTTTGACCCAAAGGTCCAGAGCTATTTTAGGGTGATTGGCGTAGTACTCGGAGACTGATTGTAAGGATGGTTTTCATTAGCTGTCACACTGATTGTAAGCATGAGCAGGTAGAAGATTAGGTTAGTGCGAAGCTTACCTTAAACCCTACCGCCGCCGTTGAAATGAGGCGAGCATCGAGGGAACCGTGGAGAACGGCGGGGAAGTGACATCGCGCCATCTGGCCTCCTTTTGCGGTGGGAGAACGAATACTCCTGTGGCTCTAGTTGGCTCTGCACCCTCACGAATGACACACCATACTCGATCGATTCTTTATCCTCTGGGTGCTCGACCTTCGACCTGTACGCCCACCACCTCCGCCTGACTGTCGCCTCAGGCGAATTTGTCTGCTCCATCGCCCAGAGGAGATACTCGATGAACTCGGAGGACTGCAGCGTGACTGCCACCGAGGAGTTCATGTACATCGCCGCCCTCATCGCCACTGTCTCGCTCTTTCGCATACATTGCCACATGGCCCACACCGTCCTCGAAATTTCCCACTCATTGTCAAACCAAGTAAGGATCTCCTTCAACCTGGCTAACTTTGCATGGTCGCCGCTGGCGATCTGCGTGATTCGCTGGTGCATCCTCTCCATAGATGTCCTTCTGAGTGGTCCGGTGCTAGCTTTGGAAGATGGGAGGAGAGACGATGGTCTTGCAATAGAGAAGAGGGAGAGGCGAGACGGTGGTTTTGGAATGGAGATGATGGAGAGGAGAGGAGGTGGTTTTGTAATGGAGAATATTAGAAGAGGGAGAGGCGAGACGGTGGTTTTGGAATGGAGATGATGGAGAGGAGAGGAGGTGGTTTTGCAATGGAGAAGAGGGAGAGGAGCGTGCGACAGCGATTTAGGATTGGACGAGAGGGTCGGTGTCGGTGTCAAAACCGGCGGATCTCGGGTAGGGGGTCCCGAACTGTGCGTCTAGGCGGATGGTAACAGGAGAAAAGGGACACGATGTTTTTACCCAGGTTCGGGCCCTCTCGATGGAGGTAAAACCCTACTCCTGCTTGCTTGATATTGATGATATGGGTAGTACAAGAGTGGATCTACCACGAGATCAAGGAGGCTAAGCCCTAAAAGCTAGCCTATGGTATGATTGTTGTAATGGTTGTGTGTCCTATGGACTAAAACCATCCGGTTTATATAGACACCGGAGAGGGCTAGGGTTACACAGAGTCGGTTACAATGGTAGGAGATCTACATATCCGTATCGCCAAGCTTGCCTTCCACGCCAAGGAAAGTCCCATCCGGACACGGGACGAAGTCTTCAATCTTGTATCTTCATAGTCTTGGAGTCCGGCCGATGATGATAGTCCGGCTATCCGGACACCCCCTAGTCCAGGACTCCCTCAGTAGCCCCTGAACCAGGCTTCAATGACGATGAGTCCGGCGCGCATATTGTTCGGCATTGCAAGGCGGGTTCCTCCTCCGAATAATTCATAGAAGATTGTGAACGCCAGGATAGTGTCCGGCTCTGCAAAATAAATTCCACATTCCACCATAGAGAGAATAATATGTACACAAGTTCAATCTGCTGACGTATTTTGTGGCATGACGTCATATCACCACCAAGCCTTTACTTGAATCGTTTTTTATCATACCACCTCAGCGCGTTTAGCGAAGCGGTTTCCTTGGCACGTCTTGTCGAAGCAGAGATCGTGTTCCCCTTATTCCGGGATTCCCATCAATACGGACGTGGGTAACCCAACCGCGCCATTGATGGTGGCGCTTGGGAGATAAGCGAGTTTTACCAGGCCGGTGGGGACGCATAGTCTTCATCCGCCCATATATAAGGGGATAAGGATCCACCTTTTACCTACGCCTTCTTCCTCCTTTGCTTATCCATCTCTGCGCACTCGAGCTCCAGCGCCCAAGTCCGCACATCTCGTCTCGACCTTCTGCAGCCATGTCCGGAGCGGGAGGCAAGTGGTTGGCCTCCTCCGTTATGAAGGGGCACATCGAAAAGCTGCGCGGCGCCGGATACCTTTCCAGCGACATCGCGCACCGGCTGCCCGACGAGGGGCAGCTCATCCCTACCCCCAGGCCCCATGAGAGGGTCGTATTCCTTCCCCACTTCCTCCGCGGACTGGGCTTCCCACTTCATCCCTTCGTCCGGGGCTCATGTACTACTACGGCCTGGACTTCCACAATCTGGCGCCAAACTTCATCCTCAACATCTCGGCGTTTATCGTCGTGTGCGAGGCCTTCCTCTGCATCCGGCCCCACTTCGGCTTGTGGCTAAAGACCTTCAATGTCAAGCCGAAGGTAGTGAAGGGCGTCCAAGCGGAGTGCGAAGGCGCCATGGTGGGCAAAATGCCCAACGTCACCTGGCTTGAGGGGGCCTTCGTGGAGTCCGTCAAGGGGTGGCAATCGGGGTGGTTCTACATCACCGAGCCGCGTGACCCTAAATGGGCAGCGGCCCCCGAGTTCAGATCTGGTATCCCTATGCAGCTCACCTCCTGGAAAGAGGAGGGCTTGCTATGGGGCTGTTCGGAGGAGCTGACAGGACTCCAGCCCTGTCTCCAGACCTTGGTGAACAAGAAGCTTAGGCTTATCAATGTGATCCAGGTCATGCTCGTCCGCCGGATTCTCCCCTACCAACAACGGGTCTTCAATTTGTGGGAGTTCGATCCGGCACAGCACTGGACCCTCAGCGGGCTCTTTGACACAACGTACGAAGCTGCCTGGAGGGTGCTGTTCAAGGGCGGAGAAGCCCCCGCATCCGCAACTGAAGATCGCGGATTCAGCACCAAGCGCCCGGCCGGTGCGGTAAGATATGTTATCATTTATGGGACGTTTATTTCTTTTCATAGTTTGACTCTCTTGTGGGATCTAAAACTCCTGATGGCTTTAACAGGACTGGCAAAGGACGTCCGGACAGGTTAACTGTCCGGCTCCCCTCCCCGAAGACCCAGTGGATACCCGTTTAATGGGGCTGCTAGTCCCGGCACTTTATGTGGTGCCGGAGAAGAAGGCCAAGAAGAAGGCCACGGGAACCCGAAGGAGTTCCCGGCGCCAGGTGGTATCGGACTCATCGTCCGATGACTCTGAGGCGGACTCCTCCCTCGAAGGCAAGGAGGAGGAAGAAGGCTCTCCCCAGGAGGGGGAGAGAGGAAGAGGAAGGCTTCCCCAACCGGGGAGTCCGAAGGGTCCAAGAGGGAAAGGACCCTTCCTCCGGACAGGTCCGCCAACGCCAACGACGACGACGAGGAGTGGCCCTCAAGGGCCAAGCCCCTGGCAAGATCGTAAGTATCCGGATTCCTGAGTGATTTGTAATTTCTCTTTTGCGCCACATAGTGTCCTTCTAATGCCGCACACCACCTGTAGCCCGGCCGAGGAGGATCTTCCCGCTTCATCCAGCGGGTCCTTGGCTCCGTCGGATGTAGATTCCATTCCGACCGCCTCCACCCCTCGCGATGCTGAGGACGCCGAGGTGGGATCCCAGGAGGGGACCCGCCAAGAGGGGGAGGCTCCGGAGGTGCCCCAAGGCAGCCTCCCGGACTCCGTGCCGGAACCCGCAGTGGTTCCGGAGTCCGGCAGGTGGCCCCTTCGTAAGAAGGGCAAGACCGTGACACCGGCAGCCTCCGTCCAACCGGAGGCGCCGGACAAATTGTTGGAGGCGCTCAACGGCGCTTCCATCGAGGAAGAACACCGCACTATCATGAGTGCGGTGATTCAGAAGGTTCAGATCGCCAAAAGCAGGCTGACCGAAGCCTGCAGCAACTTTCTAACTGGCTTTGAGGTAAGAAGTTCTTAAAATATGTAATTTAATACCGCATAGACAGTAGCCCCTGATGCTCGGTTCGGTGTTCGGAAAGAAAAACCGGACTGAGGATCTAAAAAAGATATACGCAGGAGTTCTAAAAATTATGTCAATATGGGTTTGCAGGCTGCGCTGCTGAGCTCTGCCGCACTGACTGCAAAGGTCGGTGCTTTGAAGCAGGACCTCGATCGGTCCGAGCACGAGCTCGGCCTTGCCAAGAAGCAGCTCGAGGACAAAGAAGGTGAGTAACACCGCATTAAATTTGTACCTTACAGAAAAGGATTTTGGTTGCGATAGAAATAACAGGGATAACGTGGGTACTGCAGGGGCCACAAACGAGGTGGCGACCCTGAAGGAGGCCGTGTCCACGGCCGAACACAATGCGGCCGCGGAACGAGCGGAGCGAGAGAAGCAGGAGGCGCGGGTGGCGGAGGTGCGGCAAGAGCTCTAGGCTCTCATGGAGAAGCATGAGAGTTTGGAGCGCGACTCGAAGACTCGAGAGTCCGAGCTTGCCTCGGCTCTTGAGAGTGCCAAAGCCGCTAAGGCCGAGGCCCATAAGGCCCTCCAGGAGATTGAGGCAGTGAAGGAAATAGCGGCGGGTAAGGCATTTTTCATGCAAAGCAAGCATGTGATTGTAAATTACCTGTTACTTACCCGAATTCGGAGCTCTCCAGGGGCGTTTGCAGATCTGCCTTGAAGCGTGTCCGATGCCGCTGCATTCTACCGGGTCGAGGAGGGGAGCTCAACGGAGAAGGTCTTCTGGTCTCAGTATGCTGAGGCCGGACATCCGGTGCCCCTTAGCGACCAGCTGAAGCAGCTGGTCGAGCTCCACAAGGTAGCCGAGCAGGCCATGAAGGGCCTCATAGTCCAGCTGTGGCCTGAAGAGGCCATGCCTGGGAGCTACTTCGGCCTCGTGCGGCGGCTGGTGGATGCGTGCCCCTGGGTGGAAGTCATCAAGCGCTCCACCTGTATTGAAGGTGCCCGTCGGGCCCTTGCCCGCGCAAAGGTGCACTGGGGCAGGCTGGATGCTGAGAAGCTTATCACGGACGTGCCGCCAGCGGGCAAGGAGTATCATACGCCCGAAATGTACTATAAGAGTGTCCTGAAGGGTGCCCGCAAGATTGAGGATGAGTGCCCCAAAGATGTAATTTTTGAGTAGACTCGCAATATATTATCCTGTGCGCTGAAAACTTTGTTCATATGCGCTAATCAATGCTTATTAATTTAAAATATTACCTTCTGTGCGGCCGTTTATCAAATCTGAGAGATGGCAAGTCGTCGACTTCAGCCCCCATGCCACGAGTGCTGGGGTGTTCGGGATAAACTTGAGCGCTCTTGTTCCCATTTTTGGGTCCATCTAGGGAGGCGCTCAACACAACGAACAAGGCAACCGGACTTATAATGCTTGAACACTCTCACTTAGCCATAGAATTCTATACTTTTGAATTTCGGCAAAGCCCCTAGTGTTCGGAAGACCGAATTTGGGGCGCTATCCACGCCTGGGCCGGACACAGCCGGTTCCTCGCTCTAAGCGGCATAAGTCTTTAGGGACTCGAAAAGACCTCTCGAATAGCGACCAGCTCTCGCCTTATCATGACGGTTAGTTTTAGCTTTCTCCACTGAGGCGCTCGCCCAGCTCAACCGGGGCGCAATCGCAGTGGTTCTCCCAGTGCTACCTTAGCCGATAGAACGGAACGTAAGGTACCAAAACATGGGAGCCGGGCAAACCCAACTATTGACCCAAGACATGATTCGGAGCCGATGCATATAGTGCTATAAGTTCGGGGTGCCGCACTTGTGAAAGTGTTCGGACTTATCACACCATAATGCGGGGAACATAAGCCCCTGGTGTATTCGGCCGTACCAAAGTGTACAGATGCAAGAGTTCATAAATGAACATATAAAAATAGGAATGTAATAAAAAAAGTTTTGCATTGTTTATTCAAGGAATTCTGCCATGAGTGCATAACGATACAAATAGTGCGGTAAGCAAGGGATTGGACTATCGAAACATGTCCCCCTCCAGGGGTAGGCTGCGGACTGGTGTATTTAACAAATTTAATGCTCATAATGGAGACCACCTGAGTGTTCGTCGTAGCCTTTGTCCTTCCCTGGCTGTTGCATCTTGAGTTCGGCGGTTTCATCGCCGGACAGGGTCTCTGGTGAAGGGAGTCCTGTGGATAAATAGAAAAAGGAAAAAAAAAGTAAAATAAGAAGAGCGACACACTTGGGAGCCCCTGGTGTGGTCAAGCCGCACTCTGGGCCTGTCGTGGTCGTGCCCCTCCCCCTATGCCCACGGTATCTCCAGAGCATTATGATGTACACGAAGAGTTGGTCTTGCAATCATGCAAGGGCTGGGGTTGGGGCCGCATTGCCACGCTTGCTTGGAACATGCCAGGTGGTCTTGATTGATGTTACTCCGGGCGCGTTTGGCCATGTTTGGTCGTTTAACGGCCAGACTCGAAAATTGCCTTGAAAGACTGCTCTGTACTTCTGTTGCGAGAGCTGCTGTGTGTTCCTCCGTTCGGAGGGAGCGTTCAGTTTTTCCGTTGACCGTGATGACTCCACGAGGGCCTGGCATCTTGAGCTTAAGGTATGCATAATGCGGCACCGCGTTGAACTTTGCGAACGCGGTTCGTCCGAGCAGAGCGTGATAGCCACTGCGGAACGGGACTATGTCGAAGATTAACTCCTCGCTTCGGAAATTATCCGGGGATCCGAAGACCACTTCCAGTGTGACTGAGCCTGTACAATTGGCCTCAACACCTGATATGACGCCTTTGAAGGTCGTCTTTGTAGATTTAATCCTTGAGGGGTCTATGCCCATCTTGCGCACTGTATCCTGATAAAGCAGGTTCAGGCTGCTGCTGCCGTCCATCAGGACTCTAGTGAGGTGAAATCCATCGACGATTGGGTCTAAAACCAATGCGGCGAATCCACCATGGTGGATACTGGTAGGGTGGCCCCTTCGATCGAAGGTGATCGGGCAAGAGGACCATGGGTTGAACTTCAGGGCGACTGGCTCCATCGCATACACGTCCCTAAGCGCACGCTTCCGCTCCCTCTTGGGTATGTGGGTTGCGTATATCATGTTTACCGTCCGCACTTGTGGGGGAAAACCCTTCTGTCCTCTACTGTTCGGCGGCCGGGTCTCTTCCTCGTCATCGCTATGCAGCCCCTTGTCATTGTTTTCGGCAATTAACTTGCCCGCCTGCTTGAATACCCAACAATCCCTGTTGGTGTGGTTGGCTGGCTTTTCGGGAGTGCCATGTATCTGGCAAGAGCGGTCGAGTATTCGGTCCAAATTGGACGGACCCGGAGTAGTTCTTTTGAATGGCTTTTTCCGCTGACCGGGTTTAGAGCCTCTGAATCCAGCGTTGACTGCTGTATCCTCAGCGTTGTCGCCGTTAACGCGGCATTTGTTTTTGTTGCGACGCGACCTGTCATTGTGGTCCTTGTTGTCCGGACTGCCAGAATTTTTGCTGAGGTTGTTACTGCGAGCTAGCCAGCTGTCCTCTCCCGCACAGAAGCGGGTCATGAGTGATGTGAGGGCTGCCATGGATTTCGGCTTTTCCTGTCCTAGGTGCCGGGCCAGCCACTCGTCGCGGATGTTATGTTTGAAGGCTGCGAGGGCCTCTGCATCCGGACAGTCGACGATTTGATTTTTCTTTGTTAAGAACCATGTCCAAAACTGTCTGGCCGATTCGTCTGGCTGCTGAATTATGTGGCTTAGGTCATCGGCGTCTGGTGGTCGCACATATGTGCCCTGGAAGTTGTCGAGGAATGCGGCTTCTAGGTCCTCCCAACACCCAATTGACTCTGCGGGCAAGCTGTTAAGCCAATGCCGAGCTGGTCCTTTAAGCTTGAGTGGGAGATACTTGATGGCGTGGAGGTCGTCGCCGCGGGCCATATGGATATGGAGGAGATAATCTTCGATCCAAACCGCGGGGTCTGTTGTGCCATCGTAGGATTCAATGTTCACGGGTTTAAACCCTTCAGGGATTTAATGATCCATTACTTCGTCTGTGAAGCATAGTGGGTGTGCGGCGCCTCTATATTGAGCAATATCACGACGTAGCTCAAGAGAGCGTTGTCTGCTGTGTTCGGCCCAGCCGGAGTTGCTGTATCCGGCGCGACGGTAGTCATCGTGGGTCGTGGGGCGCCCCCGTAATCCGTAGATAGATCTGGATTGTCTTGCCTTGTCCTCCAATATATCCCGCAAGTCCGGCGCATTCCCCCGTGGCTTCGCACTTTTCGAGCGGTGCTGGGGTACGGTTCTGGCGGTGGGCCTAGATGCCTCTCTGTCGCGGCCACGAGGTGGTCGGTCTGCCGTATTGTGCGCTGGTGACGAAGGTTTGTATGCTTCCTCCTCTAGTCGGGGGAGCAACTTGCGTTTTGGGTAGCTTTTGGAGGGGCGTTCAAGTTCGTACTCTTCGGCCGCGAGGACCTCGGTCCATCTGTCGGCCAGCAGGTCTTGATCAGCTCGAAGCCGTTGCTCCTTCTTTTTTAGGCTGTTCGCTGTGGCCATTAGCCTGCGTTTAAAATGCTCTTGTTCGACGGGATCCTCGGGCACGACAAATTCGTCGTCGTTGAGGCTTGCCTCGTCTCCGGAGGGAGGCATGTAATTGTCATCCTCTATCTCCTCGTCTGCCGCTCTCTCGTGAGGGCTGCCTTCTCCGTCCTCCTGTGCTGAATCTTGCTGGAGGGGGTTGTCTTTGGCACTCTCTGGGGTGTTATTATTTCCGGTGCCGGAATCTCCATTCTTGTTGTGGCGGGATTTAGAGCGGCGCCGCTGACGTCGGCGCTTCGGCTGTTTCTTAGAGGAATCTGCCTCCGCTGCTTCTTCGCGGTCCCCATCCTTTGGGGTGTCCACCATGTATATGTCGTATGACGAGGTGGACTTCCAGTGCCCCGTAGGCACTGGTTCTTGGTCGTCTCCGGCATCGTCGTCCATGCCGTCGATGTCTTCAGAGTCGTAGTCTAGCATGTCGGTTAGATCGTCGACAGTGGCTACAAAGTGGGTGGTGGGTGGGCTTTGAACTTCTTCATCATCCGCATCCCAACCATCCTGACTGCAATCCGGCCAGGGATCTCCTGATAGCGAGAGATGCTTTAGCGAATTTAGGATGTCGCCAAAGGGCGAGTGCTGAAAGATGTCCGCAACGGTGAACTCCATGATCGGCGTCCAATCGGATTCGATTGGTAGGGGCGCAGGAGGTTTGGAGTCCGGCAAGGAGTCCGGCACCTCGGAGTCACGAGCTTTATAAGGGACAAGGTCAGTATTCGGCTCCATCGCCGTAGAGGTTGCAGCTCCCGAGGTGGTGTCCAGCCACCTGTCCACGATCTGCGCGGTCGGCTCCGAACTATGGGTCGGAGCGGATTCGTGTGCAGCCTCCAAGGTACTGTCCGGCGGCAAAGCTAAATCATGCCTTCGTGACAGCGTGGCACGCTCGGCTGCGGCTCGAATCCGTCGAAGATCAAGTCTCCCCGGATGTCGGCCATGAAATTTAGGCTTCCAAATCTGACCTGATGGCCAGGGGCGTAGCTTTCGATCTGCTCCAGATGGCCAAGTGAGTTGGCCCGCAGTGCAAAGCCGCCGAACACGAAGATCTGTCCGGGGAGAAAAGTCTCACCCTGGACGGCGTTGTTGTTGATTGAAGAAGCCATCAAGCCTATCGGTGACGACACAGAGGAACTCTCAATGAAAGCACCAATGTCGGTGTCAAAACCGGCGGATCTCGGGTAGGGGTCCCGAACTGTGCGTCTAGGCGGATGGTAACATGAGACAAGGGACACGATGTTTTTACCCAGGTTCGGGCCCTCTCGATGGAGGTAAAACCCTACTCCTGCTTGATTGATATTGATGATATGGGTAGTACAAGAGTGGATCTACCACGAGATCAAGGAGGCTAAGCCCTAAAAGCTAGCCTATGGTATGATTGTTGTAATGGTTGTGTGTCCTACAGACTAAAACCCTCCGGTTTATATAGACACCGGAGAGGGCTAGGGTTACACAGAGTGTCGGTGTACTAAAGTAGGGGTACCTTAGTACCCCGAACTTGTGCACGGGCAGTCGCAGCGTCCCGCGGCAAGGCTTGCCGGGCGTCCGCCAAGATCCTCCACTATTCCTATTTACTGCCATTCAAGAACAAAGTGTCAACTGAGAAGACAAGGCCCCGGCAAGAGGAGCTCGCCAGGAGGGACAAAAACCCCGGCAAGAGGAACTTGCCGGGAAGGCCAACCGAGGCACTTCAGAAAACTTGCCGCGACGCCCCGCGTGTCCCGGCAAGGCACGGCAAGCGGCAAGCTTGCGGGGGCGACACGACAGCGGCCGCGGCAAGGCGCTTGCCGCGGCAAGGCTGCCACTCTGCACCCGAGCTCCAGCGCATCCGACGATGTGTCGCCCCAGGACCATCCCAGGAGCACGTGGCGAGGCGCTGTGCAGCCATGCAGTGCGAGGTGGCAAGCGAAGCTGACAAGGAGGCCATTGTGGCGATCGGTGGCGCCCCTAACGGTCGCTTCCTGCACTGTTGGGGCGACCGGACGGGCATTAAATGCCCTTGTCCCCTGCCGTTAGAGTTAGGTAGGGGGCACTATTGGTAGTAGTTGTACCAACCTGCATTTTTACCTTTTTACCCCTCTTTCTACGCTGCCACCTGTCGGTGACCCCTTTAGACTATAAAAGGGAGGCCCGTGCGCACGTAGAAGGGGTTCCGCATTTTGGGGTTCATTCGACTCCCGCAACACTACACCACACCCACGCTCTCGAGCAAGAACAGAATACAAACACAAAGCAGCAATAGGAGTTTTATCTCTCCGGAGAGCTCCGAAGCTGGGTAAAATCCCCCGCGTGCTCTCGCCTCGATCCGCTCTGCGTGCGCCCTCCGCTCCCTTGCCGGACAAGAAGGGGCCCCCTGCCCCATAGGTGCTCGTCCCCCACGACATCTCTGGCGCGCCAGGTAGGGGGCGTCGAGGTCGTGCATATCTGATCCGGCGTCTGCGCGCGCTACATCAACATCTTCATCGACATGCCACCAAAGAAGAAGACTTCAGAGGTGGCCGCTCCGTCTGCGACTTCCCTACTGCGACCGGAGCAAACGGGCGGTGGGGTGGACGCCGGCGGAGGAGTGGGCGCCGGCGGGGGGACGCGCATCGTCACCCGGTCCAAGGACAAAGCCCCACAAGGTTCAGCTTCTGCACATCCACCGCACCCCTCCCAGGAGGTACAGGATCGACAACGCCACGGTGCTCCTAGCACCGTACTCGCGTTGGAACAAGGCCAAGCTGGTGGGTCGCGGGACGCTCAAGGCCAACGCGCGCGTCAACACGCCGGCACGAGCGCAGTGCGGTCGCCTGGACAAGATGTTGCTCCTTCTAACACTGTTAGAAGTTTGAGCATGTCTCGCACCTCGCGTCGCTCGCCACCGCCACCCAACACTCCAGAGGAAGCGCTGGCCCGAGCCCAACTGCTTCTAGATTACCCTCCAGCGCCGGACAAGATCGACGACTGGAGGGCCGCCATTTATAGCCTTATCGGCTTCGCCAACAGCGACAAGCCCCGGCAACCGAGCGCATCGAAGCCCCGGCAAGGCGCCCAGGCGCAAGCCGACGCCGACAAGACCACTGGGGGTGCCACCACCGTGCACTCCCCGCCCCAAAGGCCAAGATCGCCGACTCGTCGGGCCAACCTCGACACCGACTCCACCACGTCGTCGGACCTGCGAGCTCGCCGCGATCAACACCAAGTTCTCCAAGAACGACGACACGAAGACGCTCGCACTCGCATCGAGCGTCGAAGAGAAGCGCGGCGTCAATCCGACCAGTGCGCTGGGCCCACTGTCGATATGCATGCGCCAGGGGAACCAGGCGACCTGCCATACGCGGTAGGTTGCCCTGCGTTCACCCGTGAGCTGCGGCAGGTCCAGTGGCCCAGCACCAAGAACTTCAAGCCAGACGTGCCCGAGAAGTATGATGGCAGGATACATCCGTCAGAGTTCCTCAGCGTCTACACCATCGTGGTGCAAGCTGCCGGAGGGCGCGACGAGAAGATCCTCGCCAACTACTTCCCGCTGGTGCTCAAGCCCAACGTCAGATCTTGGCTCATGCACTTGCCGGACAACTCCATCTCTTCGTGGGCGGACCTGTGCCATCAGTTTGTCGGCGCCTTCACAGGCGGCCACAAACCCCATGGCCAGGAGAGCGATCTTCATCTGCTCACCCAGAGGGAAGGAGAACCCCTGCGCAAGTATATACAGAGATTCAGTCAGGTGCAGCGCAACATCCCAGACATCCACCCTGCCGCGGTTATCAGCGCGTTCCATCAGAACGTGCGTAACCGCAGGATGAGGGAGGAGATGGCGATGTGCAAAATCAGAGATGTCAGCGAGCTATATGCTCTGGCCGACAAGTGTGCACGGGCTGAAGAGGGGAGGAGACTTCCCGGAGAGAACGCAGGAGCAGAAGGATCTGACAGTGAGGATGCCCCTCCGGCAAAGAGGAACCGGAGGCAGAATAACAGAAAGAGGAAGGCTAAGGATGTGCTAGTTGTTGAGCAGTCCGACAGCGGAGGCGGTTCCGAGAAGGCTAGAGCTGGTGACTCCGGCGAGGCTGTGGTAGCCGCCGACAAGCAGGACGGCTCCGGCAAGCAGTATTGCAAGATCCACCGCACCAAGGGCCATGACCTCCAAGCCTGCAAGAAAGTTGAGCAGATGGCGGAGCTACAGAAAGCTGAATACGAGCGCCGCGACAAGGAGAAGGCCCGGGAAGGTGGCGGAGGATCCGGCAACAAGCGTCCCGCCCGGGGAGGGCGCCGCGGCAAGGCCAAGCCGTGGCAAGGAGATAGGCCTCCCCGCGGCCGCGACAAAGACGAAGGCAAAGATGAGGATGATGAGATGGAGGAAGATGAGACTGACGAGCAGGAGTTCCAGAAGGCAACAGAGGTGTTGTGCGTCGACGGCGGTGCTTCTCTGCACACCTCGCACCGCCAACTCAAATAGTGGGTGCGGGAAGTGAACGCGGCAGAACCGTCCGTTGAGTCGCGCAAGCCCCTGAAGTGGTCCAGCACGCTCATCATCTTCGACGTTGAGGATCACCCTGATCGCATCACTGCGGTCGGGTGCTTGCCGATGTTGGTTTCGCCAACAATCCGCAACCTCAGGGTCACACAGATGCTGGTTGACGGTGGGGCCGGCCTGAATCTGATCTCCTCCGCAGTGCTCAAGAAGCTCCAGATCCCCGATAGCAAGCTCGAAGAGACTGGTACCTTTCAAGGAATAAACCCGGGAAGGAGCAAGCCGAAGGGGAAGATCACACTGCCAGTGACATTTGGCAGCGAGCTGAATTTCAGGACAGAAAGAGTCACATTTGACGTTGCTGATTTCCCATTGCCCTACAATGGGATACTTGGCCGTCCAGCGCTCGCCAAGTTCATGGCAGCCTCTCACTACGCCTACAATGTACTCAAGATGCCTGGTCCGATAAGTGTCATTTCTGTCCAAGGCGACAAGAAGGATGCACTCATCTGTACCGACAAGATCTACCGGGAAGCAGCAGCCGCAGCAGAGCGCAAACCACTTGCCGCTGAAGCTCCCAGAGGGAAGAAGAAGACCAAGTCCGGCAAGAGTAGCTCTGATGCCTACTCCGGCAAGCGCACCTCTTCGGAGTGCTGCGCTACCGTCGAGGACGCACCATCGAGCTCCACCGGCAAGTGCAAGAAGGCAAAGACAGCTTCACTAGAGACCAAGAAAGTGGCCGCCATGGAAGACGGCACTGGTGGTACCTTCACCATCAGTGCCACGCTTGACCCTAAATAGGAAAGCGCGCTCGTTGCTTTCCTGCGGGCGAATGTTGATGTGTTCGCATGGCAACCATCTGACATCCCCGGTGTTCCCAGGAAAGTAATTGAGCACCACCTTGCCGTCTGCCCTCACGCGCGGCCCGTCAAGCAGAGAGTCAGAAAACAAGCAGTGGAGCGTCAAGAGTTCATTGCAGAGGAGATCAAGAAGTTGGAAGCAGCAGGCCTGGTCCGAGGAGTACTCCATCCAACGTGGTTAGCCAATCCAGTAGTCGTGCGCAAAGCAAACGGGAAGTGGAGGCTTTGTATTGACTTCACTGATGTTAATAAAGCTTGTCCCAAGGATCCATTTCCCTTTCCGTGCATTGACCAGATTGTCGACTCCACGGCAGGATGTGATCTGCTTTCATTCCTTGATGCATACTCAGGATATCATCAGATCTTCATGGCTGAAGAGGATGAAGAGAAGACCGCATTCATTACTCCATGTGGCACGTACTGCTTTGTACGGATGCCTTTCGGACTAAAGAATGCTGGTTCAACATTTGCAAGAGTAGTCAGTCATGCTTTTGAGCCACAGCTGCACAGAAATGTAGAAGCTTACATGGATGACATAGTGGTCAAGAGCAAGGACAAAGAGACTTTGATCCAAGATTTAGATGAGACCTTCACAAATCTGCGCAAGATCAATCTCAAGTTGAATCCCGAGAAGTGTGTGTTTGGAGTTCCTTCCGGCAAGCTTCTCGGATTCTTTGTGTCCCAGAGGGGGATTGAAGCCAATCCCGACAAGATCAAGGCCATCGAGCAAATCGAAGCACCGAAGCGAGTCAAGGACGTACGAAGGCTTGCCGGCTGCGTTGCTGCTCTCAGCAGGTTCATTTCCAAGTCTGCTGAATGCGCCCTGCCGTTTTTCAAAATTTTGAAAAAGGCGGGTCCAATGAAATGGACTCCGGAAGCGGAGGCTGCGCTGCAATACTTGAAGAAATATTTGTCCTCCACTCCAACACTTGTCGCACCTAAGCCACAAGAGAAGTTGCTGCTATATCTGGCGGCAACCAATCAAGTGGTTAGTGCTGCGTTAGTAGTGGAGAGGGAGGCAGATGATGAGCCAGCAGCCGCGGCAAGCGAGTCCAGCGACAAGCAGGGGGCTTCCCCAACAAGCTCTGTCCCGACAAGCCCTGATCCGACAAGTCCCAGTCCCGACAAGGATGGATCTGCGCGGCCACAAGAAGAGAAACAGAAGAAGATGGTGCAGCGCCCAGTTTACTTTGTCAGTTCCCTTCTGCAGGGGGCTAGATCAAGGTACTCTGGTGTGCAGAAGTTGCTTTTCGGCCTTCTCATGGCCTCGAGGAAGCTGCGCCATTACTTTCAAGCACATGAGATCACAGTGGTCACTCGCTTTCCGTTGAAGAGGATATTGCAGAATCCAGAAGCAACAGGCAGGATTGTCGAGTGGGCGCTGGAATTGTCAAGCTTTGGCCTCAAGTTTGAAAGTACTTCAACTATTCAGAGCCGAGCATTGGCAGAATTCATAGGAGAATGGACGCCAACACCCGATGAAGAAACTCCGGAGAGGAGCATCCCCGTCAAGGAGGCAAGCAAAGAATGGATCATGTACTTTGACGGTGACTTCTCGCTGCAAGGCGCCGGTGCGGGCGTACTACTTGTCGCACCCACCGGAGAGCACCTCAAGTACGTGGTCCAGATGCACTTTCCCAAGGAGCAAGCTACAAACAATACTGCAGAGTATGAAGGCTTGCTCACCGGACTCAGGATCGCGGCAGAACTTGGGATCAGGAAGCTTATTGTCAAGGGTGACTCACAGCTCGTCGTCCGCCAAGTTAACAAAGATTATCAGAGTCTGTTGATGGAAGCCTACATCGATGAAGTGAGGAAGCTGGAAGAGCATTTTGACAGCCTGCAAATGGAACATGTTCCAAGAGCTCAGAATGACATTGCAGACAGCCTGTCAAAGTGCGCCGCACTCAAGTTACCTGTGGAACCAGGGATTTTTGTGCTCAAGCTGACTCAGCCGTTTGTAACACCATCAACTGGACAGAGCAAGAAGAGAAAGTTGATTACTGGCGACTACTTTCCGGCAGAGCTCCCCGAAGCCGCCGCCAAGAAGGTCCCCAGGGTCAACTCAGAAAGTGCTAAGGAGCAGTCTGCTCCGACAAGCCCCAGGGTTTGTTTCGTTGAAGAAGACGCTCCCGACAAGCTGTGTCCCGACACGCTTGCCGGGGAGCATCACGCTCCGGCAGGGTCCCAGATTCTTGCCGTAGAAGCGGATGTTCCCGCAGCAGCACTCGCGCCTTTAGTCCTTGTCGTCGAGCCACAAGCTCCGGCATGGGCACAGCAGATCGTCCATTTCCTTCAAACAGGAGAACTTCCCGAGGAACAAGAAGAAGCGGAGAAAGTAGCACGGCAATCAAGTATGTACCAGTTTGTCGATGACATACTGTACAGAAGGAGATTCAACGGAGTGAAATTGAAGTGCATTTCCCGGGAAGATGAACATGAGCTGTTGGCGGAGATACATGGAGGCATATGTGGTCACCACATTGGCGCAAGAGCACTTGCCGGCAAAGCCTTCCGGCAAGGTTTCTTCTGGCCAACATCCCTCCAGGATGCAACTGCACAAGTAACCAAGTGTGAAGCGTGCCAGTTCCACTCCAAACAGATACATCAACCAGCTCAAGCTCTCTAAGCAATCCCTTTATCCTGGCCATTCTCGGTCTGGGGGCTCGACATTCTCGGCCCCTTTCCCCTCGTATACGGATCGCCTGGAGTGCTCGCTTATAATGAGCTAGAGCAAGAGCAGCTGCGGCAAGATGACGCGCTGCTCCTCGAGGAAGATCGTCTTCAGGCTGCGGTACGAGCTGCTCGCTACCGGCAAGCTTTGCGCCGCTACCTTAGCCGCAAAGTTAACGCCAGAAGCTTCGAGGAGGAGAGGATAAAGGTGTGGACCAGGCGTCATTCAAAAAAAAATACAGCCTTGCCAGAACGCGGACGACAGAAAAGCTAAGTTACCTAAGTTTGAGCATGATCAAGTTTTTAAATTTTTATGTTATACTCCTTGAACGACCATGCCTTGTATGGAAAACCTGTGCGCGGAGGAATCGACTCGTGGCTAAGTTGTGCCCTTAATTTGTTTTCGAGTCCGCTCAACAATGAAAGTGTGCTGCAACTAGCCCCGACAAGGTTTCTTGCCGGAAGCAGCAACCGCCGGCAGGCTGCTGATGTTCCGCACTCAGCGCTCGCGGCAAGCGTGCTTGCGCCGGCAAGTTCCCTAAAAGCGTAGGGTAAAAACATACAAGGGACGGAACTGAGTAAAGGATATAACATAACAAGCATTCTCCTTTTCATTAAAAAACATCCTACTCTTCTACAATCCATAGGGGATGAAAAACATGAAAGGGAGGATTACAAGTTTTAAATGCAGCTAAGGCCCGGAGGCTTACAAATTAAAAAGATAAGATGCCCGTAATCCTTTTCCTGTCCCCCTTTTCAGGAGGTAGGTTAAGGAGGCAAAAAGGGCAAAAGAGGCGCCTAGGTGAGCTACGGGTGCCAGAAGACACCAAGAGAACATCCCGGGGACCGTCCGAAGGCTGGATGGTGATGGCGGCGCCGGATGCAGGGCTCGAAGACGGGGCGGCAGGACGTCAGCACGCCGTCAAGGGCACTATGCCCTCGTACTCTGACTTGACGGCCTTGCCGCCAACCCTCTTCCCCTTCCGCAACCTCCCTACGCCAGCCGCCCAAGGAGACGACCCCGGGGAGTTCAAGGAGCCGGCGATGCGGATGATGGGCTCGCCGGTGACGCGCGAAGCGGCGCCCGACACCTAGTCGGGCCCGCCATCCCGCCGCCCGCTACCCTCGTCGTCGTTGTCGCTCTCCTCCTCGTCACTCTCGCTCGAGGGGGAGCCTTCGCTATTGGAGGAACTGTCCACGCAGCATCTTGCCCGGATGCCGGAGTCCCCGAAGACCTTGACGGAGAGGAGGTCACCCTCCATTAACTTAAAATGGAGGGTAAACCCCGCCGTCAGGCTGTGGATACGGGCGAACGTCTTCCACCCTCGATCAAGATACATCACATTAGGGGCTGGGAATACAACGCGGACTCGCGTACCGCTGATCCCACAGCCCCTCATGTGCAATCTCAATGTCTCGGGCGGTTCCGGCTCCATCGCGCTTGCAAACGGAGCTGGAAGCCGGAGGCGACGACGAGGCGCCCGGCGCAGCCTGACGAAGAACTCGCAAGGGTCGTCCCCTGTATGGACCGCCGTGAGGGGAGTAACCGCCGGCGGAGGTGGAGACGCTGCGCCGCCCCGTCCGCCTCTTCCCCGAGCGCCTCGACCTCGTCCTCGACCTCGTCCACGACCTCGCCCCCTCCCTCTTCCCCTTGTGGCTGGCTCTGCCACCACGGGCACGGGATAAGGAGGGATGCGCTGTCTGGCAGCGACCCTCGCCGCCACCGATGAAGGGCCAGGGTTCCCTTCCTCCATGGCGGATGAGAGAAAGGGAGCAGAAGTCGAAGAAAGGAGAAGATGAGAGAGTGCGAGCTTCTGCGCTCCCCTCCCGCTCTTCTTAAAGGAGCGAGGTGGGGGCTCGGCCGCCCCGCTCAGCGAATCAGAGCACGGGAAGAGCAGGGAGTCGGGGCCGACCCGCTGCCTCCGCCCGTGACGGCCCGGTTTCCCACTTCCACCGTCCGCGACCCCGAGTGCATGGGAACCACGTGGCGAGGATGCAGAACCGAGGCGGACGTTACACATTTTTCTGGAATTAAGTATTACCCACGTCCTCTCCCACGACGCCGCGATTGACGCGTGCCGTTGCGGGAGGGTGCGATGGGCACGGAGTCAGATTTAATGTGGACCCAGGCCGCGTGTGCCCGTGCCCTGTTTTGGGCCTGGCCCAACAGCGCTCGGCACCGTGTATGGCCCAGGCCCGGGGGCTCCTGTTGGTGTAGTAAAGTAGGGGTACCTTAGTACCTCGAACTTGTGCACGGGCAGTCGCAGCATCCCGCGGCAAGGCTTGCCGGGCGTCCGCCAAGATCCTCCACTATTCCTATTTACTGCCATTCAAGAACAAAGTGTCAACTAAGAAGACAAGGCCCCGGCAAGAGGAGCTTGCCGGGAGGGACAAAAACCCCGGCAAGAGGAGCTTGCCGGGAAGGCCAACCGAGGCACTTCAGAAAACTTGCCGCGACGCCCCGCGCGTCCCGGCAAGGCACGGCGAGCGGCAAGCTTGCAGGTGCGACAAGACAGCGGCCGCGGCAAGGCGCTTGCCGCGGCAAGGCTGCCACTGTGCACCCGAGCTCCAGCGCATCTGACGACGTGTCGCCCCAGGACCATCCCAGGAGCACGTGGCGAGGCGCTGTGCAGCCATGCGGTGCGAGGTGGCAAGCAAAGCTGACAAGGAGCCCATCGTGGCGATCGGTGGCGCCCCTAATGGTCGCTTCCTGCACTGTTGGGTCGACCGGACGGGCATTAAATGCCCTTGTCCCCTGCCGTCAGAGTTAGGTAGGGGGCACTGTTGGTAGTAGTTGTACCAACCTGCATTTTTACCTTTTTACCCGTCTTTCTATGCTGCCACCTGTCGGTGACCCCTTTAGACTATAAAAGGGAGGCCCGTGCGCACGTAGAAGGGGTTCCGCATTTTGGGGTTCATTCGACTCCCGCAACACTACACCACACCCACGCTCTCGAGCAAGAACAGAATACAAACACAAAGCAACAGTAGGAGTTTTATCTCTCCGGAGAGCTCCGAAGCTGGGTAAAATCCCCCGCGTGCTCTCGCCTCGATCCGCTCTGCGTGCGCCCTCCGCTCCCTTGCCGGACAAGAAGGGGCCTCCTGCCCCATAGGTGCTCGTCCCCCACGACACAGAGTCGGTTACAATGGTAGGAGATCTACATATCCATATCGCCAAGCTTGCCTTCCACGCCAAGGAAAGTCCCATCCGGACACGGGACGAAGTCTTCAATCTTGTATCTTCATAGTCTTGGAGTCCGGCCGACGATGATAGTCCGGCTATCCGGACACCCCCTAGTCCAGGACTCCCTCAGTCGGCGCGCTGTGACCGGATCAAAATCAAAATCAACTTACCCTTCAATTAAGAAAGCGACCCCACATTAACTAGTCTCCCTTTTATTTTGGGTCATAATTGACCACAATTTTCGCACATAAAATATATGTTATACGTTGCAAAAATAATATAATTTGAAAGTACATTCAGATACGAACCAAACGATACAATTTTTGGTGACATGCATTCACATTTTGCTTGTCAAATATAGTACATGGTCAAACTTTGATCCAAAATACTCAAAACAACAAAAAAATACTTCCAAGACCAGCGCCGCTCTTCCGCTCTTCTCCTCTTAAACCACCGCCTCTTCTCTCCTGTTCCAATCTAAATCCAGCGCCGCTCCTCTCCTCTTCCATTTCAAAACCACCGCTCCTCCTTTCCCGTTCTAGTCAAAAACTAGCGTCGCTCCTCTCCCATTCTAATCCAAAACCAGCGCTGCTCCTCTCCTCTTCCATTCAAAAACCACCGCCGGCGAGTGAAGGTGCTGTGGAGAAGTAGATCAATGGAGGAGTACAACCGATACATGAGGATCACAGACGGCGACCCTGTGAAGCTAGCTAGGATGTTGGAGATACAGTCTTGGTTTGACAAGAAGGACCAACTAGTGGCGACGGCGACATCCACGGCCAAATATCTGCAACAGAGTGAAAAGGCGGCGATACTCCCGGAGGGAGTCGCTGGGAGTACATAGAGCTGCTCCTCTGGGCCATGGAGCATACAGATTCACCGAATCCGATCATGAGGGAGCGGTGGTGGGAGTATTGATCCCAGATGGAGCATCCACCAGAGATTGAAGGATTGAGCATCTACAGGGTGCCGTTTGTGAGGGTGTCCTACCAGAGTGAGCAGGTGGAGTCTTCGTCGACCGAACCCAACTGCAAGAGGAGAAAAGCAGTTGGCCCGACGACGCTTCCCGGCCGTCCTCTCCCTCACCATTCACATTGTCTCACGGGGCGGTTGTCGCCACCGAGGAATAGGAGGGGACTGCCCCCCCAGCCCAATAGTCGGGCAGGTTGTGAATTGTCAGGAGGAGCTTAGGGTTGTCAGTATTTGCAGGTTGTGAATTGTGTTTTGTGTTGTGTATTCTGAGAGTACTTTCAGATATGAATGTCTTTTGAATTTCAGATTTGCAGTATTGAGCATATGAATTATTATATGAATTCTAGAGATCAATTTTTAGCACTTAAAAAATGTAGTTTCATAGGAGTATAAAAGTGCAGACAATGTGATTCTCAGAGAAGAAACTGCAAATTCAGTTTCAGATAAGAAACTGCAACTTTCAGAGGCAGAGCATTTATATTGACACGGCCTTTTCAAACAGGGTTAACATCAAGTTGGAAGTTTTATTCATGGTCGATAATGGAACTACCAGCCAGTTAACATCATGCTAATCAACATTCATGCATAGCGCATCTTCATATGATGCACAGTCAAAATGCCCACACAATGTCGAGTGTGCGAAACACAAAGAAAACGAGGGACGAAGTTTTGGCAAGTGTTGGGACGTGGTGTGCGTAGATGACAATGGGGACCCACATGTCAATAAAGGCAGAGGCAAAAAATTTGGAGATATTTTCCCTGCACAGGTGGAATTGAACCCGGGCGGAACAGCTGTCGGTTAGTGTCACTTGGCCACTAGGCTAGTTCAGTAGTTTCGTTAATAATAAGGCACTTCCTCAGGTGGTCGGATCCCCTCCTGCGCCTTTGTGCGCTCGCCACGACACCGCTATCTGCCGTTGTGAACATGCTGAACAAACGAGAGGAATCTGGAGAGGACTGTAGGTGGAGAGGCGGACAGTCGGGACCTACCAGGTCTATGGCCGTAAGCAAGCAAGTGCCTCATCCAAAAAATACTTCCTCCTAATGCTATACTGACATTGGGGCCCACGGGTTTGTCAACATAGTTACATTTTTTATGTGCTTCAACGTAGTTACTATAGAAGTTAAATTCACAACGAAGCCGGGGAGCTGGCAGGTATCATTTATTATCACTGGGGCAGAAAGTATCAGCTGGGTTTTGGGCTGCCCCGTCTAGGCTTTCATTTTTAACATGTGCAGCCCACGAGCTCGGATGGGAGGTCCATAGGCCTGTTTGTATTTTCTTGAGGGCCGTCATGTATTGACCGGCCTATGGACCTTCCCATCCGAGGTTTTATTTTTCCTGAAACATCGGCAGCCCAATTTATGTATTTTTTTGAAGAAAACACAGAGGTCTGTTCTATTTTTCTATATAAGAATAGGAACGCCAGGTCCAACTTATGTTTCCCTTCTAACTATATTATATATATTTAAATTATTTAATATGTTATTATATATTATTTTTATTGTCATCATATATTTAATAGATACTTACATATGTAAGAAAATAATATCCCACATCTTATTAACTTATAAAAATAATTTCTTAACAATAAAATCCTGGATTGTTTTGGCACGAAAATCCTAGTGATTGTGTACAAAAGCTTGGTAAGATTTAAGGACGAATGTAATAAAATCACTTATTATTTAAATATATTTATAACAAAATGCTCAGCCCCTTTTTATTTTTTGATAACATTGCTGGCCCAACCCAACATTATAATTAGAATCAGCCCAGCAAAATCATTTATTTCGAGAAAGTGCAAATGGCCTGTAATTTTTTAGGAAATTAAATAAATGGGCCGCATGGACGCTACATTATCTGTTCACCCAGCCCAGCTAATGGACTGTAATTCAAAAAAGTATATATCAAATTGACTGTAAATTCTACCGCGCGAAAAAAAGACTGTAAAGTCTGAAAAAATGGGTTGAATACGTGCCACAGTTTTGGAGGCCGAAATGTGGGCCAATAGGTCGAAGCTAACGCAAGTCGTTGTCAATTTAGTCAACAAATGATTCTGACATGTTAGCCGTTGGATTTACATCCAACGACCGACATCCATCTTCAATCTCTCGTCTTCTTCCTCCAGTACCGGCAGGACCACCTCCCGCCTCCTGCTGCTAGCAGCTCTGCTTAGCACGCTTCGTTATGAAGCGCTACTCCACCATTGGCCAGGCCATCCCTCTGAGGGAGTCCTGGATTATGGGGTCATCGGACAGCCGGACTATATACTTTGGCCGGACTGTTGGACTATGAAGATACAAGATTGAAGACTTCGTCCCGTGTCCTGATGGGACTCTCCTTTGCGTGGAAGGCAAGCTTGGCAATTCGGATATGTAGATCTCCTTATCTGTAACTGACTTTGTGTAACCCTAGCCCTCTCCGATGTCTATATAACCGGAGGGCTTAGTTCGTAGGACGAATACAATCATAATCATAGGCTAGCTTCTAGGGTTTAGCCTCTACGATCTTGTGGTAGATCAACTCTTGTAATACTCATATCATCAAGATAAATCAAGCAGGAAGTAGGGTATTACCTCCATCGAGAGGGCCAGAACCTGGGTAAACATCGTGTCCCCCCTCCTGTTACCATTAGCCTTAGACGCACAGTTCGGGACCCCCTACCTGAGATCCGCCGGTTTTGACACCGACATTGGTGCTTTCATTGAGAGTTCCACTGTGTCGTCACGATAAGGCTTGATGGCTCCTTCAAACGTCTTCAACGACGCGGTCCAGGGTGAGGTTTTCCTCCCCGGACAGATCTTCGTATTCGGCGGCTTTGTATTGCGGGCCAACTCGCTTGGCCATCTGGAGCAGATCGATAGCTACGCCCCTGGCCATCAGGTCAGGTTCGGACGCTTAAACTACACTGCCGACATCCGCGGAGACTTGATCTTCGACGGATTCGAGCCCATGTCAGGTGCGCCGAACAGTCACGACGAGCACAACTTAGATCTGCCATCGGACAGTGTTCGGGAGATCGCGCCTGCGGCGGCCCCGGGAATCAATCCGGAGCAGATCGTGCCATCCGAGGACGGGTGGATCGACCCCGCCAAGGGGGCCACACACTCATCAGCGCTGGAGCCGAACACAGACTTCATCTCTAAAGATATCTGTGTCATCGGACCCTCGGACTCGTCTCCGGCTACAGGCTCCGAACCGCGTGCGTCTGTGCCTATCGAATCTGATTGGGCATCGTTCATGGAGTTTACCTCCGCGGATATCTTTCAGCGCTTGCCCTTGGGCGACATGCTAAATTCATTAAAGTCTCTCTCCTTGTCAGGAGACTCTTGGCCAAACTATGTCCGTTTTGAGTGGGAAGTGGACGACGAAGAAATTCGTTACCCACCCACCACGCACTTCATAGCCACTATCGATGACTTAACCGACACGCTTGATTTCGACTCCGAAGACATCAACGGTATGGACGACGATACTGGAGATGAACAGGAACCACCGCCCACGGGGCGCTGGACAGCCACCTCATCATATGATATATACATGGTGGACACCCCAAAATAAAGCAATGGCGAGGATGCAACGGAGGACAATCCCATCAAGAAGCAACCAAAGCGACGACATAAGCGCTGCTCTAAATCCCGCCACAGTAAAAACAACGATAATAGCGCGAGAAAAAACAACACACCGATCGACTCCAAAGGAAACGACGATCCCATGGACCCAGCGATGGAGCAGGATGATCCAGGGTACGGTGAACATAGTCCGGAGCAGATGTCCGATGATAGTGATCCCGAGGGTAAAATTCATCAACCGGTCTCGGGAGAGGAGAACAGCTCGGACGACGATGCACTCATCATCCCGGTAAAACACCTGGAGCAAGAGAACCTCCAGAGAAGGCTTATTGCCACCGCGAGGAGCTTGAAGAAGCAGAAGCAAAGGCTTAAGGCTGTGCAGGATACGCTAAACCACAGATGGAACAAAGTGCTTGACACTGAAGAAAAATACGGTGGCGATCGCCACACAAAGAGCTATCCAAAGCGCAAGCTGCTGCCCGAATTCGACAACGAAGCCATCGAGCCCATTCCACCAAAAAGTAATACGGCCGATCAGCCGGACCGACCACCCCGTGGTCGCGACAGGGCGGTAGATGATGCCGCACACAAGTCAGCACATGCTACCTCTTGAGCACTGCGTTGGATTTCCCCGAAGAGGAGAGGAAGATGCAGCAAAGTAGCGTAAGTATTTCCCTCAGTTTTTGAGAACCAAGGTATCAATCCAGTAGGAGACCACGCACAAGTCCCTCGTACCTACACAAAATGATAGCTACTCGCAACCAACGCGATTTGGGGTTGTCAATCCCTTCACGGTCACTTACGAGAGTGAGATCTGATAGAGATGATAAATAATATTTTTTGTATTTTTGATAGAGAGATGCAAAGTAAAAAGTAAAAGGCAAAGTAAAAACAAAGCAAGTAATAAAGTAATGGAGATTGATATGATGAGAATAGACCCGGGGCCATAGGTTTCACTAGTGGCTTCTCTCAAGAGCATAGATATTCTACGGTGGGTGAACAAATTACTGTTGAGCAATTGACAGAATTGAGCATAGTTATGAGCATATCTAGATAATGATCATGTATATAGGCATCACGTCCGAGACAAGTTGATCGAAATGATTCTGCATCTACTACTATTACTCCACTCATCGACCACTATCCAACATGCATCTAGAGTATTAAGTTAAAAACAGAGTAACGCCTTAAGCAAGATGACATGATGTAGAGGGATAAATTCATGCAATATGTTAAAAACCCCATCATGTTATCCTCGATGGCAACAATACAATACGTGCCTTGCTGCCCCTGCTGTCACTGGGAAAGGACACCGCAAGATTGAACCCAAAGCTAAGCACTTCTCCCATTGCAAGAACTACCAACCTAGTTGGCCAAACCAAAAAGGATAATTCGAAGAGACTTGCAAAGATAACTCAATCATACATAAAAGAATTCAGAGAAGATTCAAATATTGTTCATAGATAAGCTGGATCATAAACCCACAATTTATCAGTCTCAAAAAACACACCGCAAAAAAGAAGAAGATTACATCGAATAGATCTCCACGAGAGAGGGGGAGAACATTGTATTGAGATCCAAAAAGAGAGAAGAAGCCATCAGCTACTAGCTATGGACCCGAAGGTCTGAAGTAAGCTACTCACACTTCATCGGAGAGGCTATGGTGTTGACGTAGAAGCCCTCCATGGTGGATGCCCCCTCCGGCGGAGCTCCGAAACAGGCCCCAAGATGGGATCTCGTGGATACAAAAGGTTGCGGCAGTGGAATTAGTTTTTTGGCTCCTGTTATGATTGTTTGGGGATGCGTAGGTATATATAGGAGGAATGAGTACGTCGGTGGAGCAGCAGGGGGCCCACGAGGTAGGGGGGCGCGCCCAGGGGGGAGGAGGGGCACCCCCCACCCATGTGACCGCCTCTTTTGTTCCTTGGAGCAGGGTCCAAGTCTCCTGGATCACTTTCGGTGAGAAAATCACGTTCCCGAAGGTTTTATTCCGTTTGGACTCCGTTTGATATTCCATTTCTTCGAAACACCGAAATAGGCAAAAAACAGCAATTTGGGGCTGGGCCTCCGGTTAATAGGTTAGTCCCAAAAATAATATAAAAGTGGAAAATAAAGCCCAATATAGTCCAAAATAGTAGATAAAGTAGCATGGAGCAATAAAAAATTATAGATACGTTGGAGACGTATTAGGCATCCCCAAGTTTAATTCCTGCTCATCCTCGAGTAGGTAAATGATAAAAGGAGAATTTTTGATGCGGAGTGATACTTTGGCATAATTTCAATGTAAATCTTCTTAATTGTGATATGAATATTTAGATCCGAAAGATTCAAGACAAAAGTTCATATTGACATACGAAATAATAATACTTCAAGCATACTAATCAAGGCAATCATGTCTTCTGAAAATAACATGGCAAAAGAAAGTTCATCCCTACAAAATCATATAGTTAGGCTATGCTTCATTTTCGTCACACAAAGATGTTCCCAACTTCTATACCCCCGACGACAAGCCAAGCAATTGTTTCATACTTAAATAATCTCAAACTTTTTCAACCTTCACGCAATACATGAGCGTGAGCCATGGATATAGCACTATGGTTGGAATAGAATATGATGATGGGGATTGTGTGGAGAAGACAAAAAAAGAGAAAGTCTCACATTGACGAGGCTAATCAACGGGCTATGGAGATGCCCATCAATTGATGTCAACATGAGGAGTAGGGATTGCCATGCAACGGATGCACTAGAGCTATGAATGCTCAACAAAAGAAAACTAGTGGGTGTGCATCCAACTTGCTTGCTCATGAAGACCTAGGGCATTTGAGGAAGCCCATCGTAGGAATATATAAGCCAAGTTCTATAATGAAAAATTCGCACTAGTATAAAAAGACAACTTATGAGACTCACTACATGAAGAACAAGGTGCTACTTTGAAGCACAAGTGTGGAAAAGAGATAGTATCATTGCCCCCTTTTTTAATTTTTTCTTCTTCATTTTTTTGGGCCTTTCTTTTTTTTCTTGTTGGCCTTTCTTCTTTTTTCTTTTTCTTTTTAGGCAATGCTCTAATAATGATGATCATCACACTTCTATTGATTACAACATAAGGATTACAACTCGAAACTTAGAACAAGATATGACTCTATATGAATGCCTCCAGCAGTTTACCGGGATGGTGCAATGAATCAAGAGTGACATGTATGAAAAATAATGCATGGTGGCTTTGCCACAAATACGATGTCAACTACATGATCATGCAATGGCAATATGACAAAAGTAATGTATGTCATGATGATGAGATGGGAGTTGCATGGCAATGTATCTCGGAGTGGCTATGGAAATGCCATGATAGGTAGGTATGGTGGCTGTTTTGAGGAAGATATAAGGAGGTTTATGTGTGATAGAGCGTATCATATCACGGGGTTTGGATGCACCAGCGAAGTTTACACCAACTCTCAAGGTGAGAAATGGCAATGCACGGTACTGAAGAGGCTAGCAAAGGCGGAAAGGTGAGAGTGCGTATAATCCATGGACTCAACATTGGTCAAAAGAACTCATATACTTATTGCAAAAAATTTAGAAGTCATCAAAAATCAAGTTCTACGCGCATGCTCCTAGGGGGATAGATTGGTAGGAAAAGACCATCGCTCGTCCCCTACCGCCACTCATAAGGATGCACAAGCCAAGTACACTTCATGTTTCAAATTTGTTGCACAACTTTAACCATACGTGCATGCTACGGGACTTGCAAACTTCAACACAAGCATTCTTTGAATTCATAATCACCCAACTAGCACTACTTTGATATTATCACCTCCATATCTCAAAACAATTATCAAGCATCAAACTTATCTTAGTATTCAATTCACTCAAAAGAAAGTTTCACATATCTTGAATACCAAGTATTTTAACATTAAGCAAATTACCATGCTATTAACGACTCTCAAAATAATCTAAGTGAAGCATGAGAAATCAATAGTTTCTTTAAAACAAATCCACCACCGTGCTCTAAAAGATCTAAGTGAAGGACTAGAGCAAAAATTATCACGCTCAAAAGATATAAGTGAAGCAGTATGAGCAAAACTATCAAGCTCAAAAGATATAAGTGAAGCACATAGAGTATTCTAGCAAATTCCAATTCATGTATGGCTCTCTCAAAAGGTGTGTACAGCAAGGATGATTGTGGTAGACTAACAAGCAAAGACACAAATAATACAAGACGCTCCAAGCAAAACACATATCATGTGGTGAATAAAAATATAGCTCCAAGTAAATTACCGATGGAAGTGGATGAAAGAGGGGATGCCTTCCGGGGCATCCCCGAGCTTTGACTTTTTGGTGTCCTTGGATTATCTTGGGGGTGCCATGGGAATCCCCAAGCTTAGGCTCTTGCCACTCCTTGTTCCATAATCCATCAAAAGAATTCACCCAAAACTTGAAAACTTCACAACACAAAACTCAAAAGAAATCTCGTGAGCTCCGTTAGAGAAAGAAAACAAAGAACTACTTAAGGTACTGTAATGAACTCGTTATTTATTTATATTGGTGTTAAACCTATTGTATTCCAACTTCTCTATGGATTATAAACTATTTTACTAGCCATAGATTCATCAAAATAAGCAATCAACACACGTAAAACAGAATCTGTCAAAAACAGAACAGTCTGTAGCAATCTGTAACTAACGCAAACTTCTGGAACTCTAAAATTTCTACCAAAATAGGAAGTCCTGGAAAATTTGTTTATTGAACAGCAGCAAAAATAATCAATGCAAAAGCACGTTCCTGTGATTTAACAGAATTATATTTGTGAGCACAAAGTTTCTATTTTTCAGCAGAATCAAATCAACTATCATCGTAGGTTATCCTATAGGTTCTACTTGGCACAAACACTAATTAAAACATAAAACCACATCAAAACAGAGGCTAGATGGATTATTTATTCCTAAATAGAAGCAAAAACAAAAAACACAAAATAAAATTGGGTTGCCTCCCAACAAGCACTATCGTTTAACGCCCCTAGCTAGGCATAAAAGCAAGGATAGATCTTGGAAGTGCCATAGTAATAAGATAGATTGGTGAAACTCATTTCATATTCTCTACGTTCGGCAGCAAGTTTTCTTTGAGGCAAGCAAAAGTACTCAAAAGGGCTAAATTTAATGGGGCAAAAATCCCCAAGATCAATTTTAGGAGGTATAGGTTCCTCTTTTGGCCCTTCATAATGCACAACCAATTCATCATTATAAGCATTCTTTTGATAGAATCTTGTGAGTCTATACTCAAGAGAGTATCCTAACTCATTATTCAAATAGCCAAATCATCATTAAGTTCAGAGATTCTATCAATTAGAATGTTGGTTGGCACCTTTTTTCTAAGGTTTTCATTGAAAGCAACATAGTCAAGAGATTGAAAACGCATAATTTCTTCTTGATCAAAGAGGATAGATTCTATGGGAGGACGGCCGGCGTCCACCCTATAATGCGCAAAGATTTCTTTGGCCTCTTTTATTATAAATCTGAATTCATGAGCCAAAAAGATAGTAGCGACACGCTTAACAGAGGAGTGTTCGATATTAGAAAATTTCCGCTTAACAGAGGAGTGTTCGATATTAGAAAATTCTAGGAAAATCCTTTGTATAGAAGGGTGCATATGCATAAATTGCCTTTCAAATTCAATGATAAGCATGGAAATGGCGTCCGCAAGACTACTAGTTCTATGAAGGATAGAACTGCCCATAGAGGGAAAAGCACCAGCACAAGTAAAGAAATCTTGAGTAACTCCTTTTCCAATAATATTACCACTACCGATTCGAAATCTTTTTGTATGATAGGTAGGGGATTCTTCAGCAGGAGCTTCAAAATTTTCCATGATATTATTATCGCCCATGTCGGCAATAATTTCCCCAATTTCAGACATAACGACAAGCAAGCAAACTAACACACGAGCAAACAGAAAGGCAACAGAAAAAGGCAAACGGGAAAGAGAGGAGGAGATTGGGAAAGAGAGGGCGAATAAAACGGCAAGGGTGAAGTGGGGGAGAGGAAAACGAGAGGCCAATAGCAAATAATGTAATGCGAGAGATAGGGATTGTGATGGGTACTTGGTATTGTTGACTTGCTTGCGTGAGCCTCCCCGGCAACGGCGCCAGAAATTCTTCTTGCTACCTCTTGAGCACTGCGTTGGATTTCCCCGAAGAGGAGAGGATGATGCAGCAAAGTAGCGTAAGTATTTCCCTCAGTTTTTGAGAACCAAGGTATCAATCCAGTAGGAGACCACGCACAAGGCCCTCGTACCTACACAAAACGATAGCTACTCGCAACCAACACGATTAGGGGTTGAAAATCCCTTCACGGTCACTTACGAGAGTGAGATCTGATAGAGATGATAAATAATATTTTTGGTATTTTTGATAGAGAGATGCAAAGTAAAAAGTAAAAGGCAAAGTAAAAACAAAGCAAGTAATAAAGTAATGGAGATTGATATGATGAGAATAGACCCGGGGGCCATATGTTTCACTAGTGGCTTCTCTCAAGAGCATAGATATTCTACGGTGGGTGAACAAATTACTGTTGAGCAATTGACAGAATTGAGCATAGTTATGAGCATATCTAGAGAATGATCATATATATAGGCATCACGTCCGAGACAAGTAGATCAAAACGATTCTGCATCTACTACTATTACTCCACTCATCGACCGCTATCCAACATGCATCTAGATTATTAAGTTAAAAACAGAGTAACGCCTTAAGCAAGATGACATGATGTAGAGGGATAAATTCATGCAGTATGATAAAAACCCCATCTTGTTATCCTCGATGGCAACAATACAATATGTGCCTTGCTGCCCCTGCTGTCACTGGGAAAGGACACCACAAGATTGAACCCAAAGCTAAGCACTTCTCTCATTGCAAGAACTACCAATCTAGTTGGCCAAACCAAAAAGGATAATTCGAATAGACTTGCAAAGATAACTCAATCATACATAAAAAAATTCAGAGAAGATTCAAATATTGTTCATAGATAAGCTAGATCATAAACCCACAATTATCGGTCTCAAAAAACACACCGCAAAAAAGAAGAAGATTACATCGAATAGATCTCCACGAGAGAGGGGGAGAACATTGTATCGAGATCCAAAAAGAGAGAAGAAGCCATCTGGCTAATAGCTATGGACCCAAAGGTCTGAAGTAAACTACTCACACTTCATCGGAGAAGCTATGGTGTTGATGTAGAAGCCCTCCATGGTGGATGCCCCCTCCAGCGGAGCTCCGGAACAGGCCCCAAGATGGGATCTCGTGGATACAGAAGGTTGCGGCGGTGGAATTAGGTTTTTGGCTCCTGTACTGATCATTTGGGGATACGTAGGTATATATAGGAGGAAGGAGTACGTCGGTGGAGCAGCAGGGGGCCCACGAGGTAGGGGGGCGCAACCAGGGGGGTGCCCCCCACCCTCGTGACCGCCTCTCTTTTGTTCCTTGGAGCAGGGTCCAAGTCTCCTGGATCACGTTCGGTGAGAAAATCACGTTCCCGAAGGTTTTATTCCGTTTGGACTCCGTTTGATATTCCGTTTCTTCGAAACACTGAAATAGGGAAAAAACAGCAATTCTAGGTTGGGCCTCCGGTTAATAGGTTAGTCCCAAAAATAATATAAAACTGGAAAATAAAGCCTAATATAGTCCAAAACAGTAGATAAAGTAGCATGGAGCAATCAAAAATTATAGATACGTTGGAGACGTATCAGCACACGATTTACGTGAGCTCCTGGACAAAAAAGCCGGTATGGCCAGGTTCATCTATGGATCTAGGAAGCGAGCTCCGGCGCAAGATCACATCCACCAAAACGATCATATTTATCAAATACCAGCTCGGAATCAACACTGAACACAACAACCGTTGACAGCATGCCATGACACATCCAAATACAGGGGTGCCATACACCCCCCGTGCTTCACCGATGAGGTGCTGGATCATGAACTCCCAGAGGGATTTAAACCCGTGAATATAGAGGCATACGACAGAACGACAGACCCTGGGGTCTGGATTGAGGACTTTATCCTTCACATCCACATGGCTCGCGGAGATGATCTCCACGCCATCAAATACCTGCCCCTCAAGTTGAAAGGACCAGCTCAGCACTGGTTGAAAAGCCTCCCCGAAAACTCAATTGGAAGTTGGGAGGAACTAGAGGACACTTTCAGGGCCAATTTTCGAGGGACCTATGTCCAACCTCCGGATGCAGACGATTTAAGTCATATAATCCAACAACCCGGAGAGTCAGCCCGTAAGCTTTGGAACATATTTCTCACTAAGAAGAATCAAATCGTCGACTGCCCGGATGCCGAAGCCTTAGCGGCTTTCAAGCATAGTATCCGAGACGAATGGCTTGCCAGACACCTCGGCCAAGAAAAGCCGAGGACAATGGCAGCCCTAACAAGCCTTATCACTACAGGAATCAGGTACTTTGCCATCTGCCATGGCGGACGGCAAAGGCAGGAACGGCGGACGGCAAAGGTCTTTGCCGTCTGCCGCGGACGGCAAAAGGCTCCGGCAAAGTAAGGATCGACAGAGAGCTACTTTGACATCTGCTTTTTGAGGGGCCTTTGTCATCAGCAGCTAACGGCAAAGAAAACAGACGGCAATAATTACGCTGTTAGTCCGTTAGGTGGCTAACGGCAGCCTTTGCCGTCCGCTGCGGTAGGCAAAGCCTTTGCCGTCCGCTATTGTAGGCAAAGCCTTTGCTGTCCGCTGCTGTAGACAAAGCCTTTGCCGTCCGCCGTTGTAGGCAAACTGACCAAATGGGTCAGCCCACCAGGAAGCACAGGTGGCCGCCGCGTGGCTTCTTTGCCGTTCGCGGCTGTCGGCAAAGGTGGCTTTGCCATCAGTGGCTGACGACAAAGATCCTGCATTGCCTCTTTTTTTTTCTGTTTTTTTAATCCAACAATTTTCACAGGAAATATATATGACATATATATATATTTCACAGGGCTATTTAACAGCAAACATATGACATATCTAGCACATAAGTTTCATCGTACATACATATATAGTTCCATCCATTCATACATACCAAGTTGCGCATACATATTGTTCACAATGCAAAGTTTCATCAAGATAGCAAGCTAGAAGAATACTTGAAGAGAATGAAAGAAAAAACAAGCACTCCATCATAACAAGCTAGCTTTCGTGAAGTGAATGAAATCTGCAAAATGGCAAATAAGAAAGTTAGAAAAAGGTGACTACAAGAATAAGAGTAGAACAAGAAGTATATGTCATTTATGAGCTAACTTAGGTGAAATGGATCATTTATGAGCTAATTTAGGTGAAATGGATCGTTTTTGAGCTAACTTCGGTGAAATGGATCGTTTATGAGCTAACTTAGTTGAAAAGGATCGTTTATGAGCTAACTTAGTAAAAAGCATCATTTTAGAGCTAACCTAGGTGTGATGGGTCTTTTTGGAGCTAACCTAGGTAAGATGGGTCATTTTGGAGCTAACTTAGGTGAAATGGATCGTTTATGAGCTAATATAGGTAAAATGGGTCATTTTAGAGCCAACTTGGGTAAAATGCATCATTTTAGAGCTAACCTAGGTAAGATGGGTCATTTTGGAGCTAACCTAGGTAAAATGGGTCATTTTAGAGCTAACGTAGGTAAAATGGATCATTTAGGAGCTAATCTAGTTAAAATAGGTCATTTTAGAGCTAACTTGGGTAAAATGGATCATTTATAAGCTAAGTAAGGTAAAATGGGTCATTTTAGAGCTAACTTAGGTAAAATGGGATCGTTTATGAGCTAACTAAGCTAATTATGCCATTTTTTACATAAGTAAGCTAAGTACGTATCGTTTTAGAGCTAACATAGGTAAAATGGATGGTTTTGGAGGTCAGTAAGCTTATTAAGTCATTTTGGAGGAAAATAAGCTAACTCTAAGTCATTATGGTAAGCATATTGGAGGAAATAAAGCTAATTCTAGGTCTTTATGCATTTGTTAAGCAAAACACTAGAGACACTTACCGTGATCATGGAGGTGTAGTAGCGGGGTGGCTCCTGCCGGTAGCTGGAGAAGGACCGTGCGATGCTTGGCTGGAGTTACACTGCACCAAAGATCATTTCCAATGTCTCGTTAGCATGATGATACTCAAATGTTAAGACTAGCAAGTAATGTCCATTCAAATTAAACTCACCGTGGTCCCAGGAGCAATCACTTGCATCGGCGGAGCGGTTTGACCGGACTTCTCGCACACAGACTGCACATTTGGTTTTGACGACTCAGTCATACTAGTTAGTAATGAGACAAACACTACATGAATGTTCCGGCTAATGTGTAGAAAAAACTTACCACAAGGAGCTCGTACATGGCCCTTGCCTGCATGTCATTCCGTGCCCTCTCCTCCTCCAACATCTTTGTCGTCCTCTCCTCCAACTCCCACTGCCTCTCCGCCGCCTCCGCCAAAAGTTTCTCCATTCTATCTCTCTCACTTTGTATAGCAGCCTGCAACACCACTCCTCGTTACCATTTGTAATCATTGATGGAAGCGTACACAATGTAATGGAGAAATATAGCTGAGTACGTATAACTAACCTTGAAGGCGAGTTGGACTGGCCGTTCACGAGGCCTTATCTCAGGAGCGGAGCTCGACTGGCGCGCCTTGATCTCCAAGAGAGTGCTAGGACAACGGATAAGTCCATCTCCCATGGCTATGGAGCCATGGGACCTCCCGCCACCAGATATCATTAGCAACTCTGTATCAATGGGACCTTGGCTCGGGTTAAAGTCCTCCCCTTTCCCCGCCTTCCCCTCATCTCTATAGTTCATGAGCTTGTCGTGGGAGGAGATGTTGGTGAAGTTTTTTGGATCATCCAGGTCAGACGCAGAGAATGCCTTGACTTTCTTGTAAGAGCCAGTGTGGGCATGGCATACATGTCGTACACCTCTGGCACCTTATCCGCCTTATTGTAGCGTGTCTGAAAGAGAGAAACAAAGTAAATTAGTAATTAAAGGGCTGAAGCTAGCATGACGAACGAATTGCATGAATCATGAAGCAAACCACATACCCAGTTCCGCTCGTACTGATATAAGTTGGAGCTGCCTTGATGGTGTGGCACACCTTCCATTTGGGTACGTTTGTCCTTGGCCTCGTTGTGGAGGTCTAGCCATTCTTTTGAGCACCACTCATTGACCAACACCTCCCAACAATCCATCCGATCCACACACCATCTCGGAGAGGCCTAAGTTAGGAAATAGAAACTTGAGCGCTACGGCTATGAATTACTAAATGAAGGAAGTAAAGTACAAGGCCTTAAGAATTACCTTCACGTACTCCTTACTCAAGAACTTCTCGCGGAACGCCGACTTGGTCTTCTTGATACCACGCGAGGCGTAGTAGTCTCGAACAGCCTGCACCCGAGCCTCGTGCCGTAAGTTCAATAGTAGGTGCTTGAAGACGTTATCGATAACATTTGCCGCCTTCTCCTCGTATCCCACCTCACACCTATAGAATGTCTGCAATCAAATGAGACAATATTGATTAGTACAATTAATAACTAGCTAGTTGAAGATTTTTAATTGTGTAAAGGAGAAATTACCCAGAACTTTCTAATAACCACGTCTACCCTTGTCTTGCACAAGACACCGTCGATAATCTCACCCGGCGGGGCCGAGGCAGCCAAGTAGTGCTCCCAACTCAATCCAAGCTCTGGAAGCCGACCCGCACTAGGCAACGTGACAGACCCCGGGAAGTTTTGCCGACAAAGAACTCCAAGGACGGAGTTGGGCCGGCGGACACTATGATGGTGGTCCCAACCCCTGCAGCATGACAAGGCCAACGCATTAGATATTTGAAGAAACGTGAATGCAGAATGGTACAAAAAGATTAAATGCACTTACCTCTCACCATCAGGGAAAATCAACCACCTCTGCTCGCAGGTTGCCGGCACATCCGGGAGCCGTGTACAACCACGCTGGTAGACGGTGCCCCCTCCTCCTCAATATCAGTCGGCTCCCCGCCATCATCAGCATGGCCACTCGGCCCCTCAGGTTGATCTGGCCAGGTACCCCATCCAGACGTGTGTTCCTCCGGGGTCTCGTGGGCCGAACTCTCATGGCCTGAAGGCCCGTCAACCCGAGGATCGTGGGCCGAAGGCCCGTGGACTGGAGGCTCATGGACCGGAGTCCATGTGGCCTCCTCCTCGGACGAGTCCACCCTAGCAGTCACGTGCTCGGGTGAAACAGCTGGGGGTGGCGGTGAGGAAGGCACTCTGGCAGTCACCCTACCTCCTCTCCCGTGACCACGTGCTCCAGCTCCTCTCTTCTTCTTCTTACCTCATCACCTGCTCGGCACCACGGTCGACAAAGAAGGGCCCGACGGTGTCGCCATACTGTCCAGCAACGCTCGGCGGAGAGGTGCGTGTGGAATGGAAGACCTCGCACCACACGCCGATGAAGAAGGGTCCTCGGAGCACTCCTGACCAGCGCCCACCATCTTTCAACACCTGCCATGACAAAGAGTAAACGAAATTAGTACAACATAAAAAAATACCGACATGAATAATAATATGTATATCACTTAAGTGTATCTTCATCAAGTACAACATAAAAAATTGAATACCTGACACTACGTACTAATAATCTCGATCAGTATCATTAATAAATGCATAATTATCATCATCACTATAATCAATGACGGGCTCAGGGGGTCGGGGTGTGGTGTCGGGGTCAGGGTGTCGGGGTGTGGTGTCGGGGTCAGGGTGTCGGGGTGTGGTGTCGGGGTGTGATGTCGGGGTCAGGGGGTCGGGGTGTCTGGGTCAGGGGGTCAGGGGGTCGAGGTGTCATGTCGGGGTCGGGGTGTCAGGGTGTGGTGTCGGGGTCGAGGTGTCGTGTCGGGGTCGGGGTGTCGTGTCGGGGTCGGGGTGTCTGGGTCAGGGGGTCAGGGGGTCGGCGTGTCGTGTCGGGGCCGGGGTGTCGGGGTATCGTGTTGGGGTCGAGGTGTCGGGGTGTGGTCTCGGGGTCGGGGTGTCGGGGTGTGGTCTCGGGGTCGGGGTGTCGGGGTGTCGGGGTGTGGTGTCGGGGTCGGAGTGTCTGGGTCAGGGGGTCAGGTGGTCGGTGTGTCGTGTCGGGGTGTCGGGGTGTGGTGTCGGGGTGTCGGGGTGTCTTTTTTCTACTTCTTTTACTTCTTTTCTTTTCTTCTTTTCTTCTTCTTCTACTTCTTTTCTTCTTCTTCTTTTTTCATCCTTTTTCTACTTCTTTTACTTCTTTTCTTTTCTTCTTTTCTTCTTCTTCTACTTCTTCTACTTCTTTTCTTCTTCTTCTACTTCTTCTTTTCTTTTCTTCTTTTCTTCTTTTCTTCTTCTTCTTCTTCTTTTCTTCTACATATTCTTTTTTCTAACACTAACACTAAATCTTCTTCTTTTCTAACACTAAATCTAACACTAACACTAACACTAACAATTAAACAGCAATTAAACAACAAAAAAGAAGAAAAACAGAAAAAAAAACTCACCGGAGCCGGGGGCGACGCTGGCGCTGGGGTGGTGGGCGGGTGGGGGGGGGTGGCGGGGCTCCGGGGCAGTGGGACGGTCGGGCGGCGGGGGCGGGGGCGGGGCGGCGCCGGGCAGCGGGATGGTGGGGCATTGGCATGTGGGGGAGGGGGCGGTGGCGGGGGCGGTGCCGGGCGGCGAGGGTGGGGCGGTGGTGGGGGTGGCACCGGGCGGTGGTGGCGGGGGCGATGGCGGGGGCGGCGCCGGGCGGCGGGGCGCCGGGGCGGCGGGATGGTAGGGCGTCGGCGGGTGGGGGAGGGGGAGGTGATGGGGGTGGGGGCGGTGGCGGCGCAGGGCGGCCGGGGCGGGGGCGGTGGCGGTGCCGGGTGACAGGGGCGGCGCGGTGGGTGGATGTGGGCGTCGGGGAGGAGAGAGGGAGAATAGTGAGAGTAACGGGCGGGCAGGGGGGGCTCGGCCGTGAGTTAGGTTAGTTAGGTTAGCCTTTGCCGTCCGCTTTTTTGTATCTTTGCCGTCCACTGCGGACGGCAAAGAGGGGGGACGTTAAGTTTTTTCGTTAGTGGGTGCCACCTCCCTCTTTGCCATCAGCCAGCGGACGGCAAAGATTCTTTGCCGTCAGCCAGCGGACGACAAAGAAATGGCCGATGGCAAAGACCTTCTTTGCTGTCTGCCAGTTATTTGCCGTCCGCTTCTTGGCAGCTGATGGCAAAGACCTTCTTTGCCGTCCGCTAGCTGACGGCAAAGAGATGGCAGACAACAAATTCCCTGTTTCCAGTAGTGTATGACCCGCTTTTGCACGGGCGAGGACAGTTGGCTGGCCTGTAGCGGCACCAGCAACCCGGGCACATCCGAAGTCAGGGATGGCAACGGGAAGCCGCGACGCAATAAAAACAAGCATTGAAAAATGAAGACAACCCAGATAACACGGCGTTCAACGCCGGATTCAGGGGCTCTCGACCTGGTCAACGGAAAAAGCCATTTAAAGGCACCAAAGATGGACCGTCCAGCCTAAATAAGATTCTAGACAGATTATGTCAGATTCATGGCACCCCTGAAAAACCTGCAAATCACACCCACATAGAATGCTGGTTTTTCAAGTAGGCCAGCAAGCTAAACGACGAACACAAAGGGAGGGAGGCGCCAAGTGAAGACGAGGATGAGCCTCGCCAGCCGAACACTGGGGGGCAGAAAAAATTCCCACCAGAAGTCAAGTCAGTGAATATGATTTACGCAACTCACATACCAAAGAGAAGGCGCAAATGCGCACTCCAAGACATATACGCTGTAGAGCCCGTCGCCCCCAAATTCAATCCTTGGTCGGCCTGCCCAATCACTTTTGATCGCAGGGATCATCCGGCTAGTATCAAGCATGGGGGGTCGGCTACCTTGGTGCTCGACCCAATAATTGATGGATACCACCTCACCCGAGTCCTTATGGACGGCGGCAGTAGTCTTAATCTGATATACCAGGACACTGTCCGCAAAATGGGGATAGACCCGTCAAGAATCAGCCAAAGCAATACTACCTTTAAAGGAGTAATACCAGGCGTCGAGGCCCGATGCACGGGCTCTCTAGTACTAGAGGTTGTATTCGGTTCTCTCGACAACTTCAGAAGCGAAGAATTAATCTTCGACATTGCTCCATTCCGAAGCGGCTATCATGCACTACTTGGAAGAACGGCCTTCACTCGTTTTAATGCAGTACCGCAGTACGCTTATCTCAAACTTAAGATGCCCGGTCCACGTGGCGTCATCACAGTTAGCGGAAATACAGAGTGTTCTTTATGTGCGGAAGAATATGTGGCGGCTCTAATAGCCGAACACTGAACGACCTCTCTAACCAGAATAAATGATCGGTCGTCTAGACCACGGACACGGTTAGACGAGTCTGGCGCACCACCTGTTGTAACAGCCTAGATAAACCTGAGCTTGGGACGATGGATATACCCCCATAGGTGGTGCTAGGGGCTGCACACATGTAAAAAAGCCCATAGTTCGGCTTGACCCTATCAATACAATAACAGATCGCATCTTCATGATCGGTTCAGAATAACCAATTTCTCGCACGAAGTCTTTCACCTGGGTTTTTCCTTTTTTCAGATGATCATCGTGCTACAACCTTCCAGGATACTGCACAACGGAGATAAAGGCGCAGACGTGCAGCAGGGCCCTGCTCAAAGGTTTCTTTTTAGATTAAGACCCTGCGTAAACCTTTTTTTAATATCTCTTGTTGCTTCTTCCCCTCCGGACACTTAGCACAACCGGGAGGGATACTGGCGTTATTGGCATTTTGTCACGTCAGACTAATGCATGTACTTGGAAACTCAGGGCTCATTATCAAGGGCGTTACTCAGCCCAGTATATGTTGTAAAGTCCGAATACCTTAGGGAGTGTTCGACGTCGCGAGTTTGGCCTTATCTGGATCAGCTCCGAATCATGTCTTTGGTCAAATGTTGGGTTTACCCGGCTCCCGTATTTTGCTACCTTACGTTCCGCTCTATCGGCTAAGGTGGCACCGGGAGAACTACTGTGCTTGTGCCCTGGTTCATCTGGATGAGCACCTCAGTAGAGAAAGCCGAAAACTGACTGTCATGATATAGCGCGAGACTGGTCAATCACTCGATGACTTAGCGGAATATTCGTGATTCCTCTGCATTAACGAAGGACCGATTTCCCGGTCATGTACGAACGCGCACTATATTCGGATGAACGCGGAAGTACCAGGGGCTATATTGTAGCCCCACCGTCAAACTCCTATGGCTAAGTGAAAGTGTTAAAGCAATATAGTCCGATTGCCTGGTTCGCCGCGCTATCACCTCCTTAATGGACCAAGACATTGGATCAAGTGTGATTACGTGCTTTTTCGAACACCCCCGCATTATATGCATGGGGGCTAAAGCCGACGACTGCAAACTTTCAGGTTATATACATACATAAACGGTCGCACAGGAGGCACTATAATACTTTCGGGCAAAAGTATAAACACAGCCTTTATAATCAAAATAGCATCATTTTTACAATTCAGATACATGTCATTCGAACATGGTACTCTTCGAGCACTGAGCCTTTATTAAACGGGCGCCTTCTAGGACTTCTTCAAAATAGTGCTCGGCCGGGTCCTGGCCCCCCGCCTAACCCCAGGTTGCAATAGCGGTGGCCTCCATCCCTAACCCAGTATGATTTAACACGGGCAAGATCCATCCGCGCGCCCTCTATGCACGCCGACCTCTTCACAGTGTCGATTTGCGACACAGCACCAAGGAATTATTGCACCAAACCAAAATAACTGTTCGGCCTTGGTCCCTTCGGCCAAAGATGATCCGCAAAAAACCTCATAGCAAGCCCGGACAACCTATGGAGCTCGGCCCATGCGGCCATTTTTCATTCAACGGCAGCGGACGCGTCGGGGCACTGAACTGCGACCAGAACAACCTTTCTACCCGATGATCTTTCCGATCTTTGTAAAACTCAGTTGCATCAGCAGCACTCTTTGCCAAGTCCGCATACGCGTCAGCAACGCTCCATAACTAATCCAGAGGGGCATACTTCGGATCTTTGAACTTCATTCGCAACAAAAGGGCCTCCCAACCATGATATCTCCGGCTTCACAAAGCTCCTCCCTTATTCCTCTAATTTTAGAGTGAGTTTCCTTGGTTGCCTCCAAGGCCTTCTTCAGGTCAGCCGCTTTCGCTTGGCTTTCCTTTTCAAGGAGCTCATAGCGGCCGGCAGCATCTTTCAGCTCAAAAGCCATCTTGGCTATTTTTTCTTCGCTCTGGCGATGAGCAGTCTGTTCGGCTCTTAACTCTTCGGCCGCCTTTAGGGCGGCTGTCGGTGTCAAAACAGGCGGATCTCAGGTAGGGGGTCCCGAACTGTGCGTCTAGGCGGATGGTAACAAGAGACAAGGGACACGATGTTTTTACCCAGGTTCGGGCCCTCTCGATGGAGGTAAAACCCTACTCCTGCTTGATTGATATTGATGATATGGGTAGTACAAGAGTGGATCTACCACGAGATCAAGGAGGCTAGACCCTAGAAGCTAGCCTATGGTATGATTGTTGTAATGGTTGTCTTGTCCTATGGACTAAAACCCTCCGGTTTATATAAGCACCGGAGAGGGCTAGGGTTACACAGAGTCGGTTACAATGGTAGGAGATCTACATATCCGTATTGCCAAGCTTGCCTTCCACGCCAAGGAAAGTCCCATACGGACACGGGACGAAGTCTTCAATCTTGTATCTTCATAGTCTTGGAGTCCGGCGGACGATGATAGTCCGGCTGTCCGGACACCCCCTAGTCCAGGACTCCCTCAGTAGCCCCTGAACCAGGCTTCAATGACGATGAGTCCGGCGCGCATATTGTTCGGCATTGCAAGGCGGGTTCCTCCTCCGAATAATTCATAGAAGATTGTGAACACCAGGATAGTGTCCGGCTCTGCAAGATAATTTCCACATTCCACCGTAGAGAGAATAATATGTACACAAGTTCAATCTGCTGACATATTTTGTGGCATGACGTCACGCCACTACCAAGTCCTTACTTGAATCATTTTTTATTATACCACCTCAGCGCGTTTAGCGAAGCGGTTTCCTTGGCATGTCTTGTCGAAGCAGAGATCGTGTTCCCCTTATTCCGGGATTCCCATCAATACTGACGTGGGTAACCCAACCGCGCCATTGATGGTGGCGCTTGGGAGATAAGCGAGTTTTACCAGGCCGGGGGGACGCATAGTCTTCGTCCGCCTATATATAAGGGGATAAGGATCCACCTTTTCATCTACGCCTTCTTCCTCCTTTGCTTATCCATCTCCGCGCACTCGAGCTCCAGCGCCCAAGTCCACACATCTCGTCTCAACCTCCTCCAGTCATGTCCGGAGCGGGAGGCAAGTGGTTGGCCTCCTCCGTCACGGAGGAGCACATCGCAAAGCTGCGCGGTGCCGGATACCTTTCCAGTGACATCGCGCACCGGCTGCCCGACGAGGGGCAGCTCATCCCCACCCCCAGGCCCCATGAGAGGGTCGTATTCCTTCCCCACTTCCTCCGCGGACTGGGCTTCCCACTTCATCCCTTCGTCCGGGGGCTCATGTTCTACTACGGCCTGGACTTCCACGATCTGGTGCCAAACTTCATCCTCAACATCTCGGCGTTTATCGTCGTGTGCGAGGCCTTTCTCTGCATCCGGCCCCACTTCGGCTTGTGGCTCAAGACCTTCAACGTCAAGCCGAAGGTAGTGAAGGGCGTCCAGGCGGAGTGTGGAGGCGCCATGGTGGGAAAGATGCCCAACGTCCTCTGGCTCGAGGGCGCCTTTGTGGAAACCATCAAAGGGTGGCAATCGGGGTGGTTCTATATCACCGAGCCGCGGGACCCTAAATGGGCAGCGGCCCCCGAGTTCAGATCTGGTGCCCCTATGCAGCTCACCTCCTGGAAAAAGAAGGGCTTGCTATGGGGCAGTTTGGAGGAGCTGACCGGACTCCAGTCCTGTCTCCAGACCTTGGTGAACAAGAAGCTCAAGCTTGTCAACGTGGTCCAGGTCATGCTCGTCCGCCGGATTCTCCCCTGCCAACAACGGGCCTTTAATTTGTGGGAGTTCAATCCGGCACATCACCAGGCCTTGAGCGGGCTCTTCGACACGACGTATGAAGCTGCCTGGAGGGTGCTGTTCAAGGGCGGAGAAGCCCCCGCATCCGCGACAGAAGACCGTGGATTCAGCACCAAGCGCCCGGCCGGTGAGGTAAGCTTTGTTATCCTCTATGGGACATTTATTTTCTTTCATAGTTTGACTCTATGTGGGATTTAAAACTCCCAATGCCTTTGACAGGACTGGCAGAGGACGTCCGGACAGGTAGACTGTCCGGCTCCCCTTCCCGAAGACCCAGCGGACGCCCGTTTAACGGGGCTGCTGGTCCCGGCACTTTACGTGGTGCCGGATAAGAAGGCCAAGAAGAAGGCCACGGGAACTCGAAGAAGTTCCCGGCGCCAGGTGATACCGGAGTCATCGTCCGATGGCTCCGAGGCGGACTCCTCCCTCGAAGACGAGAAGGAGAAAGAAGACTCTCTCCCAGAGGAGGGAGAGAGGAAAAGGAAGGCCTCCCCGACGGGGGAGGCCAAAGGGTCCAAGAGGGGAAGGACCCTTCCTCCTAACAGCTCCGCCAACGCCAACGTTGGCGACGAAGAGTGGCCCTCAAGGGCCAGGCCTCCGGCAAGATCGTAAGTATCCGGATTCCTGAATGGTTTATAATATCTCCTTTGTGTCACATAGTGTCCTTCTAATGCCACACACTACCTATAGTTCGGCCGATGATGATCTTCCCGCTTCGTTGAGTGGGTCCTTGGCTCCGTCGGACGTGGATTCCATTCCGACCGCCTCCACCCCTCGTGCTGACGACGCCAAGGTGGGATCCCAGGAGGGAACCCATCAGGAGGAGGCTCCGGAGGTGCCGCAAGGCAGCCTCCCGGACTCTGCACCGGACTCCATGCCGGAACCCGCAGTGGTTCCGGAGCCCGGCAGGCGGCCCCTTCGTAAGAAGGGCAAGGCCGTGACGCCGGCAGCCTACGGAAAACCGGAGGCGCCGGACAACTTGTTGGAGGCGCTTAACGGCGCTTCCATCGAGGAAGAACACCGCACTATCATGAGTGCGGTGATTCAGAAGGTTCAGCTCGCCAAGAGCAGGCTGACCGAAGCCCGTAGTAGCCTTCTAACAGGCTTTGAGGTAAGAAGTTTAAAATATGTAATGTAATACCGCATAGACAGTAGCCCCTGATGCTCGGTTCGGTGTTCGAAAAGAAAAACCGGACTGAGGATCTAAAAAAGATATATGCAGGAGTACTAAAAATTATGTCAATATGGGTTTGCAGGTTGCGCTGCTGACCTCTGCCGCACTGACTGCGGAGGTCGGTGCTTTGAAGCAGGACCTCGAGCGGTCCGAGCAAGAGCTCGGCCTTGCCAAGAGGCAGCTCAAGGATAAAGAAGGTGAGTAACACCACTTTAAATTTGTACCTTACAGAAAAGGATTTTGGTTGCAATAGAAATAACAAGGATAACGTGGGTACTGCAGGGGCCATGAACGAGGTGGCGACCCTGAAGGAGGCCGTGTCCGCGGCCGAAGGCAATGCGTCCGCGGAACGAGCGGAGTGAGAGAAGCAGGAGGCGCGGGTGGCGGAGGTGCGGCAAGAGCTCCAGGCTCTCATGGAAAAGCATGAGTGTTTGGAGCGCGACTCGAAGACTCGAGAGTCCGAGCTTGCCTCGGCTCTTGAAAGTGCCAAAGCCGCTAAGGCCAAGGCCCGTAAGGCCCTCCAGGAGGTTGAGGATGTGAAGAAAATAGCGGCGGGTAAGGCATTTTTCATGCAAAGCAAGCATGTTAATGTAAATTACCTGTTACTTACCCGAATTCGGAGCTCTCCAGGGGCGTTTGCAGATCTACCTTGCAGTGTGTCTGATGCCGCCGCATTCTACCACAGCGAGGAGGGGAGCTCAACGGAGAAGGTCTTCTGGTCTCAGTATTCTGAGGCCGGACATCCGGTGCCCCCTAGCGACCAGCTGAAGCAGCTGGTCGAGCTCCACAAGGTAGCCCAGCAGGCCATGAAGGGCCTCATAGTCCGGCTGTGGCCTGGAGAGGCCATGCCTGGGAGCTACTTCGGCCTCATGCGGTGGCTGGTGGATGCGTGCCCCTGGGTGGAAGTCGTCAAGCGCTCCGCCTGCATTGAAGGTGCCCGTCGGGCCCTTGCCCGCGCAAAGGTGCATTGGGGCAGGCTGGATGCGGAGAGGCTTATCACTGACGCGCCGCCAGCGGGCAAGGAGTATCGTACGCCCGAGATGTACTATAAGACTGTCCTGAAGGGTGCCTGCAAGATTGCGGATGAGTGCCCCAGAGATGTAATTATTGAGTAAACTCGCAATGTGTTATCCTGTGCGCTGAAAACTTTGTTCATATGCGCTAAGCAACGCTTATTGATTTAAAATATTACCTTATGTGCGGCCATTTATTAAATCTGAGAGATGGCAAGTCGTCGGCTTCAGCCCCCATGCCACAAGTGCTGGGGTGTTCGGGATAAACTTGAGCACTCTTGTTCCCATTTTTGGGTCCATCTAGGGAGGCGCTCAACACAACGAACAAGGCAACCGGACTTATAATGCTTGAACACTCTCACTTAGCCATAAAATTCTATAATTTTAAATTTCGGCGAAGCCCCTAGTATTCAGAAGACCGAGTTCGGGGCGCTATCCACGCCTGGGCCAGACGCAGCCGGTTCCTCGCTCGAAGCGGCATAAGTCTTTAGGGACTCGAAAAGACCTCTCGAACAGCGACCAGTCTCTCGCCTTATCATGACAGTCAGTTTTAGCTTTCTCCACTAAGGCGCTCGCCCAGCTCAACCGGGGCACAATCGCAGTGGTTCTCCCAGTGCTACCTTAGCCGACAGAACAGAACGTAAGGTACCAAAACATGGGAGCCGGGCAAACCCAACTATTAACCCAAGACATGATCCGGAACCGATGCATATAATGCTATAAGTTCGGGGTGCTGCACTTGTGAAAGTGTTCGGACTTATCACACCATAATGCGGGGAACATAAGCCCCTGGTGTATTCGGCCGTACCAAAATATACGGGTGCAAGATGTCATTAATGAACATATATGTAAAAAAAGTAATGCAATTATAGGCAAAAAGTGCTGCATTGTTTATTCAAGGAATTCTGCTATGAGTGCGGAATGATACAAATAGTGCGGTAAGCATGGGATTGGACTAATTAAACATGTCCCCCTCCAGGGGTGGGGCTGTGGACTGGTGTATTTAACAAATTTAATGCTCATAATGGAGACCACCTGGTGTTCGTCGTAGCCTTTGTCCCTCCCTGGCTGTTGCATCGTGAGTTCGGCAGATCTACTGCCGGACAGGGCCTCTGGTGAACGGAGTCCTGTGAGAAAAAATAAAAAGGGAAGAAAAAAGAGTGACACACTTGGGAGCCCCTGGTGTGATTAAGCCGCACTCTGGGCCTGTCGTGGTCGTGCCCCTCCCCCTATGCCCATGGTATCTCCAGAGCGTAATGATGTACGCGAAGAGCTGGTCTTGCAATCGTGCAAGGGCTGGGGTTGGGGCCACATTGCTACGCGTGCTCGGAACGTGCCAGGTGGTCTTGATTGATGTTACTCCGGGCGCGTTTGGCTGTGTCCGGTCGTTTAACGGCCGGACTCGAAAATTGCCTTAAAAGGCTGCTCTGTACTTCTGCCGCGAGAGCCGCTGTATGTTCCTCTGTTCGGAGGGAGCGTTCAGTATTTCTGTTGACCGTGATTACTCCACGAGGGCTTGGCATCTTGAGCTTGAGGTATGCATAATGCGGCACCGCGTTGAACTTTGCAAACGCGGTTCGTCCGAGCAGGGCGTGATAGCCACTACGGAACGGGACTATGTCAAAGATTAACTCCTCGCTTCGGAAATTATCCGGGGATCCGAAGACCACTTCCAGTGTGACTGAGCCTGTACAATTGGCCTCAACACCTGGTATGATGCCTTTAAAGGTCGTCTTTGTAGGTTTAATCCTTGAGGGGTCTATGCCCATCTTGCGCACTGTAACCTGATAAAGCAGGTTCAGGCTGCTGCCGCCGTCCATCAGAACTCTAGTGAGGTGAAATCCATCGACGATTGGGTCTAAAACCAATGCGGCGAATCCGCCATGGCGGATACTGGTCGGGTGGTCTCTTCGATCGAAAGTGATCGGGCAAGAAGACCATGGATTGAACTTCGGGGCGACTGGCTCCATCGCATATACGTCCCTAAGTGCACGCTTCCGCTCCCTCTTGGGTATATGGGTTGCGTATATCATGTTTACTGTCCGCACTTGTGGGGGGAAACCCTTCTGTCCTCTACTGTTCGGCGGCCAAGTCTCCTCCTCGTCGTCACTGTGCAGCCCCTTGTCATTGTTTTCGGCAATTAACTTGCCTGCCTGCTTGAATACCCAACAATCTCTGTTGGTGTGATTAGCTGGCTTTTCGGGGGTGCCATGTATCTGGCAAGAGCGGTTGAGTATTCGGTCCCGATTGGACGGTCCCGGAGTAGTTCTTTTGAATGGCTTCTTTCGCTGACCGGGTTTAGAGCATCTGAATCCGGTGTTGACTGTCGTATCCTCATTATTGTCGCCGTTAACGCGGCGCTTGTTTTTGTTTCGACGCGACCTGCCATTGTGGTCCTTAGTATCCGGACTGCCAGCATTTTGCTGAGGTTGTTGCTGCGAGCTAGCCAGCTGTCCTCTCCCGCACAGAAGCAGGTCATGAGTGATGTGAGGGCTGCCATGGATTTCGATGATTTCATTTTTCTTTGTTAGGAACCATGTCCAGAACTGTCTGGCCGATTCGTCTGGCTGCTGAATTATGTGGCTTAGGTCATCGGCGGCTGGTGGTCGCACATATGTGCCCTGGATGTTGTCGAGGAATGCGGCTTCCAGGTCCTCCCAACACCCAATTGACTCTGCGGGCAAGCTGTTAAGCCAATGCCAAGCTGGTCCTTTAAGCTTGAGTGGGAGATACTTGATGGCGTGGAGATCATCGCCGCGGGCCATATGGATATGAAGGAGATAATCTTCGATCCAAACCGCGGGGTCTGTTGTGCCATCGTAGGATTCAATGTTCACGGGTTTAAACCCTTCAGGGATTTGATGATCCATTACTTCGTCTGTGAAGCATAGTGGGTGTGCGGCGCCCCTATATTGAGCAATATCATGACGTAGCTCAAGAGAGCGTTGCCTGCTGTGTTCGGCCCGGCCGGAGTTGCTTTATCCGGCGCGATGGTATCGTCGTGGGTCGTGGGGCACCCACGTGATTCGTAGATAGATCTGGATTGTCTTGCCTTGTCCTCCAATATGTCTCGCAAGTCCGGCGCATTCCCTCGTGGCTTCGTACTTTTCGAGCGATGCCGGGGTACGGTCCTGATGGAGGGCCTAGATGCCTCTCTGTCACGGCCACGGGGTGTCGATCTGCCGTATTGTGCGCTGGTGATGAAGGTTTGTATGCTTCCTCCTCTAGTTGGGGGAGCAACTTGCGTTTTGGATAACTTTTGGAGGGGCGTTCGAGTTCATACTCTTCGGCTGCGAGGACCTCGGTCCATCTGTCGGCCAGCAGGTCTTGATTAGCTTGAAGTTGTTGCTGCTTTTTCTTTAGGCTATTTGCCGTGGCGATAAGCCTGCGTTTAAAACGCTCTTGTTCGACGGGGTCCTCTGGCACGACGAATTCGTCGTCGTTGAGGCTTGCTTCGTCTCCGGAGGGAGGCATGTAGTCTTCATCCTCCTCGTCTGCCGATCTCTCTCGAGGGCTGGCTTCCCCGTCCTCCTGTGCTGAATCTTGCTGGAGGGGGTTGTCTTCAGCACTCTCTGGGGTGTTATTATCTCCGGTGCCAGAATATCCATTCTTGCTGTGGCGGGATTTAGAGCGGCGCCGCTGACGTCGGCGCTTGGGCTATTTCTTAGAAGAATCTGCCTCCGCTGCTTCTTCGCCGTCCCCATCCTTTGGGGTGTCCACCATGTATATGTCGTATGACGATGTGGTCTTCCAGTGCCCTGTAGGCGCTGGTTCCTGATCGTCTCCGGCATCGTCGTCCATACCGTCGATGTCTTCGGAGTCGTAGTCTAGCATGTCGGTTAGATCGTCGACAGTGGCTACAAAGTGGGTGGTGGGTGGGCTTTGAATTTCTTCGTCATCCGCATCCCAACCATCCTGACCGCACTCCGTCCAGGGTTCTCCTGATAACGAGAGATGCTTCAGCGAATTTAGGATGTCGCCAAAGGGTGAGTGCTGGAAGATGTCCACGGCGGTGAACTCCATGATGGGCGCCCAATCGGATTCGATTAGCAGGGGCGCAGGAGGTTCGGAGTCCGGCAAGGAGTCCGGCGCCTCGGAGTCACGAGCTTTATAAGGGACAAGGTTAGTATTCGGCTCCATCACCATAGAAGTTGCAACCCTCGAGGCGGTGTCCAGCCACCTGTCCTCGATCTGCGCGGTCTGCTCCGAACTATGGGTCAGAGCGGACTCGTGTGCGGCCTCCAGGGCACTGTCCGGCGGCAGAGCTAAATCATGCCCATCGTGATAGCGCGGCATGCTCGGCTGTGGCTCAAATCCATCGAAGATCAAGTCTCCGCGGATGTCGGCCGTGAAGTTTAGGCTTCCAAACCTGACCTGATGGCCAGGGGCGTAGCTTTCGATCTGCTCCAGATGGCCAAGCGAATTGGCCCGCAGTGCAAAGCCGCCGAACACGAAGATCTGTCCGGGGAGAAAAGTCTCCCCCTGGACGGCATTGTTGTTGATTGAAGAAGCCATCAAGCCTATCGGTGACGACACAGAGGAACTCTCAATGAAAGCACCAATGTCGGTGTCAAAACCGGCGGATCTCGGGTAGGTGGTCCCAAACTGTGCGTCTAGGCGGATGGTAACAGGAGACAAGGGACACGATGTTTTTACCCAGGTTCGGGCCCTCTCGATGGAGGTAAAACCCTACTCCTACTTGATTGATATTGATGATATGGGTAGTACAAGAGTGGATCTACCACGAGATCAAGGAGGCTAAACCCTAGAAGCTAGCCTATGGTATGATTGTTGTAATGGTTGTCTTGTCCTACGGACTAAAACCCTCCGGTTTATATAAGCACTGGAGAGGGCTAGGGTTACACAGAGTCGGTTACAATGGTAGGAGATCTACATATCCGTATCGCCAAGCTTGCCTTCCACGCCAAGGAAAGTCCCATCCGGACACAGGACGAAGTCTTCAATCTTGTATCTTCATAGTCTTGGAGTCCGGCGGACGATGATAGTCCGGCTGTCCGGACACCCCCTAGTCCAGGACTCCCTCAGTGGCTGCATCACTTATTCTGGCTTGTTCCTTGGCTCGGGCAAGTTTCGCCCGAAGGGTCTCCACGGCGGCAGCTCCGTCTGCAGTCACAACATATTATAGATACTAGCATCATGCTCCTCTTAATATTTGCTGATAAAGCCAAAAATACATACCCTATGCCTCATCAAGCCGCTTGTTCACAAGCGTGATGTCGGCATCTGGAACATCAAGGTGCCGCTTCAGTTCGGCAAAATCCGTAGTCCGGTCAGCCGCCGGACCCTTAGCTGCCTGCACATATCGCAGTATGATCATTACCTGGGACTATGATCCTCTGTTTGCCACCTCGGGACGGCAACCAGAGTCTCAAGGGCTACTATCTATGCGGAGCACACCTAGCATGTGCGGAACAAGCCGAAAATATACATATTACTTTGCGTACCTCAAAGCCTTTGAATAGGCTCGTAAAAGCTTCATTCAAACCGCTTTTGGCAGATGAAATCCTGTCAAACACCATACTCATTAAGGTATGATGCGCCTCTGAGATAGCCGCCTGCTCCAGAAGACCCGTCAGTGCATTCGGCTATGTGCCGGACAATCCCGGACTCTTCCTGTTGCTCTCCTTGGGAGCCGAATACTCCGGGATTCGAGCGGCCGAAGTGTTAGCTTCTGGCCTTGGCGGATCAGGAGAAATCCTCCGTGACGACACCTCGGGGTCGTCCGCCCCATGTGGCGGGGAGGCAGGAGGAGGCGTTTCGCTCTCCATCATCTCTGGAAGAAGATCCCCCGATTACAAACTTTGTGGAGAAGGGCTACGAGCTGAACTGCAAGATATATGTCTCGGTTATTATTCTTAGTGATAAAACAGGATATATTTACCAAAGTACTTTTTTTACTTACAGCTCGGTTGAGGGTTGGCCCCCTTGCGGGCACTGTGCGGTAAGGACGCCCTCTGGGGCAGGGCCCCATAGCGAGGGTTTCTTCCCTCGTTCGGAAACCTCCGTTTCCAAGTCTTCAGAGGCAGCCCTCTTCTTCCCGTGAGGAGAGAGGATTTTAGATTCACCTCCCGATTATCCTCCTTCGCGGAGGCACTTACTCCCCCGATTTGGATGTGTAAAGTATGAAGCCCGCCTGTGGCTTCTCTATTCCTCCCCTCATCTTCTCCTGATGGCACCTGATACGGTGCGCACTCAAGCATCCTGGTTAATAAAGGATCCGGCGAGCCTTTGGGAAGGGGGGTCGAACACCTGATCCTCTCCTCCTTTCTTATCCAGTCCTGGCAGAGAGCAATTTTTCAGAATGATGTTGTAACAAACATAAAGGATGGCATGTTCGGTAGTGGAATTACTTACTTGGGTATCCGGACGGTTGCAGTTGAGACCCGCATCCTCGATGGTGTCCGGACACTTTATTCGTGATCCGAAGAACAATCCATACATCTCTTTGAGCGTCACGCCGAAGAATTGTTGAATAGTTCGCGGTCCTTCCGGGTTGAACTCCCACATACGGAGAGATCGACGTTGGCATGGCAGGACCTGACGAGCCAGCATTACTTGCATTACCCTGACAAGACTGACGTCCCTCATAAGGAGGTCTCGGATGCGGTTTTGTAGTGTCAGCACGTCGTTAACTGGCCCCCAGTCCAGCCCCTTGTTGACCCATGATGCCAGGTGAGGCGGAGGGCCCGAGCGGAACGCTTGAGCGGCCGCCCGCTTTGTACCTCGGGGAGTTGTGATGTAAAACCACTCCCGTTGCCATAAGTCGGAAACCTCCGTGAAGGAACCCTTTGGACATGGGGCATCGGCGCCTTTTCTTATTATAGCGCCTCCGCACTCCGCGTGACACCCGTCAATCATCTTCAACCTCACATTGAAGGTCTTGAGCCATAGGCCGAAGTGAGGGGTGATGCGGAGGAAGGCTTCACACACGACGATAAACAACGAGATGTGAAGGATGGAATCCGGAGCTAGATCATGGAAATCTAGCCCATAATAGAACATGAGCCCTCTCACAAAGGGATCAAGACTAAAACCTAGCCCTTGGAAGAAGTGGAAAATAAATACAACACTCTCGTTGGGTTCGGGAGTGGGGATGACCTGCCCTTGAGCAGGCAGCCTGTGCGGGATTTCGGCGGTGAGATACCTGGCCTCCCTATGCTTCTTGATGTCCTCCTCTGTGACAGAGGAGGCCATCCATTGACCTTGAAGGTTGGATCCGAACATGGTTGAAGGTACGAAGCGCTTAGCTTGAGCCTTGGGTGTTAGAACTTGAGGTGGGGGAAGGGAAGGCTCGAGCATGGGAGGAAAAGGACTGGCCTTGGCCCCGCCCCTTTATAAAGAGGACGAATATCAAGCGTCCCCCGCTTGGCCGGTTGGAACTTGCCTAAAATCGAGGAGTCATATTAACAAGTGCGGTTGGGTTACCCACACCCATATTGATGGGAATCCCATGATAAGGGGGCACACGATCTCTGCTTCGACAAGACATGCCAATAAAACCTCCTCGCAATACGTGCACTGACAGGCTGGGAAAAACGGTTCGTAATAACCAGGCCGTGGCGTGATGTCACGCTATGAAAAGTTGTCAGCAGATTAGACTTCTGGAATATTGTGCTCTCTACGGTGGTATGTGGAATTTGTTTTGCAGAGTCGGACATGATCCTCATGTTTAAAATCTTCTATGGAGTATTTGGAGAAGGAACCCGCCTTGCAATGCCGAAGACAATCTGTGCGCCGGACTCATCGTCATTACAACCTGGTTCAGGGGCTACTGAGGGAGTCCTAGATTAAGGGGTCCTCGGACAGCCGAACTATATACTTTGGCCGGACGGTTGGACTATGAAGATACAAGACTGAAGACTTTGTCCCGTGTCCGGATGGTACTCTCCTTTGCGTGGAAGGCAAACTTGGTAATTCGGATATGTAGATCTCCTTCTCTGTAACCGACTCTGTGTAACCCTAGCCCCCTCTGGTGTCTATATAAATCGGAGGGCTTAGTCCGTAGGACGAATACAATCATAATCATAGGCTAGCTTCTAGGGTTTAGCCTCTACGATCTCGTGGTAGATCAACTCTTGTAATACTCATGTCATCATCAAGCAGGAAGTAGGGTATTACCTCCATCGAGAGGGCCCGAACCTGGGTAAACATCATGTCCCCCGCCTCCTGTTACCATTAGCCTTAGACGCACAGTTCGGGACCCCTACCCGAGATCCGCCAGTTTTGACACCGACACCCTCCACCCCTCCACACCTCCTGTTCTTCTCCACTGACTGCCGAACCACACCGCACTAGAACCAGTTAACCCTCTCACACCTCTCCGTCTGTGACTCTACTCCCGCGTCTTCCCATCTCCGGCTCCTTGTTGTCTGAGGCCTCGCCATCGTCCACCACCTTGGATGCGCTCGGCGCGGCATGGTCAACGTCTTCAATGAACGACACCATCGGAAGTAGACTGTGCATGGAGAGGCTGACAGTTGGGTCCACGGCCGCACACCAGGAAATGCCTCCTTATTATGCGCAAAATAATGATTCCTCCACCTGACATTTGGGACCCACCGGAAGGGCCTCTGTATTTCGCGAAAAAAACGTGCCCCCCCCCCCCGCTGACAGGTCGGACCCAGTAGCTATCTTCGCACGCAAGGAAGTGCCTCCTTATTACGCACAAAAAAATGAATACTCCCGTACTAGCTGGAACCTAGCATAGTGGGAGGCTGACTTGTGGGCCTACCAAGTTGACGGGAACGGAGGGCTTTGTCAACTTAGTCAATATGAATGATTCTAGCTCCTATTACCGTACGATGTTCATCCAACGGCCGTAGTGCTTCTTCAACCTCTGGTCTTCTTGCTCCAGCCGCCCAAACCAACGCCGGTCGTGCCGCGTGCTCCTGCCTCCCGTGGCCGGTTGTGATGCCGCGGAGGCCTCACCGCCCCTACTACTCCCACCGCTGGCCAGACCATCCCTCTACTCACCCACACCCCCTGTTATTCTGCGGCGACGGCAGCTCACACTGCAGCCGAACCAGTGAACCCTTGTGCTCCTCTCCGCGCGGGCTTCCACTGCCGCGTCTTCCCCGGCTCCGCATCGTCCCCTTCCTAGGCCTTGCCGTCTTCCACCGCCGTGGTGCTCTCGGCGCGGCGTGGCCAACATGGTCAAGGAACGACTTCCATCGGACATGGACTGTACGTGGAGATGCTGACAGCTGGGTCCACGGCCGCAGCAAGGAAGTGCCTCTTTATTACGCGAAAATAATGATTCCTCCACCTGACAGCTGGGACCCATCGGACGGGCCATTGTATTTCGCGAAAAAACATTTCCCCCCTGACTGCTGTGACCCACCAGCTACATCTTCGCACGCAAGGAAGTGCGTCCAAAAAAAAACGATTCGCACCCCTGACTGCTGGGACCCACCAGCTACATCTTCGCATGCAAGGAAGTGCCTGACAGTCGGGACCCACCTGGTCGAAGCGTATGTAGCATTGTCATTCTGGTCGCAAACGTGTACGTACATACTGGTCGATGTAGAGGTGCGCACGTGTCATAGTAGAGGCGCGCACGTTGCATGTACACGTACGTACAGCGGCCAGTGTGCAAGAAAGAAAATACGACCACATATGTGTTCATACGAGCGGGGTCTCGAACGTCTACTCGCGGATACGTACGGCCAGGGATCGTGTACATGGCTGGGTCGAAATGGAGAAACAACATCGTCGTCGTGTTCATGGGGAGCCAATCGGCTGGGTCGGAATGGAATGCGTCGTCGTGTTCATCGGGAGGGCTTGGACGGAACAGGCGATGGAAACGAGGCCTGGTGTACCGCAGAACGGAGGAAACGACCTTGTGTTTGACCGGCCACGTTCGAAACGGGATCTTGTTCATCGGGAGGGGTCTGGCGTACTGCAAAACGGAGGAAATGGACTTGTGTTGGGCCTCCTACGGTCTAAACGGGGTCCTATTGATCGGGAGGGGTGTGGCGTACCGCAAAACGGACGAAACGGACTTGTGTTGGAGCGCTACGGTCGAAACAGGGGTCCTATTATCGGGAGGGGTGTGGCGTATCGGAAAACGGGACTCCACGGGATACTGTTCATCTCCACCGTCGACCTCCTCCAGCCTCCACGGGCTACTGTTCATCCACCATCGACCTCCTCCAGCCTCCAGGGGCTCCTGTTCATCCAGCCTCCACCGCATGCTACTCCATCGGCTACTGTTCATCCACCACTCTCCATGGGCTACTATTCATCCACCCCTCCACCGTCTACTGTTCATCCAGCCCTCCACGGGGTCGTCCTGTTCATTCAGCCCTCCCCGTGCTCCTGTTCATCCAGCCCCAACCGACTCGATCGACCGGGGTCCTGTTCATCCAGAGGCAACTCCACGGGGTCCTGTTCATCCACCCCCACCGCTCACTGTTCATCCAACCCCCCGCAACACTCACTATTCATCCAGAGGCAGCATCGATTGGCTTCAGTTAGCAGCATTAGCGAAGGAATCGCTGATCGGGTTCAGTTAACAGCCATCGATCGATCGATCGGGTTCAGTAACTCGTAGCCTGCAGTGCAATCGCTCGGGTTCAGTTAGAGCCCAACACCTCGCTCGGGTTCAGTTAGAGCCAACACCTCGCACACACGCGCGTACGTGTACGAGAGAAATGTGCATCGCTCGGCCTCCGACCTCCCACCATAACCGGGAACTCGCCGAAATTTTCCTCGCCCTCGCTTCTACCACAGTTTTTTCCATCATGGACGGCCCAAAGAATGTCATGCAGCTGCGTCTCCGGCCCGCCCAGGACGAAAAGCCCATTTTCTGTCATGATTTTTTGTCATAGAAGTAGGAGCCCACCACATCTATGATGATACTGGGTTTTGTCACAATTATCGTCATAGAAGTGTCATAAGTATGACATAATTTTTTTTCTTTCGGCCCAAATTGTCACGGATGTGTCTTTTTTTTGTAGTGTTCAAAGTCAGCACTTCAGTCGGCTGGCAAAACAAAGCCAGTTCACATTCAACCGGAGGACCCCTCTGCTGCTCCGACTCACATTTCAATGACACTCGACAGTAAATAGCAAGAAGCGCTCATCCAGTTCCTCCGTGAGAACAGGGACATCTTTGCGCGGAAGCCATCAGAAATGCCGGGTGTACCAAGGGGACTGGCTGAGCACCATTTACTTGTCAACCCAAAAGCAAAACCTGTCAAAGAGCATCTCTGTTGGTCCACTGTGGAAAGAAGGAAGGCGATTGGCGAGGAAGTGGCCCGGCTCCTGTTAGCTGAGTTCATCCGCGAGATTTACCACTCCGAGTGGCTCGCCAATGTCGTCATAGTAAGATGATTCACTTCGCATGTGTATTGACTTCAAGCATATCAATCGGGCCTGCCCGAAAGATCACTTTCCTCTCCCCCACATCGATCAGATTGTCAACTCGACTGCGGGGTGTGAGCGTTTGTCCTTTTTGGATGCATATTCCGGGTAACATCAGATCTGACTATATGGACCCAATGAAATAAAAACAGCCTTCATCACCCCATTCGGGTGTTTTTGCTATGTTACCATGCCTTTTGGTCTCAAGAATGCTGGTGCCATATTCATGCGCATGATCCAAAAGTACCTGCTCACTCAAATCAGTCGGAACATGGAAGCATACATGGACAATATCGTGGTCAAGTCGCGTAATAGTTCCGACCTGTTGACTGACCTCGCTGAAACCTTTTCCAACCTAGGAAGATATGACATCAAGCTTAATCCATTGAAGTGCACATTTGGAGTCCCAAGAGGGAAGTTGCTCGGGTTTCTTGTTTCTGAATTGGGGATCGACGCAAACCCAAAAAAGATTGGAGAAATTATCCGAATGAAATGCCCTGTGCATGTGCATGACTTTCAGAAGCTCATGGTTTGTTTGGCTGCATTGAGTCGATTCATTTCTCGTCTCGGTGAAAAGGCATTGCACCTTTATCGACTGATGAAAATGTCTGACACATTCGAGTGGACTCTTGAAGCTGAAGCAGCATTTGTAGAGATCAAAGCCCTGCTTTCCACCCAACCGGTGCTTGCTGCTCCAGTCAGCAAAGAGCCTCTGTTGCTATATACTGCAGCCACTGGACAGGTTATCAGCACAGTGCTCATAGTCAAGCGGGAGGAAGAAGGGAAAGCTTATAAAGTTCAACGTCGAGTGTATTACATTTGTGAAGTCTTGACTCTGTCCAAGCAAAGGTACCCCCATTACCAGAAGCTTGTCTATGGAATCTACTTGACTGCAAAGAAAGTTGCACATTACTTTGGAGACCACTCGATTACAGTCGTTAGCGACGCTCCATTATCGGAAATTTTGAATAATCGAGATGCAACCGGTCAAGTGGCTAAGTGGGCAATTGAACTTCTTCCTCTAGATGTCAAGTTTGAAGCTAAAAAGGCAATCAAAACTCAAGCAATCGCAGATTTCCTGGCCGAGTGGATTGAGCAACAGCAGCCGAGTCAAGTTCACTCGGAGCACTGGACCATGTTCTTTGATGGGTCCAAGATGTTAAACGAGTCTGGTGCTAGAGTGGTCCTGGTGTCCCCAAGAGGCGTCAAACTCAGTTATGTTCTCCAAATTCACTTTGACTCCTCCAACAATGAAGCTGAGTACGAAGCACTTCTGTATGCGTTACGTATGGCCATCTCACTCGGCGTCCGTCGGGGTTTACGGCGAATCAGATTTGGTGGTTAATCAGGTGATGAAGGAGTGGGATATCAGGAGCCCTTCCATGACTGGTTATTGCACCACAGTAACGAAATTATAGAAGAAGTTTGAAGGTTTGGAGCTCCACCACATACCCGACTCAAGAATCAAGCAGCTGATGATGTGGCGAAGATAGGTTCCACTCAGAAGCCTATTTTCAGTAATGTGTTCTTGGAGCATCTCCACACCCCATTAGTGCAAGAAGATCCCTTTACAGAGGAGCCCCCACAACCAATAAGTGTTACCAATTCGACTGAGGTCGAAGTGCCAGGAGTGGTCGACCTAATCATGGAGATTTTGGTAATCACCCCCGACTGGACGGTGCCGTACATTGCATACTTGCTCAGGCAGGAGCTTCCAGAAGATGAAGTTGAAGCATGTCAGATCGTCCGCAGGTCAAAAGCCTTTACAATTATAGGTGGATAGTTTGTCAAAGAAGGTGTGACTGGCGTATCTCAACGATGTATCTCACCAGAAGAGGGTCGACTAATTTTGAATGAGATCCACTCGGGGACCTGTGGTCACCACGCATCCTCTTGGACCATCATGAACAAAGCATACCGAGCGGGATTCTGCTGCCACGGGCCAATGAAATGGCTAAAGATATAGTCGACAAGCGTGAAGGTTGCCAGTTTTACTCGAACATGTCCCACAAGCCCGCATCTACCTTGAAGACTATTCCACTCGTCTGGCCATTTGCTGTGTGGGGATTGGACATGATTGGACCTCTAAGGACTGGCAGGAGCGGCTTCACTCATCTTCTTGTAGCAGTCGACAAGTTCACTAAGTGGATTGAAGCCAAACCTATCAAGAATCTTGACTCAAGCACAACCATCATTTTTATCAAAGAGTTGGTGTTCCCTTACAGAGTTCCGCACAACATCATCACAGACAACGACTCAAACTTTGATTCTGATGAGTTCAGAGCATTCTACACTTTCCAAGGAACTAGGGTCGACTACGCATTCATTGGCCACCCGCAGTGGAATGGACAAGCTGAAAGAGCAAATGGTTTGATCCTCCAAGGGCTGAAACCCCATTTGATGCGCGACCTCAAGCATGCAGTTGGAGCTTGGGTGACCGAGTTTCCATCTATTCTATGGGGATTGAGGACAACTCCCAACCGATCGACTGATGGAACCCCTTTTTTCATGGTGTACGGGGCTGAAGCCGTGCTTCCAAGTGATCTGCTGCACAATGCTCCCCGAGTGGAACTCTTCTCAGAAGCCAAGGCAGAGCAAGCACGCTAGGATGCTGTTGATCTCCTGGAGGAAGAATGAGAGATGGTTTGATCTGGTCGACCATCTATTAGCAAGACCCGTGTCGATTCCACGCCCGAAACATCAAAGGTCGAGCATTTCAGGAAGGAGATCTTGTGCTCCGAGTGGATTAGTAGTGGCCTCATAAGCTTGCCCCTGCCTGGGAAGGCCCCTTCATCATCACCAAAGTCCTCCACAATGGAGCATATCACCTTTAGAACATAGCCAAGAAGAAGGACGATCCACGTTCTTGGAACGCAGGTTTGCTCCGCTTATTTTTATACCTAAACAATCGGATAATCAAGATGTAATAAGAGTACTTTTTAGATTGTTTATCAAAGACATGATTTCCAAAGTCTCATAACGATTGTTTTCGCATAAATGTGTGTCCAAATCCCCCAGTGGGTGGCTTAGCTGCAAACTAGATTCGCCTAGCTTTCAGAAACATACTCCGAGTGAAAAGCAACCCTCTCACTCGGGGGCTTAGCTGCGAACCAGATTCGCCTAAGTTTCAAAACATACTCCGAGTGAAGATCAATCCTCTCCCTCGGGGGCTTAGCTGCGACCCCGCACTCACCTAAGTTTCAAACATACTCCGAGTGAAGAGCAATCCTCTCACTCGAAGTCTTAGCTGCGAACCAGATTTGCCTAAGTTTCAAAACATACTCCGAGTGAAGAGCAATCCTCTCACTCGGGGCCTTAGCTGCGACCCTGCACTCGCCTAAGTTTTAAACATACTCCAGGTGAAGAGCAATCCTCTCACTCAGAGCCTTAGCTGCGAACCAGATTCGCCTTAGTTTCAAAACATACTCCGAGTGAAGAGCAATCCTCTCACTCGGGGGCTTAGCTGTAACCCCACACTCGCCTAAGTTCAAAACACACTCCGAGTGAAGAGCAATCGTCTAACTCAGGGGCTTAGCTACGACCCCGTACTCGCCTAAGTTTTAAACATACTCCAAGTGAAGAGAAATCCTCTCACTCGGGGGCTGAGCTGCGAACCAGATTCGCCTAAGTTTCAGAACATACTCCGAGTGAAGAGAAATCTCTCACTCGGGGGCTTAGCTGTGAACCAGATTTGCCTAAGTTTCAAAACGTACTCCAAGTGAAGAGCAATCCTCTCACCCGGGGGCTTAGCTGCGACCCCGCACTCGCCTAAGTTTTAAACATAGTCCGAGTGAAGAGCAATCCTCTCACTCGAAGTCTTAGCTGCGAACCAGATTTGCCTAAGTTTCAAAATGTACTTCGAGTGAAGAGCAACCCTCTCACTTGGGGGCTTAGCTGCCACCCCGCACTCACCTAAGTTTTAAACATACTCTGAGTGAAGAGCAATCCTCTCACTCGGGGGGCTTAGCTGTGACCCCGCACTCGCCTAAGTTTTAAACATACTCTGAGTGAAGAGGAATCCTCTCACTGTGGGCTTAGCTGCGGCTCCGTACCCATCTAAGTTTCAAAAACACTCCAAGTGGAGAGCAATCCTCCCACTCAGGAGGAGAAATCCGCAAGTACAATGAGGTGCACTCTGAGCTGCACCACAAGTACAACGTCCACTCCACCCTATGCTCAGGGGCTTGGCTGCGAACCAGCTTCGCTCAAGTTAAACAATCCAAGCACATTGAATGCAGGGAAAACTGCATTCAGATAAAACAACCAAGTTCGGATAAATCCAGCGAGGTTTAGAACCACAAGCAAAAGTACTCGGGCATCAGGCCCGAAAGAGTTTAACGATTACAAAATCACTCAGCATTTCGAGGCAAATAAAGTCAAGTTATCAAGTTTTTCACTCAGCGGGAGGAGGACTAGCTGGCTTGACGAAAGTGTCCAAGTCGATGCCATCTGCGATGCGAGTGGCTGCGTCGATGCAGGTCTCCATAAAAGATTGAAACTGAAGCTTCTTGGTGTTTTCCACCTGAAGAGCTTTTAGCTTCTCTTCCTTGGCATCCTTGCAATGAATACAGATGAGTGATAGAGCCACATCAGTGCCGCAGTGAGCAGCTAACTTCTTCCACACCTGCACTTGGTCAGGGATATCGTTGAGTCGAGTCATCAGTGACTCGAGGTCATTCAGAAGCACATCTTCTAGACACAACTCCTTGTCTATCCACATCAAGGCGACTTTCAGTCGAGCGACATAATCCAAGACACTAGCGAGGCAAGATTCCAATCGCAGTACGTTCATGGCAGCTTCATCCTTGACGGGAGAGTTGATGGGGTCCAGTCCTGTCTCGATCTGCCCGGTTTCCTCCTTGAAATTCTGACAAAACTCTGCACAAAGAGAAAAATTGTGAGTTGGCGGCAGCGTTGTCAAGAAGTTGTTGATCCAGTCGGACGAGGTAAAATACCTTCAAGCATGAGGAACATCTTCTTGGCAATAAGACCTAGATAAGCCTCCAGTTCGTCCCTCTTCCGAGTGAGAACATCCGCTTTGTTAGCCAATGCCACCTTCTCCTCCCTCAGTTGCACAAATTCTTTCTTCGCCTCATCAACGACGGTCTTCAGTTTGGCATTCTCCTCCTCCAACTTGCTGACTGAAGCTAGCTTCTTGTCAGCTAGTTCAGTCTTCTCACACACCGTCTTCTGCGCCCCCGCAAGATCAAGGTCCTTCTGCTCCAAGGCCTACTTCATTTTGTCTAAAGAAACAACATTCCTCAGTCGGGCTTGGAGTTGGCGGTTTTCACTATGCACATATGTTCGAGTGGGATCACTCACTCGTCTCAAATAAGGATGGGAAAGGAAAAATAACAAGGCATTCAGTCGACAAGTTGTTACCTCCCATGATTTCCACTTCATCTTGAACCTTCTTCAGGTTCTCCTTGGCCAGATCCAGATCAAGCTTGAGTTGGATTTTCTCCTGTTCCAAAGTGACATACTGGGTCCCAAGCTCACAAGATTTCTGCAATTAGCAACAAGACAAGTCAATCCACAGAAACAAAGATCAGTTACTTCTGAGTGAAAAAGTGCAAGATCAAATTGCTATGGCAAAAGAGTTCTAAGACTGCCGCAGAATCAAACATGGAACAACAGTCTCGGGGACTACATCCAGTGGCTGCACTTAGTGTGCCCCCACTGGTTCGATTTCCCACTTGGCATGGTACACCCAGCCCGAATGGAAGGAGTAAAAAAACACATTTGTTTTCAGACCATCGCTGACTTCTTGCAGTCAAACACGGTCTCGGGGACTACACCCAGTGGGTGCACTCAGCATGCCCCCACTGGACCAAGATCCCACTCGACACGTCTTGTCTAAATTCGAGTGGAAGAGTTACTCAGCTATGAAAAAACCACATTTTTTCTAAGACCGCCGTCGACTGCCTGTAGTCGACAGCGGTCTAAGGGGACTACACCCAATGGGTGCACTCAGCGTGCCCCCACTGGTTCAAGAACTCAGTCAACATGACCTGTCTGATTCGAGTGAAAGAGCTACACAGCTGCAAAAAACATCCAGTGGGCATACAGATGCAAGGTACATACTAACATCATACAAATAATAAAGCAGCAGTTTTTAAATAGCATATCCTAACAGAGCAAGAATCGAGTTGGAAAACCAATAGGAAATCAACTTACAATCCCACTTACTCGGATATTTTCTTGGAGGGCAGAGTTGGCATCGTACGCAGCCTTGCTGGTGTCAAACACCACCTTTAGTCGGTCAATCATAACATCCTCCTGGATCATAGCTTCCTTGGCAGCTCCTACTTGGTCCTCCGGAGCATTATACAAAATAAACCGAGTGGATGATGGAGCAGATGCTGTGGCCGGTGGAGTTGGAGCTTGAGGTTGTGCAACCGGGCTAGAAGTCTGAGCAGTCGATGCCGAAGGCTGGTCAGTCAATAGAGGATCAGCAAAAGAGATAGTGGCCCATACTGGATCATCAAGTTGTTGAACTACAGGCTCAGATGCCGGGCGAGGCGCTTTGGTGGCAGGTACCCTCCTACTGGAAGCTCTGCTTCTTCTCCCCGTGCTCCTTTGAGGTACTTCCTCCTCCTCCTCCTCCTCCTCCTCCTCATCATCATCATCATCATCATCATCATCATCATCAGCATCATCATCATCATCTGGAAGCTGGATAACATTTGTCGGCACTGAAAAACACTCGACAGTAAGATTTCAGTCGCCCATCAAAGTAGTTGACAGAGTCGAAGCATGACCGCAGAATCATACCTACCCGAGAAGTGGCCGCATGTGCGATCTCTGCATCACCCCCCGCTCCTCGTCGATGTCCATAGATGTTGCAGAAGTAGCAGCACTGAAAGTTCCAAATTTCACTCGGTCAAGCAAGTAAATATGTTCACAGTGGAAGCGAAAGACAAGGAAATGAAACACTTACACTGAAGCAACGGGCACGACCACCTTGATCCTGGGCAGGGCCTTTCGAGGTTTCAGTGGGACAAATTTGTCCTGCTTAGCGGCCTTCTCCGTTGGCTCTGGAGTTGAAGTTAGAGTGCGCTTTGGAATTTTCGCACTCAGCGGAACTGCTTTGCCACATCCCCCTGCAGGGTCCTACGACTGTTTGGAATGTCGTTTAGAGCGGGGCGGCGAGTCAACTTCCTCGCTGCTGCCAGAATCCTTGCTGTCCTCCTTGCTGTCAATTGCATATTGCCAATCCGCACTTTCATCATCACTCCCTACTCCCTCCTGGTGCTGCTCCCCATTCGGCATTGAGTACATCTTGGTGAAAATCTACAAGACACAAGTTACAAATATCAGTCAGATTCAAGAACAATCGGTAAATCAAGCTTGACCTCGTTTGGAGCATTGTCAGCGTCGAATGGTAAAATCCTCCTGGCTCTAGGCAGGTTGTCCTTGTTACTAGTGATGCTTCATAGCCACTGGGCCACTGTCTCCTCAGCGACCTCCTCCGGGTGGACCCGAGCGGTGTCATCGACGCTCGAGTACATCCACATTGGGTGGTCACGAGCTTGGAGAGGTTGAATGCGTGGATTGAGAAACAACTCCAGCAGATCCATGCCAGTCACACCCCCCTGGACTAATGCAATGATCGTGTTGACTAACATGGACACCTCACCTTTCTCCACTGTGGTTACTTCCAGTGAAGAAGGTCGGCGGAGTCTATCCAGAGTGAAAGAGGGAAGGCCGGTCGACTGGCCGGGAGTCGGTATGTCTTTGAAGTTAAACCAAGTCGACTGCCATCCTCTAACTGACTCGGGAAAGGTCATGGGGGGAAAAGTACTCCTACCTCTCATTTGGATCCATAACCCCCCGCACATTTGGATCACGTGTGTTTTTTTCATCAGGGTTGGCTTTCTTCACCGATTGAGATCGGCAAGTGAAAATGTGTTTGAACAGACCCCAGTGTAGCTGACACGCAAGGAAGTTCTCGCACATTGAAACAAATGCGGCAAGATACGAGATTGTGTTGGGAGGAAAGTGGTGGATCTGGGCGTGGAAGAAATTCAGAAAAGCCCAAAAGAATGGATGCAGGGGCGGAGAGAAACCTCTCTCAATGTGGGTGGTGAGGAGGACGCGCTCCCCCTCGCGCGGCTGGGGCTTGGATTCTCCCTCAGGCAACCTCCAGGAACCATGAGCTATCAGGCTGTCAGCAACGAGATTCTCTAGGTCTTCCTTCAGGACGGCGGAGCGGATCCAGTCCACATGGATCCAACCAAGTGGCAGACCGGACCACGATGATGAGCCCCTCGCCGTTTTCTTGCCCTTCGCCGTCGTAGTCGCCTTCTTTGCACACTCGAGGGCCGCGGTCTTGTCCTTCACCATGGTGGCAGAGATCGAGCAGGCCGGGGGGAGGCGTGGAGAGCAGGAAGAAGCGAGGTGGAGCGGCGGAGAGAAATGGGAACGAATGGAATGCACAACGCCTCGCATCGGCAACAACACATTTTATGGACCCGCTTCCGAGTGGCTGACCTGTGGGCCTGAGCGATCCTATCACATCCCGTAATAGGGCTGGCTCGATACATGGCAAAAAAGGTGGCACAAAGATTGAGGAGCCCCTATCTACTCGCTTCGCTTACTGCGCCACGCCCATACCTCACGCTTCTCTAAAATTTTGAATCCCGACAGATCCGGAAACCGCAGAGCAATCAATCACATCAAAGATATCACACTCCAATTCACTCGAAGATTTGCAGCATAATTCACTCGGTGATCTCAGGAGCCAGAATTGATCAAGGCGACTGATGAAGGGTTAAAGTACCAGTATGCTTTCCAGACCTTGGTGAAATGCCTTTGAAGCATTGAATCGAGTCGAAACCAACTTCAACCCTTCTTCACTCAGACCTCAATCCATTCGGGGGCTAATGAAGATCACATGTACCTAGGGTAGGGTCTTAGGCCTGACCTAGACACCCTACCCAAGAACACTGCGCTAAAGTCAGAGACATACAAAGTACAACAGAAGATACAGACTAAAATCACTCTGAAGTGTAATCCACTGGACGATGATTCCACTCGGATATCCCAATTCCACTCGACCTGACAACAACACTCGACCAATCCCAAGAATCACTCAGAACACAGAAGGTCTAGAGTCACCCCAGGATGGCAACGGCCAGACATTCACTCTGTCGTCATAAAGATCTTTAATAGCAGGCGTTACCAGTAATGCCCCAGTCTTAACTCACATTGAGCCCTGTGTAATGGAGAGCTGGGAGGGTCCTGGCGCACTCTATATAAGCCACCCCCTCCTCTGGCACAAGGGTTCGCACCCCCTGTAACTTCAACACATATCCAGTTAACAAAGCCTCCGAGGCACCGAGACGTATGGCTGTTAGCTCCACTGAGAGGGGCCTGAACTCGTAAACTTGTGGGTACAACCTCGCCGTAGCTAGGACCTTGCCTCCTCCTACATACCCTATACTCTTAGTGTCAGACTTGTTCCCACGACAGAGTCCACATGCTCAAATGCATATTTGGGGCTATGACCGAGGTGTACCAGGAGTGTCCTTAGGCTACGACCAGGGTTTACAGGGAGTGTCATATTGCTATTAGAGTAGACTACTACCAAAAGGGCAAAACTATATTTTCCGCAAAGAGACTTGAACCCCACCAGCCAAAGTGCATGTAGGTGAACATGATTCCAATGAACTGTCGACTAGCTAATATATTCAATGTATTGACCCTAGTGGTTGCAACTGATTATGTTGCAGGTTTACCATATAGAAGAGAAGGCACGCACTAGGGTTACCAACACTATACTCAACTCTTTCCTGTGAGTGATTGGACACCACAAGACCAGAATATTAACTCCTTTGCGTGATAGTATTGAAAGCTAGCCATGAGCTAAGCAGGTGTGTATTGTAAAACACTGGATCTGCGATGTAATACTATGACATGTGGTATTTTCTGGGTATTTCATCATCAACTGTGCGTGTCAACTATTGATCCAAGGACTGACACAATTATTCCCAGTTACGTGTTGTCAATGTTATGAGGAACCACGAGCGTATCTTCCCATCATGGGAAGATTATAGTGAAGGGAAACACCATTTTCACATCTTCCTATCCCACTTACATGTAAGTGCTGTTATTCATGGTGATTATTATCTTGTTTTCTCCTGATTGAACACATCAATGAATTAAATTACATTCTGCTAAGTAGGCGGGGTTCAATCTGGATAGTCATGACAAGCAAAGCTTGCTTGCACTTTTCAAGGATGCGTTGCAGCAGTATCTGTGTTACCTGAGGAAAACACACTTTGATGGCAAGTCTATAAATAAAATTTCGGTGAAGTCTCATGTGCTAAATTGACAAGATATTGAATGGAAAAACTTTATTATGCACTGGTCTCGTTCCAAAATGAGGTATTGTCTACGATATCATATGACAATTTGAACTTCTACATTTCTGCATGTGCCTTGCCGATCTCTTTTGCAGGAAAACTGCTTGAAGAAAAATACCGGTTTGAAATCGACGACAGGGTATCGCAACTATGCTGCTCGCTGCATTGCTCTTGTTAGTATGTGTTGTCATGTATCACTGTACTTACCTGGTTGATTATGTGACATCAGTGTGCATGATAGCTTGCTTATCCAATGTTCGCTCCAAATTATCATATCTTTATTAATGCTTACATTAATGTAGAATAAACCCAATGCTTATGAAGAAGTTTAGCTCTGCATTGTTCTTGTAAGTATGTGTTGTCCTTTATCACTATACTTATATTGACAGCTAGGTGTTCGTGTACCATCACTCTGTAGCTTATTTTCCCTTGCCCTCCATTTTCTACACATCAGATCTATATTTAATTTACTAAAATGTTGGATGAAACCAATGCTATTGAAAAAGTTTACCTCCGCATTACTCTTGTCAGTACCCTTTGCCTTTATCACTATACTTACATTTATAGCTAGTTGATTATGTAGCCTCCTCTGCATCTTATCTTAAATATTCTCAATTTTCCCCTATATTATCGCATCTATATTTACTCTTAACAAAATTTAGAATAAAGGTAGTGCTTATGAAGAAGATTTTGTGGTAAACTTCTTGAATCCCCCCCCATCAGTATGGACAAGGGATTTATAGAACCGGTCTTCACTACTAACGTAAGTTTGTCCTTCTCAAGCCTTCAAAATTTGTTGTGTATAGTTAGATAGGCATGACCGCAAATGCTATTTATTTTGGAATTTGCATCAAATTGCATGTTTAAAGTTTATTATGAAGAAGTTCATAAACATAAGTTTGTCCTTCTCAATTTTAGTTTTTAGTTGTACAACCAAGTTCCTTATTCATAACGTGTAAATTAAACTAAACAGAGCAAGTGATCTTCTTTTGCACTGCATGTATGCTTGTGTTCTCGATCTATAATCTAATGGTGTGGCAAAACTAACCACTCTAGCACAATGTCATATCTTTGTTGTGTCTTAACTATGAACAATCACTACCACAGGATGCTGCTAACGCGACACTACGATCAGAGACCCTTTGAAGAAACTATGTGCGCTGCATTAATCACAAACGGTGATGTAAAAAACGCCAAAAAAGATGCAAAATGTTTGCGATGGCGGAGACATCAAACACGGTATAGATTTTAGTTTCGTGTACGATGTAGGGCATATGGTTAATCCATACGAACTCTTTGCGATGAGACGGAACAACAGAAACGACAGCCATATCAAGGTGTGTGCGATATACGACATACAGTTTGCTCAGATGAACTGTTTGCTACTAGGGAATGCAACAAAAATGGTTAGCCAGATCAAGGTGTGTGTGATATATGGCATATGGTTCACTCAGACGAACTGTTTTTGATTTGGGAACACAACAGAAATGGTTCAACTTAACAAGATGTGTGTGATATGCGGCATACAGTTCACATAGATGAACTGTTTGCGATGAGCGAAAAGAACACAAACAATTTGTGTAAACAAGATGTGGGTGATATGCGGCAAACATCCCACTCGGATGAACTATTTGCGATGAGAAATTATAACACAGACGGTTACTACAGTTAATTCGTGTGCGATTCTATGTGTACAAAAAACTTTAAAAAATGCAAAACTAGTTGCTTGCGATGGCTAGGAGTATCGCACATGATGCTTCTGCGAGTACTCATGTGCGATGATTAGTAAGTTACAGATACGTTTCCTTATGTTAACATGTGTGTGAATTTGCAATATGGACAATTAATATGCAAATGCCTTCTGGACATCGGTGCTGATCGCCACGTCGAAAGCATGGAATTCCTCTACTCTACCGCTCTACCGGGTACACGCTTAAACTCAATGAACTGTGTAAGATACTAATACTTTCCATGAAAATTTAAGAACTTGGCTACAACATTTGAGTAACATATATATAGTGGTTACACTATTTGACAAAAGGAGGATCTTCGTAACACGGTTTTGACAACCATATGGTCAATATCTACATACTTAACATAGTAACAACTATCACATTTTAAGAGGCTAAGGGCCAACAACCATATGGTCCATATCTACATACTTAACATAGTAACAACTAGCACATTTTAAGAGGCTAAGGGCCAACAACCACAACTATCCACTGGAAGCAGCTTGATCACAGCGACTCGACATATCGTCAATGAAAAGGAAGAACCCTCCTCTGCCTTGGTAGAGCATGAGTAGAATAGTGTCTCCAATTTTCCAATCGATAAGCGAGAACTTGTTAATTTGAATGGTTCCATTTTTGTGGGAAATACAGTACCTTGCAATCACTTTGGCATTATTATAAGGCACAAGTGTAATTCGACCACGCCGGGAAATCGATCCAGGAACAGCTATAGCGGGCAATTTCGATTGAAATGTAGAATAAAAACCAATTGTAACATATCATTGAAGATATATATAGTTTATGAGCATCAACATAAAAATAAGACTTTGTACTAGTGTTTTGTGCACACAATTGGTCTTGTTCAATGTGTGCACCATAGGTATAATTAATCCCATACAAAATCCAGCGTTCATACGTTGTGGTATCTTTGTCAGATTATCAACAAATTTTATGACATGCTTCAAGTCTTTCCAGTTAAATTTGGTACGCTTAGTAACATACAGATCGTTAACTATGCATCAACATATCCTGCTTAAAAGGTGGAAAGGTATTATTTGTTCCAAACATGGCAGAAGAATATGTAGTGCGCATAAATTGGTAAATAGATTTTGTTATTGCCTAGGAATAGAGTCATAAAATGAAATCACAATTGGTTGCTTAAATAGTGATCAATTAGTCAGAACAAATACCCCGATTTTGCTAAGTAATATGTCAGCATGGAGAAAGTTGAAAGGACACTAACCTCGATCAGACTTTGATCGGCTGATGACGTTGGGGAAGTAAACAGCCATGTTAATTAGACCAGGCTGTGGTGCACGCACTAGAATTTTATTTCCATCTTTCAGTTCATAACACTTAGATATTTTTCTTCAAAGGTCCGCATCAAAATAGGAGTGACAATCTTTGTCAAGTTTTACACTAACTGTCATTGTAAATCCATGCTACGTTGTCAATATGACATCCATGGAGTCATCAACAAAGTAAAGCCCAAGATTTCCTTCTACTCATGTTCTTGCAAAGCAAGGGATGTACTGCTTGAAATGAAAATTAAGATCGTAAATTAGATATATTGAAATAACATAGCAAGATGCAAATATGGTAGTAACTGATAGAATAGATCAATATATAGCTGAAAGCAAAGTACAAAAATATATAATTAAACATAGATAATGTAACAAAGATTTGGTGCAAATTTGAGAGTAACTAAATGAACAATACATCATAAATTTTCTTAATATAGGGAAAAAATCGGCTTCAACATCTAGGCTGCACGTGGCACCGTACCTTTTATCCAAATGTAGCAATCGACGGTATATGTTGACAAATTTAGGCCATGCCGACCGTGGTAGGGTGAGATTGAACATATCGAGCGCTCCCTGAAGTCATTCGAAATGGTGAGATAGAACTTCGTTTCTGACTGGCTGCAAACACACTTGCCTAATTTGTGCTCGCACTGTGGAAAACCCTCGAATCAGCTAGAAAAAAAGAATCCACGGCAATTTATGCCGGTTGATTAACAACGACGGACGGACTACTATAAGAGATGAGTGAATATTTCGCTAAATTGATTACCTTTTCCATGAGAAATATTCCCGTCCCAATCCTGTAGAAAACCCCAATAGACTAGAGTCTAGAATGTCGGTGCAACTCGGTGTAGATAGGCGGCGGCAAGCGGTAGGGCGAAAATCCCATGCCGTTTGTAGCATGACTTCCGTCTGCCGATGACAGCCGTCGAGCTTAGGGTGGCCGCCGCGATAGAAGTTGATGAGGTGCAGAGTTGCAGAGGAATCCGCGGCGAGTGGGTGGGGACGAAGTGGGCGAGGGTTTTCTTTTTTCCTTTTGCATGTGTGGGTGAACACACACAGTTCATAGTGGCAACGGAGATGAATCGTGTGCGATAGTAAATCACCGAGATTGAAGGGGAATCAAAATTTCCTTTGTTCTTTGTCCATGTGTGTTTTTCTACGATGAACATAAATCCTGCAAATCACTGTGTTCAAATTTGGAACTTTTCCGGGCTCATTTACCATATAATTCAAACAATCATTGCATGAAAAGGTGCACGGGAACGGTCTGGAAAACCATCCTCATGCTATTTAGTATATTCTCATGCCTTTTACAAGGAATGGACAGAGATTTCACGGAAATGTGTGGTAATAGTCAACCACAAACGCATCGTTTATTGGTTTTTTAACTGTAGAAAAATGAAATACATGCTTCAAAAACATGAAGGCTGCCATGGTGCCATGGTATGACCTCATCATTCCCTGGTAAAATTTGAGAAGGTTTGGCTTATGTCGTTGTGCACGCCCTTCATAAATCGAACCATCACCGAGGAAGTTTCATGGTTTCGAGGGGGAAATCACCAAGATTGAAGGGGCTTGGAATCCAAATTTCCTTCCTAGTTTGCCATTCAGTTTTTTTCTATGATCAACATACCCCCTCCAATGCAATGTGTGGAAATTTGGCATTTTTCCGGGCTCATTTACCATATTTAGGGGATTATGTGCATTTTCTAGGCATTAATCCACATAATTCAAATTCGAACAATCGGTGCATGAAAAGGTGCACAAGAACGGTCTGGAAAACCATGCTTGTGGTATTTAGTAAATTCTCATGCCTTTTACAAGGAACGGGCAAAGATTTAATGGCTATGTGTGGCAATAGTCAACCACAAACGCGTCATTTACTGGGTTATCAACTATAGAGAAATGAAATACTTGCTTGAAAAACATGACGCCTGGCATGGTGCCATGGTATGGCCTCACCGTGCCCTAGTAAAAAGCTGAGAATGTTTGGTTTATGCCGTCATGCACACCCTTCATAAATCAAACCATCACCGAGGAAGTTTCATGGTTTCGAGGGGGAAATCACCAAGATTGAAGGGGAATCCAAATTTCCGTCCTAGTTTGTCATTCAGTTTTTTCCAACGATCAACATACCCCCTCCAATGCAACATGTTCAAATTTGGCATTTTTCCGGGCTCATTTACCATATTTAGGGGATTATGTGCATTTTCTAGGCATTAATGCACATAATTCAAATTCGAACAATCGATGCATGAAAAGGTGCACAAGAATGGTCAAGAAAACCATGCTCGTGCTATTTAGTAAATTATCATGCCTTTTACAAGGAATGGGTAGATATTTCGATGAAATATGTGGCAATAGTCAACCACAAACGTTTGTTTATTGTGTTTTCAACTATAAAAAATGAAATAAATGCTTGAAAAACATGATGCCTGGCATGGTGCCATGGTATGGCCTGACCATCTCCTGGTAAAAATTTGAGAAGGTTTGGCTTATGTAGTCATGCACGCCCTTCATAAATTGAACCATCACCGAGGAAGTTCCATGCTTTCAAGAGGGAAAGCACAAAGATTGAAGGGGAATCCAAATTTTCTTCGTTCTTTGCCCTTGAGTTTTTTTCTATGATGAACATACACCCAACAAATCACCATATTCAAATTTGGCACTTTTCCGGGCTCATTTACCATATTTAGGGGATTATGTGCATTTTCAAGGCATTTAGCGCATATAATCCAATCCAGCTACAACTGCATGGATGTGATGTGAGGGACATGGATTGCCGTTCGATCGTGGCGCATCCTACGATGCACACGTGCGATCTGCGTGGCTGGGTTTCCGGCCAATCATAACGCAACACACAATAGGCTCAGCGCACACTGTTTCTAGAGGCGACAGAGATGAACCGTGTGTAATATAATGAATGAGCAAGATTGTAAGGGAAGCCAAATTTCCTTCATCGTTTGTCATTGAGCTCTTAAAAACCACCGCATTGTACGACTGTCCGGCCACTCCATCCCAGAGTTCTCTCCAAGCGTCGTTCATAGCACCACGGCTCACAGTAATTGGTAAGGAAGCGATGGCATCCCGCCGCACCACATTGCTCGCCGCCCGCGACCGTAAGGAAGCGATGGCATCCTGCCACGCTGAATTCATCGCCGCTGGCGGCCGCACAAGTACATGGGCGGACTTTGATGCTGCCATGGCCAAATGGGCAGTGGATCTAGAGGCAGCCAAAGCCGCACAGAAGGAGCAGAAAAGGCAAAAAGCAGTCAAGAAAAGAGAGTCCCGCTGCCGCAAAAAAGAAGAGGCCTCATGCCATGCCGAGGAGAGCTCGGCGGAGATCGAAGCACGGTGGGCTGCAGCCTACAAGGCCGGGAAGGAGAACGTCGGTGTCTGGCCAGCATGCCCCGATGCCAGCATGTGAGAAGTAGTTAGTGCGTGTCTCGCCCGTAAGTTTGTATAATTAATTACGAGCATCTACCAGTACTACATACATACAAGTTTTAGAGCAAATTACCAGTAGTACTTTAAGTTGGTACTATCTATTATTAATGTACAATGTCGGTAAGCGCATCCTTTGAGGTCTTTGAGTGTTGATTAGCATGTGTTCACTAAAATTTTGTAGCCGCACCCCGGCGCTAAATACTCCCAAAATGTCCGCCCACAGCCACCGGAGACTAGAGCTGGCTGCAGCTGTTTTTTAGTCCCACCTCGCCGCGTGAGTTGGCCACACACCGGCGGATGGTAGCAAGCTTCTCTCTTGTTGCATAGGATCAAATCTGGCTATGCGAGCGAGGCAGGTTGACACTTGATTGTTCATCGGGTGTCACCCTGCCTCGTTCATGTACATTGAATAATCCTGATACAATGAAAGAGTTTTTTGAAATTAGGTGTGGTTGGAGATGCTGATAGATTTAAGAATTATTAGAAGATCACAAAACACACGGTTTCTATGGCGTACCCATGTGCGTTTTTGTGTGTTAATGATCCATAAGTCAGTTACCTGTGCGATGTTTCCTAATAAAGCAAGCGTACCATTGACCGAAAAAATCAACTACACGTGTACATTTTTTTGGAGACGTGATCTGTCAAATTTCTCTTTTCTTGCGCACGAGTATTTTACGTGCTTCGTCTGTGTTGTGTGTTTCCCGGGCACAAGTTTCAAGTTTCGCAACAAAATTTTCATTTGGCTTGTGATTTCAGAATTTATTCCTCCCACCACATCCCCACCCATCAAATTTCCTCAGTATCTCTCCCTACCCCCTACCGGCAACTCAAACTGCCGCCGCGCAAGCAGAGCTTCAACCACATCTACGTTCTGCCAAAGCATCATCGATCCAGTCAGGTAACCCACCGATCTCTATCACGGCCCCGGCCTGATTGCTTAAATGGCGCCTGCGAAACATCCTCATACCTCCAAATCCCTAACGCCCTACCTCCAGAGCATCTCCGTGCAAGCCCAACCACATATCACGTGGAGGTCGAGGAATTGATGGCGGTCGATGGCTTGATGGCTGCTGTGTGTGTTGACCCAGAGGAACACCTCGCCCCCGCCACCGCCGACTTGGTGCAGGCTCTGGCCCAGATGAAGTGCCCCAGTGACTACCCCCAGGATTTACCAGGTATGATCTGACCAGCTCAATCTTACCAATACCACTTGCAATGGCTATGTTTTGTACGGTAGATGTATTAATCATGTTCGTGCCTTGTTTATTTCAGTACTGTACACTGTGTGATGTTCAAGTATTAACTGTCCTGCTCAATTTCACCAATACCAGCATCAAACTTACAATACATGCCTCAGGATATCACTAGATATTCTGCCCATTTGCTATTTTTGATGGATGCTAACCCTGTTGTACTTAACATGCTTGTCCATGTACTTACGCAGGGTCATAACAGGCGATGCTATTGTTTGCCGTCGAGGTTAGCTGCATCCCATGTCTTACAACATTTCACATCATTTGTGCAATTGCAGTTTAACTTCTAACATTTACTGGTTGCCTGTAGGTACACATGTCAATGGCACTGATCCATGCTTTGACCCAGAGGAATAGCTCGCCTCCGCCGCCGCTGACTTTGGGTGGGCTCTGGCCAAGATGAAGTGCCCCAGCAACTACCTCTTAGGACTTACCAAGTATGAACTCACCAGTTCAATCTTACCAATACCAGTTGCAATTAATGGCTATGTTTTGTACGGTTGATGTATTAAGCATGTTGTAATAAACATGCCTAACATGTTTTAGCTATTTTTCGTACCTTTCTATAGACAACTGGGCCATTCTCTGCTTTGGCAGCACCTACCTTGCAATGTTTAACTCTGCCAATTGCAGTTTTATCAGTACCGGTTTCAATGGCTATTAAGCATGTTGCAATTAACAATTGTAACCAGTTTTTAATAGTTGTATTTCAATGGCTACAAACTTACAGAACATGACCTAGGATGTTGTTAAGCCTATTGCTGTTAACAGTTGTATCCATTTTTTAATCTATCCCTTTAATACTGTGCTACTCTCCGCAATGAAGATATACCAGAGATGCTGCCCATTTGCTATTTTTAGTGGATGCTAACCCTGTTGTACTTAACATGTCTTTCCCTGTACTTACGCAGGGCCATAACAGGTGATGTTATTTTTTGCCATCGAGGTTAGCTGCATCCCATGTTTTACAGTATTTTACATCATTTGTGCAATTGCAGTTTGGCTTCTAACATTTACTTGCTTCTTGTAGGTACACATGTCAGTGGCACTGATCCACTCTTCGGCCCGGAGGAACACCTCGCCTCCGCTGTGGCCAACTTGGGGTAGGCTCTTGTTCATATGAAGTGCCCCAGCAACTACCCCTCAGGACTTGAAGTATAAACTCACTAGTTGAATCTTACAAATACCAGTTGCAATGGCCATGTTTTGTATGGTTCATGTATTAAACATGTTGTAGTAAACATGCCTAGCCCCTCTTATCTATTTTCCCTACCTTTTTATCACAACAGGGCCATTTTTGCTCTAGTAGCACATGCCTTGCGATGTTTAACTCTGACAATTTCATTTCTATCAATACCAGTTTCAATGGCTATACTAGGTTTTCTGTTGCAGTAAACAATCCTATCAATTTTATTAATCCGTCCCTTTGCTACCGTGCTACTCTTTCGCAATGAAGATATCACTACATATGATGCCATTTTATTACCATTTGCTATTTTTGGTGGATGTTAACCCTATTGAAGTTAACATTGGCTTTCCATGTACTTACACAGGGCTACAGTGGGCGTTGCTATTCTTTGCCGTCGAGGTTAGCTGCACCCCATGTCTTATACACCATCTGTTCCTAAATATAAGTATTTTTAGATATTCCAATATAGACTACATATGGATCAAAATGAGGAAATCTAGATTCCAATCTAAACTATGTCTATAATTCTATTTACATCAGTATGAAGTCCATATTGAAATCTCTAAAAATACTTGTACTTAGGAACGTAGGTAGTTGTATTTTACATCATTTGTGCAATCTCAGTTTAGCTTTTAACATTTACTGGTTGCTTGTAGGTACATATATGAGCGGTACCGAGCCACGCTTCGATCCCTTTTGCGTATGGGGCAATGAGATATTCATGAACAAGCATCAAGTGAGGAAACTAAGAAACATTCTTAGGCAAAAGAAACGGGTGATGGGAATTAAGATCTTTATTTACACTTTGTCCAAGACAACAGTGAACTTTAGGATGGTAAGTAATATGTTGCCTTTTCCCCCTACCCACAACAAGTTACTCTATTAGACCCGAGTATCTATTTTTTTCTCTTTTCACTGGTTTCCGAAGCTATTTACTGATAATTACCTTGCAAACTACATGACCGGAGTGGAGGCAACTAAGGTTAAAGTATATAATTCATGCTACCATGATAATGCTCTAGAAGTCTTCTTCAAGGTGGTAACGGATGGGCGGGTGATTGTCACAAGGGGTTGGACAAAAGTTGTTCGTGCCTATGGCATGCAGAAGGGCACATTATGGGCATTATGCTTCTTCAACACCATCGGCAGCCAAAATGTTTTACACTTGTCTGTTCACCTTTACTGCCTCTAAATATTGTGGTTCATCATAGTTAATTGTTGTCTAATCATGTAATTACTGAACATATTGTACTGAGAACTTTATTTATGGATTGGTTGTTGAACCATTGTGCTGAGAATTTGAATTCCATGTTTCATATTTCAAAATTTAAAATTCAAATAATAAATTGCAGGGAAAAAATAAAATTATACAGGACCGAATAAAAATGTGCACACGGTTAGAAAGAAAACAGCGTGTGCGGTGAAAAATAGAGAACAGACTGTTCTTTGACGTGAAATGTTTGCGATGCCCGACGGATGCACACAAGGTTTCATCTCATATGGGTGTACGATTCATGGTAATACGGAAAACATTTCAAACCCGTGTGTGTGTGTGTGTGCGTGTGTGTGTGTGTGTGATAGGAATACCTATTGCATGCAGTTATGAAAATGGACATGTTGGCTTTAGTAGAGGCACCACACACAATTTACATTGTTGAACTGTGTGCGATAACGTATCTATCGCAAACATATCGATAGATTAAATGTTGATGTCCACCTTTTTCACACGACTATAGCGGCGTAATCGTTTGGGATGTCTCTCGAATCAGAAATGTAACATCGAGACGTAATGTGTGGGACTAGGGAAACTTCTCATACGTTTATTCTATGGTGATCGTCGGTAGCCGCTCGCCTATCCCTGACGGTTTTTGGGTCGTGTTGGAAAGACCCCCCTATCACAATCACTCACTCGGCGACGGTTCAGAATGCCGTTGCGGAAAGGGGTTAAAAAGCATTTGTATAGCACATTATGGTACCAGTGAATGCCATATTATGTTAATGTTATTTAAATCGTGTCTCTTTATTTGCCAATCGTAAATGAGATAAATTGACAATACATTGACCATTGATTCTTATACGTTCTTTAGCACTGCATGTATACTTGTGTTCTTGATCTGTAGTCCAGTGGTGTGGTGAAGCTGACCACTCCTACACAATGCATTTCCTACCATGTCTTAACTATGAACAAAGCCATATTATGTTAATGCTATTTTAAACAGTGTATTTTTATTTGCCAATAAGAAATGGGATGAATTGTCACCACTAATACTTATATGTGCAAACCTGTCATCTGTCTTCTTGTTTCTCTTTTAGAGTGATGCCTCTGACGCCAGGAAGAACTGCCACAATGACAGTGAGACGAACCCATTGCTTGTCCCTCTAAAATATATTGCAGGGAAGAAGACAACCCATCTTTGAGATAGCAATACAACCCCAAAATCATGTCTTGATGTAGTATTGAAGTCACTCGCTAACAGCGGTGACACAAGCTTGATGAAGTCGCCACCTGAATCTGTTAGACTTCTTCAGTCTCAACCTCAAGTAGAAAGACATGGTTCAGCTCAACCCCTACTAGAACTCCAATCTCTATGGAAGATTAACGAGAAGTCCAGTGCATCCATTGATGCTATGCAGCTAGAGTTGGAGGATATAAGCGTCAAACAAGCACAGTCTCATCACCTTGCTCAGTTGCTTGCGCTGCAGCTCCCGGGGAGGGCTAACCTTGAACTATGTTCAAGTGATGTTGGTTTTGTATATTATTTTGTCGGTGTGTTTATTTGCACCGGTGGCGACCTTTGATGCCCAGTGTATGTAATATGCTATCTGGTTGTGCTTTATTATCACTGGTGGAGAACTTTTATGCCTAGTGGATGTAATATGCCGTAATTTATTTATTGTATAGTCTAGGTTTATTCTTAGTCATGATGCTAAAATTTATTTACTGTATATGTTGTCGTTGCTCACCAGAAAAGCCGTAAGCTTCGATAGAGGCCAACGGGCCAAAACCTTGGTATATATAAAAAAATACGATACTCAAATGGACCAGCCCGCAACTCGCTATATATGGGCCGAAACATCGGCCCACAATCATCTCAGCCCTTAGCAGGCCTAAACATAAACGGGCCCACTAGTTGTTTCGGGCCTTTAACAGGCTGAGTAAACTGCGAGCCTTAGTTGGGCCAGGAAATACCACGGGCTTTTAACATGCTGAAAAGTAGATGGTGCCTGAATTGTGCCGAACAATTCATGGGCCGACAAAAAGGCCAAAATATACCTAGGCCCATGATTGGCCCAATTACATGAGGTCATTAACAAGCCAAAACTTATCTCGGGCCATGGTTGTCCCAATCACCTTATGGGCTGTAAGAAGGCCTAATGCAAAGCGGGCAATTTGAACCAACTACATCACGGGGCTTTAACAAGCCGATAGTCAGGTTGGTCTAAAATTTATCCATGAAGGCTACAGGTGTTAAGAGAACCAAAGTCACTTAGGACGCCTAGATGCACCACGGGCCATTAAATGGCCAAAGTTAAACCAGTCCGACAACAGCCCATATGCACCAAGGGCCGCTAACAAGCCGAAACGAATATCGGGCAGAACTGTTAAACATGCCTTTAACAGTCCGTAATACAAACCGGGCCTTCAATGGACACAAATGCACAATGGCGTATTAACAGGCCGGATCTGACATGGGCCGTAATTTGGCCAAAAACATGGCAGGCTGTTAACGGACCAGATCTAATATGAGTCGTAATTTGGCCCAAAACATGGCAGGTTGTTAACAGATCGGCCCATTAGTATCTGATGAAATCTTGTGGGCCTTTGGCTGGGCCAACCCTTTTAACCTAAATGGGCCACTACTGGGCCGTTCCATGTGTCGATGTTTCATTGGCGACTCATGTCCATTGGACGATTCAGATCTATCACAACACCGAGCTAACATGTGGTACCTTTGGCGAATAAAATTTTTAAATCGCCATTGGTCCGGGCTCTTAGCGGGTGATCGGATCCAAACCCACACCCGATTGCTTAACGTGACCCGTTACGGTGGATGCCATGTGTCGGTTACCCTTGACAAAAACACTTCCATGACGCGACATTTATCGTCATGGAAGTGGACACTTCCGTGATGATAATTTGAGTATTCTCATCAAACACTTCTACGACAGCACAACTGCACATGTATGACTATCTTGATTCTGTCATAAAATTGTCACGACTGTACATACATGACAAAAAATATGACATACTGTGAAAAACATGTATCATCACCACTACAAAATTTTCTCTATTTTGCGACATTTCACTTGTGTCACGTATAACCCTTTTTCGTCACGGAAAATACACCCGTGACATTTCCCGGCCGTCACCCCCACCGTCACCGAAGCGTCGTCATGGAAAATAAAATTTTGAAGGTACCACTTCTTCCATCACGCATGACCGCATTCCAGGTGATGAGACAAATAATGTCACCAGTTTTCCTTGATGCCCTAGAGTGTCACCTATGATGGCCCAATCTGTTGCCTAACATCTTTTTCGCAACGATAATCCCGTCACGGGTGATCAGTTTGGGGGGGGGGGGGAGGGGGTTGACCAGTCAAAAATTTAGACATGTGGGGCCAGTAGTTCCTGAGGTGGCTTCTTCCATGTGGGTCTGACGTGGGTTTTATCGCCGATGGTCCCCTCAGTAATAAATCGGTGTCAGTTTTGACCAGTCAAGGCTGTGGACATATGGGCCCAAAAGATGCTGACATGGCTGCTTACATGTGAGACAAGGCGTTGTTTTTTGGTGACGATGTGTTGTTAGACCGGTCAATGGTTCTGACATGTGGGCCCATTATTGTGCTGATGTGGATGCTGGCAGGCGGGTCCATACGTGGGTGACATGGCTTCTTACATGTGGGACCATACGCTTTTGACGCCGTTCATGACCATCACAATATTTAGGTGCACTCAATTTGTATTATATTGCAATTGGCGGTCACATTTGGTACAATATTGATTTTTAAAAATAAATTTAATATAAATTCCTGCAAAATTTGAATTTCAATCCAAATTCAGCAGTCACCGCTTTTTAGTAAACTGCGACCTTTACAATTGTCAAATAGACTGTATAAGACATTACAATAGCCAACCATGGGCCACAGTTACAGAATGAAAATCAAAAACATATGACTTAGTTTCATTGCTCACATATCATAGGATCGGTCAGGTTCTTCCTGTTTCTCTACACAGGTAGTGTTCATTGATTTAAGACGGTTATTCAGATATGCTCAAGTTGGAATTCACACTAGCTGCCTCCCTCCCGCGGGCCCCTCGCGAGTAGGGCAGGGCCCAGCACGTGCGCCCGCCGTCCCACGGCCGGTGTTCGCTCCAGCAAGGCTCTCGCCGCATGGTCTAATGGGACCCCCATGGGCCCTCGAATGTACACCACAAGCCCACTCGAGGCACGCCAAGACAAAGGTAAAACCACAATGACCTATTCATCACGACAATCACGGCGTCATGCAGGCACTCGTTCGGCGCCAATCTTGACAACACATAGGCAACAATTTTCTTACATGAGGGGATTCCCCTCCAAAAAATGCTCTCACAACCTTCAGGGTCACAGCCAAGTCTCTTCCTGCACAGGGCAAGCAGCGGGAGGAAGCACGGGGTCAATCAGACAAATCGCTCGCCGCATCTCCCAGGGCATCCCCGGAGGCATCGCTGGCACAACCATCGTTGTTGCCAGCCTCTTAATCACCATTGTTGGTGCCGTCTCCACCATCGTTCACCACACCGCCTTCATCGACAGCAACGATCACCCCGTCGTTGTCATAAGTGAAGGCCCGGACGAGCGCATCAACATTGTCCTCCACCGACCACGCTAGATCGCCTCGAACGGCCTCAGGCACTGGGGCGATGGCGGCATCAAAGTCGAAGAGGGGATCGAGGTTCTGAAGATGGCTGAAGACGCGGGAGAATGCCCGCCCGAGCAGGCCGCGGCTCCGTTCCTCCACCAGCTGGCGAGACCTCTCAAAGCGGTTCTCCAGATGCGTCACCACGTCAGTGAAGAACTGGAGGTTGCCGGCGTAGTTGGTCACGTGCGGCTCCTCGGCGGCAGCCTCGCAGATGTTGCCCAAGGCCGTGTTAGCCCTTTCCCTAAGCGTTCGGAGCATGGGACCGTGCATGTGCTCCAACTTCTGCCGCTGGCGGATCTCGTCCGCATTCCACTCCACGACGGCCTCGACATCATCAACCCGTCGTGGAAGAAGAAGCAGCTCGGTGCGGGAGGAGGCCAGCTCGGCCTGCGCCGAGCTTAGCGCGACAGCGGTGGCCTAAGCTCTCTATGTGGCTTCAGTCAACCTGGTCCTGAGGGCAGCAGTCCTGCCCGTGGCTTCAGCCCTGATCAACTCCAGCCGTTCTTCATACTCGCGCTCGAGGCCGGCGCGAGCCTCCGCCACGCGGTGGTCGATTTCCTCCTGGATCCGGGCCTCCCGCGCACCGACGTCGTCCTTCATCTGGGCAACCTGGCGCTCTCTCGTCTCCAACCGCTCCAGATCGAGGTTGCGCTCGGCAGTCTCCAGCGTCAACGCTTCCTCACACCTTCGGAGTTCTTCCTCTTCAGTGGACCCTCCCTTCAGCAGTGCGAGGGCGGATCGGCGCAGCTCCACCTGCTTCTCCAGGGAGTTGCACCAGTCTTGGAGCTCCCATGTGCGCTCCTCCGCAGCTTCGCATCGCTTGTCAGCCTCTTGAGCTTCTTCAAGGGCCTGGGAACAGGCCTCCCAAGAGGCCGTCAAGGACACTTCGGCCTTGGCATTCTCGAGGTCACGCTGGTGGCGCGCGAGACCAACAGCTGCCTTCAGCTTGCGCCGCTCCTCGACCAGCCTCAAGCCTTCAACTTCAAGATGCGCGTCTTCAGCCGCCAGCTCTGTGCCGAGCTGGCTCACTGCATCGACTGCCCTTCGGAGGAACTCTTGGCGGAGAACTCTGCGCTCCTGCGCACGCCCAAGCACATCGTCAACACCACCCTCCATCGTCGACGCCGGAGGAGGGCGGGCGGTTCGCCCCCTCTCGGCAGGGGGCTGGGGGCTGGTGCCCCTGCGACCGCCGGGCGGGCATCGCGAGGGACCCAGCCTGGCGCTGATCCACCACCCATTGGGGACCCGAAGATCGGCTTCAGCCACTCGCTGCCGATGATCAATGAAGGAGCTCTGGGCAAGCTAGATGTGCCCAGGGAGAGCTCATGAGGGAAGAGCGGCGCGACGACAGGATCAAGACGCGTCGCAGAATGGCCTGCCTCTCCAGCCAAACTTGCACCCAAGGCGGCGCACGAACTCGAGGCTGTTAAGGTTGGTGATGGAAGAGGAGCCTGAGGGAGCAGCCCCTCAACTGGCTCCGCGGGCTCGTCGGAGGGAATCCTGAAAGGCCAAGGAACCATGAGAAGGAGAGACTTACTCGTCCATGGAGAAGTACTTCCTGTGCTTCAATGGGCGGTGCGGGCGCTCATCACCACCGGAAGCCTCCTTCCTCTTGCGAAGGGCCTCGAAATCTATGCGGAACCGGCCCAAGCTTGCGACATGAGGGCCGGCGCGCGGCATAGGAGCTGAAGCATCAGGCCGGCCTGCATCAGGAGCACCAGCCTGAGGGGAGCAATCATACACCACCTCTTGGTGGCCTGCCGTGGCCTCGGGGGCTTCAGCCTCGGGGGCGGCAGGCTGCGTTCCCTCGTCAGCCACCACCTCGCGAGGGGTACCATCAGCTCCGGAGGATGGCACCTCGGGAGCCCCACGCTACATCAGCACCTTGACGTCGGGCCCCTCGGCTCCCGCCAATCCTTGCCTCCCTACAATGACTCCTGAGGCAAGGTCGGCGCGGGCAGCCGGGGGAGGGACCACGGCAACCAGATTCTCGCGAGGTCCCACAAGGTTGGCTGGGCGCAGCCCCCATTCGTCGAAACGGGGCATCTGCCTCGCGAAGTCGACCCTGTTTTTGCAAAGATATAGCAGGGTGCCCCCATGGCCAGCGCTGCCGGGAGAAGGGTCGCCCGTCAGGACCTGTAGCACCTTCTTCAACGTCTCTGGCGCGAGATCCCCTTCCTGGAGCCTCATACGGTCCTGGAGGCCGGTGTAAGTCCACATTGGGCGGGAATGGCACTGGAGAGGAGCGATGCAGCGCCGAAGGAACTCCTTCACCACCTTGGGCGCCGTCACCTCGAGCTCCCTCAACCTCTCGAAGCGATGCCAGGTGAAGGCAAGTTGGGGGCTCGTGAGTTCTTCGTATCCCAACCAGGATTGGGAATAGTAGGCAGCATCGGGTGCGTGAGCAGGCGGCTGGGCACCCCAACATCCACGTACAACCACCGCTCTCGAAACCCGCTCGCAGAAGGTGGGAGGCTAAAATCGATCCCCGAGGCGGCAGTCTCCGGCACGGCCTGGAAGCTCATGCACCCTGAACACCGGGAAGGATCGGTCAAGCGCAGCGAGAAGAAGTGGCGTAGAAGGGCAACGAAAGGAGGAATCCCCACCATGGCCTTGCAGACAAAGACGAAGACAACAAGCAGAGCAATGGATTGGGGGCCAAGATGCATCATGTGGATCTGTGATGTCTACTACACAACCTTCTTCTTGTAGACGTTGTTGGGCCTGCAAGTGCACAGGTTTGTAGGACAGTAGCAAATTTCCCTCAAGTGGATGACCTAAGGTTTATCAATCTGTTGGAGGCGTAGGATGAAGATGGTCTCTCTCAAACAACCCTGCAACCAAATAACAAAGTCTCTTGTGTCCCCAACACACCCAATACAATGGCAAATTGTATAGGTGCACTAGTTCGGCGAAGAGATGGTGATACAAGTGCAATATGGATGGTAGATATAGGTTTTTGTAATCTGAAAATATAAAAACAAAGTGAGCGTAAATGGTATTGCAATGATAGGAAACAAGGCCTAGGGTTCATACTTTCACTAGTGCAAGTTCTCTCAACAATAATAACATAGATAGAACATATGACAATCCCTCAACATGCAACAAAGAGTCACTCCAAAGACACTAATAGCGGAGAACAAACGTAAATATTATGGTCGGGTACGAAACCACCACAAAGTTATTCTTTCAGATTGATCTATAAAAGAGTTCGTACTAGAATAACACCTTAAGATACAAATCAACCAAAACCCTAATGTCACCTAGATACTCCATTGTCACCTCAAGTATCCGTGGGCATGATTATACGATATGCACCACACAATCTCAGATTCATCCAACCAACATAAAAGTACTTCAAAGAGTGCCCCAAAGTTTCTACCGGAGAGTCAAGAACGTGTGCCAACCCCTATGCATAGGTTCCCAAGTGTCACGAAACCCGCAAGTTGATCACCAAAACATACATCAAGTGGATCAATAGAATAACCCATTGTCACCATGGTTATCCCACGCAAGACATACATCAAGTGTTCATAAAAGACTCAATCCGATAAGATAACTTCAAAGGGGAAATTCAATTCATCACAAGAGAGTAGAGGGGGAGAAACATCATAAGATCCAACTACAATAGCAAAGCTCGGGATACATCAAGATCGTGCCATCGAGGAACACGAGAGAGAACACGAGAGAGAGAGAGAGATCAAACACATAGCTACTGGTACATACCCTCAGCCCCGAGGGTGAACTACTCCCTCCTCGTCATGGATAGCGCCGGGATGATGAAGATGGCCACCGGTGATGGGATCCCCCTCCGGCAGGGCGCCGGAACAGGCTCTCAAGAGGTTTTTGGTGGCTACAGAGGCTTGCGGCGGCGGAACTCCTGATCTATCTTCTGTTCTGGAAGTTTTAGGGTATATTGGTATATATAGGAGCAGGGGTTACGTCGGTGGACCTCCTGGGGGCTCATGAGGTAGGGGGGCGCGCCTAGGGGGGAGGCGCGCCCCCACCCTCATGGGCAGCCCGGGGATCCCCTGACGTGCACTCCAAGCCTATCTAGTTGGTTTCCTTCCAAAATTAACTTCTCCAGTTGATTTCGTTCCGTTTTGACTCCGTCTGATATTCCTTTTCCTCGAAACACTGAAATAGGCATAAAACAGCAAATCTGGGCTGGGCCTTCGGTTAATAGGTTAGTCCGAAAAATAATATAAAAGTGGATAATAAAGCCCAATATTGCCTAAAACAGTAGATAAAGTAGCATGGAGCAATCAAAAATTATAGATATGTTGGAGACGTATCAAGCATCCCCAAGCTTAATTCCTGCTTGTCCTCGAGTAGGTAAATGATAAAAAAGAATTTTTGATGCGGAGTGATACTTTGGCATAATTTCAATGTAATTCTTCTTACTTGTGAAATGAATATTCAAATCCGAAAGATTCAAGACAAAAGTTCATATTGACACAAAAATAATAATACTTCAAGCATACTAATCAAAGCAATCATGTCTTCTCAAAACAGCATGGCAAAAGAAAGTTCATCCCTACAAAATCATATAGTTAGGCTCTGCTTCATTTTCGTCACACAAAGATGTTCCCAACTTCTATACCCCCGATGACAAGCCAAGCAATTGTTTCATACTTAAATAATCTCAAACTTTTTCAACCTTCACGCAATACATGAGCGTGAGCCATGGATATAGCACTATGGGTGGAATAGAATATGATGATGGGGATCGTGTGGAGAAGACAAAAAAGGAGAAAGTCTCACATCACCAAGGCTAATCAATGAGCTATGGAGATGCCCATCGATTGATGTTAATGCAAGGAGTAGGGATTGCCATGCAACGGATGCACTAGAGCTATGAATGCTCAACAAAAGAAAACTAGTGGGTGTGCATCCAACTCGCTTGCTCACGAAGACCTAGGGCATTTGAGGAAGCCCATCATAGGAATATACAAGCCAAGTTCTATAATGAAAAATTCCCACTAGTATGAAAAGACAACTTATGAGACTCACTACATGAAGAACAAGGTGCTACTTTGAAGCACTAGTGTGGAAAAAGAGATAGTAGCTTTGCCCTTTTCTTTTCTTTTCTCTTTTTTTGGGCCTTTCTCTTTTTTTGGCCTTTCTCTCTTTTTTTGGGCAATGCTCTAATAATGATGATCATCACACTTCTATTGATTACAACATAAGGATTACAACTCGAAACTTAGAACAAGATATGACTCTATATGAATGCCTCCGGCGGTGTACCGGGATGGTGCAATGAATCACGAGTGACATGTATGGAAAATAATGCATGGTGGCTTTGCCACAAATACGATGTCAACTACAAGATCACGCAATGGCAATATGACAAAAGTAATGTATGTCATGATGATGATGATGGAAGTTGCATGGCAATATATCTCGGAATGGCTATGGAAATGCCATGATAGGTAGGTATGGTGGCTGTTTTGAGGAAGATATAAGGAGGTTTATGTGTGATAGAGCGTATCATATCACGGGGTTTGGATGCACCAGCGAAGTTTACACCAACTCTCAAGGTGAGAAAGGGCAATGCACGGTACCAAAGAGGCTAGCAAAGGCGGAAAGGTGAGAGTGCGTATAATCCATGAACTCAACATTAGTTAAAAAGAACTCATATACTTATTGCAAAATTTAGAAGTCATCAAAAATCAAGTACTACGCGCATGCTCCTAGGGGGATAGATTGGTAGGAAAAGACCATCGCTCGTCCCCGACCGCCACTCATAAGGATACACAAGCCAGGTACACTTCATGTTTCAAATTTGTTACACAACTTTAACCATATGTGCATGCTACGGGACTTGCAAACTTCATCAGAAGCATTTCTCAAATTCACAATTACTCAACTAGCACGACTTTGATATTATCACCTCCATATCTCAAAACAATTATCAAGCATCAAACTTATCTTAGTATTCAACGCACTCAAAAGAAAGTTTCACATATCTTGAATACCAAGTATATTATCATTAAGCAAATTACCATGCTATTAAAGACTCTCAAAATAATCTAAGTGAAGCATGAGAGATCAATATTTTCTTTAAAACAAATCCACCACCGTGCTCTGAAAGATATAAGTGAAGTACTAGAGCAAAAATTATCACGCTCAAAAGATATAAGTGAAGTACTATGAGCAAAAACTATCAAGCTCAAAAGATATAAGTGAAACACATAGAGTATTCTAGCAAATTCCAATTTGTGTAAGGCTCTCTCTCATTAAAGAATTTCAGATCTTGATACTTATTCAAACAGCAAGCAAAGCTAAAGAAAACTACATTGCAAGGATAGCTCAACTCATGTGAAGAAGCAAAAACTTAGGCTCAACCGATACTAACCGATAGTTGTTGAAGAAGAAAGGTGGGATGCCTACCGGGGCATCCCCAAGCTTAGATGCTTGAGACTTCTTGAAATATTATCTTGGGGTGCCTTGGGTATCCCCAAGCTTGAGCTTTTGTGTCTCCTTAATTCCTCTCATATCATGGTTTCTCTTTTTATCAAAAGCTTCATTCACAACAAACTCAACAAGAACTCGTGAGATAGGTTAGTATAAACCAATGCAAAACCTTATCATATTATACTGTAGAAAATCAATTAAATTATTATTCAACATTGCATACTAAATGCCTCTGTATATTTAATACTCCTATCCTCAAATAGAATCATTAAACAAGCAAACATACGCAAACAATGCAACCATAACAGCAATCTGCCAAAACAGTACAGTCTGTAAAGAATGCAAGAGCATCAATACTTCCCTGACTCCAAAAATTATGAACTAAAATTCCCACTGTAATAAATTTATCAGAGCTCAATATGCAGAAAGATTCAACGTTATACCATGCTCTGACTTTTCTAGGGAATTTTTGCAACAGCGGTAAACTTTCTGTTTTGAAACAGCAACATGCAAACTAGCAAAATAAGCATGGCAAAGGCTATCCTTGACTTTTTTATTTAAACTAAAGAGGCAAAACACAATTCTAACTAACAGAAAGCAAAAACTAACAAAATAAATTGACGCTCCAAGCAAAACACATATCATGTGGCGAATAAAAATATAGCTCCTAGTAAAGTTACTGATGAACGAAGACGAAAGAGGGGATGCCTTCCGGGGCATCCCCAAGCTTAGTTGCTTGGTTGTCCTTGAATATTACCTTGGGGTGCCTTGGGCATCCCCAAGCTTTGGCTCTTTCAACTCCTTATTCCATTGTCCATCGAATCATTACCCAAAACTTGAAAACTTCAACCACACAAAACTCAAAACAAAACTCGTAAGCTCCGTTAGTATAAGAAAATAAAACCACCACTTAGGTACTGTAATGAACTCATTCTAAATTCATATTGGTGTAATATCTACTGTACTCCAACTTATCTATGGTTCATACCCTCCGTACTACTCATAGATTCATCAAAATAAGCAAACAACACATAGAAAACAGAATCTGTCAAAATAGAACAGTCTGTAGTAATCTATATAAAACGTATACTTATGGAACCCCAAAAATTATGAAATAAATTGCTGAACCTTAGAAATTTTTCTATTAATCATCTGAAAAAAGAATCAACTTAAAATCACTCTCCAGTAAAAAATGGAAGCTAATCTTGTGAGCGCTAAAGTTTCTGTTTTTCACAGCAAGATCACATAAACTTCACCCAAGTCTTCCCAAAGGTTCTACTTGGCACTTTATTGAAACAAAAGCAATAAAACATGATTACTACAGTAGAATAATCATGTGGACACACAAAAACAGTAAGGATAAATATTGGGTTGTCTCCCAACAAGCGCTTTTCTTTAATGCCTTTTAGCTAGGCATGATGATGACAATGATGCTCACATAAAAGATAAGAATTGAAACATAATGGGAGCATCATGAAGCATATGACTAGCACATTTAAGTCTAACCCACTTCCTATGCATAGGGATTTTGTGCACAAACAACTTGTGGGAACAATAATCAACTAGCATAGGATGGTACAACAAGCATAACTTCAAGAATTTAAGCACATAGAGAGGAAACTTGACATTATTGCAATTCCTACAAGCATATGTTCCTCCCTCATAATAATTTTCAGTATCATCATGAATGAATTCAACAATATAACCAGCACCTAAAGCATTCTTTTCATGATCTACAAGCATAGAAAATTTACTACTCTCAACATAAGCAAATTTCTTCTCATGAATAGTAGTGGGAGCAAACTCAACAAAATAACTATCATGTGATTGAAAATTAAGATCAAGATGACACTTTTCATGGTTATAATTATTCTTTAAAGCATACGTGTCATCACAATAATCATCATAGATAGGAGGCATGCTTTCATCATAGTAAATTTGCTCATCAAAGCTTGGGGACAAAAAATATCATCTTCATCAAACATAGCTTCCCCAAGCTTGTGGCTTTGCATATCATTAGCATCATGGATATTCAAGGAATTCATACTAACAACATTGCAATCATGCTCATCATTCACATATTTAGTTCCAAACATTCTATAGATTTCTTCTTCTAGCACTTGAGCACAATTATCCTTTCCATCATACTCACGAAAGATATTAAAAAGGTGAAGCGTATGAGACAAACTCAACTCCATTTTTTTGTAGTTTTCTTTTATAAACTAGACTAGTGCTAAAACAATAAACAAAAAGATTCAATTGCAAGATCTAAAGATATACCTTCACTTACCTAGCCTCCCCGGCAACGGCGCCAGAAAAGAGCTTGATGTCTACTACACAACCTTCTTCTTGTAGACGTTGTTGGGCCTGCAAGTGCACATGTTTGTAGGACAGTAGCAAATTTCCCTCAAGTGGATGACCTAAGGTTTATCAATCCGTAGGAGGCATAGGATGAAGATGGTCTATCTCAAACAACCCTGCAACCAAATAACAAAGAGTCTCTTGTGTCCCCAACACACCCAATACAATGGCAAATTGTATAGGTGCACTAGTTCGGCGAAGAGATGGTGATACAAGTGCAATATGGATGGTAGATATAGGTTTTTGTAATCTGAAAATATAAAAACAAAGTGAGCGTAAACGGTATTGCAATGATAGGAAACAAGGCCTAGGGTTCATACTTTCACTAGTGCAAGTTCTCTCAACAATAATAACATAGATAGAACATATGACAATCCCTCAACATGCAACAAAGAGTCACTCCAAAGACACTAATAGTGGAGAACAAACGTAGAGATTATGGTCGGGTACGAAACCACCACAAAGTTATTCTTTTGGATCGATCTATAAAAGAGTTCGTACTAGAATAACACCTTAAGATACAAATCAACCAAAACCCTAATGTCACCTAGATACTCCATTGTCACCTCAAGTATCCGTGGGCATGATTATACGATATGTATCACACAATCTCAGATTCATCCAACCAACATAAAAGTACTTCAAAGAGTGCCCCAAAGTTTCTACCGGAGAGTCAAGAACGTGTGCCAACCCCTATGCATAGGTTCCCAAGTGTCACGAAACCCGCAAGTTGATCACCAAAACATACATCAAGTGGATCAATAGAATAAACCATTGTCACCACGGTTATCCCACGCAAGACATACATCAAGTGTTCATAAAAGACTCAATCCGATAAGATAACTTCAAAGGGGAAACTCAATTCATCACAAGAGAGTAGAGGGGGAGAAACATCATAAGATCCAACTACAATAGCAAAGCTCGGGATACATCAAGATCGTGCCATCGAGGAACATGAGAGAGAACACGAGAGAGAGAGAGAGAGATCAAACACATAGCTACTAGTACATACCCTCAGCCCCGAGGGTGAACTACTCCCTCCTCGTCATGGATAGCGCCGGGATGATGAAGATGGCCACCGGTGATGGGATCCCCCTCCGGCAGGGCGCCGGAACGGGCTCCTGAGAGGTTTTTCATGGCTACAGAGGCTTGTGGCGGCGGAACTCCCGATCTATCTTCTGTTCTAGAAGTTTTAGGGTATATTGGTATATATAGGAGCAGGGGGTACGTCGGTGGAGCTCCTGGGGGCTCACGAGGTAGGGGGCGCGCCCAGGGGGGAGGCGCGCCCAGGGGGGGAGGCGCGCCCCCCACCCTCGTGGGAAGACCGGGGATCCCCTGACGTGCACTCCAAGCCCATCTGGTTGGTTTCCTTCCAAAATTAACTTCTCCAGTTGATTTCGTTCCGTTTTGACTCCGTCTGATATTCCTTTTCCTCGAAACACTGAAATAGGCATAAAACAGCAAATCTGGGCCGGGCCTCTGGTTAATAGGTTAGTCCCAAAAATAATATAAAAGTGGATAATAAAGCCCAATATTGCCTAAAACAGTAGATAAAGCAGCATGGAGCAATAAAAAATGATAGATACGTTGGAGACGTATCAAGCATCCCCAAGCTTAATTCCTGCTCGTCCTCGAGTAGGTAAATGATAAAAAAGAATTTTTGATGCGGAGTGATACTTTGGCATAATTTCAATGTAGTTCTTCTTACTTGTGATATGAATATTCAAATCCGAAAGATTCAAGATGCCTGCCCACAAGGCATCGGCGAAGAATCGGACCTCCGTGACGAACCTGTCGAAGGAAGCGTGGGACGCGGGCCAGACCGTCGTCTTCCCGCACTCATTGAAGCTGGAGGCAAGCGCGGAGCAGACCTTCTCTAGGGCCTCCAGGTTGAGTATGAGCGATTTGTCAACGGCGGGAGCAGCCGCTGGGGGCGTACTGGACGAGGGCGCATGTTTCTTCCCCTTATCCTTTTTCATCGGCGCCATAGCAATGGGACGGGGGGAGAGCTCGAGATGGATTGGAGGCGGAAGCGGAGGCTCGAGGAGGAAAGAGGATCAGGAAGTGCGCAGGCTGCGAAGGGAGGATAACTGTGTAGAAATCTCGTGGCCGCCTAGCCAGGCGCATAATGAGGGAGCGTGGGGAAGCGGAGATGCCCACGTCCAATCAACCGCCACGCGGCGCCCAAGGCCGTAGGCTGAAGGGGCCCGCGGCGCTCCACACTTGCCCCTTCGCTTCTCCGCTAAGCCAAGTCCGAGCACGCCTTGGGTCCAGGGGCTACTGTTAGTGTTCTGGGAACGGGGGTCCCCATACTTGCCTGCCTGCGGCCTGCGGCGTGGCTCAGGTGGTGGCCCAGTATGGCCCATCTTCATCAGCACAAGACTCAAGACCCTCGCGAGGGGCCAAGCCTCGCGGGGAGGACGACACAAGGCTTCCTCAGGGACGGCCTCGCCAGGCAGGCTTGCGAGGAGGCGGAGAGGTCAAGGCAGGGTACCTCGCGAGGTGCTCGTGACGCAAGCCATGACGACCAAGACCAGGCGGGCACCAGGCGGGCGCCCGCCTGCGTAGTGTCCTTGTTTCCTCTTTGGTGCAAAGAGGGCAAGCACAGACGTGGAGTACCGAGGCATCAGGCAAATTTTCCATTTCAGTGCAACGAGACCAAGACTAGCGGAGCGGCAGGATGGAGGTCACCTGGAGCCCAAGACGGCGTCATCGCCAGTGCTTTTGGTAGCCGAAGACCAACTTTAGTCAGGATAACTTGTACTGGATGTTCCCCTTCGAAATGGCCGTTGTTGGCGCCCTTCCCGTTCAATATTTGGGAAGAGGCCCAGGGCCTCTATAAATAGGACTAGCCACCACAGTAGAGGGGGATCCAGATTTGGGGAAGGCTAGAGAGAGAGAGAGGCGATCGAACTTACCCAAGCAGTTCATCGCATCATCTCAAGAACACCTCTCGCGAGGCCGTTCTTCCCCTGTACTGTTCATCATCATCCCCTGAGGCAATCCACCACACCACACACTGGAGTAGGGTATTACACCACGACGGTGGCCCGAACCAGTATAAATCTCGTGTCCCTTGTGTCGTTCATCGTTTTCAGCTTAGATCTCACAAGGCGATTGGACGTAGATCGGTAGGGGAGAGATCTTCATGCGCACCCCAGTGTTTGAACCTTAAGGGTCTGCCGGAACCCAACATCCAACACTTCCTTGGGCCTCCTGCAAAGGCTCTGCTTCTGGCGTCTCTTCTTCCCAGCCTGACCTAGGGAATGAGCCAGGGTCGTCTTCCAGCACGTACTCCCGATCCACCATGTGGGGCATGTAAGACTCTGAGGTCACCGCCCCGAAGGCTTCGCCGTAGTGCCCCACACTCCACATGGCCTGGCCTAGCGCGCCGTCTTGGGGATGATAGGGCGGCAGCCCGCCCGGGCCGTAGATGGCGATGCGCATGCCCTCGCTCACCGGGGGTGGTGCTGGTGCAGCCTGATGCCTGGCGCTGATGGTTGAGCTGCTGTTGATGAAGCTTTGGGGCGCTCCTGAGGGCGCACGGGCGCGGATGGGCCCGCCGCATGATCCGCTTCGTCGCATCCATGTCCAGCGACCCAATGACCAACGCCGACCGCTGGACGGCATGGCCAGCCCATGCTGCGCCGCTTGCCCAAGGTGACCTCAACCCCGCGCCTCAGGCAGCCCGCGCTCCGCAGAACTCTGCGGGACGCGGGCGACGCGGTCAAGCACTGCATGCCCTCACTCTGCGCCAAGTGCGATCGGCCGCAAGGGCCTCCAACAACACCGTAGCCACGGCGCCGCACACCCGACGGGAACAAGCGAACATGAGGGCCGCGCTCACGGTGGCTGGGGAGCTGTTGTGGTGCAGGTTGCAGGAGAGCGGCACAGACGTGCTGCTGGAGCACGTTGCCGAGCTCCTGGATGTCGCAGCTTCGGGGGCTCCTCCCTTCTGTGCCCAGCTTCCACCCCAGGCCCCGGGCGGATCATGTGGCAGGCCCATCCATGCCCATGCGCCCTCAGGCGAGCCTCAAGGCTTCATCAACACCAGCTCAACCATCAGCGCCGGGTGTCAAGCTGCACCAGCACCACCCCCGGTGAGCGAGGGCATGCGCATCGCCGCCTACGGCCCGGGTGGGACCCCGCCCTATCATCCCCAAGACGGCGTGCTAGGCCAGGCCATGTGGAGCGTGGGGCACTACGGCGAAGCCTTCGGGGCGGTGACCTCGGAGGCTTACGTGCCCCACATGGTGGATCAGGAGTACGCGCTGGGAGATGACCCTGGCTCATTCCTCGGGTCAGGCTGGGATGAAGAGACGCCAGAAGCAGAGCCTTTGCAGGAGCCCCAAGGAAGCCTCACCAACCGCGCTGACAGTAGCAGCTATCGGGTACCGCTAATTCCTCAGGAGCAAGCTTATGCTAACCATGGGCCGCAGGAAGTTCAAGCCATTGCAGCGGAAGGCTGCCCCAGCTCGGCAGCCTCCCTTCCGCTAGGAGGAGCGCACTGGGGGCTGCAGGAGAGGGGCCGGGAGCCAGGACCCTCCCCACGGCGCGTGGAGCAAGGTGTTCCCCGGAGGTAGGCCCTCTGTCGGGGAGGTGGTGCAAAGCCTACCCCCGGCAAAGGACCCGTGGTCGCCAAGGAACCGCTGGCATCCCCTTTAACCCATTGGTGTCGTCCTTGGTTTCTGGTCACCGTCAATTGTGGTCAAGGGTGGCGCAAGGCGGGGCCCTCGTCTGGCGATATGAAGCAAGGCCGGTACCTGTGAAGAAGGTCCAGTGCCTGTGAAGCTCGCCGCCCGTGACACTCTCACGTAATAATGAGTTGGGGTTGTACACGCCCCGGAGTCTCCGGAGAGCCGCCCTCGGGCCTTGGGGTCTCCCTCCCACGCCCAGTGGTAGCAGTTAGCTCCGCACTGGTGAGAAGACGTCGAAGACTTGACTAGGTGCCAGACACGCCCTTTTGCTTTTTGCCCCCCTTTCTGTGGTCGAGCTTCCTTGCTTCGGATTTAAGTTGAAATTGAATTTGTGTTTGCCTATGCGGGGAGGGGTGTCTTGTTTCATTTGTGTGTTCTCTCGTGTTCTGGTTTCTGCCCTAGTCCGGAGTTCGCACTAGCTACCCCCCTCGCGAGCCTCTCGTGGGCATGGTTGGGCTAAGCACACGCGTGCATGCCATCCCGCGGCCAGCACTCGCTTTCGTGAGGCTCTCACCATGTGGTTAGTAGATCCTCCCAAAGGACCCTCGGAGGATCACGGCCCCGCAAGCCTACTCAAGGCTTGTCCAGGCTAAAGGTAAACCACAACAGGTAACTCATCGTAGGGCCAGTGACATCATGCAGGCGCACATTCAGCGTCGCCCTTAGAAGCATGTGGACAACAATCTTTTTACATGAGGGGCTTCCCCTCCCAAAATGCTCTTACAACCTTCAGGGCCACGCTCGAGATTTTTTGTGTGCAGGACAAACAGCAGGGGGACACAGGATCAGTCAGACATATCGCTCATTGCACCCTCTTGGTCGCCTCCGGAGGCATCACAGGCGCCAATGTCGTTATCGCTGGCATCACCATCGCCGTCATTAGCGCTGTCTTCACCACCATTGACCACATCGCCTTCATCTGCAGCAACTATCACCCCATCATTGTCGGAAGCAAAGGCCCTGACGAGTGCATCTATGTTGTCCTCTACCCACTGCGCCAGGTTGCCTCGAATGGCCTCGGGCACCGGGGGAATGGAGGCGTCGAAGTCGAAGTGGGGATCTGCATTCTGAAGATGGCTGAAGACGCGGGAGAATGCACGCCCGAGCAGGCCGTGGCTCCTCTCCTCGACAAGATGGCGAGCCCTCTCATTCTCCAGGTGCGTCACCACATCAATGAAGAATTGGAGATGGCCGGCATAGTTGGTCACGTGAGGATGAGGAGCATCCGCATCACAGATGTTTCCTAGGGCCGTGTTGGCCCTGTTCCTGAGCTCTTGGAGCATGGGGCCGTGCATGTGCTCCAGCGTCTGCCGTTGACGAATTTCTTCTCTGTTCTGCCGCGCAATGGACACGGCGTCATCGACCCTCTATTGAAGAAGAAGCAGCTCGGCACGGGTGGAGGCCAACTCAGTCTGCACCGAGACCAGGGCAGCCGTGGCGGCCTCCACGCGTTGGCCCGTTTTAGTCAGCTTGGACCTGAGGGTGGCAGTCCTGCTCGCAGCCTCGACTTCAATCAGCTCCAGCCTCTGGTTGTACCTGCGCTCAAGATCTGCGCAAGCTTACACCACACGGAGGTCGACCTCCTCTTGGACCCGAGCTTCGCGCGCGCCAACCTCATCCTCCGCCTGGGTAACCTGGCGCTCCCTCGTCTCTAACCGCTCAAGGTCAAGATTGCGCTCAGCGGCCTCCAGCGTCAGCACTTCCTCGTGCCTCCGGAGCTCCTCCTCCTCGACAGGCGTCCCCTTCAGCGATGCAAGGGCGGCCTGACACAGCTCCACCTGCTGCTCTAGGGAAGCACTCCAGGCTTGGAGCTCCCACGCGCGCTTCTCCGCGATCTCGCATCGGTGGTCGGCTTCCCGAGCCTCCTCTATAGCTCGGGAGCAGGCCTTTCGCGAGGCCGCGAGGGTTACTTAGGCCTTCATGTTATCGAGCTCGCGCTGATGACGTGCGAGGTTGACTGCCACCCCCATCTTGCGCCACTCCTCAATCAGTCGCAGGCCTTTAGCTTCAAGACACGCATCCATGTCCGCGAGCTCTCTACCAAGCTAGCCCATCGCGTCCATCGCCTTCCGGAGGAACTCTTGGCGAACGACGCTCCGCTCCCGTGCTCGCCTGAGCATGTTGTCGATGTCGTCCTCCGCCGTCGGTGCTGGCTGCGGACCCTGAAGCGGTTCGCCCCCTCTCGACGGGGGGCTGGGGGCTGATGACCCCACGATGGCCGGACGAGCTCCGCAAGGTGCCCGGATCGGTGCAGGTCCATCCCCCAAAGAAGAGCCAAGTATCAACTTCAACCATTCGCCGTCCATGATCAGAGGAGGAGCCCTGGGCAGGCTGGTCACACCCCGGGCAAGGTCACAAAGGAAAGGCGGCAACGGCACAGGCTGCAGGTTCCCAACTGGCTGGCTTGTTTCTCCGGCTGGGCCCGCATCAGAGGCAGCATGCAAGTTCGGGACGCTCAAGGCCAGCAAGGAAGGCGAGGCCGGAAGAAGTGGCTTCTTGGGAGACTCCGCAGGCTTGGCAGGAGGGACCCTGAAAAGCCACAGTCAGGAAAGGGAGCAACGGCTGAGGAATTGCAATAATGAGGTACTTACTCATCTATGGCGAAATACTTCCTATGCTTCAATGGTCGGAAGGGGCGCTCACTGCCACCCGAAGACTCCTTCCTCTTGCGGAGGGCGGCGAAGTCCACGCGGAACTGACCCAGGTGCTCAATGTGCGGGCCGGCGCGAGGCGCAGATGGAGAAGCACCCAAGCGGCCAACCTCAGGAGCGCCAAGCTGGGAGGAGCAATCAGGCACCACTTCCTGATGGCCTGCCGAGGCCTCGGGGGCTCCAGCCTAGGGAGCCGTGGGTCGCGTCCCCCCATCGACGACCGCCTCAGGGTGGGATTCACAAGCTCCGGAGGATGACGCCTTGGGAGTCCCATGCGATGTCAGCACCACAACACCAGAGCCTCCATCCCCAAGCGATGCTTGCCTCCCTGCACCCGCTCCTGAGGCAAGATCGGTGTTGGCGACAGGGAAGGGAGCCACGGCGATAGGATTCTCGCGAGGACCTGCAAGGCCAACCGGGCGCAACCCCCATTCGTCGAAGCAAGGCATCTATCACGCGAACTCAGCTCCACCCAAGCAGAGATACAAGAGGCTGCCCCCGTGTCGGATATTGCCTGGCGAGGGGTCGCCAGTCAAGACCTCAAGCACCTTTTTCAGCATTTTGAGCGCTAGCTCCGTCTTCTGGAGCCTCACGCGGTCCTGGTATCCGGTCAGGGTCCACATCGGTCGGGAGTGGCACTGGAGAGGAGCAATGCGACACTGAAGGAACTCCATCGCCACCCGAGCGCAGTCACACCGAGCTCCTCAAACTCCCAGTCGGCACCAAACGAAGGAGAGTCGGGGCCTCACGAGTCTCTCGTGGTCCCAGCCCGGATTGGGGACAACAGGCAGCGTTGGAGGCGAGAGCAGGGGGCTGGGCACTCCGACATCCACGTACAGCCACCGCGTCCGAAACTCACCTGTGGAAGGCGGGAGTCCGAAATTGATTCCCGAGGCGGCTGTCTCTGCCACGGCCTGGAAGCTCACGCACCCCGAGCATTTGTAGGATCGAAAGTATGTCTAGAGGGGGGGGGGGTGATTAGACTACTTGACCAAATAAAAGCTTATCCTTTTCCCAATTTTAGTCTTTGGCAGATTTTAGCTAACTTAGCACAAGTCAAGCAATCTTAACACACTTCAAGAAAGCATGCAAAGAGTATATGAGCAGCGGAAAGTATAGCATGCAACTTGCAAGAATGTAAAGGGAAGGGTTTGGAGAATTCAAACACAATTGGAGACACGGATGTTTTTGTCGTGGTTCCGATAGGTGGTGCTATCGTACATCCACGTTGATGGAGACTTCAACCCACGAAGGGTAACGATTGCGCGAGTCCACGAAGGGCTCCACCCACGAAGTGTCCACGAAGAAGCAACCTTGTCTATCCCACCATGGCCATCGCCCACGAAGGACTTGCCTCACTAGCGGTAGATCTTCGCGAAGTAGGCGATCTCCTTGCCCTTACAAACTCCTTGTTTCAACTCCACAATCTTGTCGGAGGCTCCCAAGTGACACCTAGCCAATCTAGGAGACACCACTCTCCAAGAAGTAACAAATGGTGTGTTGTTGATGAACTCCTTGCTCTTGTGCTTCAAATGATAGTCTCCCCAACACTCAACTCTCTCTCACAGGATTTGGATTTGGTGGAAAGAAGATTTGAGTGGAAAGCAACTTGGGGAGGCTAGAGATCAAGATTCATATGGTAGGAATGGAATATCTTGGCCTCAACACATGAGTAGGTGGTTCTCTCTCAGAAAATGCAAGTTGGAAGTGTAGGTCCATTCTGATGGCTCTGTCCACAAATGAAGAGGAGGTGGAGGGGTATATATAGCCTCCACACAAAATCTAACCGTTACACACAACTTGCCAAACTCGATGGGACCGAATTGGTAAACTTGGTCAGACCGATTCAGCAAATCTAGTGACCGTTAGGATTTTCGGTGGGACCGACATGCAACACGGCAGGACCGAATGATTAGGGTTAGGGCATAATGTAATCTCGGTGAGACCGATTACACAAACTCAGTGGGACTGATTTTGGTAATAAGCTAACCAGAGAGTTAGTCAGGTAAACTCGGTGGGACCGGTTCACTCATTTCGGTGAGACCGAAATGTTACGAAAAGGAAACAGGGAGTTTACATTGCAATCTCGGTGGGACCGATCGCTCATCTCGGTGGTACCGAAACGTTACGAAGGGAAACAGAGAGATTACAATCCCATCTCGGTAAGACCGAGATCCCTATCGGTGAGACCGATTTGCCTAGGGTTTGTGGTAGTGGCTATGACATCTGAACTCAGTGGCGCCGGATAGAAAGAATCGGTAGGGCCGAGTTTGACTTTTGGTTTAGGTCATATGTGGATATGGGAAAGTAGTTGAGGGTTTTGGAGCATATCACTAAGCACTATGAAGCAAGAACCTCATTAAGCAACACCTCATCCCTCCTTGATAGTATTGGCTTTTCCTATAGACCCAATGTGATCTTGGATCACTAAAATATAAAATGTAGAGTCTTGAGCTTCGAGCTTGAGCCAATCCTTTTGTCCATAGCATTTTGAGGGGTCCACTTTTCTCATCCATGCCATGCCATTCATTGAGCTTTTCCTGAAATATTTATCTTGGAATAATGTTAGCTCAATGAGCTATATGTTGTTAGGAATTACCAAAACCACCTAGGGATAGTTGCACTTTCAATCTCCCCCTTTTTGATAATTGATGACAACATATAGATCAAAGCTTTGACAAATGATAATAAGAGTGAAAAACATTGTCGCTTTGAGAAGTATGTGATAAGCAAGAGCTCCCCCTAAATTTGTGCATAATTTAAGATTTGCTTTGGACTGCAAATGCACAAAGAGTTAGGATCATGGGTTACTCTTCCTTGTCACATACATCTTGGTGGAGCGCTCAAAAATGATAATAATTGAATAAATGCACTCATCACCAAGCAAAGTGAATGATCATATAGAGATAAAAGGATAATGTCATCCAACAAACATTAAAGTAGCATATGATCAAACACATGATCATCCAAGTATCACACAGACATAAAGTATCTCAAATAAGCAAATAAAGTTCAACCACCAAAGCAAGAGAGAATAAAAAGCAACGCTCTCTCTCGAAGCCTATGATCTATACATTTTTCTCCCCGTTTGGCAACAAGTTACCAAAAAGTTCATAGAAAATGCATAGCACTAAATCATCTCTTAGGCTTGATCTTCAGGTGGTGGTGTAGAGATGGCTCCTTGGATGAACACTTCAGTAGATGTGGATGGAGCTGGTGGAGTAGGTGCTGGAGCTGGTTGCACTGGGGTTGTAGCTGGTGCAGATGAAGTGGTTCTGGTGTCTGTCACGGGCACTGCAGCTGATCTCTGAGCTCTAGGCACTCTGGCAAATGCCTCAGTGGTTGTCTTGCCCTTCCTCTCATGCATATCATCCCGGAGTTGCTCAACAACAGACTGGATCTCAGTTACCTTCACATCCAAGTCATACAACTTCTGCTCCATGATCCTCTCCAGGCTCTCCTGGTTTTGAGTTAGGCTAGCCAGCCCCTTCTCAATCCTCAGAGTGGATGCAATCAAGTAGCCAAGCTGATCCTGTTTGCTCTTCAAAAAGTACTGAGATGCCTCTTCCATTGTTGGCATCTTGGTAGCCTTCTCTGTCCTTACCTTCTCCTTCTTTGCTTGAGCTTACACAGAAGATGGTTCATCTTCATCCATGACCACTTGGTTGTCCTCAAAATCTGGATAGATAGGCATGTGATCCTTGTCCAACAAGTATGTGTCAGTGCCCATCTTGGAGTTAATCAGCTCCTGGATCTATGGGGCATACCCACAACTTCTCTTTTGGTCAGCAGCTGTCCTCTTGATAGTTTCAACTATAAGACTCATGACCTTGAACTTTCGTGGCACATCCAATAAGTGTAGCAGATTTATTGGATGGCCTCTGATCATGTTGTGATTATCTGACTTGGGCAAGAGAGTGTGCCTGAGGATCTAGTTGATGGTTGGCAGTCCTGACAGAAGATAATGTGCTGATCCAAACTTGTGTGTTTCAACAGCAGCATCTGGGATCTCCTTGTACATATGTGCCATAGTGTTGTGATCCATCTACTTCTTGGCATAGACATCCAAGTATCCTCTTTCTCCTTAGGTGCATTGATCAGATTAGCCCATTCTTCAATTGATGATTGGTACCTAGTACCTTCAGACATCCATACTATCCTGCCATCTGGATAGAAGTGTGCCGTGGAGTAGAATTGCATTATTAGCTCATCATTCCACTTTGTGAGTGTAACGCCCGGATAATTAGGCTACAGTAAAACTCTCCTGATGATGCCATGTCTTCTATGTTACTGTTGCTAATTAAGTGGTAGCTCAAAATCATTGCAAATTCAAAATATGAATTAGTGACAAACACCCTAAGTTTTCAAAAGTCAAAACGAAAATGTTCGGGGGTTGCCAAATATTGCACTGGTAATTATGGTGAAGCAAACACTTTTTTATAAAATGCCTAAATGCCCTAAAACTAAATAAAACAGAAAGGGAAAATAAATAAAAGAAAGAAATTACAAAAAAACAAAAAAAGGGGGGAAGCCCCCTGGACCAGACAGCCCAACCCACCCGCACGGCCACCGCCCAACCCCCCTGGCCCGCAGCCAGCCTGGCCGGCCCAGCCGGCCCAGCTCCCGCACCGCGTCCCCTTCCCCTGTTCCCCCGACCCGGGTCGGAAAAGGGCGCGTCCCAGCCGAACCCCCTCGCCGGCGACGAGACGAGGGGATAAGGTCGCCACGCCGCGCCCCCTCGGTCTCCCCTCCCCACTCGCCCCACTCTCGCCTCGGCTCACTCCCTCTCTCCTCCAGATCCACCTCGCTCTCCCCCTTGCTCCGCACCACGTCCGAGCGCTGCCATGGACCAGTCGCCGTGAATCGCGTGGCCACAGCCATCGCCTCGCCGCGCCTGCGAGTCCGTCGATGCCTCCATCGTCTTCCTCATCCACCGGAGGCCTCAGCTGGAGCGGGGGAGCCCCAAATCACCGGATCCCCTTCGCCCTCATCTCCGCCGGCTGCGTTCTTCACCAACTCCGGTGACGCCTTCTGCAGCTACTAAGCCATCCAAGGGCCATCTTGCATGCCGCACGGTGAGCTCCCCATCTCCTGGCCATCTTCGTTAGCCCCCTCGCGCCCGTAGCTGCCCCGTCGCTGTTGCCGTGAGCACGTCGCCGCGGAACGCCTCGCCGCCATGGCCATGATCTCCGTCGTGCTCGCGTGAGCACGGCATCATGTTCCTTGAGCTTTCAGGAACCCAACGTGCACACGCACACACCTCCCTGTGCCTCCTAGCGTAGTTTCCATCGACGTCCCGAGCGCGCTGTCGCCAGAGCTCGTCGCCGGCCGTGTTTCCGGCAACCATTTGGTCCAGCGCCACCGCCAAACGACGCGGAATGCCTCTGCGGTTCGAACGCAAGTTGTTGCGCGCGGTTTGGTGCTTCCTAGCGCGATCCCGATGATGTCCCGAACGATGCCGCCGCCTCCGCTCGTCGCCGGTGCCGATTCCGGCCAAGTCCGGCCATACCACCACCCCCGCTCGACGCGACATCGAGTGGCCGTTCGATTAGACCAAGCTGCGCGCCGAACGGCGCCGTGTAGCGAAATCCCGATGAGGCCCGGGTGCCCCCGCCGCGTTCTGACATCGCCGGCGGCCAAACGCCGGCCGCCGCCTACGTGGTTGGCCTGGGGCCACCCCAGAGCCACTGCCAGTGGGCCCTGCGGGTCCTAGTTGACTGGGTTGACCCAGTCAACTGCTGACGTGGAAGCTACTGCCACTGACATGCGGGCCCCATGACATAAACGAATAAAAATAAATAGATAACTTGCTAATTAATTAAATAGTTAATTAAACACTAATCTCTCACTGACTACCGGGCCCCACCCACTAATAGCCTATTTAGTTAGTTTTAAAACTCTGTTAGTACCCTTTCTATGACATGTGGGTCCCACTGGACACACCTGTCTGGTTTGACTGGTCAACCGACCAGTTGACCTGCTGACATCACTCTGATGTCATGCTTGCATCATCAGACACTGTTCTGGATAATGTTGGCTTTAGATAAATAATTAAAATCAGAAAATGATTTAAATCTTTAGAAAATCATATCTTTTAATCCGTAACTCGGATGAAAATACTTTCTACATGAAAGTTGCTCAGAACAACGAGACGAATCCGGTTACGCCGCCCGTTTGTCCGCCACACACCCCTAGCATACCGAACACATAACTTTCCCCCTCCGGTTCACCGGTCCGAAAACGCGGAACATCGGGAATACTTTCCCGGATGTTTTCCCCCTTCGTCAGTATCACCTACTACCGCAATTGGGCACACCTAGCATCGTTACTTGTCTTGTCATGCATCGATATGCATCTGTTTGCATGGTATTCATTGTTTCTTCCCCCCTCTTCTCTCCGATAGACTACGAGACCGACGCTGCTGCTGCCCAGTACGACTACGGAGTTGACGACCCCTCTCTCTTGCCAGAGCAACCAGGCAAGCCCCCCCCCTTGATCACCAGATATCGCCTATTCTCCTCTATACTGCTTGCATTAGAGTAGTGTAGCATGTTACTGCTTTTCGTTAATCCTATTCTGATGCATAGCCTGACATTGTTGCTACACCTGTTGATACCTTACCTGCAATCCTGAATACCTAGTATAGGATGCTAGTTTATCATCATTGGCCCTACATTCTTGTCAGTCTGCTTTGCTATACACTCGGGCCGTGATCACTTGGGGGGTGATCACGGGTATATAATATACATACATACATACTATACAGATCGTGACTAAAGTCGGGTCCGCTCGAAGAGTACCCGCGAGTGATTCACGGATTGGGGGCTGAAAGGACCTTTGTCCCGACGGCCCTCTGTGTGGATCTTTGTTGCGGAGCGACAGGGCAGGTTGAGACCACCTAGGTGAGAGGTGGGCCTGGCCCTGATCGGCGTCCGTGGTTGCTTCATAATAACACGCTTAACGAGATCTTGGTATTTGATTTGAGTCTGGCCATTTGGTCTATACGCACTAACCATCTACGCGGGAGTAGTTATGGGTATCCCGACGTCGTGGTATCAGCCGAAGCCTTCTTGACGTCAGCGACTGAGTGGCGCGCGCCGGATTGGAACGTAAGCCTGCACTTGTGTTAAGGGGGCTAGTTCTGCTTTCGGCCGCGTACGCAACGTGCAGGTGTGCAAAGGGCGATGGGCCCAGACCCCTGCGCCATAGGAGTTAGACCGGCGTGCTGACCTCTCTGTTGTGCCTAGGTGGGGCCGCGACGTGTTGATATTCCGAGGCCGGGCATGACCCAGGAAAGTGTGTCCGGCCAAATGGGATCAAGCGTGTTGGGTTATGTGGTGCACCCCTGCAGGGAAGTTTATCTATTTGAATAGCCGTGTCCCTTGGTAAAAGGATGACCCGGAGTTGTACCTTGACCTTATGACAACTAGAACCGGATAATTAATAAAACACACCCTTCCAAGTGCCAGATACAACCCGGTGATCGCTCTCTAACAGGGCGACGAGGAGAGGATTGCCGGGTAGGATTATGCTATGCGATGCTACTGGAGATGCTACTTGGAGATGCTACTTGGAGATGCTACTTGGAGGACTTCAATCTACTATCTTCTACATGCTGCAAGACGGAGGCGGCCAGAAGCATAGTCTTCGACAGGATTAGCTATCCCCCTCTTATTCTGGCATTCTGCAGTTCAGTCCACTGATATGGCCCTTTACACATATACACATGCATATGTAGTGTAGCTCCTTGCTTGCGAGTACTTTGGATGAGTACTCACGGTTGCTTTCTACCCCCTTTTCCCCCTTTCCTTTCTTTCTGGTTGCCGCAACTAGATGCTGGAGCCCAGGAGCCAGACGCCACCGTCGATGACGACTACTACACTGGAGGTGCCTACTACTACGTGCAGGCTGCTGCTGACGACCAGGAGTAGTTTAGGAGGATCCCAGGCAGGAGGCCTGCGCCTCTTTCGATCTGTATCCCAGTTTGTGCTAGCCTTCTTAAGGCAAACTTGTTTAACTTATGTCTGTACTCAGATATTGTTGCTTCCGCTGACTCGTCTATGATCGAGCACTTGTATTCGAGCCCTCGAGGCCCCTGGCTTGTATTATGATGCTTGTATGACTTATTTATGTTTTTAGAGTTGTGTTGTGATATCTTCCCGTGAGTCCCTGATCTTGATCGTACACGTTTGCGTGCATGATTAGTGTACGATTGAATCGGGGGCGTCACAAGTTGGTATCAGAGCCGACTGCTTGTAGGAATCCCCCTTCCACACTCCTTGGCCGAAGTCGAGTCTAGTCACTACTAAACTTTTACTAACTTGGCTGTGAGCCTTACGGGCCCACGTCGCCATTGGGTGGTACTAGGATCTTTTACTCCTCGACCTTTACTCTGGGACTCTGAACTCTCTTCTACTCGGGTTAAACGAATTTACTAACTCTAACATTAGGATCCCGTTACCACGTTCACCCCAAAGTTGGATAAGCCATAGTTATTCTGTAGGATAGTATTTTGAATAGTACCCACATTGTCATTTGACTCCATTGAAACATCTTTGTTTTCAGATGGAACCCACGAGGCAGGTCGTGCGCCACACGGCGGCCATTGGTGCCTCAGGATCACCTGCTGTGCTAGCTGAGATGATGACCTATCTAGGTTATCGCTGGCACCCTGAGTACACCGTCTATGAGGAGTACCAGGACTTTAACCAGGAGCAGTACCGTGCCATCGTCCACCTCTACTCTCGGGAGTATGACTCCACTACCGTGCTGCACACCGCTCATGGTGTTGGAGTGACCATCGAGATGGCAGTTCACGATGCTGCCTATGCTGCTCTGACACATCTTCGTGGAGAGTATCAGGCATTGGACACTTCCCCTTTCAGGCACATTTCTATCGCATCCGATGTTGGTGCGGAGGGATACTACACTGCTGCCTACTCCACCGTCACTTGAGAGCCCTTCCACCATCAGAGGCTGGTTCTGCATGCTGATGGGTTGGACCGAGCTAACCAAGCTCTTCGCCACGAGTTGTACACCACTCGTCGGCACCTTTACAGGGCTCTGACGCTGTTGCACCCCTTTGTGCTATCTAGACAGCTACCGCGTTCTGCGATCTACCCAGCCAGGACCGTGATGCCTGATGGTGTCGGTTGGCCAGAGGTGGGAGGCTACTCTCCCGCACTTGGTCCTCTTCTGCCACCTGAGCGTCGGGTTCTACACTAGAGTATCCGCGGCCCCCAGGCCGCTGACGTGGACTATCCATTGCCTCACTACCAGTTGTCGGGCTACGACTACCTCCATAGTACCTCTTGGGACTGATGTAGTCTTGCTTATTAGTATTAGTTGCATTCGCCGCGAGCCTGCGTGCCGCCTATGATGACTTAGTCTATGTACTGAACTCTGTGTACTGAACTCTATGTCCGACCCCTTTTGTAAGATATGCTGACTACTATGTAGTATCTGTCATGCTCCTTTCATTATGCATGTTTCATCATGGATGATTCTTGTTTATGCAAATTTCTCAATGCTAAACTACCCCTATTATATATTAGCAGGATGGTTAGACCAGCTGGTCGTGGTCGTGGTGGCGACTTCCCACCCCCACCTGAGTACATGGCTGGTATGATCCAATAGCTTGAGATGAATCGCCAGTTCATGGAGAATGTGATGGCTCAGTTCCCTCGCCCCAATATGAACGAGCAGCCAGCCCAAGTGACTCTGCAGGATTTCATGCGCCTCAACCCAACTGTGTACCGCAGCTCAACTCAGCCGCTGGATGCTGATGACTGGCTCCGTGACATCACCTATGAGATGGAGTCTGCTGAAGTAGCCCCTGCCCGCTATGTCACCTTTGCTTCCTTCTTTCTGAAGGGACCCGCAGCTCAATGGTGGGACAGCCACAGGCCTACTCTGCCCGTTGGGACAATCATCACCTATCCAGACTTTCAAGCTGCCTTCCGTGCCCGCTTCATTCCTCAGGGGATCATGGACAGGAACAAGCGTGAGTTCCGCAACCTCACCCAGGGCAACAAAACCGTGGAATCTTATCAGCGGGAGTTTCTGGACTTGTCCCGCTATGCTGAAGAAGACATTGCAACTGATGCACGCAGACAGGAGAAGTTCCGTGACGGCCTTCAAGCTGACATCAAGCTCGCACTTCTAGTACATGACTTTGCCGATTTTGCCACCTTGGTGAACAAGGCCATCAATGTCGAGACTGGTCTGCAGGAACACCAGAGCTCTCACAGGCGCAGCCGTGACACGGGCTCATCTTCGGGCCCGTCCTCGCAGAAGCGCGAGATATGGATTCCCAACAGCATGTACCAGCCGAATGCACCTGCCCCAAGGCAGTCTTATGCTGCACCTCATCTGCCTACTGCTCCAACTAGGCAGGCAAGGCTTCCAGCTCCGCCACCCCAAGCTCCTGTTCCCACTCCCAATAATGGCCTGTGCTACAAGTGTGGTCAACCAGGTCACCGTGCTAGGGATTGCAATCAGAATTAGAATCAGAGTCAACTGGCCCTTCCCGCCACTGGCCGTGGAAACAACCAGCCCCGCAACAACAAGGCCAAGTCTTATGGTCGTGTTCATGCCAACCACGTTGATCTGAACGAAGCCCAAGACCAGCCTGCTACTGTGATGGGTACACTCCTCATAAATTCAGTACCAGCATCCATTTTATTTGATACAGGTGCATCGCATTCATTCATGTCAGAAGATTTTGCATACAAGCACGACGTTAAATGTGAGCAGATGAACACTTCGGTAGAGGTAAAAACCCCCGCGGGACAATGTCAGACCTCCATGGTTGGCATCGACGTCCCTGTGGAAATCGAAGGGTTGGAATTTCGCGCCTCGCCCATTATCCTGAAGTCGTCTAACATTGACCTCATTCTGGGAATGGATTGGTTAAAGGCGCATACTGCTTCTATCGTTTGCGCCACTAAGACCGTCCATCTACTACACCCTTCAGATGAAATAGTTACATACCATGCTCACCTGGTGCAAAATGCCGAGGCAAGGCTCTATGCATTAAATGCATTGAACGCTGCACCACTCGAGGGCATTGAAAACATTCCCGTCGTGCGTGAATTCCTAGACGTCTTTCCTGAAGAGCTCCCATGAATTCCCCCTGCTAGAGCTGTCGAATTCGTCATCGACTTGAAACCAGGCACCACTCCTATAGCCAAGCGACCCTACAAGATGCCGCCGCATGAACTCCTCGAGCTTAAGGAGGAAATCGATAAATCTCTTCGAAGTGGTTTCATTCGCCCAAGTTGCTCTCCTTGGGGAGCACCTTCTCTCTTTGTCAAGAAGAAGGATGGGACAAACCGATTGGTCCAAGACTACCGTCCTATTAACCAAGCTACCATTCAGAACAAATATCCTCTTCCTCGGATCAATGATCTATATGATCAACTGGCTGGTTCGTCAGTGTTCTCTAAACTCGACTTGAGGTTGGGTTACCACCAGATCCATGTTCGTGAAGAAGATATCCCGAAGACCGCATTTGTGACTCGCTATGGTTCATACGAGTACACCGTTATGTCCTTTGGATTAACCAATGCCCCAGCCACCTTCTCTTGTCTGATGAACTATATATTCATGGATTACCTCGACAAGTTCGTCGTGGTTTATCTGGATGATATCCTTGTATATTCCAAGAATGAAGAAGAACATGCTGAACATCTTCGTCTTGTGCTGGAAAAGCTACGAGAGCATCAGCTATACGCCAAGTTCTCCAAATGTGAATTCTGGCTTCCCGAAGTAACCTATCTTGGACATGTCATCTCTAAGGATGGTATTGCCGTTAACCCTGAACGAGTTCAGGCTATTCTCGATTGGACTCCTCCGAAGAATGTCAAGCAAGTCAGAAGTTTTCTCGGTCTCGCCAGCTATTGCCGTCGATTCGTCGAGAACTTCTCCAAGATTGCCAGGCCCCTGACTAACCTGTTGCATAAGGGCGTCAAGTTCCAATGGACAGATAAATGTCAGGAAAGTTTCCAGGCACTCAAAGACAAGTTGACTTCTGCCCCAGTACTAGCTCCTCCTGATACTAAGAAGGACTTCGTCATTTACTGCGACGCTTGCCGTCAAGGATTAGGCTGTGTCCTAATGCAAGACCGCAAAGTTATTGCTTATGCCTCTCGGCAATTGCGCCCTCACGAAGAGAACTACCCAGTTCACGACCTCGAGCTTGCTGCTGTCATTCATGCACTGAAGCAGTGGCGACATTACCTTCTCGGTAATTGTTGCGAGATCTTCACTGACCACCAAAGTCTGAAGTATCTGTTTACTCAGCCAGACCTAAACCTCCGTCAGCAGAGATGGATGGAGATTGTTGCAGATACACCAGGCAAGGCTAATGTAATGGCTGATGCCTTGAGCCGCAAGTCTTACTGCAACCACCTCCAGATTCACAAGGTTCAGCCCTCACTTGTTGAAGAATTTCGAAAGCTGAACCTCCATATTGTTCCTCCGGGTGCGCTCGCTCCCCCTCCTAAGGAGTTTCGCAAGATGAACCTCCACGTTGTTCCCAGGGGTTCTCTCAATACCCTGGTTGCAAAACCAGATCTTGTGGACACCATCAAATGGATATAGAAATGTGACGATGAAGTCCACAAGATTAAGCGCGACCTCAAAGAAGGAAAGCCCTCATTCTTCACTGTTGCTGATGATGGCACCTTATTCTTCAAAGGTCGCCTAGTAGTTCCGAGTAAGAGGGAAAACCTGGATATGACTCAGAAGGTTATGAAAGAAGCTCATGATACGCCTCTATGTATCCATCCCGGTAGTACAAAGATGTACCAAGACATTCATCAGAGATTCTGGTGGTCTAATATGAAGCAAGATATTGCTCGATATGTTGCTGAGTGTGACGTTTGTCGTCGTATCAAAGCAGAGCATCAAAGGCCTGCTGGAACTCTGCAACCTATCTCTATTCCTGAATGGAAATGGGACCATGTTGAAATGGACTTTGTCACTGGATTCCCCAAATCACAGAAAGGTAATGACGCTATTCTTGTCGTCATTGACCGGCTTTCTAAAGTTGCGCATTTTCTGGCTGTCAAGGAAACGATCACTGCTAGTCAGCTGGAAAACCTCTACATGTCCAGAATTGTCTCGCTTCACGGTATTCCATTGGTAATCAGTTCAGACCGTGGCAGCTTATTCACTTCAAGATTCTGGGCAAGTTTCCAAGAAGCTATGGGCACTCATCTATCTTTCATCACTGCTTTTCATCCTCAGTCGCAAGGGCAGGTTGAACGTGTCAACCAAGTTCTCGAAGACATGCTTCGAGCTTGTGTTATTTCCTTCGGCAAGAAATGGGAGGAATCTCTCCCATATGCTGAGTTCTCTTATAATAATAGCTATCAAGCTAGTCTGAAGATGGCCCCCTTCGAAGTGTTATATGGATGAAAGTGCCGAACCCCTCTGAACTGGTCAGAAACTGGGGAACGTCCACTCTTCGGTCCGGATATTATCCAACATGCCGAAGAACAAGTCCGCATTATTCGCGAGAATCTCAAGACTGCTCAGTCGTGTCAGAAGAGTCAGTATGACCGTAAACATAAGGACATGGTCTATCAACCTGGCGAGAAGGCTTATCTTCGAGTCACACCAATGAAGGGTGCTCACCGCTTCGGGATCAAGGGCAAGCTAGCTCCTCGCTATATTGGCCCATTCACTATTCTCGAAAGGCGTGGAAAAGTGGCATATCAACTGGAGCTTCCGCCGAACCTTTCTCAGGTTCACGATGTGTTCCACGTGTCACAGCTCCGCCGCTGCTTCAAGGACCCAATCCGAGGAGTGGATCATGAAGTGCTCGAATTGCAACAGGACCTTTCCTATAAGGAGCATCCAGTCCGCATTCTCGACCAAGCTGAACGCCGCACGCGTCAGAAGGCGATCAAGTTCCTCAAAGTTCAGTGGTCGCACCATTCTGAAGATGAAGCCACTTGGGAACGTGAGGATCGTCTGCGTGAAGAATACCCCGCGCTGTTTTCTTCTACCTCCTAAATCTCGGGACAAGATTTCTTGTAGTGGAGGAGATTTGTAACGCCCGGATAATTAGGCTACAGTAAAACTCTCCTGATGATGCCATGTCATCTATGTTACTGTTGCTAATTAAGTGGTAGTTCAAAATCATTGCAAATTCAAAATATGAATTAGTGACAAACACCCTAAGTTTTCAAAAGTCAAAACGAAAATGTTCGGGGGTTGCCATATTGCACTGGTAATTATGGTGAAGCAAACACTTTTTTATAAAATGCCTAAATGCCCTAAAACTAAATAAAACAGAAAGGGAAAATAAATAAAAGAAAGAAATTACAAAAAAACAAAAAAGGGGGGAAGCCCCCTGGACCAGACAACCCAACCCACCCGCACGGCCACCGCCCAACCCCCCTGGCCCGCAGCCAGCCTGGCCGGCCCAGCCGGCCCAACTCCCACACCGCGTCCCCTTCCCCTGTTCCCCCGACCCGGGTCGGAACAGGGCGCGTCCCAGCCGAACCCCCTCGCCGGCGACGAGACGAGGGGATAAGGTCGCCACGCCGCGCCCCCTCGGTCTCCCCTCCCCACTCGCCCCACTCTCACCTCGGCTCACTCCCTCTCCCCTCCAGATCCACCTCGCTCTCCCCCTTGCTCCGCACCACGTCCGAGCGTTGCCATGGACCCGCCGCCATGAATCGCGCGGCCACAGCCATCGCCTCGCCGCGCCTGCGAGTCCGTCGACGCCTCCATCGTCTTCCTCATCCACCGGAGGCCTCAGCTGGAGCGGGGGAGCCCCGAATCACCGGATCCCCTTCGCCCTCATCTCCGCCGGCCGCGTTCTTCACCAACTCCGGCGACGCCTTCTGCAGCTACTAAGCCATCCAAGGGCCATCTTGCGTGCCGCACGGTGAGCTCCCCATCTCCTGGCCATCTTCGTTAGCCCCCTCGCGCACCGTAGCTGCCCCGTCGCCATTGCCGTGAGCACGTCACCGCGGAACGCCTCGCCGCCATGGCCATGATCTCCGTCGTGCTCGCGTGAGCACGGCATCGTGTTCCTTGAGCTTTCAGGAACCCAACGCGCACATGCACACACCTCCCCGTGCCTCCTAGCGTAGTTTCCATCGACGTCCCGAGCGCGCTGTCGCCAGAGCTCATCGCCGGCCGTGTTTCCGGCAACCATTTGGTCCAGCGCCACCGCCAAACGACGCGGAATGCCTCTGCGGTTCGAACGCAAGTTGTTGCGCGCGGTTTGGTGCTTCCTAGCGCGATCCCGATGATGTCCCGAACGATGCCGCCGCCTCTGCTCGTCGCCGGTGCCGATTCCGGCCAAGTCCGGCCATACCACCACCCCCGCTCGACGCGGCATCGAATGGCCGTTCGATTAGACCAAGCTGCGCGCCGAACGGCGCCGTGTAGCGAAATCCCGATGAGGCCCGGGTGCCCCCGCCGCGTTCTGACGTCGCCGGCGGCCAAACGCCGGCCGCCGCCTACGTGGTTGGCCTGGGGCCACCCCAGAGCCACTGCCAGTGGGCCCTGCGGGTCCTAGTTGACTGGGTTGACCCAGTCAACTGCTGACGTGGCAGCTACTGCCACTGACATGCGGGCCCCATGACATAAACGAATAAAAATAAATAGATAACTTGCTAATTAATTAAATAGTTAATTAAACACTAATATCTCACTGACTACCGGGCCCCACCCACTAATTAGCCTATTTAGTTAGTTTTAAAACTCTGTTAGTACCCTGTCTATGACATGTGGGTCCCACTGGACCCACCTGTCTGGTTTGACTGGTCAACCGACCAGTTGACCTGCTGACATCACTCTGATGTCATGCTTGCGTCATCAGACACTGTTCTGGATAATGTTGGCTTTAGATAAATAATTAAAATCAGAAAATGATTTAAATCTTTAGAAAATCATATCTTTTAATCCGTAACTCGGATGAAAATACTTTCTACATGAAAGTTGCTCAGAACGACGAGACGAATCCGGTTACGCCGCCCGTTCGTCCGCCACACACCCCTAGCATACCGAACACGTAACTTTCCCCCTCCGGTTCACCGGTCCGAAAACGCGGAACACCGGGAATACTTTCCCGGATGTTTTCCCCCTTCATCGGTATCACCTACTACCGCGATTGGGCACACCTAGCATCGTTACTTGTCTTGTCATGCATCGATATGCATCTGTTTGCATGGTATTCATTGTTTCTTCCCCCCTCTTCTCTCCGATAGACTACGAGACCGACGCTGCTGCTGCCCAGTACGACTACGGAGTTGACGACCCCTCTCTCTTGCCAGAGCAACCAGGCAAGCCCCCCCCCCTTGATCACCAGATATCGCCTATTCTCCTCTATACTGCTTGCATTAGAGTAGTGTAGCATGTTACTGCTTTTCGTTAATCCTATTCTGATGCATAGCCTGACATTGTTGCTACACCTGCTGATACCTTACCTGCAATCCTAAATACCTAGTATAGGATGCTAGTTTATCATCATCGGCCCTACATTCTTGTCAGTCTGCTTTGCTATACACTTGGGCCATGATCACTTGGGGGGTGATCACGGGTATATAATATACATACATACATACTATACAGATGGTGACTAAAGTCGGGTCCGCTCGAAGAGTACCCGCGAGTGATTCACGGATTTGGGGCTGAAAGGACCTTTGTCCCGACGGCCCTCTGTGTGGATCTTTGTTGCGGAGCGACAGGGCAGGTTGAGACCACCTAGGTGAGAGGTGGGCCTGGCCCTGATCGGCGTCCGTGGTTGCTTCATAATAACACGCTTAACGAGATCTTGGTATTTGATCTGAGTCTGGCCATTTGGTCTATACGCACTAACCATCTACGCGGGAGTAGTTATGGGTATCCCGACGTCGTGGTATCAGCCGAAGCCTTCTTGACGTCAGCGACTGAGTGGTGCGCGCCGGATTGGAACGTATGCCTGCACTTGTATTAAGGGGGCTAGTTCTGCTTTCGGCCGCGTACGCAACGTGCAGGTGTGCAAAGGGCGATGGGCCCAGACCCCTGCGCCATAGGAGTTAGACCGGCGTGCTGACCTCTCTGTTGTGCCTAGGTGGGGCTGCGACGTGTTGATCTTCCGAGGCCGTGCATGACCCAGGAAAGTGTGTCCGGCCAAATGGGATCAAGCGTGTTGGGTTATGTGGTGCACCCCTACAGGGAAGTTTATCTATTCGAATAGCCGTGTCCCTCGGTAAAAGGACGACCCGGAGTTGTACCTTGACCTTATGACAACTAGAACCGGATACTTAATAAAACACACCCTTCCAAGTGCTAGATACAACCCGGTGATCGCTCTCTAACAGGGCGACAAGGAGAGGATTGCCGGGTAGGATTATGCTATGCGATGCTACTGGAGATGCTACTTGGAGATGCTACTTGGAGATGCTACTTGGAGGAATTCAATCTACTCTCTTCTACATGCTGCAAGACGGAGGCCGCCAGAAGCGTAGTCTTCGACAGGATTAGCTATCCCCCTCTTATTCTGGCATTCTGCAGTTCAGTCCACTGATATGGCCCTTTACACATATACACATGCATATGTAGTGTAGCTCCTTGCTTGCGAGTACTTTGGATGAGTACTCACGGTTGCTTTCTCCCCCCTTTTCCCCCTTTCCTTTCTTTCTGGTTGCCGCAACCATATGCTGGAGCCCAGGAGCCAGACGCCACCGTCGATGGCGACTACTACACTGGAGGTGCCTACTACTACGTGCAGGCTGCTGACGACGACCAGGAGTAGTTTAGGAGGATCCCAGGCAGGAGGCCTGCGCCTCTTTCGATCTGTATCCCAGTTTGTGCTAGCCCTCTTAAGGAAAACTTGTTTAACTTATGTCTGTACTTAGATATTGTTGCTTCCGCTGACTCGTCTATGATCGAGCACTTGTATTCGAGCCCTCGAGGCCCCTGGCTTGTATTATGATGCTTGTATGACTTATTTATGTTTTTAGAGTTGTGTTGTGATATCTTCCCGTGAGTCCCTGATCTTGATCATACACGTTTGCGTGCATGATTAGTGTACGATTGAATCGAGGGCGTCACAGTGAGCTTCTTCCCAACAAAGTCTACCACTCCACAAGCACTGAAACTGTCATACACACCAGGATAGTGTTCTTCATTCTCCTTGATGTACTTCCAGTCCACCCACCTCATGTCACATACTGTTGGCTTCTTGTCCAGCAGGACTGTCTCATAGAAATCCTATTGTTCCTTTGTATGGAACCTGTAGTCCACAGCAGTTCTCCTCCTGACTACATAAGGATCAGTCAACCTCCACTGTCTGAGTCCTGCATCCTTTCTCAGCTTCATGTTCTCAGCTACAGGATGGGCATCATTATGATCTAGAATTTTTGGCTTCAATTTTCTCAAGACATGCTCTTCATCATCTTCCTCTTCAGCAACAGTTTCAGGCACTGGGGCCTTGTTCTTCTCAGCAGCAGATATGTTCTTGGTATTCCTCTTAGGTGCAGTCTTGGGCTTGGAGGCAGCCTTGGGTGCTTCTTTGGGCTTTGATGAAGCAACCCCTGACCTGATAGCATCACCCATAAGCTTCTGAGCTTTGGGTGCTGGTGTAGCAACCTCTTCTTCTTCTTCTTCTTCCTCTTCAGAGTCTCTCCTTATAGAGGGATTGCCAAGAACCTTGGCAGTAGTGGTTCTGACTCTCTTTTTCTTCTTGTCTTGGCCAACAGCTTCATCTTCTGACTCAATGGTAAACTTCATGGTTTCCCCAGTGGCAACTTTCCTAGGTTTGGAAGTGGGAATCCTTCTTGGAGGTGCCTTCTTCTGCATTCCTGGCTTAGTGGCTGCAGCTGAGCCATATTCTTTCTTGAGCACCTTCTTCTTGGAAGTGGCCTCATCCTCAATAGCCACATAGTCTTCATCCTCAGATTCTGAGGTTTTCTTCTTTCTGGCTCTGGTGGCAGCTTTGGGTAAGTTGCTTGGGGTGCTCCTGCTGCCATCATCATAGCTGCTAGAGGGACTAGTGCCCTCACTCACTTGAACCTGCTCCTCTTCCATGTTCTGGCTGTCACTGTGATCAGACATATTGCAAACACTGACTGCAGACCCTGTGAATAGATATAGATGAGATAGAGTGGATGAGCATCACAAAAAACAATGGTTTTTGCAAAAGAATGAGTCAAAAACTTAGTTTTAGTTTTCCACAGAAAGCATTCCGGATCTACCGATTTGTAAACTCGGTGATACCGAATCAGCTTTTGGAACCTAAACTAGTGAACTCGGTCAGACCGAGTCATAGTTCGGTGGCACCGAGACTGCTAGGGTTTCACAAAGTCCTGAACTCGGTCACACCGATTTGCAATTCTCGGTCAGACCAAGAATCACATGTGCAATGGCCTCAGTCGAATCGGTGGAACCGAGTTCTACAACTCGGTGGGTCCAAGATGGTTTCGCCAGAAACCTAACCCTAAATTTCCAATTCATCTCTAATCTACGGAGCGTTTTGACTAGATAAGATAGTTTCAATGGTGGAAAGATTCATGGCAAACACAATGTGCTAGGAATTAGACAGCGATAGCACAGTGATCGAGTCCATACCCTAGTTCGGCGATGAACTCGCTACGGCGGCAACGGCAGGGATGATATCCGTTGACGGCGGCGAAGACCAGCGGCAGGAGGCAGTTGGCGACGAGGAGGACGATCCGGAGACCCTAGAGGCAGAGCAGGCTAAGCGCGGGCGGAAGAGTTCAGAGAAAATTTCCAAAGTTTTGCCCGTGGGTATATATAGCCCGACCCTGTCGGTGTGACCGAGTGGAACAACTCGGTGGCACCGAGATGCATAACTGCTAACAGTTACAGCAACACGGTGTGACCGAAAAGTTCAAATTGGTTGCACCGAGATTGAAAACCTAGATCGACTTAGTGATCTCGGTATGACCGAAATGGAAGAATCGGTCAGACCGAAACACACAAAGAAGTTTTGGAAGTTTAAGTCTATGACGAATCGGGGACTCCGAGTGCTCCTCACACAGAGTGGTTTGAATCAGACTTGATCAAATTTTGTGATGTAGCATGAATAGAGTTTGAGACAAGAAAAGCATAGATAGCTAGAGAAGGTTCTTAGGCATTCTTGTCCCTCCACATGGCAAAAGAAAAAGAAACCAATCAATCAAAACAACAAGTGGATGTCCTCGAATGAGTAAAATATGCAACCAACATGCTCACACAATAAAATGGCAAATCAAATATGTGGCAAAGCATGCACAACCAATTCTAGCATCTGTCAAGCAATCGGCGATGACTAGGTCGTCTATATATGAGTATATTGACTTAGGAGTCAAATGAGAACATTTGATCATAGGTCATACTCATCATTTAAGATCAAGTGGGGTTACCACTTTTACATAATGCATTGATGTGTTCATACCATTAGAGTTGCTTTGACTCAATTCTTAGAGTAAAGCTCCCCCTAGATGTGAGATCCCCCCCTTAGAGGGATGAACTAACCTTGGGTTTTGTCAATGATGACTTCATGTAGGTGTTGAAGATGTGGATGCTCAATGTTGATGTAGATCATTTGGAGCAATCCTTTGGAGTGAGTTGCACTTTCAATACCTACACGGGTTAGTCCCACAAGGAACAAACAAGGATATCCATAGACATAGAGTGATCCACACACAAGATGATGTCTATGAAAGCATTAGGTTACCTTGTCCCTTGTCTTACCAACAAGAGGGTTTGTGACTCCTTGAACTAGTGCAAGATGTGGAAGTTGATTGCACTTGTTGTTGCCAAAATGATATGAGTGAAATATGTTGGCTGAGTCACCATCAAGAATTCTCTAGTTCTTCTTCTTCGGGATCTACACCATCTTGATGGGAATCCTTGGAGTTGTAGCCGTACTTGATGAAGTAGAACTTGATGTAGTTTTGGGAACCCACTTGACCAAGGCCTTAGGAGCTTCTTCAAATGCATCAATCTCCTCTTGAAGCTTGTCCTTGCCTTTTTGCTTGTGGTCTTGTGGTGGAAGATCATCTTGGGCTTGTGTCCCTTTGAAGGAAGTAGGATCATACTTCTCTTGTTGAGGAACAAACTTCGTCTTGGGGTATTGATCTTCTTCCCACTCAACTCCATTGGCATTGAACTTTCGTTCAAAACCAACACCTTGGTCCTTCCGGTGCCTTCCTTGCTTGCGTACAATTTCCTCAAATTGGTTACTTCCGGCAAGGCTCTTGTAAACACCTTTCTCTATAATTCCCTTCAATAAGCTATTTTCTTACTCAAGTGTAACTTGGCTTAGAGAATCATTAGTGGAATCAAGAGAACTACTGGAAGCAACAACATTGGATTTAGCATGATTATTGTTACTACTAGAGGAAGAATCCTTCTTGTTCTCGTTAATAGACTTGACTTGAGGCATGTAAGTAGATAAGAGTAAACGCTTGGCAATGTAAGAAGAACTTTTCTTACGAAGATCATCATTGATTGCCTTTAAGAACTCATGCTCTTGCTCAAGGTTGAGCTTTTCAAAGCATAACTTCTCATGAGTCCTTAAAAGTTCTCGATGATCTTCTAAGATAGTTTCATGAGCTAACTTAAGAGTGTTTAGTTCTTTAGTTAGGAGCTCAATCTTCTCCTTATCATTGTCATTCGTTTTATCTTGATTAGCATGATTAATTGACGTTTCATCATAGTATTCATCACTAGAGTTGTCAACAAGTAAATCATCATCACCTAACAAGTCATCTTCATCACTATTGAAATCAACATACTCGGGGTGTGTTACCTTTGGGCCTTTAGCCATGAAGCATCTTCCAAGTCCTTCATTTGGTGACTCAAATATGTCGTAGGAGTTGGTTGACACAAGTGCTAGACCGGCAACACCTTCATCTTGAGTATATTTGGAGTCGGAGTGATAGCTTCTCTCGGAGTGATTGTTAGAGTCGGAGTCGGATACCCATTCACCAACATGAGCTTGATGTCTTCGTTTTGTGTAGCTCCATGATGACTTGTCCTTCCTTTCCGAATCCTTGCTTCTCCAGGATGTTCTTCATTCATAACGATCATCTCTACTCCTCTCTCTTGGTGGTGATTCTTCTCTTCTACTTCTCCTTTTAGGTGATTCTTCTCTTCTTTTGTAGGGTGCCGTACACTCATTGGAATAGTGTCCGGGTCTTCCACAATTGTAGCAATTACACTCTCGACTAGAAGATCTTTTGTCATTGTAGGACCTTGACTTGGAGCTTTTCTCTTTGCTTCTACTCTTGTAGAACTTGTTGAAGTTCTTCACCATTAGACTCTGAAGGTTTGTTTCTCACTTGATGATGTGGGGGCTTCACATGAGGCTTTGTAAGCACCACTTGACTTGTTGTGAAGTTCCTCCTTATCCTTGAGTGACATCTCATGAGCAACAATCCTTCCAATGACTTCTGTTGGCTTGAGGTCTTTGTAATTGGGCATCATTTGGATCAATGTGCACACGGTATCATATTTTCCATCCAAAGCTCTTAGGATCGTCTTGATGATGAATTTGCCAGTTATCTCTTCACTTCCTAAGCCGGCAATCTCATTTGTGATAAGAGCAAGCCTAGAGTACATTTCAGCAACACCTTCACCATCCTTCATTTTGAACTTGTCAATTTGACTTTGAAGCACATCCAACTTGGATTCCTTGATGGAGTCGGTACCTTCATGCATATCAATCAAAGTATCCCAAATTTCCTTTGCATTCTCAAGACGGCTGAATTTGTTGAATTCTTCGGGGCACAATCCGTTGAAGAGGATATCACAAGCTTGAGCATTGTATTGCAGCATCTTCAACTCATCCGCGCTAGCTGCAAGGTTCGGTTCTCTCCTATCAAAGAATTCACCTTGCAAGCCAATACACACAGTAGCCCAAACAGCAGGGTTATGTCCAAGAATATGCATTTTCATCTTATGCTTCCAACTAGCAAAATTAGTACCATCGAAGTAAGGACCTCTATGGTGATAATTTCCCTTGCTAGACGCCATACTCTCCTAGGTTGTGAAACCAAGTCTATGACCACCAAAATCTATGGAAATCAAAGCAAATGGAGACCAAAGCTTTGATACCACTTGTAGGATTGAAAGTATGTCTAGAGGGGGGGGTGATTAGACTACTTGAACAAATAAATCCTTTTCCCAATTTTAGTCTTTGGAAGATTTTAGCTAACTTAGCACAAGTCCAGCAATCTTAACACAATTCAAGCAAGCATGCAAAGAGTATATGAGCAGCGGAAAGTAAAGCATGCAACTTGCAAGAATGTAAAGGGAAGGGTTTGGAGAATTCAAACGCAATTGGAGACACGGGTGTTTTTGTTGTGGTTCCGATAGGTGGTGCTACCGTACATCCATGTTGATGGAGACTTCAACCCACGAAGGGTAACGATTGCGCGAGTCCACGGAGGGCTCCACCCATGAAGTGTCCACGAAGAAGCAACCTTGTCTATCCCACCATGGCCATCGCCCACGAAGGACTTGCCTCACTAGCGGTAGATCTTCACGAAGTAGGCGATCTCCTTGCCCTTACAAACTCCTTGTTTCAACTCCACAATCTTGTCGGAGGCTCCCAAGTGACACCTAGCCAATCTAGGAGACACCACTCTCCAAGAAGTAACAAATGGTGTGTTGTTGATGAACTCCTTGCTCTTGTGCTTCAAATGATAGTCTCCCCAACACTCAACTCTCTCTCACAGGATTTGGATTTGGTGGAAAGAAGATTTGAGTGGAAAGCAACTTGGGGGAGGCTAGAGATCAAGATTCATATGGTAGGAATGGAATATCTTGTCCTCAACACATGAGTAGGTGGTTCTCTCTCAGAAAATGCAAGTTGGAAGTGTAGGTCCATTCTGATGGCTCTGTCCACAAATGAAGAGGAGGTGGAGGAGTATATATAGCCTCCACACAAAATCTAACCGTTACACACAACTTGCCAAACTCGATGGGACCGAATTGGTAAACTTGGTCAGACTGATTCAGCAAATCTAGTGACCGTTAAGATTTTCGGTGGGACCGACATGCAACACGGCAGGACCGAATGATTAGGGTTAGGGCATATAGAGATAAAAGGATAATGTCATCACCAAGCAAAGTGAATGATCATATAGAGATAAAAGGATAATGTCATCCAACAAACATTAAAGTAGCATATGATCAAACACATGATCATCCAAGTATCACACAGACATAAAGTATCTCAAATAAGCAAATAAAGTTCAACCACCAAAGCAAGAGAGAATAAAAAGCAACGCTCTCTCTCGAAGCCTATGATCTATACATTTTTCTCCCCCTTTGGCAACAAGTTACCAAAAAGTTCATAGAAAATGCATAGCACTAAATCATCTCTTAGGCTTGATCTTCAGGTGGTGGTGTAGAGATGGCTCCTTGGACGAACACTTCAGTAGATGTGGATGGAGCTGGTGGAGTAGGTGCTGGAGCTGGTTGCACTGGGGTTGTAGCTAGTGCAGATGAAGTGGTTCTGGTGTCTGTCACGGGCACTGCAGCTGATCTCTGAGCTCTAGGCACTCTGGCAAATGCCTCAGTGGTTGTCTTGCCCTTCCTCTCATGCATATCATCCCGGAGTTGCTCAACAACAGACTGGATCTCAGTTACCTTCACATCCAAGTCATACAACTTCTGCTCCATGATCCTCTCCAGGCTCTCCTGGTTTTGAGTTAGGGTAGCCAGCCCCTTCTCAATCCTCAGAGTGGATGCAATCAAGTAGCCAAGCTGATCCTGTTTGCTCTTCAAAAAGTACTGAGATGCCTCTTCCATTGTTGGCATCTTGGTAGCCTTCTCTGTCCTTGCCTTCTCCTTCTTTGCTTGAGCTTACACAGAAGATGGTTCATCTTCATCCATAACCACTTGGTTGTCCTCAAAATCTGGATAGATAGGCATGTGATCCTTGTCCAACAAGTATGTGTCAGTGCCCATCTTGGAGTTAATCAGCTCCTGGATCTATGGGGCATACCCACAACTTCTCTTTTGGTCAGCAGCTGTCCTCTTGATAGTTTCAACTATAAGACTCATGACCTTGAACTTTCGTGGCACATCCAATAAGTGTAGCAGATTTATTGGATGGCCTCTGATCATGTTGTGATCACCTGACTTGGGCAAGAGAGTGTGCCTGAGGATCTAGTTGATGGTTGGCAGTCCTGACAGAAGATAATGTGCTGATCCAAACTTGTGTGTTTCAACAACAGCATCTGGGATCTCCTTGTACATATGTGCCATAGTGTTGTGATCCATCTACTTCTTGGCATAGACATCCAAGTATCCTCTTTCTCCTTAGGTGCATTGATCAGATTAGCCCATTCTTCAATTGATGATTGGTACCTAGTACCTTCAGACATCCATACTATCCTGCCATCTGGATAGAAGTGTGCTGTGGAGTAGAATTGCATTATTAGCTCATCATTCCACTTTGTGAGCTTCTTCCCAACAAAGTCTGCCACTCCACAAGCACTGAAACTGTCATACACACCAGGATAGTGTTCTTCATTTTCCTTGATGTACTTCCAGTCCACCCACCTCATGTCACATACTGTTGGCTTCTTGTCCAGCAGCACTGTCTCATATAAATCCTATTGTTCCTTTGTATGGAACCTGTAGTCCACAGCAGTTCTCCTCCTGACTACATAAGGATCAGTCAACCTCCACTGTCTGAGTCCTGCATCCTTTCTCAGCTTCATGTTCTCAGCTACAGGATGGGCATCATTATGATCTAGAATTTTTGGCTTCAATTTTCTCAAGACATGCTCTTCATCATCTTCCTCTTCAGCAACAGTTTCAGGCACTGGGGCCTTGTTCTTCTCAGCAGCAGATATGTTCTTGGTATTCCTCTTAGGTGCAGTCTTGGGCTTGGAGGCAGCCTTGGGTGCTTCTTTGGGCTTTGATGAAGCAACCCCTGACCTGATAGCATCACCCATAAGCTTCTGAGCTTTGGGTGCTGGTGCAGCAACCTCTTCTTCTTCTTCTTCTTCTTCCTCTTCAGAGTCTCTCCTTATAGAGGGATTGCCAAGAACCTTGGCAGTAGTGGTTCTGACTCTCTTTTTCTTCTTGTCTTGGCCAACAGCTTCATCTTCTGACTCAATGGTAAACTTCATGGTTTCCCCAGTGGCAACTTTCCTAGGTTTGGAAGTGGGAATCCTTCTTGGAGGTGCCTTCTTCTGCATTCCTGGCTTAGTGGCTGCAGCTGAGCCATATTCTTTCTTGAGCACCTTCTTCTTGGAAGTGGCCTCATCCTCAATAGCCACATAGTCTTCATCCTCAGATTCTGAGGTTTTCTTCTTTCTGTCTCTGGTGGCAGCTTTGGGTAAGTTGCTTGGGGTGCTCCTGCTGCCATCATCATAGCTGCTAGAGGGACTAGTGCCCTCACTCACTTGAACCTGCTCCTCTTCCATGTTCTGGCTGTCACTGTGATCAGACATATTGCAAACACTGACTGCAGACCCTGTGAATAGATATAGATGAGATAGAGTGGATGAGCATCACAAAAAATAGTGGTTTTTGCAAAAGAATGAGTCAAAAACTTAGTTTTAGTTTTCCACAGAAAGCATTTCGGATCTACCGATTTGTAAACTCGGTGTTACCGAATCAGCTTTTGGAACCTAAACTAGTGAACTCGGAAAGACCCAGTCATAGTTCGGTGGCACCGAGACTGCTAGGGTTTCACAAAGTCCTGGACTCGGTCACACCGATTTGCAATTCTCGGTCAGACCAAGAATCACATGTGCAATGGCCTCAGCCGAATCGGTGGAACCGAGTTCTACAACTCGGTGGGTCCAAGATGGTTTCGCCGGAAACCTAACCCTAAATTTCCAATTCATCTCTAATCTACGAAGCGTTTTGACTAGATAAGATAGTTTCATGGTGGAAAGATTCATGGCAAACACAATGTGCTAGGAATCAGACAGCGATAGCACAGTGATCGAGTCCATACCCTAGTTCGGCGATGAACTCGCTACGGCGGCAACGGCAGGGATGATATCCGTTGACGGCGGCGAAGACCAGCGGCAGGAGGCAGTTGGCGACGAGGAGGACGATCCGGAGACCCTAGAGGCAGAGCAGGCTAAGCGCGGGCGGAAGAGTTCGGAGAAAATTTCCAAAGTTTTGCCCGTGGGTATATATAGCCCGACCCTGTCGGTGTGACCGAGTGGAACAACTCGGTGGCACCGAGATGCATAACTGCTAACAGTTACAGCAACACGGTGTGACCGAAAAGTTCAAATTGGTTGCACCGAGATTGAAAACCTAGATCGACTTAGTGATCTCGGTATGACCGAAATGGAAGAATCGGTCAGATCGAAACACACAAAGAAGTTTTAGAAGTTTAAGTCTATGACGAATCGGGGACTCCGAGTGCTCCTCACACAGAGTGGTTCGAATCGGACTTGATCAAATTTTGTGATGTAGCATGAATAGAGTTTGAGACAAGAAAAGCATAGATAGCTAGAGAAGGTTCTTAGGCATTCTTGTCCCTCCACATGGCAAAAGAAAAAGAAACCAATCTATCAAAACAACAAGTGGATGTCCTCGAATGAGTAAAAGAAGCAACCTTGTCTATCCCACCATGGCCATCGCCCACGAAGGACTTGCCTCACTAGCGGTAGATCTTCACGAAGTAGGCGATCTCCTTGCCCTTACAAACTCCTTGTTTCAACTCCACAATCTTGTCGGATGCTCCCAAGTGACACCTAGCCAATCTAGGAGACACCACTCTCCAAGAAGTAACAAATGGTGTGTTGTTGATGAACTCCTTGCTCTTGTGCTTCAAATGATAGTCTCCCCAACACTCAACTCTCTCTCACAGGATTTGGATTTGGTGGAAAGAAGATTTGAGTGGAAAGCAACTTGGGGAAGGCTAGAGATCAAGATTCATATGGTAGGAATGGAATATCTTGGCCTCAACACATGAGTAGGTGGTTCTCTCTCAGAAAATGCAAGTTGGAAGTGTAGGTTCATTCTGATGGCTCTCTCCACAAATGAAGAGGAGGTGGAGGGGTATATATAGCCTCCACACAGAATCTAACCGTTACGCACAACTTTCCAAACTCGGTGGGACCAAATTGGTAAACTCGGTTAGACCGATTCAGCAAATCTAGCGACCGTTAGGATTTTCGGTGGGACCAACATGCAACTCGGTAGGACCGATATGATTAGGGTTAGGGCATAACGTAATCTCGATGAGACCGATTCACAAACTCGGTGGGACCGATTTTGGTAATAAGCTAACCAGAGAGTTGGTCAGGTAAACTCGGTGGGACCGGTTCGCTCATTTTGGTGAGACCGAAATGTTACGAAAAGGAAACAGGGAGTTTACATTGCAATGTCGGTTGGACCTATCGCTCATCTCGGTGGTACCAAAACGTTACGAAAGGAAACAGAGAGATTACAATCCCATCGGTGAGACTGAGATCCCTATCGGTAAGACCGATTTGCCTAGGGTTTGTGGCAGTGGCTATGACATCTGAACTCGGTGGCGTCGGATAGAAAGAATCGGTAGGGCCGAGTTTGACTTTTGGTTTAGGTCATATGTGGATATGGGAAAGTAGTTGAGGGTTTTGGAGCATACCACTAAGCACTATGAAGCAAGAACCTCATTAAGCAACACCTCATCCCTCCTTGATAGTATTGGATTTTCCTATAGACTCAATGTGATCTTGGATCACTAAAATATAAAATGTAGAGTCTTGAGCTTTGAGCTTGAGCCAATCCTTTTGTCCTTAGCATTTTGAGGGGTCCACTTTTATCATCCATGCCATGCCATTCATTGAGATTTTCCTGAAATATTTATCTTGGAATAATGTTAGCTCAATGAGCTATATGTTGTTAGGAATTACCAAAACCACCTAGGGATAGTTGCACTTTCAGCATTGCAAGGGGTCGGTCAGGCGCAATGAAAAGAAGTGGCGCAGGAGGGCGACGGAAGGAGCAATGCCCACCATGGCTTCGCAAAAAAAGGCGAAGACGGTGAGGAGGGTAATGGATTGAGGATCAAGATGCATAATATGGATCTGATTATGGGTGAGCACCGCATTGAAGAAAGCAGAGAAAGGGGGAACCAAGCTAGCCCACAGGGCTTCAACGAAGAATCGAACCTCCGTGATGGTCCTGTCGACGGAGGCATGAGATGCAAGCCAAGCCATCGTCTTTCTGCACTCGTTGAAGCTGGAGGCGAGCGCAGGGTAGACTTTGCCCAAAGCCTCCAGATTGAGCACCAGCGACCGGCCGACGGCAGGCTCGATTGCCGGAGGCGAACTGGACGAAGACAAAGGTTTCTTCCCTTTCTCCTTGCTAGTCGGCGCCATGGCGAGGGAAAGGGCAGAGCTCAAACCAGATTGGAAGCGGAACAAAGGCTTGGAGAAGAAAGGGGAACAGGAAGCACGCGGGCAGCGGAGAGGAAATAACTGTGTAAAGCTTCGTGGCCTCCTAGCCAGGCGGATATTGGGGGAGCGTGGGGAAGCGGAGACGCCCACGTCCAGTCAGTCACCATGCCTCGACCAAGGCCGCTTGCTTTTGGGGCCCGCGGTGCTCCGCACTTGCCCTTTCGCTTCGCTGCTAAGCCAAGTCCGAGCGCGCCTTGGTCCTGGGGGCTACTGTCGGCGTTCTGGGAACGGGGGTCCCCAGACTTTCCTGCCTGCGGCCTGCAGCGTGGCTCAGTAGTGGCCCAGTATGGCCCATCTTCATCAACCCAAGTTGAAGACCCTCGCAAGGGGCCAAGCCTCGCGGGGCAGATGATACAAGGCCTCCTCAAGGGCGGCCTCACCAGGCAGGCTCGCGAGGAGGCGGAGAGATCAAGGCAAGGGGTACCTCGCGAGGTGCTCATGACGCAAGCCATGACGATCAAGACCAGGCAGGCGCCAGGCGGGCGCCAGCCTGCGCAGCGTCCTCGTTTCCTCTTTGGTGCAAAGGGGGCAAGCGTGGGCGCGGAGTACCGAGGAATCAGGAAAAGGTTTCCATATCGGTGCAATGAGACCAAGACTAGCAGAGCGGCAGGACGGAGGTCACCATGGAGCCCAAGACGGCGTCATCGCCAGTTCCTTCGGCAGTTGAAGACCACCTTTAGTCAGGATAGCTTGTACTAGCTGTCCCCTTTCAAAACGGCCGTTGTTGGCTCCCTTCCCGCTCATATTTGGGAAGAGGACCAGGGCCTCTATAAATAGGGCTATCCACCACAGTAGAAGGGGATGGGACCCGAATCTAGCTGATACACACACCACCACCACAAGAACACCTCTCCTCGCGAGGCCGTTCTTCCTCTATACTATTCATCATTAGCCCAAGAGGCAATCCACCACACCACACACAGGAGTAGGGTATTACACCACAACGGTGGCCCGAACCTGTATAAATCTTGTGTCTCTTGTGTTGTTCATCGTCCTAGCTTAGAATCACAGCGAGGTTGTGGGCGTGTTTTGGTATGGAGAAGATCTTCATGCGCACCCCAGAGTTCAAACCTTAAGGGTTTTGCCAGAACCCGATATCCGACAAAGGTTCCTCTAGCTCTCGGAAAACTGAGCGAGGTGGTGGCTGATCAAATAAACTGTTTAGATCAAAGTGCATATTGTGCCCTTCTAAATGTCCCAGTATTTTTTTGAATGCTTCCCATAAGATTGCAACTTTGCCTGCATGATCAGTCACTTCCACTTGATCCTCATTGTGTAGCATTGCTATCTTGTTGTGCCTATAACTGGTGGAAGCTTTAGCATGAATTTCTTTTGTGTTCTCGTCACCAAATTTAGCTCCCTTAATTTTTCCTCTTTGTTTCCAATAGGTTTTCCAATTGTTCAATACTATCAAGAAATATTCTTTGAGCACTGTTCTATAGTTCCATTCATATTGACTGAGGCTTCTGTACTCATCAATGAGACCATGATACGTCTCTAATGTATATATAATTTTTTATTGTTATGTGCTATTATATTATCATTCTCGGATGTTTTACAGTCATTTTATAGCAACTTTATATCATTTTTTGGACTAACCTATTGACATAGTGCCAAGTGTCAGTTGTTGTTTTTTGCTTTTTTTTTCTTCACAGAAAATCAATATCAAACGGAGTCCAAATGCAGCGAAACTTTTCAGAGATTTTTTTTTGGACCAGAAGACACATGACGGGCCAAGGAAGTACCAGAGGGGGCCCCGAGCGGAGCACAACCCACCTGGGCGCGCTTGGGAGCCCAGGTGCGCCCTGGTGGGTTGTGCCCACCTCGGCCGCCTCCTGCACAGCCTCTTTGGTCTCTATATACCCCGAAAATCCAAAAACTCTAGATGGCTTCCTCTCTCTCTCTCTCTCTCTCTCTCTCTCTCTCTTGATTCTCAATACAATGGTCTCTTGGAGATCTATTTGATGTAACTCTTTTTGCGGTGTGTTTGTTGGGATCTGGTGAACTTTGAGTTTATGATCAGATCTATTTTATCCATGAAATTTATTTGAGTTTTGGTCTCTTATATGCATGATTTCTTATAGCCTCATATTTCTTCTTTGAATCTTTGGTTTGGTTAGCCCGACTAGATCGATTTTTCTTGCCATGGGAAGAGGTGCTTTGTGATAGATTCGATCTTACGGTGCTCAATCCTAGTGACAGAAGGGAACATGACATGTATGTATCGTCGCTATTAAGGATAACAAGATGGGGTCTATTCCTACATGAATAGATCTTGTGTACATCAAGTCATCGTTCTTATTGCATTACTCAGTTTTTCCATGAACTTAATACACTAGATACATGCTGGATAACGGTCGATGTGTGGAGTAATAGTAGTAGATGCAGGCAGGAGTCGGTCTACTAATCTTGGACATGATGCCTATATAATGATCATTGCCTGGATATCGTCATGATTATTTGAAGTTCTATCATTTGCCCAATAGTAATTTGTTTACCCGTCGTATGCTATTTTTCTCGAGAGAAGCCACTAGTGAAATATACGGCCCCGGGTCTATTCTCTATCATATTTTCCTTAGAGATCTATTTTTATATGCTTTTATTTCTAGATCTATTAATCCCAAAACCCAAAAATACCTTGCTGCATTTTTATTTATTTATTTTATTTTGCGTTTCTGCGAGATCTGTTTATTCAATCTACTACAAATTTATCTATCATTTTACCCGGGAGGGATTGACAACCCCTCTTACACGTTTGGTTACAAGTATTTGTTCTTTGTGTGCAGGTACCGTTTACATAGTGTTGCGTGGTTGTCCTACTGGTTCGATAACCTTGGTCTCATCACTGAGGGAAATACCTACCGTAGATGTGCTGCCTCATCCCTCCTCTTTGGGGGAAATACCGACGTAGTTCAAGCCGCATCAAAAGGAATTTCTAGCGCCGTTGCCGGGGAGAGATTATCAACATCTATCAGGTTCCTAATCACAAATCTAATCTCCTTCTAATTTACATTATTTGCCATTTGCCTCTTGTTTTCATCTCCCGCACTTCACAAAATTTGCCGTTTTATTCGCCCTCTTTATTGTTCGCCGTTTCTCGCAGATCTCTTATTCGCTTGAATTTGTCATTATGAGTAACTTTGGTATGGCAGAAATAGATGATGGACTAACTCCTAAAATTGGACGATCTGGCAATCTGGATGCTAAAACTTTTGTTTTGGGGCCAGGGAATGTTATGGGGAAAGAACATATCCAAGAATTTTTCAATTGTGTGGAAATTTAAGTCTTGACGATGCTCCTATAGGACTAAAACTTACGAGGAAGCTATTTCAGCACTAGTTATGAAACTTGAAAATAAATTTATCCATACCCATCCTACCTTGCAAAGATTGTTTTATGAGTTACCCATTATAAAGAATCCCAAAGCTAAAAAGTCGGCCACCCTTGTTCTTATGAATGAATTTGATTACATAATATGAGAAGCTATGGAAATTTTTGATTTCTATGGTATGAATCAAGAAAAACCAATGATAGATGAGATTATTTATAATAGTGATTATGTGCTAAGACATTTGCTTGGGGATAATCGAATCTTTGATTAGAATCTCAAAAAGGAAGTCCCTGTTTTAGATATAGTCCAACAAGTTTACAATGATGTTAATCAACACATTTCTTGGATTGTTGCCAGAAATCAAAGAGGATATGATGATAAGCAACTTGATTGTGCTAAAGTTTCTATGGATAATATGTTCTATGTTGTTTTTTCAAAGCCTCCTAATAAAAGCACCTCTGAGGTAAATGAAACAAAAGATGACAACACTTAGATCTATGCTCTATGCCCAGGTAGGGGCATAAAACGATAGCGCTTGTTGGGAGGCAACCCAATGAATAAAATTTATTTTTGTCTTTTTCTTACTGTTCTTGAGTGTTTGCACAATTATGCTACTATTATGATTGTGTTTTTTATGTTTTAATTAGTGTGTGTGCCAAGCAAAGCCTTTGGGAACTTGTTGGGTGATAGTTGATTTGATCTTGTTGGAAAAAAGAAACTCTTGCGTCCAATAAAATAATTTTCAAAAATCACAGAAGCAACGAAAGATTCTGAATTTTTTACAGAAGGTTGATATACAAAGTTCCTACATCTTCCTAATGTTTCAGAATTTTTGGAGTTACAGAAGTATGTGTAGTTTTCAGATTGCTATAGACTATTTTGTTTTCGATAGATCATGTTTTCTTTGCGTTGTGTGCTTATTTTAATGATTCTGTGGACTTTATCGGGGGGTATAAGCCATATAAAAGTTGGAATAAAGTAGATATAATGCAAAAATAAAATATGGATGGGTTTGCAACAGTACCTAGAGTAGTGATTTGCTTTGTTATACTAACGGATCTCATGAAGGTTTTGTTGAGTTTTGTGTGATTGAAGTTTTCAAGTTTTGGGTGAGATCACGATGGATGAAGGAATAAGGAGTAAGAAGAGCCTAAGCTTGCGGATACCCATGACACCCCAAGATATTATCCAAAGAGAAGCAAGCAACTAAGCTTGTGGATGCCCTCAAGTGGCATCCCCTCTTTCTTCTAACGACCATCGGTATTTTACTTGGAGCTATATTTTTATTCGTGACATATCATGAGTTTTTCTTGGAGCGTCTTGTATTATATGAGTATTGTTTTGCTTTTTATTTTGTGTCATCTATTCTTGTTGGACACACTTATTTGGGAGAGCCAAAATTATGCTATGATTTGTTAGAATTGCTCTTTGTGCTTCACTTAATTTTTTTTGAGCTATGGAATTGCTCTAGTGCTTCACTTATATCTTTTTAAGCATGGTGTGCTTTAGTATTTTTGAAGAAATGCTCTCATGCTTAACTTAGATTGATTTGAGAGTTAGTAATTTTTTTAAGAAATTCTCTCATGCTTCACTTAAATTACTTTGAGAGAAGAAAATTTTTATGCTTATGTTCTTCACTTAGATTTGTTTGAGCTATCAAAAGCAACATATGAAATTAGTCCCAAAGTGATAGATATTCAAGAAAGATATAATAAACATTCATGAAGATCATTGGAAAAAATAAACTTGATTCTTTGTAATAGTTTTGTGATATGATGATATAATATGTGAGTCATGTTGATGAGTAATTATGCTTTAGTAAGAATATTGGTATTAAGGTTTGTGATTCTCTATGCAAGCACGGAAGTCAATAGTTATGCAATGAAATTACATCCTACTTGTGGTGCATTATTCGGTGTTAGTTATGCTTAATGCTCGCTTATGAGATTTTTGGTTTCTTGGTTGGATGCTTCTCAATCTTTTGCTAGCCTTCACTTGTACTAAGTGGGATTACTACTTGTGCATCCAAAATCCTTAAACCCAGTTTTTGCCATATGAGTCCATTATACCTACCTATATGCGGTATTTTCCGTGCCGTTCTAAGAAAATTTGTATGTGCCATCTCTAATCTTCAAAATAAATTTCCTTTTTGTGTTCTCGTACCGCTCATGAAACGGTAGGGGGTTGCTAATATTTTTCCATGCTAGATGTGTTATTCTCAAGATGAGTGTTTATTCACTTGTCATTGCACGATAGTACAACAAGGTATTAGGGATGCCCAGTCACGAAATGAAAAATGAATTTACTTTATGTTTTCAAATAATAAATTCCTTGAAAGAGTTGGTATGGATGGTACCCATGGATTCGGTTAGCCGTGGAATGTGAAAGTATGGTGGAAAAAGGAATAAACTTTATTTCCTGTTTGGGAAGCACCTCCGATATATCTAGCATGTAAAGTATTGGGAACTACTCGATCATTTTCATTGACAGGAAAGGCATGCCACCCAAAATGTTTTATCTCTATCTTTTTCCTCTTTGAGCTCTGGCACCTCTACAAATCCCTACTTCCCTCTGTGAAGGGCCTTTCTATTTACTTTATGAAATTTTTATTTTGAGTCTCCATCTTCTCTTATAAAGCACCAACTAAGGGGAACTATGATTGTACTTGAGCATTGGGTGTAGCTAATGTGCGAGTGTGTTTTATGAATGGATCAATGATTAAGCATAATGGGCTAGGGATAACTTGCTTTAGTGTTGATATTTTGAAAGACATGGTTGCTTGTTGATATGCTTGAGTATTGAAATCTTCATGTCAAAACTAGACTATTGCTTTGAATCATATAAAAGCCCAAATGTCCATGCTACAAAAGAAAAGAATATGTCATGAACATGATAGGCAGCATTCCACATCAAAAATTCTGTTTTTATCATTTACCTACTCGAGGACGAGTAGGAATTAAGCTTGGGGATGCTGATACGTCTCCAACGTATCTATAATTTTTGATTGTTCCATGATGTTATATTGTTGTTCTTGGATGTTTTACAATCATTTTATAGCAACTTTATATCATTTTTTGGGACTAACCTGTTGACATAGTGCCCAATGCCAGTTGCTGTTTTTTGCTTGTTTTTTACTTTGCAGAAAATCAATACCAAACGGAGTCCAAACGCAGCGCAACTTTTTGGAGATTTTTTTGGACCAGAAGACACACGATGGGCCAAGGAAATACCAGAGCGGGGCTCCGAGGGGAGCACAACCCACATGGGCGCTGGTGGGTTGTGCCCACCTTAGCCGCCTCCCGCACCACCTCTTTGCTCTATAAATACCCCGAAAATCCAAAAACCCTAGGAGAGTCGATGAAACACAATTCCAGCCACCGCAAGTTCCAGAAACCACAAATCCAGTCTAGACACCATCACGGAGGTGTTCATCTTCTCATTGGTGCCTCTTCGATGATGCGTGAGTAGTTCATTGTAGACCTACGGGTCTGTAGTTAGTAGATAGATGGATTGCTCTCTCTCTCTCTCTCTCTCTCTCTCTCTCTCTCTCTCTTGATTCTCAATACAATGGTCTCTTGGACATCTATTTGATGTAACTCTTTTTGCAGTGTGTTTGTTGGGATCCGATGAACTTTGAGTTTATGATCAGATCTATTTTGTCCATGAAAGTTATTTGAGTTTTGATATATTCTATGCATGATTGCTTATAGCATCGTATTTCTTCTTCGAATATTTCATTTAGTTAGGCCGACTAGATCAATTTTTCTTGCCATGGGAAGAGGTGCTTTGTGATGGGTTCGATCTTACGGTGCTTAATCCCAGACAGAAGGGGACATGACAAGTATGTATCGTTCCTATTAAGGATAACAAGATGGAATCTATTCCTAAATGAATAGATCTTGTCTACATCATGTCATCATTCTTATTGCATTACTCCATTTTTCCATGAACATAATACACTCGATGTATGCTGGATAACGGTCGATGTGTGGAGTAATAGTAGTAGATGCAGGCAGGAGTCAGTCTATTAATCTTGGTCATGATGCCAATATAATGATCATTGCCTGGATATCGTCATGATTATTTGAAGTTCTATCAATTTCCCAACAGTAATTTCTTTACCCGTCGTATGCTATTTTTCTCGTCTATTCTCTATCATATTTGCATTCGAGATCTATTTTTATTTGATTTTATTTTAAGATCTATTAATCCAAAAGCCCTACAATACCTTGCTGCAATTTTTTGTTATTTATTTTATATCGCGTTTCCGCGAGATCTATTTATCCAAACTACTACAAATTTATCTATATTTTCACCCGGGAGGGATTGGCAACCCCTCTTACATGTCGGGTTGCAAGTATTTGTTCTTTGTGTGCAGGTATCGTTTACATAGTGTTGCGTGGTTCTCCTATTGGTCCGATAACCTTGGTCTCATCACTGAGGGAAATACCTACCGTAGCCGTGCTGCATCATCCCTTCATTGGGGAAATACCGACGTAGTTCAAGCCGCATCCACTACAAAAAAATACACTTCCGTGATGATACGTGTTTGTCACAGTAGGTCGCGTTTTTTGTCATGCATGTACATCCATGACGATTTTATGACAAAATCAAGATAGTCATACCTGTGCTGTCGTAGAAGTGTTCCATGACATTACCAAAATTATCATCACGGAAGTGTCCACTTCCATGACAATAAATCACGCGTCACAGAAGTGCTTTCGTCAAGGGTGACCGACACGTGGCATCCACCATAACGGAACGCCGTTAAGCTATCGGGTCTGGTTTTGGATCCGATAACCCGTTAACAGCCCGGACCAATGGTGATTTTCCACGTGTAAAATCATCATTGGCCGCAGGAAACAAGTGTTGCCTCACCGTTGGGACAGATGTCATCCACTCATTGGACAGGAGGCTCCTATGATAGGTCCACACGTGGCACGGTCCAACAGTGGCCCATTACGGTGAAAAAGGCGGCCCAGTAAAAATTAGCAGGCCGGCCCATGTAAGGCCTACTTGTGTCAGGTACATTTAAGCCCACGGCCCATACGGGATGTGCCAATTTGGCCCATCAACGACCCATTAAAGATTTGACACCATTGCAGCCCATCGTTAGTTCGAGACCGTTAATAGCCCGCTATATATTTGGGCTCAATATCGGCCCGATGAGATTTCGGCCTGTTAACGGCCCATTCAATGGATGGTCCAATTTTCAGGATGTACATCTTTCGGCCTTTTAGCGACCCATTTAAATGTTGGGCTAACTTCGGGCCCGGTGTGTCTTTCAGCCTGTTGACGGCCCATAAATCTGATGGGCCATTTGTAGTCGGACCTGAGTTTCGACCTTTTAGCGGCCCATTTAAATGTTGGGCCAATTTCTGGCACGGTGTCACTTTCAGCCTGTTGACGGCCCATAAATCAGTTGGGCCATTTGTAGTCGGACATGAGTTTTGGCCTTTTAGCGACCCATTTAAGTGTTGGGCCAATTCCCGGCCCTGTGTGCCTTTCGGCCTGTTAACGGACCATATATGAGTTGGGCCATTTGTAGTTGGACCTTAGTTTTGGCCCTTTAACGGCCCATGCCCTTCATGGTCCAATACCAGCCCGGTTTCTCTTTTGGCCCGCTAAAGGCCCACAACACAGTTGGGCCATTTACAATACGACCTGACTTTCAGCCTCTTAGCGGCCCATGCTCTTCGTGGTCCAGTACAAGCCCGCTGTCTCTTTTGGCCTGCTAAAGGCCTACAGTATAGTTGGGCCATATGTAGCTCAAACTTAGTAACGGCCTGTTAACGACCCGTGAAATAAATTGGGCCGACCTGTTGCCCGCTTCGATGTCGGCCTGTTAACAACCCGGGAGGTAAGAGGGCTGACCATTAACTTTCGGCCTAGTAACGGCCCATTAACTTAATGGGACCACTAAAGTTCGTACATGTCTTTAGGCCAAATTAGATAATTTGAGCCCATTACGACGAGCAATTATGCACAGGACCAAATCCGATTAAGCAAAGGTGTGTCATACAGGGAATAACGTTGCACATCCAGCATATATTATAGGAAGTTACATCCACTGGGCAATCAAAGATTGATGCCAGTGCAAATAAATGAGCAGAACCTAACCATCTACAACGTCACAATCTGCAACCTCAGCACAGATGACGCCCATAAGCATGTGGGCAAGTTCTTGCTGCTTTGCTACACTGTCTCTGAAAACATATATCAGTTGTTGTGTCGCACGACTCTGCAGCTCTGATTCATCCACCATTTCCATCATTGCTTCAACCATTAATTGGTTCACAAACATACATTTATTCCGTTGCATTCGAGACAGAGGATACTGAATAGATTCAGATGGCAATTTTGGCAGGCTTGTATTATTGATAGTGGAGAGTGTCTTGACCACTGCATCATAACATAAATTAGGACAGAAACCAAACAGATTAATCATGAGTTATTGCCATATTACCTGGCCTAGATTTACTGGAAAGAAACAATGGGGTTGCCTTGCTATTTTCAGAGTTTGTCTTCTTATCTTCAGCAGCCTGCACAAAATTAACACACTAGCATTGCTATCATTGGCCAAGTCAGATAATAGGAAAGCAACATTGACGAAATGAAGTTTGGGCAACTAGCCTACACCAAATTAACACAATATGGCACAGCTATCATCAGCCAGGTAAGGTAATATGAAAGCAACATTGACACAATGAATGAATGGGCAACCATAGAAGCACTACAATTCAGTAATGTGTGTGATATGAGATAGTACACTCATGCAGCTCAGTACGCAAAACTACCAGGCAGTTTTCCTTACAAAAATCAACATTGTGGCCTTTAATCATACATTTTGCTACAACTAAATTTAGATCAGATAAAGGTTGGATTCATGCCGATTAACAAAATACATGCTGATGTAAAAATATAGTGATATACAACAGGTACTTACATCTGCATTGGAGCACAGAGAATTCCTGCAAGAATCTTTCCTCACATACAATACCAGTGCAAAAATTCTTCTATCTGTTAAGCTTATTTTCTAAAAGAGAGATGGATAAGAAACATGTAGAAAATATGATCGGCATTATAAAATTTCATGATGCAAGGATACGCACACGCTTCTTAGAATGGATTTAACATATTTTTGCTAGACTGGAGCGGAGTAGTTCTTTGGCCACTAGAGTCTGCTTATTATCAGTAAGAGTTGGGTTTCTCTGTGCTGGAGCAGTATCTATAAAAACTGGAGTTGGTTTATTATCTCCTGGCGTTTGGATCTTTTGCAAAGGCCTTGTTTGTCACCCTTCGGATTCTAACATAGTCATCTTCCCCTTGCATGCCTTGTATAGATGAATGGTGCTTTAATTATAAAACATGCTACAGCAGAGAGATGGAATATGTACTTAAGAGTAGAAAGGCATGACATATTGACATGTATTCCCTCCATCCAGAAAAAATGGATGGGTCTAGGCGTATTTCAGTTCTAGATACATCCTTTTTTATCCATTTCGGAAACATGTAATCCGGACGGTGGGAGTATGGTGTAAGAGCTAGGGATACAACAGGACAGCACGGCAAAAAAACACTAGTTGAATGTAAAACTGTATGCTAGCGGAATACATATAGAAATAACTAAGGCAACATACACGTGTATGATTGGGAAACTAAGATGGCATTGCAACAGAGCACTAGAACAACACTTCAATGTAAAAAACATGGTATGGTAGACAGATGAAGTACATACTGATGAATAACAATGTATAAGATATTCAGAAGCATGATGTCCAAATTAAGCAGATGTCATTGCGATAGAGTAGAATGACAGTACTTGAATTTGAAAACATGTTATCATGAATGGAATAGGTACTGAAAAATAGGAAGGCATGACATATTTACATGCATGATCAGCATGCTAAGCACATGGCATTGTAACAGAGTAGAGACACTCCAGGACATTATATGCATGTTGCACCCATATCACAGGCCAAGTTAGAGCAAGGACCTTGTGGAGTGAAGAGGATTCATCATCTTTCTGCAAGTCTTCTGAAGAACTGCCTTTACATGTTCCATCATATTGGGTATCATTGACATCAAGTTTACATTGCTCCATGAGGTTCTTGTGGATATATCAGTGTGTGCAATTATATCTGACATGCATGGAAGACAACTAGTAGTTAGATTTATGTAATGTGTGCCTATAGGAGACGACATAAATAGTAGGACTGGGGTTAACTAACAGCAACAGGTCTCACAAACTAAAAGGAGAACACAGATGAAAGCTACAGAATATGTATCATTTGTACTCGAGATTAACTAGATGGCACACAAAAGTATTAAAGAACAACATAGGTAATACTAGAAGTGGTATAATACTATAATCACCAGCCTGTGGGATAGCATTGGCTGATTGATGATAACTATGGAATAGCGTTACCTAAAGAACAAGTATCTTAGCTGAACTATGGAACATCGTTAACTCCTGAACAAGACCCGTAAGAGATCAGCATGAATATACAGTGAAATGTGATGATCTATTTTCCATGCTTAGATGAATAACAAAGCCATAAATGTTGCACACAAGTAAGATGAGGGTAGAACCTATCTGGCTGCCATCCATAGGAGTGAGCATCATGTGCTGACTTGTCGATGGCCCTGCAGTTGTTGTGGCTATCCATGTCGGGCACGCGCATTCAATGCAGGGAACTGTTGAGTGGGGACTATAGCTCCCTTCTAGTGTATGCTTCCCTTGTTGGAGCAACTTCGGTGAATCGGAAGACGGTGTGTCTGAAGATGCAGATAACGCATAATGTTAAGAATGACATATCTCTTTGATCTGAAGAAATACACTAAGAGATCAACAGCAAGGTACGAGAGTGGTCACACGTCTGTTGACTGAAGACTAAATTGGGGACACACGATTTTATTTTATTTTGGTACTGTCCGATCTACGCCGGATGGCTTGATGGCCGTCTTGTGCCTCCCGGCTGACACTGTTCGGAATCTTCCCCAAAGAGCCAGCGACCAATGGCAGAGCAGCCTGCCTCCGCCATTCGTGGCCCCGACCAAAACCCTGCTCCCCGCCCCACCGCACTGCCGTGGTTGCGCCGCCCCCGGGCCAATCCACAAAGACTCCCCGACATCCAGATCCGGTGGCGGCAGTACCTTCAACCCACACAACTCTAAAAGATAGCCATCTAAGCGTTGCTTCCGCGGCGAACTTACGGCCCCGCACCCTTACGTTAGACACCAGCCAACCGGCAGCCTAGGAGCTCCGCCGCCTCGAGGGGTGCTGCTTCCCATTGGGAATCGATTTGCCCAGAATAAAAATTCATACAACTGACGCCTAAATAAAGTGATTTGAGATGAGGGTGCGACCTATCTGGCGGCATGGTGAAGTAGGCAGGTCCAACTGCTGAGTCGGTGAGGCCAGCGCGGTTGCAGTGGCGATCGACGGCAGGGAAACAGCGATGCCACGACGGTCGACGGCTACGGGGAAGCAGCGCCGGGACTCTGGACGGATCCGAAGTTGGATCCACTTCGGCGCCGTGAACAACGGCGGGGGTGAATCGGCTCCAGTACGGTTCACCTGGTCGTCGTCAAGGCAGCTCCAGCAGCACGGAGTAAGAGGCACACGGTCCAGTGCACGACGGCAAATGGACAGCGTCTCCGGCATTAGGAAGGAGGGCGGCTGTGAAATTGGTGTGGTGGGGGGCGCCATGGAGGAGGGGCTGAGGTTTCTCGGCTCAGGAGAAGGGAGCTTCCCGGGGAGAAGGTGATTTGGCGCCCACGAGGTATGAATGGGGGGCGGGGGAGGGGAGAATTGGGAGGGGAGTGGAACCATGTCTTACGGACGCATTTGTCTGAAATGTGAGGGGGAGTTACAGTTCTACCCCTGCCTTTAGGCCTCTCGGCTTGGGTCTATGTACTGAGGGTCCGGGATAGTAGAGTAACTTTGCTTCTCCCCAAATAGTGGGCGGGAGCGATTTCGGGCGAGGAGGGCGTGTTTTGAAATATAGTGGGCGCGAGCGATTTCGGGCGAGGAGAGCATGTTTTGAAATAGTGGGCGCGAGCTATTTCGGGTGAGGAGAGCGTGTTTTGTCGACCATGGTTTATGAATTATTCGGCATATGTCATTTCGGCCGAGGAGAAGGCGCGCTTGGATGAAGTTATGAACCTACCCTCGATGTACAACGGGCCAATTGATGTGTGTCCCACATAGGACGGTAATTTCGCGTCTCCCATTTATTTGCTCGGGCGAATTCCACCGAGCAGAGGATGTTTAATGGTTCATTCAAATTTGGGGAGGACGAGCATCCACGTCTACCTTACCAAGTCGATTCGAATCGAATTTTGAAATATTAGCTTGCCACTTCTTTTTTAGATGGAGAGATGATGCTCAGGAGTAATGTGTTTTTACATGCTCGTTGCTAGCGATTTACTATATGATAAATAGTTGACCCACTCAAAAACGTGAATCAAACCCAAAATGAAATATCTCGATTCAATGAAATAGCTCGTTCACTAGGTCAAAATAGTGAACTAAATCCAAAATTGAACACCTCAATCGAGTAGCATGTTGTACAGTATTATAGTACTCCATGAACATGTTGAAAGTCAAATTAATGAACTTGTTTGATATACGCATATATCCGTTCATGTGTGGATTGCAGACAACATGTTCTCCAATTTAAATATTTGAATGCAAGTTTATATCGAAACATGGTTTATATCAGTCTTTGATGCATAAAACGCGACCTCCCCCTCTCCCGGACTCCTGTTCTCTCTCTCTCTCTCTCTCTCTCTCTCTCTGACAATCTTCAATTCTGTCGCACGCATCCGACACAAAAACCTTGTTGGTCCCTCTCACTTTCTCTCCATCTCTCTCTCTCTTTCTATCTCACTCTCTCTATGTGTGTGTGTGGGGGGGGGTGAGGGAGTCCTGGATTAGGGGGTATCCGGACAGCCGGACTGTGTACAACGTCCGGACTATTGAAGCGTGAAGATACAAGACTCAAGACTTTGGCCCGTGTCCGGATGGGACTCTCCTTTGCGTGCAAGGCAAGCTTGGCGATCCGGATATTATATTTCCTTCCTTGTAACCGACTCCATGTAAACCCTAGCCCTCTCCGATGTCTATATAAACCGGAGAGGTTGGTCCTTAGAAGGCCAATCACAATTACAATCATAGCATCATAGGCTAGCTCTTAGGGTTTAGCCTCTACAATCTTGTGGTAGATCTACTCTTGTACTACCCATATCATCAATATTAATCAAGCAGGAAGTAGGGTTTTACCTCCATCGAGAGGGCCCGAACCTGGGTAAACATCTGTGTCCCTTGCTTCCTGTTACCATCAGCCTTGACGCACAGATCGGGACCCCCTACCCGAGATCCGCCGGTTTTGACACCGACATTGGTGCTTTCATTGAGAGTTCCTCTGTGTCGTCGCTGTCAGGCTCGATGGCTCCTTCAATCATCATCAACAACGCTGTCCAGGGCGAGACTTTCCTCCCCAGATAGATCTTCGTGTTCGGCGGCTTCACACTGCGGGCCAATTCGCTTGGCCACCTGGAGCAGATTGATAGCTATGCCCCGGCCACCAGGTCAGGTTCGGAAACTTGAACTACACAGCGGATATTCGCGGAGACTTGATCTTCGACAGATTCGGGCCAGCATCAGGAGCGCCGAACAGTCACGATGAACACGGCTTAGACCTACTGTCAGACGATGCTCGGGATATCACCCCGGCAGAAGCCTCGGATCTAAATTCAGGGCAGGTTGCGTTGCCTAAGGACGGAGGGATGGACCCCGCCCCGTAGGCCGTACCCTCATTGGCGATGGAGCCGAACACAGGCCTCACTTCTGAGGGATCCTGTGACTCCGGGCCCCCGGATTCGTATCCGGTTGTAGGTCCCAGTCCGCGCACTCCCGAGCCCACCAAGTCTGGTTGGGCCCCGGTAATGGAGTTCACCGCTGCAGACATCTTCCAGCACTCACCCTTTGGCGACATACTGAACTCATTAAAAATTCTCTCTCTGACAGAGAATTCCGGGCCGAACTATGTCCGGCTCAAGTGGGAAGCAGGTGACGAAGAAATTCGTTGCCCGCCCACCACCCACTTCATAGCCATGGTTGATGATTTAACCGATGTGCTTGACTTCGACTCCGAAGGCATCGACGGCATGGACGATGATGCAGGAGAAGACTCAGAATCTATGGGGTACCGGATTCCTGCCTCGTCACATGACATATACATGGTGGATACGCCCAAGGAAGATAGTGACAATCCGGAAGATAAAACCCCTGGGCAAAAACCAAAGCGCCGGCACAGACGCCGTTCCAAATCCAGCAACAGTAAAAATATTAGCAAGAGCGCTAGAAGGATGGATACTCCGGTCAACCCCGAAGGCAACAACGACCAAACAGAACCAGCAATGGAGCAGGACGTACCAGGTCACACCGAACATAGTTCGGAGCAGACGCCCGAAGACAATGCTCCAGAGGGACGAGTTCATCAAACCGGCCCAGGACAAGAAGACAGTCCGGACGATGACGCATTCATCATTCCAGAAGAACGCGTGGAACGAGAGAACCTCCACAGAAAGCTTATGGCCACAGTGAGAAGTCTGAAGAGGCAGAAGCAACGACTTAAAGCTGCACAGGAAACGCTCAATCGCAGATGGAACAAAGTGCTAGACACTGAAGAAAGATATGGCGACGATCGCCACACAAAGAGCTACCCAAAACATAAGCTACTGCAAGAATTCTACGACGAGGCCGTTCCACCAAAGAACAACACGACCAGGAGACAAGACGTACCACTTCATAACCGTAATAAAGCAACTACCGAAGACGCGCACGATCTACGTGAGCACCTGGATAAGAAAGCTGGCGCGGCTAGGTCCATCTACGGATCTAAAGGACACACCCTGGCGGGGGAATGTGGTCGTCAAAACAGTTATGACAACCAAATACTAGTTCAGAATAAACACCAAACACAACAACAGCCGACGGCATGCCACATTACGTCCAAATACAGAGGGGCTGCTCACACCCTGTGCTTTACTGATGAAGTACTGGACCATGAATTCCCACAGGGCTTTAAACCTTTGAACATAGAGGCCTACGACGGAACGACAGACCCAGGGGTCTGGATCGAGGACTTTATCCTACACATACATATGGCTCGTGGGGATGACCTTCACGCCATCAAATACCTCCCCCTCAAACTGAAGGGACCAGCTCGGCACTGGTTGAAAAGCCTCCCCGAAAATTCAATTGGGAGCTGGGAGGAACTCGAGGACGCTTTCAGGGCCAATTTTCAAGGGACTTATGTCCGACCTCCGGATGCTGACGATTTAAGTCACATAGTCCAACAGCCCGGAGCGTCCGCCCGCAAGCTTTGGAACAAATTCCTCACTAAGAAGAATCAAATTGTCGATTGTCTGGATGTTGAAGCCTTAGCGGCATTCAAACACAGCATCCGCGACGAGTGGCTCGCCAGACACCTCGGCCAAGAAAAGCCAAGGACAATGGCAGCCCTAACAAGCCTTATGACCCGCTTGTGCGTGGGCGAAGATAGCTGGCTAGCCCGTAAAGGCACCAGCGACCCCAGCACATCCGAAATAAGGGATGGCAACGGGAAGCCACGGCATCATAAAAACAAATGCCAAAACAAGGAAGAGAGCCCGGATAACACGACGGTTAATGCCGGATTCAGGGGCTCTCGACCTAATCAGCAAAATAATCCATCTAAAGGCAGCAAAGAGGGGCCGTCCGGTCTGAACAGAGTCTAGGATAGACTATGCCAAATTCATGGCACCCCTGACAAACCTGCGAACCACACGCACAGAGAGTGATGGGTCTTCAAGCAGGCCGGCAAATTAAATGCCGAACATAAGGGAAGCGAAACACCAAGCCAGGACGAGGACGAACCTCACCAGCTGAACACTGGGGGACAGAAAAAATTCCCGCCAGAGGTTAAAACAGTGAACATGATCCACGTGACTCGTACATCCATAAGAAGGCACGAACGCGCGCATAAAGACGCGCGCGATATAGAGTCCATTATTCCCACATCTAACTACTGGATGTTCTATCCGATCACTTTCAATCACTTGGATGGCCGGACTAGTATTCAGCGCGGCGGATCAGAGGCCTTGATGCTTGACCCAATGATGGACGGATACCGTCTCACCCGGGTCCTCATGGACGGCGGCAGTAGTCTTAATTTAATATATGAGGACACTGTCCGCAGGATGGGGATAAACCCATCTAGAATCAGCCAAAGCAACACCACCTTTGAAGGGGTGATACCAGGCGTCGAAGCCTACAGCGGGGGCTCCATCATACTGGAGGTAACATTCGGCCCTCCAGGCAACTCCAGAAGCGAAGAACTACTCTTCATCATTGCACCCTTCCAAAGCGACTATCACGCAGTGCTCGGAAGAACGGCCTTTGCCCGCTTCAACGCATTGCCGCACTATGGCTACCTTACATTTAAGATGCCCGGTCCACGTGGCGTCATCACCGTCAGTGGAATAACAGAGCGCTCGTCACGCGCAGAGGGATACGCGACGGCTCTCGCTGCCGGACTATAAGCGACCTCCAACATAAAAAAAAATATGACCGGTCATTACGACCATGGACACGGTTAGGTGAGTCCGGTAGCCCAGATTGAACCAGGGCACCATATATATAATCCTATAGCGGATACCAGGGGCTATAACTACCTAATAAAGCCCCAGACTTGGCTCAACCTTATTGGCAGGCCAACAGCTTACACCTTTACTACCCACCGCGCACTAACGTTGTAACCTCCTATGAGTTTTGTTTTTCCACATACAACATTCGCGCAATACCCTTCTAGGATACGGCACAACGGAGACAAAGGCGTAGACGTGCAGCAGGGCCCCGTTCAACAGGTTTCTTATTAGATTAAGCCCCTGTGTAAACCTTTTCTATTGCCTCTTGTTGTTTAACCATCCCATGGTTTCCATACCCACAGAGGATACTGTCGTTTTTGGCATTTCGCCACGACAGATTAATGCACGTACCTGGAAACATAGGGTTTATAATGAATAGGCGTTCTTGAGCCCATCATATATTATAAAGTCCGAACACCTTCGAGAGTGTTTGGCGTCACGAGTTTGGCCTTATATGCGTCAGCTCCGAATCATGTCTTTGGTCAAATGTTGGGTTAGCCCGGCTCCTGGGTTTGCCGCCTTACGTTCCGTTATTATCGGCTAGGGTGGCCAAAGGAGAACTACTGCGATTGTGCCCTGGTTATTCCGGATGAGCTCGGTAGAGAAAGCCGAAAACTGACTGTCATGATGCAGCGAGAAACTGTTCAACCACTCAAAGATTCAGCGAAATCTTTAGGATTCCTCCGCATTAACGAAGGGCCATTTCCCGGCCATGTACATACGCGCCCGTATTCAGATGCATGCGAAAGTACCAGAGGCTACATAGTAGCCCCAACGTTAGACTCCCGTGGCTAAGCGAAGGTGTTACAATTATATAGTCCGGTTGCCTAGTTCGACGTGCGATCACCTCCTTCATGGACCAAGACGTTGGATCAAGTGTGATTAAGCATATTTTTCGCGAACACCCCCGCATTCTGTGCGTGGGGGCTGAAGCCAATTACTGCTAACTTTCAGATTACATATTTATATATACATATATATAAACGGCCGCACAGGGGACATAATCATATTTTCAGGCAAATAGCCTCATAATCAAAATAAACATTGTTTTTACAATAATTTTGTTCATCATTCGAACAAGACATTCTTCGAGCACTGCGCCTCTATTAGGCGGGCACCTTCTGTGACCTGCGCCAAGTAGTGCTCAGCCGGATATTGGCCCCCCACTGGATCCTGGGCCGCTATAATGGTGGCCTCCATGTCCGTCCAATAGGCTTTAACGCGGGCAAGAGCCATCCGTGCACCTTCTATGCACGCCGACCTTCTCATGGCATCGATCCGGGGCACGGCTCCAAGGAATTATTGCACCAAGCCAAAGTAATTGTCCGGCTTAGGCCCCTTTGGCCAAAGATGGTTTATTACAGACCACATTGCAAGCCCGGACAGCCTATGGAACTCCGCTACAGCAGCCATCTTGTCACTTAACGGCAGCGGGCGAGTGGGAGCATGGAATTGCGACTAGAAAAGCTTCTCCACTTCCTTATCATCTTGATCTTTGAAGAACTCGACAGTGTCAGCTATATTCTTCGCTAGATCCGCATATGTGTCCGCAGGACTCCAGCATCCATCCAGGGGAGCGTACTTCGGATTGAAAAATTTCGTCCGCAGCAAATAGGAGCCTCCAGCCGCGATTTCACCGGCCTGTCGAAGCTCCTCCCGCGCACCCCTGAGCTCTGTCCGTATTTCCTTGGTGGCATTCAGTGCCTTGTTTAGTTCGGCCGAATTATCCTCATGTTCCTTTTTAAGGAGCTCATGCCGGTCAGTGGCAATTTTTAACTCAATAGCCATTTCGGCTATCTTTTCATCGCTTCGGCGATGAGCAGCCTGTTCGGCCCTCAATTCCTCGGCCGCCTTTAGGGCAGCCGCATTGCTCACCCGAGCTTGTTCCTTGGCTTGAGCAAGTTCCGCCCTCAGGGCCTCCACGACAGCAGCACCATCTACAGTCCAAACATATTACATCAATATCATGCCACCTTCATATTTTCCCTATACAAGGGAATGCATGACACATACCTTGTGATTTGTCCAGCCGCTCATTCACCAGTGTGATATCAGCATCAATCGATCCAATTTGCCTCGTTAGTTCGGCAACTTCAATGGACCGGCCGGCGTCCGGACCCACAGGTGCCTGCACACATTTACAACACTATCATTGGTTTATGATCCCCCGTTTGCTGCCTAGGGCGGGCAACCAGAGTCTCAGGGGCTACTATCTATATGGAGCACACCTAGCGCATGCCTTACAACCAAAGAAATAGTGTATTCTCCATTACATACCTCAAAGCCTCCGAACAGGCTTGTGAATGCTTCATTCAAACCGCTTGTAGCAGATGAAATCTTCTTGAGCACCGCGCTCATTAATGAGCGGTGCTCCTCCGAGAGCGCAGCTCGCTCCAGCAAGCCCGTGAGTACGTCCGGCCAGAAATCGAACTGCACCGGACTCTTCCCATCGTCCCCCGTTGTAGCCAAATGCTCCGGGTGCAGGGCGGCTGACGTATTGACTTCTGGCTTCGGCAGATCCGGAATCCTCCGTGATGACACCTCGGTGTCGCCCGCTTCATGAGTCGGAGAGGGGAGTGGGGTCTCGCTCTCCATCATCTCTGGAGGAAGGTCCCCCGAAGACGAACCCTGTTGAGAGGAGCTACTGGCCGGACTGCAAAAAGTTGAATCCTGGTTATTGATCTAGGAGAAACACAGTACCTTCGGATTGTAGATTGACTTACATCTCGGTGGAGGGCTGGCCCGTTGGAGGGCATGGTGCGGTGAGGGTGCCCATTAGGGCAAGTCCCCTTGGGGATGTCTTTTTCCCTAATTTGGGCATCTCCGCTTCCAAATCTTTGGAGGTGACCCTCTTCTTCCCGCGCGGGGAGGAGGCCTTAGCCTTCCCTTCCCGACTATCCTCCTTGGGGGAGGTAACAATTCCCCCGGTTCGGATGCGTAGCATGTGGGGTTCGGTTTCTTTGTTCCTCCCCTTGTCTTTCCACGAGGGCATTCTGCTGAGTACCCGGTCGAGCATCTTGCCCCTGGTGGGGGCGGGCGAGCCTTCGGGAAGTGGCACCGGACACCTGATTCTCCCTGCCTTGCAGAGCCATTCCTGGACGCAGATGATTTTCAGAATAAACAATCATGACAAATACAAAGCAGGTTGTCCGGTATCAAGGCTACTTACTTGAGTATCTAGGCGATTGCATCTTAGGCCCGCATCCTCGGTGGTGTCCGGACACACTACTTTCCGTCCGAAGAATAATTTACACATCTCTTCAAGCTTCAAGCCGAAGAAGTGCTTGACATTCCGCGAACCCTCCGGATTGAACTCCCACATCCGGAGAGGCCGGCGTTGGCACAGCAACATCCGTCGGATTAACATCACTTGCATTATGCTGACGAGGTTAATGTCCCTCTCAAGAAGCTCCCGAATGCGACTCTGCAGTACTGGTACATCACCAGCGGGCCCCCAATTCCGTCCTACATCTGTCCAAGACGCCAACTGTGACGGAGGGCCCGAGCGAAACTCGAGGGCAGCCACCCACTTTGTGCCTCTGGGAGCTGTGACATAAAACCACCTTCGTTGCCATACATCGGATACTTCTGGGAAAGAACCCTCTGGCCATGGGGCATCGGTGTTTCTGCTTATTACGGCACCTACGCACTCCGCATGTCGCCCCTCGATGATCTTCGGCGTCACATTGAAGGTCTTGAGCCATAAGCCGAAGAGTGGGGTGACGTGGAGAAAAGCCTCGCACACGATAATGAACAACGAGATATGGAGGATAGCGTCTGGAGCCAGATCATGAAAATCCAAACCATAATAGAACATGAGCCCCCTCACAAAGGGATCGAGGGTGAAGCCCAGGCCGCGAAGGAAGTGCAGGACAAAAACGACGCACTCATTAGGCTCCGGTGTGGGGATGACTTGCCCTGGAGCAGAAAGCCTGTGTTGGATGTCGGCAGTCAGGTATCCGACCTCCCTAAGCTTCGCAATTGTCGTCCTCTTGAATCGAGGAGGCCACCCACTGGCCTTGAGGGACGGATCCGGACATGTTGGAGGATCTGGGGTGTTGAAGCTTGGGTTTTGGGTGTTAGAACTCGAGGTGCAAGAAGTCGCGAGGAAGGTGGAAAAGAGGCATAGGCCTCGACCCCTTTTATAAAGGGGATGAATATCAAGAGTCCTTGGTGTGGCCATTTGAGGCTTATCTAAAAACACACCGGGTAATACCAACGGCCGTCATGGGGTCACGCGCGCCCATATTAATGGAAAATCCCGTGATAAGAGGAACACGATCTCTGCCTCGACGGGACGTGCCAATAAAACCGCCTTGTTACACGAGTTGAGGTGGGGTAAGAAACGCCGGTCCGCCTTGGACCAGGCCAGGATGCAAGGGCACGACGCCCGAAGATTGCCAGTGGATCAGGTTTATGCTATGTGAAGATCATCTTACAGATCCGGACATGGTCTACGTGTTCGCTAACCACTTTGGAGTATTCGGAGAAGGAACCCGCCTTGCAATGCCGAAGACAATACTGCGCGCCGGACTCATAATCATTAAAGCCTGGTTCAGGGGCTACTGAGGGAGTCCTGGATTAGGGGGTATCCAGATAGCCGGACTGTGTACAACGTCCGGACTATTGAAGCGTGAAGATACAAGACTCAAGACTTCGGCCCGTGTCCGGATGGGACTCTCCTTTGCGTGGAAGGCAAGCTTGGCGATCCGGATATTATATTTCCTTCCTTGTAACCAACTCCATGTAAACCCTAGCCCTCTTCGGTGTCTATATAAACCGGAGAGGTTGGTCCTTAGAAGGCCGATCACAATTACAATCATACCATCATAGGCTAGCTCTTAGGGTTTAGCCTCTACGATCTCGTGGTAGATCTACTCTTGTACTACCCATATCATCAATATTAATCAAGCAGGAAGTAGGGTTTTACCACCATCGAGAGGGCCCGAACCTGGGTAAACATCTGTGTCCCTTGCTTCCTGTTACCATCAGCCTTGACGCACAGATCGGGACCCCCTACCCAAGATCCGCTGGTTTTGACACCGACAGGGGGGTCTTTCTAGTTCGCATGCATATATACACCATCTATAGGTCTCTCTCGCACACTATGTATGATACTCTAGCTAGTCCAAGCTAGATATCTTGGGTGCACTCATCGTACGCATACAAATTCCTTTGCTTGTTGCCCGTAACTCTCTCACGCACCACTTTGTCATCTCGGAGCTCTCCCCCCCCCTCTCAAACTCTCCATCCACCTGGGTCACACATACACATGCATATCTCACTCGCACTCGATAGGCCCATCTAAAACTCTATCTCTCTCCCTCATTCTCTCTCCATCTCACACGCACACACACACAATCTCATGCCTAGCTAGCCAAGTATGATGGTCTCTCACTCAATTGTAGGCACACGCAGTCCCCCTATATGTATATGACTAGCTAATCTTAGTCTCCATCACAAACATGTGCATGGTCTATCTCGATTTCTCTCGAGGCATCTTTCTATCGCACACGCACCTCCCTCGATCTCCCACCCATATAGTCCCCTCACGGTCTTGAGGGGGTCTCTCTATCACAAACACACCATCTCTCCCTCCCCATGCGTCGATGTCCTCCATGTGTCCCTCTCGACCTTTGTTCCTTGTTGGCCAGACCTCTATTGGACATATGCTATAGGGGTGTCTCTCTCCGTTGCAAACAATCACAAACTAGCTATCTTTGTGTATCTCCTCGCCTCGCTTTTCTATCATGGAGATGCATGCGTGATATGTTCGCATAATAAACGAAAAAACACACACTCTCTCTAATTTATCGTTTGTTGTCACTTTCTCTTTCACACACATACTCTTTTTGCACACTTACTCATTCTCCTTCACACACACTTGATCTGTCTCGACTTAGGCACTCTCCTCGGTCCATAGCATATAGATTTATTGAAAAGTCAAACATCACAAAGTTTGACCATGTACGTGGAAAAAAATTACATCTAGAACGGCAAACATATACCATTAGATTCACCATGAGATGTAGTTTTGTATGATGTATATTTGGTATTGTAGATATAAATAACATTTGCGTAAACCTGAACAAAGTTTCCAAAGTTTGACTTCTAAAAAATTTACATGCACTGCATTATCAAGCGGATGGAATATCTCTTTCCCCCTCTCAGCTATCTGACGCACCACTCAGCCTTATCGGGGATCCTCAATCTCTCCCAAACTTTATTGGTCAGTTTGGTTCGTGACCTGACCCTCATGCCTTGATGGCCAGTACTGCCAGGTGTGGACGTGATATGTAAAATATTTCTGCCTGGCCAGGCTTGTGTGGTGTTGAAGCGTTTGGTTCGTGCCTGGGCCAGGCAAAGCATGAACGTCCCATCAATCAATCCATGCAGCAATTATCTAATGCTAATATCGATCCAGGTTGCTGTTAGCCTCATGGCCGCACGACCAGGCACGGCCAGGCATTCAAAATCGGTCACCTAGGCCAGGCTACTTGCAGTGTGTGGAGTCCAGCCAGGCTAATGAAAGTGCAAGGGAATCCAGGCCAGGCGGGCTTTCTTTGTCACAGGGTAGCAACCAAACAACCGTGCATGAAATCCAGCCACAACCCCAGGCCAGGCAAAAGATGCTCAGGACGCAAGCCAAACTGACCTTATATCTCCCTGGTTCACACGTACACATGTCTCGCTCGCGCTATACATATAGACCCATCCAACACTTTCCGCCCTTGTTCTCTCTCCATGTGACACGCACCCCCCTAAGTACCATAATCCCTCACTCCATCATAGGCGCAAGCACTCCCCCCTCCTAAGTATGATTATCTCTTACTAGCCATCAGGAACACACATATTGTCTCCTTCCATCCATACGTCTATCTCGATATCTCTCGGGGCATCTTCTATCGCGCACACACCTTGTCACTCGATCTCCCACCCATGTAGTCCCATCATGATCTCCAGGGGATCTCTCTATGACAAACATACACTCTCTCCTCCCCATGTCTGCATTTCCTCCGTAAGTCTCTCTCGACCTCTCTCCCTTGTTTGTCAGACCCCTCTTGGCCATGTGCTAGGGGTCTTGCTCTCTCGGTTCCAAACAACCACACACTATCTCCTCACCTTGCCTCCGTTGTCAAAGATGCATGTGTGATATGTTTGCATAAGACACGCATGCTTTTTCTCTACTTTTTTCATGTGTTGTCCATGTCTCTTTCACACACGCACACACACTTTCCTCACTCACTCTTTCTATTTCTCTCTCTCTCTCTCTCTCTCTCTCTCTCTCTAGTTAGGGACTCTGTCACGTCCATAAGCATATGGATGTTTTGAGTCAAACCTCAGAAAAGTTTGACCAAGTATATGTGGAGAAAAACATTTACATCTGGAACGATAATTAGATTCATCACAACATGTACTTACTTCATACTATCATTTATCTTTGGTATTGTAGATATAAGTAGTTTCTTTATAAACTTGGCCAAAGTTTCAAAAGTTTGACTTTAAAAAAATTGTTGGAACTACATTATCGAACGGAGGGAGTAGCTCTTTCTCTCTCTCTGCTATCTCTCACGGGCCTCCCCTCTCACTCGAACTCTCTATACTGACGGATTATACGCTCACTGTGGCAGCGTATAGCTCCGTATATTGTTTAGTTGACCGGACAACCAGTCCACATGCTGCCTTGTCAGCTCGTGTTCTGTATCTTCGTGTGCTGGCCCATGTGGCAGTGGGTGAAAATAAGTAAACTAGAGGCCCATCTGACACGCGGTGAAGTAAACAAAGTTGAAACCACTCGGGGTAGCACCCCGCATGCTAGTAAATTGAGGGCGCATTGAGGATACACTTCTTGCGCGTGAAGGACGCACTCGCGCACAATTCACCACTGCACGGTGGCATGCACAGAAGGACGCACTCGCGCACACCCACCACACAACACACACTAGCACATGTGTACACCGGCGTCGCCGCCGGTTGAGATGGACGGCGAGGCAGCCAACAAGCGGAGGAGGCTCGAGCCAAAACCGCATTCGACGAGCCTAGACTTCATCAGCAGCCTCCTCGACGACATGTTGCACGTCATAATCGGCCTCCTCCCCACCAAATCTGCCATGCAAACCGCCCTACTCTCCCGGCGGTGGCGCCCCCTCTGGTGCCACGTCCCCCTCAACCTCTCCGTCGACAGCTGCCTCTGCGACGGGGATTGCGAATGCATGGCCATAGTCTCAAAGATCCTTTCATCGCACCCAGGGCCAGCCAGACGCCTTGACATCCGCATGTTCAGTACCAACTGCAAGGTCCAACCCAAGTTTGACGAGTGGTTCTTATCCCCCGCCCTAGATCAACTCGAGGAGCTCAACTTTGAAGCTTGACGATGTCGCTCTCTGCCGCCGTCCGCGCTCCGCCTCACGCCAACGCTGCGTCGCGCCAGCTTCAGCTCCTGCTATCTTCCCCAGATTAATGCCGCGCCTGCCCTTCTTCTCCCTCAACTCATTAGCTCGACTTCTTCGACATTGTCATCTCGAAGAAGGCTATGGAGCACCTGCTCTTCAGCTGTACCGTGCTCCAGTACCTTCGTCTTGAGCAGATCCACGGGTTCATTAGCCTCCACATCGCCTCGACGAATCTCCGATGGATTTATGTGTCTTGCTGGCCCCGCAACAAGACATCAATTGGCAAGAGATCACTCCAGCTGTTCCATGTTATGGTCATTGAGAATGCGCCTTTCCTTGAGAGATTGCTTGTATCGGATCTAGAAGTTCCAACAAAAATCAGGGTCCTTGACGCGCCAAAATTGACAGCATTGGTGTACTCGTCTGCCAAATTATCCGAACTCTTTATTGGATCCATAATCGTTCAGGTACATCACTCATCTTCTTCTCCGTCTTCTTGAAATTCATATTTTTAAATTTCTTCTTGATGTATTTACGACCGTCTTCCAGAAAATGATTCCCACAAGCTTGACCCAGTTCATGCGCACAGTGAAGATCTTGGCACTTAAATCTATCGGTCCCAATCTGGATCAAGTTATTGGATTCCTTGCATGCTTTCCGTGCAAGGAGAAGCTACTCATCAAGGTGAAACTTCTTTCCTATTAGTAAACGGTAATCACAAGGTAGCTCAATTTTTTCATAATTTTCCAAATTATGATGACAAGTGTAGTGTTCAAAACTGCACCTACGCACTGTACCGAAAGAAATGTTTTTAGTATTTTTCTCACGTGATCACCTGCATCGTTTTTATGTTGTACTACTATAGTAGCCTAGGCTAGTCATAGTGGAAAGTAACTTAGACTACTCCAGTAACTCTATGGTTACCCTAAGAGCAATTACTATCTCCGTCCTGGTTTACTCTTCCAATTTTGTAGTATCAAAATTTGACCATAGATTTAACTGACAAAATGTTAATGCATGTCACTAAGAACTATATTGTTGGATTAGTATTTGAACATAATTTCAAATGGTGTAACTTTTAGTGACATGCATTGGCATTTTCTTAGATAAATCTATGCTCAAAATTTTATACTAAATACGAGGTAGTATTCCCTCCGTCCCAAAATTCTTGTCTTACATTTGTTTAGATACGGATGTATCTAACACTAAAATGTAACTAGATACATCCGTATTTAGACAAATTTAAGACAAGAATTTTGGGACGGAGGGAGTACAAAAGTGGGCTATGTAGGCCAAAACACGTGCCAAATTCACTTGTGATGCCTTTTGGCATTGATGCCCCTCCATTTCTCACCTGGTGCCCCAATCTGGATCACCTACTTTGCTCTGGTGCCAAATTAACTCACGCAATGAAAAAACACTTGCATGGGAGAGAGAGGACTAAGGCAATAAAAAACACTTGTTTGGGAGAGTGAGAGGCTGGTGTAGTTGGTTTGATTGATTTGTTTATACATATGGGTCTGTGTGCACAACGGTGCCAACTCTCTCACATCGCGAGAGCGGTGCCAAAATCTTTTGATTTGACATTGATGTGTATTATGTGGCATACTTTTGCGAAATATGGCATCGGCCACATAGTGGAAGGCAACAAATGCCCAAGCTCTTCATGTGCTCCTAGTTAAATGAGAGGAAACAGAGAGAGAGAGAATATCACTAGCCAGCCAACCATATCGTATGAGCGAATGATATTGGTACCTCTTGATGACACGACAATCTTATATAGCCAGCTTCTCTAATATGTTCTCTTCTTTTGTAGATAAAAAAAGACCCAAAAGTGAAAAATGTGCTGCACTATAACAATCTCATCGAATGCCTTGATCTCCATATTACAGAAATTGATTTGATCGACTACGGAGGCAGCACATCTGAGATTAAATTGGCCAGGTTCTTTGTTCTGGAGGCAAGTGTGCTCAAGGTAATGAGGTTTGGCGTTCTCTGGCGCAACAATGAATGGCGTGCTGATCACCGCAAGCGTCTAAGCCTAAATAATAAAGCCTCCACAGAAGCTGAATTTGTTTTTGAAACATCAAGTGGCCAGAGACTCGAAAACTTATTTGCCCATTAGTGACTTGTCAGGGCGGTGGATTTTAGTTTGTACGATAATGTTGCATCCACCTAAAGTAACAAAAGTTCTTATGTAAACTTCCTAGTAATTCCCTCTTCGCAGGTGCAGCATTACTCCAAACATTTGTAATATCAGTTTGAAACTTGTAATATTGCCGTGTCCTATTCATGCATTTTCAAAATCCTGCGAATCAAACAGGTCCTGAGTTGGTGATGATGTTGTGCCTCCCATCTTTCACCAATAGCCGTCGGATCTAGATCTGACGCATACAAACCAAACTTCTCCATTTTTGCAAAAAGATGCCCGCACTTGTTCCCTATTTACAAACAACTCCTTGTCTCTCACAATCAGCCTTATCTCCTCCCCACCACATCTAGAAGGCCGTGGAAAAATCTGGCGCGATGGCCGCTGCCGGCGCCGTCCACCCCCAATCTTGGTGTTCCGTGCAATGCACGGGCATCTATGCACGGGAAATTATGTCGAACAGGGCTAGTTGTAAGCAGGCTAGCTCCACAGCCATGATGATAGTGACTGCAGACGGTGAGGCTGACGATGGTATGCCGAACACGGCGCCTATACTCAGGTGTCATCTCCAGCGCAGGGTCTTGTCACTTCACTGTGAGGAGCAACACGTAATAATTTGACCAACGGGTAGTACAGTGCTAGTAATCCTACTCCATTGGTAGTAATACTACTAGTACTAGTAGCACCACCATCTAGATTTAGGAGTACTACCACATCCATCTGGGTTTTAGTATTTGACTAGCAATATCTAGTAATGCATGTCACAAAAAATATACTACTCCCTCTGTAAATAAATACATGGTGTTTGTTTTATTCCTATCGGCAAGAGAACTTAATATGTTTTGCTAACTAAGAGGATTACATGCAATGAACTAAACACTGCATGTCATGTTTGGTAGTCTCAAGTCATTGAAAGCATGCACGGCCCACATCTCTCATTGGTTGACATGTCATGAAATAAGAAACGAGGAGGGAGTAAATGCACCATGGCTAAGTGTTTTGGGATTATTTGGTTTTCATAAGGTGACTTACACAACATTTTTGTTTACATGCATTAACATTTTATTAGTTAAATCAAAGGTCAAAACTTGGCGCAAAATGCAAAGGGGACCAATAAACCAGTAAACATCAAACTTCTCTCGTTTGGCCCCAACTAGAGGTCCGGTGAGATGACTATACTGCACCGGCACGGAGGGGGATGCAGCTTCATTGACTTACTGCAACTGCATTTGGGTGAATGACACATGGGCCCAAGGGGTGGCTGGCCCACCTATCATACAGCCAAAGACAGGTGCAGTAGAGGCCCGAGGAGTAGTACGAAATCCTACGCACCTACGTATGCTAGCCAAGGGCAAGAGTGATCACTCGAATCGCAAGATCAGTTGACTAAGCTAAGCTAGACCCATGCAGGCGATGAGCGCGAGCATCAGCCGGCTGTGCCAGATGGTCCATGACGCCGGCCTGCGGCCCGGCACCGAGGAACATCTCCTGGTATTGCTTGAGGAAGCCAGGGCAAGGGGCCGCTTGGACGACAGCTTCATCTCCTTGTTCGATGAGGTCCTCGTCGGTTTCCTCGACAAGTTCATCATCGTCAAGAAGCTCGCGGACGACTTTGACGTACGCCTCCAGCCGACGCGCCCAGGCTCTGCGACGCCCGCCACCGTCAACAGCCACTATGGTGACAACCTCTTTGACGCACTGGTGGCCCTATGACTGCCTGCCGTCGCGCCCGAGAATGTCCACCTCGAGGTCGCGCTCGCCACGCAGTGCCTGGCGCAGCAAGACACCATCAACATAATCACCCACGTCTACGCGCAAATCGTTCGCAAGGACTACTACATGCAAGAGGAGGACGATAGGACGTTGGCCTTCTTGGACCGTAGGGCAACCTTAGATGGCATTGTTCAGAAGCACGTTGAGCTCGCCGCCAACGCCGATGCTCCTCACACGTCGGTTGGTGACCCGCGCACTAGGGCGTGAGGATGTCGTTGATGGATCCGTATGTATTTTTATCTTTCCGTCAAATCCATGTAGTAGTATATGGTACTACTAGTAATTATCTTACCTTTTGCATCAACTTCATAATTTTCGTACGTACTCCATGAATGAACGGCGCCAGAACCAAACTTCTCATTAATCTAGGCAAAATCGTTATTTTCTATCTATCGGTCGTGCCATGGAGCAGAACCAAATTTTACCAGTTACGAGTTCAAAAGGAAAAGCCTACCGTGTTCACGTTGCACCCCCACACGGTTGGTCCGGCACGCCACTCAAGGGGGAATGCATGCGGTATTGCATTTTCACTTACAAGTGGGACCGCAGTTGAGCAAACCGACTATCGACAAACCCCCACCCCGCCCACCGCACGATGGCTGAGAAAACGGGAGGGAGAAGAGATGGATGTAGCATGGACTCCAAGAAAATTGGTGTCGGATGGGACTCGTGTGGGTGGCGTGTGCCGTACTGCTAGACATAAATGCTAGTTATGGCCCATGCCACCCCACTATATCGAGCCTATATCGAGGTATGTAGAACAAATTTCCTGGAGTCCGTGCTCAGCCCTCCTCTATCTCTCTTCTCAGCCAGCTAGCGGACGCGCGGAGCCCATCGTTTGTTTGCTCACATGCGGTCCCACATGTCAGTGAAAACGCAAGAGGACCCACTAAACCTGCACAGCTTTCACCTCGACGTGCTGGTGATGAAAAACAAATCCAATAAAGATCTTCGGTGGCCGCTTTTGGAGTTACTCAAGAGTAGTAAGATTCTATTTATAGTTTAACCAAAGATGCACATCACGTGGCTTCAACTACCACTCTATTTTCTTGCATGACACGACCTGGATGCCGGATGTCCCACGTATCAGCAAAAGGAGGAAGAACCCGACCAAATCTTCGGTTGTGCTCTCGGATTAGACTAGTTGTGCTAACTTAAAATTTTTATTATGTACTCCCTCCGTTCCAAAATACTTGACTTCCATTTGTCCAAAAATGGATGTACCTATATACTAAAACATGTCTAGATACATCTATATTTTGACAAATAGAAGGCATGTATTGTGGAATGGAGGGACTAGAATGGACGCAAGTTTTTGTATTGGAAATAAGAGTACATCGATATATTGATAGAGCTCGGTTTAGTAGATGTTCTAGCACTTTTAGCTAGCATAGAGGCTAGAGATGAGACCAGTGCACTTGTTGATACTCCTACTAGAATAGAGGCTAGACATGAGACTAGATGCGAGGAAGCAACATCTACTTCTTTACACTCGAAGAAGAAAGAAGCACGCAAGATCAAGCCTCCGCAGATCAACAATGAATGCATCGAGAAGGCACTAATCCAACTTACAGGAGCAGTTATGGAAGTTGGATATCTTCTAGTAAAATGTATTCTTGTGGTTCTTGTTTTCTTTGGTCTTGCTTTTCTAGTCAAAATTATCGTTGGAGTTCGTTCAAAACGGAGGTACGTTTGGGGTCATGCGTTGGAGTTGGCCTTACAAGTGGGACCACAATTAAGGAAACCGACTATCGGCAAACCCCCACCTCGCCCGCCGTGCGATGGCTGAAGTTAGAGAAACGACGAGGTTGAAGAGATTGCTCTAGCACAGACTCCAAGAAATATGGTGTCAGATGGATGTCGTGGTGATGGCATGTGCCATACTCCTGGATGTGAATGCTTGTTCTGGCCCATGCCACCCTACTACTCCTACTACTTATATAGTACTAGTATCGAGGATTCGAGGTGCTGGTTACGTACAGCGAACACATTAACATATGGCTACAGTAAAAACACCCGCCCGATGCGCGAAGCATGTGAAGCTAGTACAAATAGTGTACTAATATTGTTGATTGGCCTCATCCGATAACCTGTTGCAATGCACGTACAATTATGTATTCAGAAAATATTTTTGTGCCTCGTCGCACCACTCACTCAGAGAAGCGACTCGAAAGCCATTCATAAATTTAGTAAGTTTATCACAAGCATATCATTTTATTACATACAACAGGTCATCAACCCACATTGACAACGAGGATACATTATAAATACTAAAGTTTTCATAACACAACAAATAACAAGCAATGAAATGAACTTCAACTCAACCAATCCTCGGTGTTGGAAACGCTTGCTTTGAACCACAAGTGATTCTCTGGGATGGGCCATCCATTGTTGATCTCGAGACCAACGCAGGACTGATCATCCAGGCTGAAGCGGCCTACTATATCAGTACCAGGGTAGGTAACCACCCAAATGTCCGAGGTATAGACACAGTTGCTTCTCATAAATGGTAGTAACGTTGTGTCAACAGCAGTTGGATCGCCTTTCACCATCATTGGATAATTTTGTCCAAGGAAGAGCGAGTTTTATCCAAGACTATCAATTCTGTACCAGGGAGAAGGTGTTGGCGCTAGCACACTAGTATCCATCCCAAATACCATGCAACGGGTGTTGGAATAGGTCCGGAGAATGCGACCATGGGAGACTACACCTGCTTCCTTAGTAGTAACATCATCAGTGGGTTGTATACACACAAGAAGAGGTGATCCATCGGAATTAGTTGCCAGGTGCCACAGAGTATATGGGCGCTGCTCGTCCTCATTCTCGTGATCATCACCATCATCATCTCCCCTTGGTTATAAAGATTTTCAAGTATAGGTGGTGGAATGTTCACAGGACCTTGGAAACACAAGAAGAAGGTTAATTAGTAAAGGGAAACTTGCTAACCCGCATGCATGTGGATGAAACAATCATAATTACAGTGGAAGACAAACGTACCAAAACTACGAGGATCCCATGCAAAAACAGTGCCATGAGTGGTGGAAGCAAACACAAGGCCCTTGTATTGTATTGCATCACATTACTCATCCGTGTATAGAAACTGATTTTTGAGCAATATCCATCCAGTCGAACCACGAATGACGGCAACAAGCTTGTCGAAGATAGCAACAACTTCATAGTTCTTGTAATTACAAGAGCGGTTGGGAACTCGACAAATTGCTATCTTCCGAGAAGACAGTCACCATGATCATATTTGAATGTGCGCACAATACCGGTGTGCTCAACCTCTGGGCAGTCTGCTGAGTTTTTTGGAAGTGGAACCGGTCATGAGTGTACACATCATAATATAAACAACCCAATCTCCATTTGCGCCTGCCCAAGCCTTACCCTTAAGCGATGGCATCTTAACATCATACATATCATTATCAAGCGGCATCAACTAGCACAAGGCGAGGCCTCCGTCGTCCCCGCGCCAGTCATCAGGGTCACGGCGAATAAGATAGGGGAGATCAAACTGCTCCTTGACTCTTCGGTTCCTTGTAATGATGTTATTAGTTGAGTCGAGAATGGTCTTGAACGAACCTGCCATGCTAGCCGAGGTGATGACGTCGCATCGATCAATGAGTTCCTCCACCACGTCATCTTTCAGATCGGGGCAAGAATAATGGGGTCGTTTCCGGCCTGTTCCCTCCATGGAGAAGACGATCGAACAATGGCAGAAGGAAGGGTGAAGGGCTGAAGGAAAATGGAGGACGGAGAGGAAGAGCGTGCGACATCAGTTCCAAATCGAGAGGGAAAGGCGAAGAGTCGATGGACGGTTGCTAGTTTGCCACGTTTCACGAAGAGGCGCCCCGGCCTACACATCCATTTGGAAATACTAGTAGAAAAGGACTCGCCGTTGTCTCAGTGATATGTTGGAACGGGACCACATGTCAACGAAACATGGTGTGTAATTTCTCGTGCAAAATGCGATTTGGCCGTGTTGGCCCAAGGTGCCGCATTAGTTATCAACCTTTATTTTTTAATGGCGTGCCGTTCAGTTTTGAAGCACGACTTGTCGGATTTCGGGTTCCGGCAGACCCTTGAGGTTCGAACTCTGCGGTGCACATGAAGATCTTTCCCCTACCAGCTCACGTTTCGAAGCCTCGCAAGGAATCTAAGCTAGAAGGAAGAACACACAAGGGACACGAGGTTTATACTGGTTCAGGCCACCATTGTGGTGTAATACCCTACTCCAGTGTGTGGTGTGGTGGATTGCCTCAGGGGCTGATGATGAACAATACAAAGGGGGACAGCCTCGCGAGGGGCTGTTCTGGAGCTGGTGCGATGAACTGCTTGGGTGAGTTCAATCGCTTCTCTCTCTCTCTCTCTCTCTCTCTCTCTCTCTGATTGTTCCGTCCCTTGCCATGTGGTGGCTAGCTCTATTTATAGAGGGAGGCCCTGGGCCTCTTCCAAAATAATGAGCGGGAAGGGCGCCAACAATTGGCCATTTTGAAGGGGAACATCTAGTACACTTATCCTGACTAAAGTTGGTCTACGGCTGCCAAAGGCTCTGACGATCACACCGTCCTGGGCTCCACGATGACCTCCATCCTACCGTTCTGCTGGTCTTGGTCTTGTTGCACCGAAACGGTAACCTTTGCTTGATGCCTTGGCATGTGCTTGCCCCTTTGCACCGAAGGGGAAACAAGGAGACTACGCAGGCCGGCGCTCGCCTGGCACCCGCCTGGTCTCAATCGTCATGGCTTGTGTCATGGGCTCCTCGCGAGGTGCCCTTGCCTTGATCTCTCCGCCTCCTCGCGAGCCTGCCTAACGAGGCTGCTCCTGAGGAAGCTTCCTGTCGTCCGCCCCGCGAGGCTTGGCCCCTCGCGAGGGTCTTGAGCTTGAGATGATGAAGCTGGCCTGCACTGGGCCTTCGCTTGAGCCACGTCGCAGGCCGCAGGCAGGCAAGTCTAGGGACCCCCGTTCCCAGAACGCTGACAGTAGCCCCCGGGCCCAAGGCGCGCCCGGACTTGGCTTAGCAGAGAAGCGAAGGGGCAAGTGCGAAGCTCCGCGGGCCCCAATAGCCTACGGCCTAGGGTGCCGCGTGGCGATTGATTGGGCATGGGTGTCTTTGCTTCCCCATGACGCCTCGGCAACCGCATGACTTGACAAGTCCCTACATGCGAAAACGGGTCATGATTACCTGCGATCGTGGAGGTCGGTGGTTGGCCTTCTCCGGCTATAAGTACGGAACGGCGTGCGCCCTTTCAGTCCATTCCTTCCTGCTACTCCTTTCTCTCGATCCCGGCTACTCGCCATCCCCATGGCGCCGCCGAAGAGGTTCTCGGCCGAGGAGAAGGGAAAGGCTCGTCAGGAAGGGCCTGACTCTCCTCCGATCAAGCGCGGCCGGGGCCGCCCTCGCCAGCATCCTGCGGCTCCCGCAGTGGTTTCCCGTGGTCGTGGAGGCGGTCCCCCGTGCGGTGATGAGCGCCCGGTTGCCGATGGGAGGCACGACGTGGCTACGTGACCCCCTAGGTCGCGCTTCCGCTTGGCGGAGGTGCTGCCGGAGTTTGTCGTGTGGTCGGTGGACCCGGCCCACGCCTAGCTCCAGCTTCCCCGCTTCTTTGTGGGTGAACTTCCGGCCGGCGCTCCGGGCGGCCTCTGGCTTCAGGCGGACGGTTGCTACAGCAGGGCCTCCTGGGCTTCGCTGGAGGTCTCCGTCGCCGAGAATGCGGCCCTGACCCGCGGCTGGCAAACTTTGCCCGCGCGCGTGGCCTGAGCCAGCGGTGCACCATGCACTTCAAGTTCGATGGCGATGCCACCCTCTACGTGAGGGTGTTCGGGGAAGACGGCCGCCATGCTGGGTGCTGCCCAGCCCCGGCGTTGATCGGGATGAAGATGGCGGCAGGCGCGTGGTCAGCGGCACGCAGGGCTTGCCAAGCTTCGGCGACTCTCCTTCGGACAGCAGCTCCTCCAGCAGTGGCCGCGACCAGCCCCCGCGCTGTGGCGCCCGCCTGGGGGAAGGTAGCATGTCAGTCCGCTGTCGCGCCTCCGTGAAGCGCGAGGTCGGATCTAACTGAGCTCTGGAGGCAGTACGAGCCCTCGCCGCGAGTTGGTGCCGAGCAAGTTGTGCCTATTTTGTTTTTCTTCCTTCCCTGCGCAAAAAGAAAGTAGTATAGGGCCCCGCGGGGGCGTGTTGAACTGTTGCTGTTAATTATCATGTTGTTTCCGCTATTTCTATGCTGTGTTCCCATGCCGCATGCCCACGTGCGGGAATTACTTAACTCGGAGGGGCTTGCCGCGCTCCTCGCCTCCCGAGGCCGAGGCCTCGCCGTGCACTTCATGTCCTACAAGGATTAGTCAGGAGGGGTAGCTTCCGGCCTCGGTCATGGGGGCGACCGACCCAGGTCATGTGCTCGCATCGCGACTCCCATGGGGCACGGACTGGGAGGGGTGCTCCCGTAGCAGACTCGGATAGGAAGGCTTCAAAGGACCGGGGCAAAAAACACTCACGAGGGTGCCCGCGCAACTCCCTCGCGAGACTTGCGCGAGAGAAAACGAGGCAAGTGAGCGAAAAAGACAAAGAGTCACAAGCTAGGGATGGTAACAGCTCCAATAAAACTTCAAATAGGAACGAACAAGCCAACTGCAGAAAGCAAATGAAAAAGCCGCGTCCGGCACCTAATCTAGTCTTCGACGTCTTCTCACCAGCGCGGAGCTAAGTGCTGCGACTGGGCGTGGGCGGGAGCCCTCGAGGCCCGAGGGCGGCACTCCAGAGACTCCGGGGCGTGTACAGCCCCACTCATTATTACGTGAGAGTGTCACGGGCGGCGAGCTTCACAGGCACCAGGCCTTTTCCAAAAAGCGATAGCTTCACAGGCATTAACCTTCTTCACAGGCACTGAGCCTTTTCCAAAAAGTGACAGCTTCACAGGCATTGGCCTTCTTCACAGGCACCGGGCATTTTCGAAAAAGCGACAGCTTCACAGGCATTGGCCTTCTTCACAGGCACTGGGCCTTTTCCAAAAAGCGACAACTTCACAGGCATTGACCTTCTTCACAGGCACCGGGCCTTTTCCATAGGCACTGGGCCTCGCTCAGGGGTAGAACCTTCGGAGATGTTGAATGCTCCACGCGTTCTGGATGGGTACCCCCTCCTGGGTCTCCAAGCATGCGGAGCCGGGCCTGGAAACATGAACAACTTTGAATGGGCCCTCCCACATGGGAGAGAGCTTGTGCAGCCCCTCCCTAGAGAGGACCCGCCTGAGCACGAGGTCCCCTACCTCAAGAGTTCTTGGACGGATGTTGCCGCAGTGGTATCATCATAGCGCCTGTTGATACCTTGCCGCCCGCAGCGCGGCCTCTTGACGGTGTCCCCCCCCCCCAACACGAGATCCATCCCCCGCATGGCGTCCTGCTGCGTCTCGTCGAATGCCAGGACCCATGCGGAATGACGCCTGACCTTGTGAGGGAGGACAGCCTCAGCTCTGTTGACGAGGAAGAACGGGGTTTCGCCAGTCGACTTAGTCGCGGTCGTGCGGATAGACCACAACACAGACTGGAGCTCGTCGTACCAGCCCCTGCCGCAGGCCTCTAGCTTCTTCTTGAAGGTCCGGGTTTTGAGGCCCCTCAGGACTTCCGCGTTGGCTCGCTCAGCCTGGCCGTTGCTCCGGGGGTGTGCTACCGAAGCGTAGCATATCTGCGTTCCAAGGTTAGCACAGTACGTTTTGAAGAGATTGCTGGTGAATTGCAAACCGTTGTCGGTGATGATGCGGTTAGGCACCCCGAATCGGCTCATGAGGCCCCTGATGAACTTGACTGCGGAGCCTGCTGGTATGGTGCGAACAGCTTCTACCTCGGCCCACTTAGTGAACTTGTCCACGGCAACATAGAGGTATCGATAGCCCCTTGGCGCCCGAGGGAACGGGCCCAGGATGTCCAGCCCCCAAACCACGAACGGCCATGAGAGGGGTATGGTCTGCAGGCCCTGAGCTGGCTGATGGATCTGCTTGGCGTGGAATTGGCAGGCTTCACAAGCCTTCACCAGCTCGGCAGCGTCGTTGAGTGCCGTGGGCCAGTAGAACCCGCTGCGTTACGCCTTCCCAATGTGGGTTTGTGATGATGAGTGGTGTCCACAGTCTTCACCATGTATGTCTGCCAACAGCTCCCTTCCTTGCTCCTTGGAAATGCAACATAAGGACACGTCATTCGGTCGCTTCTGGTAGAGCTCTCCATCCTTGATGCAGTAGGTCGTGGCCTGCCGCACTACACGCTCCGCGTCCTCCTCCTTCTCCGGCGGGGTCCCTTGCATCAAGTAGTCCTTGAACTCTATGGTACATCATCCTTCCTGAGGTTCCAGCGTCAGGAGCAAGCGTGCCCCTGAGGCCGGGCCACATGCCTGGGCTCCCGAGGCCGGCGGCTGAGGGAGCTCCTCCCTAGGTTGTGCCGTACTTGATAGCGATGGTGCCGCCAAAGGTTTGAAGAGTCGCTCCTCAAAGATGCCAGGCTCCTGAGGTAGCCACCTAGATGCCCTCTTGGCGATGTCATCAGCCTCTTGGTTGGTGCCGCGGGGCACGTGCTGTAACTCCAACCCCCAAAACTGTTTCTCCATCCCGCGGACCTCCACGAGATACGCTTCCATGTGCTCGTCCTTCGGCTCGTATACTTTGTTAGAGAAATTGACGAGGAGTTGCGAATCACCCTTGATGGTGATTCGCTTTACCCCCAAGGTGACGTCAGCCTTCAAGCCCGCTATCAGGCCCTCGTATTTTGCTATGTTGTTGGAGACCTTCTCCCCATGCTGGAAGCAGAGTTGCACGGCATAGTAAAGCTTGTCCTGAGTGGGGGATATGAGCACTGCACCAGCCCCCGCGCCCTGCCGTGAGAATGCTCCATCGAAGTACATCACCCAACCATCCAGTGCTTCACTTCCCGGGGAGAGCGACCGGTCCTCGCCCGTTTTGAGCCCCGATGCCTCTGTCCATTCCGCCATGAAATCTGCAAGCGCAGCTCCCTTAATGACCCTGGTCGTGCTGAATTCTAGCTGGAACGCTTGTAGTTCGATGTTCCATTCGGCGACCCTCCCAGCTGAGTTGGGGCTCCTGAGTACCCTTTCCAGGGGGTAGGCTGAGATGACCTTGATGGGGTGGCCTTGAAAGTAGTGCCACAACTTGCGCGAGGCTACTAATAGTGCGAGGAGAAGTTTTTAGGGCATGGGGTACCGCGCCCTCGCGTCCCGCAGCACCGTGCTGACGAAGTATACCGGGTGCTCGACGAGGTTGAGGGTGCTGGTGCGGCCCGCGTCCTCTGGGGATTGATGTACCTCCTGAGACGACGTAGCCCCCAGCGCTTGGTTGCCTGAGGGGGCCTCCTCCGCTCCGGGTGCGTTCCTCTGATGAGGCCGATCCTTTTCTGCCGCGGTCGTGGTCTTCGCGAGGCCTTCTTGGCCTTGCTCTGCTTCGGCCGGGACCGTGGCTGCGGCCGTGGTCTGGCGCTCCTCTCTAACTGCCACCAGGGCTGCGCTGGTGGAATAGGGGATGGTTGCAAGGTAAAGCACCAAGGGCTCCCGAGGGCGCGGAGCTACCATCACCAGAGGGCTGGTAAGGTACCTCTTGAGATCTTGGAATGCCTTGTCGGCCTCTTCAGTCTATTCGAAGGGGCCTTTCTTCTTCATCAGCTGGAAGAAAGGCAGTGCTCGCTCCCCTAGCTTGGAGATGAAATGTCCTAATGCGGTTACACGCCCGTGAGCTTCTGCATTTCTCTGAGGGTCTTCGGCGGGCTCATGTCTTCGACTGCCTTGACCTTCTCTGGGTTGGCCTTGATGCCCTTGTGGGACACGAGGAAGCCCAGGAGCTTGCCTGAGGGGACTCCGAACACACACTTCTCCGGGTTGAGCCGCAGGTCCACTTCATTGAGGCTCGCGAAGGTTTCTTCCAAGTCCTGTATCAGGGTTTCCGCCTCCCGAGACTTCACCACAATGTCGTCGACGTAAGCTTCAGCGTTCCTCCCGAGCTGTCGGCCTAGGGCGATGTGCATCAGCCGCTGAAAGGTCGCGCCTGCGTTGCGCAACCCAAATGGCATGCAGGTATAGCAGTACACTCAACACGGGGTCAAGAAGGACGTTTTCTTTACGTCCTCTACCGCCATCTTGATCCTGATGATAGCCTGAGAAGGCATCCAGGAAGCAGAATAGGTCACATTTAGCGGTAGAGTCGACGATCTGGTCGATGCGAGGAAGCGGGAATGGATCCTGCCAGCAGGCCTTGTTGAGGTTGGTGAAGTCGACACACATGCGTTCGTTTCCTCCCTTTTTTGGCACGACAATAGGGTTGGCCTGCCAATCAGGCTAGCGGACCTCGCGAATGACTCCTGCTGCTTCTAACTTGCGGGTCTCTTGGACGATGAAGGCCTGCTTTTCAGTGGACTTCCGCCTTGCCTTCTGCTTCACGAGGCGCACGTTGGGGCACACGTTGAGATGATGTTGAATTACATCCCTTGGGACCCCTGCCAGATGATTAGGCTCCCATGCAAACACCTTCTTGTTTGCGCGCAGGAACCTGACCAGGGCCTCCTCCTGCTTAGGCTCAAGGTTGGCGCCTATGGTGAAGGTAGCGCCGGCGGGTCCATCCTCGTCGACTGGTACCTGCTTGGTCTCCGCCTTGTCTTGGCTGAATAGCTACTTATTTTTAGCTGGCACAGCCCCCTTGGGCTCGAGGACACCTGTGCTGGCGGGTTGCGCCGCCGCGGCCGTCTTGAAAGCAAGCTTGAATGCCTGCAACGCATCCCCGGTGTCTCCAGACACGGTAAGGACGCCGTTGCTCCCGGGCATCTTCATGAGGTTGTAAGCCAGCTGAGTCGCAGCCATGAACCGGGCCAAGGCTGGGTAGCCGAGGATGGCGTTGTATGGGAGACCGATGGGGGCGATGTCGAAGTCAATCAGCTCCGTGCGGAAGTTGTCGTAGGTGCCAAAGGTCACCGGGAGGCGGATCTATCCCAAGGAGCCGGTGGAACCGCCCCCGACGCCCGAGAAGGGCCTACTGGGCTGAAGCCGCTCTGGCGGTACATGGAGGAGGCTGAAGGCTTCCACCGAGAGCACACTGAGGCCAGCACCACCGTCGATGAGGGTCCTAGTGACGGCCACTTGGCAGATGGTGGGGGTGCATAGCATCGGGAGCGCGCCCGAACAGGCTGGGTTGGAGGGGTGATCGTCCGAGCTTAAGGTCAGATCGGCCTTGGGCGCCACCCAACCCGGGGGGGCGGGGGTTCTCGGCGCTTGGAGGCAGTGCCGATCTGGCGGGTGAACGGTTTGACGTGGCGGCTTGAAGGTGGTGCCTGTGAGCCACCCAAGAGAGCTGCGATGACCAGGGGTACTGGGGCGGCATTGGCGGCAGGCGACGGGGAACGACGGGGGCGTCCGTCGACGGGCGCCATCTGGGCGACGTGGGTGGCGAGAGCAGCCCGACGCTCGGTGCGGGCTCGGCGAGCAACAGAGATGGGCGCGACGGAAGATCATACGCGACCAGTGGAAGAAAGATTCTGGCGCACCCCTACCTGGCGCGCCAAATGTCGGATTTCGGGTTCCGGCAGACCCTTGAGGTTCGAACTCTGGGGTGCGCACGAAGATCTTTCCCCTACCGGCTCACGTTTCGAAGCCTCGCAAGGAATCTAAGCTAGAAAGAAGAACACAAGGGACACGAGGTTTATACTGGTTTAGGCCACCGTTGTGGTGTAATACCCTACTCCATTGTGTGGTGTGGTGGATTGCCTCAGGGGCTGATGATGAACAATACAAAGAGGGAAAAGCCTCGCGAGGGGCTGTTCTTGAGCTGATGCGATGAACTGCTTGGGTGAGTTCAATCGCTTCTCTCTCTCTCTCTCTCTCTCTGATGATTCCGTCCCTTGCCCTGTGGTGCCTAGCTCTATTTATAGAGGGAGGCCCTGGGCCTCTTCCAAAATAATGAGCGGGAAGGGCGCCAACAATTGGCCATTTTGTAGGGGAACATCTAGTACACTTATCCTGACTAAAGTTGGTCTACGGCTGCCAAAGGCTCTGACGATGACGCCGTCCTGGGCTCCACGATGACCTCCATCCTGCCATTCTGCTGGTCTTGGTCTTGTTGCACCGAAACGGTAACCTTTGCCTGATGCCTTGGCCTGTGCTTGCCTCATTTGCACCGAAGGGGAAACAAGGACACTGCGCAGGCCGGCGCCCGCCTGGCGCCCTCCTGGTCTCGATCATCATGGCTTGCGTCACGGGCTCCTCGCAAGGTGCCCTTGCCTTGATCTCTCCGCCTCCTCGCGAGCCTGCCTGACGAGGCTGCTCCAGAGGAAGCTTCCTGTCGTCCGCCCCGCGAGGCTTGGCCCCTCGCGATGGTCTTGAGCTTGAGCTGATGAAGTTGGGCTGCACTGGGCCTTCGCTTGAGCCACGCCGCAGGCCGCAGGCAGGCAAGTCTGGGGACCCCGTTCCCAGCATGCCGACACGAATAACTGGTACTGTACGCAGAGAAAATATAAACTACTCTACCACTACTCCACCTCAGTACTAGTAGTATAAAAAAGATATATAGGCTGGAGCTTCAGCGCTTTCTAGCTAAGGGCTGCCCACTTGCTTCTCACAATATCACCCTCTCTCCAGATCTATAAACGACGGCCTCTCTCTCCCTCCTCACCGGTGGTCATAGATCTGTCGGGGAAGAAAAGGACGTGCAGTGTTGACGCACTCGTCATCGGCGAGCGAGGTCACGCACTGACGACAAGGCCGTCCTCTCAGACCTAGCGCCCGCACGGGATGGCCTCTGTCCCCAAGCTCGTTGCCGTAGTGTGTGCGGAGGACGACGACCACGAGCGAAGCCACTTCCCGCCGACCCTCAGGTATGCTACCTCTTTTTGAACCATACCCTTGTTCTATTGCCCATGTGCCACGTCATTGCATGTGGATCTTTTTCCACTCCACCATCTTCCCAATTTGCTATCCTCTGCTCTATTGGCCACGCAGACGAAAACCATAATTTGCACTATTAAAGGAAACCTTACTTCATGCAGATTAATCCATGTCTGGGTTGAATAAGGAAAGGAAGGGAGACTGTACTGTCCAAGAGAGTAGGCATCGAACCCGCATTTAGGTTGAAAAGGGGAAAATTAGTAGCTAAGGAACGAGTCTCGTGTCTCTTGGTTGAAGAAGGGTAGAAAGGCATGACAACGCAATAGAGAATGACCAGGTCGATCGGTTTGTTGTCCTCACATAGGAAAAAGGTGGCTAAAGAGAAAAAAAATGGGACGTAATCCACATATGCTGCCTGGATATTTGTTGCTCTGGGAAACCATACCTCCCTCACCACTCTGTGTCCGTGGAGGTACATCGTACTGGTGCGCCCACTGTCCAAATGGGCCTCCCATGCTCTTATTGCCACTTTTTTGCTGTTAGTATAACACCAACAGTCAAGTCAAGCAATGCTACTGCTAAAGTGATGCCACATTTAACTAATGCCACTCTCAGTCTAATGCCACCGATAAATTTAAGAAATGCCATTTAATGTCACTCGATTATTTCAGGGTTAGCTGTTGATTGTGGATGTATTAAAGATTTTTCAGCTAAGGCATTCTAATGCTGTTGCACAGCCAGTATACCAATGATGAAACTTGTTACTACCTTCAGATTTTTGCATTTTTAATGCTTATAGATTACATACCTCACTTTCATGAGATAAGTTAATTTTTTTGTAAAGTGTCACCAAAATGCCAAGGCGCTTATGTCATTTTATTTTGGTTAAACTGCACAAAAAATTATGAAGACAAGAGGAAAGGTCTAGAGTGGGCACCTCCTCCTCCGGCTGTTCTCTTGATTCGTTCGATCAAGTTTTTATGTTTGAACGATTATCAAGATTGGGATAGCAATTTTTAAGGTCCCCCCGAGTTCGAAATGATATTTACCTTGGAGGTACATGGTTTGCAATTTGTTTCTACTGTCATTAGTTAATAATGCTAGTTACCTTCAGACTTTTGTATTTGGTTTAATGCTCATGCACAGTTAGTATACCAATGCTGAAACGTGTTACCTTTACATTTTGTATTGTTAATTCTTATAGAAATCTTCCAGTGCTAGAGTTTATTGAAATATATTCAGTAAAACCATTGTACTGTACCCTGTAATAAACTAACTACTCTACTATTGCACTAGCCACTGGATTAGTGTATATTTGTAGTATCCTAATGGTGTTGCATTAGCGTATGGACATAAATAAAGTGTGGCAAGCTTTCCCAGATATGTGCTCAAGAAAACTACTACCTGTTTTTCTAAATACTAGACGTTTGGGTACTTTAAATTGAACCGCGAAAACGTCTTATATTAAGGAACAGAGGGTGTAGAGTTCACTCAAATTATCCCGGTAAAGCTAGTCACACCTTTGTTAAAATTAATATTCATTATGTTATCGGAGGAGGTCTGTATGTTTGTCTCTAATGCATGTCGACTACATAACTGACATCATGATGCAATGTTGAGTCATTTCCTTTTGTACAGTGTCACTGAATTGTCAAGGCGGTGATGGCATTTTATTTTAGTTGAATTGCACAAAATATGCTTAAAATAAGAGGAAAGGTCAGGAGTCGATCATTCTTTTAAAAAGAACTATATATGCCTTTCTGACATCAGCCGCTGTTGCCTTATTTATTCCTTCAAACAGGTGGTTAGAAACAGTCTTGCTACCTTTTCCATTAAGAAATTGGAATGCTTATATTTGTGAGTCTATGCTTCAACTAGTGTCGTTTTTACAGTAATCACACTTTCAATATCTATGCAAACAGGGATGCTCGATTTTAGTGGAACTGCACAAAAAGTCCAACTGGTTCAACATTAGGAGCATGTTTTCTTCCAAACCTTTATATCCAATTGGTGGCACTATGAGTTGTTCATTACAAAGGTACATGGTTTGCTACTATCGCTACTCTTTTTGTACTGTCATTAGATAGTAATACTAGTGGTTTGCATGTGAATTTATTGGCAGGGTGGACCTACATTGGAGGTGCAGGACAGGATTCAATGATTGGATGCTCAATTTCGGTTGTATCGATTTCACCTCTTCCCTCACTGCGAATATGGATATCCTTGGTCTGATGAAGAAAGGCGCTATATTTCTGCTCTGAACCAGCAAATCAATTTAGTATGAAATTGTCCAGGGCAAAACATAACTGTATCAGATTGTCCAGTGCAGAACATGACATATGCTAAGCGGAAGAGACATGTTTAAACCGAAAATACAAGGTGTGGTATATGTTTACTAGTTGCTTGATATTTGTGCAGACAGAGATGTCTGCCCGTTGCTATTTGGCAAACAAACAAAGTGTCCGCAATTTTGGTTAAACTGCACAAGAGAATAGTATAGTCACTGCATGCAGTGCCATTTGAAAATAGACACAGAAAGATTGGATAGTCACTTCATGGACTGCAGAAAAGTAGTACTGTACTATTTATTGGCCAACACTAGGTGCTTCATTGCTTTGGTCTGATTATACAATGGGCATCATTTTGCCTAAGTTAAATTTTGTATTCCAAAAATAGTCTCGCGGTGTGATCGAGAGAAGACCAAATCATATTGCAGTGGATGTTCCTCCATCATGTGTGGTTCATTCTCAAGGTTCCAGCTATTGGTGAAACCACTTACGTTTGCAAGAGGAATTGTAGACTTCACAAACAAATTTGTCTTTCAGTCTGTACTGAATGTTGGCCAAGAGAAGCATCCATGTTAGTAGGAAGAACAAATGTTTTTTCTAGATCTTTTCTTTTGGAGCTACATATTTGTATATGATCTGTGAATCATTAAGATGCATTAACATGTTTACCTTATGTATGGGAATCGTACTAGTTAGTTTTAGTTGCGACGCAAGATCCGAAGTGGCTGATCTTTGCTTTTGGAGCTACATATTTGTATATGATCTGTGAATCATTGAGATGCATTAACAGTTACTTATTTCTGTTCGCTCAGTGTTTACAAGTTACTGATCGATCACTAGCTAGCCTACTAATGCGCTCCTAGCAGTTTTATTTGCGACGCAAGAACCGAAGTGGTAGTTTTTTGAATAAAAATGCCTACCTCTGAAGAAACTGACAAGCTACACTATCCTACCTACTCGATCCTACATGGATAAATAGCGGATCACGCACGTACTACCTCCTTTCCGGCTTGCAGGGCTCAATTCAAGAAACAACCTACTCGATCCTACACGAATAAATAGCAGATCACGCACGTACTAGTACCTCCTTTCCGGTTTGCAGGGCTTAATTCAAACCTCTCACCAACCAAGGTACTCCCTCCGTCCAGGATTATTAGTCCCGTGAGCAAAGCAGCAAGACCAAGACATCGCAATAATTAGCGGCATGCAGAAGTGTAAGCCTAATTAATTCCATCGATTTAAGTGGCTGCATGTGTGCCCTTGGCTACGACTCGTTGCATGCTGCTCCGCATACTGGCTGCGAGCGATTCTGAGTGTCTGCATGCAGCCGGCCGTAATGAAGGTAGCTAACTGATGCGAAAAAAGATGCTCTTTAATTGTTGCGGGCTTTTTAAATCCGTGGAATCATTATTGACAAGGAGGGAGATGATTCGAGTGCACTCGTTTGACCGCCATGCTGGCATGCGACCCAGATGAGACGGGATGGCACAGTCATAATTTCAGTTTCTCTAGTTTTCCACGGCAAGCTAGCGCGCTAAGCCATGCTTACTTATGCATTGAATTCCGATGACCGTCGCGCTACCTTCCGCCTATAAGTACTGTTTCCCGGCCTTCTCCGGTGGCACCGTGACCCAACTCACCATATCCTCATAAGCCCCCACCAGCGCGACGTCGCTCACCACATCCGCCATGCCCCCGCCCGTCCGCGGTAGGCGATGCCGGAGGTAGTCACCACCAGAACTAGTGTTCGGTTTTTCACCGGAAGGCAAACGGAGGGAGGAGGCATTCTATCTGTCCTTAGATGGTAATGCAGAGATCGAGGAGTTGTAGGAGTGCGACCGCCTGGCGGAGGAGTAGGAGTTGTTGGAGCATGATTGTTAGAGCGCGACCGCCTGGCGGAGGAGCAGCGTATCGCCGATTTGCGCCGCCAGCGGGACATGGAGCAGCAGTGCACCGACGCTCTGAGTTGCGAGCAGAGCGCCCGCAACTAGGCCGACTACATGGAGGCCGGCGCCCGGCAAATAGCCCTAGAGGCTGTCGGGCACGCACGCATTTGCGACGCCAATTTTTACTACCAGCTTGTCAAGTGGGTTTCCCGCTTGGAAGCCGAAGCTTCGGTGGACCACGCCGGCATGGAAAGGACCAACGTGCGTGAGCAACGCGCCCTATTGCACCTCTTGCAAGTCCGAGGCGAGGCACAGGACGCCGGTGCCGGCATTTAGCGTGTACCACAGATGGCGGCCAACATCGTCTAGTTAGGTAAGAGTAATTTAGTACTTGTACGCTACTAGAGTATTAGTGGGAGTAGATAGTTAACTTGGCTATGATGGTTGTCAACGTGGAAGTTCAGTACTCTATATGTGGATTAGACCTGTTACTTTGCTCTGAATGTTGAACCTTCCGTTTGAACGTATGGAATGGGCTGTTATTTTTTAAAATGGGTTGTATTTGTCCTCCACGGGTTTAGAGGCTGACTTGTGGGCCTACCAAGTTGAAGCGTACACAATCAGGAGATGATTGTACGTGGAGAGGATGATAGCAGGGACCCGCCAAGGTCATGGCAGTACGCAAGCAAGTGCCTCCTTATTTCAAGCCAATAAAAAATGGCTCCTCCTAGTGGATTTCTGACATCTGGGTCCCATGCTATTGTCAACGTAGTCAATAAACGAGAGAATTGCACAACGAGCGGCTGACACCAGGGACCCAGCAGCTCGCCCAGTTATTTTTGTTTTGGGTTAATTTGATAAATGCCACTCCAAATCTGGTGTTTCCGAGAAATGCCACTGGAATTTCCAAACTTTGAAAATTGTCATTTCATGCCATTTCTAGTGGCATTTCTCGAAGTCTGGAGTGGCGTTTTTCAAAGTTCGCAAACTGCAGTGGCATTTTTCAAAGTTTGCAAAAATTGCAGTGGCATTTTTCAAAGTTTGGAAATTGCAATGCCAATTTTATGAATCGCCATAATTGGAGTGGCATTTATCTAATTTGTTTTTGAGACGGAAGCAGGGTGTCAACTGGGCTGTGCGGGACACTCTGGCCTGTCTAGACAGCCTTTTATTTTATGTTTACCACAGACCAGCCCAGTAGTTTTTTTCTTTTCTGAAAATGGCTAGCCCAGTTTTTTTGTGATTTGCCAAGTAAGTTGCTTTATCAGGCCTGTTGGGCTGCAAATCTTTCAAGACGAGGAGAGCTTCATTCGGCTGGCCGAGAAAATGGCCTATCAGTAATGAGAAATGGGTTGTACATTTTTAAAACACATCAAACCGACATATGCAAAATTTCGTATAATTTTTTAACCGTGGCCACAATATGGGTTGTAATGCTAACAAAAAGAATATGGGCTCCAAAAAAACCGTAAGAATTAGCAAATGGGCTGTAAATTATTAGAAATAATGGCAGATGGCCTGTATGTTGTTTTCCACAGATTTGATGCTTTCCTAAAAAAAGGTTGATGCACAAGCAGTGACTGTTGGATGTCCATCCAATGACCGTCGTGCTTCTTCAATCTATGCTCTTCCTGCTCCAGCCGCTCAAACAAGCGCCGGCGGGACTGCCTGGTCCCTCCTCCCCACGGCCGGCTGTGCTGCCGCGCAGGCCTCACCGCCCCACCGTACTCCCATCGTTGGCCAAGCCATCCCTCTACACACACACGTGCTGTTATTCTCCGGCGACAGCAGACGAACCAGTAAACCCTCGTACAGTCGTACTCCCCTCCGCGTGGGAAACAACTGTCGAGTCTTCCCTGGCTCCGTGTCGTTCCCTTCCTAGGCCTCGCCGTCGTCCACCGCCCTTGTGCTCTCGGCGTGGCATGGTCAACATGGTCAACGACCGACATGCATCTGAAGTGGACTGTACGTGGAGAGGCTGACAGCTGGGTCCACAGCCGCACGCATGGAAATGCCTCCTTATTACGTGCAAAATAATGATTCCACCACCTGACATCTGGGACCCACCGAAAGGGCCTTTGTATTTCACGAAAAACGTTACTGCCGCCGACAGCTTGGACCCACCAGCTATATCTTCGCACGCAAGGAAGTGCCTCCTTATTACGCACAAAAAAATGAATACTCCCCTTGCTAGCTGGGACCCAGTATAGTGGGCCTACTAAATTGACAGGGACGGAGGGCTTTGTCAACTTAGTCAATATGTACGATTCTAGCTCGACTGACCGTACGATGTCCATCCAACGGCCGTAGTGCTTCTTCAACCTCTGGTCTTCTTGCTCCAACCACCCAAAGCAGCGCCGGTCGTGCCGCCTGCTCCTGCCTCCCGTGGCCGCCCATGCTGCCGCGGAGGTCTCACCACCTCCATACTACTCCCACCACTGGCCAGGCCATCCCTCCACTCCACTCACCCACACCCCTTTATTCTGCGGCGACGGCAACGCAGCCGAACCAGTGAACCCTCGTACTCCTCTCCGCGTGGGCATCCACTGTCGTGTCTTCCCCGGCTCCACGTCGTCCCCTTCCTTGGCCTCGCCGTCATCCACCGCCGTGGTGCTCTCGGTGCGGCGTGGTCAATGTGGTCAACGACCGAATTCCATCGGGAGAGTACTGTACGTGGAGAGGCTAACAGCTGGGTCCACGGTAGCCGCAAGGAAGTGCCTCCATATTACGCGAAAAATAATTATTCCTCCACCTGACAGCAGGGACCCACCGGATAGGCCACCAGTATTTCGCGAAAAAAACGTTTCCCCCCTAATTGCTGGGACCCACCGGACGGGCCACCGTATTTCGTGAAAAAACGTTTCCCCCTGACTGCTGGGACCCATCGGACGGGCCACCGTATTTCATGAAAAAAATGTTCCCCCGCTGTCAACTCGGTCCCACCGGAAGTACCTCCTTGTTACGCACAATAAAATGAATACCCCCCCTGCTAGCTAGGGCCCACCATAGTGGGAGGCTGACTTGTGGGCCTACTAAGTTGACTTGGATGGAGGCCTTTGTCAACTTTAGTCAATATGAACGATTCTAGCTCCAGTGACTGTACGATGCCCATCCAACGGCCGTAGTGCTTCTTCAACCTCTAGTCTTCTTGCTCCAGCCGCCCAAAGCAGCGCCGGTCATGCCGCATGCTCATGCGCCTCGTGGTCGGCTGTGCTGCCGCGAAGGCATCACCGCCCCCTACTATTCCCACCGCTGGCCAGGCCCTGTGGTGACGACAGCCTCACACCACAGCCAAACCAGTGAACCCTCATACTCCTCTCCGCGCAGGCTTCCACTGCCACGTCTTCCTCGGCTTCGCGTCGTCCCCTTCCTAGGCCTCGCCGTCGTCCACCGCCCTGGTGCTCTCGGTGCGGCGTGGTCAACGTGGTCAAGGAACAACTTCCATCGGACGTGGACTGTACGTGGAGAGGCTGACAGCTGGGTCCACGGCCGCAGCAAGCAAGTGCCTCCTTATTACATGGAAAATAATGATACCTCCACCTGACAGCAAGGACCCACCGGACGGGCCACTGTATTTCAAAAAAAATGTTTCCCCCCTGACTGCTGGGACCCACCAGCTACATCCTCGCACGCAAGGAAGTGCGTCCGGGCAAAAAAAAAACGATTCGCCCCCCTAACTGATGGGACCCACCAGCTACATCTTCGAACGCAAGGAAGTGCCTAACAGTCGGGACCCACCTGGTCGAAGCGTACGTAGCATTGTCATTCTGGCCGCGAACGTGTACGTACATACTGGTCCATGTAGAGGCGCGCACGTGTCATAGTAGAGGCACGCACGTGTCATAGTAGAGGCGCGCACGTAGCATGTACACGTATGTACAACGGCCAGGGTGCAAGAAAGAAAATACGGCCACGTACGTACATACGGGAGGTGTCTCAAACGCCTACTCACGCATAAGTATGGCCAGGGCTCGTGTACATGGCTGGGTCAGAACAGAGAAACTACGTCATCGTCGTGTTCATGGGGAGGCAACGGAATGCGTTGTGTTCATCGGGAGGCAACGGAAAGCGTCGTGTTCATCGACAGGCAACGGAACGCATGGGAGCCAACCGGCTTGGACGGAACAGGCGATGGAAACGAGGCCTAGCGTACCGCAGCACGAAGGAAACGGCCTTGTGTTCGACCGGCCACGTTCAAAGCGGGATCCTATTGATACGTCTCCAACGTATCTATAATTTTTGATTGTTCCATGCTATTATATTACCCCTTTTGGATGTCTATGGGCTTTATTTTACATATTTATATCATTTTTGGGACTAACCTACTAACCGGAGGCCCTGCCCGTATTGCTGTTTTTTTGCCTATTTCAGTATTTCGAAGAAAAGGAATATCAAACGGAGTCCAAACGGAATGAAACCTTCGGAAGCATGATTTTTGGAACGAACGTGATCCGGAGAACTAGGAGTGCAAGTCAAGAAGCAAACGAGGCGGCCAGGAGATAGGAGGGCGCGCCCACCCCTCCTGGGCACGCCCCCTGTCTCCTGGGCCCCACGAGCGGGCACCGACGTACTTCTTCCTCCTATATATACCTACGTACCCCGAAAACATCCAGGGAGCCAACGAAAAACAATTTCCACCACCGTAACCTTCTGTATCCGTGAGATCTCATCTTGGAGCCTTCGGCGGTGCTCCGCCGGAGGGGGAATCGACCATGGAGGGCTTCTACATCAACACCATAGCCCCTCCGATGAGTTGTGAGTAGTTTACCACAGACCTTCGGGTCCATAGTTATTAGCTAGATGGCTTCTTCTCTCTTTTTGGATCTCAATACAATGTTCTCCCCCTCTCTTGTGGATATCTATTTGATGTAACTCTTTTTGCGGTGTGTTTGTCGAGATCCGATGAATTGTGGGTTTATGATCAAGTTTATCTATGAGAAATATTTGAATCTTCTATGAATTCTTTTATGTATGATTGAGTTATCTTTGCAAGTCTATTCGAATTATCAGTTTGGTTTGACCTACTAGATTGATCTTTCTTGCCATGGGAGAAGTTCTTAGCTTTGGGTTCAATCTTGCGGTGTCCTTACCCAGTGACAGAAAGGGTTGCAAGGCACGTATTGTATTGTTGCCATCGAGGATAAAAAGATGGGGTTTATGTCATATTGCTTGAGTTTATCCCTCTACATCATGTCATCTTTCTTAATGCGTTACTCTGTTCTTATGAACTTAATACTCTAGATGCATGCTGGATAGCGGTCGATGTGTGGAGTAATAGTAGTAGATGCAGGCAGGAGTCGGTCTACTTGTCACGGACGTGATGCCTATATACATGATCATGCCTAGATAATCTCATAATTATTCGCTTTTCTCTCAATTGCTCGACAGTAATTTGTTCACCCACCGTAATACTTATGCTATCTTGAGTGAAGCCACTAGTGAAACCTATGGCCCCCGGGTCTATCTTTTATCATATATGCTTTCAATCTACTTTTATTTGCATCTTTACTTTTCGCATGTATATTATAAACCAAAAATATATTTATCTTATCATACTATCTCTATCAGATCTCACTTTCGCAAGTGGCCGTGAAGAGATTGATAACCCCTTTATTGCGTTGATTGCGAGTTCTTTGTTTGTTTGTGTAGGTGTGTGGGACTTTTGAGGAGCCTCCTACTGGATTGATACCTTGGTTCTCAAAAACTGAGGAAATACTTATGCTACTATTGCTGCATCACCCTTTCCTCTTCAAGGAAAACCAATGCAAGCTCAAGACGTAGCAAGAAGGATTTCTGGCGCCGTTGCCGGGGAGGTCTTCGCTCAAGTCAAGACATACCAAGTACCCATCACAAACTCATCTCCCTTGCATTTACATTATTTGCCATTTGCCTCTCATTTTCCTCTCCCCCACTTCACCCTTGTCGTTTTATTCGCCCTCTCTTTCCCAATCTCTCTCTCTCTCTTTCGCTTGCCTTTGTTTGCTCGTCGTTATGTCTAGTTCCTTATCCGCTCCTATGTCTCCCAAGTTTGAAGTTCTTCACTTCAAGCAAAGGCAAGGAGAAAACTTAAAAGGTGCTTGGTATAGGATGATGGAATCTTATTGCAAATGCACCCTAGAGGTGAACTTTAGAATTCTTCTTTGCAATTTTTATGTTGGGTTAAATATGACGCATAGACAACTCTTGGATTGCATTGCCAAGGGAAATTTTATTGAAATTGATCCTAGTGTTGCGCATGAAATTATAGAGGGAATAGTGGGAACACTACCTCAAAAGGGAGGATCGCGTCCTATCCAAGAAGAAACGCAAGTGTTTGTAAAGATTTGTGAAGTAACAAATTTTTTACAAAAGTCTCTTGAGCCTCTTAAAAGTGTTAGCGGAAATCTTCACCGCATGAATATGTTGATTACTCTTTGCAATAAGTGGTTGGATTCTTTAGATCTAAAAATTTCCGAGTATGAAGGGAAGCGGAAAGAACATCCTGGATTCGAGCATGACTCCGCTAAAAAACTGAAAATCAAAGATGGCACTACTTAAATCTATCTTCACTTTTATGCCTAGCTAGGGGCGTTAAACGATAGCGCTAGTTGGGAGGCAACCCAATGTTTTTTTGTTTCTGTTTAGTAATAAATTTTGCATCTACTTTCTGTTTAGATGTGTTTTAATGTTTTAATTAGTGTTTGTGCCAAGTAGAACCTATAGGATAACCTATGATGATAGTTAGTTTGATTCTGCGGAAAAACAGAAACTTTGCGCGCACGAAATTAGTTTTGTTAAATCACATAAACGTGCTTTTACATTGATTCTTTCTGCTTCTGATCAATAGACAAATTTTCCAGGACTTCCTAATTTTTTTTAGGATTTTTAGAGTTCCAGAAGTTTGCGTTAGTTATAGATTTCTACAAACTGTTCTGTTTTTGACATATTCTATTTTTCGTGTGTTGTTTGCTTATTTTGATGCATCTATGGCTAGTAAAATAGTTTACAAAACATAGAGAAGTTGGAATACAGTAGGTTTAACACCAAAATAAATAAAGAATGAGTTCATTACAGTACCTTATGTGGTGGTTTTGTTTTCTTTCACTAACGGAGCTTATAAGTTTTCCTGTTGAGTTTTGTGTTGTGAAGTTTTCAAGTTTTGGGTAAATATTTGATGGATTATGGAATAAGGAGTGGCAAGAGCCTAAGATTGGGGATGCACATGGCACCCCAAGATATTCAAGGATAGCCAAAAGCCTAAGCTTGGGGATGCCCCGGGAAGGCATCCCCTCTTTCGTCTTCGTTCATTGGTAACTTAACTTGGAGCTATATTTTTATTCGCCACATGATATGTGTTTTGCTTGGAGCGTCGTGTATTATATTAGTCTTTGCTTTTTAGTTTACAACAATCATCCTTGCTGTACACACCTTTTGGGAGAAGCCTACTTGATTAGAATTTATTAGAATATGCTATGTGCTTCACTTATATCTTTTGAGCTTGATAGTTTTTGCTCTAGTGCTTCACTTATATCTTTTAGAGCACGGCGGTGGCTTAATTTTGTAGAAATTGCTAGTCTCTCATGCTTCACTTATATTATTTTGAGAGTCTTTTAGAACAGCATGGTATTTGCTATGGTTATAGAATTGGTCCTAGAATGGTAGGCATCCAAGTTGGGTATAATAAAAACTATCATAGGAAGTGAATTGGATGCTATGATCAACTTGATACTTGATAATTGTTTTGAGATATGGAGGTGGTGATATTAAAGTCATGCTAGTTGGGTGATTATGAATTTAAAGAATGCTTGTGTTGAAGTTAGCAAGTCCCGTAGCATGCACATATGGTTAAAGTTGTGTAACAAATTTGAAACATGAAGTGTATTTGGCTTGTGCATCCTTATGATTGGCGGTCGGGGACGAGCGATGGTATTTTCCTACCAATCTATCCCTCTAGGAGCATGCGCGTAGTGCTTGATTTTTGATGAGTTCTAAATTTTTGCAATAAGTATATGAGTTCTTTTGACTAATGTTGAGTCCATGGATTATACACACTTTTACCTCTCCATCATTGCTAGCCTCTTCGGTACCATGCATTGCCCTTTCTCACCTTGAGAGTTGGTGCAAACTTCGCCGGTGCATCCAAACCCTGTGATATGATACACTCTATCAAACATAAACCTCCTTATATCTTCCTCAAAACTGCCACCATACCTACCTATTATGGCATTTCCATAGCCATTCCGAGATATATTGCCATGCAACTTTCCACTGTTCCGTTCATCATCATGACATACATTACTTTTGTCATATTGCCATTGCATGATCATGTAGTTGACATCGTATTTGTGGCAAAGCCACCATGCATAATTTTTCATACACATCACTCTTGATTCACTGCACCATCCTGGTACACCGCCGGAGGCATTCATATAGAGTCATATCTTGTTCTAGTTTCGAGTTGTAATTCATATGTTGTAATCAATAGAAGTGTGATGATCATCATTATTAGAGCATTTCCCAAAGAAAAAAAAGAAAAAGAAAAAAGAAGAAATGCCAAAAGAAAAAAAAGAAAGGCCCAAAAAAGAAAAAAAGAGAAAAAAATAAATAAATAAAAAGGGCAATGTTACTATCTCTTTTTCCACACTTGTGCTTCAAAGTAGCATCTTGTTCTTCATGTAGTGAGTCTCATATCTTGTGTTTCAAAGTAGCACCATGTTTTTCATATAGTGAGTCTCATAAGTTGTCTTTTTCATACTAGTGGGAATTTTTCATTATAGAACTTGGCTTGTATATTCCTACGATGGGCTTCCTCAAATGCCCTAGGTCTTCGTCAGCAAGCAAGTTGGATGCACACCCACTAGTTTTCTTTTGTTGAGCATTCATTTATAGCTCTAGTGCATCCGTTGCATGGCAATCCCTACTCCTCATGTTGACATCAATTGATGGGCATCTCCATAGCCCGTTGATTATCCTCGTCAATGTGAGACTTTCTCTTTTTGTCTTCTCCACACAATCCCCATCATCATATTCTATTCGACCCATAGTGCTATATCCATGGCTCATGCTCATGTATTGCGTGAAGGTTGAAAAAGTTTTAGATTATTTAAGTACAAAACAATTGCTTGGCTTGTCATCGGGGGTGTAGGATTTGGGAACATCTTTGTGTGACGAAAATGAAGCATAGCCAAACTATATGATTTTGTAGGGATGAACTTTCTTTAGCCATGTTATTTTGAGAAGACATGATTGCTTTGATTAGTATGCTTGAAGTGTTACTGTTTCTTTTATCAACTTTTATTTTGAATCATTTGGATCTGAACATTCATGCCACAATAAAGAAAATTACATTGAGAATTATGCTAGGTAGCATTCCACATCAAAAATTCTGTTTTTATCATTTACCTACTCGAGGACAAGCAGGAATTAAGCTTGGGGATGCTTGATACTTCTCCAATGTATCTATAATTTTTCATTATTCCATGCTATTATATTACCCCTTTAGGATGTTTATGGGCTTTATTTTACATATTTATATCATTTTTGGGACTAACCTACTAACCGGAGGCCCAGCCCGTATTCCTGTTTTTTTGCCTATTTCAGTATTTCGAAGAAAAGGAATATCAAACGGAGCCCAAACGGAATGAAACCTTCGGGAGCGTGATTTTTGGAACGAACATGATCCGGAGAACTTGGAGTGCAATTTAAGAAGAAAACGAGGCGGCCAGGAGATAGGAGGGCGCGCCCACCCCTCCTGGGCGCGCCCCTGTCTCCTGGGCCCCACGAGCGGCCACCGACGTACTTCTTCCTCCTATATATACCTACGTACCCCGAAAACATCCAGGGAGCCAACGAAAAACAATTTCCACCGCTGTAACCTTTTGTATCCGCGAGATCCCATCTTGGAGCCTTCGTCGGTGCTCCGTCGGAGGGGGAATCGACCATGGAGGGCTTCTACATCAACACCATAGCCCCTCCGATGAGTTGTGAGTAGTCTACCACAGACCTTCGGGTCCATAGTTATTAGCTAGATGGCTTCTTCTATCTTTTTGGATCTCAATACAATGTTCTCCCCCTCTCCTGTGGAGATCTATTTGATGTAACTCTTCTTGCGGTGTGTTTGTTGAGATCCGATGAATTGTGGGTTTATGATCAAGTTTATCTATGAGAAATATTTGAATCATCTCTGAATTCTTTTATGTATGATTGAGTTATATTTGCAAGTCTCTTCGAATTATCAGTTTGGTTTGGCCTACTAGATTGATCTTTCTTGCCATGGGAGAAGTGCTTAGCTTTGGGTTCAATCTTGTGGTGTCCTTACCCAGTGACAGAAAGGGTTGCAAGGCACGTATTGTATTGTTGCCATCGAGGATAAAAAGATGGGGTTTATATCATATTGCTTGAGTTTATCCCTCTACATCATGTCATCTTTCTTAATGCGTTACTCTGTTCTTATGAACTTAATACTCTAGATGCATGATGGATAGCGGTCGATGTGTGGACTAATAGTATTAGATGCAGGCATGAGTTGGTCTACTTGTTCACCCACCGTAATACTTATGCTATCTTGAGAGAAGCCACTAGTGAAACCTATGGCCCCCGGGTCTATCTTTTATCATATAAGCTTTCAATCTACTTCTATTTGCATCTTTACTTTTCACATCTATATTATAAAATACCAAAAATATGTTTATCTTATCATACTATCTCTATCAGATCTCACTTTCGCAAGTGGTCGTGAAGGTATTGACAACCCCTTTATTGCGTTGGTTGCGAGTTATTTGTTTGTTTGTGTAGGTGCGTGGAACTTTGGAGGAGCCTCCTACTAGATTGATACCTTGGTTCTCAAAAACTAAGGGAAATACTTACACTACTATTGCTGCATCACCCTTTCCTCTTCAAGGAAAACCAATGCAAGCTCAAGACGTAGCACCTGTTCATTGGGAGGGGTCTGGCGTACCGCAAAACGGAGGAAACGGACCTCCTATGGTCGAAACGGGGGTCCTGTGGATCGGGAGGGGTGTGGCGTACCGAAAAACAGGACGAAGCGGACTTGTGTTGGAGCGCTATAGTCGAAACGGGGGTCCTGTTCATCGGGAGGGGTGTGGCATACCGCAAAACGGGACTCCACGGATACTGTTCATCTCCACCGTCGACCTCCTCCAGCCTCCACGGTCTACCGTCGACCTCCTCCAGCCTCCACGGGCTCCTGTTCATCCAGCCTCCACCGCGCGCTACTCCACCGGCTCCTGTTCAACCACCCCTCCACCACCTACTGTTCATCCAGCCCTCCATGGGGTCGTCCTGTTCATCCAGCCCTCCACGGGGTCCTGTTCATCCAGCCCAACCGGCTCGATCGATCGTGGTCCTGTTCATCCAGAGGCAACGCCACGGGGTCCTGTTCATCCACCCCCACCGCTCACTGTTCATCCAACCCCCCTCCCCCCTTGCAATGCTCACTATTTATCCAGAGGAAGCATCGATCGGCTTCAGTTAGCAGCAGTAGCGAAGGAATCGCTCGATCGGGTTCAGTTAACAGCCATCGATCGATTGCTCCGGTTCAGTAACACGTAGCCTATAGTGCAATCGCTCGGGTTCAGTTAGAGTCCAACACCTTGCTCGGGTTCAGTTAGAGCCAACGCCTCGCACACACACGCGTACGTGTACGAGAGAAACACGCATCGCTCAGCCCTCGACTTCCCACCGTAACCGGGAACTCGCCGAAATTTTCCTCGCCCTTGCTTCTACCACGGTTTTTTCCATCATGGACGGCCCAAAGAATGTCATTCAGCTGCGTCTCCAGCCCGCCCAGGACGAAAAGCCCATTTTCTGTCATGATTTTTTGTCATAGAAGTAGGATCCCACCACATCTATGATGATACCGGGTTTTGTCACAATTATCGTCATAGAAGTGTCATAAGTATGACAGAGAAAAAATTCGTTCGGCCCAAAATTTCACGGATGTGTCTTTTTTTTGTAGTGATCAAAAGGAATTTCTGGCGCCGTTGCCGGGGAGACATCATCAACATCTACCAGGTTCCTAATCACAAATCTAATCTCTTTGCAATTTACATTATTTGCCATTTGCCTCTCGTTTTCATCTCCCCCACTTCACAAAATTTGCTGTTTTATTCGCCCTCTTTTTCATTTGTCGTTTCTCGCAGATCTCTTATTTGCTTGAATTTGTCATCATGAGTGACTTTGGTACGGCAGAAACAGATGATGTCCTAACTCCTAAAATTGGACGATCTGGCAATCTGATGCTGAAACTTTTGTTTTGGGGCAAGGGAATGTTATGGGAAAAGAACATATCCAAGAATTTTTTCAATTGTGTTGGAAATTTAAGTCTTGACGATGCTCCTACACATAAAAGGACTAAAACTTACGTGGAAGCTATTTCAGCACTAGTTCTGAAACTTGATATAAATTTATCCATACCCATCCTACCTTGCAAAGATTGTTTTATGAGTTACCCGTTATAAAGAATTCCAAAGCTAAAAAGTTGGCCACCCTTGTTCTTATGAATTAATTTGATTACATAATACGAGAAGCTAGGGAATTTTTTGATTTCTATGGTATGAATCGAGAAAAAACTGGTGATAGATGAGATTCTTTATAATAGTGACTATGTGCTAAGACATTTGCTCGGGGATAATCGAATCTTTGATGAGAATCTCAAAAAGGAAGTCCCCGTTTTAGATATAGCCCGACAAGTTTAAAATGATGTTAATCAACACATTTCTTGGATTGTTGCCAGAAATCAAAGAGGATATGATGAAAAGCAACTTGATAGTGCTAAAGTTTCTATGGATAATATGTTCTATGTTGTTTTTGCAAAGCCTCCTAAAAAAAGCACCTCTGAGGTAAATGAAACTAAAGATGACAACACTTAGATCTATGCTTTATGCCTAGGTAGGGGCATAAAACGATAGCGCTTGTTGGGAGGCAACCCAATGAATAAAATTTATTTTTGTCTTTTTCTTTCTGTTCTTGAGTGTTTGCACAATTATGCTACTAGTATGATTGTGTTTTTTATGTTTTAATTAGTGTGTGTGCCAAGCAAAGCCTTTGGGAACATGTTGGGTGATAGTTGATTTGATCTTGTTGGAAAAAAGAAACTTTTGCGTCCAGTAAATAATTTTAAAAAATCACAGAAGCAACAAAAGATTCTGAATTTTTTTATAGAAGATTGATATACAAATTGCCTACATCTTGCTAATTGTTTCAGAATTTTTGGAGTCACAGAAGTATACGAAGTTTTTAGATTGCTACAGATTGTTCTGTTTTCGACAAATTCTGTTTCCTTTGTGTTGTGTGCTTATTTTAATGAATCTATAGACTTTATCGGCCGGTATAAGCCATAGAAAAGTTGGAATACATTAGATATAATGCAAAAATAAAATATAAATGGGTTTGCAACAGTATTTAGAGTATTGATTTTCTTTGTTATACTAACGGATCTCACGAAGGTTTTGTTGAGTTTTGTGTGATTGAAGTTTTCAAGTTTGGGTGAGATCACGATGGATGAAGGAATAAGGAGTAAGAAGAGCCTAAGCTTGGGGATCCCCATGGCACTCCAAGCTATTATCCAAATAGAAGTAAGCAACTAAGCTTGGGGATGCCCTCGAGTGGCATCCCCTCTTTCTTCTAACGACCATCGGTATTTTACTTGGAGCTATATTTTTATTCGTCACATATCATGAGTTTTGCTTGGAGATATGAGTCTTTGCTTGTTTTGCTTTTTATTTTATGTCATCTATTGTTGTTGGACACACTTATTTGAGAGAGCCAAAATTATGCTATGATTTGTTAGAATTGCTCTTTGTGCTTCACTTAAATTTTTTTGAGCTATGGAATTGCTCTAGTGCTTCACTTATATCTTTTTGAGCACGGTGTGCTTTAGTATTTTAGAAGAAATGCTCTCATGCTTCACTCAGATTGATTTGAGAATTAGTAAATTTTTTAAGAAATTCTCTCATGCTTCACTTAAATTATTTTGAGAGAAGAAATTGTTTATGCCCATGTTCTTCACTTAGATTTGTTTGAGCTATCAAAAGCAACATGTGAAATTAGTCCCAAAGTGATAGATATTCAAGAGGGATATAATAAAAACTTTCATGAAGATCATTAGACAAAATAAACTTGATTCTTTGTAATAGTTTTGCGATATGATGATATAATATGCGAGTCATGTTGATGAGTAATTATGCTTTAGTAAGAATATTGGTGTTAAGGTTTGTGATTCTCTATGCAAGCATGAAAGTCAATAGTTATGCAATGAAATTAAATCCTACTTGTGGTGCATTATTCGGTGTTAGTTATGCTTAATGCTTGCTTATGAGATTTTTTGTTTCTTGGTTGGATGCTTCTCAATCTTTTTCTAGCCTTCACTTGTACTAAGTGGGATTACTACTTGTGCATACAAAATCCTTAAAGCCGGTTTTGCCCTACGAGTCCACTATACCTACCTATATGTGGTATTTCCATGCCACTCATAGATCCAGAGTACGGAGAACAACTAATCTTTCTTGTTGAGGTATCATGCACTTGTTGATTGCTGATTCGATCTTGTTTGTTGACTTTGATAGAGATGAAGAACCCCTCATCCACCAGGCAAAGTAAACCAAGTTGGCGGCAGCACCAAGGCCCTTGGCAAGCACGGTCTGGCGGGGGATACAACAGGGGTTCCTGTTCCCATCCCCTAGGGTGAAGGTACAAATTTTGCCCGCCCAGAGAGATGTGGAAGAACATGCCCCATACCCCGCCAAGGAAGGAGAGGAGATCCACTAGGGTGGGGCTCGCTAAGAGGGGTCCAGCCCATCCAAGGTTCAAGCAGAGGAGTCACCGGTCTGGGCCTCCACCGAGGGGTCGGCCCATATCGAGGTCACGGCCACTGAGGGAGCGGACACGGACCGTGTCCCGGTAACTGAAGTTGTCGGGGAGACTGACACCCCTCTGCTGCAATCATCACCGGGTAATTAGCCTGTACTTGTCCTTTTCTTCTTTTTACTTGAATTCCCTTGCTTCCAGGCTTTTGATTCAATGGCTTGTGTATCTCATCATTGTTGTTTGTTGATTTTATCTGTAGCTCTGTCGATCAAAGAACCTGAGCTGCTAGAAGAAGTGACCAGCATTGGAAAGGATGCCGCTGAAGAGGCTGCTAGAATTGTTGTCGCGGAAGGCCATGAGCATACTGTCGGGGATATCTGAGAACTCCCAAAGGAAGCAAAGAAAATCTCCGGTAGCGCATCAAGTTCTGAGGCAGTTGTTGAGGAGAAAATTCCTCTTCAAACTATGGGCCCTCTTCCCCTGCTTGGCACATCGGTCGCGTCCCCATAGCCATCCTCAAGCAAGTTGGCGCTGGCCCTTACCCAACCAGGGATTGCAGCCTCCGGCTCATCCATTGTAGTGGGTGCAATTTTTTATGAAGAGATCAAGCGAATCTTGGCACCATTGTCCTAGAGAGTCGGAGAGGCTAATGATTCTGTTGACAGAGCCATGGACTTGTCCTTTTTGGAGTCTGTGGCTGCAGGTATCTAGGACATGCAGAGCAGACATAGCCTAAAATGGCAAATGATCAAGGAGTAGCGCAACTCTATCAGTCTCATGGATCAAAAACTAAGGGACAAAGGCAACGAGCTACATGAGTGGCATGAAAAGCAGTTGCAATCCCTTCTGTGGCAACAGGAAGTGATAACCATGGCCAAGGAGGATGTCACTGCCCGGGAGGTCCACCTGGTGGAGCGCGAAGCGCTTCTGAACGCCAACGAGAAGGATATCTATACCCGGGAAGGGAAACTTGAGGACACCCTCCGCGGCAAGGATGAAGAACTGGAGGCTCTTGTCTAGCAGCATACCAAGGATATGGAGGACAAGCACAAGGCCATGTTGGGTGCGCTCACCCTTGAATCCTCGACCTAGTTGAAGAAAGTTAGCGATGAGCTAGCTGTTGCTTATGCCACCAAGACTGACCTTGACCAACAGGTAGCCAAGCTGACAGAGGACCTTGCCGGGAACACCAAGGAGACCATGGCTCTCAAAGAGGAAGCGCAGAAAGTAGAGATTTCCCCGAAGGAGGTGCAATCATATCTTTCCTCCAAGAGCCAGGATCTTGACATTGTCAACGGCACCATCTCTGACATGAAAGCAAGGCTTGGCACCCTAGAAAAATAAATTGAATCTGCCGAAGCTTGCGAGAAGTTGTTTACGAAGGACTTGGAAAATGCAAGAACTCTCCGAAAAGATGTGGAAGACAAATTGGCAAACCAAATCGAGCAGCGTGACCTCTGGATCAATAATTTAGTTGATATGGCCAAGCACCTCACTGCCCAGATTGCAACAATGGACATGAAGAGCTGGGCCTTCACCGTTGGTAGGCATGAGGTTCCAAGCGTCAAGCTAACGCTCTTTTTTGAAGGCTTGATTGAAGGGATAAAAACGTATGAGGATGATAGGGTCGCTTGCTTTGCAAATGAGTCTCAGAAGCTTGCTCGTGACGCCCTCTTTCTGGTCTTGAGCAACCTTGCATATTGCCATCCAGATCTCAACCTCTCTAACGGCTTAAAGAAGCTGCCACCGGGCACCGATGTTTCGGCTGCCGAGGTGAAAGTTGGCCCTCTTGACGACAAGGTTCTCTCCGTCCCAAGGGTCCCCGAAGATCGTCAAGCCCAGCCTTGAGCCACTCTTATTGTCATGGAGCCCTGTAACAAAACATGATACATGTCTTGTGTTTAGGCCTCGTACTGTTCTTGATTTGGTGTTTGTTGAACTGATGTTTAATTATGATAATGCATGCTATCCCTCTTATGTATACCCATTGATATTCATATGGTTAGTTTCTTTTGCGCATTTTGGTTACCTATCGGTAGCATGCTGAAGCGATCGCTTTGAGGAACTGGTCATTAGCGTTCAGCTGGCAAGGGTATGTCGCCGGTAGGTTTTTCCTTAGCAGTCTTTGACACAGCCACACACTTTGTTGAGTGGGCTCGAAACAAGGTGATGGCGCAGACAAGTACAGTAAGGTACCATCATACAAAAGGCTTGCCATACGAAAACCTTGGTTGTCCGAGGGATAAACAAACGCAGATTCTTAATAAAAGCTAATGAATACATTAACTTAGCTTTCGTTCATGATCTCCCCCTTTGTCGGGGTGTGCATTTGGCCATGCATAACATCTTCTTCCCCACTCGCAGTCGCTTCTCCTGTTTGTTGTACCTTAGGGAGATAGTGTTCGCGCATCCACCTTTGTTCTGTTAAGACAACTAACGAGAAGGCACGGGAAAAAACTTGGCAATTCATTAGTTTTGCATCCCGCCCCGGCAAGGACTGGGGAATAAGTAAAAACGTTTGTAGCTAATAATATAAAGCGAAGAGGGGAAGGACCGGTCTCTCGCTCCTTTTCTCCTACTGCCAATGACCTCCCGGCAAATGGTGCGAAGGGCACACTGGCGCGATAAGGCCTTGCTGGGGGATACTTACCGGGGCGTCAACCAACAAAATCGCACCAACGCTCAACTCAGGATTTACCCTTAGCGGGATAAATACATGACTGAGTTCTACACAGGCTCATTGATGTTGGTGACATCACCACTGTTCGGCCTAATCATTGGCGACTGAGAAGGGAGGAGGGGAGGCTAATCACGCACCATTTTCCTCGTCCGTCCATCCAAGCGACGCCTTTTGAGGTCAAAAGTGTCCTAACGGGAGATGACGAGGAGGACGGTGCTGCCGCACATCTCACTCCTTCTACTGGGTTCTGGCAACATGGTGGTCACGTCACTTGTACCACCCATGGCACCCGGCGATGTCATCGCCCCTTGTTCCTGCCATCACCTCCACTGCGGCGGAGACGAGCGACGAAATTAAGACAGGACAAAGACGCAAAACTGCACCGTCTTGGGGTGACGATGAAGATGGCGATGATGATGATGCTGATGATGATGATGATTGACACGCTGTTCACAACCTCTGGTTCACGCAAGTGCTTCCCCCCTACCTGGCGTGCCAAGGATTTTGTGGTGGAACACGATCACCTATGGGGCCATCGGCCCCTTGTGGTTCGGCTAGGGGAAAGGTCATGTTGCACAAAGAGCAGAGGCCATGTAACTGCAGGACAGTGGTGACACTGGTGATTTTTACCCAGGTTCGGGCCATTGAGAAGCGTAAAACCCTACTCCTACTTTAGTGGAATGGATGGAGGAACACGATGAGCACGCATCGCTCAAGCCTGGAAAGGTCGCCTCGGGGAGAGCAGCTACGCACGTACAAGTGTGCAAGGGTCCGAATCCCTCTCTATTTTTCCATGGCCCTCCTTTTATAGCTCAAGGGGTAACCACAGTGGCAATACAGTCATTATCTAGTGATTAGATAGCTAACAGTGCTATCACACCTAACTCTGGCAGTTAGGACAATGCACTGCTAGGTGTCATGCTGAGGAAGCGGCCCGGCAGGCCAGCCATGCTGCTTAATCATCTTCCATTTATCTGCTTGACACGCCTCTAGATGGGTGTCATACGAGGGTAATCTGTCTTCCAAATGGTTGCCATGTGCCCAGTGGAAGCCACTTAATCACTTGGGGGCTTGACACCGCATTGATAACTGACTTGCGTCACTGCGAGGTGGAGCGGTGGCGCCTTGGCAGGGAGATTCTCCCTTGGCGGACCCTACAAGCTTCTCGAGAAAATCTTGGATTTGTCCTTGGCATGGTCTCGACCCAACCAGGCTCTCCTTCCCGACAAGGGAGGCCTTCCCAAGGTGATGCTCTTCTATCTTGCTTGTCTTGGTCTTCTTGATCCGCTCTTTGATCTCATTAAGAGCTGCTTCTCTGGCTTTGGCCTTGCTTACCATTGTTGGGGCTCATTACCCCTCTATCAAGCGTTGGCTGCCGGGGCGGAGGTCCGTCATCCGGGCACAAGTCAGGGGAAACATACACCCCTGTTTGTGTACCCCAACACCCCGCTGCCACGGGAGGGTAGGACAAAAGATGTCATGCAAGTTCTTTCCATAAGCATGTATGACTATATACGGAATACATGCCTACATTATATTGATGAATTGGATCTAGTTCTGTGTCACCCTACGTTATGACTGCTACATGATGAATATTATCCAACACAATTATCATTGTCGATCCATTGCCTATGAGCTTTTACATATTGATCTTTGCTAAGTTACTTTCGTTGCTACTGCTGTTACGATCACTACAAATTGCTACTGTTACTTTTTCCACTGTTATCGTTACTTCCATACTACTTTGCTACTAAATACTTTGCTACAGATATTAAGTCTTTCAGGTGTGGTTGAATTGACAACTCAACTACTAATACTAGTGAATATTCCTTGGCTCCACTTTTGTCGAATCAATAAATTTGGGTTGAATACTCTACCCTCAAAAACTATTGCGAACCCATATACATGTGGATTATCAGTGGACATCACCAACAATGTAAAGGTGCTCAAGAATTCGGGCATTTCCTGCCAGAATCTTGTCGACATCCAGGGCCAATACAAGATCTGGGGCAGCAAGAAGCATGAGAAGGACTCACTAGTTCACCTCACTGAGGCCATCATCAACCCCTACTACAGATACATGAAGGATTCTTGCAACAAGGACAAGCGTGCCTGGCACTCGGCCTGGAGGGAGAAAGTCGACAAAGCTCGCATGTGTACGCGGCCAAGGAGGCGTACACAAGCTACGAGATGTACAGGTGGATTGTTGACATGAGGAAGTGCCTCCTTCCCCAAAGCGGACAGGGATCTAGCCGGAAGCAGAGCAATGGCAAGCATCGTCACAACAAGTAGTAGATGATTAGATGCTCGTTTCCTCCTAGTTTAGATGCATGTAATTGCTTACTTTGGTGTGTGGAAATGTTATGTGTGTAGTCGCTTATGTAATTGTATGCTTAAATTGGTTATGCATTGTTGTTCTTATAAGTATATATGTTGATGTTCTATAGACAGAGCATATATGTTGTTCGGACAGAGCAAATCACATCACACACAGACTAAACAATGGAACCCGTCGGTGATGATTTCATCAATTGCTCACAATTGTATACCCGCAATCATTTATTCACAACACACACGGCTTGTTAATAGGAATAATCTGTGTTGTTATCGGTCTTCCCACACATTTCTGAATACAGACCTGTTTGACACATATCACACACATCTTATGAAGTTGAACTGTTTCTGTTGCGTTGGCTCATCGGAAACAGTTCACCTGAGTGAACTGTATGCCATATATTGCACACACCTTCATATGCCTGGCTGTTTCTATTGTGTTGCCTAATCACAAACAGTTCATCCGAGTGAACTGTATGTTGTATATCGCACACACACACACACCTTCATGTGTCTGGCCGTTTATGCTATTATGCTCATCGCAAGCAGTTCATTCGAGTGAACGGTATGCCAATCATCACACACGCAATTACAATCTGAATCGTGTTTGATATCTCCACCATCGCAAACATTTTGTATATTTTTTTGATGGTTTTATTACATCACCGTTTGCAATTAATGCACCGCACACAGTTTCGTTGAAGGGTCTCTGATTGTACTATCGCGTTTGGACCATCCTACAGTAGTTGACCACTCTGGTGTGGAATGTACCCTGGTCGACCTACGAAGTTCAGTAGTAACTTGATCCGAAGTTTCATGATCATCGTCATTAGCTTCCTCTTCGGTTGGTGTAGGCATCACGGGAACTGCTTTGTGCCATATGCTACCTTCCAATTTGAGAGAAGGTACAATTACCTCATCAAGTTCTACTTTCCTCCCACTCACTTGTTTCGAGAGAAACTCCTTCTCTAGAAATGACCCATTCTTGGCAACAAAGATCTTGCCCTTGGATTTCTGGTAGAAGGTATACCCAATGGTCTATTTAGGGTATCCTATGAATACACACTTCTCCGCTTTGGGTTCGAGCTTATCAGGCTGAAGCCTCTTGACATAAGTGTCGCATCCCCAAACTTTAAGAAATTACAGCTTAGGTTTCTTACCAAACCACAACTCATACGGTGTCATCTCAACAGATTTAGAAGGTGCCCTATTTAAAGTGAATGCGGCTGCCTCTAATGCATAACCCCAAAACTATAGTGGAAAATAGGTAAGAAACATCATAGAACGCACCATATCCAATAGAGTACAATTACGATGTTTTGATACACCATTATGCTGTGGTGTTCCAGGTGGCATGAGCTGTGAAACAATTCCACATTGTCTTAAATCCATACCAAACTCGTGACTCAAATATTCACCTCCAAGATCAGAACGTAGAAACTTCATTTTCTTTCTATGATGATTCTCCACTTCACTCTTGTCGGTGCAACAAACGTTCACGTTCGTTGCCCGGACTCATACACAGGCGTGCTGGCATCACATGTCGGGCACCAACGTGTCATTCAAGGCCAAGCTAGAGGAAATTGCTCTTCATGAGATCAAGGAGTGGATCAAGAAGACCAAGCCAGATATACAAGACAAGGGATTCCAGGAGGACTGTCCCTTGCCGGTCTGGCGAGGCCGGCGAGATCGATACCACAAACGAGCAACAAAGCTAAATCACGCCAGCTGTCGGTGTCAAAACCAGCGGATCTTGGGTAGGGGGTCCTGAACTGTGCGTCTAAGGCTAATGGTAACAGGAGGCAGGGGACACAATGTTTACCCAGGTTCGGGCCCTCTCGATGGAGGTAATACCCTACTTCCTTCTTGATTGATCTTGATGATATGAGTATTACAAGAGTTGATCTACCACGAGTCGTAGAGGCTAAACCCTAGAAGCTAGCCTATGATTAGGGTTGTTGTTGTCCTACGGACTAAACCCTCCGGTTTATATAGACACCGGAGGGGGCTAGGGTTACACAGAGTCGGTTACAGAGAAGGAGATCTATATATCCGAATTGCGGAGAGTCCCACCCGGACACGGGATGAAGTGTTCAATCTTGTATCTTCATAGTCCAACAGTTCGGCATAAGTACATAGTCCGGCTGTCCGAGGACCCCCTAATCCAGGACTCCCTCAGTAGCCCCTGAACCAGGCTTCAATGATGATGAGTCCGGCGCGCAGATTGTCTTCAGCATTGCAAGGCGGGTTCTTCTCCAAGTCCCTGAGTACCTGTTGTAACGAGCAGTGTCTGGCTTCCCATTAATGTTGCACTCCTCGGCTTCTGTACCTTAATAATAGCAGTCTCCACGTGTCGAGCAAATGCGAGAAGTCGGGGTATTCTTACGTTTACCACCTTAACCACGTAAGTAAATCGTCTATTAAAGAGACGGGGATCCTCAGATCCAAATCACACCATCTTCTCTAGGCGAGGATTCATCAGAGCACGCCCGAAAAAAGCCATCCCATCATGGCTGCCCGCCGCAGCTCCTCCTCTCGCTCCCGTAGCGCTAAGCCAGGTGATTGGGAGAAGTGTTCTGTATCCCATGGCCAATTGGTGGAGTTGCAGACCCAGAGGTTTCTCCCGCTTGCATATCTTGTCCCCGTCCGAGCCGGACTAGCCACTTACGATGGCGGGGAGCAAGCAAAGATTTTCCCCAACCCATCCAGGGGGGAGCGAGTATGCCTTGTCCCTTAATTGTTGAGGGGCCTCGGATTTCCAATCCATCCGTTCCTCCGTGGGCTCCTGGAGTACTACGGCCTCCAGCTGCATAACTTCACTCTTGCTTCCATACTGCACATCGCAGGTTATGTCGCCCTTTGCGAGCTATTTCTGGGCTGCGAAGCTCATTTCGAGCTATGGAAGAGGTTGTTCTACCTCGTCCCTCGCAATCAGGAGGGATCAATATATCAAGTGGGCGGAGCCGAGATATGGGGCATCGCCGGGACCGGATACCTGTCCGGCACTCCGAAGAAGACATCGGAAGACTGGCCTTCGGAGTGGTTTTATATAGAGGACGTCCCCCTTCCTGACCCTATCCGGATGGGTTTTCCTAAGTTTACCAACGCCCCATTGAAGAAACACCGCAACTGGCGTCCCCGTAGCCCCCAGGAGGAAAATAATAGAGAGGTCCTTTATCTGATGAGCAGGATAAAAACGCTGGCCAAATCTAGATTGACAATAATCGAGGTTATGTCAATATGCATAATGCGGGGAGTGCAGCCACTCCAGTACCGGGGGAATCCCATGTGGCACTTCAATGGAGAAGATGACACCACCCGCTGCAGTCGTAAAGGTCCGGACTCCGCCACCGCTCTGGCGAAAATATTGTCCGATTTGTATAAAGGAGAAGAAGAGGAGTTCACCCGCATTAAGCCACGGGATGGATTTTCCATGTACAACCCCCCTAGCTGGGTGAGCTGCTATCCTTTACTCAACTCCGTTCATTCCCGCATTCTATCATCACAAATATTTACCTTGCTAATTCATAGCAGGAACTACGAAAAGTTGTGAGGGAGGTCCACAACCTGTCTCCACAGCCAGAGGACCCCAACCGGGCCATCGACCCAGGACTTGAAGAAGATCCGGACATATTTGTGGAGCTCGTCGACAGGACGTTTTACCAGTTAAGCTGTGACTGTGCCTTGGTGGCCATCATAGTTGATTATCCTGGCCTACTCCCTGCATCACATGTAAGTAAAACCGGAGTCCTAACTTCCGAGAAGGATCCCTTCTTTGCGCCTTACCCACCGCACATGTATTGTGTTTTATAGGGAAGGCCATCGGGGCACCGTGCCGAACCCGTGGTGACTCGCCAACAAGGGGCACCGAAGCCGGGTAGGCTTAAAAGGAAGGCAGCCAGGACCGAGATGCCATCGCAGAGGTATGATTAAAAACCTGCTTCGTGATTATTGTCTTTAAAATATAACAATGTCCATGCTCCCCTGGTAGAAAAAGCGCTCGCCGGACTGTGTCTGGAGAGCCTGCCGGCCATACCTCCACCAGCCGGACTCCAGAGCCGGACTCAGGGGCGGAGGCTAACGTGGGGAGAACGCCGGACGGTCCTCCTACAGAGGATGCGGATAGAATATCCGCTACAAATTCTGAAGTGGAGAGCGCCATGAATCACAGGCGTCGACGGGCCGTACTCCGCGACCCTAATTTCTCTGAAGAGGCATTCAATGCCTTCAACTCAGGAGACACGTACATCCGAGCTTCTCAAGGTGGTCTTGCAAGAGCCATGGACCAGTATTTAAGGGATATACGGGTAAAAAATCTAATAATTATGTATATCAGTAGCCCCTGAGACTTGAAATAGTTGACACAACTGATTTAAGGATCATTGTATGCATAGGTTCTTACGGAGAAGAACACCCATTTGTCCCAAGAGCTGGAGGAGTGCAAAGCCCAGCTAAGGGCCGCAGTTGCCAGAATGGAGGAATCTAAGAAGGCCTCATCTGGTAATACCTGTCTCAAAAACAATGTAATTACGTGTACCAGTTAGTATTCGGCATGCTTGTGAATCTAACAATAGATTCTGCATATAATCCCGGAGGGAATCCAGGGATCGTACAAGAGGATGAGCAACAAGCTAAACGCCAGCTAGAGGCTGGCGAGCGTGTGCTTACACAGGTTAGGCGGGACTTGAATTAAAAGATGTTCGGTCCCAGCTTGCTGACTCCGTGAAGGAGAATAAGAGGCTTCGACGCGACATTTTTAGTAAGTGCTCGGACGAACCTATATATAGTTCAGCGAAGAAACGGGCTAACAGAGTTATGTCTGCAGGTATGCTGACAGGTCGTCCCGAAGGGGAGATGCCCGGATCTGTAGGCGATCTTCTGCAAGCGCTCTCACAACTGCACGAACAAGTTCGGCAGGTGATGCAGGGTATTACCCAGGCCTTGTGGTCGTCTGCCTCCCTGCCAGGAGGCATGGGGGAGCTTGTAGAGATGCTCAAGGGAGCGCGGCAGCGCTTTCGATTATGGAAGATATCGGCCTACCGACAAGGTGCGAGAGAAGCCTGGGCCATGGTGAAGACGCGGTACACCAAGGTTGACCCGAATCACATGGCCGAGGTCGGACCTGTAGGGTCTGATGGGAAAGAGATCCCCGTTAGTCTGGTATATGACCAGGTAGGATTAGCCGCAAAGTATTCCCAACAGGATCGTAGGCTAGACAGCCTGTTGGATGGTATGGAAAAAGAATTTAGTCAGTCTAAGTGACTGTGTACTTCAAATGACATATTTTGTCCCTAGCCAGATTGTAAATCATTTGTCATGGCGGACCTTTTCGCTTCAACCTCCGGACCCAACAGTCCAGAGTGTATCCGAATACCCGCTCAGTTATATAAACCGGGGTACGCGTGGAAACCAGGAGTAGGGGTCATAAGTGCTTGAACAGACAAGTACCCAACTAGTTATGTTATATTACATGGATAGCAAGAAACATCTTCCAGGGAGAATAGTTCCGTTAAGGGTTCCTTTCCCTGGGTACACATGCATTAATGTGCATGTCCGATCTGCGAACAGAGACGCAGGTTATGAAACATCTGGGGGTTTATATTGTAAATAGGTAAGAAACATCTTTTGGTCACGGACAGAATATTCCCTTAAGAATGCTAGATTTCGGCTTCACCCAGTCTGAGGTACACGTCCGGTTGACCCGGCAGTAACAATCACAAAGGTGCTCCCCTTATGCCCTAGCCTAACTAACGGGAACGTAGGGAATAAACACAGGAGCCAGGCAACCCAGCTTGGCCAAAACTTAAGTCATATAGATGCATATAATGGCGAAAAAAGGTACATATGAAAAAATGACACATATGTAGTGGGCATAAAGCCCGGGAGATAATTATATTAAGCTTCTGTATAAGAAGCCCCTAGGTATAATGAGCGCGTGTAGCACGTCAAGATTGTGTAGTCAAGGCACACTTGAAGGCTTTAAGGCCATAAAAAAGAAAGAAAGAAAGAAAGAAAGAAAGAGAGAAAGTGGATATAACTTGAAAAAGAAAGGCAGAGGTAAGGAGACGAACACAGAATTCGGCACTAGGCGTAGAATCTTCGGAGTCTGGCCGCGTTCCATGGGTTTGGCTCGAGTCGATTATCAGATGCATCACGCAGACGGTACACTCCTCCGGTGAGAACTTTATCAATGATGAAGGGACCCTCCCACTTGGGCTTGAGCTTGTCCTTTTTCTTCTCCGGCAGGCGTAGAATGAGTTTGCCAACGTTATTAGTTTTGGCCCGTACTTCTTAGCTTTGATACCTTCGAGCTTGTTGCTGATAGAATGCGGAACTGGCTTTTGCGACATCACGCTCCTCCTCCAGGGTATCTAAATTGTCCCGCCGATCAAGCTCGGCTTCTCTCTCTTCGTACATGCGCACTCGAGGTGAGTCATGAATGATATCGCAGGGCAATACCGCCTCTGCGCCGTACACCATAAAAAATGGTGTGTATCCGGTCGTGCGATTCGGCGTGGTCCGCAGCCCCCATAGTACGGAGTCGAGCTCCTCGACCCAGTGCGTATCTGATTCCTTCAAGGATCACACTAGTCTGGGTTTGATGCCGCTCATAATAAGACCATTTGCTCGCTCGACTTGACCGTTTGTTTGGGAGTGATAGACGGAGGCGTAATCAAGCCTAATGCCCATGTTGCCGCACCAAGTTTTCACCTCGTTGGCTGTGAAGTTGGAGCCATTATCGGTGATGATGTTGTGGGGGACACCGTAACGGTGTACGACCCCTGATATGAAGTCTATCACTAGTCCGGATTCGGCCGTTTTAACTAGTTTGGCTTCTATCCATTTGGTGAATTTATCCACCATGACTAACGAGTATTTTTTTCTTATGGTTCCTCCTTTAAGGGGTCCAGCCATATCAAGCCCCCAGACCGCAAAGGGCCAAGTATGGGGATTGTTTGGAGAGCGGTAGGTGCCATATGGCTTTGATTTGCAAAAAGCTGGCAACTGACGCAATGTTGGACGAGGTCCTGTGCATCTGCTCGGGCTGTCGGCCAGTAGAAACATGTACGGAAGGCCTTGCTTACAAGGGCCCGAGCTGCGGCGTGGTGGCCGCCGAGTCCAGCATGAATTTCAGCCAAGAGTTGTCGCCCTTCCTCTTCGGAGATGCACCTTTGGAGCACTCCGGTCGCGCTTTTCTTATAAAGCTCTCCCTCGTGGACCTTGTAGGCTTTAGAGCGCCGCACAATGCAACGTGCCTCATTTTGGTCCTCGGGGAGTTCTTGCCTATTTAGGTAGGCTAAGAAGGGTTTTGTCCACGGGGCGATGACAGCCATGATCACGTGGGCCGAAGGTGTTCTTCCGGTGGCGGAGCCTCCGATTATGTCAGTGTGTTCGGGATCTGGGGTTGTGGCCGTATCCGGACTAGTATTACCGGTCTCCCCTTGCCACACCACGGACGGCTTAAAAGCCTTTCCAAGAAGATATTAGGCGGGATGGGGTCGCGTTTAGCGCCGATGCGAGCGAGGATATCCGCCGCTTGATTGTTTTCTCAGACCACATGATGGAACTCGAGCACCCTCGAACCAAGCTCACATTTTGAGGACGGCATTGCGGTAAGCCGCCATTTTCGGGTCCTTGGCGTCAAAGTCTCCATTTATTTGAGATATTGCGAGGTTCAAATCCCCTTGCACCTCTAGGCGTTGAATGCCCATGGAGATCGCCATCCGAAGATCGTGCAACAGAGCCTCGTATTCGGCTGCATTGTTGGAGTCTGTGTATAGTATTTGTAGTATGTATTGGACTGTATCTCCGGTGGGGGATGTCAGGACAACACCTGCTCCCAGACCAGCCAACATCTTAGAGCCGTCAAAGTGCATGATCTAACTGGAGTACGCACCGTACTCTTTAAGGAGTTCGGCTTCTATCCATTCGGCGACGAAGTCAGCCAGTACTTGCAACTTAATGGCTCGTCGTGGTTTGTATATGATGTCGAACGGGAGGAGCTCGATAGCCCACTTAGCAATACAACCCGTGGCATCGAGGTTATTTATTATATCGTTAAGTGGTACTTCGGAGGCCACCGTGATTGAACACTCTTGAAAGTAGTGTCGTAGTTTCTGGGATGTCATGAAAACCACGTATGCTATCTTTTGACAATGTGGGTACCGTGACTTGCATGGAGCAAGGACAGTGGATACGTAGTATACTGGCTTTTGAAGCAGGAACGTATGTCCGTCCTCCTCTCGTTCGACGATGAGCACTGCGCTCACAACTTGGTGTGTTGTAGCTATATATAACAGCATGGGTTTGCCGATGTTTGGTGCGGCCAGGATTGGATTGCTAGCCAAGAGGGCCTTATTTCTTCTAGTCCGGTCGTAGCCGCCTCCGTCCACTCGAAGTGTTTGGTGTGTCGAAGAAGGCAATAGAGAGGTAGTGCCTTTTCTCCCAATTGGGAGATAAAGCGGCTTAAGGCAGCCACGCATCCAGTTAACTTCTGGATTTGCTTGAGGTTTGTTGGGGTAGCCAACTGTGACGGAGCTCGGATTTTAGCCAGATTTGCTTCAATTCCTCTATTGGAAACGATGAAGCCCAGGAGCTTTCCGGCAGGGACGCCGAAAACGCATTTTTTCGGGTTGAGCTTGATGTCATATGTTCGGAGAATGTCGAACGTAAGCCTCAGGTCGTCTATTAAAGACTCGACTGTCAGATTTCGGGTTCCGGCAGACCCTCATGGTTCGAACACTGGGGTGCACGCGGAGATCACACCTCCAGCCTACCCATGTCTCACCGCCTTGCCAGCATCTAAAGCTACACGAAGAACAACACAAGGGACACAAGATTTATACTGGTTCAGGCCACCATTGTGGTGTAATACCCTACTCCAGTTTGTGATGTGGTGGATTGCCTCTGGGGCTGACAAGGAACAGTACAGTGGAAGAACAGCCTCACGAGGGTCTGTTCTTGGCTGGGGCGATGAACTGCTAGGAGGGTTCAGTCGCCTCTCTCTCTCTCTCTCTATGTCTCAGATGCGGATCCGATGCCCTACCCTGTGGGTGGCTAGTCCTATTATAGGCGAAGGCCCCGGGCCTCTTCCCAAATATTGAGCGGGAAGGGCGCCAACAATTGGCCATTTTGAAGGGGAACATCTAGTACACTGATCCTGACTAAAGTTGGTCCTCGCCTGCCAAAGACCCTGACGATGACACCAGCTTGGGCTCCGTTCTGCCGTCCTGCTATTCTTGGTCTTGTTGCACCGAAATGGTTGCCTTTCCTTGATACCCTTGCATGCGCTTGCCTCCTTTGCACCAAAGAGGAAACAAGCACTCTGCACAGGCCAGCGCCCGCCTGGCGCTCGCCTGGCCTTGGTCGTCATGGCTTGCGTCATGGGCACCTCGTGAGATACCCCACCTTGATCTCTCCGCCTCCTCACGAGCCAGCCTAACGAGGCCGTGCGTGAGGAAGCCTCCTGTCGTCCGCCCCGCGAGGCTTGGCCCCTTGCGAGGGTCTTGAGCATGTGTTGATGAAGACGGGCCGTACTGGGCCACTCCTCGAGCCACACCGCAGGCCGCAGGCAGGCAACTCTAGGTACCCCCATTCCCAGAACACCGACAGTAGCCCCCGGGCCCAAGGCGCGCTTGGACTTGGCTTAGCAGGGAAGCGAAGGGGCAAGTGCGAAGCGCCACGGGCCCCAATAGCCTGCAGCCTTGGGCGCCACGTGGCGGTTGATTGGACGTGGGCGTCCCTGTTCCCCCACGCCTCCTTATTTTGCGCCCAGCTAGGCGGACCCGCGGTTGCACACAGTCTCCCCTCTTCTCGCCTCTCACGCGCCTCCTGCTCTTCCTTCTCTCGAGATCCAGCCCCAGCTTCCAATCCAATCTCGCATCCTCCCCCTTCCTGTCGCCATGGCTCCGATGAAGAAGGGGAAAGGGCCAAAGCCTGTGCCCTCGCCCCGCCTGTCGCCGTCGGCGGCTCCTGCTGTCGACCGGTCAATTATACTCAGCCGGGAAGGCTCGGACAAGGTCAATTCTGCCATCGCCACCATCTTCAACAAGTGCGAGAGGACGACGGTCTGGCACGCGTCTCACTTTTCCATTGACAGAACAGTCACCGAGGTCCGGTACTTCGTCGACGCTCTGTGGGCAAGACTGGTTCCCCCCTTTTCCGATTTCTTCAACGCTGTGCTTTCTCATTACCAGATCCACATGATGCATTTGGGTCCCGAATCCATTACTCTTCTTGCCGTTTTCGCTTTTGTCTGCAAGGCGATGATGGGCATTCCTCCTTTAGTTGCCTTGCTGCACCACTTATTTTCTTTGCGTCTCAGCGATCTCACCCAATGCTCAGGGTGCGTGAGCTTCCTTGCCGCACGAGAAACAACGGCTTTGGGAATCGATTTCAGCCTTCCTCCGCCCACGACCGGGTTCCCTGAGCGGTGGCTGTACGTGGATGTCGGGGTGCCCAGTCCCCTGCTTTCGGAGCCAACCGTGCCCGCTATCCCCAATTCGGGCTGGGGCTAGGAGACGCTCACGAGCCCCCGGCTCATCTTCGTTTGGCATCGCTTCGCGAACTTGAGGGCGCTCGGTGTGACGGCACCCAAGGTGGTGAAGGAGTTCCTCCTGTGCCGCATTGCCCCTCTCCAGCGTCATTCCCGCCGGATGTGGGCCTTCGGGGGGCGCGAAGACCGCATGAGGCTCCAAGAGGAAGATCTGACGCCTGAAGTGTTGAGGAAGGTTCTCATGATCCTGACTGGGGACCCTTCCCCTGGTAGCATCCGGCATGGGGGCGCCCTGCTGTACCTTTGCTCAAACAGGGGTGATTTTGTGAAGCAGATGCCCAGCTTCGACGAATGGGGGCTGCGCCCTGGAGGCCTTAGGGGACCTCGCGAGAACCCAGTTGTGGTGGTTGCCTTTCCGGTTGCCCACGATGGTCCTTCCTCGAGTGGTGGAGCTGGGAGGCAAAGGGCGTCAGGGGCTGAGGGGGCCACCGTCGGGACGATGACGCCACGCGGTACTCCTGAGGCGACAGCTCCCGAGACCCGCCCTGCGGCGGCTGAAGGTACCGAGCCGCGGCCCGCGGCTTTCGTGGCAGAGGCCCCGGCCACCCTTCATGGTGTGGCATCCGGCGGTGTGTGCCTGGGCGATGCCCCCGACGCCGGTCATATTGGCGCTTCTTCCTCGTCGCAGGCTGACCCTTGTGCCTAGCTCCTGGGCCGCTTCCACGTGGACTTCGAGGCTCTCCGAAAGAGAAGGAAGGCCTTGGGTGATGATTACCCTTGCCGCCTATTGAAGCGCAGGAAGTACTTCGCCACTGATGAGTAAGCCCTTCCCTTCCTCTGTTCCTTACTTTCCTGCTGCTTCAGTTGATCATTGCCCTGCAGGGCCCTTCCCGCCGAGTTCACGGAGATGGCTGAGGAGCCATCCCTCCAGGCCTCGCCCTCTCCACCTTCCCCAAGTGCCCCGAGCTCCAGCACTGCCCTTGCGGTGAGGCCGGTTGGAGAGGCGGGCCATCCTGTGATGCGTCTTGATTCTGCACACCTCGCGACCATCCTTCGCGAGCCCTCCCGGGGCATAGCCAGCTTGCCCTGGGCTCTTCGACTGGTTGTGGACGGCGACTAGCTGCGGTCGGCCTTGCGATCTTCCTTGGAGGGTGAACTGGCTCCTGGCCAGGCTTCTGGCGAGGCGCGTCCGGCCATCGCGAGGGCGCCAGCCCCCAGCCCCCTGCCCAGAGGGGGAGTGCTGGTCCGTGGCCCTCCTCGCACGCCTGGAGCGGAGGACGACGCGGAAGACGTGCTCGAGCGCGCCCGGGAACACCGCGCCCTCCGCCAAGGGTTCCTCCGGAGGGCAGCTGACGCGGTGAGCCAGCTTGGTGTAGAGCTCGCTGACGAGGACGCGCGCCTTGAGGCCGAGGGCCTGCGCTTAGCTGAGGAGAGGCGCAAGCTGAAGGTGGATGTTGCCCTTGTGCGCCACCAGCGTGATCTCGACAATGAGAAGGCTGAGGTGTCGCTGGCAGCTTCTCGGGAGGCCTGCTCCCGGGCCGTCGAGGAGGCTCAGGAGGCCAACCAGCGGCACAGGGCCGCAGAAGAGTGGGCGTGGGAGCTACGGGCCTGGAGTAGCTCCCTGGAGCAATAGGTGGAGTTGCATGAGGCGGCCCTTGCGTCGATGGAGGGGGGCTCGGTCGATCGGGCAGAGCTTCAGAAACGTGAGGAGGCACTGACGGTGGAGGCCATCGAGCGCACCCTGGAACTCAAGCGATTGGAGGCGAGGGAGCGCCTGGTGGCGCAGGTGGAGGATGATGCTGCCGCGAGGGAAGCCCGAGCCTCAGAAGAGGTTGATCGCCGGGTGGCGGCGGCCTGCTCGAACCTCGAGCGCGAGTTCGAGGAAAGGCTGGAGTTGATCAAGGTCGAAGCAGAGGGAAGGACCGCCACCCTGAAGGCCAAGCCGGATGAAGTGATGCAGCGTGCGGACGCTGCTGGGGCCGCCCTTGGCGCGGCACAGGCGAAACTGGCTTCCTCCCGCGCCGAGGTGCTTCTTCTCCACCAAAGGGTGGACGTGGCTGAGGCCGTTGTGCGGCGGAACAAGGACGAGATACGCCAGCGGGAGACCCTGGAGCACGTGCACAGCCCCATGCTCCACGAGCTCCGAGAAAGAGCTAACACGGCCTTGGGCATCGTCTACGAGGCAGCCGTTGGGGACCCTCGTGTGGTTAACTATGCTGGTAACCTTCAGTTCTTCACTGATGTGGTGACGCAGCTGGAGGTTCGTTCGGGCAGAGCCGACAGGTTAGTGGAGGAGAGGAGCCGCGCCCTACTTGGGCGTGCTTTTTCCCACGTCTTCAGTCACCTTCAGAACATGGACCCCCACTTCGACTTCGATGCCACCATCGCACCGGTACCCCTGGCGATCCGGGACAATCTGGTGAGTTGGGTGGAAGACAACGTGGACGCCCTTGTTAGGGCCTTCACCGCTGATGACGACGGTGTGGTCGTAGCTGCTGATGAGGGCGGAGTGGTGAATGGCCCAGGTGCCGGTGAGGGCGGAGTGGTGAATGGCCCATGCGCTGATGGCGGTGACGTAGAAGGCGACGACGAGGCCAGCGACGCTAGTGGCGACTCCGGAGGTGTCCACGAGGATGCATTGGGGGATTTATCCGATTGACCGTGTGTTGTTCCTGCTTTTACCCTGCACAGAGAGAGTTCGGTCTTGGCCCAGAAGGTTGTAAGAGCATTTTGGGAGGGGGAGCCCCTCGTGTAAAAACTTGCAGTTAGCGTATTTGTAGACATGATATCACTCGTGTGCCTGCGCCAGGCGGCTGGTTCATGGCGAGCCAACTGGCTTGTTTACCTTTGACCCACGTGGGCCCTGAGCTAGCCTGCGGAGGGCCGTGGTGTCCTGTGTGTCTCCTGAACGAGCCTGTTGAACCTGCAAGGAGAACCTCCTGAGAGGGCGTGGCGATGGCAGTCTGGGCTGCGCGCATGCTGGGCCTGGCCCGGCTTGCGAGGGGCTCACGAGGGGAGGCGGCTGAGGCCGGATGGATGCAAAGCTGTGACCAGAATGCGAGAGATTGCTCGAACAAGACTAAACACCCCTTCCCCGAACACACGCAAGTCTCAAGCTCAAATCCAACTTAAATCCGAACAGGGGAAAAGCAACAACCAAGTGGTAAAGCAAGAAAAGCAGAAAAAGCCGCGTCCGGCACCTAGTCTAGTCTTCAACGCCTTCTCACCAGCGCGGAGCTAAGTGCTGCCACTGGGCGTGGGCAGGAGCCCCCGAGGCCCAAGGGCGGCTCTCTGGAGACTTCGGGGCGTGTACAACCCCACTCATTATTACGTGAGAGTGTCACGGGGCGGCGAGTTTCACAGGCACTGGGCCTTCTTCACAGGTACCGGCCTTGCTTCATATCGCCAGACGAGGGCCCCGCCTTGCGCCACACTCTATTGCCATCAACGATGGCCGAAGACCGAGGACGCCGCCGATGGGATAGACCGGTCGCTAGCGGTTCCCCCGACGACCACGGGTCCTCTGCCGGGGGTAGGCCCTGGGGCACCTCCCCGGCAGAGGGCCTACCTCCTGAGGACGCCTAGCTCCGAGCGCTGCGTGGGTGAGGCCGGATCTCGGGCCCTCTCCTGCAGCCCCCGGTGCCCTCCTCCTGAGGGGTGGGGAGCTGCTGGATTGGGGCAGCCACCCGCTGCGATGACCTGTACCTCCTGCGATCCATGGTTAGCATATGCCTGTTCATGAGGATTAGTGGTACCTGATAGTCGCTGCCTCCGGCGCGGTCGACGGGGCCTTCCCTGGGCTCCTGAAAGAGCTTAGCCTCGGGTGTTTCTTCTCCCCAGCCTGGGCCGAGGAACTGGCCATGGTCTTCCTCCTGCGCGTGTCCTTGATCCATCATGTGGGGCACATACGCCTCCGGGGCCGCTGCCCCGAACGCCTCGCCGTAGTGCCCCATGTGCCACGCAGTTCTGCTCACGGTGCCAACCTGGGAGTGGTAGCGCGGTGGCTCACCGGGACCGTGGGCTGTAGTGGATCCCCCTTCGCTGGTCGGAGGCGGAGGCGGCACCGTTGGTGGCCAGGCGCTGACGGCCAGGTTGGCGTTGGAGTGGCCCTGGAATCCGCTTGGAGCTATGTGGGCGGGCGTGGGGCCTCCGTGCGATCCGCCTTGGGTCTGAGGCGGCAGCTGGGTGCAGAAGGGGTAAGCCCCCGAGGCGGCGGAGCCCAGGAGCTCTGCCACCCGCTTCAGTAGCACGTCGTGGCCGCCCTCTAGCAGCCTGCATTGCAGTAGTTCTCGAGCTACCATGAGCGCAGCCCTTGAGTTCGCCTGCTCTCGCCGTGAGTACGGCGCTGTGGCCGTGGCGTGGCTCGAGGACCTGGCTGCCGACCGCACCTGCCGCGGTGTGAGAGCTGGTGTCGTCTGACCGCGTCGCCCACGGCCCACAGCGCCCTGCGGACCGCGGGCTGCCTGGGGAATGGGGTTGAGATCGCCCTGGGCAAGCGGCTCTGCGTGGGCGGGCCAGGCCGCCCAAGGATCAGGATTGCCCGTTGGGTCGCCGGACATGATGACGATGATGCGACGGGTGGCGAAACACGAGGCGACGGAAGGCAGATTCCGGCGCACCCCTACCTAGCGCGCCAAATGTCGGATTTCGGGTTCCGGCAGACCCTCAAGGTTCGAACACTGGGTGCATGCGGAGATCACACCTCCAGCCTACCCATGTCTCACCGCCTTGCCAGGATCTAAAGCTACACGAAGAACAACACAAGGGACACGAGATTTATACTGGTTTAGGCCACCATTGTGGTGTAATACCCTACTCCAGTTTGTGGTGTGGTGGATTGCCTCTGGGGCTGACAAGGAACAGTACAATGGAAGAACAACCTCGCTAGGGTTTGTTCTTGGCTGGGGCGATGAACTGCTAGGAGGGTTCAGTCCCCTCTCTCTCTCTCTCTGTCTGTCTCAGATGCGGATCCGATGCCCTACCCTGTGGGTGGCTAGTCCTATTTATAGGCGAAGGCCCCGGGCCTCTTCCCAAATATTGAGCGCGAAGGGCGCCAACAATTGGCCATTTTGAAGGGGAACATCTAGTACACTGATCCTGACTAAAGTTGGTCCTCGCCTGCCAAAGACCCTGACGATGACGCCGGCTTGGGCTCCACGATGACCTCCATTCTGCCGTCCTGCTGGTCTTGGTCTTGTTGCATCGAAATGGTTGCCTTTGCTTGATACCCTTGCCTGCGCTTGCCCCCTTTGCACCAAAGAGGAAACAAGGACTCTGCGCAGGCCGGCGCCCGCCTGGCTCCCGCCCGGCCTTGGTCGTCATGGCTTGCGTCATGGGCACCTCGTGAGATACCCCGCCTTGATCTCTCCGCCTCCTCGCGAGCTAGCCTGACGAGGTCGTTCCTGAGGAAGTCTCCTGTCGTCCGCCCCGTGAGGCTTGGCCCCTCACGAGGGTCTTGAGCATGTGTTGATGAAGACGGGCCGTATTGGGCCACTCCTCGAGCCACGCCATAGGCCGCAGGCAGGCATGTCTGGGTACCCCCATTCCCAGAACGCTGACATCGATGTGTCTGGTTTTGATGACCACGTCGTCTACGTATGCCTCAACTGTTTTGCCGATTTGTGTTTCCAGGCATGTCTGAATCATGCGTTGATAGGTTGCACTGGCATTTTTGAGCCCGAAAGGCATGGTGTTATAGCAGAAAGGGCCGTATGGAGTGATGAATGCCGTTGCGGCTTGATCGGACTCCGCCATCTTGATTTGATGGTATCCGGAGTATGCGTCGAGGAAGCACAATGAGTCATGTCCTGCGGTAGCGTCGATGATTTGATCGATATGGTGGGGGGGGGGGGAAGGGATCCTTGGGGCAAGCCTTATTGAGGTCCTTGAAATCAACACATAGGCGCTAGGATTTGTCCTTCTTTGGTACCATCACCAGGTTTGCTAGCCACTCCCAAAGTTTTATTTCTCTGATGAATCTGGCCTCGAGTAACTTGGCTAGCTCCTCTCACATGGCTTGTCGCTTAGGTTCTGAAAAACGCCGAAGAGTCTGCTTGACCGGCTTGTATCCCTTTAGTATGTTTAGGCTATGCTCGGCCAGCCTGCGTGGGATAACTGGCATGTCTGAAGGATGCCAGGGGAAGATGTCCCAATTCTCGCTCAAGAACTCTCGCAGTGCAGCGTCTATTGTGGGGTTCAGCTGTGCCCCGATGGATGCTGTTTTTGTGGAGTCCGTTGGGTGGACTTGGAATTTGACTATTTCACCCGCTGGTTTGAAAGAGGTGGACTTGGATCGTTTGTCGAGTATCACGTCATCCCTGTCCACTGTGGAGCGTAGCGCGGTTAGTTCTTCGGCCGCGAGGGCTTCGGATAATGCCTCAAGGGCCAGGGCGGCGGTTTTGTTTTCGGCACGGAGTGCTACGTCCGGATCACTGGCTAAAGTGGCGATTCCATTGGGCCCGGGCATCTTGAGCTTCATGTACCCGTAATGGGGTATAGCTTGGAAACTCATGAATACATCTCGCCCTAAAAGGGCGTGGTATCCACTACTAAACGGGGCCACTTGGAATGTGATTTCTTCGGACCTGTAATTCTTCGGTGTGCCGAATACCACATCCAGTGTGATTTTTCCCACACATCGTGCCTCCCGACTAGGGATAAATCCTCTGAAGGTCGTGCTACTTTGCTCAATGCGGCTCTTGTCTATTTCCATTTTGTTGAGAGTTTTCTCGTAGATGAGGTTTAATCCGCTGCCCCTGTCCATGAGCACTTTAGTAAGCCGGAAGCCATCCACAATTGGACTAGGACCAAAGCGGCTGACGCTCGGACTGTTCGGAATTGAGGTTCGCCACTGGCATTGAAGGTTATAGCCGTGTCGTTCCATGGATTTATTGCTGCAATGTGGCAGACTTCGGCGAGGCTGCGGAGTGCTCGCTTGCGCCTGTTATTGAGGCGAAATTCTCGAAGACTGTCAATATTGTATTGTTATTTTCCGCGGGGTGATGCTCTGCGGTATCGTTGATGAGGAGATCCTCGCCGCTCTTGGCCACCTGCTGGAGTATCCAACATGCTCTAAGGCTGTGTGTTGGTGTGGTGTCTGGTGTGGTGTGAATTTCGCATGGCCCATTGAGCCATCCCTCCAATACGGTTCCACGCCCTGTAGTGGGCTTTGGTTTCTTTGTAATTGGATCGTGTGACTTGCAAGAGTGCACCATTTTAGTTTGTACGAGGGGTTTAGTGAGAGCCAGAGGATCCCAGAATTTTGTTTGGGTTTTCCTGGCACTTTCCATCGCACAGTACTTCTGTACTATGGCCGCCAAGTCAGCAAAGTGTGCTATGTCACGGCGACTTATGGCGTTGAGGATTCCCTTGTTCGTGCATTTTTTGCAAAAGAATGAGATTGCGTCTTCCTCGCGACAGTCCTTGACCTTGTTCAATACAAGGAGGAATCTAGCCCAAAAGTGACGTACTGTCTCTTGGGACTCTTGTCTAATGTGGGAAAGATCACTTGTATCTAGGTGGGTGGGTAGATTTAAGTCCAAACCCTGACCCGATCTGAGACCCAGGGGCAGCGGAGCTTTCGAGCTTGGCAGTTCGGGCTCCGGGATGTTGCCCAATTTTTCTGGCCCGCTGTCCGATTCTAGGTTCGAAGCTTGGGCCATGTCCTCCCGTAGACGGATATCCGGCTCGGAGAGCTCGGGAATCCGGACATAGTTCGTCCTCAAAATAGAGGAAGAATCGCTGCATTGCTCCTCCACCACCGCTATCTGATGGGTGACCGGCAAAGAGTTAATCTCTCTTTGGTCGGGTTTAAGCCCGATCCGATCATAGTCCATAGCGACTCCCAAGGCGGCGATGCTATCCAATAGCTCGTTCAGGGAGGAGAGTTCCATTGGATCCATCTGCTCGGTGAATTCCGAGCTGACATGGAGGTTGTTTTTGATGACCCGAGAAGTCATCGTCGGTGCGGTGGCCGAACGGGCGGTCATGACGAAGCCGCCTAGTCGGAGAGTTTGGCCTAAATCTAGGGCTCCCCCAGAGGTGATGTTGTCCTTGATAACAAGGCGAGCCATCAAACCTTACCATGACGGCATAGTGGAACTCTCAATGAAAGCACCAATGTCGGTGTCAAAACCGACGGATCTCGGGTAGGGGGTCCAGAACTGTGCGTCTAAGGCTAATGGTAACAGGAGGCGGGGGACACAATGTTTATCCAGGTTCAGGCCCTCTCGATGGAGGTAATACCCTACTTCCTGCTTGATTGATCTTGATGATATGATTATTACAAGAGTTGATCTACCACGAGATCATAGAGGCTAAACCCTAGAAGCTTGCCTATCATTATGATTGTTGTTATCCTACGGACTAAACCCTCTGGTTTATATAGACACCGGAGGGGGCTAGGGTTACACAGAGTCGGTTACAGAGAAGGCGATCTATATATCCGAATTGCCAAGCTTGCCTTCCACGCAAAGGAGAGTCCCACCCGGACACGGGACGAAGTCTTCAATCTTGTATATAGTCCGGCTGTCCGAGGACCCCCTAATCCAGGACTCCCTCACCATCTACACCTCTGGGGAAACCAGAGACCATGGCGCGTGCCCCTCCAAGAAGGCCCAGCAAGCCCTACCCCCGACAGGTGCGGGATAGTCACCACTGCTCCACCGAACAGCAACGCAAGTCACTTGTCCATGCGGTGTCAATCCCTCCAGGTGATTAAGTGGCTCTCACTAAACACGTGGGAGCACATTGGAAGGCAGATCATATCCATTTTACGCCCGTCCAAAGGCATGTCAAGAATATAGGCTGAGGATGATTAAGCAGTATGGCAGGCTTGCCGGGTTTCACCCTCAGTACGACACCTAGGGATGCATTTAATGCATTTTGTCCTAACTGCCAAAGTTAGGTATGATAGCATTGTTAGCTATCTAATCATTAGATAATGACTGTTTTGCCACTGTGGTTACCCCTTGAGCTATAAAAGGAGGTCCAAGGCAAACTAACAACAGATTTGGACCCCCCCCCTCACACTTGTATGCGCGTAGCTTCTCCCTCGAGGCCACCTTGCCAGGTTTGAGGTTGTGTGTTGTTGTGATTACTTCATCAAATCCACTAAAGGCAGGAGTAGGGTTTAACGCTACTCAGCGGCCCTAACCTGGGTAAAAACCACTAGTGTCATCATCGTCATGTTGCTCCATGGCTTCTGCTCTTTGAGCAACGTGACATCCCCCTTGCCAAACCACAAAGGGGCTCATGGCCACATAGGTGATCATGTTCACCCATGACATCTTTGGCGCGCCAGGTAGGGGGACTCGCTTGCACGAACCTGAAGTTGTGAATAGCACGTCAATCTTCATCAACGTTCTCTTCATCGCCATCTTCTCCATCCGTGGCGCCCAAGAAGAAACCCGGTGCAACCACGCATCCTTCCACCTCGAAGGCCCCTCACCCACAGTTGTGGACACTGTAGATGTCACGGAAGGGTTGGGTGAGGCGGGTGTCGTAGGCGACACAACCAGCTAAGGCAGCGGCGTCGTTGTGCCCTCCGTGGCCAAAGCTGGAGCAGGAAACATCGGGGGCGAGCAGCATCAGCAGCACAATGGCTAGCTAGATCTGAAAGTTGCAGGAGGAGGGAATGTCCAGTATGCACCTCCCCGCCGGACTAGCAGACGCAGTCGCAACAGCGAGGCCCGCTCCGGTCCGAGACGCTATCCTCCAGTTCCTCCCACCAGGGCGCGACCACTAGGCGTGCACCCTGCCTAGAACAAGACGAGCAGGGCGGAGTGCCAAACGGAGCCGCCGACCCCCATGCACGGCCCACTCATCACCAGACTGCTTTGGCGACTGGTCCACGACGACAAGAACATGGCGATGCTCCTACTATTTCTTTCAAAAGTCGAGCGACATCGCGGTCTGCCTCGCTGGCCATGCCGAGTACGGCCGTGGAAGCAATGACGTGAGCCCAGCTCCTGTTGAACTTCCCACCAACAGCTAACAAGATGGACGAGTGGAGGGCCACCATCCAGAGTTTGATTGGCTTTGTTGAGGTTGGTAAATCATAGCATGCGGAGCCATCACAATGCTGGCGAACAACGACGGCAGCCCGTGGCATCGGCTGCGTTGAGAAGGCTACACCAACGGTGCAATCCCCCCCGCGACAACGGACCCAGATACAGCCTTGGCGATCCCATCGAGTCGACGAGCCCGATGAGATGTCGATGGCTTCGTATGACCCGCAAACCCGTCACGACCAATGGTAGGTTCTGGAAGACCGGTGGAAGGAAGATGCACGTGTCACCATAGAGTTATGTCAAGAGGCACGCCGTCAGTTTGATAGGCACAATGAACCAGACGATGACGAGCCTGCGCCTGGTGCTGGCAAGTAGGAACCTACCTTTCGAGGTTGGGTGCCCTGCCTTCACTCGTGAGCTGCGGGAGGTCCGCTGGCCATCTGCTCGCGTCTTCAAGCCTGAGCTACCAGAAAAATACGATGGAGAGTTAAACCCGGCAGAGTTTCTGAGCATTTACACAATTGTTTTTCAAGCCGTCGGAGGCAAAGATGAGAAGGTGTTCGCCAACTATTTCCCTTTGGCACTTAAGCCAAATTTGAGATCATGGCTGATGCACCTGCTAGAAAACTCCATTTCATCACGGGTAGACTTGTGCAATGAGTTTGTTGGCGCCTTCACAAGTGACCACCAAGAGCCTGGACAGCCCAGTGATCTACATGTCCTTCCATAGAAGGAAGGAGAATATTTGTGTAAGTATATAAAGAGGTCCAATCGAGTGCACGTAACATTCCAGAGATACATCCGATAGTCGTGATTGCCGCACTCCATTCGAACATGCGCAACCTAAGGATGCGGGCCAAGATGAATGTCCAACAACCCAAGACTGTCAATGAGCTATACCCGGAGAGGAGGCTGGTGTCGAAACTGACTCAGATGACGATGACGGTGCCGCCAACCCAAAGGGGAGAAACCAGAGGCGCAATAGGAAGGGCAAGGAGAAGGCAGTGTTGGCCATTGAGAGCTCTGGTGATCCTGGTCCCGGCAAGAAAACAAAGACTGAGCCCCTCGGCAAGGGAGCTGCCGCGTGCATTGATTGCCGGGAGGCTGCAGTAGCAGAGAAAGTCGGATAGTCCGACAGGCCACACTGCAAGATCCTCCGCACCAAGGGACATGATCTCCAAGAGTGTCATCAAGTTGAGCAACTTGTCAAAAAGCAGAAAGCTGAGTACAAGAAGCGTGACAGGGAGAGAAGCCAAGAAGGTGCTGGCGGGAAGGGCCGTGATGGTAGAGGAGGCCTCCGCAGGAAGGCCCCACCACAGAAAGAAAAACCTTCTTGGGGGGAGTGAGAAGAAAAAAGGCGATGATGTGAGTGATGAAGAAGATGAGGAAGGAACCAGCAAGAAAGAATTCAAGAAAGCAACTGAAGCCATGTGCATTGACGGAGGTGTGTCCTTGCACTCCTCTCATCGGCAGCTCAAGCGATGGGCACGAGAAGTCAATGCCATGGATTCAACTACGGATTCCCAAAGGCCACTCAAATGGTCTTGCACGCCTATCATCTTTGATGAAGAGGATCACCCTGACCGCACTACTGCAGTGGGATGCTTGTCGTTGTTGGTTTCTCCAATAATCTGCAACCTCAAAGTCACAAAGATGCTAGTTTAAAGTAGAGCTAGGCTGAAACTAATATCCCCTAAGTTGGTCAGCAAGCTACAGATTTGTAACATCCCAAATTTTCAATTTGGAATGTTATACATAGATCATCATTGCATATCATATTTTTTTTGCATTGTTGACTCGATCCTAGAAATCCTACGCAACTCAAGGACCCACGGAGAGAGTTGGGGATTTCGTTATTTTCATATTTGAGTTTTCTCAAATTTTGAAAATAGGATCATTTGATTTTATTTATTTTATCTTCAATTATTTCTACTACCAAAATTTTAGAGAGGGAATAAAATGACTTTCCCAAAAATAAAGAAATATTGAAGATTTAATAAAAAAATCGAATAAGATTTATTTTGGAGTTTTTCGCCTTTTATTTGAATTTAGGAAAAAATGTGCGCTTTTCAAAATTGCATTTAGGCCCCAAATAAATGTTCCTCTTGTCCGGCTTGATTTTAGAAGCCGGGGAAAATTTATTTCGGGATTTTTGCAGTCCGTTTAGTATTTCTTTTTATTTTTCTTCTGCGCGGGATTATTTAAAAAAACGCGAACCGCCTTTGGGCCTTGCCCGAGCGGGACTCCGCTCGGGGGGCACTTATAAATAGCGCCGCCCCGGCGCCCCCTCCCCCAGGCCCGTCAGCCGCCCCAGCCCACCCGCGCCCCATCGCCGGCCCACACCCCGCCCAAACCCTAACCGTAACACCGCTGCCGCCAGATCCGCCGCCGCCGGACCCCGCCGCCGAGGTTTACCGCCGCCTCGTTTTGCGTGCCACCGTTTTTTTAAAACCGAACGGTTTTCTTTGGTTTTCTTTTCGGTTTATTTTATTAGATCGGTTTTTTCGGTTCGGATAAATAGCGAGCGTTCGCTCGTCCGTTCGTTTTAACGAACCTGTTCGTCAGATTAGATCTAGGAACGTTCGTTAACATGTTCGTCGTTTTTCTTTTTCTCGGATTTAATCCACGATTTTTCTGATCACGATTCCTGATCCGATTTTCGTTTTAGTATAACTTTTCGCTCGTTTATCGGAATCAGGCGATTCAAGCGCCTGGAGTTTCGTCTCGAAACCCTCTTTCTGAATAATCAACTTAAACAAGTTTTGCTTCTTTAAAAATTGACTTAGATCCAGATTAGTAGAACGAAGCTGTTTTCTTTCGCCGTTTGATTTCCGTTGCTTCGTTTGATTTGATTCTTTTTGCAAACCGGAGTTCTTAAGTTGAACTTTCTGGTTAGATCTTTTATTCGAGTTTTACCTGTGCATTAGATGAGTACTTAATGTATGCTTGTTTGTTTGTTTGCGATAGAATACCCGGAGTGCGCCGCTTGTTACTTCGAGTCTCTAGGTTTCGCGGATCATCAGCAAGGCAAGTAACACTTTGATCTTACTTTTCTCATACCCAGTTTTTATGCATTAGATCAATCCTCAAACATTGCATGATTAGGATCTAATTAAATTGTGGGTTATGGGAAGTAGTTGAGGTAGTACCTATTACCTATTTTATGTTCAAACCCCTGGGAGTTACTTCTACGTTTGCTTATTATGCCATGCTATGCTAGTAGACGTGGATTGGCTGAGTGTATCCATGACAGATGTGAGTTTGTTAATTAATGGTTTATTTAAGGTGGCAACTTAAACACACATCTGGGTGGATTGAGGCACCTGGTTTCCAGGACTTGCCTGTTTTTCTTCGGACCGCCACCCAGGCTCAAAAGGATCATGAGATTATTCAAACTAGAAACTTCCGTGTGCAGCCACATGCTATTATGGGCTCTAGCATAGTTGACTAAGTTGTGCGAACTCTTACAGGGTAGACTAGCAGATGTAGAGGATGTAGGTTGGTACGGTCTACCCTTTACGTAAGGTGCGAGCGCTTCTGAAAGACTATGTCTCGGTCATCCGTTTCTCAAACACCATGTAGTGCGAGAAACCAAACGGAGGCGATCGAGTCATGTGGGGAAAAGTGCGCAAACCTCTGAAGAGTGTATAAACTAATCATAGTTAGCCGTGTCTCCGGTTATGGACATCTTGAGTATCTAGTACTTGGATATCATGTGAATCTCATCATGTTACTTCTAATTAATATTGTTGGGATGTTAATGAGTACTTTTAATTGGGATTGAGAATGCTGTCAACCATTCTCAATGTTTAACAACCACCATGATAGTTAACTAAATTTATTCCTTTGCAGTAGGGAAAAATTGGCTTTACGCAAAACCGTAACCATAGAGCTTTTCCAATAGCCAAATATGCATTTAGTATAGCTTATTCCATTGTTATTCTCTATGTGTTACATTGCCAGCATATTCCATGTGCTGACCCGTTTTCGGGCTGCAACGTTTCATGTTGCAGACTTTTCAGACGACGAGTAAGGTGCTTTTAGGTCGTGGTTCTATACTCAGTGATGCCGTTGGAGTTGATGGACTCGCTTATTCTTCCAAGCCTTCCGCTGTTATCGTATTTTAGATGGCCTTAAGCCATATTTATTTCAATAAGTTCTCTCTTGAGACATTCGATGTAATAAGTGTGTGATTGCTACTCTGTTATAAATCCTCCAAGTACTGTGTGGTGTCAGCATTACTGATCCAGGGATGACACTGAGCACAGAGATCAGACTGTTTGAGGTCTGGTCGCTACAAAGGTGGTATCAGAGCACACGCTGACTGTAGGACACGGCCACTAAGCTAAAGCCCTAGATCACTACTCTTTATTCTCATTTGTGACTCCTCATCTTTTCTATTCTTTAGTATGGCGGATGCAAGGATCAAGTTCACACAACCAGATGAAAACTCACCTTTTGGGTATCACTTGAAGGAAGTCACTAGATACCTGAACATAGGAGTACCATGCTTCACTGGGACCTTCAACGCCACTTTACCTGAAGAGGAGCACTAGATAATTCAAGTCTACATTCCAGGAAGGACATTTGCACCAGTCACGGAGCCCATAGAGTTTTCCTTTGATGCACCCACATGGAGCCTAGGAAAGAGCATGGCAGCTCACATTGCCATGGGACGAATTGGAGAAGTTTACCACAACGACCTCAAGAATACAATCTACTAGATTTGTGGGCGCCGAGATGAGCATTGCGAGATGATCAACACCAGGAAGGACAGATCAATCGCAGCTTATATCCAGGAATTAAACCAACACATCCGACGCCAGGAAAATTAGATGTGCGCAGATATGGAGGATCTGCAGAAGGCTATGACAAAGATCAAGGAGCTAGAAGTAGAACTCAAGGCTACACGTAAAGACTATATGGAAGAAATCGTCGCTCTAGTAAGACAGAACGGCAACTTTAAGGAGAAGATTGGAGTATTCATGGGAGGTTCAGCACCCAGAGGAGAAGAGGATGAACCTACTTGTCCAGATAATTATATCATCATCGACGACACCGACTCGGATTCCGACGATAGTGATGATGACTATGTTGATGAAGCTGGAGCAGATATCATGGAATCTTCATCGGAGCAGTTTTTCTAGTTGACCACCATAACAGTAGTAGAAATTTCCACCATTTAATTAGTTTTAGTCCAAGCACTTTTGTAACGATAGTTAGACCGTTGTATGCCCTTGGTTGAATTGATTGGAGTGATATTGTGTGCTTTTGTCTCATGTGCATATGGGTAGTGTTATCTCACTAGACCTCATTCTATTCTTAACTATCCTCTCCTCTTTAAACCCTCAGATGCCTCCGAGACGCGACCCTGAATTTGTTTTCCCGCCAGAGATCACTCAGTTGATTCAGCAGCAGAATGCCCTGATTCAAACATTGGTACAGAACCAAGGCAACAACAACAACAACCCACCACCACCACCACCACCTGTTGACCATCTGACACGTTTCTTAAGGCTGAATCCGCCAGTGTTTTCTAGTAGCACCAAGCCGATAGTAGCAGATGATTGGCTCCGTAAGATAGGGAGGGAGTTGACCACTGCAGGATGTACAGATGGAGAAAAGGTGAAGTTTGCCGCACATCATCTTGACAGACCTGCAGCAGCATGGTGGGAGAATTTTACAGCCACTTACCCTGTAGACACTGTCACATGGAATCAGTTTCAGCAAGCTTTCCGTACTGCCCATGTTTCGGCAGGAGCTATGGCCATGAAGAAGCGTGAGTTTCGCAACTTACACCAAGGAGGACGGATAGTTGGCCAGTATGTGGATGATTTCAGTAAGCTAGCACATTATGCCCCAGATGACGTTGCTACGGATGCAGCTAAGCAGGAGAAGTTTCTAGAAGGACTGAATGATGAGCTGAGTATGCAGATGATGGTAGCCACTTTCAATAACTACCGAGAGTTAGTAGATCGTGCTCTTATGATTGAGGGAAAGCAGCAGCAGATTGACAATCGTAAGAGGAAGTATGGACAGGGGAAGCACAATTCTGGAGCTCAGCAGAAGCTACGCTTTACCCCGAAGTCAGGAGGACAATTTCAGCATACTCACGGAGGAGGAAGCTCGCACAATCATAATGGCACAAAGAATGGAAACGGGAATGGAGGAAGCAATGGACAAAACCGCACCAACCCGTCAACACCATCCAAGGTAGACCTGAGCCATATCACTTGTTATAAGTACCGTAAGACTGGGCATTATGCAAATGATTGCCCCGAAGCCCAACATGGTAATGGCAATGGAAGCTCAGGAAAGAAGCCGAACCCTTTCAACAGGGGACAAGTGAGCCACGTTACCGTGGAGGAGGTTGAAGCCCAGCCAGACGCAGTAATAGGTAAGTTTTTGGTTAAGGCATTTACTGCAGTTGTTCTTTTTGATACTGGTGCATCGCACTCATACATATCAAGGGGATTTGTGGATAAATATAAACTACCAACCCAAGCCCTTAGGTCACCCATGCTAGTAACCTCACCCGGAGCAGAGTATATGGCTACTATATGGTGTGATCGACTGCCATTAAGGATTGGACACCACGTATTTCCCTCGGACCTAATAGTTCTGGAATCGCAAGGTTTGGATGTGATATTAGGCATGGATTGGTTATCGAAGTATGGAGGGAATATAGATTGCACCAGTAAGTCGATTTTGCTTACCACCCCTGAAGGAAGGAGAATCAAGTATGTATCACGGCATGAGTCGAGAAGAGCACATGTAAATTCCTTATCAGGAGTTGTGCAGGAGGAAGTACCAGTGGTAAGGGAATTCCCCGATGTATTTCCAGAAGAGTTGCCAGGCATGCCACTGGATAGAGACATTGAATTCTTAATTGAACTACTACCAGGCACTGGGCCGATATCCAAGAGACCGTACAGGATGCCAGCCCAAGATTTGGAGGAAATGAAGAAGCAGATTAAGGAGTTGCTGGATAAAGGTTTTATTCGCCCAAGTTCTTCGCCTTGGGGATCGCCAGTACTTCTAGTGGAGAAGAAGGATGGATCATTAAGAATGGTTGTGGATTATCGCGGATTGAATGAAGTAACAATCAAGAACAAGTACCCACTACCGATGATCAACGATCTGTTGGATCGGTTGCAAGGAGCTAAGGTATTTTCCAAGGTCGATTTGCAATTAGGGTACCATCAGTTGAAGATTCGGGAGCAAGATATACCGAAGACGGCTTTTACCACCAGGTACGGGCTGTATGAGTATACCGTTATGTCATTTGGTCTGACTAACGCCCCAGCCTATTTTATGAACATGATGAACAAGGTATTTATGGAGTTTTTGAATAAGTTTGTCGTGGTGTTCATTGATGATATTTTGGTTTACTCAAAGAATGAAGAGGAACATAAGGAGCACTTGCGTTTGGTACTCGAGAAGCTCAGAGAACATCAGCTATATGCCAAGTTCAGCAAGTGTGAGTTTTGGCTGAAGGAAGTTGGATTTCTCGGACATGTTATATCCGGAGAAGGTATAGCAGTAGACCCCACTAAAGTTGCCACTGTGACAAACTGGGAAGCACCAACCACAGTTGGAGAGATCAGGAGTTTCCTTGGACTCGCAGGATACTACCGGAGATTTATTAAAAAATTCTCGAAGATTGCGAAGCCTATGACAGAATTGTTGAAGAAGGATACCAAGTTCATTTGGACTGAGGAGTGTGAGGTTAGTTTCCAAGAATTGAAGAAACTATTGGTTACCTCACCAGTGTTAATTCTGCCAGATCAGACCAAGGATTATGAAGTGTATTGCGATGCTTCACGTCGAGGACTTGGAGTAGTGCTTATGCAGGAGGGAAGAGTTGTTTCGTATGCTTCACGATAGCTTAAGCCTCATGAGTTGAATTATGCTACTCATGATTTGGAGAGCAGCCGTAGTGCACGCATTGAAAACGTGGAGAAATTTCCTCATTGGAAATCATTGTGAGGTGTACACAGATCACAAGAGTTTGAAGTACATTTTCATGCAGAAGGAATTAAACCTCAGACAAAGGAGATGGTTGGAGCTTATTAAAGATTACGATATGAGGTTGCATTATCATCCCGGAAAGGCTAACGTTGTAGCAGACGCATTGAGCCGCAAGAGCCATGTCAACACCCTAATGACCGGAGGTTTACCACAAGAATTAGCGGAGGAATTCCGGGAGCTATGTTTGGAAATAGTTCTGAGAGGCTTCGTAGCAGCATTGGAGATTCAGTCTACTTTGATGGATAAAATCAGAGAAGCTCAAAAGACAGATAAGGAAGTTGCTTCCATTAAGGAAAGATGAGCAAGGGAAAGGCTAAAGGATTTCATGAGGATGAGCACGATACCTTATGGTTTGAGGACCACGTTTACGTGCCAAGTGATCCGATGATTCGGAAGTTGATTTTGCAAGAGGCACATGATTCACCATATTTGATTCACCCAGGAAATACCAAGATGTATTTAGATTTGAAGGAAACTTTCTGGTGGACCAGAATGAAGAAGGATATTGCAGAGTATGTAGCAGTTTGTGATGTATGTCAGAGGGTGAAGGCAGAACATCAGAAGCCAGCAGGATTGTTATAGCCATTGCCTATACCCGAATGGAAGTGGGATAAACTAGGTATGGATTTCATCACGGGATTGCCCAGGACCCGTTCAGGTTATGACTCGATTTGGCTTGTAGTCGATCGTTTGACGAAGGTAGCTCATTTCATTCTAGTAAAGACCACCTACAGCAGTGCCAAATTGGCTAAGATATACATGACAAGGATTGTATGTTTGCATGGAGTTCCGAGGAGTATCGTATCAGATAGAGGAACCCAATTCACCTCAAAGTTCTGGAAACAGTTGCACGAAACATTGGGAACCAGGCTGGAGTTTAGCACAGCTTTCCACCCACAGAGAGATGGACAGACCGAGAGAGTCAATCAGATTTTGGAGGATATGCTTAGAGCTTGTGCCTTGGATTATGGATCAAGTTGGGATGACAACTTGCCATATGCGGAGTTTTCTTACAACAACAGTTATCAATCCAGTTTGAAAATGGCCCCTTTCGAAGCCTTGTACGGAAGGAGGTGCAGAACCCCGTTGTTGTGGGATGAAGTTGGAGACCGCCAGTTGTTTGGACCGGATTTGATTAAGGAGTCTAAGCAAAAAGTAAAGTTGATTTGCGATAGGCTCAAGGTAGCCCAGTCAAGGCAGAAGAGCTATGCGGATTCAAAACGCAAGGAGACAGAATATGAAGTCGGAGACAGAGTTTATCTTTGAGTATCTCCGCTTCGAGGAGTTAAGCGTTTTGGAGTTAAAGGAAAGTTAGCGCCACGTTTTGTGGGACCATACAAAGTTTTGGAACGCATGGGAGAAGTAGCGTACAAGTTGGAATTACCCGAGGGATTGTCAGGTGTTCACGATGTGTTCCATGTTTCTCAGTTGAAGAAGTGTCACGCAGAGATGGCTGATATACCACTGAGAGATACAGTGCCACTGGAAGCAATTCAGTTGAATGATGATTTGACCTATGAAGAGAAACCAGTTAAGATTCTGGAATATGCCAGCCGAGTTACCTGCAGTAAGGTTATCAAGTTTTGCAAAGTTCAGTGGAGCCACCACACCGAGGAGGAAGCCACCTGGGAGCGAGAGGAAGATCTGCTCAAGGCCCACCCTCACCTATTTGCTAGCCAACCCGAATCTCGAGGGCGAGATTTATCTTAAGGGGGGTAGGTTTGTAACATCCCAAATTTTCAATTTGGAATGCTATACATAGATCATCATTGCATATCATATTTTTGTTGCATTGTTGACTCGATCCTAGAAATCCTACGCAACTCAAGGACCCACGAAGAGAGTTGGGGATTTCGTTATTTTCATATTTGAGTTTTCTCAAATTTTGAAAATAGGATCATTTGATTTTATTTATTTTATCTTCAATTATTTCTACTACCAAAATTTCAGAGAGGGAATAAAATGACTTTCCCAAAAATAAATAAATAATGAAGATTTAATAAAAATCAAATAAGATTTATTTTGGAGTTTTTTGCCTTTTATTTGAATTTAGGAAAAACTGCGCGCTTTTCAAAATTGCATTTAGGCCCCAAATAAATGTTCCTCTTGTCCGGCTTGATTTTAGAAGCCGGGGAAAATTTATTTCGGGATTTTTGGAGTCCGTTTAGTATTTCTCTTTATTTTTCTTCTGCGTGGAATTATTTAAAAAACGCGAACTGCCTTTGAGCCGTGCCCGAGCGGGACTCCGCTCGGGGGGCACTTATAAATAGCGCCGCCCCGGCGTCCCCCCCCCCCCCCAGGCCCGTCAGCCGCCCCAGCCCACCCGCGCCCCGCCGCCGGCCCACACCCCGCCCAAACCCTAACCCTAACGCCGCTGCCGGCAGATCCACCGCCGCCGCCACCTGCCGCCGCCGGAGCCGCCGGCGGACCCCGCCGCCGACCCCGCCGCCGAGGTTTGCTGCTGCCTCGTTTTGCGTGCCGCCGTTTTTTTAAAACCGAACGGTTTTCTTTTCGGTTTATTTTATTAGATCGGTTTTTTTTTGGTTCGGTTAAATAGCGAGCGTTCGCTCGTCCGTTCGTTTTAACGAACGTGTTCGCCAGATTAGATCTAGTTAACGAACGTTAGTTTGTTAACCTGTTCGTCGTTTTTCTTTTTCTCGGATTTAATCCGCGATTTTTCTGATCGCGATTCCTGATCCGATTTTCGTTTTAGTATAACTTTCGCTCGTTTATCGGAATCAGGCGATTCAAGCGCCTGGAGTTTCATCTCGAAACCCTATTTCCGAATAATCAACTTAAACAAGTTTTTGCTTCTTTAAAAATTGACTTAGATCCAGATTAGTAGAACGAAGCTGTTTTCTTTCGCCGTTTGATTTCTGTTCCTTTGTTTGATTTGATTCTTTTTGCAAACCAGAGTTCTTAAGTTGAACTTTCTGGTTAGATCTTTTATTCCAGTTTTACCTATGCATTAGATGAGTACTTAATGTATGCTTGTTTGTTTGTTTGTGATAGAATACCCGGAGTGCGCCGCCTGTTACTTTGAGTCTCTAGGTTTCGCGGATCATCAGCAAGGCAAGTAACACTTTGATCATACTTTTCTCATACCCAGTTTTTATGCATTAGATCAATCCTCAAACATTGCATCATTAGGATCTAATTAAATTGTGGGTTATGGGAAGTAGTTGAGGTAGTACCTATTACCTGTTTTATGTTCAAACCCCTGGGAGTTACTTCTACGTTTGCTTATTATGCCATGCTATGCTGGTAGACGTGGATTGGGTGAGTGTATCCATGACAGATGTGAGTTTGTTAATTAATGGTTTATTTAAGGTGGCAACTTAAACACACATCTGGGTGGATTGAGGCACCTGGTTTCCAGGACTTGCCTATTTTTCTTCGGACTGCCACCCAGGCTCGAAGGGATCATGAGATTATTCAAACTAGAAACTTCCGTGTGCAGCCACATGCTATTATGGGCTCTAGCATAGTTGACTAAGTTGTGCGAACTCTTACAGGGTAGACTAGCAGATGTAGGGGATGTAGGTTGGTACGGTCTACCCTTTACGTAAGGTGCGAGCGCTTCTGAAAGACGATGTCTTGGTCATCCGTTTCTCAAACACCATGTAGTGCGAGAAACCAAACGGAGGCGATCGAGTCATGTGGGGAAAAGTGCGCAAACCTCTGCAGAGTGTATAAACTAATCATAGTTAGCCGTGTCCCCGGTTATGGACATCTTGAGTATCTAGTACTTGGATATCATGTGAATATCATCATGTTACTTCTAATTAATATTGTTGGGATGTTAATGAGTACTTTTAATTGGGATTGAGAATGCTGTCAACCATTCTCAATGTTTAACAACCACCATGATAGTTAACTAAATTTATTCCTTTGCAGTAGGGAAAAATTGGCTTTACGCAAAACTGTAACCATAGAGCTTTTCCACCAGCCAAATATGCATGTAGTATAGCTTATTCCATTGTTATTCTCTATGTGTTACATTGCCAGCATATTCCATGTGCTGACCCGTTTTCGGGCCGCAACGTTTCATGTTGCAGACTTTTCAGACGACGAGTAAGGTGCTTTTAGGTCGTGGTTCTATACTCAGTGATGCCGTTGGAGTTGATGGACTCGCTTATTCTTCCAAGCCTTCCGCTGTTATCGTATTTGAGATGGCCTTAAGCCATATTTATTTCAATAAGTTCTCTCTTGAGACATTCGATGTAATAAGTGTGTGATTGCTACTCTGTTATAAATCCTCCAAATACTGTGTGGTGTCAGCATTACTGATCCAGGGATGACACTGAGCATAGAGATCAGACTGTTTGAGGTCTGGTCGCTACAAGATTCATGATGAAGAACTCAAGGCCACGGGGACATTCCAAGGAATCAACCCCGGTAGGAGCCGGCCCAAGGGGAAGGTCACGTTGCCTGTGACATTTGGCGGGGAACTGAACAACTGGACTGAGAGGGTTGTGTTTGACTTTGTTGAACTTCCTTTGCCTTACAATGTGATTCTTGGTCATTCAGCTGTGGCAAAGTTCATGGCAGCATCCCATTATGCCTACAACACTTTGAAGATGCAAGGGCCGATGGGTGTCGTTCCAATCCCATCAGACAAGAAAGATGCAATCATATGTGTGGACAAGATGTATCAAGATGCGGTAGCAGCTGAGGCAGCTGATGCCCCAGCTCCCACCAAGGAAACAACGAAGGAAAACAAGGCTAGCAGAGATACCGGCAAGGGCTCCAGGAAGCGCACGTCTTTGGAGTGCGCTGCACCTCTTGGTGATCGGGGAGTTACACTAGCAAGAGACCCAAGGTTGCTTCACCTGCTGTGAAGAGAGTTCTAGTAAGGCAGGATGGTGCTGATGGTACATTCACCATCAGCGCCACCCTTGATGACAAATAGGAAAGCGCGCTCGTTGCCTTCCTGTGGGCGATGTCGATGTGTTTGCTTGGCAACCATCTGACATCCCTGGTGTTCCCAGGGAGGTAATCGAGTACCACCTTGTTGTCTGTCCTCATGCTCGGCCCGTCAAGCAGAAGGTCAGAAAGCAAGATTTAGAGTGGCAGCAGTTTATTGCCAAGGAAATCAAGAAACTTGAAGCAGCTGGTCTGGTCAGAGGGGTACTGCATCCAACTTGGTTAGCGAATCCAGTGGTGGTGCGCAAGGCAAACGGGAAATGGAGGCTTTGCATTGATTTCACAGACTTGAACAAAGCCTGTCCAAAAGACCCTTTCCCCTTGCCACGCATTGACCAAATTTTTTATTCCACTTCCGGGTGTGATTTCCTATTGTCACGCCCAATATGCGACCCTATCCAAAAGAAACTCGAAGGTCCCACCAAGGATAGACCCGCATATTGGAACGCTTTTGCAAGGTGGATATCATTACATCAACATTACATAATAGATGGGGATACATACATAAGGCATACAATGCCACACGAATACAACATCACAACATACAAGAACAACATCCGACTACGGATGAATCATAAACAGAAACTCAAACAACATCCACCCTGCTAGCCCAGGCTGCCGACCTGGAACCTATCCCCTGATCGAAGAAGCAGAAGAAGAACTCAACGCAAGCAAGCATCGCTCTCGCGTCATGATCATCGCATAACCTGTACCTGCAACTGTTGTTGTAGTAATCTGTGAGTCACGAGGACTCAGCAATCCCATTACCATGGGTATCAAGACTAGCAAAGCTTAATGGGAAAGGAAGGGGTAAAGTGGTGAGGTTGCAGCAGCGGCTAAGCATGATATGGTGGCTAACATACGCAAATGAGAGCGAGAAGAGAAACAAAGGAACGGTCGTGAAGCTAGCAATGATCAAGAGGTGATCCTAAACACCTACTTACGTCAAACATAACCCAGAAACCGTGTTCACTTCCCGGACTCCGCCGAGAAGAGACAATCACGGCTACACACGCGGTTGATGCGTTTTAATTCGGATCTGGTGTCAAGTTATCTACAAACGGACATTAACAAATTCCCATCTGCCACATAACCGCGGGCACGGCTCTCGAAAGTTTAAACCCTGCAGGGGTGTCCCAACTTAGCCCATGACAAGCTCTCGCGATCAACGAAGGAATAGACCTTCTCCCAGGAAGACCCGATCAGTCTCGGAATCCCGGTTTACAAGACATTTCGACAATGGTAAAACAAGACCAGCAAAGCCTCCCGGCGTGCCGACATCCTGATAGTAGCCGCGCGTATCTCGTCTCAGGCCACGACCGGATGAGCACTACGTACAACTAGAACCAGACCTCAAGTTTCCCCAAGGTGGCGCTGCAAGTGGCTCTAGTTTGGACCAACACTTAGACAAGCATTGGCCCGGGGGGGCTAAAATAAAGATGACCCTTGGGTTAATTACTCCCAAGGGAAAAGGTAGGTGGTGGTGAGGCAAATGGTAAAACCAATGTTGGGCCTTGCTGGAGGAGTTTTATTCAAAGCGAACTGTCAGGGGGGGGGGTCCCATAAATCACCCGACCGCGTAAGGAACGCAAAATCCAAGAACATAACACCGGTATGACGGAAACTAGGGCGGCAAGAGTGGAACAAAACACCAGGCATAAGGCCGAGCCTTCCACCCTTTACCAAATATATAGATGCATTAATAATATAAGATATATTGTGATATCCCAACCAAAATCCTGTCCACCATGAAGAAATCTTCAACTTCACCTGCAACTAGCAACGCTATAAGAGGGGCTGAGCAAAGCGGTAACATAGCCAAACAACGGTTTGCATAGGAAAAGTGTCAAAGGTTAGAGGTTCATGGCAATTTGGGAGGCTTGAAGAGCAAATGATAGGTAACGCAGCATAGCGATAGAACGAAGCAACTAGCATAGAAATGATAGTAGTGAGATCCAGGGTAGCGGTCATCTTGCCTGAAATCCCGCTAGGAAGAAGAACGAGTCCATGAAGAAGATGAAGCCATGAAGACGAACCAAGCGTAGACGAACGAATCCTCACGATCGCAATGAAACGGAAACTATCGAGAAGAAGCACACAACATGGTAAACACACCACACATGGACAAGACATGATGCACAACAAGCATGATGCATGACAAGGCTACATGAAGCTACTCATGGCAAGAGATGATGCAAACAAGAACAACACATCAAGGCAAGTTTAAATGAGGCCGGGAACAACATATAACAATTCCAGTAAGTCCTCATATGCAAATTTTGAAATTGGTCCAGAACTGAATAAACATTAAGTTGAAGTTGTTAAACAGCAAGTTAAAGAGCACCAAGATGATCTACACGAAATTCTAGTCAAGTTACATATAAAGTTCATTAGATTTGGAGCTACGGCCTAGAAGATATGAGCAAAACAAGTTAAACATGACATTGATGCAAAATGCACCCAAACATCAAGCAAACACACCAAAACAAGGATGCAACATGATAATATGAAGCTACATGCAAAATCAAGCAAGTTTCATATAGAGCACACTCAAAACGGAGCAATGGTGCAACACATACACTCTATACAAGTCATAGCAACAATCTGTCCATAACAGCAACTAGGCATCTTGCAAGCATCAAAACAATAAGCTACAGCACCCCAACATAATAACAAAAGCCATGGGCATGAAGTACAGGTAAAGCATAACAAAACATGAACACTGAGCTATCTCCAGAAATCACTAGAACATGCTCAAAATGACATGGAGATATTGCAAATAATAACAGTTTCAGACTTTAGCAGAAATAACATCAGGTTGCAATGTTTAGAGCAAGCAAACAACATGTTACAGGAACATATCATGGCAAAAAAAGGCATGGAATCAATCTACTAATTGCATAGATCAAAAGACCCTTACTGACCATGAGCCAAAAAGGATCAGAAGATATGATGGCACCCATGTAAACATGGCAAGTTATATTACAGATTCATACATGGCAGGAACAACAATAAGTAAGCATGTTGGTGAGCTTGAACCACTCACCACATAGCAATACATGGCATGGAAAGGCAACCAACAGTAAGAAGGCATGTTTATGAAGATATACGTGGCAAGAGCAAGGTCATAGGGTGCATGGATCACTAGAAAAACACATGGGAACAAGTGAACTTAATGTTAACAGGCTGACAACAACATCATCAAGCAACTTTAGAGCAAGATTACAACATGTTCCAGCAGGCTATAATTGCAACCAAGGCATGAATGGATAGAGCATGACATGTAGATGAAAACATGTTTATAGAGCATCTCCAGATTATGCACACAATGACTTGTAGAAGCATGTTAACATAGCAACACAATATAACAGAATCTGCCTAGCAAAATAGTAACAGCAAGTAGCCTACTTAGCAAGCTTGATACACTCAGCACACAACTCACAAAAATACATGGCATACACCCCTGGAAAGATGGCATGGCATAGATCAACATTCATGTAGAGCTCAACCTCATAGGATGCACACATTAATCATGGCAAAAATGATAAAACAGCAAGTTATAACAGTTTCAGCAGATTAACATCAACATGCACTCTTCCAACAGCATTTCGGGCATCAAGATGAGCTCAAATGAAAATGATGCAATGGGATGAAATGAAGTACTCGTTGAGACGAACAATTTGACATATTACACGCACGAAACGGAGCTACGGATGCAGAGATGCAGTAGGATGAACATGGCATGATTATGTAAGAAAACTGGGACTTAGTGAAAAAAAACCACCTCGGGTCAACGCGGATCGGGCGCGAAACGGGTCGGGTCGAAGAACGGGTCCAGACCGGGCCGGGGTCGAGGTGGATCTGGGCACCGGTTGGCGGCGGCGGCCGTCCGGCGAGGAGCGGGACCGCCGGATCCGGTCGCCGGGGCCCCAAACCGACTGGATCTAAGGCCAACGCGGGTCGCAGGTGGAGCCCGGCGGCGGGGACGTCGAGGCGCGGCCGGGCCGATGCGGTCGGCGGCGAGGCTAACGGGAGGAGCTCCTCTCCTCCCTGGATCGGGGCGAGGCACAGCGGCACGGGCGGCGGATCTCGCCGGGCGTTGGGGGCGGCGGCGCTCGAGGCCACGCCGGCGACGAGGGCGGCGGTCCGGCGAGGAGGCGGTGGCCGGCGGGGAGGCGCGGGGGCCGGGGCAGTCCGGCGAGGCGGCGGGGCACGCCGGCGGCGGCGGCGAACGCGGGGGCAGCCGCGGGCGGGCGGCGGCGCGCGGACGGGCCGGGCGGGCCTGCGATGGGCTCGCGCGGGCCGGCGGTGGTGGGTCGGCAGCGAGGCCACGTGGAAGGAGGCGATTGGGCGTGGGCGGCGGAGCGGACGCGTCCGGGCGGGTCGGACGTGTCCGGCGAGCGCGGGGACGAATTTTTAGGGTTTGGACTGCGAGATTTCGGGGGAGGGGGTAATTTATAGGTAGAGGGAGCTAGGAGAGTCCAAATGAGGAGCGGTTTTCGGCCACGCGATCATGATCGAACGACCGAGAGCATGGAGGGGAGTTAGATGGGTTTTGGGCCACTTTGGAAGGGGTGTTGGGCTGCAACTCAAAGAGGGCTTTACGGTTATCCGGTTAACCGTTGGAGTATCAAACGACCTCCAAATGGCACGAAACTTGACAGGCGGTCTACCGGTGGTATACCAAGGCCGCTTGGAAAACCTCGGGCCATTCCGAAAAAGTTTAACACCCGCTCACAACAGGAGAGAAGAAGGGGACGCCGGAGGACATAGGAGCGCCGGATTGCAAAACGGACAACGGGGAAAATGCTCGGATGCATGAGACGAACATGTATGCAAAATGAAATGCACATGATGACATGATATGAAATGCATATGATGACATGGCAAAGTGCAACACGCAAGCAAATGACATGGCAAAGACGGCGAATAACTGGCGGACACCTGGCGCATCGGATTCGGGGCGTTACACCTATCCTTCTTGGATGTGTATTATGGGTACCATCAGATATTCATGGCCAAGGAAGATGAAGAGAAAACCGCGTTCATAACTCCATGTGGCATGTACTGCTTTGTACGAATGCCTTTCAGTTTAAAGAGCACCTGATCCACTTTTGCAAGAGCAGTGCAAGTTCATTTTGAGCCCCAGCTGCACAGGAATATAGAAGCTTGCATGGATGACATAGTGGTCAAGACCAGGGATAGATCAACGCTCATCCAAGACTTGGAAAGAGACCTTTGCAAACCTACGCAAGATCAATTTGAAGCGAAACCATGGAAAATGTGTGTTTGGTGTCCCATCTGGCAAGCTCCTTGGTTTCTTTGTGTCCCGGGGGGAATAGAGGCAAACCCCGACAAGATTAGGGCGATCGAGCAAATTCAAGCGCCCAAGACTGTTAAAGATGTGAGGCATTTGACTAGACGTGTTGCCGCACTTAGTAGATTCATCTCCAAGTCTGCCAAGCATGCCTTGCCCTTCTTCAAAATCTTGAAGAAGGCATGCCCGGTAAAGTGTACCCCAAAAGCAGAAGCAGTGCTGCAAGACTTGAAAATATATCTTTACTCTACTCCCACCGTAGTCACGTCTAAACCACAAGAACAGTTGTTGCTATACTTAGCGGCAAAAATCAAGTGGTTAGTACAGCACAGGTGGCGCAGCAAGAAATAGATGAGGAAGCAGCTGCAACAACTGTCCCCTCCGGAGATGGAGCTGAACCAGTCGCGGCAGGACTAAACATAGATTAGAGAGAGGCAGAGCTAGCCGGCAAAGGCAATATCAAAACCACGACAAGGAACAAAGTGGTGCAATGGTTAGTGAGGGAGTCCTGGACTAGGGGGTGTCCGGATAGCCGAACTATCATCATTGGCCGGACTCCAAGACTATGAAGATACAAGATTGAAGACTTCGTCCCGTGTCCGGATGGGACTTTCCTTGGCGTGGAAGGCAAGCTTGGCGATACGGATATGTAGATCTCCTACCATTGTAACCGACTCTGTGTAACCCTAGCCCTCTCCGGTGTCTATATAAACCGGAGGGTTTAGTCCGTTGGACACACAACAATCATACCGTAGGCTAGCTTCTAGGGTTTAGCCTCCTTGATCTCGTGGTAGATCTACTCTTGTACTACCCATATCATCAATATTAATCAAGCAGGAGTAGGGTTTTACCTCCACCGTGAGGGCCCGAACCTGGGTATAAACATCGTGTCCCTTGTCTCCTGTTACCATCCACCTAGACGCACAGTTCAGGACCCCCTACCCGAGATCCGCCGGTTTTGACACCGACATTGGTGCTTTCATTGAGAGTTCCTCTGTGTCGTCACCTATAGGCTCGATGGCTCCTTCGATCATCAACAACAACGCGGTCCAGGGTGAGACTTTTCTCCCCGGACAGATCTTCGTATTCGGCGGCTTTGCACTGCGGGCTAATTCGCTTGGCCATCTGGAGCAGATCGAAAGCTACGCCCCTGGCCATCAGGTTAGATTTGGAAGTTTGAACTATACGGCCGACATCCACGGAGACTTGATCTTCGACGGATTCGAGCCACAGTCCAGCGCGCCGCACTGTCGCGATGGGCATGATCTAGCTCTGCTGCCGGACAGTACCCTGGAGGCCGCACAAGAGTTCGCTCCGACACTTAGCTCAGAGCCGACGCCGCCAATCGAGGATGGGTGGCTGGACACCACCTCGGGGGCTGCTACCTCTACGGCGATAGAGCCGAATACCGACCCTGTCCCTTGTGAAGCTCGTGACTCCAAGGTGTCGGACTCCTCTCCGGACCCCGAACCTTCCGCGCCCCTGCCAATCGAATCCGATTGGGCGCCGATCATGGAGTTCACCGCTGCAGACATCTTTCAGCACTCGCCTTTTGGTGACATCCTGAATTTGCTAAAGTGTCTCTCTTTATCAGGAGAGCCCTGGCCGGATTATCGTCAGAACGGTTGGGGTGCGGACGACGAAGAAATTCAAAACCCACCCACCACCCACTTCGTAGCCACTGTCAATGACTTAACCGACATGCTAGACTTCGACTCCGAAGACATCGACGGTATGGACGACGATGCCGGAGACGACCAAGAACCAACACCTACAGGGCACTGGAAAGCCACCTCGTCATATGACATATACATGGTGGACACCCCAAAGGATGGGAATGGCGATGGACCAGTGGAGGATGACCCCTCCAAAAAGAAGCCTAAGCGCCGGCGTCAGCGGCGCCGCTCCAAATCCCGCCACAGCAAGAATGGAGATTCCAGCACCGATGATAATAACACCCCAGACAGTGCCGAAGACAGCCCCCTCCAGCAAGATTCAGCACAGGAGGACGGAGAAGCCAGCCCTCGTGAGAGAGCGGCAGGCGAAGAGGTAGAGGATGATAATTACATGCCTCCCTCCGGAGACGAGGCAAGTCTCGACGACGATGAATTTGTCGTGCCTGAGGATCCCGTCGAACAAGAGCGTTTCAAACGCAGGCTTATGGCCACGGCAAGCAGCCTCAAGAAAAAGCAGCAACAGCTTAGAGCTGACCAAGACTTGCTAGCCGACAGATGGACTGAAGTCCTTGCGGCCGAAGAGTATGAACTCGAACGCCCCTCCAAAAGTTACCCCAAATGCAAGCTGCTACCCCGATTAGAGGAGGAAGCACATAAACCTACATCACCAGCGCACAATACGGCTGACCGGCCACCTCGTGGCCGCGACAGAGAGGCCTCTAGGCCCTCCACTAAAGCCATACCCTAGCGTCGCTCGAAAAGTACAAAGCCACGAGGGAATGTGCCGGACTTGCGAGACATATTGGAGGATAAGGCAAGGCAAACAAGATCAATCTACGGATCGCGTGGGCGCCCTACAATATGCGACGAGAACCGTCACGCCGGATACAGCAACCCCGGCCGGGCCGAACACAATAGACAAAGCTCGTTTGAGCTGCGTCGCGATATAGCCCAATACAGAGGCGCCGCACACCCACTATGCTTCACAGATGAAGTAATGGATCATCAAATCCCTGAAGGGTTAAAACCCATGAACATTGAATCCTACGATGGCACAACAGATCCTGCGGTTTGGATCGAAGACTATCTCCTTCATATCCACATGGCTCGCGGCGATGATCTTCACACCAGCAAATACCTCCCACTCAAGCTGAAAGGACCAGCTCGGCATTGGCTCAACAGCCTGCCAGCAGAATCAATTGGGTGTTGGGAGGACCTGGAAGCCGCATTCCTCGATAACTTGCAGGGCACATATGTGCGACCACCAGACGCCGATGACCTAAGCCACATAATTCAGCAGCCAGACGAATCGGCCAAACAATTATGGACACGGTTCTTAACCAAGAAAAATCAAATTGTCGACTGTCTGGATGCAGAGGCCCTTGCAGCCTTCAAACACAACATCCGCGACGAATGGCTTGCCCGGCACCTAGGACAGGAAAAGCCGAAATCAATGGTAGCCCTCACATCGCTCATGACCCACTTCTGTGCGGGAGAAGACAGTTGGCTAGCCCGCAGTAACAACCTAACCAAAAACTCTGGTAGTTCGGATACCAAAGACAGCAATGGCAGGTCACGTCGCAATAAGCACAAACGTCGCATTAACAGCGATAATACTGAAGATACGGCAGTCAACGCCGGATTCAGAGGCTCTAAACCCGGTCAGCGGAAAAAGCCATTCAAAAGAACTATTCCAGGCCCGTCCAATTTGGACCGGATACTCGATCGCTCGTGCCAGATACACGGCACCCCCGAAAAGCCAGCTAATCACACCAACAGAGATTGTTGGGTGTTTGTCATGCCCAATATGCGACCCTATCCAAAAGGAACTCGAAGGTCCCACCAAGGATAGACCCGCATATTGAAACGCTTTTGCAAGGTGGATATCATTACATCAACATTACATAATAGATGGGGATACATACATAAGGCATACAATGCCACATGAATACAACAACATCTTACATAAGAGCAACATCTGACTATGGATGAAACACAAACAGAAGCTCAAACAACATCCACCCTGCTAGCCCAGGCTGCCGACCTAGAACCTATCCCCTGATCGAAGAAGAAGCAGAAGAAGAACTCCAAACAAGCAAACATCGCGCTTGCGTCAAGATCATCGCATAACCTGTACCTGCAACTGTTGTTGTAGTAATCTGTGAGCCACGAGGACTCAGCAATCCCATTACCATGGGTATCAAGACTAGCAAAGCTTAATGGGTAAGGAAGGGGTAAAGTGGTGAGGTTGCAGCAGCGACTAAGCATATATGGTGGCTAACATACGCAAAGAAGAGCGAGAAGAGAGCAAGCGGAACGGTCGTGAAGCTAGCAATGATCAAGAGGTGATCCTGAACACCTACTTACGTCAAACATAACCCAGAAACCATGTTCACTTCCCGAACTCCACCGAGAAGAGACCATCATGGCTACACACGCGGTTGATGCATTTTAATTCGGATCTGGTGTCAAGTTATCTACAACCGGACATTAACAAATTCCCATCTGCCACATAACTACGGGCACGGCTCTCGAAAGTTTATACCCTGCAGGGGTGTCCCAACTTAGCCCATGATAAGCTCTCGCGATCAACGAAGGATATACCTTATCCCAGGAAGACCCGATCAGTCTCGGAATCCCGGTTTACAAGACATTTCGACAATGGTAAAACAAGACCAGCAAAGCCGCCCGATGCGCCGACATCCCGATAGGAGCTGCACATATCTCGTTCTCAAGGCAACACCGAATGAGCACTCCGTATAACTAAAACCAGACCTCAAGTTTCCCTGAGGGGGCGCTGCAAAGGACTCTAGTTCGGACCAACACTTAGACAAGCATTGGCCCGGGGGGCCTATAATAAAGATGACCCTTGGGTTAATTACTCACAAGGGAAAAGTAGGTGGTGGTGAGGCAAATGGTAAAACCAAGGTTGGGCCTTGCTGGAGGAGTTTTATTCAAAGCGAACTGTCAGGAGGGTCCCATAAATCACCCGACCGCGTAAGGAACGCAAAATCCGGGAACATAACACCGGTATGACGGAAACTAGGGCGGCAAGAGTGGAACAAAACACCAGGCATAAGGTTGCGCCTTCCACCCTTTACCAAATATATAGATGCATTAATAATATAAGAGATATTGTGATATCCCAACCAAAATCCTGTCCACCATGGAGCAATCTTCAACTTCACCTGCAACTAGCAACGCTATAAGAGGGCTGAGCAAAGCGGTTAGCCAAGCAATGGTTTGCTAGGAAGGGTGTCAAAGGTTAGAGGTTCATGGCAATTTGGGAGGCTTGAAGAGCAAATGATAGGAAGCGTAGCATAGCGATAGAACGAAACAACTAGCATAGCAATGATAGTAGTGAGATCCAGGGTAGCGGTCATCTTGCCTCAAATCCCTCTAGGAAGAAGAACGAGTCCATGAAGAAGATGAAGCCACGAAGACGAACCAAGCGGAGACGAACGAATCCTCACGATCGCAACGAAACGGGAACTATCGAGAAGAAGCACACAACATAGTAAACACACCACACATAAACAAGACATGATGCACAACAAGCATGATGCATGACAAAGCTACATGAAGCTACTCATGGCAAGAGACGATGCAAACAAGAGCAACACATCAAGGCAAGTTTAAATGAGGCCGGAAACAACATATAACAATTCCGGTAAGTCCTCATATTCATATTTAGAAATTGGTCCAGAACTGAATAAACCTTAAGTTCAAGTAGTTAAACAGCAAGTTAAGATGCACCAAGATGATCTACACGAAATTCTAGTCAAGTTACATATAAAGTTCATTAGATTCGGAGCTACGGCCTAGAAGATATGAGCAAAACAAGTTAAACATGGCATTGATGAAAAATGCATACAAACATTAAGAAAACCACCAAAACAAGGATGCAACATGATAATATGAAACTACATGCAAAATCACGCAAGTTTCATATAGATCACACTCAAAATGGAGCAACGGTTCAACACATACACTATACAAATTATAGCAACAATCTGTCCATAACAGCAACTAGGCATATAGCAAGCACCAAAACAACATGCTACAGCATCTCAACGTAAGAAAAAAAGCCATGGGCATGAAGTACAGGTAAAGCATAACAAAACATGAACACTGAGCTATCTCCAGAAATCAATAGATCATGCTCAAAAAGACATGGAAAGATTGCAAATAATAACAGTTTTAGGCTTAGCAAAAATAACATCAGGTTGCAATTTTTAGAGCTATCAAACAACATGTTACAGGAACTTAGCATGGCAAACAAAGGCATGGCATGAATCTACTAAATGCATAGAACAAAAGTCCCTTACTGACCATGAGCCCAAAGAGCACATAAAATATGATGGCACCCATGTAAACATGGCAAAAGATATGACAGATTCATACATGGCAGGAACAACAATAAGTAGGCATGTTGGTGAGCTCGAAACACTCACCACAGAGCAATACATGGCATGGCAAGGCAACCAACAATAAGAAGACATGTTTATGAAGCTAAGCATGGCAAGAGCAAGTTCATAGGGTGCATGGATCACTAGCAAAACACATGGCCAAAACTGAACTTAATGTTAACAGGCTGACAGCAACGTTATTTAGCAACTTTGGAGCAAGATAACAACATGATATAGCAGGCTATAAATGCAACCAGGGGCATGAATGGATATAGCATGACATGTATAACAATTCATCCTTAGTGAACATCTCCAGATTATGCATAGAATAACTAGTAGAAGCATGTTTACATAGCAACAAAATATAACAGAATCGGCCTAGCAAAACAGTAACAGCAAGTACCCCACTTAACAAGCTCGATGCACTCACTACAAGACTCACAAAAATACATGGATAGCACCCCTGGAAAGATGGCATGGCATAGATCAAAACACATGTAGACATCAACCTCATAGGATGCACACATCAAACATGGCAAAAATGACAAATGAGCATGTTATAACAGTTCCAGCAGATCAACATCAACATGCAGTCTTCCAACAGCATTTCGGGCATCAAGATGGACTCAAATGAACATGACGCAATGGAATGAAATGAAGTACTCGTCGAGGCGAACAATTTGACATATTACATGCATGAAACGGAGCGGTATGCAGCAAGTTATGATGCGATGAACTTGGCATGATGATGTGAAAAACTCGGGACGGGGGCAAAATCGGGGACAACCTTCGGATCTGCACGGTTCTCGAGGTAGGCCGGAGATTCCGCCGGAGTTGGCCGGAGATGATGAAGGAGGCCGGAAAGGCACCGGAGAGGTCGGGGACGAGGCTGGGGAGGCGGATCCGGGGTCTCCTTCCCCGAATCCGGCCGGATCTGGGCCGGGGAGCCACGGGGTCGGCGAGCTCGGCCGACTCTGGCGAGGCTCACGGCGGCACCGGCCATGGAGGCTGGCGGGCGGGAGAAGGTGCGGCCGGCGGCGGAGGCACGCGGGCGGCCGACCAGGGAGGCGCTCGGGCCTCGGGCGGCACGATCCCGCGGCGAGGGGCAGGAGAAGGCGGCGGCGCGGCGAGACGCTCCGGCGCGGGCGGCGGGGTCCGGCCCAGGCGGCGGGGTCCGGCACCGGCGGGGCGGCGGCGCGACACGGCGGAGGCGACGGGCGGTGGCTCGGCGGTGGATGATGGAGGCGCTCGGCCGGGACGGCGGTGGAGGCGAGCTGGCCCGGCGAGGCCCGGACCGACCCGGGGCGGGCCGGATCTGGGCCCCGGGCGGCGGCGGCGAGGTGAGGCGCTGGCGGCGGTGACGTGGCACGACGCGAGTGGAGGGGAGCGGCGGCGGGGTGACGTGGCAATCTGCCATTGGCCGGAGTGATGTGGCCGGCGGACATGTTCGGCCGGGGTGGACGTGTCCGGCGGCGGCGGGAGGAAGATGACTAGGGTTAGACCGGGATTTTGGGGGAGGTGCACATATATATAGGTAGAGGGAGCTATGAGAGTCCAAATGAGGTGCGGTTTTCGCCCACACGATCGTGATCGAACGACCGAGAGCATGGAAGGGAGTTAGATGGGTTTTGGGCCACTTTGTAAGGGGTGTTGGGCTGCAAAGAGAAGGAGGCTTTTGCGGTTACCCGGTTAACCGTTGGAGTATCAAACGACCTCCAAATGGCACGAAACTTGACAGGCGGTCTACCGGTGCTATACCAAGGACGCTTGGCAAACCTCGGTCCATTCCGAGAAAGTTTAACACCCGCACAAGAGAAGAGGCAAAAAGGGACGCCGGATGACATAGGAGTGCCGGATCGCAAAACGGACAACGGGGAAAATGCTCGGATGCATGAGATGAACGCGTATGCAAAATGAAATGCACATGATGACATGGCAATATGCAACACGCAAGCAAAAGTCATGGCAACAACGGCGAATAACTGGCGGACACCTGGCGCAACGAATCCGGGGCGTTACAGTGTTCAAGCAGGCAGGCAAGTTAATTGCCGAAGGTAATGACAAGGGGCTGCATAGCGATGACGAGGAGGAGACACGCCCGCCGAACAATAGAGGACAGAAGGGATTCCCCCCAAAAGTGCGGATGGTGAACATGATATACGCAACCCACATACCCAAAAGGGAATGGAAGCGTGCGCTCAGGGACGTATATGCGATGGAGCCTGTCGCCCCAAAGTTCAATCTGTGGTCCTCCTGCCCGATCACTTTTGATCGAAGGGACCACCCCACCAGTATCTGCCACGGCGGATTCGCCGCATTGGTTTTAGACCCAATTGTCGATGGATTTCACCTCACTAGAGTCCTGATGGACGGCGGCAGTAGCCTGAACCTGCTTTATCAGGATACAGTGCGCAAGATGGCCATAGACCCCTCAAGGATTAAACCCACAAAGATGACCTTCAGGGGCGTCATACCAGGTGTAGAGGCCAATTGTACAGGCTCAGTTACACTTGAAGTGGTCTTCGGATCCCCGGATAACTTCCGAAGCGAGGAGTTAATCTTCGACATAGTCCCGTTCCGCAGCGGCTATCATGCACTGCTCGGACGAACCGCATTTGCAAAGTTCAATGCGGTGCCGCACTACGCATACCTCAAGCTCAAGATGCCAGGCCCTCGAGGAGTCATCACGGTCAACAGAAACACCGAGCGCTCTCTCCGAACGGAGGAGCACACAGCAGCTCTCGCGGCGGAAGTACAGAGTAGCCTCCTAAGGCAATTCTCGAGTCCGGCCGTTAAGCGACCGGACACCGTCAAGCGCGCCCGGAGTAACCTAAAACAAGACAACCTGGCACGTTCGGAGCACGTGTAGCAATGCGGCCCCAACCCCAGCCCTCGCTAAATCGCGAGACCAGTACCACGCGTACATCACTACACTTTGGAGATACCATGGGCATAGGGGGAGGGGCGCGACCACGGCATGCCCAGAGTGTGGATCAATCACACCAGGAGCTCCCAAATTTGTCATTCCTTTTTTTATTATTCTCAGGACTCCGTTTTTCAGAAGCCCTGTCCGGCAGTGGATCTGCCGAACTCACGATGCAACAGCCAGGGAAGCAGAAATGCTATGACGAGTATCCAGGTGGTCTCCATTACGAGCATTATACCTGTTTTACATACCATTCCGCAGCCTACCCCTCGAGGGGGACATGTTAAATAGTCCCACCCCTCGCTTATCGCACTATTTGTATCATTCTGCCTTTATTGCAGTATTTCTCGAATAAACAATGCATCGTTTTTTTTCCTATCATCGCATTCCTTTTTATATATGTTCACTTATGACATGTTGCACCCGTATGCTTTGGTACGGCCAAATACACCAGGGGCTTAAGTTCCCCAAAGTATGGTGTGATAAGTCCGAACACTTTCACAAGTGCGGCACCCCGAACTTATAGCATTATATGCATCGGCTCCGAATCATGTCTTGGGTCAATAGTTGGGTTTGCCCGGCTCCCATGTTTTGGTACCGTACGTTCCGTTATATCAGCTAAGGTAGCGCTGGGAGAACCACTGCGATTGTGCCCCAGTTGAGCTGGGTTGAGCACCTCAGTGGAGAAAGCTAAAACTGACCGTCATGAGAAGGCGAGAGCCGGTCGCTGTTCAAGAGGTCTTTTTGAGTCCCTAAAGACTTATGCCGCTTAGAGCGAGGAGCCGGCTTTGTCCGGCCCTAGGCGTGGATAGCGCCCCAGATTCGGCCTTCCGAATACCAGGGGCTTCGCCGAAATTTAAAATTATAGAATTCTATGGCTAAGTGAGAGTGTTCAAGCATTATAAGTCCGGTTGCCTCGTTCGTTGTGTTGAGCGCCTCCCTAGAAGGACCCAAAAATGGGAACAAGAGCGCTCAAGTTTATCCCGAACACCCCAGCCTCGTGGCATGGGGGCCGAAGCCAACGACTTGCCGTCTCTCAGATTTGATAAACGGCCGCATAGAAGGTAATATTTTAAATTAACAAGCGTTGCTTAGCGCATATGAATAAAGTTTTCAGCGCATAGGATAACAAAACGCGAGTCTACTCAAAAATTACATCTTTGGAGCACTCACCCGCAATAATGCAGGCACCCTTCAGGACACCCTTATAATACATCTCAGGCGTGCGATACTCCTTGCCCGGCGGTGGCGCGTCCATCACAAGCTTCTCGGCGTCCATCTTGCCCCAGTGCACCTTAGCGCGGGCAAGGGCCCGACGGGCACCTTCAATACAGGCGGAGTGCTTGATGACGTCAACCCATGGACAGACGTCCACGAGCCGCCCCACCAGACTGAAGTAGCTCCCAGGCATGGCCTCTTTGGGCCAAAGCCAAACTATGAGGCCCTTCATGGCCTATTCGGCCACCTTGTGGAGCTCGACCAGCTGCTTCAGCTGGTCGCTCAGGGGCACCGGATGTCCGGCCTCAGCATACTGAGACCAGAACACCTTCTCCATCGAGCTCCCCTCCTTGGCTCTATAGAATGCGGCAGCATCGGACATGCTGCGGGGCAGATCTGCGAACGCTCCTGGAGAGCTCCGAATTCGGGTAAGTAACAGGTAATTCACTTTTACATGCTTGCTTTGCATGAAGAATGCCTTACCCGCCGCTATCTTCTTCACCGCCTCGAGTTCCTGGAGGGACTTTTGGGCTTCGGCCTTAGCGGCTTTGGCACTCTCAAGAGCGGATGCAATCTCGGACTCTCGAGTCTTCGAGTCACGCTCCAAATTCTCGTGTTTTTCCACGAGAGCCTGGAGCTCTTGCCGCACCTCCGCCACCCGCGCCTCCTGCTTCTCTCGCTCGGTGCGTTCCGCGGCCGCATTGCGTTCGGCCGCGGACACCGCCTCCTTCAGGGTCGCCACCTCGTTCGTGGCCCCTGCAATACCCACATTATTCCTGTCATTTTTGGCAACCAAATCCTTTTTTTATAAGGTACAACTTTAATAAGGTGCTACTTACCTTCCTTGTCCTCGAGCTGCTTCTTGGCACAGCCGAGCTCGCTCTCGGACCGCTCGAGGCTCTTCTTCAAGGCATTGACCTCCGCAGTCAGTGCGGCAGAGGTCAGCAGCGCAGCCTGCATTCCCATATTGACATATTTGTGTTAGACTCCTGTGTATATCTTTTTAGATCCTCAGTTCGGCTTTTCTTTCCGAACACCGAACTGAGCATCAGGGGCTACTGTCTATGCGGTACTATTTTTACATATCTTAAAACCCTTACCTCAAAGCCTGTTAGAAGGCTGGTGCAGGCTTCGGTCAGCCCGCTCTTGGCGGACTGAACTTTTTGAATCACCGCACTCATAAAGGTGCGGTGTTCTTCTTCGATGGAAGCGCCGTTGAGCGCCTCCAGCAAATTATCCGGCGCCTCTGGTTGGACGGAGGTCACCGGCGTCGCCTTCCCACCCTTCTTACAAAGGGCCGCCCGCTGGACTCCGGAACCACCAAAGGTTCCGGCGCGGAGTCCGGCCCGAAGTCCGGGAGGTTGCCCTGCGGCACCTCCGGGGCCTCCTCCTCCTGGCCGGTCCCCTTCTGGGACCACACCTCGGCGTCGTCTGCGTCACGAGGGGAGGAGGCAGTCGGAAGTGAAGCACTATTCACATCCGACGAACCCAGGGACCCGCTCGAGGAAGCGGGGAGATCATCCTTGGGCGGGCTATATGGTGGTGTTCGACATTAGTAGACACTATGCGGCGAAAGGAAAAACATAAGTTATTCTGGGATCCGGACACTTACGATCTCGCCAGGGGCTTGGCCCTCGAAGGCCACTCCTCCTCGCCGTCGCCGGCGTTGGTGGAACAGTCCGGAGGAAGGGTCCTTCCCTTCTTGGACCCTTCGGCCTCCCCCGTTGGGGAAGCCTTCCTTTTCTTCTCTCCCCCTGCAGGGGGAGAGGCCTCTTTCTTCTCCTCCTCGTCCTCGTGGGAGGAGTCCGCCTCGGAGTCATCGGACGATGAGTCCGATAACACCTGGCACCGGGAACTCCTCCGAGTTCCCGTGGCCTTCTTCTTGGCCTTCTTCTCCGGCACCACGTAAGGCGCCCGAACCTGCCCGAACTTCTTGGCCTTCTTCTTGGCCTTCTTGGCCTTCTTCTTGGCCTTCTTCTTGGCCTTCTTCTTGGCCTCAAACGGGCATCCGCTGGGTCTTCGGGCAAGGGAGCCGGGCAGTTAACCTGCCCGAACTTCTTCTGCCAAGCCTATCAAAGATAATGGGAGTTTTAGATCCCGCATAGAGTCAAATTATGGAAAGCAAGTGTCCCATAAAGGATAAAATAGCTTACCTCGCCGGCTTGACACTGCAAGCTGAATCCGCGATCTTCAGTAGCGGATGGGGGAGCCTCAGCGCCCTTGAACAGCACCCTCCAGGCGTCTTCATACGTAGTGTCGAAGAGCCTGCTCAAGGTTGGGTGCTGTGCCGGATCAAACTCCCACAGATTGAAAGCCCGCTGTTGACACGGGAGAATCGAGCGGATGAGCATGACCTGGATTATGTTGACAAGGTTGAGCTTCTTGTTCACCAGGGTTTGGACGCAGGATTGAAGTCCGGTCAGCTCCTCCGAATCACCCCATGTCAGGCCCTTCTCTTTCCAGGAGGTCAGCCGTGTGGGGATCCCATATCTGAATTCGGGGGCCGCTGCCCATTTAGGGTCACGCGGCTCGGTGATGTAGAACCAACCTGATTGCCACCCTTTGATGGTTTCCACGAAGGCGCCTTCGAGCCATGTGATGTTGGGCATCTTACCCACCATGGCGCCTCCGCACTCTGCTTGGCAGCCGCCCACCATCTTCGGCTTGACATTAAAAGTCTTCAGCCATAAGCCGAAGTGGGGCTAGACGCAGAGGAAGGCCTCGCACACGACGATGAACGCCGAGATGTTGAGGATGAAATTCGGGGCCAGATCATGGAAATCCAGGCCGTAGTAAAACATGAGCCCCCGAACAAATGGGTGGAGTGGGAAGCCCAGTCCACAGAGGAAATGGGGAAGGAACACCACCTTCTCATGGGGCCTGGGGTGGGGATGAGCTGCCCCTCGTTGGGGAGTCGGTGCGCGATATCGCTGGACAAGTATTCGGCCTTGCACAGCCTCTTGATGTGCCCCTCCGTGAAGGAGGAGGCCATCCACTTGCCTCCCGCTCTGGACATTGTTGGGGAAGGTTGTGGTGAGATGTGCGGACTTGGGCGCTGGAGCTCGAGTGCGCAGGGATGGATAAGCAGAGGAGGAAGAAGGCGTAGGTGAAAAGGTGGATTCTTATCCCCCTATATATGAGCGGACGAAACTATGCGTCCCCACCGGCCCAGTAAAACTCGCTTATCTCCCTAGTGCCGCAATCAATGGCGCGGTTGGGTTACCCATGCCCGTATTGATGAGAATCCCGGAATAAGGGGACACAATCTCTGCTTTGACAGGATGTGCCAAGGAAACCGCTTCGCTAAACGCGCTGAGGTGGAACAGTTAAAACGATTCAAATAAAGGCTTGGCCGTGGTGTGATGTCATGCCACGAGATACGTCAGCAGATTGACCTTGTGTAAATATTATTCTCTCCACAGTGGTATGTGGAATTTATTTTGCAGAGCCGGATACTATCCTGGTGTTCGAAATCTTCTATGAATTATTCGGAGGAGGAACCCGCCTTGCAATCCCGAAGACAATGTGCCTGCCGGACTCGTCGTCATTGAAGCCTAGTTCAGGGGCTACTAAGGGAGTCCTGGACAAGGGGGTGTCCGGATAGCCGAACTATCATCATTGGCCGGACTCCAAGACTATGAAGATACAAGATTGAAGACTTCGTCCCATGTCCGGATGGGACTTTCCTTGGCGATACAGATATGTAGATCTCCTACCATTATAACCGACTCTGTGTAACCCTAGCCCTCTCCGGTGTCTATATAAACCGGAGGGTTTAGTCCGTAGGACACACAACAAACATACCATAGGCTAGCTTCTAGGGTTTAGCCTCCTTGATCTCGTGGTAGATCTACTCTTGTACTACCCATATCATCAATATTAATCAAGCAGGAGTAGGGTTTTACCTCCACCGTGAGGGCCCGAACCTGGGTAAAAACATTGTGTCCCTTGTCTCCTGTTACCATCCGCCTAGACGCACAGTTCGGGACCCCCTACCCGAGATCCGCCGGTTTTGACACCGACAGTCAGTCTACTTTGTCAGCTCCCTGTTATAGGGGGCTAGATCAAGGTACGCTGGAGTGCAAAAGTTGATCTTCGGCCTTATTATGGCCTCGAGGAAACTATGCCACTACTTACAAGCCCATGAGATCACAGTTGCCACCCGTTTCCTGCTATAGCGCATATTGAGAAATCTCGAAGCCACAGGCAGGATAGTAGAGTGCGCACTGGAGCTGTCAAGTTCTAGCTTAAAGTATGAGGGAACTTCAACTATTCAAAGCAGGGCACTGGCAGAGTTCATTGCAGAATGGACGCCCACTCCAGACGAAGAAGTACCAGAGACGGCTCTCCCCAGCAGGGAGGCGCCTCGAGAAAGGATCATGTATTTTGATGGTGCTTTCTCATTGCAAGGCGCTGAAGCCAGCGTGCTTCTTGTCGCACCCACCAGAGAGCATCTCAAATATATGATACAAATGCCACTTTATGGTCAATGAAGGTATTGTCTTTGGGCATAAAATTTCTGAACGAGGTATTGAGGTCGATAAAGCTAAAGTTGATACAATTGAGAAAATTCCATGTCCTAAAGATATCAAAGGTATTCGTAATTTCCTTGGTCATGCTGGTTACTATAGGAGATTTATTAAAGAATTCTCTAAAATTTCTTGGCCTCTTACACATATTTTACAAAAGGATGTTCCATTTGTTCTTTATGATGATTGTGTAGAAGCCTTTGAAACACTTACGAAAGCCTTAATTTCTGCACCTATTGTTCAACCACCTGATTGGAGCTTGCCTCTTGAAATTATGTGTGATGCTAGTGATTATGCTATTGGTGCTATTTTAGGACAAAGAGTTGATAAGAAATTGAATGCTATTCATTATGCTAGTAAAACTCTAGACAGTGCTCAAAGAAATTATGCTACTACTGAAAAAAGAATTTTTAGCAGTGGTGATCACTTGTGATAAATCCAGATCTTATATTGTTGATTCTAAGGTGATTTTTCACATTGATCTTGCTACTATTAAATATCTTATGGAAAAGAAAGATGCTAAACCTAGACTCATTAGGTGGGTTCTCTTGCTACAAGAATTTGATTTACATATCACCGATAAAAAAGGAGTTGAGAACCCCATAGCTGATAACTTGACTAGGCTAGAAAATATTCTTGATGACCCGCTGATACGTCTCCAATGTATCTACTTTTCCAAACACTTTGCCCTTATTTTGGACTCTAACTTGCATGATTTGAATGAAACTAACCCGGACTGACGCTATTTTCAGCAGAACTGCCATGATGTTGTTTTATGTGTAGAAAACAAAAGTTCTCGGAATGACCTGAAAATCCACGGAGGCAAGTTTTGGAAAATATAAAAATATTGGCGAAAGAACCAAGACCAGGGGGGCCCACACCCTGTCCACGAGGGTGGGGGGCGCGCCCACCCCCCTGGGTGCGCCCCCCTGTCTCGTGGGTCCCCTGAGGCTCCACCGACCTCAACTCCAACTCCATATATTCCGTTTCGCGGAGAGAAAAATCAGAGAGAAAGTTTCATCGCGTTTTACGATACGGAGCTGCCGCCAAGCCCTAATCTCTCCCGGGAGGGCTGTTCTGGAGTCCGTTCGGGGCTCCGGGGAGGGAGATTCGTCGCCTTCGTCATCATCAACCATCCTCCATCACCAATTTCATGATGCTCACCATCGTGTGTGAGTAATTCCATCGTAGGCTTGCTGGACGGTGATGGGTTGGATGAGATTTACCATGTAATCAAGTTAGTTTTGTTAGGGTTTGATCCCTAGTATCCACTATGTTCTGAGATTGATGTTGCTATGACTTTGCTATGCTTAATGCTTGTCACTAGGGCCCGAGTGCGATGATTTTAGATCTGAACCTATTATGTTTTCATGAATATATGTTTGTTCTTGATCCTATCTTGCAAGTCTATAGTCACCTATTATGTGTTATGATCCGACAACCCCGAAGTGATAATAATCGGGATACTTCTCGGTGATGACCGTAGTTTGAGGAGTTCATGTATTCACTATGTGTTAATGCTTTGGTTCGGTTCTCTATTAGAAGGAGGCCTTAATATCCCTTAGTTTCCACTAGGACCCCGCTGCCACGGGAGGGTAGGACAAAAGATGTCATGCAAGTTCTTTTCCATAAGCATGTATGACTATATTCAGAATACATGCCTACATTACATTGATGAATTGGAGCTAGTTATGTGTCACCCTATGTTATAGCTATTACATGAGGAATCGCATCCGACATAATTATCCATCACTGATCCAATGCCTACGAGCTTTTCATATATTGTGCTTCGCTTATTTACTTTTCCGTTGCTACTGTTACAATTCCTACAAAACTATTATCTTTACTTTTGCCACTGTTACCTTTATTATCATAACACTTTTGCTACTAAATACTTTGTTGCAGATACTAAGTTATCCAGGTGTGGTTGAATTGACAACTCAACTGCTAATACTCAATAATATTCTTTGGCTCCCCTTGTGTCGAATCAATAAATTTGGGTTGAATACTTTACCCTCGAAAGCTGTTGCGATCCCCTACACTTGTGGGTTATCACCCACAACCAATTAATGATAGTTTTCTTGATGAGCAATTAGCTGCAATAAATGTTTCTCGTAGCACTCCTTGGTATGCTGACTATGCTAATTACATTGTTGCAAAATATATACCAGCTAGCTTCATGTACCAACAAAAGAAAAATTCTTCTATGATTTAAGACATTACTTTTGGGATGACCCACATCTTTATAAAGAAGGAGTAGATGGTATTATTAGACATTGCATACTTGAGCATGAATAGGGACAAATCCTACGAAAATGTCACTCCGAAGCTTACGGAGGGCATCATGAGGAAGACAGAACTGCTCACAAGGTATTGCAATCTGGTTTTTATTGGCCTACTCTCTTGAGGGATGCCCGTAAGTTTGTTTTATCTTGTGATAATGTCAAAGAATTGGTAATATTGGTAAGCGTCAGGAAATGCCTATGAATTATTCTCTTGTTGTTGAACAATTTGAAGTTTGGGGTTTTGATTACATGGGACCTTTTCCTTCCTCTAATGGGTATACACATATTTTGGTTGATGTTGATTATGTTACTAAGTGGGTAGAAGCTATTCCAACTAGTAGTGTTGATCAAAACACCTCTATTAAAATGCTCAAGGAAGTTATTTTCCAAGGTTTTGAGTCCCTAGATATTTAATGACTGATGGTGGTCCACACTTTATTCATGGTGATTTCTGTAAAATGCTTGCTAAGTATGATGTTAACCATAGAATTGCATCACCCGATAATCCTCAGTCTAGTGGTCAAGTTGAACTTAGCAATAGAGAAATAAAATTAATTTGACAATAGACTATCAATAGGTCCCGAAAGAATTGGTCAAAGAAATTAGATGATGCACTTTGGGCTTACAGAACAGCTTATAAAAATCCTACGGGTATGTCTCCTTATAAAATGGTTTATGGAAAAGCTTGTCACTTGCCTCTTGAGTTAGAACATAAAGCATATTGGGCAATTAAAGAACTCAACTATGATTTCAAACTTGCCGGTGAAAAGAGGTTATTTGATATTATCTCACTAGATGAATGGAGTACCCAAGCTTATGAAAATTCCAAGTTATTTCAAGAAAAAGTTAAAAGATGGCATGATAAGAGAATCCAAAACTGTGAGATCAAAGTGGGTGAATATGTCCTTTTGTACAATTCTTGTTTCAGATTCTTTGCAGGAAAACTTCTCTCCAAATGGGAAGGACCCTATGTTATCGAAGAAGTTTATCATTCTGGAGCTATCAAAATAAATAATGCCGAAGGTACTACCTCAAAGGTTGTCAATGGGCAAAGAATCAAACACTATATCTTAGGTACTCCTATTAATATTGAAAGCAATATTATCCAAACCATGACACCGGAGGAACACATAAAAGAAACCTGCCGGAACACTCCAAAATCATGAAAAAGAGGAGGTACATGATACGATAAGTAAACGGACTCCAAAAAATCCGCAATTTTTTTTTGTCAGTTTTGTAATATTTAAAAAATTCAAAAAATAAGAAACTACCACGAAGGCAGCCTTGGTGGGCACAAAACACAAGCCAGGCGTGCCCAGGTAGGTTGTGCCCACATCGGGTACCTTTCGGACCCCGTTTTTCTCCCGTTTGCTTGTTTCCCAAGATAAAAAGTATTTATATACCCCCGAACCTATTGACCACCATATCACAGAGAAATCTTTTGTTTTCTTTTCTCGCCGTTTTCTGTCAGATCTGTCAAGCTAGGCTTCATGTCTTCTTCCCCCTCCAACAATGTAGAAGAGGATGCTTGGTTGATGAAGATTGAATTGAATAGAGAAGAGCTCGAAGAAACCTTCAAGAGGGACAAGAGCAAGGAAGATACTACAGATCAAGCTCTAGCTGTGGAGCAGACCTTGCTCCCGGAGGAAGAAGAAGAAGATGTCCTTCAACCATATTATGAATACCTCACTCCTACTGAGATTGAACCTTTTAGGATCATTGAAACGGTTCGTGTTCAAAACAAATATCTCACCCGTGAAAATATTTTATTGCAAGAGCACATCATCGCACTTTGTAGCGTCATCCAAAGATTGGAGTATCTTTTGAGCCTGAAGAACAAACCCACGACTATCTCACCACTACCACCTTCTTCAACACCAAAGGAGACTCGAGTATTGGGTATGGGCACTCCCCTTGGATTGTGCCAAGCTTGGGGAGGTGTCCCGGTATTATATCACCCCCACTATATTTTGAATTTATTTATCTTAGTTTGATCCTTAGTTATATTTCGATTTAGTTGAATAAAAGTTTAGTTCAATCCTTTCTTTTCAAGTGCTTGCTTATTGATCTATCCTTGTAATCGTGTGCGAGATATATAATAAAGTTTAGTTTGAGTTTTGTTTTCTTTACTTTCATGTTCAAATAAAAAGGATCGAAAATAAATGAAAAAGATCATATACTAATTTTATGGTAAGTAATGACATCACATAAGGAAGAGTATAAGTAGTAAAATTTGTTGGAGATTGACAAACATAGCATTCGTCAATGATGCAATTCATGAAAGAATTAATAAGGGAAGAGAAGATTCACATGAAAATACAGCATCTTGGACATCTTTTATGATTGTGAGCCCCATCAAAATATTATATGCCAAAATTATTGACGTTGGACAAGGAAGACAACGTAATGATTTATGTTTGTTCATATTCACATAGAAGTTATATTGTCATAGATCCTTTAACATGTGGTGCTTGCCCCCATCTTTGCTAGCCAAAAATTCCACACTAAGTAGAGATACTACTTGTGCACCCAAAACCCTAAACCCAAATCTTGTTTTGAGAGTCCACTATACCAACCTATGGATTGAGTAGATCCTTCAAGTAAGTTGTCATCGATGCAATGTAACATCCCACATTTTCAATTTGGAATGTTATACATAGGTATCATTGCATATGATATTTTATTGCATTTTTGGTTGATCCTAGAAATTCTAAGCAAATCAAGGACCCACAGAGAGAGTTGGGGATTTCGTTATTTTCATATTTGAGTTTTCTCAAATTTTGAAAAGAGGATCATTTGGTTTTAATCATTTTTCTCTTCGAATATTTCTTATATGAAAATAAAAGAGAGGGGATAAAATGACTTCTCCAAAATAAAGAAATATTGGAGGAAAATATAAAAATCAAATAAGAATTTTATTTGGATTTTTATTGCTATTTTATTTGAATTAGGAAAAAATGCGTTTTTCAAAATTGCATTAGTGGCCCAAATAAATGTTCACATTGTCTGCAATATTATTAGAGGATCGTGAAAATTAATTTCAGGATTTTTGGACTATGTTTAGTATTTCTTTTATTACTTTTTTCCGTGTTAGGATTATTTTTTAAAAAAAGTGCACCGACCTAACGGGCCGAGTTCGACCCGGACACTTCGCCTGGCCGGCCCTTATAAGCCGCGGCCCGACCCCCGCCACCAGCCCAGCCCTGCCCCAAAAACCCAAGCACCGCCGCCACTGACGCTGTTCCTCGCCGTCGACGCCGCCATCAGCCGCCTCCCTGCCGGAGCTGCCCCGCGACACCGCCGCCGTCCGCCGCCGCCACCCTGCCATCTCGCCGCCGGAGCCGCCGGCCGCTGCCGCTGCCGACCCCGCCGCCAAGGTAGCCGCCGCTGTCGTTCGGTTTTTCTCGGAAAACCGCTCGATTTTTTTTCAAAACCCTAGATCTAGTTTTTTTAGATCGGTTCGTTTTTTCAGTTTAGTTAAATAGCGGACGTTCGTCCATACGTTCGTTTTAACGAATGTTGTTCGTCAGTTAGCCGCAGATAGCGAATGTTCGTTCGTTAGCCTGTTCGTCTCGTTTTATTTTCCAGGGTTTTTCCGCGATTATTTTCGATCGCGATTTTTGCCCTGATTTTTGTTTTAGTTTATCTTTTCGCTCGTTTATCCGAATCAGGTGAAAAAACGCCTAGATCTTCATTTCGAAGCCCTCTTTCTGTATAACTAACTTGAACAAGATTTTGGTACTTTAAAATTTGACTTTAGTCCAGATTAGTAATCGGATCTTGTTTCTTTCGTAGTTTGAGTTTCGTTGCTCCGTTTGATTTGATTCTTTTTGCAAACTGGAGTTCTTCAGTTGAACTTTCTGGTTAGATCTTCTTATTTGAGTTTTACATGTGCTTCTAGTTGAGTTCTTATGTATGTTATTGTTTGTTTGCGATAGAATACCCGGAGTGCAAAGCGTGCTACTACAAGTCTCTAGGTTTTGCGGATCATCAGCAAGGCAAGTAACACTTTGATCATATCCCTTTATTACCCAGTTTTTATGCATTAGTTACAACCCTCGAACATTGCATGGTTAGGCTCTGAATAACATGTGGGTTTGGGAAGTAGATGATGAGGTGGAACCTATTGCCCTTTTTATTGTCAAACCTTTGGGAGTTACTTCTACGTTATGCTCAGGATTGCTATGCTATGCTCGTAGACGTAGATTGGGTGAGTGTATCCATGACAGATGTGAGTATTGTTAATTAATGGTTAACTTAAGGTGGCTACTTAAATACACATCTAGGTGGATTGGTTGAGGCACCCTGGAGTACCCAGTGGTTGCCAGGGCACCTGGAGAATCCAGTGTTGTCCTAGGATATCCCGGAGTACCCGTGTGTTCATCCTATGGTTCGCCACCAAGGCTCCAAGGGATCATAAGATTATTCATGCTAGAAACTACCATGTGCAGCCAAGAGCCAATATGGGCTCTGGCATAGTTGAGTATGTTGTGTGACCTCTTTCAGTGGTAGACTAGCAGATGTAGGGGATGTAGGTGGTACTGTCTACCCAGAGTAAAGAGTTAATGCTTCTGAAAGACTGTGTCTCAGTCATCCGTTTCTCAAACATCATGTAGTGCGAGAAATCCAACGGAGGAGATCAAGTCTTGTGGGGAAAAGTGCGCAAACCTCTGCAGAGTGTATAAACTAATCATGGTTGGCCGTGTCCCCGGTTATGGACATCTTGAGTATCTAGTTCTTGGATTATCATGTTGATCTCATCACTCTAAATTAATTTGATTGGGTTAATTGGTGATGCTTAATTGGGATTGGGTTGGAGGAACCTTCTCAATGTTTAACAACCACCATGATAGTTAAACAAATATATTCCTTTGTTGTTGGGAAAATTTGGCTTTATGCAAAACTGTAACCATAGAGCTTTCCACCAGCCATATATATGCATGTAGTGATAGCTTTTATTCTGTTCATTACTCTATGTGTTACATTTCCAGCATATTCCATGTGCTGACCCGTTTCGGGCTGCAATATATCATGTTGCAGACTTTTCAGACGACGAGTAAGGTGCCATAGGTCGTTGTAGTTCACTCAGCTATGCCGTTGGAGTTGATGGACTCACTTTATCTTCCAAGCCTTCTGTTGTTATCTTATTTAGATGGCCTTACGCCATATTATTGTAAATAGTTCTCTTTTGAGACATTCGATGTAATAAGTGTGTGACTGAAACTCTATTATAAATCCTCAAGTACTGTGCATGTCAGCATTACCGATCCAGGGATGACACTGATGCACAGAGACTAGACTGTTTGAGGTCTAGTCGCCAGAAGATGGTATCAGATCACACGCTGACTGTAGGACATGACCACTAAGGTAAACCATAGGTCACTCCTCTCTACTCATTTCTGACTCCTCTCCCTTTTCTACTCTATAGGATGGCGGACTCAAGGAACAAGTTTACACAACCGGATGAAGATACTCCTTTTGGACGACACTTGCAAGAAGTTACTAGGTATCTGAACATCGGAATACCAAGCTTCACCGGGACCTACATCGCCACTTTACCAAAAGAGGAGCGTTGGATGATTCGAGTTCAACTTCCGGGAAGGACGTTCATGCCAGTCACTGATCCCATAGAGTTTTCCTTTGATGCACCAACCTGGAGTCTAGGAAAGAGCATGGCAGCCCACATCACCATGGGACGCATTGGAGAAGTTTACCACAAGGATCTCAAGGGTACTATCTACTAGATATGTGGGCGCTGAGATGAGCAATGGGAGATGATCAGCACCAGGAGGGATAGGTCCATTGCAGCTTTCATCCAGGAGTTAAACCAGCACATTCGTCGCCAGGAGAACCAGATGTGCGTAGGCATGATAGATCTGAAGAAGGCAATGACCAGAATCACGGAGCTGGAGGAGGAACTCAAGTCTACCCGCGATGGATATGAGGAGGAAATGACGATACTCGTGGAGAAGAATGACGATCTAACGAGGAAGCTAGGAGCATTCATGGGAGACCCCGCGCCAGGACAAGATGATGATGATTCCAAGGACATTCGCTCGAAGGACTACATCATCATCGACGACACCGACTCAGCCCCCGACGATAGCGATGATGACTATGTTGATGAAGTTGGAGCAGATATCATGGAGTCTTCCACCGATTAAAACTTCTAGTTGGCCACCATATCAGTAGTAGTATTCCCCCATGTATGTAGTATAGTCCGAGCACTTTTGTAACGGTAGATAGACCGATTGTATGCCCTTGTTTGAATTGAATGAAGTGATATGTTTGTGTTTGTCTCATGTGCATATGGGTAGTGTTTTCCCTCTAGACCTTATTCTATTCTGTTTTCTCACCTTTTCTAAACCCATCAGATGCCTCCGAGACATGACAGTGGATTTGCTTTCCCACCGGAGCTCACTCAGTTGATCCAGCAGCATAACACCTTGATGCAGCTACTAGTTCAGAATCAGAACCAAGGGAACAACAACAACAACCCACCACCACCACCTGTTGATCACTTAGCCTGTTTCCTAAGGTTGAATCCCTTGGTGTTCTCTAGTAGCACTGAGCCGATTGTTGCAGATGATTGGCTCCGCAAGATTGGAAGGGAGCTGACAACTGCAGGATGCACAGATGCGGAGAGAGTGCATTTTGTTGCACATCAGCTTGATGGACCCGCAGCATCATGGTGGGAGAATTTCACTGCCACTTACCCCATTGACACAGTTACATGGTACCAGTTTCAGCAGGCTTTCCGCACTGCCCATGTTTCAGCTGGAGCTATGAACATGAAGAAGCGTGAGTTTCGCAACTTGCGCCAAGGAGGACGCACAGTGGGCCAGTATGTGGATGAGTTTAGTAAGTTAGCACGTTATGCCCCTGATGACGTAGCTACAGATGCCGGTAAGCAGGAGAAGTTTCTGGAAGGACTGAATGATGAGCTGAGCATGCAGTTGATGGTGGCAACCTTCAGTAACTACCAGGATTTGGTAGACAGAGCTCTTATGATTGAAGGGAAGCAGTAGCAGATAGACAACCGCAAGAGGAAGTATGGACAAGGGAAGTACAACTCAGGAGCTCAGCAGAGGCCTCGTTTTACCCCGAACTCGGGAGGACACATTCACCACAACCATGGAGGCCATAATTCCAATGGAGGGAGTTTGCATAATCATAGTAGCCCCAAGAATGGTAATGGGAATGGAGGAAGCAACGGTCAGAACCGTTCCAACCCAGCAACGCCCGCCAAGAAGGATCTAAGTCACATTACTTGTTTCAAGTGCGGGAAGAATGGACGTTACGCCAAAGAGTGTTCTGAAGCAAAGAATGGAAATGGCAATGGAAGACCTGGGAAGAAGCCCAACCCTTTCAACAGGGGACAAGTGAACCACGTTAGCGTGGAGGAGGTTGAAGTGCAACCCGATGCAGTTATAGGTAAGTTTTTGGGTAAGTCATTTACTGCAATCGTTCTTTTTGATACTGGTGCATCTCATTCATACATATCAAGGGGATTTGTGTATAAGTATAAGTTGCCAACCCAAGCCCTTAGGTGACCCATGTTAGTAACCTCGCCAGGAGCAGAGTATATGGCCAGCCTATGATGAGATTGGTTACCATTAAGGTTTGGTAACTACGTGTTCCCCTCAGACCTAATAATATCAGAATCGCAAGGACTGGATGTAATATTAGGCATGGATTGGTTATCAAAGTATTGAGGGAACATTGACTGCGCCAGTAAGTTGATTATGCTCACCACCCCAGAAGGAATAAGGATAAAGTATGTCTCCCGGCATGTGCCAAAGAGGACTCAAGTAAATTCCTTATCAGGAGTTGTACAGGAGGAAGTACCAATAGTGAAGGATTTCCCTGATTTATTTCCCAAAGAGTTGCCAGGCATGCCACCAGATAGAGACATTGAGTTTTTGATTGAGCTTTTGCCAGGCACCTGGCCAATATCAAAGAGACCGTATCAGATGCCCACAAAGGATTTGGAGGAAATTAAGAATCATATTAAGGAGTTACTGGAGAAAGGTTATATTCGCCCAAGTTTGTCACCTTGGGGATCCCTAGTACTTCTAGTGGAGAACAAGGATGGATAATTAAGGATGGTTGTTGATTATCATGCGCTGAACGAAGTGACGATCAAGAACAAGTACCCACTGCCGATGATCAATGATTTGTTTGACCAGTTGCAAGGAGCTAAAGTATTTTCCAAGTTCAATCTGCGATCTAGATACTGCTGAAGATTCGAGAGCAGGATATACCTAAGACAGCTTTTATCACAAGGTATGGGCTATATGAGTATACCGTTATGTCATTTGGTCTGACTAACACACCTGCATATTACATGAACATGATGAAAAAGGTATTTATGGAGTTTTTGGATAAGTTCGTCGTAGTGTTCATTGATGATATATTGGTCTACTCGAAGAATGAAGAGGAGCATAAGGAGCATTTGCATCTAGTTCTTGAGAAGCTCAGGGAACATCAGTTATATGCCAAGTTCAGCAAGTGTGAGTTTTGGTTGAAGGAAGTCGGATTCCTCGGACATGTTATATCCGGAGAAGGAATAGCAGTAGACCCCACCAAGGTTGTCACTGTGACTAAATGGGTAGCACCCACGTCAGTTGGAGAGATCCGGAGTTTTCATCATGTTTTAACGAATGTTGTTCATCAGTTAGCCGCAGACAGCGAACGTTCGTTCGTTAGCCTGTTCGTCTCGTTTTATTTTCCAGGGTTTTTCCGTGATTATTTTCGATCGTGACTTCTACCCTGATTCTTCTTTTAGTTTATATTTTTGCTCGTTTATCCAAATCAGGTGAAAAAAACGCCTAGATCTTCGTCTCGAAGCCCTCTTTCTGTTTAACCAACTTGAATAAGATTTTGGTACTGTAAAATTTGACTTTAGTCCAGATTAGTAATCAGATCTTGTTTCTTTCGTAGTTTGAGTTTCATTGCTCCGTTTGATTTGATTCTTTTTGCAAACCGGAGTTCTTCAGTTGAACTTTCTAGTTAGATCTTCTTCTTTGAGTTTTACCTGTGCTTCTAGTTGAGTGCTTATGTATGTTATTGTTTGTTTGCGATAGAATAGTCGGAGTGCGAAGCGTGCTACTACGAGTCTCTAGGTTTTGCAGATCATCAGCAAGGCAAGTAGCACTTTGATCATATCCCTTTATTACCCAGTTTTTATGCATTAGTTACAACCCTTGAACATTGCATGGTTAGGCTCTGAATAACATGTGGGTTTGGGAAGTAGATGATGAGGTAGAACCTATTGCCCTTTTTATTGTCAAACCTTTTGGAGTTACTTCTACGTTATGCTCAGGATTGCTATGCTATGCTCGTAGACATGGATTGGGTGAGTGTATCCATGACAGATGTGAGTATTGTTAATTAATGGTTAACTTAAGGTGGCTACTTAAATACACATCTGGGTGGATTTTTTGAGGCACCCTAGAGTACCCAGTGGTTGTCAGGGCACCTGGAGAATCCAGTGTTGTCCTAGGATATCCCGGAGTACACGTGTGATCATCCTACGGTTCGCCACCCAGGCTCAAAGGGATCATAAGATTATTCATGTTAGAAACTTCCGTGTGCAGCCACAAGCCAATATGGGCTCTGGCATAGTTGAGTATGTTGTGTGACCTCTTTTAGTGGTAGACTAGCAGATGTAGGGGATGTAGGTGGTACTGTCTACCCAGAGTAAAGAGTTAATGCTTCTGAAAGACTGTGTCTTGGTCATCCGTTTCTCAAACATCATGTAGTGCGAGAAATCCAACGGAGGAGATCAAGTCTTGTGGGGAAAAGTGCGCAAACCTCTGCAGAGTGTATAAACTAATCATGGTTAGCCGTGTCCCCGGTTATGGACATCTTGAGTATCTAGTTCTTGGATTATCATGTTGATCTCATCATTCTAAATTAATTTGATTGGGTTAATTGATGATGCTTAATTGGGATTGGGTTGGAGGAACCTTCTCAATGTTTAACAACCACCATGATAGTTAAACAAATATATTCCTTTGTTGTAGGGAAAAATTGGCTTTATGCAAAACTGTAACCATAGAGCTTTCCACCAGCCATATATATGCATGTAGTGATAGCTTTTATTCTGTTCATTACTCTATGTGTTACATTTCCAGCATATTCCATGTGCTGACCCATTTCGGGCTGCAATATATCATGTTGCAGACTTTTCAGACGATGAGTAAGGTGCCATAGGTCGTTGTCATTCACTCAGCTATGCCGTTGGAGTTGATGGACTCACTTTATCTTCCAAGCCTTCTGCTGTTATCTTATTTAGATGGCCTTACACCATATTATTGTAAATAGTTCTCTTTTGAGACATTCGACGTAATAAGTGTGTGATTGAAACTCTGTTATAAATCCTCAAGTACTGTGTGTGTCAGCATTACCAATCCAGGGATGACACTGATGCATAGAGACTAGACTGTTTGAGGTCTGGTCGCTACATGCAATAAGGCAATAAGAATTGCTTCTAAATGTGTTAGATAATTTAGTGTAAGAGAAAATTGAGCGTTGTACGAACTTGTGATGGCAAAATAATAAACGCGACAAACTGCATAATAAAGGTTGCTATCATAAGGGGCAATATAACGTGACGTTCTTTTGCACTAAGAGATTGAGCATACAACCAAAAGCGCATGGCAACCTCTTCTTCCCTTTGTGAAGGACAAATCTTTTACTTTTATGTATTTACTTTTATGCAAGAGTTAAAGTACCTCTCTATTCCTTTTTATTTTTCTCTTTTGGTGAGCACCATGTGGTGAGGAAAGATCTAAGCACATATATCCAGTTGGGTATGGGTGGGCATGAGTTATTATTTTTGACATCACCCTTGAGGTGAATATGTTGGGAGGCGAAACTATAGGCCCCTATCTTTCTATGTGTCCGGTTAAAACTTTTTGCTCATGTGTATGCGGTGAGTGTTAGCAATCATAGAAGACTATATGATGGTTGAGTCTGTGGACTTGTCAAAAGGCTCCCATAAGCATCCCTTCCTGAAAAGATGATGAATTGTAGTTGAAAAGCTGTTTGAGAACATAGTTTTTTGGTTTTCAATAGAGTTTATACTTTATACTTCGATGTTGTGACGAATTGTTACTTGTTCATGAGAAGTTTACTATAAAGTTTATATGATAAAAGTTTTATAATAAAGTTTCTTGTTGTTATAATGATTTACATGATGCTTATATGTCCGTATTTTGTTTTTATCGACACACTCTCTCTCTCTCGAAGCATGTGGACATGTTTTGCGGTTTCGGTTTTCGCTTGAGGACAAGCGAGATCTAAGCTCGGGGGAGTTGATACTTCCATTTGCATCATGTTTTCCTGTTGTTATTTATGATGTTTTTATGCATAATAATGCTTTATGGAGTAATTCTAATGCTTTTTCTCTCATAATATGCAAGGTTCACACAAAGAGAGAGAATAGCGATAGCTGGAATTCTGGGCTTGAAAAACCTACGTCAGGCCACCTATTCTGCATATCTCCAAATGAGCTGAAACTACACGGGGATTTTTTATGGAATATTTAAGAATTATTGGAGCAAATAACTACCAGAGGGGTCCCACCAGGTGGGCCCAGGCACGCCCTGGTGGGTTGTGCCCACCTCCGATGCCCCTCCTCTGGTATATAAGTCATTTTGACCTAGAAAAAAGAGGGGAGGACTTTCGGGACGAAGCACTGCCCTCTCGAGGCGGAACTTGGGCAGGATCACTTTTTCCCTCCGGCTGAACAATTCCGCCAGGGGAACTTCCCTCCCGGAGGGGGAAATCATCATCATCACCAACAACTCTCTCATCTTGGGGAGGGAAATCTCCATCAATGTCTTCAACATCACCATCTCCTCTCAAACTCTAGTTCATCTCTTGTGTTCAATCTTTGTACCGGAACCTTAGATTAGTGCTTGTGGGTGACTAGTAGTGTTGATTAGATCGTATAGTTGATTACTATGTGGTTTATTTGGTGGAAGATTATATGTTCAGATCCATTATGCTATTTAATACCCCTCTGATCTTGAGCATGATTATCATTTGTGAGTAGTTACTTTTGTTCTTGAGGTCATGGGAGAAATCTTGTTGCAAGTAATCATGTGAATTTGATATGTGTTCGATATTTCGATGGTATGTATCTTGTGATTCCCTTAGTGGTGTCATGTGAACGTCGAATACATGGGACTTCACCTTATTAGGGCCTAGGGTAATGCATTGTGGAGTAGTTATTAGACGATGGGTCACGAGAGTGACAGAAGCTTAAACCCTAGTTTATGTGCTACTTCGTAAGGGACTGATTTGGATCCAAAAGTTTAATTCTATGGTTGGATTTTATCTTAATACTTTTCTCATAGTTTTTTTTGCGAGGTTACTTTTCTCGTAGTTGCGGATGCTTGCGAGGGGGTTAATCATAAGTAGGAGGTTTGTTCAAGTAAGAATAGCACCTAAGCACTGGTCCACCCACATATCAAATTATCAAAGTAGCGAACACGAATCAAACCAACATGATAAAAGTGACTAGATGAAATTCCCGTGTACCCTCAAGAATGCTTTGCTTATCATAAGAGACCATTTTGGCCTATCATTTTCCACAAAAGGATTAGGCTACCTTGCTGCATATTATTACCGTTACTTGCTCGTTACAAATTATCTTGCTATCAAACTACTCATTGCTTATAATTTCAGTGCTTGCAAAGAATACCTTGCTGAAAACCACTTGTCGTTTCCTTCTGCTCCTCGTTGGGTTCAACACTCTTACTTATCGAAAGGACTACGATTGATCCCCTATACTTGTGCGTCATCAAGGGGCTCTTTGCTGGGCTCGGAATTGCAGTCGAATTGGGAATCAAGAAACTTATCATTCGCGGAGATTCTCAACTAGTGGTGAGGCAGGTCAACAAAGATTATCAGAGCCCATTGATGGAGGCATATGTGGAGGAAGTGAGGAAGTTGTAAGTGCACTATGATGGATTGCAAGCAGAGCACGTGCCACAAGCAGAAAATGCCATCGTCGATCACTTATCAAAGTGCGCCACACATGAAAGTGCGTTATATCGACTAGAGGGGGGGTGAATAGGCGATTTTTATGAATTCTTCACTGAGGAATTTGCTGGTGAGGAAATTCCTTAGCAAAGAACTACTTGCAGCAGAATAAGTACTCAGAGGTAAACATAACAGGATACAAGCATGGTCATCATGATGAAATGAAGACAAACACAGAGTACAGAAAGCGTAAACACGGGATAACAAGATGAAGACAAACAGACTAAAGAAATTGAATTGAGGAATTTGTGAAAGTCTTCAGTCAAAGTCTTCAAGCACAGATATGAACAACATTCAACACAGTAATGAGGAAATGGAAGGGTTGAGGAAATAGAACCATTTAGTTGGTGAAGACAGTGATTTGGTAAACCAGTTCCAACTGCTGTCTCAGTTGTACGTCTGGTTGGAGAGGCTGAGTATTTAAACTCGAGGACACGCAGTCCCGGACACCCAGTCTCTGAGCCGCAACTCAGGACACCCAGTCCTCACCGTATTCTCCTTGAACTAAGACCACGCAGGCCTCGTCCAATCACTCGTGGTAAGTCTTCAGGTGACTTCCAAACCTTCACAGACTTGGTCACTCGGCGATCCACAATTCCTCTTGGATGCTCTAGAGCTTGACGCCTAACCGTCTGGAAGAAGCACAGTCTTCAAACGTAACAAGCGTCGGATCCACGCAGGATCAATTTCTTCAGTGATGCTCAATCACTTTGGGTTTGTGGGGGTTTGGTTTGGTATTTTCCTCACTTGATGATTTTCGCTCAAAGTCCTCGGAGGATGGGTTGCTCTCAAATGACAAGTGTCAAGTTCTCTCGGAGCAGCCAACCAACTAGTGGTTGTAGGGGGCGGCTATTTATAGCCTAGGGAGCAGCCCGACATGATAAGACATAAATGCCCTTCAATGATATGACCGTTAGGTGGATAAGATATTTTGGGACAGCCGGCGCGCAGCACAGCAACGGTCGGAAATTTGACTCTCAAATTCCTCAGGGCTATCATATTCCTCACTGTGTAGGCAATTTGCACTGGCGAATTCCTAACTCCTCAGTCAGAGCAAAGTCACCAGTGACCAGAAGAACTGCGTCTCTGTCATGGAAGAAATTGACTGAACTGTATGAGATTTCCAATGGCTTCACTTGAAGGGATTGGTAGGTGTAGGATTTTGAGTTGAGCATCACATGGAAATTTTTCCTTAGTATTTCCTCAACCCCCTTTAACAGTACGGTGTTTCCTATGACTCAAGAAAGAGAAAATGAAACTACGAAAACAAAAGTCTTCACGCTTCATGTTCCTCAAGTGAATATCAAGTCTTCAAGGTCACACCAATTTCTTCACTTTCAAAGTCTTCAGAAAGTCTTCAGAATATCAAAGTCTTCAGTCGAAGAACTTCATTTTTAGGGGTCGACTTTCTCTGTAAATATCAAACTCCTCATAGACTTATAGACCTGTGTACACTCACAAACGCATCAGTCCCTTAACCTATAAGTCTTCAATACACCAAAATCACTAAGGGGCACTAGGTGCACTTACAATCTCCCCCTTTTTGGTGATTGATGACAACATAGGTTAAGTTTTCAATGGGAATAAACATATGAAGTGTACATACTGATTTTGAGGAATTTGATTGCAAGATATAGAAGAACTCCCCCTGAATATGTGCATAGTGAGGAATTTGCTTTTGAAGCAATGCACATTTGAAGAATTGAATCATGGAGATCTCCCCCTATATCTTGTAATTCATACACGCATTTGATATGAAGAATTTGAAATGCATGATGAAATATGGTGCCTGCTGAAATTCAGCATGCGTGCAATAATATTAACGAGGAATAAGCATGCAGAATATCACATCAAAAGTATCAGAGCACAGTGCATCAAAAGTATAAGAGCACCATGCACCGTCCAAAAGTATCAGGGCACCATCGGGTTTAAGATTACAACTCGATCCAGTAAAAAGTTTCGGAAGAACGAGAGTTGTAACTTAACAAAACGCCCATAATATAAACCCGCTTGAAGACTAACTCAGATTTCTCCCCCTTTGTCATCAAATGACCAAAAGGATGGAAACTGAGGACTAACGCCCCTGAAGAATTTCAAGTTGATGGAGGAGCGCCAGCGTTGTCGGGGTTGTTTGTTGAAGTAGGGCCTGCCGCAGTGTCGTCCAAATCTTCATGCTCATCAGTTTCACGCGATGAAGAATAAGAGTTGGCCACCAGATCACAAACTTTGACTCTCTTGAATTTCTTCGGAGGTGGTGCAGACCAGTCAAATGCTTCCTGGAGACCCATAGTCTTCAGTTCTTCCGCGGTATATACATGAGTGAGAACAGCCCAGGTGCGGTTGAGGGTTTCATGAAGGTGATAATGGTTTTTCTTCACAGCATTATGGGTTGAGGTCATGTTGTGAAGAATAGCAGCAAACTGATGCTTCACCCATTTGTGATTGCGATCAACCTTCTGATGAAGACTGAGGAGTAACTCACGGTCAGTCATCACCCTGGGTGCTGTGGCTTGAGGCTTTTGCTTAGCTGAGGTATTTGCGGCAGTGTCATGTGTAGCAGAGTCGTCATTGGTGGAGTAAGATGTAGCCAGACGAAATTGACCATCCAATGGATGAGTGCCTTCATCGATCACAGCAGTTGCCTTGCCTTTGTCATCAGCTGATGAAACTGGTCGCTTGAGGACTTCAATGGGAGGCAAGTAGCTACCATGATTCAGAGTGTCAGCCTTGTAATTCAGTGAAGATCTTGCCCTTATGAATCTCATAATCCAAGGCGCATAGGGCTTCAGCTCGAAAGGTGACATTGCAACATTAGCAAGAGTCCTCATGAAGAAATCATGGAAGTTGACGGGAACGCCATGAATGATGTTGAAAAGCATGTTCTTCATGATGCCAACGACATCTTCATCATTTGAGTCGTGGCCTTTGATTGGACTCATTGTCTTCGTCAGGATTCGATAGACAGTCCGGGGCACATAGAGCAAGTCCTTGACGAGGAATTTGGTTCGTGGGGCCTGCCCTGGCTTCAAAGGCTTCATGAGCACTTGCATATAATGATTCGTCAGTTCAGGGTCATTGTAGATGCAACGTGCACTGTCATGGGGAGGATCAAGAGGAAGGACACGAAGCAATTCAGTTGCTGGTGCCTTGTAGTGAGTGTTTTCGGTCATCCAATCCAGCACCCATGAATTGACGTCTTCAGCATCTCCGATGATATGCAGTGTGGCGTAGAACTGAAGAATGAGTTTCTTCATTCCAATCACAGATATCAGTGCAAAAATTCAGTAGTCCTGCATCGTGAATAACACTAAGGACTGGCTCGAAGCACGGCAGAGATTCCATATCCACATGAGGAATATGTTCATGATCGAAGATTTTGTCCTTGTCAAAGAGCACTGAGGAATAGAAGTTGGCTTGAGTAGCAGTCCAGAAACGCCTCTTCCTTATGCGAGCAGAGTCATATGGATTATAATCAGTGAAGAACACATGCTCAGAAAAGAAGTCTTCAGCCTTGAATTTTTGCTTGCTTGAGAACGGATTCTTCGGCTTGGGCAAAGGAGTGTCAGTGATTTGCAGCACAACCTCAGGAATCACGAGCTCAGGTGCTTCAGGTTGAGGAATTTCTGGTTCCTCTTCTTGTGCAACTTGAGGATCAACAGCAGCAGGTTCTTCAGCACTAGCGGCTGGAATTTCTTCATGAACAGATGAAGTGGGATGAGTTTCTTCAGAGCCCATTTGAACAGTTGTAGCCGGGGACTGAGGAATCTGTTGAATAGGAGTGAAGAGAGGAGTATTGGGATGCTGACTTTCCCAAAAGTCATCATTCATCACTGGTGTAGTGCATCCAATATCCACATCTTCATCTTCATTTTCAATTTCCTCAACACCAGCCTCTTCAGCTGTGAACTGAGGCATAGGTGAGGAAACGACGGGCGTTGAAGGGAATGCTTCCACTTCAATTTCTTCATCAAGCTGCTCTGACGTAGCAGCAGAATGATTTTCTTCATCAGATCCGCTTGGGATCTTGTAGTCTTCTCCATAAGGAACAATTTCCTTTGATGACATGGAGGAAATCGGAACGGCATCAATAGGATTTTCAAGAGAGCTGGTCATTGGCTTCATTTTCTTTGCAGCCGAAGAATTTGACGCAGCTGATGCCTTCCTTTTCTTCACTGCAGCTCGCTCTGCAGCCTTGGTCTTCTTCACTTCATAGGCAGAAGGAAGAATTGGAGTTGGTTTTGGCGCGGGAGGAGATGAGGACTATGGTTGATTTTATTCAGGCGCAACTGATGCAGTTGCCCTGATTTCTTCAGATTCTTCAGGCGCACCACTAGTGGATGCCCTGGCAATTTCTTCAGCGGCTGGAATGGAGTCATCATCCCTGGAACTTGTGTTTTCATCAGCAGGCTGAAAGTCATCAGCGGTGCTGGCATGTTCTTCAGCAGGCTGAGCAGAGTCTGCAGCCTGAGGATTTTCTTGTTGCAATGGGGCTGCAACAGTTGTCATTTTCTTTGTCAGGTTGACGAATTGCACTTTGGCTCCTTGCCAATCAGCATTGTATGCATCGAAGTCCTTGCTGAGGGCTTGGATTTCAGATTGAGCCTTGAGAAGTTCTTTAGGTGTCAGTCTGACAACGTTCTTCTTCAGAAGCTTCTCCTTTCTAGCTTGAGCTCTCTTTATCTCACGAGCCTTCTCAAACTTCCATTTCTCTTCGGAGATGAAATGGGTCAGCATGTGACTTTGACCAGGAGTCAGAGGCAGATCAGGCATTGGAGTGTTTGGATCCTGGTGCCAGAGGTCAATGTAGTCAAGGATCTTCTTCGGATCCAAAAGTAGTGGCATAGATGTGCCTTTGGCTCTAGCGGCCTTTGCTTGTCTGTCTCTGATGATTTCTGCAAGTTCTTCATCAGAGGCCTCATCATCAGAGGGCACTTGGAATGCAACTTGTTTCTTCCTTGGACTTGGCCGAGGACCGCGTCCAGCTGTTGCTTTTGTCTTCAACAATGAGGGGCCTGATGAGGACATTGGTGCAGCTGAGGAACTTGCTGAGACACCAGAAGCAATTGAGAAACCCTGAGTCCTTTGGCATGTAGCCAGATGCACAGGAGTTGAGGACTTGGAGGGAGCTGCTGAGGACTTTGGTGGAGCAGTAGTAGTCTGAGGAATTTGCCGTGAGGGCGCAGCTGAGGAACTTGGCCGTGAGGGCGCTGAAGGTGAAGCACTTGGCTTACGAGCAGGCTTCTTCGGCATTGATTTCCTCGGCTTGACCGAGGTCTCAGCAGCAGCAGCGACGGCAGAATCCTCATTGAATTTCCTCACTGCCTCCTTGGCTTGTCTTGCCAATTTTGCTTGGCGCCTAGCCCATTCTTCAGGAAAGTCCTCACCACGATTGATGCTGGTGGGATCAGCTACTTGGCCAGGTGCCAACGGAGCTCTTGGGCATGGAGGATTTAAGGCGAATTTCTTCATGTACTTAGGAATAACATATCGATATTCCCTCCATTCTCGTGCCCATCTTCGTTCAATCCTCTGAATGCGCACTTTGCGCTGGTTTTTGTTTTCTTTGCCAAACTTGGCTTCATCAGGTGTGCAATAATCCTTGTATATTTCATCAGGGATCTCGAAAGCAGTCATGACCTCAGGTTTCTTTCCTCCTTTCTGCGGTCTCTTTCCTTCAGCCATTTTCTTCAGATGAGGAATTTGAACAATTGAACACTCTGAAGAAGTATGCAATTTTTCTTCGAGGAACGCTGCAAATGAGTTAAGTTGATGAGAACCTAGTGATTTAGCAGCGGACATGAGTACCTGTGAACAGAGTGTAGGTGCGAGGAATTTGGAGAGGTCATATGCGTTCTCAAAAGATTTTTCGAAACGACAAGTTTTGAGGAATTTGACCAGTTGAGCCTTGAGGAATTTCACTAAGCGTTCTTGTCTTAGGTTCCAGAGTTGTACAGATCGAAAATCCGCACAATTGAGGAATCTTGAAGAAAATGAGTGCTTAGAGAGATGGATCAAGAGCATACAGTGTGTGAGGTGTTCATATGTGTGAAGATTTGAAGAATAAACACCTTTGAAGATTTTCAGGAAAACTTGAGAATCAAAGTGAGTAATAAAAGTAACTTTTAATTAACCGAACTGAAGAACACGACGAACTGAGATGAACAGCGGTGAAGTTCATCAAGTTAGATCTCCCACGCCCTAACTTGGCAGAGGGAGACAGCTACGGCGGCGGCGGAGTGAAGATTTTCGCAACCGGCGCGAGTACGACGGCGACGAGGTCGAGGCAGTGAAGCTCTTCCTCACCGGCGCGATGGAGTAGCGGCGGCGCTAGGGTTTGAGGAGCTCGAGCGAGAGACAGCGACCGAGCGGAGTAAATGAAGTGAGGAAGGGGAGAGGGGTATTTATAGCCACGGTAAAAACTGTTCGCCCGAAGATTTTGGGACGAACATGCCCCTGCCCTTTCTCCTTCACGCGACATATGTCACCCACGTACTGTGCAGATGAGATCGTGTAAGATCGTGGGTGATTATAATAATGCATCGTGGGATGCGGAACGGTTTGAGCGGTAAAACCGAAAATCTGGATAAGATTTGTTTTAAAGTTTCGTTCACAATTTCTTCAGCTGTCAAGGACACAGTGAAGACTTTGAACGGGTTTCAAATAGAACGCACATGAAGAATTTGTGAATAGATTGGGTTGAGTATAGCATAGAGGGGGAAGGGTCCGATCACATTCACTTAGCAGAAAACGCAACTTGAAGAAATAGCCATAAGTGAATGTTGTAGAGGACATAACTCATATATATATAGCCAATGAAGAAAAACGACAGAATCAGTGAAGATTTTGCAAAGTTGAAGAATTTGAAAAACTGAAGAATTTCAAAAACGAGGAAAAACTTAAATTGAAGATTTTCAACTTTTTGTGGTGGCGTGGCCCACCATATAAGAATGATGATTTCAGACACCACGTACAATTGTCGTAGGGTTCTGAGAATCAAATTCTTCATTAATTTCTTCACACTTAGAGTGTTATTCTTCATTGATTGAAGAAAAACATTTCTTCATGTGTTGCACATCTAAGTCATCAATTTTGCATAAGTGTTAGGATGTGTGTCCTTTTCAAAGAACATTCGAAGACTCTAAGATATTTAGCTCACACCGCAACTTGCTAAATCTCTTCTCATCCAAGGGCTTGGTGAAGATATCAGCTAGCTGTTCTTCATTCTTCACATGCTCGATGGAGATGTCGCCCTTCAACACATGATCACGAAGAAAATGATGACGAATCTGGATGTGCTTTGTCTTCGAGTGCTGAACTGGGTTGTGAGCAATCTTGATGGCACTCTCATTGTCGCAGAGGAGAGGCACATTCTTCACGTTGACGCCATAGTCCTTGAGGGTTTTCTTCATCCAAAGCAGTTGAGCATAGCATGAGCCAGCAGCAATGTATTCAGCTTCAGCAGTAGACAGTGATACGCAGTTCTATTTCTTCGAGGACCAACAGACCAAAGATCGTCCGAGGAAATGACAAGTGCCAGATGTTGACTTGTGGTCCACACGATCACCAGCATAGTCAGAGTCAGAATATCCAATGAGATCAAAAGCAGAGCCCTTGGGGTACCATAATCCTAGTGTTGGTGTGTGAGCTAGATATCAAAGAATATGCTTCACAGCCTTATGGTGTGATTCCTTCGGTGCAGCTTAAAATCGGGCACACATGCAAACACTAAGCATTATATCTGGCCTAGATGCACATAAGTACAATAAAGAACCAATCATGGAGCGGTATACCTTGTGATCGAAGTCAATACCATTTTCATCAGTGCATAGATGGCCTTTGTGGGCATAGGAATTTTGACGCCTTTGCAATCTTGCATGCCGAATTTCCTCAGTACATCTTTGAGGTATTTCTCCTGAGATATGAATATGCCATTGCGCTGCTGACGGATTTGAAGACCTAAGAAGAATTTCAACTCTCCCATCATAGACATTTGATATTCTTCACTCATCATATAGGCAAATTCATCACTATAACGTTGGTCAGTACAGCCAAAGATAATATCATCAACATATATTTGGCACACAAACAGTTCACCATCATAAGATTTAGTAAAGAGAGTAGGGTCGAGTGAACCGGGTGTGAAGCCATTCTTCACGAAGAATTCCTTCAATGTATCATACCACGCCCGAGGGGCTTTGAGGGAGTCCTGGACTAGGGGGTGTCCGGACAGCCGGACTATCATTATCCGCCGGACTCCAAGACTACGAAGATACAAGATTGAAGACTCCGTCCCGTGTCCGGATGGGACTTTCCTTGGCGTGGAAGGCAAGCTTGGCGATACGGATATGTAGATCTCGTACCATTGTAACCGATTCTGTGTAACCCTAGCCCCCTCCGGTGTCTATATAAACCGGAGGGGTTTAGTCCGTAGGACAACATACATTACAACAATCATACCATAGGCTAGCTTTAGGGTTTAGCCTCCTTGATCTCGTGGTAGATCCACTCTTGTACTACCCATATCATCAATATTAATCAAGCAGGACGTAGGGTTTTACCTCCATCAAGAGGGCCCGAACTTGGGTAAAACATCGTGTCCCTCGTCTCTTGTTACCATCTGCCTAGACACACAGTTCGGGACCCCCTACCCGAGATCCGCCGGTTTTGACACCGACATTGGTGCTTTCATTGAGAGTTCCTCTGGTTGTCACCGATAGGCTTGATGGCATCTTCAACCAACGATGCTATCCAGGGTGAGACTTTTCTCCCCGGACAGATCTTCGTATTCGACGGCTTCGCACTGCGGGCTAATTCGCTTGGCCATCTGGAGCAGATCAAAAGCTACGCCCCTGGCCGTTAGGTCAGATTCGAAAGCCTAAACTTCACGACCGATGTCCGCGGAGACTTGATCTTCGACGGACCCGAGCCACAGCCAAGCGCGCCGCACTGTTGCGATGGGCATGATCTAGCTCTGCCGCCGAACAGTGCCTTGGTGGCCACACACGAATCCACTCCGGCCATTAGTCCGGGGCCGATTGCCCAGATAGAGGATCGGTGGATGGACACCGCCTCGGGGGCTTCCACTTCCACGGCGATGGAGCCGAACACTAATCTTGTCCCCCGCAAAACTCGTGATTCCGAGGTGCCGGACCCCTTGCCGGACACCGAACCTCCCACGCCCCTACCAACCAAATCGGATTGGGCACCGGTTGTGGAATTCACCGCCGCGGACATCTTCCAATACTCGCCTTTTGGCGACATCCTGAATTCACTAAAGCATCTCTCGTTATCAGGAGAGCCCTGGCCGGACTATGGCCAGGATGGTTGGGATACGGACGACGAAGAAAGTCAGAGCCCACCCACCACCCGCTTTGTAGCCACTGTCGACGATTTAATCGACATGCTAGACTACAGCTCCGAAGACATCGACGGTATAGACGACGATGTTGGAGACGAACAAGAAACAGCGCCTATAGGGCACGGGAGGACCACCTCGTCATATGACATATACATGGTGGATACCCCAAAAGAGAGCGATAACGAGGACCAACGAGCCGCGGCAGAAGATAACCCCACTGATAAACAACCAAAACGGCGGCGCAGACGCCGCCCTAAGCCCCGCCTCGACAACAACAACGCTCCTAAAGACCCCGCAATACAGCAGGGCACAAAAGTGGACGACGAACATGCAGATAAGCAACCGTCCGAACAGGACGAGTCAGATAATCAGTCCAGGCCCGGTGAAAACAACGGTTCGGACGATCTCACGCCGGACACGCCGCCGGAAGGTAAAAACCTTCGGAAAAGACTCGTCAACACTGCAAGAAGCTTGAAGAAGGAAAAGCGGAAGCTCAAAACAGCGGAGGACACACTCAGAATGAGGTGGAGCAAAGTACTCAAAACCGCGGATAAATACGGCAATAGCCACCAATCAAAGAGCTACCCGAAGCGCAAGCTGCTACCAGAATTCGACGACGAGGCCATAGAGCCCCCACAGTCAAAAAATAAAGAGGCTGCATGGCCGGATAGACGGCCGGATGACAGACCAAATTCTGAAAGCGGCGCCGCACATAAACCAACCAATGAACTTGGAAGGACAGATGGCCCAGCCAGGTCCATCTACGGGCCAAAGAAGAAGGCCCCAGGAAGCAAGACAACACGTCAAAGTGTCCGAAGATAGCGGCACACCCAAATACAGGGGCGCCGCACACCCACTATGTTTCACCAATGAAGTGCTGGACCATGAATTCCGAGCAGGATTTAAACCCATAAACATAGAGGCCTACGATGGAACAACAGACCCTGGAGTCTGGATAGAAGATTATATACTACATATACACATGGCCAGAGGAGATGATCTCCACGCCATAAAATACCTACCCCTCAAGCTCAAAGGGCCAGCCCGTCATTGGCTTAAAAGTCTCCCAGAAAACACTGTTGGAAGTTGGGAAGAGCTCGAGGACGCGTTTAGAGCAAATTTTCAAGGGACTTATGTCCGCCCTCCGGACGCAGATGATCTAAGTCATATAACTCAACAGCCCGGAGAGTCAGCGCGGAAATTCTGGAACAGGTTCCTCACCAAAAAGAACCAAATAGTCGACTGTCCGGACGCCGAAGCCTTAGCAGCTTTTAAACACAATGTCCGAGACGAATGGCTTGCCAGGCACCTCGGCCAAGAGAAACCGAGGACAATGTCCGCGCTAACAAGCCTCATGACCCGCTTCTGTGCGGGAGAGGATAGCTGGCTAGCAAGATGCAACACCAGCGACCCAAGTACATCCGAGATAAGAGATGGAAACGGGAAATCACGGCGCAGAAAAGAGCAGCGTAGGAATAAAGAGAAAAGCCCAAAGAGCACGGCAGTCAACGCCGGATTCAAAAGCTCGCGGCCAAACAACAAAACACCGCCTCTTAAGGATGACAGCGATGAGTTGTCCAACTTAAATAAGATTCTGGGTCGGATATGTCAAATCCACAGTACCCCCGGAAGGCCTGCAAACCATACCAATCGAGATTGTTGGGTTTTCAAACAGTCCGGCCGACTAAACGCCGAACACAAGGGGCTCAACGCGTCAAGCGAAGACGATAAACCCCACCAGCAGAGCACTGGAAAACGAAAGACTTTCCCACAAGGGGTCAAAGCGGTAAACTCACTTCATGTGATAATACGGAAAAATAGTGCGGCACTTCCTAAAAAGAGCCTCGCATGGTCCAACCCAGCAGACCATAGAGATTGGATATCAAAACCAATCACTTTCGACCACCTGGACTATTCCAGAAGTGTTCGAAACGCGGGACGGACTCCCCTGATATTAAATCCCATAATCGACGGATTACAATTTACTAAAGTCCTAATGGACGGAGGCAGCGACTTAAACCTGCTGTATTCAAACACAATCCGCAAGATGGGGATAGACCCTACCAAAATTTGACACAGCCGCACTTCCTTCAAAGGAGTGACGCCAGGCCCTTATGACAAGTGCACAGGCTCCCTATTACTAGAAGTCGTGTTCGGACCACCGAACAACTTTCGGCGCGAAAAACTAATTTTTCATATCATCACATTTAAAAGTGGATATCAAGCACTCTTGGGACGAAAGGCTTTCGTCCGTTTCAACACCATACCACATTACGCGTCTCTTACACTCAAGATGCCCGGACCGTGTGGCATCATCTCAGTGCGAGGGTCACCCAAAGACCCCGGACACGGATAGACGAGTCCGGCATCAGTAGGCTAGGGGCTCCCTAGCCGCACACCCCTTCACAAGGGGCTGCGCGCACAAACAACCGCGGGTTCATTCAAACCCCGCTTTGCTTATTCATATTTTTTCTTTCACACATACCTTTTTTTCGCACGAATTGTTTTCAAACTAAGCGTTCCTCTCTTTTTATAGACGAACAACGTGCATACCCATCCAGGATAACGGCACAACGGAGACACAGGCGCAGACGTGCAGTAGGGACCCGTTGTGAGGATTCTTTTCAGATTAAGACCCTGCGTAAACCTTTTTTACTGTCTCTTGTTGTTATTCTCCCTTGGGTTTTTTCTTATAACCAAAGCGGAGCCTGACGTTTTGGCATCGGCCGCGTCAGAAGACCATGCCCGTACCTGGACACTAGGGGCTTAGGGCATTATTCGGCCCATTATCATAAAGACCGAACACCTTAGGGAGTGTTCGGCGTCTCGAGTTAGGCATTATATGCATCAGCTCCGAATCATGTCTTTGGTCAAATGTTGGGTTTGCCCGGCTTCTGTGTTTTGCTGCCTTACGTTCCGTATCATCGGCTAACGCGGCACCAGGAGAACTACTGCGATTGTGCCCCAGTTCGGTTGGGCGAGCACCTCAGTAGAGAAAGCCGAAAACTGACTGTCATGATATAGCGAGAGACTGGTCAACCACTCGATCGACTACCGGAATGTTTAGAATTCCCCGCTTTGACGAAGGACCGTTTCCCGGTCAGGCACACACGCGCCCCGAAATCGGAGAAGTGCGCTGCTCCCAGGGGCTATATCGTAGCCCCACCCTCGAACTCCACTGGCTAAGTGAAAGTGATAAAGCATTATAGTTCGGATTGCCTCGTTCGCTACGCTACCACCTCCTTAATAGGACCGAGACGTCGGATTAAGTGTGAAAACGCGCTATTTTTGCGAACACCCCCGCACCTTGTGCATGGGGGCTGAAGCCGAAGGCTGCAATCTTTCAGGTTATACAAACGTATACGCAAACGGCCGCATAGGAGAAGTTTCACTACTTGGGACGCACAAGTATAAAAAGCAGTTGTAGCATAATCATCGTTTTACAAGCTAAAACATTCATTTGAACGTGACATTTTTTGAGCACTGCGACTCTATTACACGAGCGCCACGCATAACTTCCCCGAAATAGTGCTCGGCGGGGAGCCGGCTTTCATCCGAACCCTGGGCGGCAACAGCGGTGGCATCCATCTCTATCCAATGTGCCTTCACACGGGCAAGAGCCATCCGCGCACCCTCGATGCAGGCCGACCGCTTCATCTCCTTGATATGCGGCACCGCTCCAAGGAATTGCTGCAGTAAGCCGAAGTAGCTCGTCGCCTTGGGCCTCTCTGGCCAAACATGAGCCACGATGTCAGTCATGGCAAGTCCGGACAATCTATTTAGCTCGGCCCATTCGGCCAACCGGTCGGTCAACGGAAGTGAGCGATCCGGACTATGGAATTGAGACCAAAATAGCTCTTCTGTCTTGTGATCCTTCTGGCTCCGGAAGTGCTCAACGGCATCAGCCGCACTTGCCGCTAAGTCCATATACGGATCCTCCGGACTCCACAGCCGATCAAATTGAGCATACTTTTGATCCATAAACCGGCGACGCAGCAGATAAGGCTTGCCAGCCACGATATCTCCGGCCTGGCGCAACTCCTCCCTCATGGCCCGCATTGCAGAGCGGGTATCCTTGGCCTCGGCGGTGGCCTTCCTCAGGTCTTCCTGCTCCGATAAGCGCTCCTTTTCAAGAGCCTCATTGCGGTCGGCAGCATCTTTTACTTTCACGGCCAATTCGGCCACCTCTTCCCTGCTTAGGCAGTGAGCAGCCCTTTCGGCTTTCAACTCCTCGGCCGCCCTCGAGGCAGCCGCGTCACTCCTTCGGGCTTGCTCCTTAGCTTGAGCAAGTTCGGCCCGAAGGCTCTCCACAGCAGCAACACCGTCTGTATAACAGCATATAATTTATCAGAGGAGGGCTTTGACCCCATTAATAAAGCGACTGTGGAGAACTCATTTACCTTGCGACTCGTCAAGTCGCCGGTTGACAAGTGCGATGTCCGCATCCGCCACGTCAAGTTGCCGCATTAACTCGGCAACCCCACTAGTCCAGCTAGCCCTCGAACTATCCGCCACCTGCATAGGAACGGCGACATTCATTACTTGCGATTTCGATCCTCGGCACGCTGTCGTTTTCGACAACCTACCGAGTCTCAGGGGCTACTATCTATACAGGGCACACTTTTATGTGCAAACTGTCAAAAAAAATAGAAGGTGCATCATTTTCGCGCACCTCAAATCCCGCCAGCAAACTCATAGCGGCATTACGCAATCCGCTCTCGGCGGACGAAATCCTTCCAATCACCATGCGCATCAACGCACGGTGATCTTCTGAGATGGACGCCCTCTCAAGCAGATTCTTTAGTTCTCCCGGCCGGATACCAGCGGGCGCCGAACTCTCCGGCCCCTCCGAACTCGGGGATACCCTCCGTGATGATACTTCAGGCTCGTCTGCCTTATCTGACGGCGCAGCAGATGGAGGCGTTTCGCTCTCCATCATCTCCGGAAGAAGGTCCCCCGAAGACGAACTCATCTGAGAAGGCTGCAAATCCGAACTGTAGGATAAAAATTTCGGTTACCCACAGAAGCACAAATGGAGGTATTTTCTTACTAATGAAATCCCCTTTTCATACTCACGGCTCGCTGGAGGGCTGATTCTTTGGCGATGATTGTGCATCCGGATTCTCCCCGGACGCCGGACCCCCCGGGGAAGATCTCTTCCCCCGTTTAGGGGCTTTGGCCTCCGGATCTTCGGAGGCGGTCCTCTTCTCCCCCTGGAAGGAGGGGTTTTTGATTCCCCCCTCTTCAGACGCCCCTTTGGGCGAAATAATAGCTCCTCTATTTTCCCCATAGCTCCCTTGTACGGGCGCGACCTCCAACATTCTGACCAGCACGGGCTCCAGTGCGGTCTCTGGGAGGGGAGCCGGACACCTTATCAGCTTCGATCGCGCTACCCACTCCTGTGAAAAGTTATGGGTCAGGAGGAGAACCCTAGAAAAGCAGATAAATAAAACGTCCAGATTCTGAGCTATTTACCTGAGTATCCGGGCGATTGCGGCTTAGGCTTGCATCCTCGGCCAATTCCGGACACGCCACCTGCGGTCCAAAGAACAACCTGTACATCTCCACGGGTGTTGCACCCATGAAGTGTTGGAGAATTCGAGGTCCCTCCGGGTTGAACTCCCATAAACGGAGAGGACGGCGTTTGCAGGGTAGGAGACGCCTGGTTAGCATTACCTGCATCACCACGACCAGATTGATCTCCCTCGCTTGGAGGTCTCGAATCTTGCCCTGCAGTGAGGGCACGTCTTCGGACGGCCCCCAATTGAGCCCTTGGTTGACCCACGACGTCAGTCGGCGTGGAGGTCCCGGGCAGAATGAAGGCGGCGGCATCTGCTTGCTGCCCTTCGGAGCGGTGATATAGAACCACTCCAGTGGCCACAGTCCGAGTTCCTCTTGGAAGGAACCCTCAGGCCACGGGGCATCGGCCCTTATGCTTATGGCCGCCCCGCTGCACTCCGCTTGACGCCCCCCGATCATCTTCGGCTCCACATTGAAGGTTTTCAGCCACAGGCCGAAGTGGGGGGTGACGCGGAGGAAGGCCTCGCAGACGATAATGAATGCGGAGATATGGAGGATGGACTCCGGAGCCAAATCGTGAAAATCCAGCCCGTAGTAGAACATGAGCCCTCTCACGAAGGGGTCCGTCGGGAAGCCTAAACCCCGACGGAGGTGGGGTACAAAGACAACGTACTCACCGGGCTCGGGGCCGGGCACGGCCTGCCCTTGGGTAGGCAACCTGTGCGAAATCTCGTAGGACAGGTACTTGGCCTCCCGCAGCTTTGACACGTCCTCCTCCGTGACGGAGGAGGGCATCCACCGACCATAAAGGTCGGAGCCGGACATGGTTGAGAATCCGAAGCGCTCGAATCTGGGGCTCTGGGTGCTGGAACTAGGAGCGAGAAGGAGCTTCGATGCGAGATTGAAGAAAAGGAACGGTCCTTGGTCCTCTTATAAAGGGGAAAAATACCAAGGGTTGGCTCCGTGACCGTTCGGGATTCACCTTCGATGGAGGAGGCGTGGCGACGGGCACGGTTGGGTTACCCATGCACGTATTGATGAGAATCTCGGAATAAGGGGAACACGATCTCTGCTTCGACAAGACATGCCAAGGAAACCGCTTCGCTAAACGAGCTGAGGTGGTATAGTAAAAAACTATTCAAACAAAGGCTTGGTGGCGGTGTGATGTCACGCCGCACAATACGTCAGCAGATTGGACTGGTGTACATTTTATTCTCTCTACGGTGGAATGTGGAATTTATTTTGCAGAGCCGGACACTATCCTGGTGTTCATGATCTTCTCTGGATTATTCAAGGGAGGAACCCGCCTTGCAATGCCGAACATTATGCGCGCCGGACTTATCATCATTGAAGCCTGGTTCAGGGGCTACTGCGGGAGTCCTGGACTAGGGGGTGTCCGGACAGCCGGACTATCATTATCCGCCGGACTCCAAGACTACGAAGATACAAGATTGAAGACTCCGTCCCGTGTCCAGATGGGACTTTCCTTGGCGTGGAAGGCAAGCTTGGCGATACGGATATGTAGATCTCCTACCATCGTAACCGACTCTATGTAACCCTAGCCCCCTCCGGTGTCTATATAAATCGGAGGGGTTTAGTCCGTAGGACAACATATATTACAACAATCATACCATAGGCTAGCTTTAGGGTTTAGCCTCCTTGATCTCGTGGTAGATCCACTCTTGTACTACCCATATCATCAATATTAATCAAGCAGGACGTAGGGTTTTACCTCCATCAAGAGGGCCCAAACCTGGGTAAAACATCGTGTCCCTCGTCTCTTGTTACCATCCGCCTAGACACACAGTTCGGGACCCTCTACCTGAGATCCGCCGGTTTTGACACCGACAGGCTTGCTTGAGGCCATAGAGGGCCTTATTGAGTCTGAAGACTTTGTCAGGATTCTTTGGATCCTCAAAACCTGGGGGTTGAGCAACATACACTTCTTCCTCAAGCTTACCATTGAGGAATGCACTTTTCACATCCATTTGATATAAGATGATATCATGATGGTTAGCGTAAGCAAGTAATATGCGAATAGCCTCAAGTCTAGCAATAGGTGCAAAAGTTTCATCGAAATCAATTCCTTCAACCTGTGTGTAGCCTTGAGCTACTAGTCGTGCCTTATTCCTCACCACAAGGCCATTTTCATCTTGCTTGTTGCGGTAGATCCACTTTGGGCCAATGATATTATGCTTGCGAGGATCTGGGCGATTGACCAATTCCTAGACATTGTTAAGCTCGAACTGATGTAATTCTTCTTGCATAGCCTGAATCCACTCCGGCTCCAGAAATGCTTCATCTACCTTAGTGGGCTCTGTGATAGAGACAAAAGCATAGTGCCCACAAAAGTTAGATAAATGTGAAGCTTTTGAGCGTGTGAGAGGACCTGGTGCGCTAATGTCATCGATGATCTTCTCCACTTGCACTTCTTTTGCAACGCGAGGATGAGCTGGTTGTCGCTGAGGAATTTGATCAGCATTTTCTTCAGCACCATTTTCCTCATCATGTTCTTCAGGTGCATCAGCTCGACGTTCTTCATGAACAAGAATGAATTCTTCAGTAGATTCTTCAGTAGGAATGACATCCTCAGTTGCCTTGAGCTTGATAGCATCCTCAGGTGCTGGTTCATCTAACACAGAAGGTAGGTGCTCTCTTTGCGAGCCATTAGTTTCATCGAACCGCACATCTACAGTGTCAACAATCTTGTGAAGAACAATGTTGAAGACTCTGTAGGTGTGTGAGTCCTTTCCGTAACCAAGCATAAAACCTTCATGTGCTTTCGGTGAAAATTTAGAATTGTGGTGAGGATCTCTAATGCAACATTTAGCACCAAAGACTTTGAAATAACTCACATTGGGTTTCTTGTCAGTGAGGAGTTCATAGGCCGTTTTCTTGAAGAATTTGTGAAGATATACTCTGTTGATGATGTGGCACGCAGTATCAATTGCATCAATCCAAAAACGCTGAGGCATTTTGTATTCATCAAGCATAGTGCGAGCCATCTCAACAAGAGTTTTGTTCTTGCGCTCCACGACGCCATTTTGCTGAGGAGTATAGGGAGCAGATAGCTCATGAGTAATACCAAGTTCATCAAGATAGGCATCAAGACCGGAATTCTTGAACTCAGTTCCATTGTCACTTCTGATATGCTTGATCTTCACACCAAAGTTGGTTGAAGCCCTCGAGGAAAATCGTTTGAAGACTTCCTGCACTTCATGTTTGTAAGTAACAATGTGTACCCATGTATATCGAGAATAATCATCAACAATGACAAAACCATATAGAGATGCATCATTAGTGCCTGCTGAGTAATGATTAGGTCCGAAGAGGTCCATGTGAAGCAATTCGAAAGGACGGGTAGTGGTCATGATAGTCTTTGCTGGATGCTTGGCCTTGGTCATTTTTCCTGCTTCACAGGCTCCGCATAAATGATCCTTGAGGAATTTGACATTCTCAATGCCAATGACATGCTTCTTCTTCGCAAGCGTGTGCAAATTCCTCATGCCTGCGTGACCAAGTCGTCGATGCCATAGCCAGCCTTCTGAAGCTTTTGCAAGTAAACACACGGCTGGTTGTGGTCCTGTAGAAAAATCAACAATATACAGATCTCCTCTCCTAAAGCCTTCGAAGACTTTGGAATTGTCAGCTTCCATAATCACAACACAGCGATACTTGCCAAAGACAACAACCATATCAAGATCACAAAGCATTGAGACTGACATGAGATTGTATCCTAAGGACTCAACAAGCATGACTTTGTCCATGTGTTTATCCTTATAGATTGCAACCTTACCAAGACCCAATACCTGACTTTTGCCTTTGTCAGCAAAGATGATATGCTTCAGAGGTGATGGTGTTAAAGGAGCATCCATCAATAGATTCTTGTCACCGGTCATGTGATTCGTACATCCACTATCGAGGACCCATTCAGTAGTTTTGGGTTGATCATCCTGCAGATGAATTAGTGTAGCTTACAATCTCATATGCTTCATCAGTGAAGAATATGATATCAAGTTCATCAGATGAATTTCATCAAGCAGTTAGCAGATATAGCAGTATGAGTACGTGTGAAATGAAAGTTCATTTCATCATGATTCGTCTGCGTCCTTTCAGGCATTTTGTCAGGTCCCCAGCAAATTCTTCAGACGTTAAAGCACGTCTGGAGACCTGACCCTGCAGAAGAGATTAGTTCTTTTTCTTCACCACCCACATCTGGAGGGGTGGCAAAGAATTCATCACTCTGCGAGCACCATATGAGAATGGTGGCAAAGATGCCAAACCATTTCGTTTCACATAAGAGGGGTTAGGGTAAGCATATGAATAAGCAGAGTAATTCTTCGAGGACTTATGAACATAATGGTTTGAAGAATAATGCACATATTCATAGCCCTTAGCTCTACCCTGCGAGACAGAGTTGTTAGCACGATGATAATCATATGAGGACTTTGATCCTTTTGAGGAATTTGATCCATGTGAGGAATTTGGTCCGTATGAGGACTTGGATCCATATGAAGAGTTTGGTCCATACGAAGAATTTGATCTGGGGTTCCTGTTCTTCACAGGTGGTGTCATGAGGACATTCACTTGAAGACTTTCAGCATAACTTTTGGGAACCCAGATTTTCTTCATAGGGGAACCGTTCCTGCAGTTAGTGCCAACATATCTAGCAAATACTTCACCATTCTGATTTTTGAATAGTTTATAGTTGGATTCAAATGACTCATCAGAAGAATGAAGAGATTCACATGTAAAGCCAGATAAGTTAGATGGATCAACTGGAGGTCCCTTTGCAGCAACCCCTGAGGTTTTGGGGTACTGCTCAGGCTTCCAATATGTTCCATCAGCATTGATTTTCCTCTCAAAGGCAATACCCTCTTTCCTAGGGTTTCTGTTGAGGATCTGCTTTTTAAGCACATCACAAAGTGTCTGATGCCCTTTGAGGCTTTTGTACATGCCTGTCATGTACAATTCCTTTAGCCCTGCATTGTCAGTGATACTAGCAATGTCCTCAGATGAGGAATTAGTGATGGCAGAGGCAGATGAAGAATTTGTAACAGTTGAAGCATTTGAACATTCAGGTGAAGAATTAGCAGATTCACGTTCAATGCACTTTAAGCATGGAGGAACAAATTCTTCCTGAGAAGCGCTGATTTGTTGAGCTAGTAATGAATCGCGCTCCTTCTGAAGATCTTCATAACACACTCTTAACTTTTCAAGATCTTCCTTTCTTTGAAGAGATTCAAGAGAAAGCTTCTCGTGATCTTGCTTTTCTTGAAGAATTTCATAAGAAAGTTTCTCATGATCAGATAAGAGAGTGTTATGATGACTTTGAAGGTTATCAAACCTAGACTGAAGTCTCTGAAGATTTTTAGTCGGGGCTTTAGTGCGATCCATTTCTTCACCCAACATATCATCACTTTTGTCTAGCATGTCTTGAACTTTCTCAAAAGCCCTTTGTTGCTTCACAGCAATCTTAGCAAGTTTAGAGTAGTTGGGCTTGAGATCCTCATCAGATTCATTTTCACTAGATTCAGAGGAGTTGTATTTGAGTACCTTTGCACCTTTTGCCATGAAGCAATAGGTGGGAGCGTAGCCATCATTATCTTCATCAGGCTTGTCGGTGGGGTCAGTTTCTTCAGTATTGAAGATGGACTTGCTGACGAAAGCAGTAGAGACGGCCAGACTCGCCACACCAGACTCAGATTCTTCAGATGCCTCCTCTTCATCATTTTCCTCAGATTCAGCTTCAGAGTCCATTTCCTTGCCAATGAATGCACGAGCCTTCTTGGAGCTGCTCTTCTTGTGAGATAAAGACTTCGAGGATTTTGATGATGAAGATTTTGACGATTTCTTCTTCTTCTTTGCATCATCAGAACTGTAATCCTTGTACTTCTTCTTCTTCATTTCCTTTTCCCACAGAGGACAATCTTGAATATAGTGACCAGGTTTCTTGCATTTGTGGCACATCCTTCTCTTATAGTCACTGGATGAGGAATCACTGCTTCTTGAGGATTTTCCAAAGCGACCACGTCGTGAGAACTTCTGGAATTTCTTCACAAGCAGTGCTAGCTCCTGGCTCAATTCTTCAGGATCACCAAGGCTACTACCAGAATCCTCATATTCAGAGTCAGACATAGCCTTGGCCTTCAGGGCACGTGGTTTGCCATAGTTTGAACCATAGAGATCTCTCTTTTCAGCAAGCTGGAACTCGTGAGTATTTAGCCTTTAGAGGATATCGGCAGGATCAAGAGACTTGTAATCAGCACGTTCTTGTATCATCAGTCCCAGAGTATCAAATGAGGAATCAAGCGATCTCAACAGTTTCTTCACTACTTCATGATCAGTGATGTCAGTGGCACCGAGGGCTTGAAGCTCATTTGAAATGTCAGTGAGGCGATCAAAGGTTTGTTGGACATTTTCATTGTCGAGTCTTTTGAAGCGGTTGAAGAGATTCCAAAGAACATCAACTCGAGAGTCACGCTGAGTTGAGACTCCTTCATTTACTTTGGACAGCCTATCCCAGATAAGCTTAGCAGTTTCCAAAGCACTCACTCTTCCATACTGTACTTTGCTCAGATGGCCACATATGATATTCTTCGCTTGAGAATCGAGTTTTTTGAATCTCTTCACATCGGTAGCGTTCAGTGAGGGTGTGACAGAGGGAACACCATTTTCCACAACATACCAGAGATCGTTATCAATTGCCTCAAGATGCATTCGCATCTTGTTCTTCCAGTAGGGGTAGTCCGTCCCATCAAAGGTAGGACACCCAGCCGAGACCTTGATCATACTTGCGGTCGACATAACTAAAACTCCAGGCGGTTAAACCAAAATCACACAGAAACAAGGGAGTACCTTGCTCTAATACCAATTGAAAGTGCGTTATATCGACTAGAGGGAGGGTGAATAGGCGATTTTTATGAATTCTTCACTGAGGAATTTGCTGGTGAGGAAATTCCTTAGCGAAGAACTACTTGCAGCGGAATAAGTACTCAGAGGTAAACATAACAAGATACAAGCATGGTCATCATGATGAAATGAAGACAAACACAGAGTACAGAAAGCGTAAACACAGGATAACAAGATGAAGACAAACAGACTGAAGAAATTGAACTGAGGAATTTGTGAAAGTCTTCAAGCACAGATATGAACAACATTCAAGACAGTAATGAGGAAATGGAAGGGTTGAGGAAATAGAACCAGTTAGTTTGTGAAGACAGTGATTTGGTAAACCAGTTCCAACTGCTGTCTCAGTTGTACGTTTGGTTGGAGCGGCTGAGTATTTAAACTCGAGGACACGCAGTCCCGGACACCCAGTCTCTGAGCCGCAACTCAGGACACCCAGTCCTCACCGTATTCTCCTTGAACTAAGACCACGCAGGCCTCGTCCAATCACTCGTGGTAAGTCTTCAGGTGACTTCCAAACCTTCACAGACTTGGTCACTCGGCGATCCACAATTCCTCTTGGATGCTCTAGACCTTGACGCCTAACCGTCTGGAAGAAGCACAGTCTTCAAAGGTAACAAGCGTCGGATCCACGCAGGATCAATTTCTTCAGTGATGCTCAATCACTTTGGGTTTGTGGGGGTTTGGTTTTGGATTTTCCTCACTTGATGATTTTCGCTCAAAGTCCTCGGAGGATGGGTTGCTCTCAAATGACAAGTGTCAAGTTCTCTCGGAGCAGCCAACCAACTAGTGGTTGTAGGGGGCGGCTATTTATAGCCTAGGGAGCAGCCCGACATGATAAGACATAAATGCCCTTCAATGATATGACCGTTAGGTGGATAAGATATTTTGGGATAGCCGGCGCGCAGCATAGCAACGGTCGGAAATTTGACTCTCAAATTCCTCAGGGCTATCATGTTCCTCACTGTGTAGGCAATTCGCACTGGCGAATTCCTAACTCCTCGGTCAGAGCAAAGTCATCAGTGACAAGAAGAACTGCGTCTTTGTCACTGAAGAAATTGACTGAACTGTATGAGATTTCCAATGGCTTCACTCGAAGGGATTGGTAGGTGTAGGATTTTGAGTTGAGCATCACATGGAAATTTTTCCTTAGTATTTCCTCGACCCCTTTAACAGTACGGTGTTTCCTATGACTCAAGAAAGAGAAAATGAAACTACGAAAACAAAAGTCTTCACGCTTCATGTTCCTCAAGTGAATATCAAGTCTTCAAGGTCACACCAATTTCTTCACTTTCAAAGTCTTCAGAAAGTCTTCAGAATATCAAAGTCTTTAGTCGAAGAACTTCATTTTTAGGGGTCGACTTTCTCTGTAAATATCAAAATCCTCATAGACTTATAGACCTGTGTACTCTCACAAACGCATCAGTCCCTTAACCTATAAGTCTTCAATACACCAAAATCACTAAGGGGCACTAGATGCACTTACAACACAGAAGCTCCATGTGGAACCAGGAACTTTTGTCCTCCATCTAACTCAACCATCAGTGTCCCCTTCAACGATGGCCAGACAAAGAAGAAAGTTGAACCCCGACAAGCATTTCCTGGCAGACCTTCCTGGAGCTGCCGGTAGAGAGGTTGGTGGGAGAATCCTCGCTTCGGTTGGTGAGCCACACCCTTCTGCAGAACCACAAGTTCTTGCGATGGAAGAGAGTGCTCCCACGAATGAGGTGGTGCCATTAGTCCTTGTTGTCGAACCTCAGGCTCCAACTTGGGCACAACACATAGTCCACTACCTCCAAACAGGAGAACTTCCGAAGAGCAAGAAAAAGCTGAAAGAGTAGCCCAGCGGTCAAGTATGTATCAGTTTGTCAATGATACTCTGTACAGAAAGAGGCCAAACAGGGTGAAATTGAAGTGCATCTGCCGGGAAGACGGGTTAAAGCTGTTGGCAGGCATACCTGAGGGTATCTGTGGCTCTCACATTGGATCAAGAGCCCTGGTTGGAAAAGCTTTTCGACCGGGTTTCTACTGTCCCACAACCCTCCAGGATGCAACTGAGCTAGTCACCAAGTGTGAAGCCTGCCAGTTCCACTCCAAGAACATCCATCAGCTAGCTCAAGCTCTTTCACACAATCCCTGTATCCTGGCCATTTTCTGTCTGGGGGCTCGATATCTTGGGCCCATTCCCCTGTGCTACTGGGGGATTTGAATTCTTGTACATTGCTATCAACAAGTTTACAAAGTGGCCAGAAGTGGAGCCGGTGAAGAAGGTGACCGTGCAGTCAACTGTCAAGTTCTTGAAAGGATTGGTCTGCCATTTTGGAGTGTCTGCCGGAGTGATCACTGATAATGGCACCCAATTCATGAGTCGTACCTTCATGCAGTACATCCAGAACCTTGGGAGCAAGGTCTCTTTCACCACTGTTGCTCATCCACGAAGTAATGGGAAAGCTGAGAGGATGAATGCTGAAGTGCTGCGTGGGCTCTTTGATAAGTTTCAGAAGTGCGGCAGATGCTGGATTCATGAGCTGGTGGTGGTTCTTTGGTCCCTCCGTATGACACCAAATCGAGCCACTAGCCAGACTCCCTTCTCCCTAGTGTATGGGATCACCTCGAGTACTTGCCTACGATGAACTAGAGCAAGAGCAGCTTCGGCATGATGATGTCGTGCTCCTCGAGGAAGATCGTCTCCGGGATGTTGTGCATGTTGCACGCTACCAGCAAGCCCTGCGCCGCTATCATAGCCACAAGATTCATGCTCGGAGCCTTGAGGAAGGCGACCTTGTCCTTAGGTGTTTCCAATCCGCCAAGGGTTCCAACAAGTTGACGCCAAAGTGGGAAGGCCCTTACCGGGTAGTACAAGTCACCAGACCTGGCGCGGTCCGTCTGGAGAGCGAAGATGGCATTAAGGTGCAAAACTCATGGAATATTAAACATATTCTCAAGTTCTATCCGTAAGGCGCGGCTGTCGGGCTCAGTCTCGGCAACCATCTTTTGTACAAGCCTTGCCAATGTGCATGTAACCCTTTGTACAAATCCAGGCGCAGACCCTGTGCAAAGATAATAAAACAAAGCGCTGGCGCCTAGAACTTGCATGCATGTTTTTTAGTATGATTTTGCCATGATCATTTAGAAAGGGTCGTATGCTACTATTTTTCCCCTATACTAACTACAGGGCCCCTGCCGCAGATAAACACCCAAGGGAAGGAAGTGAAAACAAGCTTGCATATCGGCTCCCGGCAACACCAAGCAGATAAGTTCCCTTAGGCATCCATAGTGTACCTTTGTGTGAAAAACTTGTGCGTAGAAAAACTTTTGTCGCCCTGAAACATTTGTGCTCCCATCCTTTGACTTGAAGATTACTTCGGTCAGGCTGGTCACAGTAGCATTTTAAAAAAAGGGATTGACAAGGGGCCAGTCCTCTTCCACGCTTCTAACCCTCCAGGCTTAGCCCTGCGGCACAATGGAAGGGATTGGCAAGATGACTTGCCGGAAAACCTTGTTTACTTGGAAGTATAGAGGAAGCATTCCTCAACATGGACGTGATACATGCACAAGTGCCCGGCAAGCATATATTTTTTCATTAATGCACAGATAAACAAGTACAAACCATACGGGTACAAATATGGATGAAAGGGTACATAATTTAAACTAAAGTTTGGCCGATGCCTACATCTTTTGAATTGAAAAAAGATAAGTGCCTTGTAATGCCTTTCTTGTCCCTCTCCTCCCAGGAGCTATAGTAGGAGGTGAAGAGGGCAAAAGGAGTGCCTGGGCAGAAGCCTAGCCTGGCCCCGTTAGGGACCGCGGTATGCAGCCTGACAAGAATGGGAGGGCGCGAACGAAGGAGATGGATGGAGGGAGCGGCTAGGCGATGCCCTGGCCACCACCGCCATGACCAGCAGAACGCGGCAGGAGGGACACCGGCAGGGAAGATGAAGCTGGAATCCACGAGGAAGCCTGCCAGGGTCCAGCTAGAGGAGGCGCAGTCCTCCACACCCAACACCCCAGCAAATCGCTCTGCCGGGGAAAAGACCAGGTGCAGATGATGGTGCTGCCGGCGCCTACCTAACGGTGGTGGTGCGTCCGGTGCTTAGCTGGATTCAGAGCCAATGTACTCCTGCTCGGCACCATCATTATTGTCGTCACTGTCCTCTTCGTCGCTGTCGCTCGAAGAGGAGCTTTCATCATCGATCGAGCTCTCCACGCAGCGGTGAGCACCCGAACGCCCGAAGACCTTGATGGAGAATAGATTTGCGTCCATTAACTTAAAATGGAGGGCGTGACCCTCCGCCAAGCTATGGGTGCGAGCGAAGGTTTTCCAGCCACGATGGAGAAGCATGACATGAGGTGAGGGGAACTCTACATCCACCCGCATGTTGCCACTACAGCAACCCCTCATGTGCAACATCAATGCGTACGGCTGTTCAACCTTCATCACCCTTGCGAAAGGAGTAGGAAACCTAAGACGGCTTCGTGGAGGCTCGCGCAGCCTGACAATGAACTCCAGTGGCGTGTCCCCGATGTGGCCTTCCATTGGAGTGGGAACGGCCAAAGGGGGAGTAGCCGGACCACCACCGTGTCCTCCTCGACCCCGAGCGCAGTGACGGCCTCGCCCATGTCATGCGACACCACCTTGTGCGCTAGATTCTGCCCCTGCATCCCCAGTTGGGGCAAGGAGACGCTGCTGAGAAGAAACCCTTGTCGCCACCATTGGAGCTTGACCGCACCCTCTTCCCTTCGCCATAGTGGAAGAAGGGCGCAAGAATAAGAAGGAGGAGATGTGTGTGGGTGAGCCCTTCGCCCACGCCTCCTTTTATAGGGGAGCGTGGCCGGGGGCTGGCTCCTCACCACCCACAAGGCAACCGCCCCACTCCACCAATCCAGACCCTCTGCGTCGCTGACGACGTCTAGAATCAACGATCGCTCTCCTGCGCCTATCCGCGGTGCTGAGCTTTCTGTCATGGCATTCATTTTTGTGCCCTACGCATCCGCCACCAACCCTACGCAATGCATGCAGCATACATGGTGGAAATGACATGAGTAGTGGGATGGGTGAAATGGCAGTTACCTTCCCGTGAACATGGGCGGCCAGCGGGCCATTACGTGGGTAACCCCAAGTCGTCCTGCATGACTCACGGGAAAACTGAAAACTGATTCAATCATAGGTTAATGAAGAAGCAAGGAGAATATCAAGAGAAACATAGATCCCATCGCGGCATGGCCCAGGTGTTCACCTGTGTATTTGTTGGGGCCTACCCCAACGGTGCCTAGCAGCACGTATGGGCCAGGCCCCGGGGCTCCTGTCGGTGCAACAAACATTCACGTTTGTTGCCCGGACTCATACACAGGCGTGCTGGCATCACATGGCCGACACCAACGTGTAATTCAAGTCCAAGACAAAGGAAACTGCTCTTCATGAGATCAAGGAGTGGATCAAGAAGACCAAGCCAGATATACAAGACAAGGGATTCCAAGAGGAGTGTCCCTTGCCGGTCAGGTGAGGCCGGTGAGATCAATACCACAAGCCAGTAGCAAAGCTCAATCGCGCCAGCTACACCTCTGGGGTAACCGAAGAGCATGGCACGTGCCCCTCCAAGAAGGCCCAGTAGTCCCTGCCCCCGGCAGGCGCGGGATAGTCACCTGCTCCACCGCACAGCAACACAAGTCACTTGTCCATGCAGTGTCAATCTCCCCAGATGATTAAGTGGCTCTCACTGAACACGTGGGAGCACATTGGAAGGCAGATCATATCCATTTGACACCCATCTAGAGGCGTGTCAAGATGATAGGCTGAGGATGATTAAGCGGCACTACAGGCTTGCCGGGTTTCACCCTCAGTACGACACCTAGCGATGCATTTAATGCATTTTTTCCTAACTACCAGAGTTAGGTATGATAGCACAGTTAGCTATCTAATTACTAGATAATGACTGTTTTACGTGGTTACCCCTTTAGCTATAAAAGGAGGTCCAAGGCAAATTAACAAGGGATTCGAACCCCCTCACACTTGTATGCGCGTAGCTGCTCCCTCGAGGCCACCTTGTCGGGTTTGAGCGTTGTGTGTTGTTGTGATTCCTTCATCCAATCCACTAAAGGCGGGAGTAGGGTTTTACGCTTCTCAGTGGCCCGAACCTAGGAAAAAACCACCAGTGTCATTGTCGTCGTGCTGCTCCATGGCTTCCGCTCTTTGTGCAATGTGACCTCCCCCTTGCGGAACCACAAAGGGGATCATGGCCCCATAGGTGATCGTGTTCACACCCATGACAACTCTAAATTCCTTGAACTTCTCAAATGTTTTAGACTTGTGTTTCATTAAGTAAATATACCCATATCTACTCAAATCATCTGTGAACATAAGAAAATAACAATATCCACCGCATGCTTCAACACTCATCGGACCGCATACATCGGTATGTATTATTGCCAATAAGTCACTAGCTCGCTCCATTGTTCCGGAGATCCGAGTTTTAGTCATCTTGCCCATGAGGCATTGTTCACATGTCTCAAATGATTCATAATCAAGAGATTCCAAAAGTCCCTCGGGATGGAGTTTCTTCATACGCTTTACACTAATATGACCTAAGCAGCAGTGCCACAAATATGTGGTACTATCATTATTAAATTTGCATCTTTTGGCATCAATATTATGAATATGTATATCTCTACGATCGAGATTAAACAAGAATAAACCATTCACAAGGGGTGCATGACCATAAGAGATATTAATCATATAAATAGAACAACCATTATTCTCTGACTTCAATGAATAAACGTGTCACAATAAACAAGATCCAGATATAATGTTCATGCTCAACGCAGGTACCAAATGGAAATTATTTAGGTTTAAAACTAATCCAGAAGGTAGATGTAGAGGTAGCATGCCGACGGCGATCACATCAACCTTGGAACCATTTTCGACGTGCATCGTCACCTCGTCCTTAGTTAGTCTTCGTTTATTCTATAGCTCCTATTTCGAGTTACAAATATTAGCAACTAAACCACTATCAGATACCCAGGCGCTGCTACAAGCATTAGTAAGGTACACATCAATAACATGTATATCAAATATACCTTTGTTGACGTTGTTAGCCTTCTTATCTGCCAAGTACTTGGGGCAGTTCCGCTTCTAGTGACCATTCCCCTTGCCATGGAAGCACTCAGTATCAGGTTTAGGTCCAACCTTGGGTTTCTTCACGGGAGCGGTAACTGTCTTGCCATTATTTTTGAAGTTCCCTTTCTTTCCCATCCCTTTCTTGAAACTAGTAGTCTTTCTAACCATCAACACTTGATGCTCCTTCTTGATTTCTACCTCTGTGGCCTTAAGCATCGCGAAGAGCTCGGGAATCGTTTTCTCCATCCCTTGCATATTATAGTTCATCACAAAGCCCTTATAGCTTGGTGGCATTGACTAGAGAACTCTGTCAACGACCGCATCATCTGGAAGATTAACTCCCAACTGAGTCAGGCAGTTTTGAAACCCAGACATTCTCAGTATATGCTCACTAACAAAACTATTTTCCTCCATCTCACAGCTAAATAACTTGTCAGAGGTGTCATACCTCTCAACCCAGGCATGATCTTGAAATACCAATTTCAGCTCCGGGAACATCTCATATGCACCATGGTGCTCAAAACATCTTTGGAGCCCTAGTTTTAAGCCATAAAGCATGGCACACTGGACTATCGAGTAGTCACCAGAACGTGTCTGCCAGATGTTCACAACATCCATAGATGATGCTGGAGGGGGTGCGGCACCTAGCAGTGCATCAAGGACATAAGCCTTTTGTGTAGCAATGAGGATAACCCTCAAGTTACAGACCCAATCCGCATAGTTGCTTCCATCATCTTTCAACTTAGCTTTCTCTAGCAACGCATTAAAATTTAGGGGAACTACAGCGCGGGCCATTGATCTACAACACAAATTTTGCAAAGACAATTAAGACAAAGTTCATGATAATTAGTTCAGTTAATCAAATTACTAATGAACTCCCACTTAAATCAACATCCCTCAAGTTGTCTAAGTGATACATGATACAAATCAACTAACCCATGTCCGATCAACACGTGAGATGGGGTATTCATCAATGGTGAACATCTCCATGTTGATCATATCTACTATATAACTCATGTTCGACCTTTCGGTCTCCTGTGGTCTGAGGACATGTCTGTACATGCTAGGCTCGTCAAGTTTAACTCAAGTATTCTGCATGTGTAAAACTGGCTTACACCTATTGTATGCGAACGTAGAGTCTATCACACTCGATCATCATGAGGTGCTTTGAAATGATGAATTTTTGCAACGGTGCATACTTAGGGAGAACAATTTCTTGAAATTAAGTGAAGCGATCATCTTATAATGCTTCCATCATCCTAAGAAAAATAAGATGCATAAAAAGATAAACATCACATGCAATCAATATGTGACATGATATGGCCATTATCATCTCGTGCCTTTGATCTCCATCTCCAAAGAACCGACATGATCTCCATCGTCATCGGCAAGACACCATGATCTAAATCATTGTGCCGTTACGTGGTCATCTCTATTGTTTCTGCAACTATTGCTAACGCATAACGATAAAGTAAAGCAATTACATGGCGACTAATAAATTAAAGGCAACCCTATGGCCCCTGCCGGTTGCCGAACTCATCGACATGCAAGTCGTAAACCTATTACAAAACATGATCATCTCATACATCAACATATATCACATCACGTTTTTGGCCATACCACATCACAACATGTCCTGCAAAAACAAGTTAAACATCCTCTACTTTGTTGTTGCAAATTTTACGTGGCTGCTATGGGCAACTAGCAAGAACCGTTCTTACCTACGCAAAGCCACAACGGTGATAATCAAGTTGCCTTTTAAACTTCTAAAAGGACCACCTTCGTCAAATTAGATTCAAATAAAGTAGAAGAGACAGACACCCGCTAGCCACATTATGCAAAATAAGTTGCATGTCAGTTGGTGGAACCGGTCTCATGTGTGAGGACATGTAAAGTTGGTCTGAGCCGCTCTATCCCACAATATCGCCGAATCCAAATAATACAAGAGAGATAAGCAATTTGAGCATCAACACCCACTACTCTTTGTGTTTTACTCATGCATATACATCTACGCATACACCTAGCTCATGATGCCACTATTGGGGAACGAAGCATGAAAGTCAAAAATTTCCTACGAACACCCAAGATCTATCTAGGAGAAGCATAGCAACGAGAAGGGAGAGTATGTCTACATACCCTTGTAGCCTATTAAGTGGAAGCATATTCACGCGGTTGATGTAGTCGTACTCGTCATGATCCAATCGCGATCCAAACCGATGAAGTACCGAACAGACGGCACCTCCGCATTTAGCACACATACGGCTCGATGATGTCTCCTCCTCCTTAATCCAGCAAGTGAGGGAGGATAAGTAGATGGGATCGCCGGCAGCACGATGGTGTGACGGTGATGGTGGTGGAGTGATTCTGGCAAGGCTACGCCGAGCGCTACCGAAACAACAAAGACAGAGGAGTTACGAAGTAACGGGAGAGAGAGGGGGGCCAAGGGCTTGTGTGTGCTCTTGGGGGTGCCCTACCCTTTATATATAGGTGGACGGGCGTGGTGTCCAGACCTCCAAGCCCTAGGGGCACACCAAGGGGGAGGAATTGGACTCCTAGTACAGTTCCCTCCTTTTCCATACATAGGTGGACTTTCCACCTCTCCCAAGCCACATGGGCCTTGAGGAACTTATGCGCCTGGCCCAATAAGGCCAGGGCGCCTCCCCTCAACCCATGTTGGCCCTTGGGATGTGGTGGAACCCTTGGTGGACTTCTGGACTCCTTCGGAAGTTTCCAGAACCTTCTGGAAGCTTCCCGGTACAATACCAGAAAAACTAAAACTTTTTTGGGAACCCTGAAAGCAACTTTCCATATATAAATCTTTACCTCCGGACCATTATGGAGCTCCTCGTGATGTCCGGGATCTCATCCAGGACTCCAAACAATATTCGGTCATGAACATGCATATCCCAATATTACTCTAGCGTCACCGAACATTAAGGGTGCGGACCCTGCGGGTTTGAGAATCATGTAGGCATGACCAAGACACCTCTCCGCTCAATAACCACTAGCGGAACCTGGGTGCCCATATTGGTTCCTACATATTCCATGAAGATCTTTTATCGGTTGAACCACAATGTCAAGGATTCAGTTAATCCCGTATGCAATTCCCTTTGTCCGGGGATATGTTACTTTCCCGAAATTCGATCGTCGGTATCTCCATACCTAGTTCAATTTTGTTACCGACAAATCTCTTTACTCATTCCGCAATATAAGATCTAGAGAATAACTCATTAGCTACATTGCTTGCAAGCTCTTTACAATGTTGTATTGCCGAGAGGGCCCAGAGATATCTCTCCGTCACACGGAGTGACAAATCCCAATCTCGATCCATGCCAACCCAACAGACACCTTCGGAGATACCTGTAGAGCATCTTTATGATCAACCTGTTACAAAGTGACATTTCATAGCACACACGGTATTCCTCCGGTATCCAGGAGTTGCATGATCTCGTGGTCTTAGAAATAGATACTTGACATGAAGAAAGCTATAGTAATAAACTCAAGTGATACGATCGAATGCTAAGCTTATGGTTGGGTCTTGTCCATCACATCATTCTCCTAATGATGTGATCATGTTACCAAATGACAACTCATGTATGTGGTTAGGAAACCTTAACCATCTTTGATCAACGAGCTAGTCTAGTAGACGCTCACTAGGGACGTAGTATTTGTTTATGTATTCACACATGTATTTAAGTTTCCGGTCAATACAATTCTAGCATGAATAATAAACTTTTATCATGAACAAGGAAATATGATAATAACCAATTTATTATTGCCTCTAGGGCATATTTCGAACAGTACCGCCCTATACGGTACAGCTGCACAACCTGTCTCTACTACTGCGATTCCACTTCTCTGTGTGACACTAAGCGGAAGTACCACTGGTGGGAGCGGTAGTCCCACTCCGGTGGCACTACCGCGTCCGTGACTATGTTCGTTGCACATTGTGGCTAGAACTATCGTGCTTAACGGTAGTACCGCTTGTGCATGACTTGTGGGCATTCCCCTCACTATATAAGGAGGCCTTCTTCCGCAAAAAGTGTTGGGAAACGTAGCATGCAATTTCAAAAAAATTCCTACACTCACACAAGATCTATCTAGGGGAAGCATAGCAATGAGAGGGGGAGAGTGTGTCTACATACCCTCGTAGACCGAAAGCGGAAGCGTTTGACAACACGGTTAATGTAGTCGAACTTCTTCTCGTTCCGACCGATCAAGTACTGAATGTAAGGCACCTCCGAAATCTACACACGTTCATCTCGATGACGTCCCTCGAACTCTCGATCCAGCAAAGTGTCGAGGAAGTAGATGAGTTCTGTCAGCACGACGGCGTGGTGACGGTGATGGTGAAGTGATCCGCGCAGGGCTTCTCCTAAGCACCGCGAGAATATGACCGAGGATGTAATCTGTGGAGGGGGGCGCCGCACATGGATAACAGATGTTGTTGTGTGTTCTAGGTGCCCCCTCCCCATGTATATATAGGTGGGAGGGGGAGGGGAGCAGCAAGGGTGTGCCCCAAGTAGGAGGAATCCTACTTGGGGTCCTCCCCAATTGGGCCTCCCCCCTTCCATATTTGCTGGAGGGGGAAAAGGGAAGAGGAAGGAGAGAAGGAAAGGGGGGGTGAATCCCCTCTTTCCCTTCTCCCACTCGGGCTCCTTCCTTGGGGGCGGGTGGCACCACCCCTTGTGGGCTGGTGTTCTCCCCTACTATGTCCCATATGGCCCATATCTTTCCCCCGGGGGGTTCCGGTAACCACCCCCCCCCCCCCGCTACTCCGATAACTACCGATACATTCCGGAACACTTCTGGTGTCCGAATACTATCATACTATATATCAATCTTTACCTCTCGACCATTTAGAGACTCTTCGTCATGTCCGTGATCTCATCCGAGACTCCGAACAACATTTGGTCACCAAATCATATAACTCATATAGTACTAAATCGTCATCGAACGTTAAGCGTGCGGACCCTACGGGTTCGAGAACTATGTACACATGACCGAGACACTTCTCCGGTCAATAACCAATAGCGGAACCTAGATGCTCATATTGGTTCCTACATATTCTATTAAGATCTTCATTGGTCGAACCGTTATAACAACATACGTTATACCCTTTGTCATCGGTATGTTACTTGCCCGAGATTCAATCGTTGGTATCTTCATACCTAGTTTAATCTCATTACCGGCAAGTCTCTTTACTTGTTCCGTAAGACATCATCCTGCAACTAACTCATTAGTCACTTTGCTTTCAAGGCTTCTTATGATGTGTATTACCGAGAGGGCCCAGAGATACCTCTTTGACACTCGAAGTGACAAATCCTAATCTCGATCTATACCAACCCAAAAAACACCTTCGAAGATACCTGTAGGGCATCTTTATAATCACCCAGTTACGTTGTGACGTTCGATAGCAAACAAGGTATTCCTCTGGTATCTGGGAGTTGCATAATCTCATAGTCAAAGGAATATGTATTTGACATGAAGAAAGCAATAGCAATAAAACTAAACGATCAATATGCTAAGGCAACGGATGGGTCATGTCCATCACATCATTATCCTAATGATGTGATCCCGTTACAAATGACAACTCTTGTCCATGGTTAGGAAACCTTAACCATCTTTAATCAACGAGCTAGTCAAGTAGAGGCTCACTAGGTGTACATTGTTTGTCTATGTATTCACGCATGTATTAACGTTTTCGATCAATACAATTCTAGCATGAATAATAAAAATTTATCATGAGTAAGGAAATATAAAATAACAACTTTATTATTGCCTCTAGGGCATATTTCCTTCAGTCTCCCACTTGCACCAGAGTCAATAATCTAGTTCACATCGCCATGTGATTTAACACCAATAGTTCACATCTTTATGTGATTAACACCCATAGTTCACATCGCCATGTGATCAACACCCAAAGGGTTTACTAGATTCAATAATCTAGTTCGCATTGCTATGTGATTAACACCCAAAGAGTACTAAGGTGTGATCATATTTTGCTTGTGAGAGAAGTTTAGTCAATGGGTCTGCCACATTCAGATCCGTATGTATTTTGCAAATTTCTATGTCTACAATGCTCTGCATGGAGCTACTCTAGCTAATTACTCCCACGTTCAATACGTATCTAGATTGAGACTTAGAGTCATCTAGATCAGTGTCAAAGCTTGCATCAATGTAACTCTTTATGAAGAACTCTTTATCACCTCCATAACCGAGAAACATTTCCTTAGTCCTCTTTAAGGTAACTAAGGATAATTTTGACCGCTGTTCAGTGATCTATTCCTAGATCACTATTGTACCCCCTTGCTAAACTCATGGAAAGATATACAATAGGTTTGGTACACAACATGACATACTTTATAGAACCTATGGATGAGGCATAGGGAATGACTTTCATTCTCTCTTTTTCTTCTGCCATGGTCGGGTTTTGAGTCTTCACTCAACTTCACACCTTAAAATACAGTTAAGAACTCCTTCTTTGACTGATCCATTTTGAACTCCTTCAAAATCTTGTCAAGGTATGTACTCATTGAAAGTCTTATCAAGCGTCTTGATCTATCTCTATAGATCTTGATGCCCAATATGTAAGCAGCTTCACCGAGGTCTTTCATTGAAAAATTCTTATTCAAATATTCTTTTATGCTATCCAGAATTCTACATCATTTCCAATCAACAATATGTCATCCACATATAATATCTGAAATGCTACAGAGCTCCCACTCACTTTCTTGTAAATACAGGCTTCACCATAAGTCTGTATAAAACCATATGCTTTGATCACCTTATCAAAGCATATATTCCAACTCCGAGATGCTTGCACCAGTCCATAGATGGATCGCTGGAGTTTGCACACTTTGTTAGCACCTTTAGGATTGAAAAAACCTTTTGGTTGCATCATATACACCTCTTCTTTAATAAATCCACTAAGGAATGCAGTTTTTACATCCATTTGCCAGATTTCATAAAATGCGGCAATTGCTAACATGATTTGGGCAGACTTAAGCATCGCTACGAGTGAGAAAATCTCATCGTAGTCAACACCTTGAACTTGTTGAAAACCTTTTCCGACAAGTCGAGCTTTGTAGATAGTAACACTACCATCAGCGTCCATCTTACTCTTGAAGATCCATTTATTCTCAATGGCTTGCCGATCATCAGGTAAGTCCACCAAAGTCCACACTTTGTTCTCATACATGGATCCTATCTCAGATTTCATGGCCTCAAGCCATCTGTCGGAATCTGGGCTCATCATGGCTTCTTCATAGTTCATAGGTTCGCCATGGTCTAATAACATGACTTCCAAGACAGGATTACCGTACCACTCTGGTGTGGAACATGCTTTGTTCAACCTACGAGGTCCATTAGAACTTGATCTGAAGTTTCATGATCATCATCATTAGCTTCCTCTCTAGTTGGTGTAGGCATCACGGGAATAGATTTCACTGATGTGCTACTTTCCAAATTGAGAGAAGGTACATTTACCTCATCAAGTTCTACTTTCCTCCCACCCACTTCTTTCGAGAGAAACTCCTTCTCTAGAAAGGCTCCATTCTCGGCAACAAAGATCTTGCCTTCGGATCTGTGGTAGAAGGTGTACCCAATTGTTTCCTTAGGGTATCCTATGAAGATGCACTTCTCCAATTTGGGTTCGAGCTTATCAGGCTGAAGCCTTTTGACATAAGTGTCGCAACCCCAAACTTTTAAGAAATGACAACTTAGGTTTTTTCCCAAACCACAGTTCATATTATGTCGTCTCAACGGATTTAGACGGTGCCCTATTTAACGTGAATGCAGCTGTCTCTAATGCATAACCCCAAAACGATAGTGGTAAATCGGTAAGAGACATCATAGATCACACCATATCTAATAAAGTACGGTTACAACATTCATACACACCATTACACTATGGTGTTCCAGGTGGCGTGAGTTGTGAAACTATTCCACATTGTTTTAAATGAAGGCCAAACTCGTAACTCAAATATTCACCTCTGCGATCAGATCATAGAAACTTTATTTTTCTTGTTACGATGATTCTCCACTTCACTCTGAAATTCCATGAACTTTTCAAATGTTTCAGACTTGTGTTTCATTAAGTAGATATACCCATATCTGCTCAAATCATCTGTGAAGGTCAGAAAATAACGATACCTACCGCGTGCCTCAACACTCATCGGACCGCATACATAGGTATGTATTATTTCCAATAAGTCATTGGCTCGCTCCATTGTTCTAGAGAACAGAGTTCTAGTCATCTTGCCCATGAGGCATGGTTCACAAGTATCAAATGATTCATAATCAAGTGATTCCAAAAATCCATCTGTATGGAGTTTCTTCATGCGCTTTACACCAATATGACCTAAACGGCAGTGCCACAAATATGTTGCACTATCATTATCAACTTTGCATATTTTGGCATCAATATTATGAATATGTGTATCACTACGATCGAGATTAAATAAACCATTTACATTGGGTGTATGACCATAGAATGTTTTATTCATGTAAACAGAACAACAATTATTCTAAGACTTAAATGAATAACCATATCGCAATAAACATGATCCAATCATACTCATGCTCAATGAAAACACCAAATAATATTTATTTAGGTCCAACACTAATCCCGAAGGTAGAGGGAGTGTGCGATGGTGATCTTATCAACCTTGGAATCACTTCCAACACACATCGTCACCTCGCCCTTAACTAGTCTCTGTTCATTTTGCAACTCCTGTACAACTGAACCGGTATCAAATACCATAGGGTTACAATGAACATTAGTAAAGTACACATCAATAACGTATATCAAATATACCTTTGTTCACTTTGCCATCCTTCTTATCCGCCAAGTATTTGGGGTAGTTCCGCTTCCAGTGACCATCCCTTTGCAGTAGAAGCACTCAATTTCAGGCTTAGGTCTAGCTTTGGGCTTCTTCCCGGGAGTGGCAACTTGTTTGTCATTCTTCTTGAAGTTTCCTTTCTTTTGCTTTGCCCTTTTTCTTGAAACTAGTGGTCTTGTTAACCATCAACACTTGATGCTCTTTCTTGATTTCTACCTTCGCCGATTTCAGCATCGCGAAGAGCTCGGGAATCTTTTCCGTTATCCCTTGCATATTGTAGTTCATCACGAAGTTCTAGTAGCTTGGTGATAGTGACTAGAGAACTCTGTCAATCACTATCTTATATGGAAGATTAACTCCCACTTGATTCAAGTGATTGTAGTACCCAGACATTCTGAGCACATGCTCACTGGCTGAGCTATTCTCCTCCATCTTGTAGGCAAAGTACTTGTCAGAGGTCTCATACCTCTCGACACGGGCATGAGTCTGAAATAATTTCAGCTCTTGGAACATCTCATATGCTCTGTGGCGTTCAAAACGTTTTTGAAGTCCTAGTTCTAAGTCGTAAAGCATGGCGCACTAAACTATCAAGTAGTCATCATTACAAGCTTGCCAAACATTCATAATGTCTGCGTGTGCTCCTGCAATAGGTCTGCCACATAGCGGTGCATCAAGGACATAATACTTCTGTGCAGCAATGAGGATAATCCTCAGATCATGGACCCAGTCCGCATCATTGCTACTAACATATTTCAACTTATTTTTCTCTAGGAACATATCAAAAATAGTGGAACTACAATGCAAGCTATTGATCTAAAACATAATTTGCAAATACTATCAGGACTATGTACATTATAAATTTAGTTCAATTAATCAAATTACTTAAGAACTCCCACTTAGATAGACATCCCTCAAGTCATCTAAATGATACGTGATCCAAATCAACTAAACCATGTCCGATCATCACGTGAGATGGAGTAGTCATCAATGGTGAACATCTCTATGTTGATCATATCTATTATATGATTCACGTTCGACCTTTCGGTCTCCAGTGTTTCGAGGCCATGTATGTACATGCTAGGCTCGTCAAGTTTAACCCAAGTATTCCGCATGTGCAAAACTGTCTTGCACCCGTTGTATGTGAACATAGAGCCTATCACACCCGATCATCACGTGGTGTCTAAACACGACGAACTGTCGCAATGGTGCTTACTTGGGGAGAATACTTATACCTTGAAATTTAGTTAAGGGATCATCTTATAATGCTACCGCCGTACTAAGCAAAATAAGATGCAGAAAAGATAAACATCACATGCAATCAAAATATGTGACATGATATGGCCATCATCATCTTGTGCTTTTGATCTCCATCCCCAAAGCATCGTCATGATCTCCATTGTCACCGGCTCGACACCTTGATCTCCATCGTTGCGTCATGGTCGTCTCGCCAACTATTGCTTCTACAACTATCGCTAACGCATAGTGATAAAGTAAAGCAATTACATGGCGTTTGCATTTCATACAATAAAGATACAACCATAAGGCTCTTGCCGGTTGCCGATAATTTTTACGAAACATGATAATCTCATACAATAACGTATATCAAATCATTTCTTGACCATATCACATCACAACATGCCCTGCAAAAACAAGTTAGACGTCCTCTACTTTGTTGTTGCAAGTTTTACGTGGCTGCTAAGGGCTTCTAGAAAGAACTGTTCTTACCTGCACATCAAAACCACAACGGTGTTTCGTCAAGTTTGTTGTTTTAACCTTCAACAAGGACCGGCCACAGTCAAATTCGATTCAACTAAAGTAGGAGAAACAGACACCCGCCAACCACCTTTATGCAAAACTAGTTGCATGTCTGTCGGGGGAACTGATCTCATGAACCTGGTCTAGTAAGGTTGGTCCGGGCCGCTTCATCCAACAATACTTCCGAATCAAAATAAGACATTGGTGGTAAGCAGTATGACTATCACCGCCCACAACTCTTTGTGTTCTACTCGTGCATATCATCTACGCACAGACCTGGCTCGAATGCCACTATTGGGAAATGTAGCATGCAATTTCAAAAAAATCCTACGCTCATGCAAGATCTATCTAGGAGATGTATAGCAACGAGAGGGGGAGACTGTGTTTGACAACGTGGTTGATGTAGTCAAACTTCTTCTCGTTCCGACCGATCAAGTACCAAACGTACGGCACCTCCGTGTTCTTCTCGTTCCGACCGATCAAGTACCAAACGTACGGCACCTCCGTGTTTGACAACGTGGTTGATGTAGTCAAACTTCTTCTCGTTCCGACCGATCAAGTACCAAACGTACGGCACCTCCGTGTTCTGCACACGTTCAGCTTGATGACGTCCCTCAAACTCTTGATCCATCAAAGTGTCGAGGAAGTAGATGAGTTCCATTGGCACGACGGCGTGGTTACGGTGATGGTGAAGTGAACCGTGCAGGGCTTCGCCTAAGCACCGTGAGAATATGACCGAGGGTGTAATCTGTGGAGGGGGCGCTGCACACGGCTAATAGTTGTTGTTATGTGTTCTAGGCTCCCCCTCCCCATGTATATATAGGTGGGAGGGGGAGGGGAGCATCAAGGGTGCGCCCCAAGTAGGAGGAATCCTACTTGGGGTCTGCTACCTCTTGAGCACTGTGTTGGTTTTCCCTTGAAGAGGGAAGGGTGATGCAGCAAAGTAGCATAAGTATTTCCCTCAGTTTTTGTATCAATCCAGTAGGAGGCTCCAGACAAGTCCCTCGTACCTACACAAACAAACAAGAACCTCGCAACCAACGCAATAAACAGGTTGTCAATCCCTTCACGGCCACTTGCGAAAGTGAGATCTGATAGAGATAATAAGATAAGATAAATATTTTTGGTATTTTTATGATATAGATTGAAAAGTAAAGATTGCAAATAAAGTAGATTGGAAACTTATATGATGGAAGATAGACCCGGGGGCCATAGGTTTCACTAGTGTCTTCTCTCAAGATAGCATAAGTATTACGGTGGGTGAACAAATTACTGTTGAGCAATTGATAGAAAAGTGCATAGTTATGAGATTATCTAGGCATGATCATGTATATAGGCAGCACGTCCGCGACAAGTAGACCGACTCCTGCCTGCATCTACTACTATTACTCCACACATCAACCACTATCCAGCATGCATCGAGAGTATTAAGTTCATAAGAACAGAGTAGCGCATTAGGCAAGATGACATGATGTAGAGGGATAAACTCAAGCAATATGATATAAACCCCATCTTTTTATCCTCGATGGCAACAATACAATACGTGCCTTGCTGCCCCTGGTGTCACTGGGAAAGGACACCGCAAGATTGAACCCAAAGCTAAGCACTTCTCCCATTGCAAGAAAGATCAATCTAGTAGGCCAAACCAAACGGATAATTCGAAGAGACTTGCAAAGATAACCAATCACACATAAAAGAATTCAGAGGAGATTCAAATATTACTCATAGATAAACTTGATCATAAACCCACAATTCATCGGATCTCGACAAACACACCGCAAAAAGAGTTACATCGAATAGATCTCCAAGAAGATCGAGGAGAACTTTGTATTGAGATTCAAAGAGAGAGAAGAAGCCATCTAGCTAATAACTATGGGCCCAAAGGTCTGTGGTAAACTACTCACAACTCATCGAAGAGGCCTTGGTGATGATGTAGAAGCCCTCCATGATTGATTCCCCCTCCGACGGAGCGCCGGAAAAGGCTCCAAGATGGGATCTCACGGGTATAGAAGGTTGCGGCGGTGGAAATAGAGTTTCGTGGTGCTCCCAGATGTTTTTAGGGTATGGAGGTATATATAGGGGAAGGAGGTCAGTCAGGGGAGCCACGAGGGGCCCACAAGGGTGGGGGGCACCCACCCCCCTAGGGCGCGCCCTCCTGCCTCGTGGCCGCATCGGCTGCTTCTTGACGTCCACTCCAAGTCTCCTGGATTGCGTTTGTTCCAAAAAGATCGCTCCCGAAGATTTCATTCCGTTTGTACTCCGTTTGATATTCCTTTTCTTCGAAACACTAAAATAGGCAAAAAAATAGCAATTTGGGTTGGGCCTCCCGTTAGTAGGTTAGTCCCAAAAATTATATAAAAGTGAAGAGTAAAGCCCATAAACATCCAAAACGGGTAATATAATAGCATGGAACAATCAAAAATAATAGATACGTTGGAGACGTATCAAGCATCCCCAAGCTTAATTCCTGCTCGTCCTCGAGTAGGTAAATGATAAAAACAGAATTTTTGATGTGGAATGCTACCTAGCGTATTTCTCAATGTAATTTTATTTATTGTAGCATTAATGTTCAGATCCAAATGATTCAAGACAAAAGTTCATATTGACATAAAAGTAATAATACTTCAAGCATACTAACGAAGCAATCATGTCTTCTCAAAATAACATGGCTAAAGAAAGTTTATCCCTACAAAATCATATAGTTAGGCTATGTTTCATTTTTGTCACACAAAATACTCCCATCATGCACAACCCCGGTTTTAGCCAAGCAATTGGTTCATACTTTTTAACGCACTTCAGCTTTTTTCACTCTCACGCAATACATGAGCGTAAGCCGGCACTATGGGTGGAATAGAATATGATGATGGAGGTTGTGTGGAGAAGAAAAAAAAGGAGAAAGTCTCACGTTGACGAGGCTAATCAACGGGCTATGGAGATGCCCATCAATTGATGTCAACATGAGGAGTAGGGATTGCCATGCAACGGATGCACTAGAGCTATAAATGTATGAAAGCTCAACAAAAGAAACTAAGTGGGTGTGCATCAAACTTGCTTGCTCACAAAGACCTAGGGCATTTTGGGGAAGCCCATCGTTGGAATATACAAGCCAAGTTCTATAATGAAAAATTCCCACTAGTATATGAAAGTGACAACATAGGAGACTCTCTACAATGAAAATCATGGTGCGTCTTTGAAGCACAAGTGTGGAAAAAGATAGTAACATTGTCCCCCTTTTTTGGGCCTTTTTTGGCCTTTCTTTTTTTGGCCTTTCTCTTTTTTTATTTTTTTATTTGGCCTTTCTTCTTCTTTTTATAGGAAACAATGCTCTAATAATGATGATCTTCACACTTCTATTTACTTACAACTCATGGATTACAACTTGATACTAGAACAAGATATGACTCTATATGAATGCCTCCGGCGATGTACCGGGATATGCAATGAATCAAGAGCGACATGTATGAAATTATGAAGGTGGCTTTGCCACAAATATGATGTCAACTACATGATCATGCAAAAGCAATATGACAATGATGGAACGTGTCATAACGAACGGAACGGTGGAAAGTTGCATGGCAATATATCTCGGAATGGCTATGGAAATGCCATAATAGGTAGGTATGGTGGCTGTTTTGAGGAAGATATAAGGAGTTTTATGTGTGATAGAGCGTATCGTATCACGGGTTTTGGATGCACCGGCGAAGTTTGCACCAACTCTCAAGGTGAGAAAGGGCAATGCACGGTACCGTAGAGGCTAGCAATGATGGAAGGGTAAGAGTGCGTATAATCCATGGACTCACATTAGTCATAAAGAAATCACATACTTATTTGCAAAAATTTATTAGCCCTCGAAGCAAAGTACTACTACGCATGCTCCTAGGGGAAGGGTTGGTAGGAGTTAACCATCACGCGGTCCCGACCTCCACTCATAAGGAAGGCAATCAAAAGAGCACCCCATGCTACAAATTTGTTACACAACTTTTACCATACGTGCATGCTACGGGACTTGCCAACTTCAACACAAGTATTTCTCAATTTCATAATTACCCAACTAGCATGACTCTAATATTACCACCTTTAAATCTCAAAACAATTATCAAGCATCAAATTGATCATAGCATCCAATTCATCTTCTATGATAGTTTTTATTATACCCAACTTGGATGCGCATCATTCTAGGACCAATTTTATAACCATAGAAAATACCATGCTGTTCTAAAAGACTCTCAAAGTAATATAATTGAAGCATGAGAGATCAATAATTTCTACAAAATAAAACCACCGCCGTGCTCTAAAAAGATATAAGTGAAGCACTAGAGCAAAACTGTCTAGCTCAAAAGATATAAGTGAAGCACATAGAGTATTCTAATAAATTTCGAATCATGTGTGTCTCTCCCAAAAGGTGTGTACAGCAAGGATGATTGTGGTAAACTAAAAAGCAAAGACTCATATCATACAAGACGCTCCAAGCAAAACACATATCATGTGGCCAATAAAAATATAGCTCCAAGTAAAGTTACCGATAGACGAAGACGAAAGAGGGGATGCCTTCCGGGGCATCCCCAAGATTATCTTTTGGTTGTCCTTGAATTATCTTGGGGTGCCATGAGCATAGTCCACCAAATCTTTACCCAAAACTTGAAAACTTCACAACACAAAACTCAACAGAAAATCTCATGTGCTCCGTTAGTGCAAGAAAGAAAAACCACCACTTAAGGTACTGTAATGAACTCATTATTTATTTATATTGGTGTTAAACCTACTGTATTCCAACTTATCTATGGTTCATACCCCCCGATACTAGCCATAGATTCATCAAAATAAGCAAACAACACACGAAAAATAGGATCTTTCAAAAACAGAACAGTCTGTAGAAATCTGTAACTTTCGAATACTTATAGAACTATAAAAATCCTACCAAAATAGGAAGTCCTGGCCAATTTGCCTATTGATATACTGCAAAAGAATCAACGAAAAATCACGTTTATGTGATTTATTAAAATTATTCTCGTCCACGCAAAAGTTTCTGTTTTCAGCAGAATCAAATTAACTATCATCGTAGGTTATCCTATAGGTTCTACTTGGCACAAACACTAGTTAAAACATAAAACCACATCTAAACAGAATCTAGATGAATTATTTATTACTAAACAAAAGCAAAAAGCAAGGTACAAAAATAAAATTGGGTTGCCTCCCAACAAGCGCTATCGTTTAACGCCCCTAGCTAGGCATAAAAGAGAGAATAGATCTATGTATTGCCATCTTTGGTATTCAACTCATAAGTGGCTCGCATAATAGATTCATAAGGTAACTTGATTTTATTCTAGGAAAGTGTTCCTTGCCTTTCCTTAATGGAAATTGGACTCTAATATTTCCTTCCTTCATATCAATAATTGCACCAATCGTTTAAGGAAAGGTCTACCAAGAATAATAGGACATGAAAAATTGCAATCTATATCAAGAACGATAAAATCTACGGGCACATAATTCCTATTTGCAACAATAAGAACATCATTAATCCTTCCCATAGGTTTCTTAATGGTGGAATCCGCAAGGTGCAAGTTTAAAGAGCAATCATCAAATTCACGGAAACCTAGCACATCGCATGTTTTTGGAATCGTAGAAACACTAGCACCCAAATCACACAATGCATATCATTCATGATCTTTAATTTTAATTTTAATAGTAGGTTCCCACTCATCATAAAGTTTTCTAGGGATAGAAACTTCCAATTCAAGTTTTTCTTCATAAGATTGCATCAAAGCATCAATGATATGTTTGGTAAAAGCTTTATTTTGACTATAAGCATGAGGAGAATTCAACACGGATTGCAACAAGGAAATGCAATCTATTAAAGAACAATTATCATAATTAAATTTCTTGAAATCCAAAATAGTGGGTTCATTGCTATGTAAAGTTTTGACCTCTCCAATCCCACTTTTACCAAATTTACCATCAAGATCTAAAAACTCTGAATCATTGGGACGCCTTTTAACTAAAGTTGACTCATCTCCAGTCCCATCATTATCAAGATTCATATTGCAAAACAAAGATTTAATAGGGGACACATCAATCACCTTTAGATCTTCATCTTTATTTTCATGAAAACTAGAAGAACACGCTCTTACAGAGCAATCTTTCTTAGCACGCATCCTAGCGGTTCTTTCTTTGCACTCATCAATGGAAATTCTCATGGCTTTGAGAGACTCATTGATATCATGCTTAGGTGGAATAGATCTAAGTTTCAAAGAATCAACATCAAGAGAAATTCTATCCACGTTCCTAGCCAATTCATCAACTTTAAGCAATTTTTCTTCAAGCAAAGCATTGAAATTCTTTTGAGAGATCATAAATTCTTTAACATTATTCTCAAAATCAGATGGCATCTTATTAAAATTTCCATAAGAGTTGTTGTAGGATTTACCATAATTATTAGAGGAATTACTAGGAAACGGCCTAGGGTTAAAGTTTCCTCTATACGCGTTGTTACCAAAATTATTCGTACCAACAAAATTCACATCCATAGATTCATTATCATTCTCAATCAAAGTAGACAAAGGCATATCATTAGGATCAATAGGAGCACTCTTAGTAGCAAACATTTTCATAAGTTCATCCATCTTTCCACTCAAAACGTTAATCTCTTCTATCGCATGAACTTTTTTACTAGTAGATCTTTCGGTGTGCCATTGAGAATAATTAACCATAATATTATCTAGGAGTTTAGTAGCTTCTCCTAAAGTGATTTCCATAAAAGTGCCTCCCGCAGACGAATCTAAAAGATTTCTAGAAGCAAAATTCAATCCGGCATAAAAAATTTGTATGATCATCCATAAATTTAATCCATGAGTAGGGCAATTGCAAATCATCAATTTCATCCTCTCCCAAGATTGTGCAACATGTTCATGATCAAGTTGCTTAAAATTCATAATATCGTTTCTAAGAGAGATGATCTTAGCGGGAGGAAAATACTTAGAGATAAAAGCATCTTTGCACTTATATCAAGAATCAATACTATTTTTAGGCAAAGACGAAAACCAAGTTTTAGCACGATCACTAAGTGAAAATGGAAATAACTTCAATTTAACAATATCATTATCCATGTCTTTCTTCTTTTGCATATCACACCAATCAACAAAGTTGTTTAGATGAGTAGCGGCATCTTCACTACACTACTAGGGAAAAGCCTATACACAGAATCTTATCAGCAGCGCGCTTTAAAATAAGGCGCTGCTGCTAATTAGCAGTAGCGTGCCCAGCCGAAACTCGCTGCTGAAACAAATATAGCAGTAGCGCGCCCGCTCAAAGACGCACTGTTGCTATAATTCCCACGAGGCCGCCGCGAGGCTAGTTATAGCAGCAACGCGTTATAGCGATGCGCGCTACTACTACTTAGCATAGTAGCAGCGGATTTCTCAGATAAGCGCTACTGCTAAGTTTCCTACAAAAATTTAGTCCCACCTCGCTCCGTGAAGAGAGTTTCTACCACCTTAAATATGTTACTTCTCAAACTTTGACAAGCACTTGGTCTTCATTGAACTCTATGTGTAGAATTTGTGGCTGCAATATGAGTCTTCACCTGTTCCTAAACCGGTGAGGACTCATATTGACAAATCAGATTGTACACAAAAAGATCGTTGATGATCAATGTATTTTTGATATATTGAACAAAGTCTATTTTTACATGCTGACACGTAGGAGTAGCGCTTTATTGCGAAAGGCGCTGCTGCTAGATAGCTTAGCAGTAGCATATTTTCCTACAGCACGCTACTACTAAGCCATTCATCTCCCACCCCCATCTCCTCTATCTCCGATCCACTCACACAGTCACACACTCAATCCTCCGTCTGCGCCACGCGCCGGTCCACCCCCGTTGCCCCTCCTCCGTCTGCGCCGCGCGCCGTCACCTCCTCCTCCTTGCTGGACTCGGTACCGACCTCCTCCACCATCCTCCCTCTCCACTCACCGCTGGCCGGCCCCTCCTCTCTCCGCCTTCCTCCTCCGTCCTCCCTCAACTGCCCGCGCCGGCCGGCCCCTCCTCGCTCTGCCTTCCTCCTCCATCCTACTCTCTTCTCCCTCCTCGAGTCGCCCCTCCTTCTCCCTCCTGCCCGCTACATTTTGATTTAGTAGGCTAGTTCATATGCAACATTTTGATTTAGTTGATATAATTTAGTTGATTTAGTAGGCTAGTTGATTTAGTTGACTTAGAACATTTTGATTTAGTTGATTTAGTAGGCTAGTTCATTTAGTTGATTTAGAACATTTTGATTTAGTTGATTTAGTAGGCTAGTTGATTTAGTTGATTTAGAACATTTTGATTTAGTTGATTTAGTAGACTAGTTGATTTAGTTGACTTAGAACATTTTGATTTAGTTGATTTAGTAGGCTAGTTCATATGCAACATTTTGATTTAGTTGATATGATTTAGTTGATTTAGTAGGCTAGTTGATTTAGTTGACTTAGAACATTTTGATTTAGTTGATTTAGTAGGCTAGTTCATATGCAACATTTTGATTTAGTTGATATGATTTAGTTGATTTAGTAGGCTAGTTGATTTAGTTGACTTAGAACATTTTGATTTAGTTGATTTAGTAGGCTAGTTGATTTAGTTGATTTAGAACATTTTGATTTAGTTGATTTAGTAGGCTAGTTGATTTAGTTCACTTAGAACATTTTGATTTAGTTGATCGTTAATCCTTTGCTCATATTGCTTTAGGAAAAATGGCGCCACCACCACCACCACTATGGCGACTGTGCAAGTCAAGATGCGCCAGCAGCCTTGCAACTGGCAAGCTGTTCGGCATCTACTTCCAGCCGAGTTTTCATCATGCGGCAGTAAGAAATTAGATGAAATATAATAACTATTTTATTTTTAGTGTTGGCATTACTGCATTGTGTCATTTTGCTTATTTTACACAGATTGTCCCATGCAATATGAGGTTGAAATTCAACAAGCTGACAGGAGACACTGTGACATTTGAGGCTTCTGGGGGGCCATACACTATGGAGGTTGAGAAAGGACGCAATATGTCGCAGATTGGAGGAGATGGATGGGCCCGTTTCGTCGCTCGCATGCGTCTTACTGGTGGTGAGTTGATCAGCTTCTCCTTCCGAGCAGAAAGACCCAAGCTAGTTGTCATTTATCTCAACCTGGTGGAAGATGATGAAGATGACGAAGATGATGAAGATGATGAAGATAATGAGGACCCACTCGATGAAGATGATGAGGACCCACTTCATGAAGCCATCGTAGCTCAAAGAACAAGGCTGAGTGAGGAGGAGGTGTCCAACCTGTCGGACATAATTCCGCCACGTGCTGACTTTGTCGGGGTGCCATTCGTGACCCGCTTGACAAATACCATGGTTGATCGACATGATATGGTATGTTATACTTACAAATGCAAATTATCCGATGAATTACTTAGTGTACAGTCCAATTATATGGTATGTTGTGTGGAATCTAGTCGATGATATGTTTTAGTGTAGAGTTCGATCACATGCTTATTAGTGTAGAATCTAAGGAAACTATTAATAGTGTAGATAATCCATATGTACTTATTTGCGAGGCTATTTATTAATTGATATGTTTTTCTTATTCAGAAATTGACAAAGAGCATATCTGTGAGTTATGGTATCAAGCCTGATGAAGAAGGCTCTGCTGGACTACGCCTTACTGCAAGGGGCTCCGTCACAACCTGTACTTACCGCGTGGACACGGACGGTCGCACACACTTAAACTCGGTTGGGTGGAAGAAATTCCTCGATGGCAAGAATCTTCGTGTTGGACAGGCCATCCTAATTACTATCAGGAAACTAACCGCCCAGGCTTGAGGATGATGATTGTCTTCGATATCATCTAGAACTACATATGTGTGTGTGTGGCTATATCATCTAGAACTACATATGTGTGTGTGGCTATATCATCTAGAACTACATATGATGATCGTCGTCGATATCATCTAGAACTACATATGATGATGGCCGTTGATATGACCTTGTACTGCTTGAGGATGCATGTTGACTATGCATGAAGTTGTTATGTAGTACTCCCTTCGTTCCAAATTACTCGTCGTGGTATGAACTAAAACCACAACGAGTAATTTGGAACGAAGGGAGTACTACCTAGTAATGGTTTATGAATTTGATATCTACTAGCAGTACCTAGTATCTAGTATCTGAAAGGGAAACTGAAAGGGAAAGGGGTAATGGGAAAATGATGAAAGATATAGCAGTAGCGAGGGATGGCGAAATTGCTACAGCTAGTTAATAGTAGCGCGTTCTTAAAAAGCGCTGCTGATATCGTCAACAGTAGTAGCGCGGGTTAGGGCCGCGCTACTACTATGAGTTAGTTGTAGCGCCTTATTAGTAGCGCGGCTACCCGCGTTGCTGCTAGCCTCAAAACACGCGCTACTACTAGGGTTTTCCCTAGTAGTGCTAGGAAGGCTGGAGAATTGATCTTTCATAACAAGATTCAACAAAGCAGCATTGATTTCACAAGATTCAGCATCATTAAGAGGAGCAATCGGAGTGCTAAGGAAATCATTATTGTTGGTATTGGAAAAGTCACACAATTTAGTATTATCTTGCGCCATCGTGACAAGCAATCCAACAAGCACACAAGAGGCAAGCAAAAAAGAGGCGAATGGAAAAGAGAGGGCGAATAAAACGGCAAGGGTGAAGTGGGGGAGAGGAAAACGAGAGGCAAATGGCAAATAATATAATGCGAGGGAGATGAGTTTGTGATGGGTACTTGGTATGTCTTGACTTGAGCGAAGACCTCCCCGGCAACGGCGCCAGAAATCCTTCTTGCTACCTCTTGAGCACTGCATTGGTTTTCCCTTGAAGAGGAAAGGGTGATGCAGCAAAGTAGTGTAACTATTTCCCTCAGTTTTTGAGAACCAAGGTATCAATCCAGTAGGAGGCTCCACACAAGTCTCTCGTACCTACACAAACAAACAAGAAGATCGCAACCAACGTGATAAAGGGGTTGCCAATCCCTTCACCGCCACTTGCGAAAGTGAGATCTGATAGAGATAATAAGATAAGATAAATATTTTTCGTATTTTTATGATATAGATTGAAAAGTAAAGATTGCAAATAAAGTAGATTGGAAACTTATATGATGGAAGATAGACCCCGGGGCCATAGGTTTCACTAGTGGCTTCCCTCAAGATAGCATAAGTATTACGGTGGGTGAACAAATTACTGTCGAGCAATTGATAGAAAAGTGCATAGTTATGAGATTATCTAGGCATGATCATGTATATAGGCATCACGTCTGTGACAAGTAGACCGACTCTTGCCTACATCTACTACTATTACTCCACACATCAATCGCTATCCAGCATGCATCTAGAGTATTAAGTTCATAAGAATAGAGTAATGCATTAGGCAAGATGACATGATGTAGAGGGATAAACTCAAGCAATATGATATAAACCCCATCTTTTTATCCTCGATGGCAACAATACAATATGTGCCTTGATGCCCCTGCTGTCACTTGGAAAGGACACCGCAAGATTGAACCCAAAGCTAAGCACTTCTTTCATTGCAAGAAAGATCAATATAGTAGGCCAAACCAAACTGATAATTCGAAGAGACTTGCAAAGATAACCAATCACACATAAAAAAATTAGAGGAGATTCAAATATTTCTCACAGATAAACTTGATCATAAACCCACAATTCATCGGATCTCGAAAAACACACCGCAAAAAGAGTTACATCGAATAGATCTACAAGAAGATCGAGGAGAACTTTGTACTGAGATTCAAAGAGAGAGAAGAAGCCATCTAGATAATAATTATGGACCCGAAGGTTTGTGGTAAACTACTCACAACTCATCGGGGAGGCCTTGGTGATGATGTAGAAGCCCTCCGTGATTGATTCCCCATCCAGCGGAGCGCCGGAAAAGGCTCCAAGATGGGATCTCACGGCTACAGAAGGTTGCGGTGGTGGAAATAGGGTTTCGTGCTGCTCCCAGATGTTTTCAAAGTATAGAGGTATATATAGGTGAAGGAGGTCGGTCAGGGGAGCCACGAGGGGCCCACGAGGGTGGGAGGCGCGCCCACCCCCCTAGGGCGCGCCCTCCTGCCTCGTGGCCACCTCGGCTACTTCTTGACGTCCACTCCAAGTCTCCTGGATTGGGTTTGTTCCAAAAAGATCGCTCCCAAAGGTTTCATGCCGTTTAGACTCCGTTTGATATTCCTTTTCTTCGAAACACTGAAATAGGCAAAAAAAACAGCAATTTGGGTTGGGCATCCGGTTACTAGGTTAGTCCCAAAACGATATAAAAGTGAAGAGTAAAGTCCATAAACATCCAAAACGGGTAATATAATAGCATGCAACAATCAAAAATTATAGATACGTTGGAGACGTATCAGGGTCCTCCCCAATTCGGCCTCCCCCCTTCCATATTTGCTGGATGGGGAAAAGGGAAGAGGAAGGAGAGAAGGAAAGGGGGGCCGAATCCCCTCTTTCCCTTCTCCCACTCAGCTTCCTTCCTTGGGGGTGGGGGGGCACCCCTTGTAGGCTGGTGTGCTCCCCTCCTATGGCCCATATGGCCCATATCTTTCCCCCGGGGGTTCCGGTAACCCCCCCCCCCCCCGGGTACTCTGATAACTACCTGGTACATTCCGGAACACTTCCGGTGTCTGAATACTATCATCCTATATAACAATCTTTACGTCTCGACCATTTCGAGACTCCTCGTCATGTCCGTGATCTCATCCGGTACTCCGAACAACATTCGGTCCCCAATCATATAACTCATATAATACTAAATTATCATTGAACGTTAAGCGTGCGGACCCTACGGGTTCGAGAACTATGTAGACATGACCGAGACACTTCTCTGGTCAATAACCAATAGCGGAACCTGGATGCTCATATTGGTTCCTACATATTCTACGAAGATCTTTATCGATCGAACCGTTATGACAACATAAGTTGTTCCCTTTGTCATCAGTATGTTACTTGCTCGAGATTCAATCGTTGGTATCTTCATACCTAGTTCAATCTCGTTACTGGCAAGTCTCTTTACTCGTTTTGTAATACATCATCCTGCAACTAACTCGTTAGTCACTTTGCTTGCAAGGCTTCTTATGATGTGTATTACCGAGAGGGCCCAGAGATACCTCTCCGATACTCGGAGTGACAAATCCTAATCTCGATTTATGCCAACCCAAAAAAACACCTTCGGAGATACCTGTAGAGCATATTTATAATCACCCAGTGAGATTGTGACGTTTGATAGCACACACCGGTATTCCTCCAGGATCCGGGAGTTGCATAATCTCATAGTCGAAGGAATATGTATTTGACATGAAGAAAGCAATAGCAATAAAACTGAACAATCAATATGCTAAGCCAACACATGGGTCATGTTCATCACATCATTCTCCTAATGATGTGATCCCATTATCAAATGACAACTCATGTCCATGGTTAGGAAACATTAACCATCTTTGATCAACGAGCTAGTCAAGTAGAGGCTCACTAGGGACACGGTGTTTGTCTATGAATTCACACATGTATTAAGGTTTCCGATCAATACAATTCTAGCATGAATAATAAACATTTATCATGAATAAGGGAATATAAAACAACAACTTTATTATTGCCTCTAGGGCATATTTCCTTCAAGAAGACCGACCTCTGCCCCCCCCCCCCAAGCTCATTTTCGCCCAATCTCTCTCTCTAGCCAACAAAACTTGTTGATTCTCTAGGGTTTGCTTGAGAGGGCTCTGATCTACACTTCCACCGAGAGAAATTTGATTCCTCCTCCCCCCCCCTTTATCCCTTGCGGATCTTGTTACTCTTGGGTGTTTGGGCACTCTAGATGGAAGGGTTCACCTCGGAGCCATAATCCATTGTGGTGAAGCTTCGCAGTGGTGTTGGGAGAATTAAGTTATGGAGAGATCCCCAGCCTTGTTCGTAAAGGTCCTGTTGCCGCCTTTAAGGGCACCACTAATGAAATCACAACATATTGCATTGTGTGAAGGTATGAGGAGAATACAGTGGCCCTAGTGGTTTCTTGGGGATCATTGTGCCTCCACACCGCTCCAATGAAGACGTACTTCCCCCTCAAGGGAAGGAAATTCGGTAACACATCCTCTTCTCCATCGACTCCACTTGTGGTTATTTTTCACATTTACTTTGTGCAAGCTATTATTGTGTTGTATCCTTCACTTGCTTGTGTGGTGTTTGTTGTTAGCATCATATAGGCTGTTCACCTAGTTACATATCTAGACAACATATTTGTTACTACACCTAATTTGTTAAGCAAAACTAATATTTGATAGTTGCCTACTCACCCCCCCCCCCCCCCACACACACACACACCCTGTGGTCAACCATATCAATCATTTCAATAGGCCTAGCGGTGGAGGTGGATTTATTTTTTGGAAGATCTGGTAAACTACTAGCACTCATATATTAAGCAAGGAGAAGGCTGTAAAATGTGTTCATGGTCAATTGACCATGGGGTTACAAGATTTTGGTGGCAAGGCACTAATTAGCCTACAGAAAAAATTAGGACTCAACTCGGGTCTCCTAATGGCGTCTCCAGGCATTTAGCCCCCGCTAGCCTCCATGAGTCTATGTCCCTGCTGATTTTTTTTGGTAATATGTAATCCAAATGTGGTGGTCGGGTTTCTACGCAGCTTCCTTTCTTTAATATATAATACGTACACCCGTGTGTAAAAAAAAGGCTGCAAGGCATCTGTGATGACATTGTCAATCTTAAAATATTGTGTAGGCTCTGTATTTCGAAGATGCTCATCATCGTGCGTGTGTTCATAAAGGTGAAAATAGTGTTTGTGAGCATCTGCGGTTGTATACTATGTTAAGAAAACCAAATGAGTACGAACGAATAATCTAGGAATAATTTCATTTCCACCTTTGCATTTTTAAGCGGGTACGCGATACTGCAAGTCAGAGGATGGGTTACAATACGTGGATCCATGTAGGCGAGGAGTCAGCGAATGGACATAAAGTAGCAATTTCACAAAAAACACACACACACACATAATAAATGTCTTCCGCTTGGCATGTGAAATATTCAGCATTAATTTCTTGATTCAAGTTGGTCTGCAGGAGCCTGCTGCCACGTTGAGGAGATGACTCGGAGCCTGGTCAGGGTTTGGTCCAAAGTCCACACCATGAGCCTCGGCACTCCTAACGCGCTGCCTTGCTACCCCATGCTTTTTTTTTTTTGCGAATGTACCCATGGGGTTCTTAGCATCTCGTGTACAGTGTAAAATTGTAAGTTCACCTAGTACATAAAAAAATAAATTCTCGACTAATAGTAAAAAGTGGACAAAAAGAAACACTTCGCATCCGCAAAAAGAACAAAAGATTCAACACTTCTCATAGTACCCGACTCTCTCAGACGTAAGGAAGGCGTGAAACGCTTCTACTCGGGCTGAGTCCTCAACGGTGATTTCGATGCCGCGGCAGAGGACGCAGACGTCCTGCTCATGGTCAACTTCGTCCATGCAGGTCGTGTCAAACGGCGTGTGCACGGTAGCCACCTCCTTGAACTCAGCATTGTCCATCCTTGACAGCTCAGCTGCAAGCCCCGGCTCCACCTCCACTGCCCTCTCCTCGTTGGCTTCCTCCATCGCGGCATCCTCCTCGCCAGCCTCCATCACCTCTTCTCCTCTGCGTGCTTCCGGGTCGGTTTGAGGTGATCCTAGATCACGTAGATGGCGACACAATTCGTGATCTTCGCGCGGACCATGATGAACATGGTGATGGTGGTGATTGTTGTGAGTGTCAATGGAAGTGTCGTTGGCAATGGCACATGTTGGGGTTTTACAGACCGACGAAGTTCACGCGGGAATTGTCTGCGACGTGCGGCCTTGCCATTGGTCGGGCAAAAGAAGACAAGGCAGAATGACAACACACGTCGATACTAGACCCGACATCTTTGAACGGTTCATACATTTTCGTTTAGGAACAACTAGAAAAGGATATGGTTTATGTTTGATACTCTACTCTTACCGCACTAGCTACACATACACTTAAAAACGCTTAGATCTTGTGTTCGAGTCCCATGACCCCAATTTTTTTGCTAAGTTGTTTCAGTTTTTTGGTTTCCCTGACAAGTAGGTCCACACCCTGACAAGCTTTCGAATAGTCCCATCTACTTCTCCACTTTGGCCTCATCACAACTTCTTATCCCCAAATCTTGTCGATTGCCACCACCTCTCATTGTCTACCCCTCATCTTCCCTTTGCAATCCCAATGTGGACAAGGACACCAAGAAAATGGAGATAAAATCTTCATCTATCTATTGTAAGGGCATCTCTAACACCGACCCTTAAATTTTCTCCTGCATCCGTCTACAAACAGAGCGATCAGTCCACTAACACGGATGCGGGGGCCGATCATCTAACGCTGTCCGCAAATATTTCAAACATGCTTCAACAAGCCGGACGAAATTTTAACAAACTCGATCGATTTCATTCAAGTTTGGACATAATTTGCATAAAAAAGTCAATATTTTGACAGTTTAACTATTTTTTTAATACTAAACCCTATACCGGACGACCACCTCGTAGGCCTGGCCGCCTTGCCCTGCCACACCGCCGTCGTTGTCCATGTCGTCGTCGTCATTGTCCCTCCAGTGGCGGAAGGGCAACGGAGGGCCGCGGCAGCCTTGTCCAGCGGCTGCCTGCCGCTCGTAGAGGAGCCGCTCTGCCTCCCACGGCGCGGTGCGGAGGTCCGCTGGGGCCAATGCCGACGGCGCCCCTGGAGCTCCAATGGCAGGCTTGACCATGCCGGTGTTGGCGAGGAGTCGCTAAGTAATCACTCCTCGCTGATCTAAGCAAGCTCGCCATCAACGCGACGGCGATGCCTGGCGGCCTTCTCTGCGGTGGTGACAAAGCAGTCGAGGGCCCCAAGGCGGCGAGGTCCGGGTTGTTGCAGACCCATTTCGGCTTCGCGTCGGGCTTGATAAACGGCGGGCGCGTTGCATCAGTCTTACTGCACCTACTGTCGCGACGCGCTCTCCTCCTCGAAGACGATGACACTTGAGCCCGAGGGACCGCTGGCACCACCACCTCCGATTTAATGGAGGAGGCGGCCCAGCGCCTTCGTGATCGCCGACGGCAAATCCTCCTTGACGGGGCGGTGGTAGGGACGTGGTGGCGACGCTGGCTCCTCCTTGACGCGGCGCCCAATCTGGACGTCGCGGTTGTGCAGGCGCGACGCCGGTACCTCCTTGACCCACCAGAGTGGAGACTTCAGCTCACGCTTCACGCAGTGGCGCAGCTGGGATGGTGGCTCCTCCTTGATGCGCATGGGCGATGGTGGCGCCAGGCACATGTGACGGAGCGAACGCTTCGTCATTATCTCCATCTAACCGACAAATTCTTCGTCCGCCGGAGTGGTCTCCGTGAAGAGAAGGGGCCGCTGCTCTGGCTATTGCTGCGGCGTCTGGTCCTCCTCGTCGGAGGAGGAGATGACGATCTCCTTGTTGCCAGAGGAGCCGGCCCGCCATAGATGCCAAGGGGCCCGGAGGATGATGGCGGCGGCGGATCCGCCCGAAGAAGAACTACCACTGCCTGCCGACGCGGAGAACCATGACCTTGGCATCACCGCTGGAGTTTTGGGGGCTCAGAGAGGAGGAGTGGCTCAGAGAGGAGGTGTGGATGTGCATCGCTGGCGCACGACTTAAATAGCGGCGGCCACGGCCAGCCGAACGAGCGGTTAGCCTGCTTCAATGCGGCACTGCGGCCAAAGTTGGTTTCTCGGGACGCGACATCACATTGAAGCGGCGATGCCCGAGAGGTCGCACCCATCAGCGTTGCCCTCACATCTGGTCATGTCGTGGGGCATCAATGCCGGCCATTGCATGCTGTGGGCCGACATGAATGCGGCGTGGCAAGCAGCGCGGGCGTTCGATGAAAAGCGCAAGAGAGGAGGGTGGGGTTGTCTGGTGGGTCAGGGTAGACAGGAGCGGGTGTGACAGCGGTCCGGAAGCCTGCAAAGCCCCTCCTCTCCAGTTTGTCTCCGGTTTGCCGGGAGGCGGGAGAAACATGTCGGACTAGCCGAGGACCGATACATGCCTGCATTGGATGGTAAAACACACCTGGATCATGTGGTCCAGACTGTTGCGGGCGGTTTAAGGATCCGCGTTAGAGATGCCCTAATCCCCTGCAATCCCCTTTCCATTTTTTTCCTATTGATTCAAGGTTTGATTTGTAGTGCCCAAAGTGTTCGGGCTCCGAAGGTTTTTGAGGCACCAACGACAAGATGATGAAGTTCTCTTCTCAAACACTCGAAGAGGGCCTTGAACATAGCATAGTATATTTATACTAATGGATGGTTCTTTCAACATGGTGTAGGTGATTTGTTCGTAGTTAAGTTAGTGATAAGCCATAAGTGTAAGGAAACACAATAGTCCTCGAGGGAAGTATCATAACCCCCCCCCCCCCCCCCCCCCCCCAAAAAAAGGGTTTTCTTATCTTCAGTACCAATCTTGTGGTTGGAATGATGGATCCATCATACGAAATGATGCAATAATTTTGAGGATGCTTTCGCCATGCTAAGAATACATTAAAAAAAAAGAACTTTGTAATATGAAATTGACATCTGCAGATACTATGTGAATACTATAACTTATATACATGGTCATGTATTTTCTTAACATTTATTTGAGAAAGAAATGAAATAATGAGATGAATTTAATTCATTAGTGTGTGACCGAAAGTGATACATAAACGCGATCGAAACACATTAATTTTGTACGAAGCATTTTAAACTGATTATGCAGGAGATATCATATGATGTTTGGGAGAAATGGACCGGCTGTGATAGAGTTGATGCAAATGGCTTTGTGTAGGGATTAGAGAACGTACTGTGATCGCTTTTCCCGTCTCCTACTTAGGCCCCCTTTGATTCATAAGATACGGATTTCATGGGAATAAAAAAATCATGCCAAGTGAGATGATATGTATCTCAAATTCTATATCAAAAGTGATGTCATTATGTTATAGGATATAATATTTTTATTGGGTCTAGACTAATGTATTTTTCTTTAATACAAAGATTGATTCATATCCTACACAAGAATATGATTCCGCTTTATAAATCAAAGGGAAAATTCCAGCAAAATTCTTATCTTTTGGAATTTCTAAAAGAATTTTGTAAATCCTATTCTGTACAAGAATATGCTTCTGCTTCTATAAACCAAAGGGCTTCGAAGAAAACATTTCTACAAATTCTTATCCTTTAGAATTCATATAAGCTTTCTATAAATTATAAGGGGCCTAACAGGTTTTTGTGCACGGATCCGGTGCACCAACTTGATTCTGGACTACCAGTCCACCGGCTCAATTGTTAATGTCCTTTCTTGACGACCAGTGTGAAACTCTACAGACATCAGCACAAGAAAAGTAGTGTTGAAGATTTCGAGCTGTAAAAGTGATAGTGGAAAAGGAAGATTTGAGCAGCGAATTAAAGAAACACTAAGCCTGACCGAACGCCAGAGATTATGACTTGCTTCAATAATAATGACCATGACGCTTAGTCGGCATGTTCCAGCTTAGGTAGCATCTGATATACTCCTCCGTTCCATAATACAAGAGCGTTTAGTGTTTGTCAAAAACGCTCGGAACGGAGGGAGTATCTTTCAACAGGGTCTCTCTACGGGAAATATTTACTATTCGTTGCAGTAAAAAACATGTTTCTTCTTTTGGCAGGAAACGGTAAAAATGTCTTGATGTTGCTTTCAAATTTTATAAGGCCCTTAAGTGCAACAAAAAAAACTGCATCCAACTAAATCGAAAAAAGGTAGATAACAGATAAAAAAGATCAGTTGATTTCGCAAACAAAACAAATGAAAATTGTTCAGTTTAGACACTAGACTGCTCCTTTTTTTAGTAACGATATACGCATGTACACTGAAATAAATCTAAAAAATGCGAGCACTCATGGCAAATTTAGGACTTAAACCTGCATAGACTGGCTCCACCACATGAACCTAACAAAATAATCACAAAATTCTGATTTTTTTGGCAAACTTTAAGAAATGTTTGAGGTGCATGCAAATTTTCATCATGAAATCACATTGGTGGTGGTCGTGGCAAAAAAAAAAAGACAAATCAGAGCTCTGAAATGCGTTTGAAAGTAACGTTTTCATAGCACCAATTTTGTTTTACTGTTTTTACTATTTCTTTGAATTTACTGTTCATCGAAAGGTTTTAGACTAGTAGAACTAAAACCGAGTACATGAGGTGCGGTTTCAGTACTACTAGGAGGAGGTTAGCCATGATGAGTAGGTGGTGCCTCAGAAGGACACCTTTTGATATTTGAGGTCAATGTTGCAGAAGGATAGGGATATCGATGAAGAGGTGAACCATCGAATCAAAGTCAGATGGATGATGTGGCACCAAGCTTCTGGCTCTGTGATAAGAGAGTGCCATAAACGCTAAAATGTGGGTTCTATAGGACGGCGATTCGACCCACAATATTGTATGGCGTTGAGTGTTGGCCAACTAAACTGAACATGTTCAACGGTTAGGTGTTGCGGAGATGAGCATGTTGAGATGGTTGTGTGACCGCACAAGGAAGGACTAGGTCCGGAATGATGATATACGAGATAGAGTTGGGGTAGCACCGACTGAAGAGAAGCTTGTCCAACATCGTCTGAGATGGTTTGGGAATATTCAACGCAGACCTCCAAAAGCTTCAGTGCATAGCGGACGGCTAAAGCGTTCTGATAATATCAAGAGAGAACAAGGTAGACCGAACTTGACATGGGGAAGAGTCGAGAGACATGAAGGACTGGAGTACCACCAAAGCACTAGTCATGGACAGAGATGCGTGAAAGTTTGCTATCCATGTGCCGAAACTATGAGTTGGTTGCAAGTTCTTATGAGTTTGAGCTCTAGCCTACCCAAACTTTTTTGGGACTTGTTGTTCAATATTTATGTAAGCAATGGATATCAAAAATTCGTAGGGGCACGCAAGTGCAGGGGCACTCACCTGCCAAGCCCTGTCGCACGCTTGATTTGCCTTGTGATTCATGAAGTAGTTGTATCCCGCACGAGGGCACAGTAAAAAAATTCCTTCAAGAAGTTTTAAATTTCAACGATGAAACTTGCAGGTTTTGCATCTATAACCGTCAAGTTTCAACAAATTTCAGAGATATAATTTTAACCAATTTTTTCATCGGTCGTAGACACAAAATAATTAATTTTTACCAGCTGCAGTACTAAGTATTAACATTGAAACTTAACATATTTTTAAAAGTCATCAACATATATTTGAATTGAATCTTATTTGAAAGCGCTGGTCACGAGAAACACGAATATGAAAACATAACTTAATTTGAAATTTCTGTTAAAAAATATAGAACTTTAAAAATCAAAAGCCAAAATAAAAGGTGGGCACTAGGGACCTAAGTGCCCCCGCGCTTGTATGCCGCAAATCTTCATCCCAATGGATATACCATACCTAGGTGCGTCCGGCGTCCACGACGCAACTCTTGGCTATGAGAGGTTATTGTGGTTTAGATGACATATGCCGTACATTAAATTTACATGCATTACTATAACGACGACCATTAGTAATTATATTTGCATAGTACAACAAAAATTCAAATGTGAGCTCGAGCTCATATGCCATTTCATAACTACCAACCGTTAGTCGTCGCATCCCTCTCTTGAACAGAACTCCAATACTCTAGCTCTCCATTGACTATTATAAGAGGTTTTAACTTTTTTTTCTGATTCGAATGTATATGGACGCATTTTAATATATTTGTTCACTCATTTTATGTATAGTTCATGTTGAAATATTCGAAACATTATAGTATTTGTGAACGGAGGGAGTAGAATACTACTACCTCCGTCCTAGTTTATTGGTATCCATTGTACTTTGTACTACATTTTGACCATAGATTTAACTAACAAAATGTTTATGCATGTCATCAAAGATTATACTTCCTCCGTCCCAAAATTCTTGTCTTAGATTTATCTAAATACAGATGTATCTAACACTAAAATGTGAATAAATACATCCATATGTAGACAAATTTAAGACAAGAATTTTGAGACGGAGAAAGTTTCATTGAAAACTATGTTTAAATACTAATCCAATAATATAATATATTTTTTGACATGCATTAACATTTTATTAGTTAAATCTTTGATTAAAATTAGGCACAAATTACAAAGAGAACCAATAAATAAAATAAGGACCGAGATAGTAGTCCTGTGTGGCAGCGAGCCCCGACTCATTTCTCTTGTGGAGACACGGGGGGAGTTTTCAGCTGAGATCTGTGCCCTCGTCCCGAGGAAGCCTTTATTTAAGCCCTCGTCTCCCTGAGCTACTCCCATTCCGTTCCGTTCCATTCCCCGGCCTTAAACCTTTCGACTCTCCACCGCCCCAACCCCAGCCCCTAGAGCAGAGCGAGGACTCGAGCACTAGCCCGCCTGCTCCTCCTCCTCCTCCTCTGGTTCAACCGCGGTTGGTTACACAGAGCCAGCCAAGAAGCGTATACACGTGAGGGAGGGCGGCGATGAAGTACGTGGTGGTGACCGGCGGCGTGGTGAGCGGGCTCGGCAAGGGCGTCACCGCCAGCAGCATCGGCGCCGTGCTCAAGGCCTGCGGCCTCCGCGTCACCACCATCAAGATCGGTACCTACCCATTCTTCACCTCTTTCCATCCTATTCCTTCGCTCCTTCCCACCACCCCCCTACCCCGTGCCGGTTGTTTCTCTGGAACGCTAAGCTCTATTTTTGGCCTTCCAGCACAGAAATAACCGCCGCGAGCCTAGACACCGAAAGAAAAGAAAATGTTTTTTTATTTTTTAACACGGCTTTGATCCATCCTGCCCCCCGCATGTTGGAGCCCAGAGAGAGGTCCAAAAAACCAAAACACCGCCCTTGCTTTCGCCGCTAGACTAGGGGCCAGTTCTTTTGGGCAATTCTCCCAGAATTGCTACTTCATCCTTTTTTACAATTCCTAGCTAGTTAAGGTCTAATTAGCTAGAAATTATAAAAAAAGATAGAGTGTCAATTCTGGGAGAAGCTGGGGAGGGGGTCAATTCTGGGAGAATTGCCCAAAAGAACTGGCCCTAGAGTTCATGGAACAACAGGCCAGTGTAGTAGTGTCATACCGGGGATAAGGAGGAGGGGCAAATTTGACAAATTTGACCTATAGACGAAATTAAATCACAGCATGAACTATCCGTGAAACTATTTCACGCGGCTGACCCGTGGCGCCTAGCTCTCAGGCGCTGCACTAGTGCAACGCCTGGGAGCTAGGCGCTGCACTAATGCAACGCTTAGGAGCTAGGCGCTGCACACGACTTAGTAATTTTTTGATCACACGTGTGCGACGCTGGCGGTGTAGAGCCTATCTGCGAGGCGTTGCACAGTGTAGTATGACGTCTTCGTGTCGGGCGTCACACAAAAAGGTCAGCCGCGTGAAATAGTTTCACGGATAGTTCATTCTGTGATTTGATTCCGTTTATAGGTCAAGTTTGTCAAATTTGCCAGGAGGAGGGGCAGCACAGCAGCACTCCCAAATGTCTCTGGGGCCTGTAGCTCGGGGGGCGCGTGGCAGCCAGCTGTGCCAACGCGCTTGGCTGCCGTTTCCCTAGTCTTTTCTACACTAGACTAGAAAAACCAGGCGAGATTGAAAAGCCAGCTGCTGTTTGCTTTCGACTTTTCAGTTCAAGCTGTTGGAGCTTGCAGTGTCTGAGCTCTGAGCTGAGACTCGCACTGTTTCTCTGGTCCTCTAATCGGCATCTTAATAATCTTTGCATTACTCTACATTAGGTGGAGAAGATTGATTATTCCTGGCAATCTTCTTCCGGTCTTCTCCCCCAGTTGTTCTTTCAGTTACTCGTCCTCGTTCAACTTTGCGAAGCGGATACCCGATCTTTATGTCGGCGTCGCCACCTCGATTCCTTCTAACACACGAAATCCTCTCTTCTTAAAGCCAACCATGTCATCTCATGCATTAAATTTCATGACTATTTTTTCCTGTACTGTCCTTTTTTTTCTCTCTACGAAAAGTAAGTTCGTTTCGGTTCACTCGAGATGACTCGGCAGAGAAGAAAAAATGACTGATACGTGGTGTTCGCCTGTTAGTAGTTAGCTCAGGAAGACTTTGGTTGCAAGGTTTCCATAATACAAGTTGGTGAAGGGGTTAAAAGAAGCCATTTATTCCATTTTATGTTAGGTGGCCATTATTCCTTCTTGTTAATTTATCATCCTTGCTCGTCTGCTGTGACTGCTCATCTGCATGCAGATCCATACCTCAACACCGACGCCGGCACAATGTCTCCGTTCGAGCACGGCGAGGTCTACGTTTTGGACGACGGTGGAGAGGTAACTGCTCCAACACATCGCCGTTTGTCCGCCTCTCATTGTGCAAAACTGCATACGGTTTCGTTTTACGAGATATGCTCCTACTAGTTTATGTACTCCCTCGTAATATAAGATCGAGTATTTATTTGACGAGAAACTGCACGTTGTTATGTGTCTCAGCTAACATAACAAGCGTGTCATGTGGATTTTTTTTAAGAAAGGCTGATTAGACTCTCTTCCGTTTTGCTTTCATGAAGGTGGACTTGGACCTTGGAAACTACGAACGTTTTCTGGACATCAAATTGACCCGTGACCACAATATAACCACAGGAAAGATCTATCAGGTAACTAACTGGATTCCTCAGTCCTAATCCTTGTGCAGTGAGACTGTGCTATCAAGTCAAAAGAAAAACTGGCTATACGTCTATACCTTCTGAATGAAGAAAGGGGGGGAAATGTTTTCCTCAACTTTTGCATTAACAAACCGGCAACTTTCAGGATATCTGCAAGTTATGTTTGAGCATTTGATTCAGCGAATAAACGTACATGGAACCCACAAATCCTTATTGATTCGCTTTATGTTTCATCGTAAGATCTACTGCGGTACAATCATATGCATGTGCAGAATCATCCGGTCCTCCACTCTGCCGCCCTTGTCGGGGGCTACTGGTATAAGATTCAACCTGTCACATGGTGGCTTAATTGTAGAGGCGATGCTCTGCAGGCTGCTCCTGTCAGTTACTACTACGAGCGAATAAAAGAATCTTTCTACTGTTGACCACCTGAGTTTTCTACGGGTTGCAAAGTAGACCAGGCCACTAGGTTTCACAAATACAGTTGAAACCTACACCAGTATGACAGTTTTAAGTTAGCCGGCCGTTTACAGTTGAAACCTACACCAGTATGACAACGTTGTCTTAGGAACAAATCCAAGTAGTATAAGTTTTACAACTTGTCTTAGAAACCTACCTGGTCAACTTGACACCGTTGACCAGGCAACTAGGTTTCCGGTTGATTTTTTGTATTCGAACTTTTTTGGGATCTTTTATTATCAAATTGTAGATGCTTGTTCTATCTTCTGGAAGTTAACAGCATTTTTCCTTGTAAAATCCTCACACCAGGCTGTCATTGACAAAGAAAGGAGAGGAGACTACTTGGGGAAAACCGTCCAGGTTTGTGCTCACTGCTCAGTATATACTGTGTAGCTGGAGCATTCATGCGAAACAGCATATATGACAAAGAGATTACTGGCTGTTGATTTATCTTCCTTTTCAGGTTGTGCCACATATCACTGATGAAATTCAGGATTGGATCGAACGTGTGGCGATAAAGCCGGTCGACGGTAAAGAAGGGCCTCCTGATGTTTGTGTAATAGAGCTCGGTGGCACTATAGGTAAACAAAACAATTTCACATGTAGCACAGCTTGCAATGCCGCCTTCAGGAAACACAGATGTGTTAGTAGTTTAGCCTATTTTCCCTTGGTTGTTCCCATAGCTGTGTAAGCCTGCCCAGTGCAGGGACAAAATCTTTTCTCACCGAGCATAATGACAGTGGCACTCTTGATGCAGGGGATATTGAATCAATGCCTTTTATTGAAGCATTAGGTCAATTTTCATACCGTGTAGGTCAGTAAAGACCAGCTCTTCCCTGAGTGTCCATATCTGTTTTGGCATTTGTTCGCTTTTACACACATTTAGCTTAAGTTGACACATCATTTCCTTATTCTGAGTTGTAGGACCTGGAAATTTCTGCCTGGTCCACGTCAGCCTTGTTCCGGTACTTAATGTAGTTGGTGAACAGGTATGTTTTACTTATTTGAACAAAGAGCCAAAATAATGAGAAGTTGTTGCAATGCACAGTTCTGTTGAGGTCCATGTCATGTACTACTACTATATGTCAAATAGGTACTTTTTGCAAAGAAATATAAGTACTTGAAAAAACAATTTCCTGAATGATATGAACTACGAAAGTGTAATGCACTTGTAGTTCCCACTGAGATGCAATTTGGCTTAAGCAAAGTGGCACTTTGTTATTATAGTAAAAAGGGAAGGAGGAGACGAACATAAAAAAAATATTGAATTATTGATGGATCTCTCAAAACAGTCTCAGCTGGTTGTAGGTTTGTTTGGTGAGGTTGGTCGTGTTTTTCTCTCTTTTCTTTTTTGGGCTTGTCATTGGCGGGTGCGGTGCTCATTGCAAATATTTGTAAACCTTGTCCGCTTCGTTTCTTTGGCACTTTCTTCTCATTGAAAATGACATGCGCCCGGATGTGTTTGAGAAAGAAAGAAAGTAGAATTTTTCAGTTATGTGAGCTTATTGCATTCAATATTTTCTTGCAAATCATGATCTATCTTTCATTTATGCAGAAAACTAAGCCTACCCAACATAGTGTTCGTGGTCTAAGGGGACTTGGGTTGGCACCTGACATTTTGGCATGCCGCAGTACTGAGGTACACAATCTAACCTTCATTCTTTCATTCCTTTATAGCAAGCACTCCATAGTCCATTACCCTTTGTGCTGAAAATTGCTTTACTTGGTCATCACTGTGCCTTTGACAGCCACTGGAGGAACATGTGACAACCAAGCTCTCACAATTCTGCAATGTGCCAGTAATGATAATTAATTTGAAGGCTATTTTAGGTTTTGTCTCTTGCTGGCATAGTATTGACAATGACCTATTTGTTGCAGATCTCAAATATTGTGAACCTCCATGACGTTACAAACATTTGGCACATCCCCTTGTTGCTAAGGGTATGATGAGTTTCTTTGAAATGCATGTGTTCCAAACTTGAATCTTACAAAATTGCAACCAGTGCGACTTGGAACTGCCCCTTTTTAACCAATGTACACTTGATTCTTTCTATAGGACCAGAAGGCACATGAAGCCATTCTGAAAGTCTTAGATCTTCAGCTGTATGTATTTTGAAGTTTATTCATCACCTGATAGTATGAAGGAATAATGGTGACATTTCAATGTGTTTGTTCCACTCATGTATGCAGTGTTGGCAAAGTACATCGAGAACCTAAGTTGTCTGAATGGACCGAAAGAGCCAGCAAGTTTGACAAACTGAAAACTCCGGTAGGATTACTTATGTTCTTTTTAGCTCACACTCTTCTGTTGTGATGGGTATCATGTTGCCTTTTTTCTATATATACGTAGTTTTTTTATAGCTGATAATTATTGCACAATTTGCTTCCAGGTTAAGATCGCCATGGTTGGAAAATATACCGGCCTGTCGGATTCTTATCTATCTGTTTTAAAGGTGAAGTTATTAAATAATACAAACTAGATTACGAACAGTAACATACTAAGCTACAAATACAAAAAGGTCCCTTCAGTCCTGCTGCTACCTTAGAACTGTAGGGTTCACTGATTTATCTTGTTTGACCCTTGTTCCAGGCTCTCTTGCACGCATCAGTTGCTATGGAAAGGAAACTTGTACTGGAGTGGGTTCCTTCCTGTGATCTTGAAGATTCTGCAAGCAAAGAGGTCGGTGTTGTTGAGTATGGGCTCCCCATTAGTTTTATTTTCCTCCATGAACCTACCACTGATGCTTTGGAGGTGCTTGCTTTGCGTAGACCCCTGAAGCCCATCAGAAAGCATGGAGACTACTGAAGGTTAGCACATTTGGCATTCTTGACTACTGCCATGATGCAATTCTTGATACTTCTGTTGAGTCATCTGAAGAAAGCTCTACCTCAGGGTGCGGACGGTGTGCTTGTTCCTGGAGGCTTCGGAGATAGAGGAGTTGAGGGCAAAATTCTCGCTGCGACATATGCACGGGAGAAGAATGTTCCTTATCTTGGCATTTGCTTGGGTATGCAAGTCGCTGTGATCGAGTTTGCCCGTTCGGTCATGAAACTAGATGGCGCAAATAGCACAGAGTTTGACCCAGCCACAGCATCACCCTGTGTCATCTTCATGCCAGAGGTAGATTGTGCATGCTAACTTCATACTGTTTTGGATGTCCTTCTCTGTTAAGCATCAGATTTTAATGCATATATTTTGGACAACACCTCATCAGGGCTCCAAAACCCAAATGGGGGCGACGATGCGCCTTGGATCAAGGAGGACGCATTTCCTAGCCAATAACTGCAAATCCGCAAAGCTGTAAGAAAACACTACCGCTGGTCATCTTCCTTGATCGTATTGCGTTTAACTTTGCATTTTATCGTTTGATATTCACTCCTGTTTATGTGTGAAATATAATTATGATGAATCATCTCAGGTATGGCAATGCTACCTCCATCGATGAAAGACACCGACATAGATATGAGGTAAACACATGGAACTATTTGACGGCACGGATCATTCTATGTTTCCCTTAGTCTTCTGTATAATGGTGGAGATGTAATAATTTTATTGTTTTTTCAGGTGAACCCTGAAATGGTCCCATTGCTTGAGAAGGCGGGTCTTTCATTTGTTGGCAAGGATGAAAGTGGAAGACGCATGGAGGTATATATAGTTGTTAAAACAGTTGCTTTGATATGCGCTTAAGAATAAACTTCATCTACTGGATGCAGATCATTGAGCTGCCGAATCATGTGTTCTTCATCGGTGCACAATTCCATCCTGAATTCAAGTCAAGACCAGGAAAGCCATCTCCGCTTTTCTTAGGTAACACACAACTCTAATCTTGATACAGCACTTGTTCATCGAGATTAATCTTGGGTGTCTGCATTTTCTGAATACCAATGCATCTAACGATCACAGGGTTAATAGCGGCAGCGTCCGGACAACTAGACCTGCTGCTCAAGCGCAGCTGCGGCGTCATCAGTTCGAAACCGACGCCACCCAGATATAGCACCAATGGCACCGGCACCGCGGTCCTGGCCATAAAACCTTACCCCAACGGGCACGCGAAGAAGGCACTCACCAGCTTGGTGAACGGATGCTACGCAAATGGCAACGGCATCCACATCTAACTGAGCAGCCGCGGCGTCACACAACATTCGTTTCTGCTGCTTTGCTCGTACCCTCTCGTCTCTCTTTTTTTCCGGGATTTCTTTGGTTTTGGATTTGGAACTGCTCAAATGAGGAGGCGAAGGGGTGTTTTAAGTGTTTTGCATGGCCCCCCTCCACGAAAATCTCCTCTCACTTGGAGCAACTCCATTGAGGATCTGGAGCTGCCAGAGGAAGTGTTTGGCTAGCCTGAAAGGTTAGCTATTGAAGCTCCGGCCGTCAACACGCGTTTCTGATATTTTTACGAGGAACGTCCTCCAGTCATGTTGAAGCAAAGGCTGTTTCCCCTAGGGTCTAGTGTGGTGTATTCCTTTTGTTTTCCCAAAACTGTTTTGTATCTTTCTGAATCAACGATATGTATCACTTTAATGTTGAGTGCTAGTAATAGTCTCACTTTATTTATTTCCAATAAATTGCACTAAATCATATACTCTACTAAAGATTGACAGTTATGGGTATTGAACTGAGCTCCTAATATACCCACTATTCCTTGTCTTCAAAATTCCTACAAGCCGTGGAATTATCCAAAATTTTGCACATGGAATGTAGTGAAGTACTTGTACTACTTCTAAGGGGCCATATTGAATCAACTTTTATCAATGTCAGAGTGCCATTGTTTCATAACGAGGCATCTTGCACGCCAGTTTTGTGATATCTCTCATACAGCTGACTGGTACTATGTTACTGAATTCTTGCAAGGATAATTTAGAGAGAACCCCATGATACGGAGTTGTACATTAGCCATAATATACTGTCATGGAATATAAGAACCTTGAGAACATGATGATGGATAGGACGGTCCACAGAAAGCGGCAGACCTTAATAATCACCCGCTGCTGTCTCCGGTTAAACCAAGCAACGTAGCGTAAGGCAGTCTCCAAAATCGCGTCCCCATCTAGAAAGTATACCTGTTCATCCTTTACATGGTTAGGTACCAGAAGAGTACTCCTGTCTCTTGAGACGCAGTAGGCAAACACGTTTAAGTTCAAACTGAAGACATGCAACTACAAAACCGGACGACCAAAGTACTTCCTCTGTTTTGTTATAGTATCTCTCTTTGCCCTTGTGGGTCTTTGTTTCAAAATAGTTCTCCATTTAGGGAATCAAGGGTGTAGTTATTGAAATATTGTCACTCCCTACCCCTACTTTATGCGTTGAAAAGGATTACATAGTTGCTGTAACTTGTAGGTCCTGAATTCCTTAGATTTCTTAATACCCTCGGTGAGTATGCATGTGGAGTTCTGGAGAGAGATATAGAAACAGAGGGAGTATACAAGAAGAGTAGTGTCCAAAAACCAACTTGTTTCGTATGCACAAAAAAGAAATATATACGGTAATCCCAATATCAAAGAAAAGTTCAGTAAATGAAGGACTTACCGGTAGGCAGTTAACGGCAGCCAATGCCGCAGACACATGAAGCAAACAACTTAAACAATTTTCCAAGATATAGGGAACATCTGCAATAAGAAGGAAGAATGCCCATCGGGGCCTGTAGGGGGATAACTTAACAGAGCTTGCTGTCGATGATAGATCACCAACATAAACAAAAGTTCCCCCACAGGGACTCGGACCGAAGTTATCATTTGTAGCATGTGATGACGATAAATTTCCTTCTTTCTGTAAACACTCCAAAGAATATGGCCTGGTGTAGGAGATCTCTATCCATGAAACCCAGGGGTAAGAACAGGTACCAAGCAGTACTCCTCCTGCCAGCATTAATAAAAATCACAGTTGGTAAATCATACAAAAAGGATTACTGTTACTACAAGGGAAAAATTCCTCAAGATTATGCATGAAGACTCCAAATTCATTATGACATTGTAGTAATAACTCGCAACAAAAATCTTACCTCCAAACAGGTACAGTTACTGTCATCATCTTCTGTACCCCGCCATCCATTTCCACATTTTTTTAGTTTAACTACGTCTTTTGCAATCAAGCAATACAAGTCCTCAGTTTGTTTCTTGTCACTTACTTTGTCAGTCCCGGGAAAATACGCAGAGCCATTACATGAAAATTTCCCAAACACTATCAGTTCATCTGGGCAAGATAGCTTGTCATTTATCTGCCAGAGATTCTTGCTTGCATCCATCCATGAGTTGGGGACACAATAACCTTTGCCAGAATTAGTAACACCATAGCTCTGAGAACCACCAAGAAACTCATGACTACTAGTTTTCTCTACAGTGCCTTGAGCCAGCATTTTCATCCAATCGTCAGTTTTTCTTATGTTCAGACCATCCACAGACAGGATAACATCATGAACAGACAATGACCTTGACAGAGAAGATGATTGTGAGACTCCCATGACCTGTTATGCAGCCATTTAGAATCGCAAGATTGCGGAGATAAAAAATGATGAGAAGTGAAAGGAAACAGACTTACAATAAGGCCATCACCACTCACGTAGAGAGGACAGAGGACCAAAGGAAGTAATAATGCCATCAGCACACATGCTGCACAAAACTATTTAACATGAAATCATAACAGCTGCATCATTACGAGGCTTATGAAAATATTGCAGAAATGGTACTTCTAAAATATGGTAAGGTATACAAGTATACAATTAAAAACCTCCATGGTGCCGCATCTAAGATTGGAAGTGTTGTTACGAAGCTTACAATCCAGTACACCTTGACCTGTATCATCATGTACTTAAATGCTCATGCAGAAGTTTCTAGCTAGTGTCACACTTCTCTGGCCTGGTGTCAATTATCATTATTATACAAGCAATTATTGTTATCCGGTTCATACTTCATACCTCTCAGGCCCTGGTTAATCATAAAGTATACCAAGAAATGTATGGTAAAACAACCTAGTAAAGATCAATATCAGCTATCAGATGTCTCGGTCAAGGAAAATTTTCCCAATGGTTTACTATAGACATGTACGCGCTGATATATTCCACAACAAATTTGTAGGATAAATCTATTTATTACCAGTATGAGGATATTAGTGCATGATTACCCATTGTAGGATACTAAATTTCCAATATCTGTTGGGCAATCGTCTAACTGAGGCATCAAATTGTATCTTATGCCAATCAACATAAAGCTAATTGTTCTTAGTTCTTGTTTGATGTCCTCGTTACTGCAAGAATACTAGATATATGTGCTTCTCTTTATCTGAGCACCAAGGGTCACTATAACTTAGTATGGCATACCACAGATATTGAAAATAGATGTTTGCAGCAAGAATACAAGTTACATGTGATTCTTTTTATCTGAGCACCAAGGGTCTCTATAATTTAGCACGGCATACCACACATATTGAAAATAGATGTTTGCGGCAAGACTTTGAAATTAATTCATGCAAATCAGGATAAGTTACTATAACATTATGCCAAATTCCCGCGCAATATATCCGAAGCATTGAAAAGAGGGGTAGATTCTCAAGCAGGTCATAGTTCAGGGCAACTAATGCCCCAGGAAAAAGTACAGCCATGAATATTGCAACATATTCCATCTGTACACCCTCGCTGTTGCATATTGAGCAATGAACATACCAGCAATTCAATAGTGTGCCAAAAAAAACATCAGTAGGTGGAAGTAATATTATGAAACAACACTCGGAGTTTTAGAGTATCAAAGAACGGAAGATACATTTAAGCACACGCAACACATCTCACAAAAAAGGTGCACGGGCAGATGAGGGATAGACCTTGCAGCTGCAATAGCATGTCCGAATTCATGAAAACCAATAGATAAGATTGTTGATGCTATGATGATTGAGGTGTCCATTATTGATCCGCTGAAGCTGGGAGCCTACAATGAGTGAAATGCGTGCTGAGTGGTTGATTTAAAAAATTGAAAGAACGAAGCATGTCTCCTCACCAGTATATTTGGTAACCAGGCGCTAATGGATCCGCGTCTAAAATATAATGCACCAATTGGATCCCACAATAGCAACTGAAAATTGCAACAGAACAATATAACGATCCAAAATTGAATAGAAATGGTATGTTAACCCTACTGTAGCCACCTCAGGAACCAATGAACTAGGAAGATACAGATTAACAGCATTAATGGATTTATTAATATAGGCAACAATTTCAATATTTTTGTGATGGCTACTAGAGCTGCAATGAAATCTTTGTGTGGAAAAGGCAGGCCATGAAGGTGAAAAACCAGAAACCAACTCCCTTTTGGCGGATGAAGAAAACAAAGCATTTTTCTATGATTTTCTGAATAGGATCTGGATTATCGGAGGCGCCAATTTCAGCTCTATTCACACACTTATGTGAATGTTAGTTACCATAAAAATAGCCGTTAAATATTCAGGGAACTGAGTGAAAAATCTCAGTGCCCTATCTGCTCTCTGAAGTAGGTATCAAGATAAAAAGGTCACATACAGATGAATATATCACATAATCAGCAAGTATCATATATTTTCAAGTCAAAAATAAAATTATTTAAGCAGCAACATGGCATGATATTGTGAGATTCATGACACAGAGGTATACTATCGAACTTTGGAACAAACATAATAATCGGAACAACTACATTTCATTATTTGCCATAATAATGAGAGTTAACTTACCAAAGATATACCAACTAAAGCAACAAGAGAGAAATAAACTCCTAAGGAAAACCATGCTCTGGTGTATCTGCCAAAAAATAATTAACTCGGTATGAGTTTAAGTACAATCAATGACTAAGCTCTAAATTGTGAGTAACAAGGGAAATTATGTGATCTTCATAGTAAGATGGCTCTTCTTATCAGAATATTCTTCTCAGCCAACAATATAAGTACATCGTATATGCTTAAGTTTTCCAGAGAAAAATAGGAATTAAACATTGCTATCAGGTGCTAAAGTTGTCATCGACCTTTAGCATGCCAGATCTGCCAGAATATATTTTAACTTTCGGTGTGGTGTATGGACAACATTCTTCCAAAATGACTTGGTGTATACACATGTGGATAGCATGGGTGTGTCGTAAGATAGATATATGATTCAAGCCATGCAAAAGAAAAGTCGCAAACAGATACAATCATACAATGACTTGACTTGGTTAATGTAAATGGTACTTATCTTTGTACAGATGCCAAGGAAAATCGGAGCTACGTGGAATTTGCACAAATGAGAAAAAAATGCAGAATTATAAAAACTTCAGAGGCCAAGATAAAGCATACCTAGCATGTTTCCACCCCAAATTGAATATCATGTCGTTGAAGACATAAATTTTGCAGTCACAATACCTGAAGTTCGCATGGGCACAATAAGTGAGCATAACAGCCACTTTGTGTACTAATACTAACACAAAATGACGACAACGAAACAGGAGGCTAAATCAAAGCTGATTTAGATCGAGTGGATTGGGTAAGTTTAGCTGGGGAGAAATCGGGACAGAAGAGAGAGAGGCGGTGTGGATTGACCTACCAGCAGGAGACGGAGCTCTCAGTGCGGCTCACGGCGGGGCCCGAGGGCAGGATCGCCGACGCGCGCCCGCGCCGCCGGCTGCGTCCGCCGCCGCCGCCGATCATTCGAGAGCGGAGAAGCACCGAGTCGTCGGCTTGGCCACCGCGGTTATTATTCAGGAAAAATAGTTGGGTGCTTAGCCCGCCGTCGGATCTACATCGGTGGGCAGATCTTGGCGGAACTCTCAGTCTGAGGCTGAAGGCTCAGACAGTTTTTGCAAAGAAGCCCCTTCGGTTTCCCACATTTGCACCTCCGCTCCTTGTCCACTTTTCTTCTTTCCCTTCTGCCCGTTTGTCTCCCCATTCCGAATCGCATCTCGCGGCGGCCGGCGATCCCCCAGAAGCGAAGATCTATCGGGGTTGCGCAGCGCCACCGCCGACGGAAGCTCCAGCGCGCGCGGCCGCACCACCGTGACGCGCCTCTTTCGCCGCGCCTTCGATTATATTTCGGTAGGGGGGATCGAGCGGGGCTGGTTCGCAGGAGAAGGGATAGGAGAGGATGATACTGCTCCAATCCCCATCCAGGTTCCTACTCCAGATCCTGAAGGATCGCGTCGTCAGGTATGTCGCTGCTCAGCCGATCTTTCTTCGTGGACCCAGAAGGTATATCGCATGTGGCTCATGCGAGAGTATTCACGCTGCAGCGGCGACAAGGGCGTGGACATCGATTGCCACACGGTGGAGTTCGACGATGTGCGGTATCATATCCAGGTGAATACTTAGTATCCTCCTGCCGAATCTAAATACCCATTTCGGTTTGCTGTCTTACGGTCATTTATTTTGTGTGTAGGGTGGGGGTAATAGTAGGAACAAATCTGAGCTAATGAAGCCGCATTCCTGCTTTCTTTTCTTTATTTCAATTACCTGACGCTGATGTTTGTGTCGTTAGTACTGAAATTTTGGTATGCTGGTGTGGGTTTCTTTGCTGTCTAACTTCTTATTATGTAAATGCTGACGTGCTGTTCTTCAAGCACTGCAATTGCAAGCTGAAAGTAAAGTTAAATTTGCTAAACAGTGGAGTGCTCCCATTGCTATTGTTTGCAACCAGTGGTCAGCTTATGCTCTGTATACTGATGGACATTGGACTTCTATTGCAGTTTTCAATGAGGAATCCAAAGGTAATGGTGCTATCAGTGGCATTGCCCCTCGCACCTCCTGAGGCTATTCTGCACGACGGGCTTCCTCTTGGTGCCATTGATGCTATAAAGGCGGCTTATGGGGCAGTGGTTCAAATTCTTGATCCTCCAAAGGACTGCTTTGATCTCACAATGAAGATAAACTTAACAAAGCTTCCGACAGATGAAGGTTCTAGAGTTCCCTTTCCAAGGTTATCATTGTCTTGTCGTGCTACATGATCATTAGCTGGTGGTGTCTATCTTAGATGTTCTCCATTGGCAAAATATTACTTTTGGTGCAAGTCATGGTTGGAAACATCTTCATCTTTTTACATGTAGATGTAGATGCCCTAGAGAATAATGTTCAGTAGTATGTCAGATATGTAGTATTACACACTTGATTGCCCAGGACTCGGACACGGATGTTGTTTGCCTAGATCATGGAAGCAGTTTTCTTTTTGTGTGTGCAAATGCCTAAATGGAAGGAATGTGGAACTCGCCTTACTTAATATGGAACCTTAACTTTCCTATGGTCTTGTTTACATGAGCTCAGTAATAGGTTCTAGATATCAATTCTATCTTTCCACCGAAGTCAACTCATTTGCATTTTTAAGTTTGTGGTGTAATTTTGGTAAGAGTCTCTTGTTATAATGATGCCGAGTCTCTTTACTCATTTTTCATTGTTGGTGATTTTTTCGTGCTTCTTGGTCCAATCACACTGTTGGTTGCATGATTAACTGCTTGTTTTTTGGAACAAGGGAGTTGGTCGAAGTACAATCTGCAATTTTTTGGTTTTGGTCAAGCCTGCCCGAATCATAACATACTATTTTGTCTAGTTCATGCTCTCAATTGAAATTGACATCTAACTACCTATTGCATTTCTTATGTTCCAGAGCAGCGGAATGTTGTCTTGACACAAATTGCATCTGTGAGAGAGGTTGTGCTGGGTGCACCGCTGAAGCTTCTGCTCAGGCATCTAGCTTCAAAGACAGTGGCTCCTAACGTGGATAAGCTGGTTGCCCTTGTTCACCGTCCTAATGAATCGTTCTTCCTTGTTCCCCAGGTATGACTTTCAGATTAGACATCTCAAATCTGGGTATATTACGCTGAAACATCACCGTTTTGTGGCTACTAACTCCTGGCTGCTTTGTGATTCTGTTGGTAGACATATTTTATTATTTCAAATTATTTGTGCATTTGATTTTTGGTGTTGGTTCTTAATTGTATCTTCTGCATATTCACTCTATGAAATTATTTTTTTCCCAGGCAGACAAAGTTACAGTTGTGTACCCAATGAGGTTCCAGGATTCGATTGATATTGTCTTAGCAACTTCGTTTTTGCAGGTATTATGGACACTTATAGCTTTTGTGGCTTCAGTTTCTTCTTTTGACCTTTTATGTTCATCTATATTAGACTGATATTTAGGCTTTCAGCACTGCTGCCATTTTATGATTAATGAATATATTTGACGTACTAGATTCATGAGTTTGAAGATTTGGTAAATTTCAATGTTTACATAACTATCTTATGCAAAGCCGTTTGGTTAGCTACAATTTGCTGGGAGCACTCTGCTGAATGTGCTTAAAATTTGGGATGGTTATGTGTAGGAATTTGTAGAAGCAAGGCGGACTGCTGCACTTAACAATGCCCCTTCCTGTATGTGGTCTCCAGTACCACCTCTTGAGTTAAAAGGCGTGAATGCTGATGCACTTGATGCAAATGCTGGTTTTGTTACTTTTGGTAATGTGTATTTCTGACAATAGTTTTTCATATTCTTCCAAGATATCAGTTTTCTACCCTCAAAAATAAAGAAATATAAATTTGTCTCACAGCCTTTCTTTATGGCAGTTGTTTTCCCTCGGCATGTTGAGGGTAGAAAGCTAGACAAAACAGTTTGGAGTTTGTTAACCTTTCGTGCTTATGTAAGCTACCACGTAAAGGTAACATCCTTGTTTTCATGGTTTGGTTTCATATTTATCAAGTTCGTGGATCCCTGAAATAGCTGTGAACCAGTCAGCAGTAGCCACTTTGCAGATTTCCCATCAATCTTACCTTTACATTTTACAAGTAGGAAAATACAAGTTGGTTTTCTGATTGCTAGTTTGGGTGAGCCAGCCTTGGAACCAACTGGGAACAGTTTTATTAAGCCTGCTCCAGCATGGTGTCAATTTTGTGAAACACTTTTCTTCTGCTTTACATATACATAGCTACCACCATAAGTGGTATCCTATCATAACATTGCAAGCACTAACTGCTGCTATTTGGTGTATCACAGTGTTCTGAAGGATTCATGCACACCAGGATGAGGCGTAGAGTTGAATCTCTGATCCAGGTAAATATAAACATTGTTTTACTGAATCAAAGCATTTTATACACCTTGTAAAATCTTTGCTTCAGTTATCCAATAAGTTTGCTAGGTTTAGTCAAAACTTCGATTATTCAGTACCTTTTCGACCTGTATAGTTATAGTAGCAAATGTGGGTTTAGTATAGTAGAACAGAGGAGACTGTGCTCATGATGTTAACGTGCTGTTAATTATGTTTTTAAGGCAGGTAAAAAATTGGATATCCAGTAGTTCACCTGAGTTTGCAAGAAGGAAACTAACAAAAATAACAACGAACTGAAATGTTGAAAATCATGAGATTAAATAGGTGTGATATAAGCCTTTATAGTAAGTCAAATTGCTAGTCATGGGAAGTCTCGAGTCAAAGGATGATGATGTTCCAATTTTTATTGACTTAAGCTTTAAAAGGCAAGAATGAAACTGAATTTGAACTGTCCCCATCTAGCAGACGCCAATTTGGAAAAGCACATTGAGAGTTAGATTAAGGCCATGTTCGGTTGACAGGGTTGTGGAGGGGTTTTGACAGGGATTGAGGTGGATTAAATCCTCTACAAGTCAAATCCCCCCCAAATCCCCTCCAATCCTCTTAGGGCAGGGTGTAACCGAACAAAGCCTAAGGGATCATGTTAATGAAACAAGATAATGGTTAAAAATGGAATATCCCGTAAATGAAAGCGCTATGGAATTATGTCTTGATGGCTTGCTTATGGCTGCAGGCTTTGGACCGTGCTAAATCCGATGCAGAGAAGCTGAAGAAGTTGGTACATGGCGGGTCTTTTAGGAGACTGGTTTGTGCAAATATCAACCAAACTTGTATTTGAAAAGAAGGGACCTATCATATTCGCATGTGTGCATATTTCACTGATTGAAACTCTCTCCGCGCAGAGCATGAAGCACGAAGGCAACTCTAATCACTGAAGGAAGACTCAGACAAGCAAATATATGAAGGTTTTGCTCAACTTTCCATCATGGGTGCTACTGGTAGAACACTATTTTAACTTCCGGTAAGATTTGGGTGGCAGCCGTTGAAACAACATGAGCACCCTACTGTGGCCCGTCGCTTGTTTGTTTGTTTGTTCCGGGAGGATACTGTATTTATGGTCGAAATTCGACTTGAGGAATAGGTGAGATTTAATTGGTCTTTGTAAATCTCGGTGCATATGTCCTGACGCTATTTTGCACATAGTTTTCCACAAGAAAAATAAATTAGAGTATGCAGCAGGTTGCGTACCATAGTTCTGTAGAAGAAAACAAGTTCATTTACAAAAGGAAGAGCACCAAATTAAAAAAGAAACAGCACTTGACTACTCGCTAAACAATGCAACCCCTACCACTCCTGCCATGGCCCGTAGCTTTATTTCATCAAGGTTTTTTTTAACAGATTTATCCCAGTTGTGATGTGTTACCAAAAAGACAAAGTAAGGCTATCTGTGACTCCGTGCAGCAAATGTCTGAACGGCGGTATCCGGATCAATTTTGTCGTTCAACGCGGTGTTAGATATGTCCTTGGACCCGCGTGTCCAAATTCTCGTGAATTGGCACCAAACCTGGGAACCTAGGAGATTTGTAGACGTTGGACTAATATTTTTTTTTTTTTTGCGAATAACGTTGGACTAATATAATGCCATATGTATGAAGAGTTACACGCAATTACACACTAATTAGATTTTTTTATCTAACTAACATCTCCCTTGATTTTCACGGGGTGGGCCCCTCCTCCTTAATCTTCAATCAAAAACCCATCTGCTTGTAACCCCCCCCCCCCCCCCCCCAAACCTCATGTATGTGTAGCATTACTTCGTGTGGACTAATGTCATGTATGTGTCAGCCGCCTGTACCACTCTTGAAACATTCGCTGCACATTCTCTCCCCAACCTACCGCCTCACTCCTCTCCACTAAGCATTGTCCGTGCCCCTCACCTCCTCGGAGTGATGGGCAAGTCCGGCCAGAGTGGTTGGTTCTTGGCATCCCGACTCTCAATGGGATCGCTGCTTACGTTCTTCAGGGCCTTACTCCTCTGCCAACAAAACCGCACCTCCTCATGAAGGCGGACGAGGAGTACCAGGCACCTGGAGCTACCCCCGAGCTGTCGTGACTGCTCCTCGACCGGGGGCCGACGCCTCTCTCGCCGCCGCTCCACCCCATGAAGGGGGGAGGGGGTGCGCGATCGTCACCTTACTACCACGTCACTTCGCGACCGGGGGCTGACCCCTCCCTCACCGCGCTCTCCATCCCGTGAAGGAGGGTCATCGCCTCACTATCGCGTCTAAACGCGGTGTTGGATATGTCCGTGAAAGAGCGTGTCCAAATTCTCGTAAATTGGCACCAAACCTGGGAACCTAAGGAGATCTGTAGACGTTGGACTAATAATGCCACATGTATGAAGAGTTACACGCAATTACACACTAATTAAATTTTTCTAACTAACATCTCCCTTTGATTTTCACGAGGTGGGCCCCTCCTTCTCCTTAATCTTCAATCAAAACCCATCTGCCTGCAAAACCCCCTAAACATCATGTATGTGTAGCATTACTTCGTTTGGACTAGTGCCATGTATATGTCGCCGCCTGTACCACTTTTGAACCATTCGCTGCACATTCTCTTCCCAACCTGACACCTCGCTCCTCTCCACTTAGCATTGTCCGCGCTCCTCACCTCCCTGGAGCGATGGGCAAGTCCGACCAGAGTGGCTGGTTCTCGGCATCCCGACTCTCAATGGGATCGTCACTCACGTTCTTCAGGGCCTTACTCCTCTGCTTACGAAACCGCACCTCCTTACGAAGGCGGACAAGGAGTACCAAGCACCTGGAGCTACCCCCGAGCTGTCGTGACTGCTCCCCGACTAGGGGTCGACGCCTCTCTCGCCGCCGCTCCACCCCATGAAGGGGGGGGGGGTCCGCGATTGGCGCCTCACTAGCACGTCACTTCGCGACCGGGGGTTGACCCCTCCCTTACCGCCTCTCCACCCCGTGAAGGAGGGTTGTCACCTCACTACCGAGTCAAGTAGGAGCCCTCCCTGCACATTCTCTCCCCAACCTGCCGCCTCGCTCCTCTCCACTTAGCATTGTCCGCGCTCCTCACCTCCTAGGAGCGATGGGCAGGTCCGGCCAGAGTAGCTAGTTCTCGGCATCCCGACTCTCAATGGGATCGTTGCTCACGTTCTTCGGGGTCTTACTCCTCTGCCAACGAAATCGCACCTCCTCATAGAGGCGGATGAGAAGTACCAGGCACCTGGAGCTACCACCGAGCTGTCGTGACTGCTCCTCGACCGGGGGCCGACGCCTCTCTCGCCACCGCTCCACCCCATGAAGGGGGAGGGGGTGCGCGATCATCGCCTTACTACCACGTCACTTCACACTGGGGGCCGACCCCTCCCTCACCGCCTCCCCACCCCATGAAGGAGGGTCGTCGCCTCACTACCGTGTCTAAACACGGTGTTGGATATGTCCGTGGACACGCGTGTCCAAATTCTCGTAAATTGGCACCCAACTTGGGAACCTAAGGAGATTTGTGGAGTTGGACTAATAATGCCACATGTATGAAGAGTTACACGCAATTACAAACTAATTAGAATTTTTTCTAACTAACTTCTCCCTTGATTTCCAGTGGGGCCCCTCCTCCTTAATCTTCAATCAAAACTCATATGCCTGTAAACCCCCTCCCCCCGCCCTAAACCTCATGTATGTGTAGCATTACTTCGTTTGGACTAGTGCCATGTATGTGCCACCGTCTGTACCACTCTTGGAACATTCGCTGCACATTCTCTCCCCAACCTGCCACCTCGCTCCTCTCCACTTAACATTGTCCACGCTCCTCACCTCGCCAGAGCGATTGGCAAATCCGGCCAGAGTGGCTGGTTCTCGGCATCCCGACTATCTCAATGCGATCGCCGCTAACGTTCTTCGGGGCCTTACTCCTCTGCCAACGAAATGGCACCTCCTCACAAAGGCGGACGAGGAGTACCAGGTGAAAGAACATGCGGTGCCCCCATGTTTGGTTTTGGTAATTGATGACAATCTCTATGGACTAATGGTTGCCTTGAGTTTTATTTGAAGGATTTGTCCATAGGCTTTTCTTGGAGTCCATTTGTTGGTTTCAAGGAGAGTTTGGGATGACCAAGGTGCCATTCAAGGAATTACCTAAAGATTGGTCATGTGTGAGGTTGATCAAGACTAAGTCAAATAGTGAATCAAGTTGATCAACACACAAAGCATAGAAGATGTACCGAGAGGGATCAAGCGATCCCATGGTATGGTAAGTGAGGGAGTCCTGGATTAGGGGGTGTCCGGATAGCCGAACTATCACCGTTGGCCGGACTCCTAGATTGTGAAGATACAAGATTGAAGACTCCGTCCCGTGTCCGGATGGGACTTTCCTTGGCGTGGAAGGCAAGCTTGGCAATACGGATATATAGATCTCCTACCATTGTAACCGACTCTGTGTAACCCTAGCCCTCTCTGGTGTCTATATAAACCGGAGGGTTTTAGTCCGTAGGACGAACAACAATCATACCATAGGCTAGCTTTTAGGGTTTAGCCTCTTTGATCTCGTGGTAGATCTACTCTTGTACTACCCATATCATCAATATTAATCAAGCAGGAGTAGGGTTTTACCTCCATCGAGAGGGCCCGAACCTGGGTAAAAACATCGTGTCCCTTGTCTCCTGTTACCATCCGCCTAGACGCACAGTTCGGGACCCCCTACCCGAGATCCGCCGGTTTTGACACCGACATTGGTGCTTTCATTGAGAGTTCCTCTGTGCTGTCGCCGTCAGGAAGGATGCCTCGTCCCGTCTTTAAAGACGGCACTGTTGCTAAAGGAGCTTTGGCCATCGGCCAAACTCTCCGACTAGGCGGTTTTCTTATGACCGCCTGTTCGGCCGCCGCGCCGACGATGACTTCTCGGGTCATCGAAAGCAATCTTCACGTTAACTCGGAACTTGCCGAGCAGCTAGATCCGATGGAGCTCTCCTCCTTAAACGAGCTCTTGGATCGCATCACCGCCCTGGGAGTCGCTATAGACTACGATCAGATTGGGCCTAAAACCGATCTGAGAGAGATCAACTCTTCCCAGGCTACCCACCACGTTGCTGTGGTGGAGGAACAGTACGGCGACCCTTTTTCTATATTAAGGACTAGCTATGTCCGGATTCCCGACCCCTCCATGCCGGATTCCCGCGGAGGGACGGACGTCGATCAAGTCCTGAACCTAAAGTCAGACAGCGGGCTGGATTCATTGGACAATATCCAAAAACCCAAGCTTCCATGTTCGGAAACTTTTCGGCCCTTGAGTCTTAGATTGGACGGGGTTCCAAATTTAATTCCACCCGCCCACCCAAACATAAGCGATCTATCCCGAATCCGGCAAGAGCCCGCTGAAACAGTACACCATTACTGGGCCAGATTCCTCCTGGTTATGGACAGGATAAAGGACGGCCGCGAGGAAGACGCAATTTCACTTTTCTGCAATAATTGCACGGACAAGGGAATCCTAAACGCCATAAGTCGTCGTGAAATTACACGCTTTGCCGACTTGGCGTCCATAGTACGAAAGTACTGTGCGATGGAGAGCGCCTGGAAAACCGAAACCAAATTTTGGGATAATCCGGCCCCGAATACAACCCTAGTCCGAAATAAAAGGGTGCATCATCGCCAGACACCTGGGTTAAATACCAAAAAGCAAAAAAACCCTAAAGGGCACGGAACCGTACTGGAGGGATGGCTCAATGGACCCTGCAAAATTCATAGTACAGAGGGCGCCACTCCAAATCATAGCCTTCGATCATATTGGATACTACAGCAGGTGGCCAAAAGTGGCGAAGAGCTTCTAGCTCCAGAGAACCAGCCCAGCAATACCAGAACGGTATTAACACTCTTCGAGACTTTCGCATCAAATAATATGTGGAAACAAACACTCCGCAGCCTTGCCGAAGTCTACCAAGTAGCAACAATAAATCCATTGAGTGACACAGCTATTACCTTTAACGCCAGTGACGAACCTAAATTCCGAACAGCCCGAGCACCAGCCGCATTGGTCCTCAGTCCAATAGTGGACGACTTTCGCCTTACCAAGGTACTCATGGATGGCGACAACGGATTAAACCTCATTTACGAGGAAACCCTTCAAAAAATGGAAATAGACTGGAGCCGCATTGAGCGAAGCAGCACAACCTTTAGAGGAATAATCTCTAGTTGGGAAGCACGCTACACAGGAAAAATTACACTGGATGTGGTGTTCGGCTCGCTGGACAATTACAGGTCCGAGGAGGTCACGTTCCAAGTGGCCCCGTTCAGCAGCGGATACCATGCTTTATTAGGGCGAGAGGCATTCACAATTTTTCAAGCTATACCCCATTACGGTTACATGAAGCTCAAAATGCCCGGGCCCAACGGAATCATCACTCTTGCCAGTGATCCGGACATAGCACTCCGCGCCGAAAATAAGATAGCCGCACTAGCCCTCGAAGCACTATCCGAAGCCCTAGCGGCCGAGGAACTCACTGCGCTGCGCTCCACGGTGAACAGGGATGATGTGATACTCGATAAGAGATCCAAGTCCACCTCTTTTAAGCCAGCGGACGAAATAGTCAAATTCCAAGTCCATCCAACGGACCCTACAAAAACGGCATCCATTGGGGCACAGTTAAACCCTGATGTAGACGCCGCACTACGAGAATTCCTATGGGAAAATTGGGACATTTTTGCCTGGAACCCTTCAGACATGCCAGGAATCCCACGCCGGCTAGCCGAGCACAGCCTAAATATCCTAAAAGGATTCAAGCTAGTCAAACAGGCTCTTCGGCGATTTTTCGAACCGAAGAGACAGGCAATGGGAGAGGAGCTAGCCAAACTATTGGAAGCCGAATTCATCAAAGATATAAAACATCCGGACTGGCTAGCAAACCTGGTGATGGTACCAAAGAAGGATAAATCCTGGCGCCTATGTGTCGACTTCAAGGACCTTAACAAGGCTTGCCCAAAGGACCCCTTCCCTCTCCCCCGCATCGATCAAATTATCGACGCTACCGCAGGGCACGATTCATTGTGCTTCCTCGACGCATACTCCGACTACCACCAAATCAAGATGGCGGAGCCAGACCAAGCCGCAACGACATTCATCACTCCATACGGCCCATTCTGCTTCAACACAATGCCCTTCGGGCTCAAAAACGCCGGCGCAACATATCAGCGCATGATTCAGACATGTCTGGCAAACCAGATCGGCAAAACAGTGGAGGCATGCGTAGATGATGTGGTCGTCAAATCCAAGCATGTCGAAACTCTAGTAGACGACTTGAGGCTCACATTCGACAACCTCCGAACATACGACATTAAGCTGAATCCGGAAAAATGCGTCTTCGGCGTACCAGCCGGAAAGCTCTTGGGCTTCATTGTATCCGGTAGAGGAATTGAAGCAAACCCAGCCAAGATTCGAGCTCTGTCACAATTGGATATCCCAAAAGACCTCAAACAAATACAAAAATTGACTGGATGCGTGGCGGCCCTAAGCCGCTTTATCTCCCGTTTGGGAGAAAAGGCATTACCCCTTTATCACCTCCTCCGGCGCACCGAACACTTCGAGTGGACGGATGCCGCACGGCTGGACTCGAAGAAATCAAAGCCATATTGGCAACAAATCCGGTCCTGGCCGCGCCCAACTTGGGCGAACCAATGGTATTATATATCGCGGCAACACATCAAGTTGTAAGCGCGGTGCTCGTCGTCGAACGAGAAACGGACGGACACAAGTTCCCCCTTCAAAAACCAGTTTACTACGTGTCCACTGTCCTAACTCCATGCAAGTCCCGGTATCCACATTATTAAAAGATAGCGTACGCGGTGTTCATGGCATCCCGGAAGCTGCGACACTACTTCCAAGAGTGTTCAATAACAGTAGCCTCCGAAGTACCTCTTAATGACATTATAAACAACCGCGACGCAACGGGCCGGATTGCCAAATGGGCCATCGAGCTCCTCCCATTCGACATAACCTATAAACCATGGCGAGCTATCAAGTCGCAAGTTTTGGCTGACTTCGTCGCCGAATGGACTGAAGCCGAACTCCCTAAAGAGTACGACGCATATTCCAATTGGATCATGCACTTTGATGGCTCCAAAATGTTGGCCGGCCTGGGGGCTGGCGTCGTCCTGACGTCCCCAACCGGAGACACAGTCCAATACGTATTCCAGATAATGTACACGGACTCCAACAACGCAGCCGAATACGAGGCCCTTCTACATGGCCTCCGGATGGCGGTCTCCATGGGCATTAAACGCCTAGAGGTGCGCGGGGATTCGAACCTCGCGATATCCCAAATAAATGGAGATTTCGACGCCAAGGATCCGAAAATGGCAGCTTACCGTAACACCGTCCTAAAAATGTCAGCTCGGTTTGAAGGGCTCGAATTTCACCATATAGCCCGGGATAATAACCAGGCGGCGGACGTATTGGCACGCATCGGCGCAAAGCGCGATGCCGTCCCTCCTAACATCTTCCCGGAGCGGCTTTTCAAGCCATCCGTACTATGGGAAGGGGAGTCCGGAAACAACAATCCGGACCCAACCGCACCGCCCGACACCGAACACTCTGACACAATCGGTGGTTCTGCCAATGAAATAACACCTTCAGCCCACAAAATAATGGCAGTCATTGCCCCGTGGACCGAGCCATTCCTAGCCTACTTAACTAGGCAGGAACTTCCCGAGGACCAAAACGAGGCCCGCTGCATAGTACAGCGATCTAAAGCCTATAAGGTCCATGAGGGAGAGCTTTATAAGAAAAGCACAATCGGAGTCCTTCAAAGGTGTATCTTCGAAGAGGAAGGGCGAAATCTTCTGGCTGAAATTCATGCCGGACTCGGTGGGCACCACGCTGCAGCCCGGGCCCTTGTAGGCAAGGCCTTCCATACAGGATTTTATTGGCCGACGGCCCGGGCAGACACTCAGGACTTAGTCCAACGATGCGTCGGTTGCCAGCTCTTTGCTAATCAAAGCCACATGCCACCCACCGCCCTGAAAACTATACCCATCACCTGGCCGTTCGCGGTCTGGGAGCTTGACATGGTTGGACCCCTTAAAGGAGGAACCCACAAGCAAAAATACCTATTGGTCATGGTGGATAAATTCACCAAATGGATAGAGGCCAAGCCAGTTAAGACGGCCGAATCCGGACCCGTGATAGACTTCATATCAGGGGTAGTACACCGTTACAGTGTCCCCCATAGCATCATCACCGATAACGGCACGAACTTCACGGCCGACGAGGTTAAACTCTGGTGCAAAAACATGGGCATCAAGCTCAAACTAACGGTCAAGTCGAGCGAGCAAATGGTCTAATCATGAACGGCATTAAACCCAGACTAGTGCGGTCCCTCAAGGAATCTAACACGCACTGGGTAGAGGAGCTCGACTCCGTACTCTGGGGGCTGCAGACCACGCTGAATCGCACTACCAGATCACACCATTTTTTATGGTATACGGCGCAGAGGCAGTTTTGCCCTGCGACATAATTCATGACTCACCTCGCGTGCGCATGTACGAAGAAAGAGAAGCCGAGCTGGATTGGCAGGACAGTTTGGACGCCTTAGAGGAGGAGCGCGACGTGGCAAAAGCTCGTTCCGCATTGTATCAACAGCAGACTCGAAGATATCAAAGCAGAGAAGTACGGGCCAAAACTTACAATGTTGGCGAACTAGTTCTACGCCTGCCGGACAAGAAAACGGACAAACTCAAGCCCAAATGGGAAGGTCCCTTCATCATCGACCAAGTCCTGACCGGCGGAGCGTACCGTCTGCGAAACGCATCGGATAACTGACTCGAGCCAAACCCATGGAACGCAGCCCGTCTCCGAAGATTCTACGCCTAGCGCCGGACTTTGAGTTCGTCTCCTTCCTCCATCTACATTTTATACTTTAGCTGTCTTTTATTTCTCTCCTTCTCGCTCCTTTTTTCTTAAAGCCTTTGGAGGCTCGTCTGCGCATTGTTCGCACACACTTGACGTGCTACTCGCGCTCATTATACCTGGGGGATTCTTTAATAGAAGCTTATTTATACGGGCTTTATTCCCAACACATGTGTCACACTTCCGCATGTACCTTTTATTCGCCATTATATGCATCGATATGACTTAAGTTTTGGCCAAGCTGGGTTGCCTGGCTCCTGTGCTTACCCCTACGTTCCCGATTGTTCGGCTAGGTGGTAAAGGGAGCACCTCTGCGATTGTTATTGCCGGGTCAGCTGGATGTGTACCTCAGACTGGGTGAAGCCGAAAGCTAACATTCTTAAGGGAATATTCGGTCGGTGAACTAAAAGACGATTTCTTACCTATTTATTTATCTGCCCCCAGATGCTTTCCTGCTTTTTTTGCAGTCCGGACATGCACTTTAGGGCATGCCTCCCAGGGAAAGGAACCCCTAACGGAACTATTCTCCCTGGAAGATGTTTCTTACTAACCATGTAATATAACATAACTAGTTGGGCACTTGTCTGATAAAGCACAAATGACCCCTACGCCTAGTCTCCACGCATGCCCCGGTTTTTTATATAACCGCGAGGGTATTCGGACACACTCCGGACTGTCGGGTCCCGAGGTTGAAGCGAAAAGGTCCGCTACGACAAACGATCTACAATCTGGCTAGAAGGCATTTTACATGTCATTTTAAATTACATAGTCAAATTGACTGATTATATTCCTCTTCAATACCATCTAATAGGCTGTCTAGTTTACAGTCCCGCTGGGAATACTTTGCGGCCAACTCTACTTGGCCGTACACTAAGCTCACAGGGATCTCCTTCCCATCGGGCCCCACAGGTCCGACCTCGGCTATGTGGTTTGGGTCAGCCTTCGTGTACCGCGTCTTCACCATGGCCCAGGCCTCCCTGGCGCCTTGATGGCAGGCCGATATCTTCCATAGCCGGAAGCGCCGCCGTGCTCCCTGAAGCTTCTCTGCAAGCTCTCCAAGGCCTTCGGGTAGGAAGATGGATGGCCACAAGGCCTGGGCGACGCCTCTCATCGCCTGCCAAACTCGTTCGTGCAGTTGCAGCAGCTCGGGAAGTAGGTCACCCATTGAACCGGGCATTTCCTCTGCAAGACGACCTGTGAGCATACCTGCAGACATATTTCTGTTAGCGACTTCCTCGCCGAACTCTTTTTTAAGGTTCGTTCAAGCACTTACTGAAAATGCCGCGACGAAGTCGCCGATTCTCCTTAACGGAGTCAGACAGCTGGGCACGAACATCTTTTAGTTCCTCGCCCAGCTGTGTGTTGGCATCTTGGAGGTTATTTTTCTCTTGCCGCACCCTTGTAAGCACAGTCTCGCCGACTTTTAACCAGCGCAGGAGCTGTTGCTTGTCCGGATCTACCCCGGCGCCATCTGCAATGTTATTGTCAGACTTATACACACGCCGCGCTTCGCAAACTACTTCTCTTTTAAAGCGTATATTACCAGAGGGGGTCTCTGTGGCTCCCCCTGCGGCGGCTAGTGCGGCCTCAAGTTGAGACTTGCACTCTTGAAGCTCCTGGGACAGTTGGGTATTCTTTTCTGTAAGATCCTGCATAACAAATGATCCTTAAATCAGTTATTCTAACTATTTTAAGACTCGAGGGCTACTGGCATATATCACTGTCAAAATCCCTCACCTGTATGTCTTTCACATACTGCTCCATGGCTCTGGCTAGACCATCTTGAGCGGCACGGAGGTGCACATCTCCCGAATTAAAAGCATTCAATGCCTCTTGGGAGAAACATGTGTCACGAAGAATTGTCCGGCGGCGCCTATGATTCATGGCGCTCTCCACCTCAGATTTGGTGGCGGACAATCTGTCGGCATCCTCCGTTGGAGGAGCATCCGACGCGCGCCTTGTGTTCGCCTCCCCTTCCGGACCTGGCTTTGGAGCCTGGCTGGCGGAGGCTCGATTGGCAACTCTCCGGACACAGTCCGGCGAGCGCTCTTTTTCCTGGAAAAATCACGAGCGTTAGTATGCCTTCCAGGAATCTTTCCTTGAAACACGGTGGTGCGCCATACCGTTGCGGCGACGTCTTGATCCGCACCGCACTTCTTTTCTGCCTGCTGGGCCGAGCTGCCCCTTGTTGGCCAGCCACCGCGGGCTTGGCTTCCCGCCACAAAGGCACGTCCTGCGGAACACCATTGGTATGCGGTGATCAGAAATAAGCACGGATGGGTCATGGTATCAGGACTTCGGTCACAGTTACCTGGGAAGCCGAAAATATTCCGGGGTAGTCGGCCATAATGGCGACCAAAGCATTGTCGATGCTAAGTTGGTAGAACACCCCATCGATCAGCTCCACCTTTATGTTCGGATCCTCTTCAGAGGCCGGATCGAGGGACCGTTCCGGATCCTCGGGTTGTGGAGGCGGGTTGTGTATATCCTCTACGGTCCGGCGCAGTTCCTGCGTCGAAATCACAAAATGAGATACTTAACCATGGGAATGGGGATCGGATAGGAAAAAAGAAATGTCCGCTTACCCAGCTTCGAGGATTGTTCATAGAAAATCCGTTCAGTGGACTAACACGGAGAAAATCCTCCTTTTCCCCTTTGTACAGGCCGGACAAGATCTTCACCAGATCGGCGACCGATCCCGGCCCCTTATGGCCATGGCGGGTGGCATCATCCTCCCCGTTGAAATCCCACATGGGGTGGCCCCTATACTGGAGCGGCTGCACCCCCCGCATAATGCATGTGGCCATGACTCCGATCATAGTCAGGCTGGAATGAGCTAATAACCTTATTCGGCTCATCAGGTAGAGGACATCCCTGTCATTTTCCCTCTGGGGGCTCCGCGGGCGCCAGCTTAGGCGTTTCTTCAAGGGAGCATTGCTGAACTCCGGGAGGTCGGTCCGAATGGGATCCGGTAGTGGGGCGTCTTCTACATAAAACCAATCCGAAGGCCAGTCTTCAGACGCCTTCTTCGGGGTTCCAGATAGATATCCAGTCCCGACGATGCGCCATAGTTCGGCTCCGCGCACTTGATATATTGACCCCTCATGAGAACAGGGTACAAGGCAAAACAATCTCTTCCACAGCGCGAAATGAGCCTCAATGCCCAAAAACAGTTTGCAAAGGGCCACGAAGCCCGCGATGTGCAGAATGGAGGTAGGCGTAAGGTGGTGCAGCTGGAGGCCGTAGAACTCCAGAAGCCCCGGAGAAACGGATGTATTGGAAATCCGAGTCCTCTTATCAGATAAGAGACAAAGCATACCCGCTCTCCTTTGGAAGGATCGGGGACGCTCTCCGCTTGCTTTCCGCCCTTATAGGTGGCGAGTCCGGCTCGAACCGGAACCATGAAGGCTGGGGGAAGAAATCCCTTGGTTTGGAGTGTCACTAGCTTGCTATGCGGGACTGAGCATCTCTCCCAATCCCTAGGCTGAGGGCTGGGAGCGCGAGAGGACGAGCCGCATCGACCGTCCATGATGGAATGGATTTTTGTCAGAGGCGCTCCGATGAAAGCTTGCGGAGGGGGGATGGTGTGATTCGGATCTAGATCCTCGTCTCTTTTTATAGGCGGCTCATTTGCGCAGCTAGGGGGGAAAGTGTAAAAATACCCTAGCTTTTCGCATTCGTTCGACACGTGGAAGATGGCCATTATTGGGCGTGGAAGCCAAGGAGCGCAGCATTTATAAGAAGCCGGACACTATTCGACAAGTACATGGAAGAACCCGCCTCGCAATGCCGAAGACACTCTACGCGCCAGACTCATCGTCATTGAAGCCTGGTTGGGGGGCTATTGAGGGAGTCCCGGATTAGGGGGTGTCCGGATAGCCGAACTATCACCGTTGGCCGGACTCCTAGACTGTGAAGATACAAGATTGAAGACTCTGTCCCGTGTCCGGATGGGACTTTCCTTGGCGTGGAAGGCAAGCTTGGCAATACGGATATGTAGATCTCCTACCATTGTAACCGACTCTGTGTAACCCTAGCCCTCTTCGGTGTCTATATAAACCGGAGGGTTTTAGTCCGTAGGACGAACAACAATCATACCATAGGCTAGCTTCTAGGGTTTAGCCTCTTTGATCTCGTGGTAGATCTACTCTTGTACTACCCATATCATCAATATTAATCAAGCAGGAGTAGGGTTTTACCTCCATCGAGAGGGCCCGAACCTGGGTAAAAACATCGTGTCCCTTGTCTCCTGTTACCATCCGCCTAGACGCACAGTTCGGGACCCCCTACCCGAGATCCGCCGGTTTTGACACCGACAGTAAGCATTGTCAATTACGCTTTGTGTACTAACCCATGATCTTCATGAGAGTTCTTTGTGGGGTTAGGTTGTGGTGTGCAAGTCCAAGTGAAGCATCACGAAGAGATCAAATGCTTGAAGCTTGCCGTCCATTGTGGTGACAATGGACTTGTGAAGATGTGCGGAAGAGTAGCTCACCCATTGTGGAGTATGGGGGAGCAATCAACTACTCTTCATCGAGCCAACGCAATCAAGAAAGGTGGTCCAACTTGAGGGAGTCAAGATCGTCATCATCTAGCTCAAGTGGACCATGTGCAAGGCAAAGGTTTGCCCTTGATAGGTTTTCCATTTTACCGGTCTCATGATGGTAGTTGGGAGACCGGGTTTTAGGTTCGATGGCCGTACTATCAAGGGGGGCTCTCGATGAGTAACTTGATCGTATCATTCGTAGAGAGCTCAAACCATTGCATCCTTGCATCATCTTTCTTGGTTCTTGTTTGGTTCTCTTTGTGAGTTTTGGAGCTTATGGTCATCTTGATGACAAGCTCGAGTTCATCGAAAACGGAGTTCACATGCATCTTCTATGATGTGTTCGATGTTGGAGATTCTGTCGGTTCTTCTCTATTGGAGGTTTCTTTCCTCTTTTTGTTAGGCATACCTCCCCTGCCTCTTCTTACCTATCCAACAAGCTTGAGTTTGCTCAATTCGGAGCTCATTTGCAGAAGTTATGGCAGTTCTGGTTTTCCTTGGAGCGTACTTGTTTTCGTGGAAACGGCATAAGGCTGGCGCCAGCGGTAGTACCGCTGGACCGGAGCGGCAGTACCTCGTATTGCCACAAGCAGTAGTACCGCTGTCCCACAGCGGTAGTACCACCCATGGCCATAAGCGGTAGTATGGCTTCGGTTCCGCGCTGGTACCGCCTCGACTCGAGACGTGGTTTTCTCATGTCGGGTTCAGCGGCAGTAGTAGCAGCAGTAGGAGCGGTAGTACCGCTCGTGTGCGGTAGTACCGCGGCTACCACTGCCCCTAGTACCAGTGCGCCAAGCGGCAGTACCGCTGCGGCCAACGGTAGTACCGCTGGCTCCAGCGGTAGTGCCACTCGTTCGGCTCTGCCTCGCCCTCTGTTTTGCTCCGCTCTCTATGTTCTACCGCCCGGGCGGTAGTACCGCTCCCCTGAGCGGTAGTACCGCTCGTGCGCGGACTGAGCACATAATGGTTGGATTCGGGAGCTCCTCTAAAAGGGGGTCTTCTTCCCCATTCAACCTTATCTCTTAAGCTCGTGTTCTTCCCCCATTGTTGACCTTCTTCGACCTTGCTAACTCTCAATCCCTCCAATGATTCTTGCTAGTTCTTGAGGGAAAAGAGATAGGAGATCTAGATCCACGTTTCCACCAATCACTTTCTCCTCTAAGTGAGGGGAACCCCTTGGATCTAGATCTTGGAGTTCTTCGTGTTCTTCTTTCTTTCTTCCTCTCCTTTTCCTCCCTAGCATTAGTTGCTTTGGTGGGATTTGGGAGAGAAGGACTTGGGCACTCCGTGTGCCCTTGCCATTGCATTTGGTGCATCAGTTTGAGTTCTCCACGTGATACGTGGAAGTTACAAGTTGAGAAGCTTATTACCCTTGGGTGCTTGGTACCCTTGAGCTTGTTACTCTTGGGTGTTTGGACACCCTAGAGCTTGTTCCTCTTGGGTGCCTTGGCGCCCTAGACGGTTGGTGTTGTTCGGAGCTCAATCATTGTGGTGTAAAGCTTCGGGCAAGCGTCGGGGTCTCCAATTAGGTTGTGGAGATCGCCCCGAGCAATTTGACGGGTACCGGTGACCGCCCCCAAGGGTTGCCAAAGTGTACGGGTTCGGTGACCGCCCCCAAGGGTTGCCATTTATACGGGTTCAGTGACCGCCCTCAAGGGTCCCTTAGTGGAATCACAACATCTTGCATGGTGTGAGGGCGTGAGGAGATTACGGTGGCCCTAGTGGCTTCTTGGGGAGCATTGTGCCTCCACACCGCTCCAAACGGAGATTAGCATCCGCAAGAGTGTGAACTTCGGGATACATCATCGTCTCCGCATGCCTTGGTTATCTCTTACCCGAGCCCTTTACTTATGCACTTTACTTTGTGATAGCCATTGTTCTTTGTCATATATCTTGCTATCACATAGTTGCTTATCTTGCTTAGCATAAGTTGTTGGTGCACATAGGTGAGCCTAGTTGTTGTAGGTTTTGTGCTTGACAAATTAACCACTAGGTTTATTCCGCATTTGTTCAAGCCTCTACCACAATTATTTTAAAATGCCTATTCACCCCCCCTCTAGGCGACATCCATGATCTTTCACCAGACACCTGGAGCTACCCCCGAGTTATCGTGACTGCTCCTTGACGGGGCCCGCCGCCTCTCTCGCCGCCGCTCCACCCCATGAAAGGGGGAGGGGGGTGCACGATCGTCGCCTCACTACCACGTCACTTCACGACCGGGGGGCGACCCCTCTGTCGGTGTAAAAACCGGCGGATCTTGGGTAGGGGGTCCCGATCTGTGCGTCTAAGGCTAATGGTAACAGGAGGCAAGGGACACGATGTTTTACCCAGGTTCGGGCCCTCTCGATGGAGGTAAAACCCTACTTCCTGCTTGATTGATCTTGATGATATGAATATTACAAGAGTTGATCTTCCACGAGATCGTAGAGGCTAAACCCTTGAAGCTAGCCTATGATGATTATGAGTGTCCCTATACAGATCAAACCCTCCGGTTTATATAGACACCGGAGGAGGCTAGGGTTTACCCAGAGTCGGTTACAAAGAAGGAGATCTAATATCCGGATCGCCAAGCTTGTCTTCCACGCAAAGGAGAGTCCCATCCGGACATGGAACGAAGTCTTGAGTCTTGTATCTTCACGGTCCAACAGTCCGGCCAAAGTATATTGTCCGGTTGTCCGGATACCCCCTAATCCAGGACTCCCTCAGTAGCCCCTGAACCAGGCTTCAATGACGATGAGTCCGGCGTGCAGATTGTCTTCGGCATTGCAAGGCGGGTTCCATTTCCAAATACTCCAAAGTACCTGTTGTAATAAACAATGTCCAGCTTCCCATCAATGTTGTACTCCTCGGCTTCTGTGCTTCAATAGTGGCCATCTCCACGTGTCGAGCGAATGCGAGGAGCCGGGGCATTTTTAAATTTGCCACCCCTGGCTCTTCAGGAAAAACCGCCTATTTGAAGGGACGGGGATCTTCAAATCCAAATCTCACCTTCTTCCCTTGAGCAAGCATCCAACAGAGCGCTCCCGGAAAAAACCATTCCAACATGGCCGGTCACCGCAGCTCCTCTTCTCTCTCCCTTAGCTCTAAGCCAGGTGATTGGGAAGAGTGTTCTGTTCCCCATAGCCGTTTAGTAGAGTTGCAGACCCAAGGGTTCCTTCCACCAGCGTTCATGGTCCCCGTCCGAACCGGACTAGCCACCTATGATGGCGGGGAGCAAGCGGAGAGATTTCCCAGCCCATCTCAGGGGGAGCGAGTATGCCTCATCTCATATCTGCTAAAAGCGTTGGGTTTCCAATCCACCCATTCCTTCGTGGGCTCCTGGAGTTCTACGGCCTCCAGTTGCACAATTTCACCCCCGCCTCCGTGCTACACATCGCAGGATATGTCGCCCTTTGTGAATTATTCCTGGGCTGCGAGGCTCACTTCGAGTTATGGAAGAAGTTGTTCTGCCTCATCCCTCGCAACCAGGGGGAATCCATATGTCAAGTGGGCGGAGCCAAAATATGGTGCGTCGCCGAGATCGGATACCTGTCCGGTACTCCCAAGAAGGCATCTGAAAACTGGCACCCCGAGTGGTTTTATGTTGATGACGTTCCCCTTCCGGATCCAGTCCGGACGGGCCTCCCTGAGTTCAATAAAGCTCCGCCGAAGACACGCCGAAGTTGGCGCCCTCGGGGCCCCCAAGAGGAAGATACCAGAGAAGTCCACTTCCTAATGAGCAGGATAAAGACTCTGGCCAAATCAGGGCTGGCAATAGTCGAGGTTATAGCAATATGCATAATGCGGGGGGTGCAACCACTTCAATATCGGGGGAAGCCCATGTGGCATTTCAATGGGGAAGATGATGCCACCCACTGTGGTCGCAAAGGTCCGGACTCCGCCACCGCTCTGGCGACAATATTGTTTGATTTGTATAAAGGAGAAGAAGAAGAATTCCTTCGTATTAAACCGCGGGATGGATTTTCCATGTACAACCCCCCAAGCTGGGTAAGTCGTCATTCTTTCCCCCACTCTATTCTGGCGCCCTTCATCACAATCATTTACCTCGATATTTCTGAGCAGGAACTGAGGAGGGTCGTGGAAGGATTCAACAGCCCCTCCCCTCAGCCAGAGGACCCCGGAAGGGCCTTTGATCCCGGACTTGAAGAAGATTCAGATATATCTGTGGAGCTTGTCAACGGGACATTTTACCAGGCCAGCTGCGATGGCGCCTCGTTGGCTATAATCGCCGACTATCCGGGACTACTACCTGCGCCGCGTGTAAGCAAAGCCGAAACCTTACCCTCTGAAGAGGACCCCTTTCCTATACCATGCCTTATGCATAAAATATTTTATCTTTATAGAGACGACCACCGGAACGCGGCGCCGAGCCCCTGGGGGCTTGTCGGCAAAGGTCGTCCGGGTCAGGCAGGCTTAAGAGGAAGGCGGTTAGGACCGAAACACCGTTACAGAGGTATGGTAATGTGACGCCCCCGATTCAATCGTACACTAATCATGCACGCAAACGTGTACGATCAAGATCAGGGACTCACAGGAAGATATCACAACACAACTCTAAAAGTAAAACAAGTCATATAAGCATCATATTACAAGCCAGGGGCCTCGAGGGCTCGAATACAAGTGCTCGACATAAACAAGTCAGCGGAAGCAACAATTTCTAAGTACAGACATAAGTTAAACAAGTTTGCCTTAAGAAGGCTAGCACAAACTGGGATACAGATCGAAAGAGGCGCATGCCTCCTGCCTGGGATCCTCCTAAACTACTCCTGGTCGTCGTCAGCGGCCTGCACGTAGTAGTAGGCACCTCCAGTGTAGTAGGAGTCATCGTCGACGGTGGCGTCTGGCTCCTGGGCTCCAGCATCTGGTTGCGACAACCAGGTAGAAGGGAAAGGGGGAAAAGAGGGAGAAAAGCAACCGTGAGTACTCATCCAAAGTACTCGCAAGCAAGGATCTACACTACATATGCATAGGTATATGTGTAAAGAGGCAATATCGATGGACTGAACTGCAGAATGCGAGAATAAGAGGGGGATAGCTAGTCCTATCGAAGACTACGCTTCTGGCAGCCTCCGTCTTGCAGCATGTAGAAGAGAGTAGATTGAAGTCCTCCAAGTAGCATAGCATAGCATAATCCTACCCGGCGATCCTCCCCTCGTCGCCCAGTGGAAAAGTGATCACCGGGTTGTCTGTGGAACTTGTCTGGGTGTGTTTTATTAAGTATCCGGTTCTAGTTGTCATAAGGTCAAGGTACAACTCCAGGTCGTCCTTTTACAGAGGGACACGGCTATTCGAATAGATAAACTTCCCTGCAAGGGTGCACCACATAACCCAACACGCTCGATCCCATTTGGCCGGACACACTTTCCTGGGTCATGCCCGGCCTCGGAAGATCAACACGTCACAGCCCCACCTAGGCACAACAGAGACGTCAGCACGCCGGTCTAAATCCTATGGCGCAGGGGTCTAGGCCCATCACCCATTGCACACCTGCATGTTGCGAGGGCGGCCGGAAGCAGAACTAGCCCCCTTAATACAAGAGCAGGCTTACGTTCCAACCCGGCGTGCGTCGCTCAGTCACTGACGTCACGAAGGCTTCGGGTGATACCACGACGTCGAGTGCCCATATCTTTCCCACGTAGTTGGTTAGTGCGTATAGGCCAGTAGCCAGACTTAGATCAAATACCAAGATCTCGTTAAGCGTGTTCTTATGAAGCAACCGCGAACGCCGACCAGGGCCAGGCCCACCTCTCTCCTGGGTGGTCTCAACCTGCCCCGTCGCTCTGCCTCAAGTAACAGTCGGGGGCCGTCAGGAACCCAGGCCCACCTCTACCAGGATGGAGCCACCTGTCCTTCCAGCCCCCACATCGGAATCACTTGCGGGTACTCAACGAGCTGACCCGACTTTAATCACCATCTGTATAGTATGTATATATGTATAGTATATACCCGTGATCACCTCCCAAGTGATCACGGCCCGATAGTATAGCAAGGCAGACCGACAAGAATGTAGGGCCAATGATGATAAACTAGCATCCTATACTAAGCATTTAGGATTGCGGGTAAGGTATCAATGACTGTAGCAACAATGACAGGCTATGCAACAGAATAGGAGTAACCGAACAGCAACATGCTACACTACTCTAATGCAAGCAGTATATAGAAGAATAGGCAATATCTGGTGATCAGGGGGGGCTTGCTTGGTTGCTCTGGCAAGAAGGAGGGGTCATCAACTCCGTAGTCGTACTGGATAGCAGCGGCGTCGGTCTCGTAGTCTACCGGAGAGAAGAGGAGGAAGAAACAGTAAATACAATGCTAAGATAAGCATGATGATGCATGGCATGACAATGAGCGGTGTTAGTTGTGCCCTAACGCGGTAGTAGGTGATACCAGCGAAAGGGGGAAACATCCGGGAAAGTATCCCCGGTGTTTTGCGTTTTCGGACAGATGAACCAGAGGGGGAAAGTTGCGAGTTCTATAGGTTAGGGATGTGTGGCGGACGAACGGGCTATGTATCCGGATTGGACTCGTCGTTCTGAGCAACTTTCATGTTGAAAATAATTTAATCCGAGTTACGGATTAAAAGATATGATTTTCTAAATATTTACTAATTTCTGGAATTTAATTAATCATTTAATTTAATTCGAAATTCGATTAATGACATCAGCATGATGTCATGTTGACATCACTAGCCAACAAGGTTTGACTAAGTCAAACTGACATGTGGGTCCAGTGGGACCCACCTGTCATACTCTGTTTAGGTTAATTAGGTCTTAGTTAAACTAATTAGTATTTAATTAAACTAACTAGTTAATTAGATTAATTAAACAGAATTAATTAACTTAATTAATTCACTTATAAATTAATTACTTATTAATTTTATTAAATAAATTATTATTATTATTATTATTATTTTGAAACGTTCTCAGGGGCTGGGCCCCAGCTGTCATAGGCCCCATGGGCCTTAACGGGCACGGGCACGCGTTAACGGGTGGTGGTGCGGGCGCCCAAACGGACGGGTGCCCGAGGGGGCACCGAGCAGGCCCAACGCACGCCGGCGCCGGCGCCGGCCGGAGCCAGGGGAGGCGGCGGAGGGGGAATGACCGCGGCGGCAGAGGTGGCTGCGGCAGGGAGCCGCAGGGCGGTGGCGGGGCAACACCAGGTCCACGGTGACCAACAAGGGCGCGACCATGGTGGGCCCGCACGGGAAGGAGGCCGCGGGCGTGCCCACAGGCGAGGCGCAGGGCGCGGCCACGCACCGGGCGCGGACACGGCGAACAGGGGAAGGCCTGTGGCGCGAGGCTTCGCGACGAGCAAGGGGAAGGGGCGGTGACCAGCGGGCGGGGGACGACGGGCAGGGCCGGTCGGTGTAGCGCGTGGCCAGGGCGCGGCCGGCCGCGGTGAGCGCGGGGCTGGAGCGCGCGAGGCACGGCGACGGTCGCGGGGGCAAAGGAGTGCGAGGAGAGGGGGCGGGAGCCCGGGGCCTCACCGCGGGTTCGCAGGGTCAAGGGCAGAGGGCTCGACGGAGGTCAGGGACGACGGGGCGGTGGCGACTCGGGCGGTTCGATGAGGAGGAGGACGAGGACGACACGCGTGGGGAGGAGACGAGGTCGAGGCGGCGTAGGCGATGGCGGAGCGGTCCGGCGAGGGACGGCTCCGGCGTCAGCGTCGTGCGGCGAGGGCGAGGCGGCGTCGGGCGGCGTCGGGGTTCAGGCAGTGAGCGGCAGCCTCCTCCTCTCGATCACGATCCAAATCGGGGGAGGGGGGGGAGCGAGTGGGCCGAGTGGGGCATGGGTGCAGGTTAGGGTTTGCGGGGGTGGGGGATAAGGAGAGGGAGTGGTGGCCGGTTGGCCTGGTGGGTTGGCCCAGTAGGGCTGTGGCCTGCTGGGCCGGAGCCCACTTGGGGGGGTTGCTTTCTCTTTTTTTGGTTAGTTTGTTTTCTGTTTTTTGTATTTTCTTTCTTTTATTTATTTTCTATTCTGTTTTATTTTATTTTAAATCATTTAGGCAATTTCTAAAAATGAGTTTGCTGCACGATAATTACCTATGCCATTTTTGGCACAGCCCGAACATTTTTATTATATCTTTTGAAAACTTTTATTGTTGACATTAATTTGAATTTGAATTTTGAAGCGGTTTCGAGTTAACCCGAGATTAACTACAGAGACAGAGGTGACATGGCACCATTAACGTGAGATTATTGTAGCTTGATTAACAGCGTCCTTCGTGTTCTGGCAGAAAGAGGAGTCACCGGACTATATCCGGAGATCCCGCCGATCACGCCTCCACCAGCCGGATTCCAGAACCGACTTCGGGAGAGGAGGCCAATGCGGGGCCGATGCCAAATTATCCTCCGATAGAGGATGCAGATATGCTCTCCGCCACAAATTCCGAAGTAGAGAGTGCCATGAATCACCGACGCCGACGGGCTGTACTTCGCAACAGCATCTTTTCCGAAGAGGCATTTAATGCTTTCAATTTGGGAGATGCATACATCCGAGCTGCTCAAGGCGGGCTCGCCCGAGCGACGGACTAGTATGCGAAAGATATACGGGTAAGGAAATTTAATAAGCATGTATAGCAGTAGCCCCTGACACTTGAAACGGTTGGAACAACTGATTTAAGGATCATTTTATGCACAGGTCCTTGTAGAGAAGAATACCCAATTGTCTCAAGAGCTGGAGGAGTGCAAGACCCAGTTGAGGGCCGCAGTTGCCAAACTAGAGGAATCCCAAAAGGCCTCACCTGGTAACATTCGTCTTTAATAATGAAATTTTATGGAAATGTACCAGTTAGTAATTGGATTGTTTGATAAGTCTAACAGAAAATTATGTAGACAATCCCGGGGAGAATCCGGAGATCGTAAGAGATAGCGAGTCACATCTCCAAAGGCAGCGAAAAGCTGGCGAGCATGTTCTTACGCAAGTTAGGCGGGAGAAGAACAATCTCCAAGATGCCATTGTCCGGCTGGGCATCGAATTAGGAGATGTTCGAGCGCAGCTGGCGGACTCCGTAAAGGAGAACAGGAGGCTTCATCGCGACATTTATGGTAAGTGCTTTAAACGAACTGCAGTACAGTTCGGCGAGGAAGCATTTGTTTTTTTTTTTAAAAAAGAGCTTGTATATGTAGGTATGCTGACAGGCCTTCCTGAAGAGGAGATACCCGGGTCCGCAGGCGATTTACTGCAAGATCTCTGACAGCTGCACGAACAAGTTCGGCAGGTGATGCAGGGTATTGCGCAGGCATTGTGGCCATCCACTTCCCTGCCAAGAGGCCTAGGGGAGCTCGTGGATATGCTCCAAGGAGCGCGGCGGCGCTTTCGGTTGTGGAAGGTATCAGCCTGCCGACAAGGTGCAAGGGAAGCCTGGGCCATGGTGAAGACGCGCTACACCAAGCTTGACCCGAACCATCTGGCCGAAGTCGGGCCGGCGGGGCCAGATGGGCAAGAGATTCCCATGAGTCTGGTGTATGACCAGGTAGCGCTAGCCGCAAAATATTCCCAACAGGATTGCTTGCTAGATAGCCTGTTGGATGGTATAGAGGAAGAATATAGCCAGTCTAACTGACTATGTAATTCAATGGACATATGTAGTCCCTAGCCGGGTTAAAAATCTTTTGTCATGGCGGACCTTTTCGCTTCAGCCCCCGGATCCGACAGTCCGGGATGTATCTGAATACCCGCTCAGTTATGCAAAAAAGGGGTATGCGTGGAAACCAGGCGTAGGGGTCATAAGTTCTTGAACATACAAGTATCCAACTAGTTATGTTATATTACATGGGTAGTAAGAAACATCTTCCAGGGAGAATAGTTCCGTTAGGGGTTCCTTTCCCTGGGTACGCATGCATCGATGTGCATGTCCGAACTGCGAACAAAAACGCAGGGTACAAAACATCTGGGGATTCATGTTGTGATAAACGAAAGAAACATCTTTTGTTCACCGACCGAATATTCCCTTAAGAACGCTAGCTTTCGGCTTCACCCAGTCTGAGGTGCACATCCGGCTGAACCGGCAGTAACAATCGCAGAGGTGCTCCCCTTATGCCCTAGCCGAATTAACGGGAACGTAGGGCATAAACACAAGAGCCAGGCAACCCAGCATGGCCACATCTTAAGTCATATCGATGCATATAATGGTGAAGAAAAGGCACATACGAAAAAAGGACGCATATGTGATAGGCAAGACGCCATGAAAGTAATTATATTTAGCTTCCGTATAGGAAGCCCCGAGGTATGGTTTACACACGTGGTGCGGCCGGAGTGATCCGAGCATCCGCACTATATTGAATACTTTGTGTGAAGAAGGAAAAAAGGGCGAGAAAGGAAAAAGGGGAGGAACATAATTAAAAGAGCGGGGGAAGGAGACGAACACTGAGTTCGGCACGAGGCGTAGAATCTTCGGAGTCTGGCCGCGTTCCATGGGTTCGGCTCAAGTCTGTTATCGGATGCATTACGCAGGCAGTACGCTCCTTCAGTGAGAACTTTATCAATAATGAAGGAACCCTCCCACTTAGGTTTGAGCTTGTCCGTCTTCTCCGATAGGCGTAGAACGAGTTCGCCAACATTATAAGTTTTGGTCCGCACTTCTCTGCTTTGATACCGTCGAGCCTGCTGCTGATAGAATGCAGAACGGGCTTTTGCGACGTCGCGCTCTTCCTCCAGGGCATCTAAGTTGTGCTGCCAATCTAACTCGGCTTCCTTCTCTTCGTACATGCGCACGCGAGGTGAGTCATGGATTATGTCGCAGGGTAGTACTGCTTCTGCGCCGTACACCATAAAAAATGGTGTGTATCCGGTGGTGCGATTCGGCGTGGTCCGCAGCCCCCAGAGTACGGAGTCGAGCTCCTCGACCCAGTGCGTGTCCGATTCTGTCAAGGATCGCACTAGTCTGGGTTTGATGCCGCTCATGATGAGACCGCTTGCACGTTCAACCTGGCCGTTTGTTTGGGGATGGTAGACGGAGGCGTAATCGAGCTTAATGCCCATGTTGCCGCACCAAGTTTTCACTTCATCGACTTTGAAGTTTGAGCCATTGTCAGTGATGATGCTGTGAGGGACGCCGTAACGGTGTACAACCCCTGATATGATGTCTATCATTGGTCCGGATTCGACCGTTTTAACTGGTTTGGCCTATATCCATTTGGTGAATTTGTCCACCATGACCAATAAGTATTTTTTCTTATGGCTTCCCCCTTTAAGGGGTCCGACCATATCCAGCCCCTAGACCGCGAAGGGCCAAGTAATGGGGATTGTTTTCAGAGAGGTAGGGGGCATATGGCTCTGATTGACAAAGAGTTGGCAACCGGCGCAGTGTTGGACAAGGTCCTGTGCATCTGCTCGGGCTGTCGGCCAATAAAAACATGTACGGAAGGCCTTGCTGACAAGTGCCCAAGCCGCAGCGTGGTGCCCGTCGAGTCTGGCATGGATTTCAGCCAAGAGCTGCCGCCCTTCCTCTTCGGAGATGCATCTTTGGAGCACTCCAGTTGCACTTTTCTTATAGAGTTCTCCCTCATGGACTTTGTAAGCCTTGGAACGCCGCACAATACAACGTGCTTCATTTTGGTCCTCGGGGAGCTCCTGCCTATTTAGGTAGGCCAAGAAAGGCTCGGTCCATGAGGCGATTAAAACCATGATTTCATGGGCCGAAGGTGTTATTTCGGTGGCGGAGCCCCCGATTACATCAGATGGTTCGAAATCTGGGGTTGTGTTCGGATCCGGGATAGTGCTGCCGGACTCCCCTTCCCATACCACGGATGGCTTGAACAGCCTCTCCAGGAATATGTTAGGTGGGACAGGGTCGCATTTAGCGCCGATGCGGGCGAGGATATCCGCCGCTTGATTGTTTTCTCGAGCCACATGGTGGAATTCGAGCCCCTCGAACCGAGCTGACATTTCGAGGACGGCGTTGCGGTAGGCCGCCATTTTTGGATCCTTGGCATCAAAATCTCCGTTTATTTGTGATATTGCGAGGTTTGAGTCCCCGCGCACCTCCAGGCGTTGAATGCCCATAGAGACTTCCATCCGAAGACCATGCAACAGAGCCTCGTATTCGGCTGCGTTGTTGGAGTCTGTGTATAATATTTGGAGTACGTATTGGACCGTGTCTCCGGTGGGGGAAGTCAGGACTACACATGCTCCCAATCCAGCTAGCATTTTAGAGCCGTCGAAGTGCATGATCCAATTAGAGTACGCGCCGTACTCTTTAGGGAGTTCGGCTTCTATCCATTCGGCGACAAAGTCAGCCAATACTTGTGACTTAATGGCCCGTCGTGGTTTGTATGTTATGTCGAACAAAAGGAGCTCGATGGCCCATTTAGCAATCCGTCCTATAGCGTTGCGGTTGTTTATTATGTCATTGAGTGGTACTTCAGAGACCACCGTAATCGAACACTCCTGGAAGTAGTGTCGTAGCTTCCGGGATGCTATGAAGACCGCGTATGCTATATTTTGATAGTGTGGGTATCGGGATTTGCATGGGGTGAGGACAGTGGACACGTAATATACCAGCTTTTGGAGCGGGAATTTGTATCCGTCTGCTTCTCGTTCGACGACGAGCACTGCGCTTACAACTTGATGTGTTGCAGCTATGTACAGTAGCATAGATTTGCCAATATTTGGCACTGTCAGGACTGGATTACTGGCCAATAGGGTCTTTATTTCATCCAGTCCGGCCACGGCTGCATCCGTCCACGTGAAGTGTTCGGTGCGTCGAAGGAGGCGGTAAAGAGGTAGTGCCTTTTCTCCTAATCGGGAGATAAAGCGACTTATGGCAGCCACACATCCAGCTAGTTTCTGGATATGCTTGAGGTCTGTTGGGATAGCCAACTGTGACAGAGCTCGGATTTTTGCCGGATTTGCTTCGATTCCTCTATTGGAAACAATGAAGCCGAGCAACTTCCCGGAGGGTACGCCAAAAACACATTTTTCCGGGTTTAGCTTGATGTCGTATGTTTGGAGGTTGTCGAACGTAAGTCTCAAGTCATCTATTAAGGTTTTGATGTGTCTTGTTTTTATGACCACGTCGTCCACATATGCCTCCACTGTTTTGCCGATTTTCTTCTCCATGCATGTTTGAATCATGCGTTGATATGTTGCGCCGGCATTTTTAAGCCCGAAAGGCATAGTGTTGAAGCAGAAGGGACCATATGGCGTTATGAAGGCTGTTGCGGCTTGGTCGGACTCTGCCATCTTTATTTGATGGTATCCGGAATATGCGTCGAGGAAACATAGTGAGTCGTGTCCTGTGGTGGCGTCGATGATTTGGTCGATGCGAGGGAGGGGGAAGGGGTCCTTGGGGCAAGCCTTGTTGAGGTCTTTGAAACTAACGCATAGGCGCCAAGATTTGTCCTTCTTTGGTACCATTACCAGATTTGCCAGCCAAACCGGATGCATGATATCTCTGATGAATCTGGCCTCAAGTAAACTGGCTAGCTCTTCTCCCATGGCTTGCCGTTTAGGCTCTGAGAAGCGCCTAAGAGTCTGTTTGACGGGCTTGTATCCTTTCAGTATATTGAGGCTGTGTTCGGCCAGCCTGCGGGATGCCTGGCATGTCTGAGGGATGCCAGGCGAAAATGTCCCAATTTTCTCGTAGGAAGTCTCGTAGTGCGGCGTCCATTGTGGGGCTCAACTGTGTCCCTGATATGTCTCCAACGTATCTATAATTTTTGATTGCTCCACGCTACTTTATCTATTGTTTTGGACTATACTGCGCTTTATTTTCCACTTTTATATTACTTTTGGGACTAACCTACTAACCGGAGGCCCAGCCCAGAATTGCTGTTTTTTGCCTTTTTCAGTATTTACAGAATATCAAACGGAGTCCAAACGGAATGAAACCTTCGGGATCGTGATTTTCCAACCGAACGTGATCCAGGAGACTTGGACCCCACTCCAAGCAGTGTCCGAGGAGGTCACGAGGGTGGAGGGCGCCCCCTAGGCGCGCCCCCTACCTTGTGGGCCACTCGGAGCTCCACCGATGTACTCCTTCCTCCTATATATACCTACGTATCCTCGAACGATCAGAACAGGAGCCAAAAACCTAATTCCACCGCTGCAACCTTCTGTATCCACGAGATCCCATCTTGGGGCCTGTTTCCGAGCTCCGCCGGAGGGGGCATCCACCATGAAGGGCTTCTACATCATCACCATAGCCCCTCCGATGAAGTGTGAGTAGTTTACTTCAGACCTTCGGGTCCATAGCTAGTAGCTAGATGGCTTCTTCTCTCTTTTTGGATCTCAATACAATGTTCTCCACCTCTCTCGTGGAGATCTATTCGATGTGATCTTCTTTTTGTGGTGTGTTTGTTGAGATCAATGAATTGTGGGCTTATGATCCAGTCATCCAGCATTATCTATGGAAAATATTTGATTCTTCTCTGAATTCTTTTATGTATGATTGAGTTATCTTTGCAAGTCTCTTCGAATTATCCTTTTTGGTTTGGCCAACTAGATTGGTAGTTCTTGCAATGGGAGAAGTGCTTAGCTTTGGGTTCAATCTTGCGGTGTCCTTACCAAGTGACAGAAGGGGCAGCAAGGCACGTATTGTATTGTTGCCATCGAGGATAACAAGATGGGGTTTTTATCATATTGCATGAATTTATCCCTCTATATCATGTCATCTTGCTTACGGCATTACTCTGTTTTTAACTTAATACTCTAGATGCATGCTGGATAGCGGTCGATGAGTGGAGTAATAGTAGTAGATGCAGAATCGTTTCGATCTACTTGTTTTGGACGTGATGCTTATATACATGATCATTGCCTAAATATACTCATAACTATGCTCAATTTTGTCAATTGCTCAACAGTAATTTGTTCACCCACCGTAGAATACTTATGCTCTTGAGAGAAGCCACTAGTGAAACCTATGGCCCCCGGGTCTATTCTCATCATATCAATCTCTATCACTTTATTTACTTGCTTTGTTTTTACTTTGCCTTTACTTTTTACTTTGCATCTATCTATCAAAAATACCAAAAATATTATCTCTATCACATCTCACTCTCGTAAGTGACCGTGAAGGGATTGACAACCCCTAAGCGTTGGTTGCGAGTTGCTATAATTTTGTGTAGGTACAAGGGACTTGTGCGTGATCTCCTACTGGATTGATACCTTGGTTCTCAAAAACCGAGGGAAATACTTACGCTACTTTGCTGCATCATCCTCTCCTCTTCGGGGAAATCCAACGCAGTGCTCAAGAGGTAGCAAGAAGAATTCTGGCGCCGTTGCCGGGGAGGCTCACGCAAGCAAGTCAACAATACCAAGTACCCATCGCAATCCCTATCTCTTGCATTATATTATTTGCCATTTGCCTCTCATTTTCCTCTCCCCCACTTCACCCTTGCCGTTTTATTCGCCCTCTCTTTCCCAATCTCCTCTTTCTTTTGCTTGCCCTTTCGTTTGCTCGTTTGGTTGGTATAGATGCGGATTTATTACTAAAAGGAGAACCTAAGATCTAAGGATCCTCATCCGCTTGCTAATCTTTTTAAGAGATCCAATTATGTTGAACCAATTGCTAGTGAGTTTTGTGCACTAGATTATCTTTATGAAGTTTTGCTTGAAATTCGTGAATCTGAAAATTACGATGAAGAAATTTGTGAAGAGATTTACGATAACTCTTTGAATAAAAAGCATGATTGCAATGATTTTCCTATAAATTCTCTTGATGTCAATTGTGCTAATAATATGCAAAATCCTAAGCTTGGTGATGCTAGTTTTGCTATGTCTACTACTTGTTTCAATGATCATGATTGGGGTGATTCTTCTTATAACCTTGAAAATTTATTTACGCCCCATGATGAATATGAGATTGATAATAGTGTTTGCAATAATATTGAAAGTGGGTTTGGAAGAGTGTCAACTTTAGATCCCACATATTTGGAGTATGTTCAATCTTATGATATTTTTGATAAAAGTGGGTTCGGAAAGGTCATGACTTTAGTTAATGTTAATTCCACTATCTTGGAAGAGTGTCAACTTTGCATGCATATGGATCATGTTGAGAATATGTTTTGTGATAGCTATTTTGTTGAATTTGCCTATGATCCTACATGTAATTATTATGAGAGAGGAAAATATGGTCGTAGAAATTTTTATCTTATTAAATTACTTCTCGTCATGTTGAGATTGCTATCATCTCTTTGTTCTTCCTTCCATATGCTAGTTTTTGCTTGCCTTGATAATTTGTTTACTTACAAGATGCCTATTCATAGGAAGTATGTTAGACTTTAGTGTGTTTGTCACATGTTTTATGATGTTCTCTTTGTGCTTCAATTCTTATCTTTCATGTGAGCATCATTGAAATCTCAATGCCTAGCTAGGGGCGTTAAACGATAGCGCTTGTTGGGAGGCAACCCAATTTTATTTTGTGTTTTTTGTTTTTGCTTCTGTTTAGGAATAAATAATCCATCTACCTTCTGTTTGGATGTGGTTTTATGTTTTAATTAGTGTTTGTGCCAAGTAGAACCTATAGGATAACCTACGATGATAGTTGATTTGATTCTGCTGAAAAACAGAAAGTTTGCACGCACTAATTTAGTTATGATAAATCACAGGAACGTGATTTTGCGTTGATTATTTTTGCTGCTGATCAATAAACAAATTTTCCAGGACTTCCTATTTTGGTAGAATTTTAAGAGTTCCATAAGTTTGCGTTAGTTACAGATTGCTACAGACTGTTCTGTTTTTGATAGATTCTGTTTTTCGTGTGTTGTTTGCTTATTTTGATGAATCTATGGCTAGTAAATTAGTTTATAAACCATAGAGAAGTTGGAATACAGTAGGTTTAACACCAATATAAATAAAAAATGAGTTAATTACAGTACCTTGAAGTAGTCTTTTGTTTTCTTTCTCTAACGGAGCTCACGAGATTTCTGTTGAGTTTTGTGTTGTGAAGTTTTCAAGTTTTGGGTGAATTTCTTTGATGGATTATGGAACAAGGAGTGGCAAGAGCCTAAGCTTGGGGATGCCCATGGCACCCCCAAGATAATCCAAGGACACCAAAAAGTTAAAGCTTGGGGATGCCCCGGAAGGCATCCCCTCTTTCGTCCACTTCCATCGGTAATTTACTTGGAGCTATATTTTTATTCACCAACATGATATGTGTTTTGCTTGGAGCGTCTTGTATTATTCGCGTATTTGCTTGTTAGTCTACCACAATCATCCTTGCTGTACACATATTTTGAGAGAGCCATACATAATTTGGAATTTGTTAGAATACTCTATGTGCTTCACTTATATCTTTTGAGCTTGATAGTTTTGCTCATAGTGCTTCACTTATATCTTTTGAGCGTGATAATTGTTGCTCTAGTACTTCACTTAGATCTTTTAGAGCATGGTGGTGGATTTGTTTTAAAGAAACTATTGATCTCTCATGCTTCACTTAGATTATTTTGAGAGTCTTTAATAGCATGGTAATTTGCTTAATGTTAATATACTTGGTATTCAAGATATGTGAAACTTTCTTTTGAGTGAATTGAATACTAAGATAAGTTTGATGCTTGATAATTGTTTTGAGATGTGGAGGTGATAATATCAAAGTCGTGCTAGTTGGGTGATTATGAATTTGAGAAATACTTGTGTTGAAGTTTGCAAGTCCCGTAGCATGCACGTATGGTTAAATTTGTGTAACAAATTTGAAACATGAAGTGTACCTGGCTTGTGCATCCTTATGAGTGGCGGTCGGGGACGAGGGATGGTCTTTTCCTACCAATCTATCCCCCTAGGAGCATGTGCGTAGTACTTGAATTTTAGATGACTTCTAAATTTTTGCAATAAGTATATGAGTTCTTTTGACTAATGTTGAGTCCATGGATTATACGCACTCTCACCTTTCCACCTTTGCTAGCCTCTTCGGTACCGTGCATTGCCCTTTCTCACCTTGAGAGTTGGCGCAAAATTCGCCGGTGCATCCAAACCCCGTGATACGATATACTCTATCACACATAAACCTCCTTATATCTTCCTCAAAACAGCCACCATACCTACCTATCATGGCATTTCCATAGCCATTCCGAGATATATTGCCATGCAACTTCCATCATCATCATCATGACATACATTACTTTTGTCATATTGCCATTGCATGATCTTGTAGTTGACATCGTATTTGTGGCAAAGCCACCATGCATTATTTTCCATACATGTCACTCTTGATTCATTGCACCATCCCGGTACACCGCCGAAGGCATTCATATAGAGTCACATCTTGTTCTAAGTTTTGAGTTGTAATCCTTGTGTTGTAATCAATAGAAGTGTGATGATCATCATTATTAGAGCATTGCCCAAATAAAAAAAGGCCAAAAAAAGAAAGACCCAAAAAATAAAGGGCAATGCTACTATCTCTTTTTCCACACTTGTGCTTCAAAGTAGCACCTTGTAGTGAGTCTCATATATTGTGCTTCAAAGTAGCACCTTGTTCTTCATGTAGTGAGTCTCATAAGTTGTCTTTTTATACTAGTGGGAACTTTTCATTATAGAACTTGGCTTGTATATTCCTACGATGGGCTTCCTCAAATGCCCTAGGTCTTCGTGAGTAAGCAAGTTGGATGCACACCCACTAGTTTTCTTTTTGTTGAGCATTCATAGCTCTAGTGCATCCGTTGCATGGCAATCCCTACTCCTCATGTTGACATCAATTGATGGGCATCTCCATAGCCCGTTGATTAGCCTCGTCAATGTGAGACTTTCTCCTTTTTTGTTTTCTCCACACAATCCCCATCATCATATTCTATTCCACCAATAGTGCTATATCCATGGCTCACGCTCATGTATTGCGTGAAGGTTGAAAAAGTTTGAGATTATTTAAGTATGAAACAATTGCTTGGCTTCTCATCGGGGGTATAGAAGTTGGGAACATCTTTGTGTGACGAAAATGAAGCATAGCCTAACTATATGATTTTGTAGGGATGAACTTTCTTTTGCCATGTTATTTTGAGAAGACATGATTGTTTTGATTAGTATGCTTGAAGTATTATTATTTTTGTGTCAATATGAACTTTTGTCTTGAATCTTTCGGATCTGAATATTCATATCACAATTAAGAAGATTTACATTCAAATTATGCCAAAGTATCACTCCGCATCAAAAATTCTTTTTTTATCATTTACCTACTCGAGGACGAGCATGAATTAAGCTTGGGGATGCCTGATACGTCTCCAACGTATCTATAATTCTTGATTGCTCCATGCTACTTTATCTACTGTTTTGGACTATATTGGGCTTTATTTTCCACTTTTATATTACTTTTGGGACTAACCTACTAACCGGAGGCCCAGCCCAGAATTGCTATTTTTTGCCTTTTTTTAGTATTTCGAAGAAACAAAATATCAAACGGAGTCCAAACGGAATGAAACCTTCGGGATCATGATTTTCCAACCGAACGTGATCTAGGAGACTTGGACCCTACTCCAAGCAGTGTCCGAGGAGGTCACGAGGGTGGAGGGTGCCCTCCTGGGCGCCCCCTACCTCGTGGGCCCCTCGGAGCTCCACCGACGTACTCCTTCCTCCTATATATACCTACGTATCCCCGAACGATCAGAACAGGAGCTAAAAACCTTATTCCACCGCCGCAACCTTCTGTATCCACGAGATCCCATCTTGGGGCCTGTTCCGGAGCTCCACCGGAGGGGGCATCCACCACGGAGGGCTTCTACATCATCACCATAGCCCCTCCAATGAAGTGTGAGTAGTTTACTTCAGACCTTCGGGTCCATAGCTAGTAGCTAGATGGCATCTTCTCTCTTTTTGGATCTCAATACAATGTTCTCCCCCGCTCTCGTGGAGATCTATTCGATGTAATCTTCTTTTGAGGGTGTGTTTGTTGAGACCGATGAATTGTGGGTTTATGATCCAGTATTATCTATGGAAAATATTTGATTCTTCTCTGAATTCTTTTATGTATGATTGAGTTATCTTTGCAAGTCTCTTCGAATTATCCTTTTTGGTTTGGCCAACTAGATTGGTAGTTCTTCCAATGGGAGAAGTGCTTAGCTTTGGGTTCAATCTTGCGGTGTCCTTACCAAGTGACAGAAGGGGCAGCAAGGCACGTATTGTATTGTTGCCATCGAGGATAACAAGATGGGGTTTTTATCATATTGCATGAATTTATCCCTCTACATCATGCCATCTTGCTTACGGTGTTACTCTGTTTTTAACTTAATACTCTAGATGCATGCTGGATAGCGGTTGATGAGTGGAGTAATAGTAGTAGATGCAGAATTGTTTCGATCTACTTGTTTTGGACGTGATGCCTATATACATGATCATTGCCTAGATATACTCATAACTATGCTCAATTCTGTCAATTGCTCAACAGTAATTTGTTCACCCACCGTAGAATACTTATGCTCTTGAGAGAAGCCACTAGTGAAACCTATGGCCCTCGGGCCTATTCTCATCATATCAATCTCTATCACTTTATTTACTTGCTTTGTTTTTACTTTGCCTTTACTTTTTACTTTGCATCTATCTATCAAAAATACCAAAAATATTATCTCTATCAGATCTCACTCTCGTAAGTGACCGTGAAGGGACTGACAACCCCTAAGCGTTGGTTGCGAGTTGCTTTCGTTTTGTGTAGGTACAAGGGACTTGTGTGTGGTCTCCTACTGGATTGATACCTTGGTTCTCAAAAACTAAGGGAAATACTTACGCTACTTTGCTGCATCATCCTCTCCTCTTCGGGGAAATCCAACGCAGTGCTCAAGAGGTAGCAGTCCCGATGGAAGCTGTCTTTGTGGGGTCCGTTGGATGGACCTGGAATTTGACTATTTCGTCTGCGGGTTTAAATGAGGTGGACTTGGGTCGTTTATCGAGTATCACGTCGTCCCTGTCGACTGTGGTGTGCAGCGTTGTTAGTTCTTCGGCCGCTAGGGCTTCGGATAATGCCTCCACGGCTAGTGCTGCAGTTTTATTTTCGGCACGGAGTGCAACGTCCGGATCACTAGCTAGAGTGATGATTCCATTGGGTCCGGGCATTTTAAGCTTCATGTACCCGTAATGGGGTATAGCTTGAAAGCTCGTGAATGCGTCCCGCCTTAAAAGGGCGTGGTATCCGCTGCTGAAAGGAGCCACTTGGAATGTGATTTCTTCGGACCTGTAATTTTTCGGGGTGCCGAATACCACATCGAGTGTGATTTTTCTCGCACACCGTGCCTCTCGACTAGGGATGATTCCCCTGAAGGTCGTGCCGCCTTTCTCAATGCGGCTTTTATCAATTTCCATCTTTTTGAGTGTTTCTTCATAGATCAAGTTTAATCCGCTTCCGCCGTCCATGAGTACTTTAGTGAGCCGAAAGCCGTCCACGATTGGGCTAAGGACCAAAGCGGCTGGTGCCCGAACTGTATGGAATTGAGGTTCGTCACTGGCACTGAAAGTTATAGCAGTGTCGTTCCACGGATTTATTTTTGCCACGTGGCAGATTTCAGCGAAATTTTGATGAGCTCGCTTGTGCCTATTATTTGAGGCGAAAGTCTCGAAGACTGTCAGTACTGCATTGTTGCCTTTGGCGAGATGTTGATCTGCTTTATGGTTTACCAAAAGATCCTCGCCGCTTTTTGCTACCTGCCAGAGTATCCAACATGCTCTAAGGCTATGCGTTGGCGTAGTATCCGGCGTGCTGTGAATTTTGCATGGCCCATTGAGCCATTCTTCCAATACGGTTCCACGTCCTAGAGTGGGCTTTGGTTTTTTGGATATTGGATCGGGTAACATGCGAGAGTTTGCCCTTTTAGCTCGGAGGAAGGGTTTAGTGAGAGCCGGATTATCCCAAAAGTCTGTTTGGGTTTTCCAGGCACTTTCCATCGCACAGTACTTCTGTACTATGGCTGCTAAGTCGGCAAAGTGTACTATGTCACGGCGACTTATAGCATTAAGGATCCCTTTGCTTGTGCAATTTTTGCAGAAAAGTGAGATTGCGTCTTCCTCGCGACAATCCTTGACCTTGTTTATCACAAGGAGGAATCTGACCCAGTAGTGATGTACTGTTTCTTGGGGCTCTTGTCTGATATGGGAGAGACGGCTCAAGTCTGGGTGGGTGGGTGTAGTTAAATCTGGATTTTGATTCGGTCTAACGCCCAAGGGCAGAGGAGCTTCCGGGCTTGGCAGCTAGGGCTTCGGGGTGCTGCCCGATTTTTCCGGCCCGTTGCCCGATTCTAAGTTCGGGGTCTGGGTCATGTCCTCCCGCGAACGGGTATCTGGCTCAGAGAGTTCGGTAATCCGGACATAGTTCGTCCTTATAATAGAGGGATAATCCATGTGTGGCTCTTCCACTACCGCTATCTCGTGGGTGACCGGTGGGGATTTAATATCCCTTTGGTCGGGTTTAAGCCCAATCCGGTCATAGTCTGTAGCGACTCTCAAAGCGGCGATGCGGTCCAAGAGCTCATTAAGAGAGGAGAGCTTCATTGGATCCATCTGTTCGGCGAGTTCCGAATTGACGAGGAGGCCGTTTTTGATGACCCGAGAGGTCATCGTCGGCGCGGAAGCCGATCGGGCGATCATGACGAAGCCGCCTAGCCGGAGTGTTTGGCCTATCGCCAGTGCTCCCCCCGAGGTGATGTTGTCTTTGACAGCGAGACGGGCCATCGAGCCTTGCAGCGATGACACAGAGGAACTCTCAATGAAAGCACCAATATCGGTGTCAAAACCGGCGGCTCGGGTAGGGGGTCCCGATTTGTGCGTCTAAGGCTAATGATAACAGGAGGCAAGGGACACGATGTTTTACCCAGGTTCGGGCCCTCTCGATGGAGGTAAAACCCTACTTCTTGCTTGATTGATCTTCATGATATGAATATTACAAGAGTTGATCTACCACGAGATTGTAGAGGCTAAACCCTAGAAGCTAGCCTATGATGATTATGATTGTCCCTATACGGATCAAACCCTCCGATTTATATAGACACTGGAGGGGGCTAGGGTTTACCCAGAGTCGGTTACAAAGAAGGATATCTAATATCCGGATCGCCAAGCTTGTCTTCCGCGCAAAGGAGAGTCCCATCCGGACACGGAGCGAAGTCTTGAGTCTTGTATCTTCACTGTCCAACAGTCCGGCCAAAGTATATAGTCCGTCTGTCCGGATACCCCCTAATCCAGGACTCCCTCACCGCCTCTCCACCCCGTGAAGGAGGGCCGTCGCCTCAATACCGCATCAATAGGAGCCCGACGGGGGCGGTGTAACATGGAGCGTCGGGACAGGTTCCTCACGGGGGCCCTGCCCTTAGAGCATCTCCAGCCGCGCCCCTAGAACGGCCTTCCCAGACGATTTTTTTGCGCCGGCGCCAAAAAACGGCCCAGTCGCGCCCCCAGGAGCCCGTTTTTCGCCGGCTTGGGCCGAAATCAGCGCCGGCGGACCCAGGCTGAACCCGACGGCCGGAGGGCATCCGGGGGCGCCGGGGCGAGTGTTTTGGTGCGAAACAGCCGCGGGCCTGCCGAGTCAGCAAGACGGCCGCTTCGTCGACCTCATCGCCTCGGTTCCCGTGGGAATCAATGCGAGGGCTGCCGCGCCGGTCATCCTTCATTGATGCCTCACGGGCGGCGCAGTGAAGACGCCGTCGACGTGCGTTCGCCAGCTCCCGCCACACGTCCTCCCGCATGCCGCCCCCCCCCCCCCGGCCGCCCCGCTTCGGCTATAAAAGGCGCCCACTCCCCGCCGGTGAGCGCCACAGCCTCTCCCTCTCCCTCCCGCAAAAGCCTTCTCCCCGCCGGCGAGCTCCCCCACCACTCCCCCTCCCCGCCGACGAGCGAAACCATGACCGATAGATACCCAGGAGACGGCGCAGCGGCGGACGGCTTCGGCCGCCGACACCTCCAGGAGCCGAGGCGCGCCTTCTGTACGAGGCCAAGTACCCGGCGCCCCCCGACATGCGCGTGCTGGGGGCGTGGAGACTTCCCAGGTGGACATTCTTCAGGGAATCACTGTTGAACATCTCTCTGAGTTTGTCTTCCTTTGGGAGAGGGTCTCACATGTCCACCTTGACGTCAACACGCTTCACTACTAACGGCCACTACTCGGCGGCGTCGGCCTATAAGGCGCAGTTCTATGGCCGTGTCATACCGAGACGGCCATGATTCCGACTATTTGGAAGATTTGGGCGCCTCCTAAACGCAAGTTCTTCGCATGGCTGGCAATCAATAGTAGAATTTGGACGGCAGACAAGCTTCAGCGTCGTGGATGGCCAAACTGTAACCTTTGTCCACTATGCAAGCAAGTTCAGGAGTCGGCGGCCCACCTTCTATTCCAATGCCGATACACTATCAAAGTTTGGCGTATGATCGAAGATTGGCTTGGTCTCCATAATGTGCATCCTTTCGATTGGAGTGACGCGACTTCCGTTAAAGAATGGTGAAGCCATAATGCTAACAAGAAGACCCAATCGCGAAAGCCGCTTGCTTCCTTGATGCTGCTAATCTCTTGGAAAGGCCGCTTGCTTCCTTGATGCTGCTAATCTCTTGGGAGGTATGGAAAGAGAGGAATGCACGAATCTTTCGTAATAATGCCATTCCGATGGGAATCGTCGTTGCTAGGATTAAAGAGGAGAAGAGGAGACCTTACTTTGGAGCATTGCGGGAGCAAGGCATTTGAATAACATAATGCCGCGAGAGTGATGGTTGTAATTCGGTCTTAAACCTCTAAAACTTTTAATCAATGAAAATGGCAAATTTTTGCCTAGTTTCAAAAACAATAAAAAAAATCTAGCGTCTCGCCCCAGGCCGCTCTTTGCCCGCCGCCGCGAGGAGTCTTTCAACTAAAAAAAATCACCTAAAAGAACAACAAAAATATTACAGAGGGAGTAACGAACAAGCAGATATGTGGTCTTGCTTGCTAACTCTCTGACCCCAAGTCAGAATTATGTACTCTTATGCGAACTAAACCAAGAGGAGGATTCTACATTTCTACTAGAATTCATTGGTGCCCAGCACTTCCATAGTGGCCTTTGCTAGCTAGCATAGTGCATCCCGGCTGCATTTCATTTTCACTCGAATCTATCGGCCTCGCCCGGGTTGATCTGAACACTTTGTATCTAATCTAATAAAACGATAGCATAGTGTTTGCACGAACAGAAAATTAATGAGCTTGCTAAGCAAACTGAAAAGCAGTTCTTATTATTGCAAGCTCACATGCAGACTCTTTTACATAACACAACTCGCTACACAACACAACGCACCGCGCGCAAATGCATCCGACCCAGATCGTGCGACACGCGGGCGCGGCAGGGCGCCACAGAACCCAGATCACGCGCCGGTGCCGGTCGCCCCGGCGTCGCCGGCCTGGCCCGGCTCCTTCCTGGCAGCGAAGGCGCTGTCGTCGACCTTGCGCGACGCGGCGTCCTCCACCTTGTCCTGCACCTTCTCGATCTGGATGTTGCCCTGGTCCTCCCGCGACCGCAGGTCCGTGCGCGTGCGGTTCTCCCCGCCGCCCACCGACTCGTACGTCGTCGGCGTCGTCTCCCCGACCGGGTGCGCCCCCTGTGCCCCCGACATCCTATTCCTGCCTGCCTTCACTACACTGCACACACGTATGTATATATGCTTGCTCCTGGCTGATTCGACGTGCTCTTCCTGCTCGGCTCCTGTGTGGTCCGGCGGCAGCGGGCCGGCGTATAAATAGCTGGGCTGCGGCGAGCGCGAGCGGCGCGGTATCGGCGCGTGGCATGGGGACGTGGTGTGACGCGGGTGGCGTCCGCGTGACACATGGCTCGGATATGTCTGCGCGGGGCGTCTAGATTGGACTCGTGTCCGCTGCCGCGCGCAGCTGGACGCTCGAGGCTTCGTGCTGCAGAGCGCGTGTGCGTTTCGGCGGAGTAATGGATAAACATCAACTGGGGTCAGCTGGCGCGTAGGATGATAATGGTCGGCGTGCCCGCCGAAACCACATTGGAATGTGGTCGATTCTGCAAAGTTTGAACCCAGCAGCAGAAATACATTGGTGATTATCCCTCGCGTCCACGGCCTGCTAAGCTGGAGTGTGAAGACCATTGTTTTGTTGGAACTGAGTTCAATATGTATGTATATACACAAGTTGTAATCAGTTACTTCATTCGCAAATGTGAGACGTTCCAAAAAAAAAAAAACAGCATCACATGTTTTAGTGAGTTTGTTCACTCATTTACCCAAAAAGGCTTTCGCCCCGCTTTATAAATAAAGCATACCGCCAGAGAGCGCATATACACGGACTAGTTCACACGCACACACCCAAGTCTCACAAAGAAGTACAAATGTTCTACTGAGGGCACAGCTCATCACAAGTCCAAAAAAACGAAAAAGAAAACAAGTACAAAGGTTCACTCATATCAGTTTGTATTGTAATTATATTGAAATATCCAAAGCATTTTATACTTTTGGACAGAGGGAGTAGATTTCAGTGGTGTAGTCAGGATTTTGGGTGAGGTGATCCAGTTGACTATCAGCTAAACTTATTAAAACCTTGAAGCAAATAAAAGTAAGCTCCTCAACTTACAAGAATCTCGTCACAAGATTCGGAAAAGAAAGAGGAAGAGGTTTAGCTATAAGTTGCTTCTTGACAAAGGGGTGATACCAAAGAATCTTGAGAGATTGAAAAACTTGGACAAGGACATGAAAGGCAACAAAAAAAGAATTTGAAAACACTCCGGTTGAAAAGAGAAAGACAAGGAATACAACATGAACTTCGATGAGAAAGGAGGAAATCAAAGGAGATGAAACATACACGTGTTCGACCAAACTAGACATGGGAGGAGTCCGTGAAGAGAGATATGAAGGACTGGTGTATCACCAAAGAACTAGCCATGAATAGGGCGCATGGAAGCTTGCTATCCATGTGCCAGAACCTTGAGTTGATTGCGAGATCTTATGGGTTTCACCTCTAACTTACCCAACTTGTTTGAGACTAAAGGCTTTGTTGTTGTTGTTGTTGTTGTTGTTGTTGTTGTTGTTGTTGTTGTTGTTGTTGTTGTTGTTGTTGTTGTTGTTGTTGTTGTTCCTGTTGTTCCATCATGACAAGGAAGAAGGAAATGTGAGACCACAACAATATATATGTGCGTTCCAGCAAGCTCAACATGATATCGGATTTGTCGGCGAAAGATTTACGCGACAACAAGGGCAAATTGGAGACATGCTCGAGATAGAGTGATTGTGACTCGAGATGGACTCAGATGCTCCCGAACATCAAGATCGTCAACCTGGAGCTCGGCCAGTCTGATCACAGGCCTTTATTGATTTGTACAAAGCACCACTATTTGGCAAGTACCGGTACACCGGCCAAAAAAAAAAGTGAAGCCCATTGGCCAGAAGAATATGAATTTGGGGATCGAGTACATCAGGCATGGGCCGACGCGTATGTTTGTGTTGATGGAGGAGCAATCTCAAAACTGTCATACATGCATGTTGAATTCCATGACTGGGGTTAGTGAGTACTGAAGAAACCCAAGAAGAGATTATGTAGAGCCTAGAAGGAACTCGACAAGGTGATGAGTGGTGCAATGAATGTTGAATCCAAGGTAAAAACGCAAGAACTGGCACAACCTGTTGAGTACTTACTTGAGCTTGAAGAAATCCAACACGTGCAACGATCCCACGTAAATTGGCTCCATAGTGGTGATGGCAACACCCAATTTTTTGACCTGTTTGCCACAACAGAAGGAAGAGGAATAGAACAACCCGCCTAAAAATAATCAGGGCTAGTCGGTAGAAGGTATCGACCATCTTAATCCAATGATTCAATCTTATTTTTAATGACATGTTTTCCTCCAAGGTTCATGGTACAGATCCGGTTGTCCTGGAGAAAGTCCAAAGACGTGTAAAGGACCATATGAATGATCCACAGTTGACTACTTACACAACTGATGATGTGAATAAGGTTGTCCAGAGTGTCAGGGATCTCAAGGCCCCGGTGCTGGATGGTCTTCGTGCCATCTTTTACAAAAAGATATTAGCACATCCTCGGTGAGGAGATCTCTCATGAGGTGTAGGTTGCTATAAATTCAGGGACCAAACCAGAGGAGTGGAATGATACAATCGTGGTATTAATACCTAAGATTGAATCTCCTGAATTAATTACGTAGCACCGTGAAAGTGCAACTAATCCCCTGGTGGTTTTGGTAATTCATAACAACATGTACCTCATTGAACTAATATCCTCTCAAGATGAATATTTCAGGAAGTTCAATGAATGGCATGGCATGGACTACAAATGTGGACCCCTCAAAATGCTAAGGACACATATTCGCAAAAGCTCAAAACTCTTCATTTTATTTTAAGTGATCCAATATCATTGAGTCCATAGGAAAGCCAATACTATTAAAAGGGGATGAGGTGTTGCTTAATGGCTTACTAGCTCAAATGCTTAGTGATATTGCTCCAAAGCCCTCAACCACTTTTCTCCATCCAAATATGTCAAAACCCTAAACTCCAACTCGGCCCCACCGATTGTTTCTATCCGGTGCCACCGAGTTCATATGACATAGCCACTGCCAGAACCCTAACAGTTTGGTCTCACCAATACAGGTCTCGGTCTCATCGAGATGGCCTTGCCAACGCTCTGTGACTTGTTGCATTTATTTCGGTCTCACCGAGTTATGCAATCGGTCTCATGGAGTTGGCTTGACATTTTCTCTGTTGCCTTATTGCTTCACTTCGGTCTCACCGAGTTGATGCAATCAGTGCCACCAAGATGATGTTTGCCCTAAAGCCCTAACACATCGGTCCCATCGAGTTACTCCAGTCGGTCCCACCGAGATTCCTAACGTTCACATTTTGAACTAATCGGTCCTGACGAGTTTGTCTATTCGGTCTCACCGAGTTGGGTCAAATGTGTGTAATGGTTGGATTTTGTGTGGAGGCAATATATACCCCTCCACCCCCTTCTCCATATGCGAGAGAGCCATCAGAACGTGCCTACACTTCCACCATACATTTTCTGAGAGAGAACCACCTACTCATGTGTTGAGATCAAGATGTTCCAATCCTACCACAAGAATCTTGATTTCTAGCCTCCCTGAAGTTGCTTTCCACTCAAATCATTTTTCCACCATATCCAAATCCGTGAGAGAGAGTTGAGTGTTGGGAAGGCTATCATTTGAAGCACAAGAGCAAGGAATTCATCATCAACACACCGTCTATTACCTTTTGGAGAGTGGTGTCTCCTAGATTGGTTAGGTGTCGCTTGGGAGCCTCCGTCAAGTTGTGGAGTTGAACCAAGAAGTTTGTAAGGGCAAGGAGATCGCCTACTTTGTGAAGATCTACCCGAGTGGGGCAAGTGCGATGGCCATGGTGGGATAGACAAGGTTGCTTCATCGTGGACCCTTCGTGGGTGGAGCCATCCATGGACTCGCGCACCATTACCCTTCGTGGGTTGAAGTCTCCATCAATGTGGATGTACGATAGCACCACCTATCGGAACCACGGCAAAATCTTCGTGTCTTCATTGCGTTTGCACTCTCCAAACCCTTCCCTTTACCTTCATATGCAATGTTCTACTTTCCGCTGCTACACTCTTAGAATTGCATGTGTAGGTTAATGGTTTGACTTGTGTTAATTGCTAAAATCTTCCCACAACTAAAATTGGGAAAATGTTAGATTTTTATTTGGTCAAGTAGTCTAATTACCCTCCCCTAGACATACTTCCGATCCTATAAGTGGTATAAGAGTTTTGGTCTCCTTTTGCCTTGATTTTCATAGCTTTGGTGATCGTAGCCTTGGTTTCACTACCTAGGAGAGTATGGCATCTAGCGAGGGAAATTACCATCATAGAGGTCCTTACTATGATGGTACTAATTTTGTTAGTTGGAAAAATAAGATGAAAATGCATATTCTTGCTCATAACCCCGCCGTTTGGGCTGTTGTGCGTATTGGCTTGCAAGGTGATTTATTCGAGGATGGGAAAGAACTAGATCGTGAAGCTACAGCAAAAGAAATGAAGATGTTGCAATACAATGCTAAAGATTGTGATATTCTCTTCAACGGATTGCGCCCCGAAGAATTCAGCAAAATCAGCCGCCTTGAGAATGCAAAGGAAATTTTGGATACTTTGGTTGATATGCACGAAGGTACCGAGTCCGTCAAGGAATCCAAATTAGATGTGCTTCAAAGTCAACTTGACAAGTTCAAAATGAAGGATGGTGAAGGAGTCGCCGAGATGTACTCTAGGCTTGCTCTCATCACAAATGAGATTGCCGGCTTAGGAAGCGAAGAGATGACCAACAAATTCATCATCAAGAAGATCCAAAGAGCCTTGGATGGAAAATATGATACCGTGTGCACCTTGATCCAAATGATGCCCAACTACAAAAATCGTAAGCCCACGGAAGTCATTGGCAGAATTGTTGCTCATGAGATGTCACTCAAGGATAAGGAAGAGCTCCACAACAAGTCAAGTGGTGCCTACAAAGCTTCAAGTGATGTTCCTACAACATCAAGTGAGAAGCAAGTCTCCAATGAAGATTTGAGCTTAATGGTCAAGTACCTCATCAAGTTCTACAAGAATAGAAGCAAAGAGAGAAGCTCCAAGTCAAGGCCCTACAATGACAAAAGATCTTCTAGTCGTGATCGTAATTGCTACAACTATGGAAGACCTGGACACTACTCCAATGAGTGTATGGCTCCCTACAAGAAAAGAGAAGATTCACCAAAAAGGAGGAGTAGAAGAGATGAATCACCTCCAAGAGAGAGAAGGAGTAGAGATGATCGTTATGAACGAAGACCCTCTCATAGAAGCAAGGATTCGGAAAGGAAGGACAAGTCATCAAAGTGCTACACAAGACGAAGACATCAAGCTCACATTGGTGAATGTGTATCCGGTTCCAACTCCGACAACTACTCCGAGAGAAGCTATCACTCTGACTCCGAATATACTCAAGATGAAGGTGTTGCCGATCTTTCACTTGTGTAATCCAACTCCTATGACATATTTGACTCACCAAATGAAGGAATTGGAAACATGCTTCATGGCTAAAGGCCCTAAGGTCTCACACCCCGAGTATGTTGATTTCAATAGTGATGAAGATGATTTGCTAGGTGATGACGATTTACTTGTTGACAACACTAGTTGTGAAAACTATGATGAACTTGCTAATAATCATGCTAATCAAGATGAAACAAATGACAATGATAAGAAGGAGATTGAGCGTCTAACTAAAGAATTAAACGCTCATAAAAAACTCCAGAGGATCATAGAGAGCTCCTAAGGACTCATGAGAAGCTACACTTCGAGAAGCTAAATTTAGAGCAAGAGCATGAGTTCTCTAAAAGCTATCAATGATGATCTTCGAAATAATAGTTCTTATCTTGCCAAACGTCTCCTCTTATCTACTTATATGCCACTAGTAAAATCTAGCAATAAGAGCAAGAAAGATTCTTCCTCTAGTAGTAACAATAACCATGCTAAATCCAATGTTGTTGCTTCTAGTAGTTCTTTGATTCCACTAATGATTCTCTTAGCCAAGTTACACTTGAGCAAGAAAATAGCTCATTGAAGGGAATTATAGAGAAACGTGTTTACAAGAGCCTGGTCGGAAGTAAGCAATTTGAGGAAATTGTATGCAAGCAAGGAAGGCACCGGAAGAATCAAGGTGTTGGTTTTGAACGAAAGTTCAATGCCAATGGAGTTGAGTGGGAAGAATATCAATACCCCAAGACAAAGTTTGTTCCTCAACAAGAGAAGTATGACCCCACTTCTTTCAAGGGAACACAAGATCAAGATGATCTTCCACCACAAGACCACAAGGTAAAAGGCAAGGACATGCTTCAAGAAGAAATTGACTCATTTGAAGAAGCTCCTAAGGCCATGGTCAAGTGGGTTCCCAAGACTACGTCAAGTTCTACTTCATCAAGTACGACTACAACCCCAAGGATTCCCATCAAGTTGATGTGGATCTCAAAGAAGAAGAAATAGAGTGTTCTTGAGGGTGACTCCGCCAACATAATTCACTCATATTTATTTTGGCAAGGGCATGTGCAATCAACTTCCATATCTTGCACTAGTTCATGGAGTCATGATATGTCTCCAACGTATCTATAATTTTTGATTGTTCCATGCTATTATATTACCCCTTTTGGATGTTTATGGGCTTTATTTTACACATTTATATCATTTTTTGGACTAACCTACTAACTGGAGGCCAGCCCATATTACTGTTTTTTTTGCCTATTTCAGTATTTCAAAGAAAAGGAATATCAAACGGAGTCCAAACGGAATGAAACCTTCGGGAGCATGATCTTTGGAACGAACGTGATCCAGAGGACTTGGAGTGCAAGTCAAGAAGCAGCCGAGGCTCCCACGAGATAGGAGGGCGCCCCCCTGTAGGGCATGCCCCCTGTCTCGTGGGCCCCTCGGGCGGCCACCGACGTACTTCTTCCTCCTATATAAGCATACGTACCCCGAAAACATCCAGGGGCAGACGAAACACAATTTCCACCATCGTAACCTTCTGTATCCGCGAGATCTCATCTTGGAGCCTTCGTCGGCACTCTGCCGGAGGGGGAATCGACCACGGAGGGCCTCTACATCAACATCCTTGCCCCTCCAATGAGTTGTGAGTAGTTTACCACAGACCTACGAGTCCATAGTTATTAGCTAGATGGCTTCTTCTCTCTTTTTGGATCTCAATACAATGTTCTCCCCCTCTCTTGTGGAGATCTTTTCGACGTAAACTCTTTTTGCGGTGTGTTTGTCGAGATCCGATGAATTGTGGGTTTATGATCAAGTTTATCTATGAATAATTTTTGAATCTTCTCTGAATTCTTTTATGTATGATTGAGTTATCTTTGCAAGTCTCTTCGAATTATCAGTTTGGTTTGGCCTACTAGATTGATCTTTCTTGCCATGGGAGAAGTGCTTAGCTTTGGGTTCAATCTTGCGGTGTCCTTACCCAGTGACAGAAAGGGTTGCAAGGCACGTATTGTATTGTTGCCATCGAGGATAACAAGATGGGGTTTATATCATATTGCTTGAGTTTATCCCTCTACATCATGTCATCTTGCTTAATGCGTTACTCTGTTCTCGTGAACTTAATACTCTAGATGCAGGCAGGAGTCGGTTGATGTGTGGAGTAATAGTAGTAGATGCAGGCAGGAGTCAGTCTACTTGTTATGGATGTGATGCCTATATACATGATCATGCCTAGATAATCTCATAACTATGCGCTTTTCTATCAATTGCTCGACAATAATTTGTTCACCCATCGTAATACTTATGCTATCTTGAGAGAAACCACTAGTGAAACCTATGCCCCCCGAGTTTATCTCATATCATATTTGCTTCCAATCTACTTTTATTTGCATCTTTACTTTTTGCATCTATATTATAAAATACCAAAAATATATTTATCTTATCTTATTATCTCTTTTAGATCTCACTTTCGCAAGTGGCCGTGAAGGGATTGACAACCCCTTTATTGCGTTGGTTGCGAGTTCTCAGTTTGTTTGTGTAGGTGCGTGGGACTTTTGAGGAGCCTCCTACTGGATTGATACCTTGGTTCTCAAAAACTGAGGGAAATACTTACGCTACTATTGATGCATCACCCTCTCCTCTTCGAAGAAAACCAACGCAAGCTAAAGACGTGGCAAGAAGGATTTTTGGCGCCGTTGCCGGGGAGGTCTTCGCTCAAGTCAAGACAGACCAAGTACCCTTCGCAAACCCATCTCCCTCGCATTTACATTATTTGCCATTTGCCTCTCGTTTTCCTCTCCCCCACTTCACCCTTGCCGTTTTATTCGCCCTCTCTTTCCCAATCTCCTCCTCTCTTTTTGCTTGCCTTTTTCTGTTTGCTGGTGTGTTGGATTACTTGTTGCTATGGCACAAGATAATATCAAATTGTGTGATTTCTTGAATACCAATAATAATGATTTCCTTAGTACTCCGATTGCTCCTCTTAATGATGTTGAGTCTTGTGAAATCAATACTACTTTGCTGAATCTTGTTATGAAAGATCAATTTGCCGGCCTTCCTAGTGAAGATGCCGCTACTCATCTAAATAACTTTGTTGATTTGTGTGATATGCAAAATAAGAAAGATACGGATAACAATATTGTCAAATTGAAGTTATTTCCGTTTTCACTTAGAGATCGTGCTAAAGTTTGGTTTTCGTCTTTGCCTAAAAATAGTATTGATTCTTGGAACAAGTGCAAAGATGCTTTTATCTCTAAGTATTTTCCTCCCGCTAAGATCATCACTCTTAGGAACGATATTATAAATTTTAAACAACTTGATCATGGGCATGTTGCCCAATCTTGGGAAATAATGAAATTGATGCTTCGCAATTGCCCTACTCATGGTTTGAATTTATGGATGATCATACACAATTTTTATGCCAGATTGAACTTTGCTTCTAGAAATCTCTTAGATTCGGCCGCAGGAGGCACATTTATGGAAATCACGTTAGGAGATGCTACAAAACTTCTTGATAATACTATGGCTAATTATTCTCAATGGCACGCCGAAAGATCTTCTAGTAAAAAAGTGCATGCTATAGAAGAAATCAATGTTTTGAGTGGAAAGATGGAACAACTTATGAAGATGTTTTCTACTAAAAATACTCCTCTTGATCCCAATGATATGCCTTTGTCTTCTTTGATTGAAAATAATAATGAATCTATGTATGTGAATTTTGTTGGTAGGAATAGTTTTGGAAACAATGCTTATAGAGGAAACTTTAATGCTAGACCGTTCCCTAGTAATTCTTCTAATAATTATGGAAATTCCTACAATAATTCTTATGGTAATTTTAATAATATGCCCTCTGATTTTGAGAATAGTGTGAAAGAATTTATGATTTCTCAAAAGAATTTTAATGCTTTGCTTGAAGAAAAATTGCTCAAAGTTGATGATTTGGCTAGGAACGTTGATAGACTTTCGCTTGATGTTGATTCTCTTAAACTTAGATCTTCTCCTCCTAAGCATGATATCAATGAGTCTCTCAAAGTAATGAGAATTTCCATTGATGAGTGTAAGGAAAGAACCGCTAGATTGCGTGCTAAGAAAGATAGCTTTATAAAAGTGTGTTCTTCTAGTTTCCATGAAAATAATGATGAGGATCTTAAAGTTATTGATGCTTCTCCTATTAGATCTATGTTTTGGAATATGAATTTTGATGATTATGGGACTGATGATGAATCAACTTTGCCTAGAAGGCGTCCCAAGAATTCGGAGTCTTTAGATCTTGATGCTAAATTTGGTAAAAGTGAGATTGGAGATTCCTCAACTTCTAATAACATTGAGCCTACTATCTCGGATTTCAAGGAATTTTATTATGATAATTCTCTTTAAAAGGTTGTATTTCCTTGTTGCAATCCGTTGTTAATTCTCCTCATGCTTATAGTCAAAACAAAGCTTTTACCAAACATATTGTTGATGCCTTGATGCAATCTTATGATGAAAAACTTAATTTGGAAGTTTCTATACCTAGAAAACTTAATGATGAGTGGGAACCTACTATAAAGATTAGGATTAAAGACTATGAGTGTTTTTCTTTGTGTGATTTGGGTGCTAGTGTTTTCACGATTCCGAAAACTTTATGTGATATTCTAGGTTTCCATGATCTTGATGATTGCTCTTTGAATTTGCACCTTGCGGATTCCACCATTAAAAAGCCTATGGGAAGGATAAATTATGTTCTTATTGTTGCAAATAGAAATTTGGTGCCCGTAGATTTTATCGTTCCTGGTATAGATTGCAATCTTTCTTGCCCTATTATTCTTGGTAGACCTTTCCTTAGAACGATTGGTGCGATTATTGATATGAAGGAAGAGAAAATTAGATTCCAATTTCTATTAAAGAAAGGCATGGAGCACTTTCCAAGAAAGAGAGTCAAATCACCTTATGAATCTATCATGCGTGCTACTTATGAATTTAGTGCCAAAGATGGCACTCGTTGAATCTATCTTCGCTTTTATGCCTAGCTAGGGGCGTTAAACGATAGCGCTAGTTGGGAGGCAACCCAATTTTTCTTTATGTTTTTTGTTTTTGCTCCTGTTTAGTAATAAATCTTGCATATACCTTCTGTTTAGATGTGTTTTAATCTTTTAATTAGTGTTTGTGCCAAGTAGAACCTATAGGATAACCTACGATGATAGTTGATTTGATTCTGCTGAAAAACAGAAACTTTGCGCGCACAAATATAATTTTGTTAAATCACAGGAACTTGATTTTGCGTTTATTCTTTTTTCTGCTGTTAAATAAACAAATTGTACAGGACTTCCTATTTTTGTAGGATTTTTAGATTTCCAGAAGTTTGCGTTAGTTACAGATTGCTACAGACTGTTCTGTTTTTGACAGATTCTGTTTTTCGTGTGTTGTTTGCTTATTTTGATGCATCTATGTCCAATAAAATAGTTTATAAACCATAGAGAAGTTGGAATACAGTAGGTTTAACACCAAAATAAATAAAGAATGAGTTCATTACAGTACCTTATGTGGTGGTTTTGTTTTCTTTCACTAACGGAGCTTATAAGATTTCCTGTTGAGTTTTGTGTTGTGAAGTTTTCAAGTTTTGGGTAAAGCTTTTATGGACTATGGAATAAGGGGTGGCAAGAGCTTAAGCTTGGGGATGCCCATGGAACCACAAGATATTCAAGGATAGCTAAAAGCCTAAGCTTGGGGATGCCCCGGGAAGCATCCCCTCTTTCGTCTTCGTTCATTGGTAACTTTACTTGGAGCTATATTTTTATTCGCCACATGATATGTGTTTTGCTTGGAGCGTCGTGTATTATATTAGTCTTTGCTTTTTAGTTTACCACAATCATCCTTGCTGTACACACCTTTTGGGAGAAGCCTATTTTATTAGGATTTGGTAGAATACTCTATGTGCTTCACTTATATCTTTTGAGCTTGATAATTTTTGCTCTAGTGCTTCACTTATATCTTTTAGAGCACGGTGGTGTTTTATTTTTGAAGAAATTGTTAGTCTCTCATGCTTCACTTATATTATTTTGAGAGTATTTTAGAACAGCATGGTATTTGCTATGGTCATAAAGTTGGTCCTAGAATGATGAGCATCCAAGTTGGGTATAATAAAAATTATCATAGAAAGTGAATTGGATGCTATGATCTATTTGATGCTTGATAATTGTTTTGAGATATGGAGGTAGTGATATTAAAGTTATGCTAGTTGGGTGATTATGAATTTAAAGAATGCTTGTGTTGAAGTTTGTGATTCCCATAGCATGCACGTATGGTGAACCGCTTTGTGATGAAGTTGGAGCACAATTCTATTTATTGATTGTCTTCCTTATGAGTGGCGGTCGGGGACGAGCGATGGTATTTTCCTACCAATCTATCCCCCCTAGGAGCATGCGTGTAGTGCTTTGGTTTTTGATGACTTCTAAATTTTTGCAATAAGTGCATGAGTTCTTTTGACTAATGTTGCGTCCATGGATTATACGCACCCTTTCACCCTTCCAACATTGCTAGCCTCTCTTGTATCGTGCAACTTTCGCCGGTACCATACACCCACCATATACCTTCCTCAAAACAGCCACCATACCTACCTATTATGGCATTTCCATAGCCAGTCCGAGATATATTGCCATGCAACTTTCCACCGTTCCGTTCATATGACACGCATTACTTTTGTCATATTGTTCTTTGCATGATCATGTAGTTGACATCGTATTTGTGGCTAGGCCACCTTCATAATTTTCATACATGTCGCTCTTGATTCATTGCATATCCCGGTACACCGTCGGAGGCATTCATATAGAGTCATATCTTGTTCTAGCTTTGAGTTGTAATTCTTGAGTTGTAAATCCATAAAAGTGTAATGATCTTCATTATTAGAGCATTGTCCTAGTGAGGAAAGGATGATGAAGACTATGATTCCCCCACAAGTCGGGATGAGACTTCGGACTTTACAAAAAGAAAAAAGAAAAAAAAGAGAAAGGCCAAAAAGAAAGAAAAAAAAGAAGGCCAAAGAAAAAAAAGAAAAAATAAAAGAAAAAAAAGAGAAAATAAAATGAGAGAAAAAGAGAGAAGGGACAATGCTACTATCTCTTTTTCCACACTTGTGCTTCAAAATAGCACCATGATCTTCATGATAGAGAGTCTCATATGTTGTCACTTTCATATACTAGTGGGAATTTCTCATTATAGAACTTGGCTTGTATATTCCAATGATGGGCTTCCTCAAAAATGCCCTAGGTCTTCGTGATCAAGCGAGTTGGATGCACACCCACTTAGTTTCTTTTGTTGATCTTTCATATATTTATAGCTCTAGTGCATCCGTTGCTTGGCAATCCCTACTCACTCACATTAATATCTATTAATGGGCATCTCCATAGCCCATTGATACGCCTAGTTGATGTGAGACTATCTTCTCCTTTTTTGTCTTCTCCACAACCACCATTCTATTCCACATATAGTGCTATGTCCATGGCTCACGCTCATGTATTGCGTGAAAGTTGACAGAGTTTGAGATTACTAAAGTATGAAACAATTGCTTGGCTTGTCATCGGGGTTGTGCATGATTAAATACTTTGTGTGATGAAGATAGAGCAACAGCCAGACTATATGATTTTGTAGGGATAACTTTCTTTACTCATGTTATTTTGAGAAAACATGATTGCTTTGATTAGTATGCTTGAAGTATTACTATTTCTTATGTCAATATGAAGTTTTATTTTGTATCATTTGGATCTGAACATTCATGCCACAATGAAGAAAATTACATTGAGAATTATGCTAGGTAGCATTCCACATCAAATTTTTCTTTTTTATCATCTACCTACTCGAGGACGAGCAGGAATTAAGCTTGGGGATGCTTGATACGTCTCCAACGTATCTATAATTTATGATTGTTCCATGCTAATATATTACCCCTTTTGGATTTTTATGGGCTTTATTTTACACATTTATATCATTTTTGGGACTAACCTACTAACCGGAGGCCCATCCCATATTGCTGTTTTTTTTGCCTATTTCAGTATTTCGAAGAAAAGGAATATCAAATGGAGTCCAAACGGAATGAAACCTTCAGGAGCGTGATTTTTGGAACGAACGTGATCCAGAGGACTTGGAGTGCAAGTCAAGAAGTAGCCGAGGCTCCCACGAGATAGGAGGGCGCCCCCCCACTGTAGGGCGCGCCCCCTGTCTCATGGGCCCCTCGGGCGGCCACCGACGTACTTCTTCCTCCTATATAAGCCTACGTGCCCCGAAAACATCCAGGGGGCAGACGAAACAGAATTTCCACCACCGTAACCTTCTGTATCCGCGAGATCTCATCTTGGAGCCTTCGCCGGCACTCTGCCGGAGAGGGAATCGACCACGGAGGGCCTCTACATCAACATCCTTGCCCCTCCGATGAGTTGTGATTAGTTTACCACAGACCTACGAGTCCATAGTTATTAGCTAGATGGCTTCTTCTCTCTTTTTGGATCTCAATACAATGTTCTCCCCCTCTCTTGTGGAGATCTATTCGATGTAAACTCTTTTTGCGGTGTGTTTATCGAGATCCGATGAATTGTGGGTTTATGATCAAGTTTATCTATGAATAATATTTGAATCTTCTCTGAATTCTTTTATGTATGATTGAGTTATCTTTGCAAGTCTCTTTGAATTATCAGTTTGGTTTGGCCTACTAGATTGATCTTTCTTGCCATGGGAGAAGTGCTTAGCTTTGGGTTCAATCTTGCGGTGTCCTTACCCAGTGACAGAAAGGGTTGCAAGGCACATACTGTATTGTTTCCATCGAGGATAACAAGATGGGGTTTATATCATATTGCTTGAGTTTATCCCTCTACATCATGTCATCTTGCTTAATGCGTTACTCTGTTCTTGTGAACTTAATACTCTAGATGCAGGCAGGAGTCGGTCAATGTGTGGAGTAATAGTAGTAGATGCAGGTAGGAGTCGGTCTACTTGTTATGGACGTGATGCCTATATACATGATCATGCCTAGATAATCTCATAACTATGCGCTTTTCTATCAATTGCTCGACAGTAATTTGTTCACCCACTGTAATACTTATGCTATCTTGAGAGAAGCCACTAGTGAAACCTATGGCCCCCGGGTTTATCTCATATCATATTTGCTTCCAATCTACTTTTATTTTCATCTTTACTTTTTGCATCTATATTATAAAATACCAAGAATATATTTATCTTATCTTATTATCTCTTTTAGATCTCACTTTCACAAGTGGCCGTGAAGGGATTGACAACCCCTTTATTGCGTTGGTTGCGAGTTCTCAGTTTGTTTGTGTAGGTGCGTGGGACTTTTGAGGAGCCTCCTATTGGATTGATACCTTGGTTCTCAAAAACTGAGGGAAATACTTACGCTACTATTGCTGCATCACCCTCTCCACTTCGAGGAAAACCAACGCAAGCTCAAGACGTAGCAAGTCACAAACCCTGTTGTTGGTAAGACAAGGGACAAGGTAACCTAATGCTTTCACGGACATCATCACTTGTGTAATTCACTCTATGTCTATGGATATCCTTGTATGTTCCTTGTGGGACCAACCCATGTAGGTATTGAAAGTGCAACACTCCAATGGATTGCTCCAAAAGATCTACATCAACATTGAGCATCCACATCTTCAACATCTACATGAAGTCATCATCAACAAAATCCAAGGTTAGTTCATCCCTCTTAGGGGGGATATCACATCTAGGGGGAGCTTTGCTCTAAGAATTGAGCTAAAGCAACTCTAATGGTGTGAACACATCAGTGCTTTATGTAAAAGTGGTAACCCCACTTGTGCTTAAACAATGAGTATGACCTCTGATAAAATGTTCTCATTTGACTCCTCAGTCAATATACTCATATATAGATGACCTAGTCATTGCCAGTTGCTTGATAGATGCTAGAATTGTTTGTGAATGCTTGCTCACATATTTCAGTTGCTATCTTATTGTATGAGCATGTTGGTTGCATAATTTGTCCATTCAAGGACACCATTTGTGGTTTTGATTGTTTGGTTTTTGTTGGCCACCTGGATGGACAAGAATGCCTAAGAACCCCCTCTAGCTATCTATGCTTTTTCTTGTCTCAAACTCTATTCATGCTACATCACAAAATTTTGAACAAGTATTTTTCGGACGCTCCGGGTGAGGAGCACTAGGAGCCACCGATCCATCAAGGGCTAACTTCCAATACCTTCTTGTGAATTTTGGTCAGACCAGCACATTCATACTCGGTCCTACCAAAATCACTAGATTGATCTAGGTTTTCACCTCCGTGCTACAGACACTGGTACAACAAGGTGCTATACAAACGGTTTTTAACCCCTTTCCGCGACGACATTCTGAACCGTCGCCAAGTGAGTGACTCCGATGGGGGGGGGGGGTCCTTCCCACACGACCCAGAAACTGTCGGGGAAGGGCCCTCCTGGCACACACGTTCGGCAAAATGAGGTCATGTGCGACGGGCGAGCGATCAAATATGAATATACGTACAGTTGTGCTAAAAATCTACAATTATACAAGATAAATCGTTTCCAGTCATAAGTGCATCCCACACAATCAGTCCTGGCTAAATGTTTTCATTCATATGTACATTCCACACAGTCAATCCAAGGAATAGGTTTCTGTTAGTATGTACATCCCACACAGTTAATCCAAGAAGTATGTTTCCGTTCGTATATACATCTCACACAGTTACTCCAAGGAAAATGTATCCGTTCGCAGGTACATCACACACAATTTTCCCAATTAAATCATTTGTGATAGCGTTGCCATTGCAGACGATATTAACAATTTTGCCGTTTGCGTTATTGAATGCATCACACACGGTGCGTAGAAAAAACTGTGTGGCATAGGTTGCCCATCACACACACTTTTTATGTTGTAAATGTTTGCACAAGGTGACCTAACGCAAACAGTTTTCAAGGATGTCCTGTGTGATTGTTCATTGATCCAACACGGTTTATTCCTAGAAACTGTATGCATTGCCTTAGGTCATCGCCTACGGTGTTTTCTCAAGAACTGTTTGCAATAGAAATACCCAATTAACATGCTAATTGGCCCTTAGCAGGCTAATTGTCCTATTATTGATAATCCATATATTAATCTAATTGAATTTCATATTAAGCACACAATATATTTCATTTTCATATTAAGGAAGCAGGATTTCATAATTGAAATACATCAGAGTACAACATCATATAGCTTCAGCACTCAGCTACCCCATTACACAATTGCACCAGCACCTAGTTTCACATGTAACATCTATAACCTTTCGAAATTAGCATCATAGACGGTACATAGACAGATGAATCTAATCTTTAAAACTGCTGAAGTGGAAGGCAAATATTGAGCCTTCATTGATGTTGAAGGTCTTTGCAACTTTAGGCCAGTGCCTGTGGATGATTGATCATCCATCCTTCGTCCTCTTCAGGAACACTTCAATATTGAACCGTGGGTGTTGTATGAATATCTTCCCCGCCTCCTGACCATAGAGGTGATATGAGAGGTAATCATCAGTGAACTGCTTTGGAAAGGCCTGAAAACAAGGATGTGCATAAATATCTTCTCTATATTGGAAATGGGGCAAAGGAATAAAAAAAGCAAGGTATAATAGTTAGTACCATCCTATAGTGAATTGATGTCTTCTTGATTGTGCACACAAAGATCTTGTTGTTTTTGTTGCTAATTTATTTATCCTAACATTCTTTCTGAGTTTCTTGACTTGACTGATATTCATGGACAACTCATTTCCACATATGCAAAAAGGGTCGAACAGTGGGTCAAAACCTCTGACAGCAGGACCTACATGTGTAAGACCAAATTGTTAAAAACCTAAATATTAGAATGGTTCCTACAATTGCACAATAATGTGCTATTAAGGACCATGCATGTGCGAACCTCAATTGTAAACCTCAGTGCTTCCCATTGTTTCCCTGCAACACATATAAGGTAGTTAGTGATCAGGTTAAGTGAGGGTTCGCATGCTATCAGTAAAATATGTTGATGAAAAAAATAAGCACATTGCAGATTCATCAAATTAATTCAAGCCACATGGAAAACCCATTTATGCAAACCAAGCATGATTAAGAACTAGGAAATATAGCAATTGTATATGTTTCTCATGTATTAAGTGCAGCCAAATTTGATTTATTCTGCACATACAGAACAATACAAAATTCTACCCACGACAATTGGACATCACATTGCAGAACAGAACCAGGTAGTAAGCTAAACACCACAACAAATGAACCAAACATTAACCGAGCACCGCATTGCAAAATATAAGATACTCCTAACAGAAGATCAGACAGTTAACCAAACCAAGCATGCTTAACAACTTGGAAATATAGCAATTGTATTTGTTTCTCATGTATTTACTACAATCAAATTCGATTTATTTATCACATGGTACACAATAACAAAATGCACCCACAACAATTGAACATTGCATTGCAGAATTGAACCAAACAGTTAACCAAACATCACAACAAATGAACCAAACGTTAACTGAGCACCATTGCACAATATATAATATACTAGAAGATCAGACAGTTAACCAAACCAAGCATGCTTGACAGCTTGGAAATATAGCAATTGTAGTTGTTTCTCATGTATTTTGTACAGGTAAATTCGATTTATTTCTCACATGGAAGACAATACAAAATTCCACCCTGAAGAATTGAACATCACATTAGCAGAATTAAACCAAACATTTAACTGAACACGACAACTAATTAACCAAACAGTAATAAGTGAGCATCACATCGCACGACATATAGAACATATACACTAGAGCAACAGATTGCATGGTAAAAGTAGATAGGACAATTCACTAGAATTAGTTAAGGAAAGGCAGGAGCAGCACATGCAACGGGTGAATCAAGCATGCTTAACCGGCGTAGCTAGCAAACTAAACATGGGTCCTTATAGTGAGCTAATAAGACAAGCTACTCCTCATCGTCGGAGATATCGATGATGATTGGCTCCTTGGACATGGAAGAGGGCGAGGCCTCCACATCGTGGGTGCCCTCGTCGTAGTGGTGAGTTGCCTGAGCCGCTCCGGGCACCAACCTGCTGGCTCTCGAGTTGAGGTAAGCGAATGCACGCTGAGAAAACACCTCGTAGTCTTTGTCGAAGGCACCGAGGGTGGCCTCGAGAAAACGCCACAAACTATCATTTAAAGCAACCAACCGCATTCCGGTGTCGGTGCATGAGGCGTCGACGGTGGCCTCGATGGCGAGGTGCTCCTCCAAGATCTGGGGGTCGGCATGAATGGCAGCCATCACGACCTCAGCCGCGCATGCCGCCGCGATTTGCTTCTCCGCTGCCAAATGCTCCTTGAGCTCCTGGCTATACGGCGTGCACCATGGCTTAGGGAGGCGCTTATTTTGTGGAGGGGTTAGTGATTTGGGTGGAAGGTGTCGCGCCGGCGATCGGGGCATGTGGGATGTGGAAGGAGGAGGAGGATGGGGGTCGGGTATGGATTACCTGCCTGGATCGACGAGGCCGAGCAGCGTGAAGGAGGCTCGCCGGCAAGGAGGCAACGCTGCAAGCAAGGAGTGAATGTTTCAACTCGGAAAGGAAGGCGGAAACAGGGGAAATGTGACTTTTGGTAAGGGGGAGGGGGCGGGGAGGTAGATATTTTCGCGGAAGGCAAAGTTTTTGAATCGGTGCAGCGAAAAAACTGGCACGCAAAGTGTGATCAGACACGGTCCCTTATTCAACACTGTGTACGATATGTGAACATCACAAACGATTCATATAGCTTAACCCGTGTGTGATGAGTTTGAACATCAAAAATTTTGGTTCGAATTTCCCTGGTTATAGTGGTCATCCACATCATTGCATAATTTGGGTACACAAAGGAGACTACAACACACCCACACTTCTTAATCAAGCAAGTTCAGCAATTAAACTGAGCTAGCTGACCTAAACATTACTCTAACAAATTAAAGACCGACACTCTTAATTAAACAAAACAAAGAGTACTACTCCGGCTAGTGCTCGTCGATCTCCGCCGCCTCCTCCATGTCCAGCTCGCGCCTGACGGTCTCCTGGGGAAGGGGCTCCATGGCATCCATCCCACCATACTCGACAAGCATCTTGCAATCCGCGTCCACCATCTCTTTGGAAAAGGTCGCCATGAGCTGGGTATGGGCGGCCGCGTTCTGGGCTTGGACGGACTCCGTCGTGGCAAGGTATGTCGTGGAGGAACGGACGGCTACTCGAATGCTCTAGGCGATTAGCAACTCTTCGGCCGTTGGTTGCCAACCGTTGTCGGAGAAGCTTCGTTCAATTTGTGCGGTGACTGCCACGAGCTGGGCGTGGGCATCCTCAACATGGTCATGGGCGGCCTCCATCAGGGCTAAGGCCGCCGCTATGGAACGGACAACTGCTATGCCGCTTTGGCCAGTTGCTATCCCCGAGACAGATGTTGCCACCGCCACCTGAGAAGCAACAATGGACGTTTGGGCTGCCTTGGCCGCCCAGTTGCAAATTGCAGCCGCGCTCAAGCAACTTGTTAGCACGCGCATGGCAACTGCGGCCGCGCTCTCACCGGAGTAGGCCACCAAAGTTGCTCTCACGACGCGGGTCCACGTCCCCATCTTTCACCGGCTACGATTGAATAGTGAAATGATATTTTGAGAGCGAGCTAGTGTGCTTGACACGCCGGCTGTGGACTATAGCCGACGCACCTTCTCACGTAAGCCATAGGCGTACTATACTCCGACGATGCTCCAAGATATTTTGTACTGCATCGCACACGGTTCGTGATATAAACTATGTGCGATCTACTTGATTTTTCATCTTCATTTGAATTACATAATGGGGTCACAGCGGCAATGGAGGGTGTTTCAATTGGTAGAACTTTTATCTGTAGTGAACATGCAACTATATGTGTGTAGTAAAAAAATTAGAATTATTCAGGATTCATTTGGACATTTTATACATTAACTTGGTTTTCTAGCCATTTTAGGTGCGCATTTCAAAATTAAACTACATGCACATGCTCCGGTGCACCAACATGGTTGTAAAATCATATATGTGTCCATGGGTTTATGCTTATGTCCCATGCAAGAAATGGGGATGAATTTCGAACACCACGACATCGTGGCTCTCCGGAAAACGTTGAGGTACTTGTTTTTGTAATTCTAGTAAATCCAAAACCCGTCTGAAATTCATGAACCTTGGCATGCTATCATGGAATTGCATCAACATGCTGGGGTAAAAAATATTGCCCCATTTGGGGCAGGTTATGGTACAAGCTTCTCACAAACCAAAGCTTCTCACAAGAAGCCTCATGGTTCCATTAAGGAAACGTGTCACCTTCATGGACAAAACGATATTTGTCGCCTCTTCTTGCTTTCTTCCTGGTGTCAACATAGAACACCAGGAGTGTATTGTTAAATTTTGGAATTTTTGGGGATCGTTTGGACATTCGTGTACGTTAACTGAGGTTTCTAGGCATTTATGTGCATAATTCAAAAATGAACTACATGCACATGCTCCAGTCCATAAGAACGGCTTGAAAAATCAAATGTGTGTTCTTGCATGCAAGCTTAGGTCACATGAAAGAAATGAGAATGAATGTCAAACACCTTGACACTGTTGCTCGGCCGCTAACATTGAGATACATGGTTTTAAAATTCTAGTAAATCGAAAACTCATCTGAAATTCATGAAACTTGACATGATATCATGGAACAGCATCGACTTGCCGTGGTAAAAATTGTCGGATATCGGGTTCCGGAAAAACCCTTAAGGTTCGAACAATAGGGTGCGCACGAAGATTTCCTCCTACCGAAACACACCTCGACCTCGCCGCGATCTCTAAGCTAGCACGATGAACTCACAACACAAGAGGCACAAGATTTATACAGGTTCGTGCCACCATTGTGGTGTAATACCCTACTCCTGTGTGGGGTGGTTGATTGCCTCTTGGGCTGATGATGAATAGTACAAGGGAAGAACAGCCTCGTGAGGAGGGGTGTTCTTGAGCTGGTGACGTGTTCTACTTGGGAAGGATTCGATCCGCCTCTCGATGAGATGCATTCCTACTGTGGTGGCTAGCCCTATTTATAGAGGCCCTGGTCCTCTCCCCAAATATTGAGCAGGAAGGGATCCAACAACGACCATTTTGAAAGGGGACAACTAGTATAAGCTATCCTGACTAAAGGTGGTCTTTGCCTGCCAAAGGCACTGGTGGTGACGCTGTCTTGGGCTCCATGGTGACTCCGTCCTGCCGTCCTACTGGTCTTGGTATTGTTGCACCGATATGGAAAACTTTGCCTGATGCCTCGGTACTCCACGCCTATGCTTGCCCCCTTAGCACCAAAGGGGAAACGAGGACACTGCACGCGCTGGCGCCCGCCTAGCACCTGCCTGGCCTTGGTCATCATAGCTTGCGTCACAGGAACCTCGTGAGGTACCCCTTGCCTTGATCTCTCCGCCTCCTCGCGAGCCTGTCTGGTGAGGTCGCCCCTGAGGAGGCCTTGTGTCGTCCGCCCTGCGAGGCTTGGCCCCTCGCGAGGGTCTTGAGTGTTGGTTGATGAAGATGGGTCGTACTGGGCCACTGGTGGAGCCACGCCGCGGGTCGCGGGCAGACAAGTCTGGGGACCCCCGTTCCCAGAACGCCGATAGTAGCCCCCGGGCCCAAGGCGCGCTCGGTCTTGGCTTAGCAGCGAAGCCAAGGGGCAAGGGCGGAGTGCCACGGGCCCCAACAGCCTGCGGCCTTGGTCGATGCGTAGCGACTGATTGGACGTGGGTGTCTCCGCTTCCCCACGCTGCCGCAATATCCGCCCGGCTAGGCGGCCACAGTGCCCTACACAGTTATTTCCTCCTTGCAGGCAGGGTGCTTCCTATTCCCGCTTCTTCCTCGAGCTCCTGCTTCCTCGCCCAATCTGACTTGAGCTCTGCCCCCTCCATTGCCATGGCGCCAACTAGTGCGAAAAAGGGGAAGAAGCCTCTGTCCTCAGCCAATCCGCCCCCGACTACCGAGCCCGCCGTCGTCCGGTCACTGGTGCTCAACCTGGAGGCCATGGGCAAGGTCTGCCCTGCGCTCGCTTCCAGCTTCAACGAGCATGGAAATATGGTGGCTTGGCCTGCATCCCGCGCCTCCATTGACAGGACAATCACTGAGGTTTGGTTCTTCGTCGACGCCCTGTGGGCTGGCCTGGTCCCCCTTTCTCCGCCTTCTTCAATGCAGTGCTTTCCCATTATCAGATCCATATGATGCATCTTGATCCCCAATCCGTTACCCTTCTAGCCGTCTTCGCCTTTGTTTGCGAAGCCATGGTGGGCATTGCTCCTTCTGTCGCCCTCTTGCACCACTTCTTCTCGCTGCACCTGACCGATCCCTCGTAGTGCTCGGGGTGCATGAGCTTTCAGGATGTGGCAGAGACGGCCGCCTTGGGGATTGATTTTGACCTCCCGCCGTTGATACGTCTCCAACATACCTACTTTTCCAAACACTTTTGCCCTTGTTTTGGACTCTAACTTGCATGATTTGAATGAAACTAACCCGGACTGACGCTGTTTTCAGCAGAACTGCCATGATGTTGTTTTATGTGTAGAAAAGAAAAGTTCTCAGAATGTCCTGGAAATCCACGGAGGCACTTTTTGGAATTAATAAGATTTTTTGGCGAAAGAATCAACACCAGGGGGCCCACAGGCTGTCTACGAGAAAGGGGGGCGCCCCCCTAGGGCGCGGCCTCCTATCTCGTGGGCCCCCTGGACCTCCACCGATGTCAACTCCAACTCCATATATTCACGTTCGGGGAGAAAAAAATCAGAGAGAAAGTTTCGTCGCATTTTACGACACGGAGCCGCCGCCAAGCCCTAATCTCTCCTGGGAGGGCTGATCCGGAGTCCGTTCGAGGCTCCGGGGAGGGGGATTCGTCGCCATCGTCATCATCAACCATCCTCCATCACCAATTTCATGATGCTCACCGCCGTGCGTGAGTAATTCCATCGTAGGCTTGCTAGACGGTGATGGGTTGGATGAGATTTACCATGTAATCAAGTTAGTTTTGTTAGGGTTTGATCCCTAGTATCCACTATGTTCTGAGATTGATGTTGCTATGACTTTGCTATGCTTAATGCTTGTCACTAGGGCCCGAGTGCCATGATTTCAGATTTGAACCTATTATGTTTTCATGAATATATGTGTGTTCTTGATCCTATCTTGCAAGTCTATAGTCACCTATTATGTGTTATGATCCAACAACCCCGAAGTGACAATAATCGGGATACTTCTCGGTGATGACCGTAGTTTGAGGAGTTCATGTATTCACTATGTGCTAATGCTTTGTTCCGGTTCTCTATTAAAAGGAGGCCTTAATATCCCTTAGTTTCCACTAGGATCCTGCTGCCATGGGAGGGTAGGACAAATGATGCCATGCAAGTTCTTTTCCATAAGCACGTACGACTATTTACGTAATACATGCCTACATTACATTGATGAACTGGAGCTAGTTCTGTGTCACCCTATGTTATAGCTATTACATGAGGAATCACATCCGACATAATTATCCATCACTGATCCATTGCCTACGAGCTTTTCACATATTGTTCTTCACTTATTTACTTTTCCATTGCTACTGTTACAACTACTACAAAAACCCAAAGACATTTATCTTTACTTTTGCTACCGTTACCTTTATTATCATACTACTTTGCTACTAAATACTTTGCTGCAGATACTAAGTTATCCAGGTGTGGTTGAATTGACAACTCAACTGCTAATACTCAAGAATATTCTTTGGCTCCCCTTGTGTCGAATCAATAAATTTGGGTTGAATACTTTACCCTCGAAAGCTGTTGCGATCCCCTACACTTGTGGGTTATCAAGACTAATTTCTAGCGCCGTTGCCGGGGAGCATAGCTCTATTCTCTAAGTCACTTTTGATTTATATCTGTTGATCACTATGAAGAACTTGAAAGACGATCGATCTACTATTTTGCCCTCAACTACGAGGGGAGGTAAGGAACTGCCATCCAGCCTTGCACTAGATTCTCCTTCTGTTATCAGTAGGCTTGCTACACCTAAACCTGCTACTGCTATGAATTCTGATATGTTGCATGTTATTGATGATGCCACTTCTACTATGTATGATGAAACTACTTCTGTGCTTGATACTACTTTGCCATTAGGTGAATTTCTTGATGAACAACTTGCTAGAGTTAGGGGGAATGATATTACTGAAGAACCTATTATTGATGATAGTGATGATGAAGGTTCTCCCAATGATTATGTATTGCCTGTTGTTCCTAAGGGTTATGTTATGAATGAAGAAGCTGCTAGGGAAATCTTTGCTTGCAATGATAGATATGATCTTAAGAAATTATTAGCTAAATGGAAGCAGCAGTCTCTTAATGCTAGAATGAAACCCGATCCCGCTTTTGCTACTTCACCTATCTGTGTTACTGATAAGGATTATGAATTCTTTGTTGATCCTGATATTATTACTTTAGTTGAATCTGATCCTTTTTATGGCCTTGAATCTGAAACTGTTGTGGCACATCTTACCAAGTTGAATGATATAGCTACCCTGTTTACTCATGATGAGAAGTCTCGCTATTTATATATTCTTAAGATATTTCCGTTCTCATTAAAGGGTGATGCTAAGACTTGGTATAATTCTCTTGCTCCTGGTTGTGTGCGTAGCCCCCAGGATATGATTTGTTACTTCTCTGCTAAATATTTCCCTGCTCATAAGAAACAAGCTGCCTTGCGGGAAATATATAATTTTGTGCAAATCGAAGAAGAGAGTCTCCCACAAGCTTGGGGGAGGCTTCTCCGGTTACTAAATGCTTTGCCTGATCATTCTCTTAAGAAAAATGAAATACTTGATATCTTTTATAATGGACTAACCGATGCTTCCAAGGACTACTTGGATAGTTGTGCTGGTTGTGTTTTCAGGGAAAGAACAATCGACGAAGCTGAAATATTATTGAATAATATGTTGACTAATGAAAATAATTGGACTCTCCCTGATCCAATTCCTTAAGTAATTCCTGAACCGATTGAGCCAACTCCTGAGCCTATTCCTAAACCCACTCCAAAGAAGAGAGGTGTTTTATTTCTCAGTCCTGAAGATATGCAAGAGGCAAAGGAATCAATGAAGGAAAAATGTATTAAAGCTGAAGATGTTAAGAATTTACCTCCTATTGTCGAAATACATGGTCTTAATTTACCACCTGAAGAACCACATTGTCTTGATAACCCGACATAGGTAGTAAAGGTAGATTCTCTATATAGATATGATAAAGTTGAAGTCCCCTCTACTAAATTTCATAGCCCATGCTTAGATGAATTTAATGACTTTATGGCTAGACAAGAAAGTTTTAATGCTTATGTTGGTAGAGAGTTAAAGAATAATGCTTTCGAGATAGGATGCGTAGGCGATAATCTGGCTAGAGTTAAAGATGAACTTCACCGCGTTAGCAAATATGCTTCTATGGTTGCTACTCAAGCTGAGCAAGTACTTAAAGCTGAGAATGATTTGCTTGATGAATTAAATAATAAAATGACTTTGCTGTTAGAGTGGCTACTAGAACTGGTAGAATGACTCAGGAACCTTTGTATCCTGAAGGCCACCCTAAGATAATCGAGCAAGATTCTCAGAGAAATAATTTAGAGGCACCTAGTTCTTCTAAAAAGAAGAAGAAGAAAGACGATAGGACTTTGCATGCTTCTAGTGAACCTACTGTAGACACACCTGAGAATCCCAATGATATTTCTATCTTTGATGCTGAAACACAAGCAGGTGATGAACATGAACCTAGTGATAATGTTAATGATAATGTTCATGTTGATGCTCAACCTAGCAAAAACAATGATATAGAGATTGAACCTGCTGTTGATCTTGATAACCCACAATCAAAGAATCAACATTATGATAAGAGAGATTTTGTTGCTAGGAAGCACGGTAAAGAAAGAGAACCATGGGTTCAGAAACCCATGCCCTTTCCTCCTAAACCATCCAAGTCAAAGGATGATGAGGATTTTGAGTGCTTTGCTAAAATGATTAGACCTATTTTCTTACGTATGCGCTTAACTGATATGCTCAAAGTAAATCCTTATGCTAAGTATATGAAGGATATCATCACAAATAAAAGAAAGATACCGGAAGCTGAAATTTCCACCATGCTTGCTAATTACACTTTTAAGGGTGGAATACCAAAGAAACTTGGAGATCCGAGTGTACCAACTATACCATGCTCCATTAAAAGAAATTATGTTAGAACTGCTTTATGTGATCTTGGAGCCGGTGTTAGTGTTATGCCTCTCTCTTTATATCGTAGACTTGAATTGAATAAGTTGACACCTACTGAAATATCTTCGCAAATGGCTAATAAATCAACTGCTATACCTGTCGGTATTTGTGAGGATGTGCCTGTTGTGGTTGCAAATGTCACTATCTTAACGGACTTTGTTATTCTTGATATTCCCGAGGACGATAGTATGTCTATTATCCTTGGTAGACCTTTTCTTAATACTGCAGGGGCTGTTATTGATTGCAACAAAGGCAATGCCACTTTTCATGTTAATGGTAACGAGCATACGGTACACTTTCCGAGGAAAGAATCTCAAGTTCATAGCATCAATTCTATTGAAAAAGTTCCAACTATCATTTTTGGAGGTTTTGAATTTCTTCTCCCTACTGTCAAGAAAAAGTATGATATTCTTATTGTTGGGGATTTTCATATCCCCGTTGAGGTAACTTAGTGTTATTTGAAATTTCTCCGGTTCCGTGTTATTCGGAATGATTTTGTTAACAAGACTTGATCAACCTTGTTAGTGGATTCATTTTGACGATCACGAGATGGACGGAACTAGAAGGCACAACCTTCTGTAACCTCTTTTTACTTTCTGTTATTTAGAATAAATTTAGCAAAAAAATAGTATTATTCGTCTGTTTTCTGAATTATCCGTGCATTAAAAAATAGTCCAAAAATAAAAGTGCTCCAAATGCCCTGCAAATTTAGTATGATTTTTTCTGGAATATTTGAGGATTTTAGGCACTGAAAACACTGCAGGAGGGGCAAGCACCAGGCCACGAGAGAGGAGGGCGCCCCCCTATAGGGCGTGCCCCCTGTCTCGTGGGTCCCTGGTGGCCCCCCTCCACTTATGCCAGCACCCACACACTTCATCTTCTACCCAAAAAAATCCCCATCCAGCTCAAGCACGAGTTCTAGCTCGTTTTGCTGCGATTTTCGATCTCCTTGCTCAAAGCTCCATTCACAAAACTGCTTTGGGAGATTGTTGCTTGGTATGTGACTCCTCCATTGGTCCAATTAGTTTTTGTTCTAGTGCTTTATTCATTGCAAATTTTTGTTGCATAGGTGACCATGTTCTTGAGCTTGCATGTTAAATTTATGAGGTCTCAAGCAATTTTGATGCATGATAGAGGCTCTAGGCACTTGTAGGAGTAGTTGCTACCAATCTTGTTTAGTTTGATTTACTTTTATTTTGAAGTTACTAAAATTTCAGAAATTTTTAGAGAAAGAAATATGCTTAGAAGAATGTACCAAGGTGGCTCCTCGGCAAAGAAAGGGCCAAGGATTGCTATACGTGAGCAAGATGTTGAATTGCCGAGGGACGCAAATGTACGAGCTTGTGAGTGGCCATCCGATGATTTTATGGTCGAAGCAGGCTTCAAGGAGGAATTTGACGCATATGTGCGTAACGCCGAGCTGGAGGACTTCTTAAAAGATAAGTGTCCTCAATATTATCAATTGACTGATTCCTTTGTGTGGAGGTTCGAATATATCTCTACGCAAAATTCTCCTAGTGTCATGTTTGATATTTATGATACATCTTATACCATGGATTTAGAGGACTTCACAACTGCTTGCAAACTCCCGCAGTGGGGTAATATTAATGATCCTCGCAAATCTGAATTTAGATATTTTCTTGCTAGTATTACTGTAGGAGAATCTAGGGACATGGCACAAGCTACCATAGGGAGCATTCATTTTCCTGCTATACATTATTTTGCCTCTTTATTGGTAGATGCATTAACGGGAAGGACGAAGCATGTCACATGTGTGTCTCTGATATTTGTGTCCTCAAGAGTGCTGTGTCAGGTTATAAAGGTTATAACTTGGGGGTAATAGTTGCACGTAGGTTACAGAATAATAGTAGAAGGGGGGATTTATTTGGAGGAATTTATGCAACCCGTGTGGCTAACTTTCTTAATATAGCCCTACGAGAGGGGGATATGATTGTACCTCCTGTTTATTTGGATAAAGAAGCTATGTTCGATCATCATTTTCTTGAGAGGAATGAACAATTCCTCCATTATCGACTAATCTATGACAGACGCAATGTCGTCCCTGTTACTCCTCCTGCCCCTACCTTTTTGATTATCACGCAAAAGGAAGATATGTTGTCACCAGGGAAGAAGCAACTGAATATGAGAGGGGAATAGAGGCAGCTCGCCAGCACGCTGCTGCTCAGGAGGCGGTTGCCTCTGCAGCTCAGTACAACCCCAGTTTCACTTATGGATATCAGCCAGGCGGTCATTGGTACTAGACCAACTTAGACCAAAAGCCTAAGCTTGGGGGAGTACGTATTTCTCACCGACTTTACATTCATGTTCACACACTAGTCGTCAGTGCTCATACTCTTTCATTGTATTATCCATGCTAGTTTAAAATTTCTTTTTCTTGCTTTCTTCTTGTGTGTTTGATAAACCTTAAGAAAAACCAAAAAATTAGTTAGTTTCATTTCTTTGCTTGTAGTAGAAATTAAAATGAAAACCCAAAAAGATTTCTTGTTCTTCTTTTTACTTGTTGGGAGCTTTCCCGTGTAAATAGTTTTATTTTCTTTTCTTTCTTTTGGGGGTCGAGAAGACTATATTGAAAATGCTTAGTGGCTCTTATATGCATGATTGTTTATTTAACTTAGAGCCCATATTACTTGTCTTCTCTCTTGAGTTGAATGCTTGCAGATTCCAGCTTAGTCCATTGCACGTGCACTCTTATTATTATACACATCGTTCGGTCGTGCAAGTGAAAGGCAATAATGATGATATATGATGGACTTATTGGGATGAGAAAAGATGGTATGAACTCGACCTCTCTTGTTTTTGTAAATATGATGATTCATCGTTCCTGAGTCAGCTATTATGAAGTAAACATATTTGCAATGCCATCTAGAGATTATAGTTGCTTGTGCCATCTTTGATTAGCTATGAGTTATAATGGTTTACCTTGCGTGCCAACATGCTATTAGAATGATTATGATGTGATATGATGGGATGGTATCCTCCTTTGAATGAATTGAGTGACTCGACTTGGCACATGTTCACGCATGTAGTTGAATCAAATCAACATAGCCTTCATGATATTTATGTTCATGGTGGATTATATCCTACTCATGCTTGTATTCGGTGTGAATTAATTTTAATGCATGTTTACGACTGTTGTCGCTCTCTCAGTTGGTCACTTCCCAGTCTTTTGCTAGCCTTCACCTGTACTAAGTGGGAATACTGCTTGTGCATCCAAACTCCTTAAACACCAAAGTTATTCCATATAAGTCCACTATACCTTCCTATATGCGGTATTTACCTGCCGTTCCAAGTAAATTTGTATGTGCCAAACTCCAAACCTTCAAATGAAATTCTGTTTTGTATGCTCGAGCAGCTCATGTTACAACTAGGGCTGCCTATATCTTCCATGCTAGGTGGGTTATTCTCACGGGGAGTGGACTCTGCTCCTCATTCACGAGAAAGGGCCGGTAACCGCGATGCCCAGTCCCATGATCCAAAAAGATCAAAGCAAATCAAAATAATTAAACAAAACTCCCCCAGGGCTGTTGTATGTTGGAGGCACTTGTTGTTTCGAGCAAGCCATGGATTGATGCTTGTTGGTGGTTGGGGGAGTATAAACCTTTACCATTCTGTTTGGGAACTGCCTATAGTGCATTTAGTATGGAAGATACAGCCATCTCATAGTTGTTGCGTTGACAGCGAATGTATGCCGCTCAAAATGTTATTCAATCTCCATTTTAAAATTGAGCCTGGCACCTCTACAAATCCCTGCTTCCCTCTGCGAAGGGCCTATCTATTTACTTTTATGTTGAGTCATCACCCTTCTTATTAAAAGCACCCGCTGGAGAGCACACTGTCATTTGCATTCATTACTATTGGTTTATATTGGGTATGACTTGACTGGATCTCTTTTACCATGAATTACAATGTTTAGTCAGTCCTTGATCTTTAAAGGTGCTCTGCATTTATGTTCTGCGGTCTCAGAAAGGGCTAGCGAGATACCATTTTGTTCTATCATGTTATGATTATTTTGAGAAAGTGTTGTCATCCGAGTTTTATTATTATGGCTCGCTAGCTGATTATGTTATTGATATGAGTAATTGTGAGACCTAAGTGTTATTGTGAGTATGGTTAGTTCATAATATTTGCTAAAACTTGAATGCTAGCTTTTCATGTTACAACAACAAGAGCAAACAGAGTTTGTAAAAGTTTTTCTTTATCACTTTCAGTTTATCAACTGAATTGCTTGAGGACAAGCAAAGGTTTAAGCTTGGGGGAGTTGATACATCTCCAACGTACCTACTTTTCCAAACACTTTTGCCCTTGTTTTGGACTCTAACTTGCATGATTTGAATGAAACTAACCCGGGCTGACGCTGTTTTCAGCAGAACTGCCATGATGTTGTTTTATGTGTAGAAAAGAAAAGTTCTCGGAATGTCCTGGAAATCCACGGAGGCACTTTTTGGAATTAGTAAGAATTTTTGGCGAAAGAATCAATACCAGGGGCCCACAGGCTGTCCACGAGACAGGGGGGCGCCCCCCTAGGGCGCGGCCTCCTATCTCGTGGGCCCCCTGGAACTCCACCGATGTCAACAACTCCATATATTCACGTTCGTGGAGAAAAAAATCAGAGAGAAAGTTTCATCGCGTTTTATGACACGGAGCCGCCGCCAAGCCCTAATCTCTCTCGGGAGGGCTGATCTGGAGTCCGTTCGGGGCTCCGGAGAGGGGGATTCGTCGCCGTCGTCATCATCAACCATCCTCCATCACTAATTTCATGATGCTCATCGCCGTGCGTGAGTAATTCCATCGTAGGCTTGCTGGACGGTGATGGGTTGGATGAGATTTACCATGTAATCAAGTTAGTTTTGTTGGGGTTTGATCCCTAGTATCCACGATGTTCTGAGATTGATGTTGCTATGACTTTGCTATGCTTAATGCTTGTGACTAGGGCCCGAGTGCCATGATTTCAGATCTGAACCTATTATGTTTTCATGAATATATGTGTGTTCTTGATCCTATCTTGCAAGTCTATAGTCACCTATTATGTGTTATGATCCGACAACCCCGATGTGACAATAATCGGGATACTTCTCGGTGATGACCGTAGTTTGAGGAGTTCATGTATTCACTATGTGCTAATGCTTTGTTCTGGTTCTCTATTAAAAGGAGGCTAATATACCTTAGTTTCCACTAGGACCCCGCTGCCACGGGAGGGTTGGACAAAAGATGTCATGCAAGTTCTTTTCCATAAGCACGTACGACTATTTACGGAATACATGCCTACATTACATTGATGAACTGGAGCTAGTTCTGTGTCACCCTATGTTATAGCTATTACATGAGGAATCACATCCAACATAATTATCCATCACTGATCCATTGCCTATGAGCTTTTCACATATTGTTCTTCGCTTATTTACTTTTCCGTTGCTACTGTTACAACTACTACAAAAACACAAAGACATTTATCTTTACTTTTGCTATCGTTACCTTTATTATCATACTACTTTGCTACTAAATACTTTGCTGCAGATACTAAGTTATCCAGGTGTGGTTGAATTGACAACTCAACTGCTAATACTCAAGAATATTCTTTGGCTCCCCTTGTGTCGAATCAATAAATTTGGGTTGAATACTTTACCCTCGAAAGCTGTTGCGATCCTGTACACTTGTGGGTTATCAGCCGTCCACGAGCGGGTTCCGGATGCGGTGGGTGTATGTGGATGTCGGAGTGCTCAGCCCCCTGCACTCGTCCCCATCGTTGCCTGCTGTCCCGAACCCCGGCTGGGGCCATGAGAGGCTCGTGAGCCCTCGCCTTTCCGTCATTTGGTTCTAACTGAAGAGGTTGAGAGATCTCGGCGTGACCGCACCCCGGGTGGTGAAGGAGTTCCTCCGGTGTCGTATCGCTCCTCTCAAGCGCCATTCCCGACCGATGTGGGCCCTGACCTGTGACCAGGATCACATGAGGCTTCAGGAGTCGGAACTTTCGCCCGAAGCGCTGAGGACGGTGCTTGAGGTCTTGACCGGCAACCCCTCGCCAGGCGATATGCCGCAAGAGGGTAGCCTCTTGCATCTCTGCTCGAACAGGGTCGAGTTCACGTGACAGATGCCTTCCTTTGACGAGTGGGGGCTGCGCCCAGTTGGCCTTGTGGGGTCTCGCGAGTATCTTGTCGTCGTGGCTCTCCTCCTAACCGGCATCACCGAGCTTGCCCCAGGAGTGGGTGCAGGAAGGCAAGCATCGCTCGAGGCCGAAGGCGTGGGTGTCGAGGTGCCGACGCCGCGTGAGGCTCCCGAGGCTTCATCCTCCAGAACTTGTGAAGCTCGCCCTGAGGCGGTCGTCGAGGGGGAGATGCAGCCTGCGGCTCCTGAGGCCGGAGCTCCTCAGGTCGACTGCCTGGGAGCTTCTCCAGCCGCGCCCCGTGCTGGCCCCCACATCCAGCGCCTAGGTCGGTTCCACGCGGACTTTGCCGTGCTCTGCAAGAGGAAGGAGTCTTCGAGCTGCAGTGGTCGTACCTTCCGGCCATTGAAGCATAGAAAGTACATCGACATAGACGAGTGAGTACCTTGTCCTTGTAATTCCTCGATTGCTGCTTCCCTTCCTGACCATGACTCTTCAAGATCCCTCCTGCCAAGCCCGCGGAGTCTCCCGAGAAGCAACCCCCTCTGTTCTCACCTTCATCGTTAGCCTTGAGCGTCCCAAGACTACACGCCACCCCTGGGGCGGGGTCGACCGGAGAAGCAAGCCTGCCTGGAAGGTGCCTTGAGCCCGTGCCCTTGCCGCCTTTCCTTCGCAACCTTGCCTGGAATGCGGCCAACCTACCCAGGGCTCCTCTGGTCGTGGACGGTAGCTGGTTGGCGTCAATCCTGGGTTCTTCTTCAAGTGGCGAGCCTGAACCAGTGATCGTGGCGGCGCCAGCCCCCAGCCCCCTACTAAGAGGGGGCGTACCGCTTCGGGCTCCATCGACAGTGCCGGTGATGGGGGACGACGTCAGCAGCGTGCTCAAGCTTGCGCGCGAATGAAGCGTCGTCCGCCACGAGTTCTTAAAAAAGGTGATGGACGTGATGGGCCAGCTTGGTGGAGAGCTTGCCGATGTAGACGCATGCCTTGAAGCTGAGGGCCTGCGGCTGATCGAGGAGCGACGCAAATGTAACGCCCCGGATTCGATGCGCCAGGTGTCCGCCAGATATTCGCCGTCGTTGCCATGTCATTTGTTTGTGTGTTGCACTTTGCCATGTCATCTTATGCATTTCATATCATGTCATCATGTGCATCTCATTTTGCATACGTGTTCGTCTCATGCATCCGAGCATTTTCCCCGTTGTCCGTTTTGCGATCCGGCACTCCTATGTCCTCCGGCGTCCCCTTTTTGTCTCTCGTTGTGAGCGGGTGTTAAACTTTCTCGGAATGGCCCGAGGTTTGCCAAGCGGCCTTGGTATAGCACCGGTAGACCGCCTGTCAAGTTTCGTGCCATTTGAAGGTCGTTTGGTACTCCAACGGTTAACCGGGTAACCGTAAAAGCCCTCTTTGACTTGCAGCCCAACACCCCTTCCAAAGTGGCCCAAAACCCACTTAAACCTCCTCCATCACCTAGGCCGTTCGATCACGATCGCGTGGCCGAAAACCGCTCCTCATTTGGACTCTCCTAGCTCCCTCTACCTATAAAATAGTCCCCTCCCCCGAAATTTTCGTCCAAACCCTAGTCTTCTTCCACCTCTCGCCCCGGACATGTCCATCCCGCAGCCGGACACGTCCGCCGCCGCTCCTCGCCCAACCAGAATCCGCCACGTCACCACTCTGCCGCCAGCCCTTCGCCTCCACCGCGCCGGCCCTCCTGGCCCGGATCGGGGCCCGCCCGAGCCCATCGGGGCCCGGACGAGCCCGCACGCCTCCCGCCGCCGCTTGCCGGTCCTCGCTGAGCTCCCGCTGCCGCCATCTCGGCACGCCGCTGCGCCTCCTCGCCGGCGCGTCGTGCCCCGCCTCCTCGCCACAGGGACGCGCCACCCGCGCGCGCCACCGCCCTCGGCCTCCGCGCCAACCGCCGCCGTCTCGCCTCCCGTCGGCGCCGCCCTCCTCGCCGCCATCTCCGGCCACCACCACCAGCCCGCGCCGCCCCGGATCCGCAACCTCGCCGCCGCCCCGCAGCTCCCTGCCGGCCTGCCCTCGCTGCCCCGCGCCGGATCCGGCGGGATCCGGCTGGAGGAGACCTCCCCCGCCCGAGTCCGGCCACCCCGACGTCGTCCTCACCGGAGTCGCCCCGTTGACCCGTCGCCGGGACCGCCTCGTCCCAGATCGGCTCGTCCACCCCGAGCCCTCCAAGCAAACACGGCCGCGCCCGTCCTTGATCCCGCCGTCCCGTTGACTTCTCTCGGAGGGGTAAAATTTTCTAAGTCCCCAGATCTACACATTATCATGCCATGTTTGACACATCATAACTTGCTGCATACTGCTCCGTTTCATGCGTGTAATATGTCAAATTGTTCGTCTCGACGAGTACTTCATTTCATTCCATTGTATCATTTTCATTTGAGCTCATCGTGATGCCCGAAATACTGTTGGAAGTGTGCATGTTGATGTTAATCTGCTGGAATTGTTATAACATGCTCATTTGTCATTTTTGCCATGTTTGATGTGTGCATCCTATGAGGTTGATGTCTACATGTGTTTTGATCTATGCCGTGCCATCTTTCCAGTGGTGCAAACCAAGTATTTTTGTGAGTTGTGTGCTGAGTGCATCGAGCTTGTTAAGTAGGGTACTTGCTGTTGCTGTTTTGCTAGGCTGATTCTGTTATATTTTGTTGCTATGTAAACCTGCTCCTACAAGTCATTTCGTGCATTATTCTGGAGATGTTCACTAAGGATGTTTTGTTATACATGTCTTGCTCTATCCATTCATGCCCTTGGTTGCAATTATAGCCTGCTGTAGCTTGTTGTTCACTTGCTCCAAAGTTGCTAAATAATGTTGCTGTCAACCTGTTAACATGAAGTTCAGTTTTGGCCATGTGCTTTTCTAGTGATCCATGCACCCTATGAACTTGTTCTTTCCATGCTTAACTTTATAAATATGTCTTATTACTGTTGGTTGCCTTGCCATGCCATGTATTGCTCTGTGGTGAGTGGTTCAAGCTCACCAACATGCCTACTTATTGTTGTTCCTGCCATGTATGAATCTGTAATATAACTTGCCATGTTTACATGGGTGCCATCATATTTTCTGATCCTTTTTGGCTCTTGGTCAGTAAGGGACTGTTGTTCTATGAATTTAGTAGTATCATGCCATGCCTTTGTTTGCCGTGATAGCTTCCTGTAACATGTTGTTTGATAGCTCTAAACATTGCAACCTGATGTTATTTCTGCTAAAGTCTGAAACTATTAATATTTGCAATCTTCCCATGTCTTTTGAGCATGTTCTAGTTGTTTCTGGAGATAGCTCAGTGTTCATGTTTTGTTACGCTTTACCTGTACTTCATGCCCATGCCTTTTTTTATTACGTTGAGATGCTGTAGCATGTTGTTTTGATGCTTGCAAGATGCCTAGTTGCTGTTATGGACAGATTGTTGTTATGACTTGTATAGTGTGTGTGTGTTGAACCGTTGCTCCGTTTTGAGTGTGCTCTATATGAAACTTGCTTGTTTTTGCATGTAGATTCGTATTATCATGTTGCATCCTTGTTTTGAGGTGTTCGCTTGATGTTTGTATGCATTTTGCATCAATGCCATGTTTAACTTGTTTTGCTCATGTCTTCTAGGCCGTAGCTCCGAATCTAATGAACTTTATATGTAACTTGACTAGAATCTCGTGTAGATCATCTTGATGCATCTTAACTTGCTGTTTAACAACTTGAACATATGGTTTATTCAGATCTGGACCAATTTCGAAATATGTATATGAGGACTTACCGGAATTGTTATATGTTGTTCCCGGCCTCATTTAAACTTGCCTTGATGTGTTGCTCTTGTTTGCATCATCTCTTGCCATGAGTAGCTTCATGTAGCTTTGTCATGCATCATGCTTGTTGTGCATCATGCTTTGTTCATGTGTGGTGTGTTTACCATGTTGTGTGCTTCTTCTCGATAGTTCCCGTTTCGTTGCGATCGTGAGGATTCGTTCGTCTTCGTGGCTTCATCTTCTTCATGGACTCGTTCTTCTTCCGTGCGGGATTTCAGGCAAGATGACCGCTACCCTGGATCTCACTACTATCATTGCTATGCTAGTTGCTTCGTTCTATCGCTATGCTGCGTTACCTATCATTTGCTCTTCAAGCCTCCCAAATTAATTGCCATGAACCTCTAACCTTTGACACCCTTCCTAGCAAACCGTTGCTTGGCTATGTTACCGCTTTTGCTCAGCCCCTCTTATAGCGTTGTTAGTTGCAGGTGAAGTTGAAGATTTCTCCATGGTGGACAGGGTTATGTTGGGATATCACAATATCTCTTATATTATTAATGCATCTATATACTTGGTAAAGGGTGGAAGGCTCGGCCTTATGCCTGGTGTTTTGTTCCACTCTTGCCGCCCTAGTTTTCCGTCATACCGGTATTATGTTCCCGGATTTTGCGTTCCTTATGCGGTCGGGTGATTTATGGGACCCCCCTGGCAGTTCGCTTTGAATAAAACTCCTCCAGCAAGGCCCAACCTTGGTTTTACCATTTGCCTCACCACCACCTACTTTTCCCTTGGGAGTAATTAACCCAAGGGTCATCTTTATTATAGCCCCCCTGGGCCAATGCTTGTCTAAGTGTTGGTCCAAACTAGAGCACCGTGCGGGACCATCCCTTGGCAACTTGGGTTACGTCGGTACCTGTACGCTTAGCTTATCCGGTGTTTCCCTGAGAACGAGATATGTGCAGCTCCTATCGGGATGTCGGCGCATCGGGCGGTCTTGCTGGTCTTGTTTTACCATTGTCGAAATGTCTTGTAAATCATGATTCCGAGACTGATCGGGTCTTCCTAGGAGAAGGAATATCCTTCGTTGATCGCGAGAGCTTATCATGGGCTAAGTTGGGACACCCCTGCAGGGTATAAACTTTCGAGAGCCGTGCCTGCGGTTATGTGGCAGATGGGAATTTGTTAATGTCCGGTTGTAGATAACTTGACACCAGATCCGAATTAAAACGCATCAACCGCGTGTGTAGCCGTGATGGTCTCTTCTCGGCGGAGTTCGGGAAGTGAACACGGTTTCTGTGTTATGATTGACGTAAGTAGGAGCTCAGGATCACTTCTTGATCATTACTAGTTGACGACCGTTCCGCTTGTTTCTCTTCTCGCTCTCATTTGTGTATGTTAGCCACCATATATGCTTAGTCGCTGCTGCAACCTCACCACCTTACCCCTTCCTTTCCCATTAAGCTTTGCTAGTCTTGATACCCATGGTAATGGGATTGCTGAGTCCTCGTGGCTCACAGATTACTACGACAACAGTTGCAGGTACAGGTTATGCGATGATCATGACGCGAGAGCGATGCTTGCTTGCGTTGAGTTCTTCTTCTACTTCTTCTTTGATCAGGGGATAGGTTCCAGGTCGGCAGCCTGGGCTAGCAGGGTGGATATTGTTTGAGTTTCTGTTTATGTATCATCCGTAGTCGTATGTTGATCTCTTGTATGATGATATTGTATTCGTGTGGCATTGTGTGCCTTTTGTATGTATCCCCATCTATTTATGTAATGTTGATGTAATGATATCCACCTTGCAAAAGCGTTTCAATATGCGGGTCTATCCTTGGTGGGACCTTCGAGTTCCTTTTGGATAGGGTCGCATATTGGGCGTGACAGCAAACTGAAGGTGGCAATCAACCTCGCGCGCTACCAACGCGAGCTTGACAACACGAAGGCCGAGGCATCCCTTGCAGCCTCGCGAGAGGCCTGCTCCCGAGCTCTGGAGGAGGCTCGGGAAGCAGATCATCATCGCGAGATCATAGAGAAGCGCGTGTGGGAGCTCCAAGCCTGGAGCGCCTCCCTGGAGCAGCAAGTGGAGCTGCGTCCGGCCGCCCTTGCATCACTGAAGGGGACGCCTATCGAGGAGGATGAGCTCCAGAAGCGTGAGGAAGCGCTGACGGTAGAGGCCGCCGAGCGCAATATTGATCTTGAGCGGTTGGAGACGAGGGAGCGCTAGGTTGCCCAGGCGGAGGACGATGTTGGCGCGCATGAGCGTCGAGTCTATGAGGAGGTCGACCACCGTGTGGCGGAGGCTCGCGCAGATCTTGTGAGCAGGTATGACCTGAAGTTCAAGCTGATTGAAGCCAAGACGGCGGGCAGGACTGCCGCCCTTAGGTCCAAGATGACTGAAGCGGAGCGGTGCGCGGAGGCTGCCGCAGTCGCCCTGGTCTCGGCGCAGGCCGAGTTGACCTCCACCCCCGCCGAGCTGCTTCCTCTTCAACAGCGGGTTGACGACGCCGAGTCCATTGCGCAGCAGAACAGAGAGGAAGTGCTTCAACGACAGAGCTGGAGCACATGCACAGTCCCATGCTCCAGGACCTCAGGAACAGGGCCAACGCGGCCTTGGGCAACATATGTAATGAGAACGCCCCACATCCTCACGTGACCAACTATGCCAGTCATCTCCGCTTCTTCACTGACATGGTGACGCGCCTGGAGAACCGCTCCAAGAGAGCTCACCAGCTTGTCGAGGAGAGGAGCCGCAGCCTGCTTGGGCGTGCATTCTCCCGTGTCTTCAGCCATCTTCAGAACATCGATCCCGACTTCGACTTTGATGCCTTCATTGCCCTGGTACCCGAGGACATCCGGGGCGACCTGGCGCGGTGGGTGGAAGACAACATGGACACACTTGTCAGGGCCTTTACTTCTGACGACGGCGGGGTGATAGTCGCGGTGGACGGAGGCGACATGGTCAACGGTGGTGACAGAGGCGCCGGTGATGGTGATGGTGATGCCAGCTACAGTGACAGCGGCGCCAGCGATGCGTCCGGAGGCGACCTGGAGGACGTGGTGAGCGACATGTCCGACTGATCCCGTGTTTCTCTGTTGTTTGTCCTGCATACAGAAGCTCGGGCGCGGCCCCAAAGGGAGTAAGAGCATTTTCGGAGGGGATGCCCCTCATGTAAAAAGGTTGTCGTTTTGATGCTTTCAGGGCCAAGCTAAATACATGCTTCTGTGGGCTTACGGGCTCTGCGGCGAGCTTGTTGCTGTAGTTTACCTTTAGCCAGGACAGGTCCTGGACTGACTCGTGAGGTTGCGAGCTTTTGGGGATCTCCTAAGGGACCTGCCGACCCGGTCGAGAGGGCCTCGCGAGAGCAAGTGCCGGTCGTAGTATGGCATGCACACAGTGTTTGTGCACTTCGCCGAGCCCCGCCCGCGAAGGGCTCGCGAGGGGGAGGCAGCTGGTGCAAACTCCAAATCAGGGCAGAAACCAGAACACAAGAAATCACACGAACGAGAAAAGACCCCCCCCCCCCCCCCCCCGCACACACAAATGCAAATTCAACTTCAACTTAAATTTGAAGCAAGGAAGCTCGACCACAGAAAGGGAGGCAAAAAGCAAAAGGCCGCGTCCGGTGCCTAGTCTAGTCTTCTACGTCTTCTCATCAGCGCAGAGCTAAGTGCTGCCACTGGGCATGGGAGGGAGCCCCCGAGGCCCAAGGGCGGCACTTCGGAGACTCCGGGGCGTGTACAACCCCACTCATTATTACGTGAGAGTGTCACGGGCGACGAGCTTCACAGGCACTGGGCCTTCTTCACAGGCACCGGGCCTTGCTTCATATCGCCAGACAAGGGCCCCACCTTGCGCCACCCTTGACCACCATTGACGGCGGCCGGAGACCAAGGACGACGCCAATGGGGCAAACGGGACGCCAGTGGCTCCCTCGACGACCATGGGTCCTCTACCGGGGGCAGGCTTTGTAGCACCTCCCCGGCAGAGGGCCTACCTCCGGGGGACGCCTTGCTCCGTGCACCGTGGGAAGGGGCCTGGCTCCCGGCCCCTCTCCTGCAGCCCCCAGTGCACTCCTCCTGGCGGAAGGGAGGCTGCCGAGCTGGGGCAGCCGTCCGCTGCTATGACCTGAACCTCCTGCAACCCATGGTTAGCATAAGATTGCTCCTGAGGAATTAGCGGTACCCGGTAGCTGCTGCTGCCAGTGCGGTTGGTGAGGCTTCCTTGAGTTTCTTGAAAAGGCTCGGCTTCTGGCATCTCTTCCTCCCAGCCTGACCCGAGGAATGAGCTAGGGTCGTCTTCCAGCATGTACTCCCGATCCGCCATGCGGGGCACGTAAGTCTCCGAGGCCGCCGCTTCGAAGACTTCGCCGTAGTGCCCCACGCTCCATGCGATAGCGCGTTGTCTTGAGAATGGTAGGGCAGCGGCCCGCCCGGGCCGTAGGCGGCGATGCGCATGCCCTCATTCGTCGGAGGTGGTGGTGCAGCCTGGCGTCCGGCACCGATGGTTGAGCTGGTGTCGATGACACCTTGGGGCATGCCTGAGGGCGTGCAGGCGCGGAGAGGCCCGTCGCTGATCTGACCGGGGCCCGGGGTGGAAGCTGGAAGCAGAAGGGCGGTGCACCGAGGCCGCGGCATCCAGGACCTCAGCAACGCGCTCCAGCAACGCATCCCGGCCGCTCTCCATCAACCTGCATCGTAGCAGCTCCCGAGCCACAGTGAGCGCGGCTCTCATGTTTGCTTGTTCCCGTCGGGTGTGCGGTGCCGTGGCCGCGGCATGGCTTGAGGCCCTTGCGGCTGATCGCACCTGCCGTGGAGTAAGGGCGGGCAGTGCGAGACCATGCCGCCCGTGCCCCGCAGCGTTTTGTGGTGCACAGGCTGCCTGGGGCGCAGGGTTGAGGTCTTCTTGGGAAGGCGGCGTGGCCCGAGCCGGCCAGGCAGCCCAGCGGTTGGTTCCGGTCATCGGGTCGCTGCACATGGATGCGACGAAGCGATGGGACGCGGATCACCGGAAAGGAGATTTCTGCGCACCCCCTACCTGGCACACCAAATGTCGGATATCGGGTTCCGGCAAAACCTGTAAGGTTCGAACACTGGGGTGCACACGAAGATTTCCTCCTACCGAAACACGCCCTCGACCTCGCCGCGATCTCTAAGCTAGCACGATGAACTCACAACACAAGAGACACAAGATTTATACAGGTTCGGGACACCGTTGTGGTGTAATACCCTACTCATGTGTGTGGTGATGGATTGCCTCTTGGGCTGATGATGAGCATTACAAGGGAAGAACAACCTCGTGAGGAGGAGTGTTCTTGAGCTGGTGAGGTGTTCTGCTTGGGAAGGATTCGATCCGTCTCTCGGTGAGATGCCTTCCCACTGTGGTGTCTAGCCCTATTTATAGAGGCCCTGGTCCTCTCCCCAAATATTGAGCGGGAAGGGATCCAACAACGGCCATTTTGAAAGGGGACAACTAGTACAAGCTATCCTGACTAAAGGTGGTCTTCGCCTGCCAAAGGTGCTGGTGGTGACGTCGTCTTGGGCTCCATGGTGACCTCCGTCCTGCCATCCTGCTGGTCTTGGTCTTATTGCACCGATATGGAAACCTTTGCCTGATGCCTTGGTACTCCACGCCTGTGCTTGCCCCCTTAGAACCAAAGGGGAAATGAATACACTGCGCGCGCTGGCGCCGCCTAGCACCCGCCTGGCCTTGGTCGTCATGGCTTGCGTCACGGGAACCTCACAAGGTACCCCTTGCCTTGATCTCTCCGCCTCCTCGCGAGCCTGCCTGGTGAGGTCGCCTCTGAGGAGGCCTTGTGTCGTCCGCCCTGCGAGGCTTGGCCCCTCGCGAGGGTCTTGAGTGTTGGTTGATGAAGATGGGCCGTACTGGGCCCCTGGTGGAGCCACGCCGCGGGCCGCAGGCAGGCAAGTCTGGGGACCCCCAATCCCAGAACACCGACAAAAATATTGTCCCATTTGGGGCAGGTTTGGGTATAAGCTTCTCGCAAACTAGAGCTTCTCTCACAACAAGCCTGATGGTTTTGGTAGGAACGTGCCACCTTGAGGGACGAAATGATATCTGTTGCCTCTTCTTACTTTCAAAAAAATTGTCATGTCAACATAGAACAACATGAGTGTTGTGTCAATTTTTGGGATTTTTGGGGGTTCCTTGGACACTTTTACACATTAACTGAGTTTTCTATACATTTATGTGCATAATTCAAATTTGGACTACATGCACATGCTCCAGTGCATATAAATGGGTTCAAAATTGAAATGTGTGTCCTTGGTTGCATGTTTAAGTCCCATGCAAGAAATGAGAATGAATGTCAAACACCTTGCCACCGTCGCTCGGCCGCTAACATTGAGATACATGGTTTGTAAATTCTAGTAAATCGAAAACGCGTCTAAATTTTTTGAAACTTGACATGCTAGCATGGAACGGCATCAACATGTCATGGTAAAAATATTGTCCCATTTGGTGCATGTTGGGGTATAAGCTTCTCACAACAAGCCTCATAGTTAGGGTAGGGAATGTGCCACCTTTCTGGACGAAATGATATCCGTTACGTCTTCTTGATTTCAATTTTTTTTCTAGTGTCAACATAGAACAACATGAGTGTTGTGTTAATTTAGGAATTTTTGGGGGTTTGTTTGGACATTTTATACATTAACTGAGTTTTCTATGCATATATGTGCATAATTCAAATTTGAACTATAGGCACATGCTCCAGTGCATGTAAACTGGTTGAAAAATCAAATCCATGTCCTTGGTTGCATGCTTAGGTCCCATGCAAGAAATGAGAATGAATGTCAAACAACTTGCCACCGTCGCTCAGCCGCAAACATTGAGATACATGGTTTTTAAATTCTAGTAAATCCAAAACTCGACTGAAGTTCATGAAAGTTGACATGCTATCATGGAGAGGCATCAACATGATGTGGTTAAAAATTTGTCCCATTTAGGGCAGGTTTGGGTATAAGCTTCCCGCAAACCAGAGCTTCTCACAACAAGCCTGATGGTTTCAGTAGGGAACATCCCACCTTTGGGGACGAAATGATATCTGTTGCCTCTTCTTGCTTTCAAAAATTTTCTAGTGTCAACGTAGAATGACAGGAGTGTTGTGTCAATTTTTGGGATATTTCGGGGTTCGCTTGGACATTTTTATACATTAACTGGGGTTTCTAGGCATTTTATGTGCATAATTCAAATTTGAACTACATGCACATGCTCCAGTGCAGAAAAATGGGTTGACATATCAAATGTGTGTCCTTGGGTGCATGCTAAGGTCCCTTGCAAGAAATGGGAATGAATTTCAAACACCAGGACACTGTTGATTGCCGGAAAAACATTGTGATACTTTGTTAATAAATTCTAGTAAATCCAAAACTCGTCTAGAATTCATGAAACTTGACATGCTATCATGGAATGGCACCCGACATGTTGTGGTATTTTTCGCTTCCATTTTTAGAGAAGGCGCACTCGAATAACAGCCAACAAAGGCATTTTGAAACAAATAGCTGCCACTTTAGCATCTCAAATGTTTGTATAATTTAAATCATGTGCGTTATGTTAAACATTCACGTGACGCCACGTGTCTGGCTTTTCATGGCTATAGGAGGTGTCGTGCGGACAACTGCTTGACTGAACAGGAGGCGTGCGAGTGTAGTCCGGTGCACAGGCTGACCGAGAGGTGTGCAAGCTGTCCTCCAGTGCGCAGGCTCACCGGGAAGCATGCAAGTTGTACGCTGCGCAGGCTCACTGGGAAGCGAGCCCTTTGACTTCCATGGCCACCTGCCTTGCTCGCATCCTCTCTGTTAATGGCACCCGAGCCACTGTTTAATACGGGTGGCCTTACTATTCGCCTCACATTCCCCTCCCTCCCGCAGACCTCCACCAACGCCATGGCACAGAAGGATCATCTGCCACTAGTCTTCAAGTTTGGTGAAGTCGACTCGAGCCGGAGGAGATAGAAAATAAGGAGGTGGGGCCTCATGGACATGGCCCTGAACGAGATGTCCGCGGCGGTTGCTGCCCCCGCGCCCGTCCCAGCTCCCATGCCCGCACCCACGCCAGCGACCATCCTTGTAGCATTGACGGGCTGGTTGCCGAGCACTATCGCAGAGCTGGAAGTTGCGGGCGTCAGTGAGGTCTCCGCGAACCTGCGCGAGCTCGCGTACATGCTAGCGGCAGCGCCCGTGCCCGTGCGCGCCCCTCCACGCACCACAGCGCCGGTCCTCGTGTGTTTTCCTACACCCTCCGTGCCCGTGCCCATGCGCGCACCTCCCTCAGCGGCATGGGACGCCGCCGTCGACCGCTACCTTGTAGCGCCGCCAATTGCGGTCCTCCCCCCCCCCCCCCCGGTTGATCGCGCGACGACATGATGTTTGATTTCCAAGTGAAGAACATTCTATGCTGCCTTGAAGACTTCAACAACGGCATCCCGGAGGACGACAATGACAACACCGGTGCAGCATGCCGGCTCCACCACCGCTGAAAATAGTTTTTTTGGGCTTAATACTGTATCTCAATCATATGAATATAAATTCGCAGTGTGATTGAATGAAAGGCATGGTTTGAACGAACTTGCATTTTTCTCTCTTAATGTACAGACTTATCAAACAATTTTCTTTTAGAAAAACGTCAACGGTTTATATATATAAAACACTCATCGCAAACGTTTTAGTTAGAACACACATATGCAAACCGACAGCTTTCCCAGGAAGCCAAGGAAAAATGTGCCGAGCAGGATTTGTGCAGCTCTTAACCGCAAACGTTTTAGATAGAACACCCGTACGCAAAGTGAGAGCTATGGTCTTCCCCAGTAAGTCAAGGGAAAATTCGCAGTGCAGGATTTGTGCATCTCTTCAACGCAACGGTTCAGATTGAATATGGTATGCAAAGCTAGACTTCGGCGCTAAGCCAAAAGAAAATGTGCCGAGCAGGTTTTGTACATCCCTTCAACGCAAACGGTTGTTTTGGATGATCCGTGTGCAACCACGTACAGACAATTTGGTAAGATTTGCATCCGTCATATTGGGTATATTGCCATTTGTCAAACTGGAAAGATTGACATTTGTTGATCTAGTAACATTGCCATTTGTCAACCTTGTAACACTGCGATTTGTCAAAATATGCAGCTAAAAATCACTAACACTATCTAATTTTTGCAACTAAAATTCAATAATTAAGCATAGATTTCATTCATAGATTAAGCAGTCGTTCTTTATACAAACAGTTCAACTGGACAGCTGAACCAACCAAACTTTTCCCCAATTGTTTCCAACCACGTACTGAAATAGCTAGTTCAACTATATATACTAGCTGATTTTAAGTGCGTTGTATAGTTTCACCACATCTATATTCAGATGAACTGAACAAAATAGCCCTAAGTACTACTACTACTACGGAGGGGCTTTGTACTACTTCCGGCAGCCTCTCCTCTACCGAGCATGCTCAGTAAGAGGCAGAATAGGAGGAGCCTGTCGACGAGCTGGACAACTGCAATACGGTGCCTGCCGCCGCTGCACCTTCAGCGATACTCACCTCGAATGCCCTCTGCCGCTCCAGAGGATCCCTCTCGAAGCGGTGGTTCTCCTCGTAGATCTCCTGATTCCTCACCTTTGCGGCGGCGTGTGCTATGTCCACAGCGGCGGTAAGGCTCTTTGCATGCTCGACGAGGCGGTCCTCCTGCTCCCGCAGGAACTCGATGTAGCGCGCAGGGTCGCTGATGCATGTGCGGTCCTACACCACCACCTCCCGCCTTCGGGCAGCGGTGGCAGAGCGGGTGATGACCCCGGCGGTCGACGGTGGGCTGGCGGCCATGGCGACTGACAATGGGGTGGCGGCCAGGACCACCACCTCCCGCCTTTGGGCCGTGACGGCGGATCAGGTGATGACCATGGTGGTCGGCGGTGGGATGGCATCCACGACGGCCACCTCCCGCCTTCGAGTCGCGGCGGCGGAGCGGGCGATGGCCAAGGCTTCCGACAGTGGTGTGGAGGCCATGGCGGCAGAAGATGGGGTGGCGGCAACGGTAGCCGGTTCCAGCTGCCAACAGGCAGCAACGGCGGAGCGTGCGGTGGGTGTTCCGCGCACACCCAACAGGGACGCCACGCGCACTACACTACGCCGGGGATTGCACCGTCGCCGCGGTGTAGCCTCCCAGTTGGAGATGTCCTCTGATGACGGCGAAGTGGCTGAGCGACAACGATGGACCGGTGCCATTGGCGATTGTGGGACAAGCAGACGAGATAAGCTACAGGGACGGAGGGGGAAATGTGACACATGACTCACCGGCCGTGAGGGTTTATATAGCAGGCCGGTAAGCATTGGGATTTTGGGAAATTTCACTGACTCGTGCGGGAAGCTTGCGCGAGAACCTGCGCGGTTGCGCGGGAATGGGCTCACCACAGTTTGGCCAAAAGAACACCCGCGCGCGTTGCTCAAGCTTGCGCTCTAAGCCATTTGCGGCAGCAGGGTGACAATACGTGCGAGAGGAGGACGAAAGGACACGTACACATACGGTTAATAAAATAAAAACATTTGCGACTAAATTACCTACTACCCCCATCCTGGTTTATAAGTCGTCTATGTATTTTTGTGCCAAATTTTGACTAGAGATTTAACTAATAAAATACGAATGCATGTCGCTAGAGATTATATCGTTGGTTTCGTATTTGAACATAGTTTCCAATTATATAATTTTTGTAACATGCATTAACATTTTGTTGGTTAAATTGCGGTCAAAATATGGCAGAGAATATAAAGGGGATTAATAGACCAAGACGGCAGTAGTAGCACACGACCGCTCTCTACGCAGCAATGCAACTGTCGGCCGGCTTGTAGACAACCATTTCCTGCGTGTTCAACTGCTCTATTCGTGTGGTTGCTTGTGGTTGAGGCGGCCGCGACACGCTCTGCTTGCGTCCTGTCGTGCGCGCTCTGCTCTCGCGTCCCTCCGGGTGCTCTGCCCTCGTCCCTCCACGTGCGCCAGTGTTTTGGGCCGGTGCATGATCACGCACGTTCGTGTGCATGTGTTTGCGCCAGGCGCGGCGCCATGATGCAGTTACCCACTGCAAAAACTGCCATGTGGACGCGCCGAGAATCTAGGCCGCCCATCCCCCATTTATTCCTGCGGCCATTTACCTTCATCTCTCGTGCCACATGACACAATAAACACACCCACGATGACACATGAGGAGAGGACATCCAGCGGTTCCAATGGCTGATAAGTACCCGGTACCCTAGAAAACACTTCCGGTGTCCGAATACCATTGTCATATATATCAATCTTTACCTCTCGACCATTTCAAGACTCCTCGTCATGTCTGTGGCCTCATCCGGGACTACGAACAACATTCGGTCACCAAATCATATAACTCATATAACACTATATCGTTAACGAACGTTAAGCGTGCGGACCCTATGGGTTCGAGAACTATGTAGACATGACCGAGACACCTCTCCGGTCAATAACCAATAGCGGAACCTGGATGCCCATATTGGCTCCTACGTATTCTACAAAGATCTTTATCGGTCGAACCGTTATGACAACATACATAATTCCCTTTGCCCATCGGTATGTTACTTGCCCGAGATTCGATCGTTAGTATCCTCATACCTAGTTCAATCTCATTACCGGCAAGTATCTTTACTCATTCCATAATACATCACCTCGTGACAAACTCCTTAGTCATTTGCTTGCAAGCTTATCATGTGTATTACTGAGAGGGCCCAGAGATACCTCTCAGATACTCGGAGTGACAAATCCTAATCTCGATCTATGCCAACTCAACAAACACCTTTAGAGATACTTGTAGAGCATCTTTATGATCACCCAGTTACGTTGTGATGTTTGATAGCACACAAGGCATTCCTTTGGTATCCGAGAGTGGCATAATCTCATAGTCGGACGAATATGTATTTGACATGAAGAAAGCAATAGCAATAAACTAAACGATCATTATGCTAAGCTAACGGGTGGGTCTTATCCATCACATTATTCTCCTAATGATGTGATCCCATTATCAAATGACACACATGCCTATGGTTAGGAAACCTTAACCATATTTGATCAATGAGCTAGTCTAGTAGAGGCATACTAGGGACACGGTATTTGTTTACGTATTCACACATGTATTTAAGTTTCCGATCAATACAATTCTAGCATGAATAAGGAAATATAAAATAACAACTTTATTATTGCCTCTAGGGCATATTTCCTTCCCCCTCTCGTTGCTATGCATCTCCATGGATAGATCTTGCGTGTGCGTAGAATATTTTTTGTTTTCCATACAATGTTTCCCAACACAAGCAGCTTTGCATCTCGGTGCCGCCGAGACATTCCATTTGGTGCCACCAATAGCGTCTAGGTATATATACTCTGCATGCCCGTTTGGTTGAAAACTTCTTCAAACCTCACGAGTCCGTGCCCCAGCACTGCCGCCCCTTGGTCTCCAGATCATCGGCGTCTCCGCCTGTGCACCATTGCCACAGGTCTCCGCCGCTGTCAATGGGATTCCTCTCCACCGTTGCCGCCGTAGCGAACCTTCACCAAGTTAGGGTATGGTTCGAATGCTTTGTGCCTATTTCCCCTTTCGATTCTTTGCACAAATTCAATGCCTGGATTCTTGCCACGAATGAAAACTATCCATCCACGAAAAAATTCCTTTAAACTAGATTTGATGAAAAATCTTAGGATTAGGTTTCCGCCGAGCTCATCTCGGACCGACCGAAATGTAACTTTTGGTCCCACCGATTGGCCCTGGCCATTGCAGTAAGTACAACTCGGTCTGACCGAAGCGTACTAATCGGTCAGACCGAAAGCAATTTCTCTGTGAAACCCTACCATCTCGAAGTCACCAGACTGCAACTCGGTCTGACCAATGCTATATGTTTAGACTCTTTAAGTGTTGCGATGTCACCAAGATTTTCATATCGGTAGCTTCGAAATGCTTTCTGTAGAAAACTAAGATTTTGACTCATTTTTTCTAAAAACAAGTTGCTTTTGTGATGCTCATCCACTATGCCATATCCATCTATTCACAGGGTCAGTTTGCAGATATGTCAGAAGCAAGTGACAGTCAGAACAGGTCATAGGAGCAGGTCAACCTCGGTGAGGGCACAAGCCCAAGTACTAGCTATGATGATGGCAGTAGAAGCACTACTAGCAACCTGCCCAAGGCTGCTACTAGACAGAGAAAGAAGAGAAATTCTCACAATGAAGACAAAGATTTTGTTGTTGAGAAAGAAGTGACCTCAAAGAAGAAAGTGCTCAAGAAGGAATATGTTGCAGGAGCTGCCACCAAGCCAAGACTCCAGAAGAAAGCTCCTGCCAGGAGAGCTCCTATGTCAAATTGAGAAAGTCAATTCTTACTCAAGAAACTATGAAGTTCACTCTTGAACAATCTGATGATGAGGCTGGTGATGGAAAGAAGAAAAAGCGAGCTAGAACAACAACTGCTAAGGTACTTTGCAAACCTTCCATGAGGGAAGAGGAGGAGGAGGAAGAAGAACCTGATGCACCCCCTGCAAAGACATAGAAGCTCATGGCTCTTGCCATGAAATCTGCTGGTGCACCCTCCAAGCCCAAATCCAAAGCTCCACCTACTGCACCCAAGACTACAGCTCCAAAGAGATCCACCGGGAACATTCCTGCTGCAGAGAAGAACAAGGCCCTAGTGCCAGAAGTCCAAGAAGATGATGAGCCCCAAGTGCTCAGAAAACTGAAGCCCAAGATTCCAGACCACAATGATGATCATCCAGTGGCTGAGAACATGAAGTTGAGGAAGGATTTGATAGAAATATGCCCTAGAGGAAATAATAAAATGGTTATTGTTATATTTCCTTAATAATGATAAAGGTTTATTATTCATGCTAGAATTTTATTGAGCGGAAACTTAAATACATGTGTGGATACATAAACAAATACTGTGTCCCTAGTGAGCCTATGCTAGACTAGCTTGTTGATCAAAAGATGGTTAAGGTTTCCTAAACATAGACATGAGTTGTCATTTGATAATGGGATCACATTACTAGGAGAATGATGTGATGGACAAGACCCATCGGTTAGCTTAGCATATGATCATTTAGTTTATTGCTATTGCTTTCTTAATGTCAAATAGATATTCCTTCGACTATGAGATCATGCAACTCCAGGATACCGGAGGAATACCTTGTGTGCTATCAAACATCACAATGTACATGTGTAATCATAAAGATGCTCTACAGGTATCTCTGAGGGTGTCTGTTGAGTTGGCATGGATCGAGATTAGGATTTGTAACTCCATGTATCGGAGAGGTATCTCCGGGCCCTCTCGATAATAAAAATCATGAGAAACCTTGCAAGCAAAGTGACTAATGAGTTAGTTATGAGATGATGTATTATGGAACATGTAAAGAGACTTGCTGGTAACAAGATTGAACTAGGTATGAAGATACCGACGATCGAATCTCTTTGGCGAGTAACATACCGATGGACAAAGGGAATTACGTATGTTGTCATAAAGTTCGACCGACAAAGATCTTCGTAGAATATGTAGGAGCCAACATGGGCATCCAGGTTCTGCTATTGGTTATTGAACAGAGAGGTTTCTCGGTCATGTCTACATAGTTCTCGAACCCGTAGGGTTCGCACGCTTAACGTTCATTGACGATATAGTGTTATATGAGCTATATGATTTGGTGACCGATTGTTGTTTGGAGTCTCGGATGAGATCACAGACATGATGAGGAGTTCCAGAATGGTCTAGAGATAAAGATCGATATATAGGACGATGATATTTGGACACCAGAAGAGTTTCGGGATGTACCAGGTAGAAATCGGGCCACCGGAAGGGGTTGACACCCCGGGAGGTCAACCTGTCATATGGGCCAAAGGGGGGAACACACCAGCCCACAAGGGGATTGCGCGCCTGAGAGAGTCCTGGATTAGGGGGTATCCGGACAACCGGACTATATACATCGTCTGGACTATTGAAGCGTGAAGATACAAGACTCAAGACTCTGTCCCGTGTCCGGATAGGACTCTCCTTTGCATGGAAGACAAGCTTGGCGATCCGAATATTGTATTTCCTTCCTTGTAACCGACTCCGTGTAAACCCTAGCCCTCTCCGGTGTCTATATAAACCAGAGAGGTTGGTCCTTAGAAGGCCGATCACAATTACAATAATAATCATCATAGGCTAGCTTCTAGGGTTTAGCCTCTACGATCTCGTGGTTGATCTACTCTTGTACTACTCATATTGTCAATATTAATCAAGCAGAAAGTAGGGTTTTACCTCCATCGAGAGGGCCCGAACCTGGGTAAACATTGTGTCCCTTGCTTCCTGTTACCACCAGCCTAAGACGCCCTACCCGAGATCCGCCGGTTTTGACACCGACATTAGTGCTTTCATTGAGAGTTCCTCTGTGTCGTCGCTGCAAGGCTTGATGGCGCCTTGAATCGTCGACAACACGGTCCACGGCGAGACTTTTCTCCCTGAACAGATCTTCGTGTTCGGCAGCTTCGCACTGCGGGCCAATTCGTTTGGCCATTTGGAGCAGATCAACAGCTACGCCCCTGGCCACCAGGTCAGGTTCGGAAACCTGAACTACACGGCTGATATCCGCGGAGACTTGATCTTTGACGGAGTCGGGCCTGTGCCAGGAACACCGGACAGTCACGATGAGCACGGCTTGGACCCGCTGTCAGAAAGTACTCGTGATATTATCCTTGCAGTAGTCCCGGACCTAAATCCGGGGCAGACTGCATGGCCCAAGGACGGGTGGATGGACCCCGCCCCGCAGGCCGCACACTCATCGACGGTAGGGACGAACATAGGCCTCACTTCTAAGGAAGCCTGTGACTCCAGACCCCCGGACTCGTATCCAGTTGTAGGTTCCAGTCCGCGTGCTCCCAAGCCCGCCGAGCCTGGTTGGGCTCCGGTAATGGAGTTTACCGCTGCAGATGTCTTCCAGCACTCGCCCTTTGGCGACATGCTGAACTCATTAAAGTCTCTCTCTTTGTCAGGAGGCTCTTGGCCGAACTATGTCCGGCTCGAGTGGGAAGCAGGCGACGAAGGAATTCGTTGCCCACCCACCACCCACTTCATAGCCACGGTTAATGATTTAACCGACGTGCTTGACTTCGACTCCGAAGGCATCGACGGTATGGACGACGATGCATGAGAAGACTCAGAATCTCTGGGGCGCTGGACTACTACCTCGTCACATGATATATACATGGTGGACACGCCCAAGGAGGATGACGGCGACAATCCGGAAGATAAAACCCCCGGGCAAAAGCCAAAACGACGGCGCAGACGCCGCTCAAAGTCCAGCAACAATAAAAATAGCGACAAGAGCGCCAGAAAGATCGAGACACCAGTCAACTCCGAAGGCAACAATGACCATACGGACCCAGCGATGGAGCAGGGTCATGCCGAACACCGTTCGGAGCGGACGCCCGATCACAGTGATCCCGAGGGACGAGTTCATCAAACTGCCCCAGGACAAGAACAAAGTCCGGATGATGACACATTCATCATCCTGGAAACACGCGTGGAACGAGATAACCTCCACAGAAAGCATATGGCCACCGCAAGAAGTCTCAAGAAGCAGAAGCAATGGCTAAAAGCCGCACAGGAAACGCTCAATCGCAGATGGAACAAAGTGCTAGACACCAAAGAAAGATACGGCAACGTTCGCCATACAAAGAGCTACACAACAAGGAGGCCGGATGTACCACTACGTAACTGCAACAGAGCAGCTACTGACGCTGCGCACGACTTATGTGAGCACCTGGATGAGAAGCCGGCGCGACTAGATCCATCTACGGATCTAAAGGACACAACCCGGCGCAGGACTACGGCCACCAAAACGATTATACCAATCGAATACCCGTTCAGAATAAACACCGGACACAACAATAGCCGACGACATGCCACAGCACGTCCAGATACAGAGGGGCTGCTCACCCCCTGTGCTTCACCGAAGAAGTACTGGACCACGAATTTCCGCAGGGTTTTAAACCTGTGAATATAGAGGCATACGACGGAACGACAGACCCAGGGGTCTGGATCGAGGATTTTATCCTGCATATACATATGGCTCGTGGGGATGACCTCCACGCCATCAAATATCTTCCCCTCAAACTGAAAGGACCAGCTCGACACTGGTTGTAAAGCCTCCCCGAAAATTCAATTGGGAGTTGGGAGGAACTCGACGAGGCTTTCAGGGCAAATTTTCAAGGGACTTATGTCCGGCCTCCAGATGCAGACGATTTAAGTCACATAATCCAACAGCCCGGAGAGTCCGCCCGCAAGCTTTGGAATAGATTCGTCACTAAGAAGAATCAAACTGTCGATTGTCCAGATGCCCAAGCCTAAGCGGCATTCAAACACAGCATCCGCGACGAGTGGCTCACCAGACACCTCGGCCAAGAAAAGCCAAGGACAATGGCAGCCTTAACAAGCCTTATGACCCGCTTTTGCGCAGGTGAAGATAGCTGGCTAGCCTGTAAAGGCACCAGCGATCCCAGCACATCCGAGATAAGGGATGGCAATGGGAAGCCACGGCGTAATAAAAACAAACGTCAAAACAAGGAAGAGAGCCCTGACAACACAACGGTAAATGCCGGATTCAGGGGCTCTCGACCCAATCAACAAAAGAAGCCACTTAAAGGTAATAAAGAGGGACCGTCCGGTCTGAACAGAGTCCTGGACAGACTGTGCCAAATTCATGGCACCCCCGACAAACCTGCGAACCACACGCATAGAGAGTGCTGGGTCTTCAAGCAGGCCGGCAAATTAAATGCCGAACACAAGGGAAGGGAAACACCAAGTGAAGACGAGGATGAACCTCGTCAGCCGAACACTAGCTGATAGAAAAAATTCCCACCAGAGGTTAAAACAGTAAACATGATCCACGCGACTCACAAATCCACGAGAAGGCACGAACGCGCGTTCAGAGACGCGTACGCTATAGAGCCCATCGTACCCACACCTAACTACTGGATGGCTTGTCTGATCACCTTCGATCACATGGACCACCTGACCAGTATTCGACACGGAGGATCAGAGGCCTTGGTGCTTGACCCAATAATCGACGGATACCATCTCACCCACGTCCTTATGGACGGCGGCAGTAGTCTCAATTTAATATACCAGGACACTGTCCGCAGAATGGGGATAGACCCATCCAGAATCAGGCAAAGCAACACCACCTTTGAAGGGGTGATACTAGGCGTTGAAGCCTACGGCAGGGGCTCCGTCGTGCTGGAGGTGACATTTGGCTCCCCAGGCAACTCCAGAAGCGAAGAACTACTCTTCACCATCGCACCCTTCCAAAGCAGCTATCACGCATTGCTTGGAAGAGCGGCCTTCGTCCGCTTCAACGCAATACCACACCATGCCTACCTTACACTCAAGATGCCCGGTCCACGTGGCGTCATCATCGTTAAAAGAAACGCAGAGTGTCTTTCACGCGTAGAGGAACACGCGATGGCCCCAGCGGCCAGACTATAAGCGGCCTCCAATATCAGAAATTATGACTGGTCATTAAGACCATAGACACGGTTAGACGAGTCTGGCAGCCCGGATAAAACTGAACCAGGGCACCGTATATGTAATCCCATAGAGGACACCAGGGGCTATAAATATTTAATATAGCCCCACACTTGGCTCGACCTTATTGGCAGGCCAACGTCTTACACTTTTACTATCCGTCGCATAGTTAAGTTGTACTCTCCTACACGAGTTTTCTTTCTTACAGACAACATTCGCGCGATACCCTTCCAGGATACGACACAACGGAGACAAAGGTGCAGACGTGCAGCAGGGCCCCACTCAAAAGGTTTATCTTTAGATTAAGCCCCTGTGTAAACCTTTTTTATTGCCTCTTGTTGTTTAAACATCCCATGGGTTTCATACCCACAGAGGATACTGCCGTTATTGGCATTTCACCACGACAGACTAATGCACGTACCTGGAAATATGGGGTTTATAATGAAAGGGCATTCTGTCACGCCCAATATGCGACCCTATCCAAAAGGAACTCGAAGGTCCCACCAAGGATAGACCCGCATATTGGAACGCTTTTGCAAGATGGATATCATTACATCAACATTACATAATAGATGGGGATACATACATAAGGCATACAAAGCCACACGAATACAACAATACATCATCCATAAGGTCAATATCCGACTACGGATGAAACACAAACAAAAGCTCAAACGACATCCACCCTGCTAGCCCAGGCTGCCGACCCGGAACCTATCCCCTGATCGAAGAAGCAGAAGAAGAACTCAACGCAAGCAAACATCGCTATCGCGTCATGATCATCGCATAAACCTGTACCTGCAACTTTTGTTGTAGTAATCTGTGAGACATGAGGACTCAGCAATCCCATTACCATGGGTATCAAGACTAGCAAAGCTTAATGGGAAATGAAGGGGAAAAGTGGTGAGGTTGCAGCAGCGACTAAGCAAGTATGGTGGCTAACATACGCAAATAAGAGCGAGAAGAGAACAAGCGGAATGGTCATGAAGCTAACAATGATCAAGAGGTGATCCTGAACACCTACTTACATCAAACATAACACAGAAACCGTGTTCACTTCCCGGACTCCGCCGAGAAGAGACCATCACGTCTACACACGCGGTTGATGCGTTTTAATTCAGATCAGGTGTCAAGTTATCTACAACCGGACATTAACAAATTCCCATCTGCCACATAACCGTGGGCACGGCTCTCGAAAGTTTATACCCTGCAGGGGTGTCCCAACTTAGCCCATGATAAGCTCTCGCGATCAACGAAGGATATTCCTTCTCCCAGGAAGACCCGATCAATCTCGGAATCCCGGTTTACAAGACATTTCGACAATGGTAAAACAAGACCAGCAAGACCGCCCGATGCGCCGACATCCCGATAGGAGCTGCACATATCTCGTTCTCAGGGCAACACCGGATGAGACATCCTACGAGTAAAACCAGACCTCGAGTTTCCCCGAGGGGGCCCCGCAGTCTACTCGGTTCGGACCAACACTTAGACAAGCATTGGCCCGGGGGGGGGGCTATAATAAAGATGACCCTTGGGTTAATTACTCCCAAGGGAAAGGTAGGTGGTGGTGAGGCAAATGGTAAAACCAAGGTTGGGCCTTGCTGGAGGAGTTTTATTCAAAGCGAACTGTCAGGGGGGGTCCCATAAATCACCCGACCGCGTTAGGAATGCAAAATCCGGGAACATAACACCGGTATGACGGAAACTAGGGCGGCAAGAGTGGAACAAAACACCAGGCATAAGGCCGAGCCTTCCACCCTTTACCAAATATATAGATGCATTAATAAACATAAGAGATATTGTGATATCCCAACCAAAATCCTGTCCACCATGGAGAAATCTTCAACTTCACCTGCAGCTAGCAACGCTATAAGAGGGGCTGAGCAAAGCGGTAACATAGCCAAACAATGGTTTGCTAGGAAGGGTGTCAAAGGTTAGAGGTTCATGGCAATTTGGGAGGCTTTAAAGAGCAAATGATAGGTAACGCAGCAAAGCGATAGAACGAAGCAACTAGCATAGCAATGATAGTAGTGAGATCCAGGGTAGCGGTCATCTTGCCTGAAATCCCGCAAGGAAGAAGAACGAGTCCATGAAGAAGACGGAGCCACGAAGACGAACCACACGTAGACGAACGCATCCTCACGATCGCAACGAAACGAGAACTATCGAGAAGAAGCACACAACATGGTAAACACACCACACATGACAAGACATGATGCACAACAAGCATGATGCATGAGAAAGCTAGATGAGGCTACTCATGGTAAGAGATGATGCAAACAAGAACAACACATCAAAGCAAGTTTAAACGAGGCCGGAAACAACATATAACAAATCCGGTAAGTCCCCATATGCAAATTTCGAAATTGGTCCAGATCTGAATAAACCTTATGTTCAAGTTGTTAAAAAGCAAGTTAAGATGCATCAAGCTGATCTACATGAGATTCTAGTCAAGTTACATATAAAGTTCATTAGATTCGGAGCTACGGCCTAGAAGATATGAGCAAAACGAGTTAAGCATGGCATTGATGCAAAATGCATCCAAACATCAAGCAAACACCTCAAAACAAGGATGCAACATGATAATATGAAGCTACATGCAAAATCAAGCAAGTTTCATATAGAGCACACTCAAAACGGAGCAACGGTTCAACACACACACGCTATACAAGTCATAGCAACAATCTGTCCATAACAGCAACTAGGCATCTTGCAAGCATCAAAACAATATGCTACAGCATCTCAACGTAATAACAAAAGGCATGGGCATGAAGTACAGGTAAAGCATAACAAAACATGAACACTGAGCTATCTCCAGAAAAGACTAGAACATGCTCAAAAGGACATGGGAAGATTGCAAATTATAACAGTTTCAGGCTTGGCAGAAATAACATCAGGTTGCAATGTTTAGAGCTCTCAAACAACATGTTACAGAAACTTATCATGGCAAAAAAGGGCATGGCATGAATCTACTAAAAGCATAGATCAAAAGTCCCTTACTGACCATGAGCCAAAAAGGAACAGAAAATATGATGGCACCCATGTAAACATGGCAAGTTATATTACAGATTCATAAATGGCAGGAACAACAATAAGTAGGCATGTTGGTGAGCTTGAGACACTCACCACAGAGCAATACATGGCATGGCAAGGCAACAAACAGTAAGAAGACATGTTTATGAAGCTAAGCACGGCAAGAACAAGTTCATAGGGTGCATGGATCACTAGAAAACAATCATGGAAACATTGAACTTAATGTTAACAGGCTGACAGCAACATCATTTAGCAAATTTGGAGCAAGATAACAACAAGCTACAGCAGGCTATAATTGCAACCAAGGGCATGAATGGATAGAGTAAGACATGTATAACAAAACATCCTTAGTGAACATGTCCAAAATAATGCACGAAATGACTTGTAGCAGCAGGTTTACATAGCAACAAAATATAACAGAAGCTGTCAAGAAAACAGCAACAGCAAGTACCCTACTTAAAAAGCTCGATGCACTCAGCACACAACTCACAAAAATACATGGATGGCACCACTGGAAAGATGGCATATCAAAGATCAAAACACATGTAGAGCTCAACCTCATAGGATGCACACATCAATCATGGCAAAAATGACAAATGAGCAAGTTATAACAGTTTCAGCAGATTAACAGCAACATGCACTCTTCTAACAGCATTTCGGGCATCAAGATGAACTCAAATGAAAATGATGCAATGAGATGAAATGAAGTACTCGTTGAGGCAAACAATTTGACATATTACACGCACGAAACAGAGCAGTATGCACAGAGATACGATGCGATGAACTTGGCATGGTTATGCAAAATATCAGGGACTTAGAGAAATATACCCCTCCGAAACAGATCTAGGGTTCGTCGGTGGCGCGCGAACCGAGGTCAACTCCGGTGATGGGGGGGCTTCTCCGGCGAGCTGCGGCCGCGGAGGAGGTCGGTGAAGACGTCGGGGATGCGGGGGAGGTTGGTCCCGCGAGGGGCGCCGGTTCCCGCCGGAGAGAGGAGGCAGCGCGGCGCGGGCTCCGGCGAGCAGAGCGGCGGCGGAGCTACGACGGCGACGGGCGAGGTCGGGCGAGGCCGCAGTCGCCGGCGAGGCCGCGGCAGGAGGCGGCAGCAGAGCTCCGCGGCGGCGGGCGCGGGGCGCCACGGGAGAGCCGGCGAACGCGGGACGGCGGGCGGCGCCGGCGATGGCGGCGGCGGGCGCCGTCGCGGGGCCGGCCAGGCGGCGGCGGCGGCGCGGCCGGGAGGCGGCGGGCGCGGAGCGGGCCCGCGCGGGCCCCGTATGGGCTCCGCGGGCCGCGGCGGTGGTGAGGGCGTGGGTGCCACGTGGCGACGCGTGAGTGGCTGCGGGCGGCGGCGGAGATTTCGTCCGGCGAGGCCGGACGTGTCCGGTGGCGGCGGGGGCGATTTGATCTAGGGTTAGGGGTGAAATTGATCCGAAAATTCGGGGGAGGAGGTGTTTATATAGGTAGAGGGAGCTAGGAGAGTCCAAATGAGGAGCGGTTTTCGCCCACACGATCGTGATCGAACGACCGAGAGCATAGAGGGGAGTTTGCTGGGTTTTGGGCCACTTTGGAAGGGTGTTGGGCTGCAAACAAAAGAGGCCTTTGCGGTTACCCGGTTAACCGTTGGAGTATCAAACGACCTCCAAATGGCACGAAACTTGACAGGCGGTCTACCGGTGCTATACCAAGGCCGCTTGGCAAACCTCGGTCCATTCCGAGAACGTTTAACACCCGCACAAGAGAAGACGCAAAAAGGAGGCGTCGGAGGACATAGGAGTGCCGGATTGCAAAACGGACAACGGGGAAAATGCTCGGATGCATGAGACGAACACGTATGCAAAATGAAATGCACATGATGACATGATATGAAATGCAGATGATGACATGGCAAAGTGCAACACGCAAGCACATGACATGGCAACGATGGCGAATAACTGGAAGACACCTGGCGCATCGAATCCGGGGCGTTACAACACTCCTCCACTAACAAGAGATCTCGTCCCGAGATCTTAGGACCGAGACGGAAGGGAAAAGGTATGAGGTGAAACAAGAACTCAAGAGAAGAAGCAAAGAATCGAGGGCACTCGAGAATAAGAGAGGAACGGCGAGAATGACGAGAATCGAAAGCTCACAGAATCAGATAGACTATGAAAACACTCGTTCTAACCGGAGTGGTTAAAATGAGAAAAGAAACGGATAAGACTGAAAGGATTTAGGCAGCACTTCGGCTGAAACATGGGGGAATAGAACACGGGCTTGAGAGGATGGAATGATACTTGATGAAGACATGACACAAAAACCTCCGGAAAGAATTGAAAGAGTTGAATGAAAAGAACGGATAAGGATATGACAACTTGTGCCACGAATGAAATTGAAAGCATCTTTAGAAGAAAGGATTGAACGGAGTTGTTGAGAAAATCAACAACGAAAGAATAAGCTTGTTGTGGACTTATGGAAAACATCTCGAAATTACGAGGTGATAACCAACCACAAACGGAAATGATTGGATAGCTGAGAAGAACGAAGAAATGCAAAACTCCACTTCAAAAGAATACGGAGAATTAATTACACTTCGCGATGCGAGAAGAAAAGATACTTGAACTCCACCAACAGAAATCTTGATGAACACTTGAAGAATGAATTAAATCATGAAGAACCACCATGAAGAACTCCGGTACAAAAGGCTGATGAGACAGAATTCAGGGATGGAAGGAATAAGATTAAAGCCTTGCGTTGATGGAGGCTCCGACGAAATGACCGAGGAAGTTTGAACTCCGGAAAAGAAAAGATGAAAAACACTCGGAACTAGAATTTATTCATCAAGAACAAACTCCAAAGGAAAAGGATTAATCACTTGGATGAAATAAGAATAAGATTTATTGTATGCTTATCCTTCATCAAATTAAATTGATGACAAGCAATGGATTATGCATACTACTTATTTTTCTTGAAAAAGGATTGAGAAGTGACATATCGCAAACTTGAGAAGGTCTTCATGAACCACCGGTAGGATTGAAAAGAATGAATGGATTAAATGATAATCAAGGAAAACAATCTTGAACAAACCACCGTAAGAATTCGGAAATGACTGACGAACGCGAATGAATCACCGGGAAGAATTAGCAGAACAAATATGCTAGAGGGGATTTAGATGCAAAAGAATAAAAAGATCATGAGCTGATTATGAATACTTGAACGAAGCACCGGGATAAATAGAGAACGATAACTGGAATGATGGCCTCCGGTGAAAAGAAACAAAAATCAACTCCTGAAATACTCCGGATGGTTGAGAAAAAAGGAATTTCCGACAAACGGAATAATTCGAGAGGGTAACAAGAAGCTAGAACCATGAATCTTCGAGAGAACGGGCAAGATTTAGAGGAAAACTTCTTCTTCGGTCTTCAAATGACGATGGGAAACACCACCAAAATTACTGAGATACTCCGGGAGAATGAGAAACCGAAAAAAAGGTTGAGCCAACAATGAAATGATTTGAAATCGATCTTGGAAAAAAATCATGTGACTGATGAATTTCATTCTTACGTCACACTTGAAAAGAATTTGGGAATAGCTCCGGAATAATTAGAAGAGTCAGGTAAGATCCTGGGAAAAGACCTGTGGGTTAGGGCCCACTAAAAGAAAACACCGTTGAAAAGGATTGTTGAATAGGTAGATGATGCACCGGAACAACTGAAATATTTGAATGAGGTGACAACCTCGAATTAATTGGAACACAGACGAATCTCCTGAGATGTCTTGAACACTCCGGAAGGATAAACTGGTGAGAGGCGAACGAGCAAGGAGAACACTTGAGCTGAGGGAAAGAATATGATCAACACCGAATACTTGAATTGGATCCACCGGAAACGAAAACCAAGACGAACAATGACGAACTAGGCGAGAATTCACCGGTTGAGATAATTGACAAAAGACTGAAGAGGCTCCACACGAATCAAATTGATGCTCGAAACAGACTCAAACTCTGGGAAGAGAAAAGGGTGGGAGGGCGGAAAAACAAAGGCAACTTGGAAGGGGAAACGACAAATATCTTGAAGAGAAAACACCGGTTGAAATCATTGAGGAAAGAAAGCAAAGACTTCGCACGAGTAGGAAGGATACTCGATTACGGACTCCGGTTCCGAGATGAAAAAGGGAGGGCGGGTGGGAAAAAAACAACAACTGAGGATTGAACTTGGAAACGAAGAAGAGGCTCGAGTCAACTTGACGAGAAATGCACCGGATGAAAAGAGCTGAGAACCAACGATCGGAAAACCAACTGCGTGATCCTAAAGAAAAATTTGAAGGGGAAGAGGAGTAATTCAAAACACCTACATCAAGATTCCTCACTAGAGCGACGAAGGGGCTAAGGAGTAAAAAGAATTCCTACTCTCCGATATAACTAGACTCTGAAATCAGTTTTTTTCTAGACTCGACAACGGCCAAACTACACGATCAATCAAGGGGCTCCTAGGGTCGGTCGAGGCTCTGATACCAACTTGTCACGCCCAATATGCGACCCTATCCAAAAGGAACTCGAAGGTCCCACCAAGGATAGACCCGCATATTGGAACGCTTTTGCAAGGTGGATATCATTACATTAATATTTCATAACAGATGGGGATACATACATAAGGCATACAAAGCCACACGAATACAACAATACATCATCCATAAGGTCAATATCCGACTACGGATGAAACACAAACAAAAGCTCAAACGACATCCACCCTGCTAGCCCAGGCTGCCGACCTGGAACCTATCCCCTAATCGAAGAAGCAGAAGAAGAACTCAATGCAAGCAAACATCGCTCTCGCGTCATGATCATCGCATAAACCTGTACCTGCAACTGTTGTTGTAGTAATCGTGAGCCACAAGGACTCAGCAATCCCATTACCATGGGTATCAAGACTAGCAAAGCTTAATGGGAAAGGAAGGGGTAAAGTGGTGAGGTTGCAGCAGTGACTAAGCAAGTATGGTGGCTAACATACGCAAATAAGAGCGAGAAGAGAACAAGCGGAACGGTCGTGAAGCTAACAATGATCAAGAGGTGATCCTGAACACCTACTTACGTCAAACATAACACAGAAACCGTGTTCACTTCCCGGACTCCGCCGAGAAGAGACCATCACGGCTACACACGCGGTTGATGCATTTTAATTCGGATCAGGTGTCAAGTTATCTACAATCGGACATTAACAAATTCCCATCTGCCACATAACTGCGGGCACGGCTCTCGAAAGTTTATACCCTGCAGGGGTGTCCCAACTTAGCCCATGATAAGCTCTCGCGATCAACGAAGGATATTCCTTCTCCTAGGAAGACCCGATCAGTCTCGGAATCCCGGTTTACAAGACATTTCGACAATGGTAAAACAAGACCAGCAAGACCGCCCGATGCGCCGACATCCCGATAGGAGCTGCACATATCTCGTTCTCAGGGCAACACCAGATGAGACATCCTACGAGTAAAACCAGACCTCGAGTTTCCCCGAGGGGGCCCCGCAGTCTACTCGGTTCGGACCAACACTTAGACAAGCATTGGCCCGGGGGGGCTATAATAAAGATGACCCTTGGGTTAATTACTCCCAAGGGAAAGGTAGGTGGTGGTGAGGCAAATGGTAAAACCAAGGTTGGGCCTTGCTGGAGGAGTTTTATTCAAAGTGAACTGTCAGGGGGGTCCCATAAATCACCCGACCGCGTTAGGAACGCAAAATCCGGGAACATAACACCGGTATGACGGAAACTAGGGCGGCAAGAGTGGAACAAAACACCAGGCATAAGGCCGAGCCTTCCACCCTTTACCAAATATATAGATGCATTAATAAACATAAGAGATATTGTGATATCCCAACCAAAATCCTATCCACCATGGAGAAATCTTCAACTTCACCTACAGCTAGCAACGCTATAAGAGGGGCTGAGTAAAGCGGTAACATAGCCAAACAATGGTTTGCTAGGAAGGGTGTCAAAGGTTAGAGGTTCATGGCAATTTGGGAGGCTTTGAAGAGCAAATGATAGTTAACATAGCAAAGCGATAGAACGAAGCAACTAGCATAGCAATGATAGTAGTGAGATCCAGGGTAGCGGTCATCTTGCCTGAAATCCCGCAAGGAAGACGAACGAGTCCATGAAGAAGACGGAGCCACGAAGACGAACCACACGTAGACGAACGCATCCTCACAATCGCAACGAAACGAGAACTATCGAGAAGAAGCACACAACATGGTAAACACACCACACATGACAAGACATGATGCACAACAAGCATGATGCATGAGAAAGCTAGATGAGGCTACTCATGGTAAGAGATGATGCAAACAAGAACAACACATCAAAGCAAGTTTAAACGAGACCGGAAACAACATATAACAAATCCGGTAAGTGCCCATATGCAAATTTCGAAATTGGTCCAGATCTGAATAAACCTTATGTTCAAGTTGTTAAAAATCAAGTTAAGATGCATCAAGATGATCTACACGAGATTCTAGTCAAGTTACATATAAAGTTCATTAGATTCGGAGCTACGGCCTAGAAGATATGAGCAAAACGAGTTAAGCATGGCATTGATGCAAAATGCATCCAAATATCAAGCAAACACCTCAAAACAAGGATGCAACATGATAATATGAAGCTACATGCAAAATCAAGTAAGTTTCATATAGAGCACACTCAAAACGGAGCAACGGTTCAACACACACACGCTATACAAGTCATAGCAACAATCTGTCCATAACAGCAACTAGGCATCTTGCAAGCATCAAAACAATATGCTACATCATCTCAACGTAATAACAAAAGGCATGGGCATGAAGTACAGGTAAAGCATAACAAAACATGAACACTGAGCTATCTCCAGAAAAGACTAGAACATGCTCAAAAGGACATGGGAAGATTGCAAATTATAACAGTTTCAGGCTTGGCAGAAATAACATCAGGTTGCAATGTTTAGAGCTCTCAAACAACATGTTACAGAAACTTATCATGGCAAAAAAGGGCATGGCATGAATCTACTAAAAGCATAGATCAAAAGTCCCTTACTGACCATGAGCCAAAAAGGAACAGAAAATATGATGGCACCCAGGTAAAGATGGCAAGTTATATTACAGATTCATAAATGGCAGGAACAACAATAAGTAGGCATGTTGGTGAGCTTGAGACACTCACCACAGAGCAATACATGGCATGGCAAGGCAACAAACGGTAAGAAGACATGTTTATGAAGCTAAGCACGGCAAGAACAAGTTCATAGGGTGCATGGATCACTAGAAAACAATCATGGAAACATTGAACTTAATGTTAACACGCTGACAGCAACATCATTTAGCAAATTTGGAGCAAGATAACAACAAGCTACAGCAGGCTATAATTGCAACCAAGGGCATGAATGGATAGAGCAAGACATGTATAACAAAACATCCTTAGTGAACATGTCCAAAATAATGCACGAAATGACTTGTAGCAGCAGGTTTACATAGCGACAAAATATAACAGAAGCTGTCAAGAAAACAGCAACAGCAAGTACCCTACTTAAAAAGCTCGATGCACTCAGCACACAACTCACAAAAATACATGGATGGCACCACTGGAAAGATGGCATATCAAAGATCAAAACACATGTAGAGCTCAACCTCATAGGATGCACACATCAATCATGGCAAAAATGACAAATGAGCAAGTTATAACAGTTTCACCAGATTAACAGCAACATGCACTCTTCCAACAGCATTTCGGGCATCAAGATGAACTCAAATGAAAATGATGCAATGAGATGAAATGAAGTACTCGTTGAGGCAAACAATTTGACATATTACACGCACGAAATGGAGCAGTATGCACAGAGATACGATGCGATGAACTTGGCATGGTTATGCAAAATATCAGGGACTTAGAGAAATATACCCCTCCGAAACAGATCTAGGGTTCGTCGGTGGCGCGCGAACCGAGGTCAACTCCGGCGATGGGGGGGCTTCTCCGGCGAGTTGCGGCCGCGGAGGAGGTCGGTGAAGACGTCGGGGATGCAGGGGAGGTTGGATCCCGTGAGGGGCGCCGGTTCCCGCCGGAGAGAGGAGGCGGCGCGGCGCGGGCTCCGACGAGCAGAGCGGCGGCGGAGCTACGGCGGCGACGGGCGAGGTCGGGCGAGGCTGCAGTCGCCGGCGAGGCCGCGGCAGGAGGCGGCAGCGGAGCTCCGCGGCGGCGGGCGCGGGGCGCCGCAGGAGAGTCGGCGAACGCGGGACGGCGGGCGGCGCCGCCGATGGCGGCGGCGGGCGCCGGCGCAGGGCCGGCCGGGCGGCGGGCGCGGAGCGGGCCCGCGCGGGCCCCGGATGGGCTCCACGGGCCGCGGCGGCGGTGAGGGCGCGGGTGCCACGTGGCGACGCGTGAGTGGCTGCAGGCGGCGGCGGAGATTTCGTCCGGCGAGGCCGGACGTGTCCGGAGGCGGCGGGGGCGATTTGATCTAGGGTTAGGGGTGAAATTGATCCGAAAATTCGGGGGAGGAGGTGTTTATATAGGTAGAGGGAGCTAGGAGAGTCCAAATGAGGAGCAGTTTTCGCCCACACGATCGTGATCGAACGACCGAGAGCATAGAGGGGAGTTTGCTGGGTTTTGGTCCACTTTGGAAGGGTGTTGGGCTGCAAACAAAAGAGGCATTTGCGGTTACCCGGTTAACCGTTGGAGTATCAAACGACCTCCAAATGGCACGAAACTTGACAGGCGGTCTACCGGTGCTATACCAAGGCCGCTTGGCAAACCTCGGTCCATTCCAAGAACGTTTAACACCCGCACAAGAGAAGAGGCAAAAAGGAGGCGCCGGAGGACATAGGAGTGCCAGATTGCAAAACGGACAACGAGGAAAATGCTCGGATGCATGAGACGAACACGTATGCAAAATGAAATGCACATGATGACATGATATGAAATGCAGATGATGACATGGCAAAGTGCAACACGCAAGCACATGACATGGCAACGACGGCGAATAACTGGAAGACACCTGGCGCATCGAATCCGGGGCGTTACACATTCTTTAGCCCATTTTCTGTTACAAAGTCCGAATACCTTCGGGAGTGTTCGGCGTCATGAGTTTGTCCTTATATGCATCAGCTCCAAATCATGTCTGTGGTCAAATGTTGGGTTTGCCCGGCTCCTGGGTTTGCTGTCTTACGTTCCATTCTTATCGGCTAAGGCGGCCAAAGAAGAACTACTGCGATTGTGCCCTGGTTATTCTGGATGAGCACCTCAGTAGAGAAAGCCGAAAACTGACTGTCATGATACAGCGAGAGACTGTTCAACCACTCGAAGACTCATCAGAATCTTTAGGATCCCTCCGCATTAACGAAGGACCGTTTCCCGGTCATGTACACATGCGCCCGTATTCGGATGCACACGAAGGTAATAGGGGCTACATAGTAGCCCCACCGTTAGACTCCCATGGCTAAGCGGAAGTGTTACAGCTATATAGTCCGGTTTCCTAGTTCGACGTGCGATCACCTCCTTAATGGACCAAGACGTTGGATCAAGTGTGATTACGCATATTTTTCGCGAACACCCCCGCATTGTATGCGTGGGGGCTGAAGCCAACGACTGCTAACTTTCGGATTATATATATATATATATATTATATATATATAATATATATATATATATATAACGGCCGCACAGGAGACACAATAATACTTTTAGGCAAAAAGTATCAATATAGCCTTCTAACCAAAATAACATTGTTTCTACAATGATTCGATTTGTCACTCGAACAAGACATTCTTCGAGCACTGCGCCTCTATTAAGCGGGCACCTTCTGTTACCTGCACCAAGTAGTGCTCGGGCGGATATTGGCCTCCCGCCGGATTCTGGGTCGCTATAACGGTGGCCTCCATATCTGTCCAATAGGCTTTAACGCGGGCAAGAGCCACTCGTGCACCCTCTATGCACGCCGACCTCCTCATGGCATCGATCTGAGGCATGGCCCCAAGAAATTGTTGCACCAAACCAAAGTAACTGTCCGGCTTAGGCCCCTTCGGCCAAAGATGGTCTATTACAGACCGCATTGCAAGCCTGGACAACCTATGAAGCTCCGCTATAGCAGCCATCTTCTCACTTAACGACAGCGGGCGCGTGGGAGCATTGAATTGCGACCAGACAAGCTTCTCCACTTCTTTATCACCTTGATCCTCGAAAAACTTGGCTGCATCAGCTGTACTCCTCGCCAAGTCCGCATACGCATCTGCAGGACTCCAGCGTCCATCCAGGGGAGCATACTTCGGATCCAAAAACTTCGTCCGCAGTAAGTAGGAGCCCCCAGCCATGATTTTACCGGCCTGTTGAAGCTCCTCCCGCACAACCCTGACCTCGGTCCGCATCTCCTTGGTGGCATTAAGTGCCTTGTTCAGGTTGGCCGAACTAGCCTTATGCTCCTTTTCAAGGAGTTCATACCGGTCGGCGGCATTTTTCAACTCCACAGCCATTTCGGCTATCTTTTCCTCGCTCCGGCGATGAGCAGCCTGTTCGGCTCTCAATTCTTCGGCCGCCTCTAGGGCAGCCACACTACTAACCCGAGCTTGTTCCTTGGCCTGGGCAAGTTCCGCCATCAGGGCTTCCACGGCAGCAGCACCATCTGCAGTCCAAGCATATTGCATTAATATTATGCCCCTCTCATATTTTCCTATACAAAATAATAAGGAAAGCAGAGCACATACCTTGTGACTCGTCCAGCCGCTCGTTCACCAGCGTGATATCGACATCAATAGATCCGATCTGCCTCCTTAGCTCGGCAACTTCAACGGACTGGTCGGCTGCCGGACCCTTAGATGCCTGCGCATATGTACCGTGCAATCATTACTATATGATCCCCCGTTTGCCGCCTAGGGCGGGCAACCAGAGTCTCAGGGGCTACTATCCATATGGAGCACAACTAGCGCGTGCCTCACAGCCAAAAAATAGTGTATTTTTCACTACATACCTCAAAGCCTCTGAGTTGACTCGTAAATGCTTCATTCAAACTGCTTGTGGCGGATGAAATCTTCTTGAGCACCGCGCTCATTAATGAGCGGTGCTCCTCCGAGAGCGCACCTTGCTCCAGAAGGCCTGTCATTATGTCCAGCCGGACATCAAACTGTGCCGGACCCTTCTCATCACCCCCCGTGGGAGCTAAACGCTCCGGGCTCAGGGCGGCTAACGTATTACCTTTCGGCTTTGGCAGGTCTGGACTCCTCCATGACGACACCTCAGTGTCACCCGCTTCATGAGGCGGAGAGGTGGGTGGGGTCTCGCTCTCCATCATCTCCGGAGGAAGATCCCCCGAAGACGAACTCTGTTGAGAAGAGCTGCTAGCCGGACTGCAAAAGACAAATCCTGGTTATTGATCTCGGAGAAACACAGTACCTTTGAATTAACGATTAACTTACAGCTCGGTGGAGGGCTGGCCCGTTGGCGGGCATGACGCGGTGAGGGTGGCCGTCGGGGCAGAGCCCCCTGGTGATACCTTTTTCCTTGGTTTGGGCATCTCCGTCTCCAAGTCTTTGGAAGCGGCCCTTTTCTTCCCGCGCGGGGAGGAGGCTTTAGCCTCCCCTTCTCGACTATCCTCCTCAGGGAAGGTAACAACTCCCCCGGTTTGGATGCGCAGCGTGTGAAGTTTGGTTTCTTTGTTCTTCCCCTTGTCTTTCCCTGAGGGCCTTTTGCTGAGCACCCGGTCAAGCATCTTGGCAATAGTGGGACTAGGCGAGCCTTTGGGAAGTGGCCCCGGACACCTGATTCTCTCCGCCTTGCTGAGCCATTCCTGGCCACGGATGATTTTCAGAATAACAACTATGACAAATATGAAACAAAGTGTCCGGTATCAAGGTTACTTACTTGGGTATCTAGGCGATTGCAGCTTAGGCCCGCATCCTCGATGGTGTCCGGACACTCTACTTGTGGTCCGAAGAATAATTTACACATCCCTTTGAGCTTCAGGCCAAAGAAGTGCTTAACAGTCCGCGGACCCTCTGGATTGAACTCCCACATCCGGAGAGGCCGGCGTTGGCACGGCAACATCCGTCGAATTAACATCACCTGAATTATGCTGACAAGGTTAATGTCCCTCTCAAGAAGCTCCCGGATGCGGCTCTATAGTATTGGTACATCGCCAGCGGGCCCCCAATTCCGTCCTACATCGGTCCAAGACACTAGTTGTGATGGAGGGCCCGAGCGGAACTCGGGGGCGGCCACCCACTTTGTGCCTCTGGGGGCCGTAACATAAAACCACCTTTGTTGCCATACATCGGATACTTCTGGGAAAGAACCCTCCGGCCATGGAGCATCGGCGTTCCTGCTTATTATGGCACCTCCACACTCCGCAGGTCGCCCCTCGATCGTCTTCGGCTTCACATTAAAGGTCTTGAGCCATAAGCCGAAGTGTGGAGTGACATGGAGAAAAGCCTTGCACACAATGATGAACAACGAGATATGGAGGATAGCGTCCGGAGCTAGATCATGAAAATCCAACCCGTAATAGAACATGAGCCCCCTCACAAAGAGATCGAGGGTGAGGCCCAAGCTGTGGAGGAAGTGAGGAACAAACATGACGCTCTCATTGGGCTCTGGTGTAGGGATGACCTGCCCTGGAGCAGGAAGCCTATGCTAGATGTCAGCGGTCAGATATCTGACCTCCCTAAGCCTCACAATATCCTCCTCTTGGATCGAGGAGGCCACCCACCAGCCTTGAGGGTTGGATCCAAGCATATTGGAGGATCTGGGGTGTTGGAGCTTAGGTCTCGGGTGTTAGAACTCGAGGTGCGAGAAGGCGCAAGGGAGGTGGAAAAGAGGAATAGGCCTCGACACCTTTATAAAGGGGGTGAATATCAAGAGTCCTCAGGGTGACTGCTTGAGGCTTATCTAAAAACACACGAAGTCATGCCAACGGTCGTCGTGGGGTTGCGCACGCCCATATTGATGGAAGATCCCATAATAAGAGGAACACGATCTCTGCTTTGGCAGGACGTGCCAATAAAACTGCCTCGCAATGCAAGTCGAGGTGGGGCGAGAAATGCCGGTTCGTGTTGGACCGGGCCACGATGCAAAGGCACGACGTACGGAGATTGCCAACAGATCAGATTTATGCTATGTTCCCTATGATGGTATGTGAGAATCACCTCGCAGATCCGGACACGGTCTACGTGTTCGATAATTACTTTGGAGTATTCGGAGATGGAACCTGCCTTGCAATGTCGAAGACAAGACTGCGCGCCGGACTCATCGTCGTTGAAGCCGGGTTCAGGGGCTACTGAGGGAGTCCTGGATTAAGGGGTATCCGGCAGCCGGACTATATACATCGTCCGGACTATTGAAGCGTGAAGATACAAGACTCAAGACTCCGTCCCATGTCCGGATGGGACTCTCCTTTGCGTGGAAGAGAAGCTTGGCGATCCGGATATTGTATTTCCTTCCTTGTAACCGACTCCGTGTAAATCCTAGCCCTCTCCGGTGTCTATATAAACCAGAGAGGTTGGTCCTTAGAAGGCCGATCACAATTACAATCATAATCATCATAGGCTAGCTTCTAGGGTTTAGCCTCTACGATCTCGTGGTAGATCTACTCTTGTACTACTCATATCGTCAATATTAATCAAGCAGGAAGTAGGGTTTTACCTCCATCGAGAGGGCCCGAACCTGGGTAAACATTGTGTCCCTTGCTTCTTGTTACCACCAGCCTAGGACGCACAGATTGGTACCCCCTACCCGAGATCTGCCGGTTTTGACACCGACAGCGCCCCTCCTAAGGCTGCAGCCCTTGGGGAGAGAAGGAAAGGGGGGAGTCGGCCTCCCCCTTCCTTCCCTCTTCTCCCCTTTCCTTCCTCCTCCGGCAAATATGGTAAGAGGGGCGGCTAGGGAAAGATCCCAAGTAGGATTCGGCCCTACTTGGGGCCCTTGGCCTCTCCCCCCTTCCCACCACCTATATATATGTGGGAGGAGGCACCACACGTAACCACAACAATCTGTTAGCTGTGTGCGGTGCCCCCTCTACTGTTTACACCCTCGGTCATATTTTCGTAGTGCTTAGGCGAAGCCCTGGGGAGATAGTTTCACCATCACCGTCACCACGCCGTCGTGCTACCAAAACTCATCCACTACTTTGCCGTCTTGCTGGATCAAGAAGGCGAGGACGTCACCGAGATGAACATGTGTTGAACGCGGAGGTGTCGTACGTTCGGTACCCGATCGATTGGATCGCGAAGAAGTTCGACTACATCAACCGCATTAAAAAATGCTTCCGCTTACGGTCTACGAGGATACGTAGACACACTCTCCCCTCTCATTGCTATGCATCTCCATGGATAGATCTTGCGTGTGTGTAGAATTTTTTTTTTCCATGCAACGTTCCCCAACAATGGCATCCGAGCCAGGTCTATGCGCAGATGATATGCACGAGTAGAACACAAAGAGTTGTTGGCGGTGATAGTCATACTGCTTACCACCAACGTCTTATTTTGATTTGGTGATATTGTAGCATGAAGCGGCCCGGACCAACCTTACATGTCGACACACATGAGGCCGGTTCCACCAACTGGCATGCAACTAGTTTTGCATAAATGTGGCTGGCGGGTGTCTGTTTCTACTACTTTAGTTGAATCGAATTTGACTACGTCTGGTCCTTGAAGAAGGTTAAAACAGCAAACTTGATAAATCACCGTTGTGGTCTTTGCGTAGTTAGGAATGGTTCTTGCTAGAAACCCATAGCAGCCACGTAAAACTTGCAACAACAAAGTAGAGGACGTCTAACTTGTTTTTGCAACACATGTTCTGATGTGATATGGTGTCACATCCCTAGCTTTACCATGAACTTGGACTAGCTTGGTTGTTACATCATGTTTAAATTAAAGAAACTTGAATTGAGGGAATATGAAAGCCTCAAAATCTTTTTAAAAGAAGGGCAAGAACCCTTTCAATTGCGTTCAGTGAATCCAAAATGCCCTAGAAATAGTTTTGAGAATTTTGGCAAGAGTTATATACCAAACCAAAATTCTGGAACATTTTTAAGGAATTATTTGGTCTCTGAATTTAAAATAATATTCTATTTGAATTTGGAAATATACTCTAATACATATGGGATATATTTCCAAATGCCTCTGATATATTTTCTGTGCTTTTGGAAAAGTCCATGAAGCAACATAAAAATGGTCAGAGAATATTTGGCATTGTTTTGAATTCATTTGAATTTGCAAAACAGTGGCAAGTGTTAAATAAAAACAAAAACAAAAAAATAATAAAAAGGAAAAGAGCAGTTACCTAAGGCCCAGTACTGTAGCTTACCTGACCCAGGAGTGAAACCGTCCCAGCCCAGCATAGCCACCTTCTGCAACCTCCTACCAGTAGGCAGGAGGGCGTGTGCCCGACGCGTGCCATCCACCTCCTCCCTGCCTGGCTACCCCGTCCTCCCCTGGACGTTTCTGGGCGACGCCACGTACTCCACCTCGACCCCCACCCCTCTACCTCTCCCTCGTCCTCACATCTCCTCTATCTCTCTTCCCCACTTTCCTCGCTCGCGTCTGAGGCCGCCGACAAGCACCACCGCAGCCACCGCGCATGCCTCGCCCCTCCGCTGCGTCCAATTGCTCCGTCGACGCCTGTGTCCTCTCCACACCAATGAAAGCAAGCCGAGGAGCACCAAGTCGTCGCCTTCGAGCTCGTCACCACCGCATCTGCACGCCGTACTTCACCGATCGACTCGCCATCTCCAACGCGCCCCCGACCCCTCCCTGTCAGCTGTCGCATCTCCGCCTTCTCCTTCTGCTGCTGTTTGTGCACTCTAGCTAGCCCCACTACCTTGCCCGAGAACCCCTCGCCGCTAGGCATAGCGCTGCCGCAGACACAGCTGCTGCCAGTCGTGTCCGAGCCAATCAACGAGCTCCGCACGATCCCAGGACACAAACACCACCACTAGTTCCTCCTCCCGTGCTCTATGGCGTCGTTTTCATTGACGCCCGAGCTCCGGCTACTGCCTGGCTTGACGCCACCATCGCTGCGGTCCACCGTGCTCCCTCCCGTGGCCACCATTGGATGCGCGCGTGTGCCAGCAATCCTAGCCGCAAACCTCGCTCCAAACCGTCGCCCGTAGCTCAATCCCGAGCGGACTCCGCCGTGGCTTGAGGTCGCTGCCGGCCAAAACTTCGGCTTTCCGACGTGGCCACGTAATTAGTGATAATCATCGCCAGCAAAACCACCCACAGACACTGATAGTGGGCTCCACAGCTGGTCAAAGTGTGGGTCAACACACTATCAACCGGACCCCGCCACTGTGTCACTGACGTGTGGACGCCGCACGTCAAGTTTGACCTGGACCCACCCTGTTGACTGGTTGACGTCAGTTTGGTGCAGTGATGACGTCGTAAAAGCTTTTCTGGAATTTAAAATAAATCAGAAATGATTTATGAATTTCAGAAAACGTGCAATACTTCTAAAAATCATAGTAGTTAAACCGTAACTCCAAATGAAATAATTTATATACGAAAAATTATCAGAAAAATCCAATCTATCCATTGGTACTGGTTTCATGCATGACAAAGCAACTTAACCTTGATGTATACATCAAAACATGTTAATGCACTTTGGAAATTCATAGTTTGAATTTGAATTTGAACCTTTAGTTCAAATCTACTCAAACCCTTCTGTTGCTAGCTGCATTAGCTCAAATCACAACATATTCACATGTCATGATCATGCATCATATTGTTGCATTGCATTGATTGTGTTCCTTCTCTGTTTGCCAGTGTTGTTCCCCCTCAGTAGACGTTGTTCTCACATTGAGTTATATGTCACCGATGAAGAGCTATACTCTCTTCAGAAGTTCCAGGCAAGCAAACCCCCATTCAGCATTTTGATACAATCGCACTCTCTCGCTCCTGCTCTCTTTTACTGCATTAGGACAACAACAATTCAATTGTTACATGCTGCGGTAGTTGAACCCCTTTCCTATGCATGACCTGTCTTTGCCACAGTAAATAGTTGAAACCCACTAGCATGAGTAGGAGTTGTTTGAGCCATGATGCGCATGTCATTCATGCTTGCTTTTTGTGCTTGCTATGCTTATAGTTGTGTTAGGTCTGATTCATCTGGGATGGATTGGAATGGTGTGAACATGTCCTACTATTGAGAGCTAAGTGTGTGAACACGATTTGCTAAAGGCAACGATGAGGCCATGTAGGAGTACATGGTGGGTTGTCTCATTGAAACCGTCCTCAGGAACTGAGTTCTGTGTTTGTGATCCAAGGCAGTTACTACCACGCATTGGAATGCTTAAGTGCCCCTCTCGACTTATTAACCGCCTTGATCTATGTCCAGGAGTTGCAAGTAGTTTCTGGTGTTTGTAGTATGTTGGAGGTCGTGCGCAGCGCTGACCCTAGGGGTGGGTCGTGATGTGGTAGGCAAGTGGCCCAGTGTATCGAGTCGCCCGTTTGGTGACTCGGGAACCCTGGACACATCGTTTGGGGTCGTAGTGGAAACCCCGGTCGGATCTCCTTGCGGATGGAACCCGAATAGGCGATAAACATGTACTAAAGACTGGTGTGGTTAGTCAGGTCGTGGCCGACACCCTCACTGGGCTTCCACTTGAAGGTTGTCGAGTACATGTCATATAAACGATGATAAGTGGTGGGAGCATGTGTGAAGAAGTACACCCCTGCAGGGTTATTAAACTATTCGAATAGCCGCGTCCGTAGTAATGGACTACTAGGTTGCTTATGCAATTCATAGACAAGTGAAAGTGGATACTCTAAAATGCGCAAGATAAGCGTGAGTGCTATGGATGGCCTTCTCATAGGGAGACGGGAGCGGATCCATAGTGGTGTATTGGTATGGTGAATATGTGGACTTGTGTACCCCACCTCAGAAGAGTTACCAGCAGTCGTAGCACAGGATAGCCACTGAGTCAAAGCTGGCTTGCTGCAGTTAAACTCCACCACCCCTATGTTGATACGGATGCATATGTAGCTAGTTCTGATGTAAGTCTTGCTGGGTACATTTGTACTCACATTTTCTTGACTTATGTTTTTGCAAAGAGACTTTAGTCTCACTAGTAGTTCCACATGGACTTCGATGTTTAGCTTGTTACCTTAGCTACGATCTTTACCTTTGGGAGGGACTTGTAGATAGTCAGGCTTCTCAGCCTTTTTCATTTGTAGTTGTCTGTACTCATGTTGGACATATGCCCTAGAGGCAATAATAAAATGGTTATTATTATATTTCCTTGTTCATGATAATTGTCTATTGTTCATGCTATAATTGTATTAACCGGAAACCGTAATACATGTATGAATACATAGACCACAACATGTCCCTAGTGAGCCTCTAGTTGACTAGCTCGTTGATCAATAGATGGTTATGGTTTCCTAACCATGGACATTGGATGTCATTGATAACGAGATCACATCATTAGGAGAATGATGTGATGGACAAGACCCAATCCTAAGCATAGTACAAGATCGTGTAGTTCGTTTGCTAGAGCTTTTCTAATGTCAAGTATCTTTCCTTAGACCATGAGGCTGTGCAACTCCCGGATACCGTAGGTATGCTTTGCGTGTATCAAATGTCACAACGTAACTGGGTGACTATAAAGGTGCACTACAGGTATCTCCGAAAGTGTCTGTTGGGTTGGCACGAATCGAGACTCGGATTTGTCACTCCGTATGACAGAGAGGTATCTCTGGCCCACTCGGTAATGCATCATCATAATGAGCTCAATGTGACTAAGGAGTTAGCCATGGGATGATGCATTACGGAACGAGTAAATATACTTGCCGGTAATGAGATTGAACGAGGTACGAGGATACCGACGGTTGAATCTCGGGCAAGTAACATACTGATGGACAAAGGGAATTGTATATGGGATTGATTGAATCCCCGACATCGAGGTTCATCCGATGAGATCATCATGGAACACGTGGGAGCCAGTATCAGTATCCAGATCCCACTATTGGTTATTGGCCGGAGAGTTGTCTCGGTCATGTATACATGGTTCCCGAACCCGTAGGGTCTACACACTTAAGGTTCGGTGATGCTAGAGTTGTAATGGGAAATAGTATGCAGTTACCGAAGGTTGTTTGGAGTCCTGGATGAGATCCCCGACGTCACGAGGAGTTCAGGAATGGTCCAGAGGTGAAGATTTATATATGGGAACTCCAGTTTCAGTCACCGAAAAGGTTTTGGGGGTTATCAGTATTGTACTGGGACCACCGAAAGGTGTCCGGGGGTCCATCGGGTGGGGTCACCTACCACGGGGGACCAAGTGGGTTGAACATGGGTGGGAACCAGCCCCCTAGTGGGCTGGTGCACCCCCAAGGGCCCAAGGTGCCTAGGGTTGGAAACCCTAGGAGGTGCCCCCCCCACCAACTTGGGGGGCAAGCACCTCCCTTGCCCCCCCCCCATCTAGATGCATCTAGGGGGCTGACCTCCTTTGCCCTTCACCTTATTAATAGAGAAGGGGTGGGAGGGCAGCCGCACCCTTGCTCCTGCCATAGCCCTCCCCCTCCTACACCTCCTCCACCTCCGTAGTGCTTGGCGAAGCCCTGCTGGAGAACCACGAGCTCCACCACCACCACGTTGTTGTGCTGCCGGAGTTCTCCCTCAATTTCTCCTCCCCCCTTGCTGGATCAAGAAGGAGGAGACGTCCTCGGGTTTTACTTGTGTTGAACGCAGAGGCATCGTTCGTTTGGCGCTTGGATCGGATCTTCCATGATTTGAATTGCCGCGAGTACGACTCTATCAACCACGTTCTTGTAACGCTTCCGCTTTGCGATATTCAAGGGTATGAAGATGCACTCCCTCTCTCTCTCTCATTGCTAGAATCTCCTAGATTGATCTTGGTGACACGTAGGAATTTTTTTGAATTATTACTATGTTCCCCAACAGTGGAATCATGAGCTAGGTCTATGCGTAGATTCTATGCACGAGTAGAACACAAGTAATTGTGGGTGATGATTTGCTCAATTTGCTTACCGTTACTAGTCCTATCTTGATTTGGCAGCATTGTGGGATGAAGCGGCCTGGACCGACCTTACACGTACGCTTACGTGAGAATGGTTCCACCTACTGACATGCACTTGTTGCATAAGGTGGCTAGCGGGTGTCTCTCTCTCTCGCACTTTAGTCGAATCAGATTAGATGAAGAGGGTCCTTATGAAGGGTAAATAGCAATTGGCATATCACTGTTGTGGCTTTTGCGTAGGTAAGAAATGTTCTTGCTAGAAATCCATAGCAGCCATGTAAAACATGCAACAACAATTAGAGGACGTCTAACTTGTTTTTGTGTATGCTATGTGATGTGATATGGACAAAAGGATGTGATGAATTATATATGTGATGTATGAGATTGATCATGTTCTTGTAATAGGAATCACGACTTGCATGTCGATGAGTATGACAATTGGCAGGAGCCATAGGAGTTGTCTTAATTTATTGTATGACCTGTGAGTCAATATAAGCGCCATGTAATTACTTTACTTTATTGCTAACCGTTAGCCATAGTAGTAGAAGTAATAGTTGGCGAGACAACTTCATGAAGACACGATGATGGAGATCATGGTGTCATGGCGGTGACGATGGTGATCAGGTCGTGCGTCGAAGATGGAGATCAAAGGTGCAAGATGATATTGGCCATATCATGTCACTTTTTGATTTGCATGTGATGTTTGTCATGTTTACATCTTATTTGCTTAGAACGATGGTAGCATAAATAAGATGATTCGTCACTAAAATTTCAAGAATTGTGTTCCCCCTAACTGTGCACCGTTGCGAAAGTTCATTGTTTTGAAGCACCACGTGATGATCGGGTGTGATAGATTCTAACGTTCGCATACAATGGGGGTAAGACAGAATTACACATGCGAAACACTTAGGTTGACTTGACGAGCCTAGCATGTACAGTCATGGCCTCAGAACACGAGAGACCAAAAGGTCAAACATGAGTCGTATGGAAGATACGATCAACATGGAGATGTTCACCATTGATGACTAGTCCATCTCACATGATGATCGGACAAGGCCTAGTCGATTCAGATCATGTATCACTTAGATGACTAGAGGGATGTCTATCTGAGTGGGAGTTCATTAAATAATTTGATTAGATGAACTTAATTATCATGAACTTAGTCTAAAATTGTATTTACAATCTATCCTGTAGATCCAATGGCCCATGCTAATGTTGCCCTCAACTTCAATGCATTCCTAGAGAAAACCAAGCTGAAAGACGATGGAAGCAGCTATACGGACTACGTCCGTAAATTGAGGATCATCCTCATAGCTGCCAAGAAAGCATATGTCCTTGAAGCACCGCTAGGTGACACACCCATTTTCCCAGCAACTCAAGACGTTATGAAAGCCTGGCAGTAGGGTAGTGATGATTACTCACTGGTTCGGTGCGGCATGCTTTATAGCTTAGAATCGGGGCTCCAAAAGCGTTTTGAGCAACACGGGGCATATGAGATGTTCTAAGAGCTGAAAATGGTTTTCCAAGCTCATGCCCGGGTCAAGAGATATGGAGTCGCCGACAAGTTCTACAGTTGTAAGATGGAGGAAAATAGTTCTGTCAGCGAGCATATTCTCAAAATGTCTGGGTTGCACAACCGCTTGTCTCAGCTGGGAATCAATCTTCCAGATGACTCGATCATTAACAGAATCCTCCAGTCGCTTCCACCTAGCTACAAGAGCTTTGTGATGAACTACAATATGCAAGGGATGGAGAAGTCAATTCCCGAGTTATATTCGATGTTGAAATCAACGGAGGTGGGGATCAAAAAGGAACATCAAGTGTTGATGGTGAATAAGACCACTAGTTTCAAGAAAGGTAAGGGTAAGAAGAACTTCTAGAAGGACGGCGAGGAAGTTGCCGCACCCGGTAAGTCAGTTGCTGGGAAGAAGCCAAAGAATGGACCCAATCCTAAGACTGGGTGCTTTCATTGCAAGGGAAGTGGTCACTGGAAGCGGAACTGCCCCAAGTACTTAGCGGATAAGAAGGCCGGCAACACCAAAGGTATATATGATATACATGTTATTGATGTGTACCTTACCAGCACTCGTAGTAGCTCCTGGGTATTTGATACCGGTGCGGTTGCTCATATTTGTAACTCAAAACAAGATATGTGGAATAAGCGGAGACTGGCGAAGGACGAGGTGATGATGTGCGTCAGGAATGGTTCCAAGGTCGATGTGATCGCCGTCGGCATGCTACCTCTACATCTACCTTCGAGATTAGTGTTAAACCTCAATAATTGTTATTTAGTACCAGCTTTGAGCATGAACATTGTATCTGGATCTCGTTTGATGCGAGATCGCTACTCATTTAAATCCGAGAATAATGGTTGTTCTATTTATATGAGAGATATGTTTTATTGTCATGCCCCGCTGGTCATTTGTTTATTTTTATTGAATCTCGAGCGTGATGTTACACATATTCATAGTATGAATACCAAAAGATGTAAGGTTGATAATGATAGTCCCACATACTTGTGGCACTGCCGCCTTGGTTACATTGGTGTCAAACGCATGAAGAAACTCCATGTAGATGGATTTTTGGAGTCTCTTGGTTATGAATCATTTGACATGTGTGAACCATGCCTCATGGGCAAAATGACCAAGACTCCGTTCTCCGACGAGCAACCAACTTGTTGGAAATAATACATACTGATGTATGTGGTCCAATGATCGTTGAGGCTCGCGGTGGCTATCGTTATGTTCTCACCCTCACTGATGATTTAAGTAGATATGGGTATGTCTACTTAATGAAACACAAGTCTGAGACCTTTGAAAATTTCAAGGAATTTCAGAGCAAGGTAGAGAATCAATGTGACAGGAAAATAAAATTGTTACGATCAGATCATGGAGAGAATATTTGAGTCACTAATTTGGCGCGCACTTAAGGAAATTTCACAACTCATGCCGCCTGGAACACCTCAGGGAAATGGTGTGTCCGAATGTCGTAATCGCACTATATTGGATATGGTGTGATCTATGATGTCTCTTACCGATCTACCGCTATCATTTTGGGGTTATGCTTTAGAGACTTCCGCATTCACTTTAAATAGGGAACCGTCTAAATCCGTTGAGACGACACCGTATGAATTGTGGTTTGGGAAGAATCCTAAGCTGTAATTTCTGAAAGTTTGGGGATGCGATGCTTATGTCAAGAAACTGCAACCTGAAAAGCTCGAACCCAAATTAGAAAAATGTGTCTTCATAGGATACCCTAAGGAAACTATTGGTATACCTTCTACCTCAGATCCGAGGGCAAGATCTTTGTTGCCAAGAATGGATCCTTTTTGGAGAAAGAGTTTATTTCAAAAGAAGTAAGTGGGAGGAAAGTAGAACTTGATGAGGTAACACCTCTTGAACCGAAAAGTAGCACAACTCAGGAAGATAGTTCTGTGGTGCCTGCACCGACTAGAGAGGAAGTTAATGATGATGATCATGAAACTTCAGATCAAGTTGCTACTGAACTTCGTAGGTCCACAAGGACATGTTCCACACCAGAATGGTATGGAAACCCTATCCTGGAAATCATGTTGTTAGACAACGGTGAACCTTCGAACTATGAAGAAGCGATGGCGGGCCCGGATTCCAACAAATGGCTTGAAGCCATGAAATCCGAGATAGGATCCATGTATGAGAACAAAGTATGGACTTTGGTGGACTTGCCCGATGGTTGGCAAACCATAGAGAATAAGTGGATCTTTAAGAAGAAGACTGGCACGGATTGTAATGTGACCGTCTAGAAGGCTCGGCTCGTCACTAAGGGTTATCGACAAGTTCAAGGAGTTGACTATGATGAGACCTTCTCACCTGTAGCGATGCTGAAGGCCGTCCGAATCATGTTAGCAATTGCCCCATTCTATGATTACGAGATCTGGCAATGGACGTCAAAATGGCATTCCTTAATGGCTTCCTTAAGGAAAAATTGTATATGATGCAGCCGGAAGGTTTTGTCAATCCTAAGAATTCTGACAAGGTATGCAAGCTCCAGCTCTCCATCTATGGGCTGGTACAAGCATCTCGGAGTTGGAACATTCGCTTTAATGAAGTGATCAAAGCGTTTGGGTTTATACAGACTTATGGAGAAGCCTGTATTTATAAGAAAGTGAGTAGGAGCTCTGCAACATTTCTCATATTATATGTGGATGACATACTATTGATGGGAAATGATATAGAACTTTTGGAAAGCATAAAGGCCTACTTCAATAAGTGTTTTTCAATGAAGGACCTTGGAGAAGCTGCTTACATATTAGGCATCAAGATCTATAGAGATAGATCGAGACGCCTCATTGGTCTTTCACAAAGCACATACCTTGACAAGATATTGAAGAAGTTCAATATGGATCAGTCCAAGAAGGGGTTCTTGCATGTATTGCAGGCTGTGAAATTGAGCACAGCTCAACGCCCGACCTCGGCAGAAGATAGAGAAAAGATGAGTGTTATCCCATATGCCTCAGCCATAGGCTCTACTATATATGCCATGCTGTGTACCAGACCTGATGTGAACCTTGCCATAAGTTTGGTAGCGAGGTACCAAAGTGATACCGGAATGGAACACTGGACAACGGTCAAGAATATCCTGAAGTACCTAAAAAGGACTAAGGATATATTTCACATTTACGGAGGTTCCAAAGAGCTCGTCGTAAAGGGTTACGTCGATGCTAGCTTTGACACAGATTCGGATGACTCCAAGTCACAAACCGGATACGTGTATATTTAGAATGGTGGGGCAGTCAGCTGGTGTACTTACAAGCAAAATGTCGTGGCGGGATCTACATGTGAAGCAGAGTACATAGCTGCTTCGGAAGAAGCACAGGAAGCAGTCTGGATGAAGGAGTTTATCACCCGACCTAGGAGTGATTCCCAATGCGTCGGGCCCGATGACTCTCTTCTGTGACAACACTGGAGCTATTGCCCTTGCCAAGGAGCCCAGGTTTCACAAGAAGACCAGGCACATCAAGCATCGCTTCAACTCCATTTGTGAATATATTCAAGATGGAGACATAGATATTTGCAAACTGCATACAGATCTGAATGTCGCAGATTCATTGACTAAACCTCTTCCACGAGCAAAACATGATAGGCACCAGAACTTGAAGGAAATATGCCCTAGAGGCAATAATAAAGTTATTATTTATTTCCTTATTTCATGAAAAATGTTTATTATTCATGCTAGAACTGTTTTAGCCAAAAACTTAGTACATGTGTGAATACATAGACAAAACATAATGTCCCTAGTATGCCTCTACTTGACTAGCTCGTTAATCAAAGATGGTTAAGTTTCCTAATCATAGACATGTGTTTCATTTGATGAACGAGATCACATCATTATGATAATGATGTGATGGACATGACCCATCCGTTAGCTTAGCATTATGATCATTACAGTTTCATTGCTACTGCTTTCTTCATGACTTATACATGTTCCTCAGACTATGAGATTATGAAACTCCCGGATACAAGAGGAACACCTTTGTGTGCTATCAAATGTCACAACATAAATGGGTGATTATAAAGATGCTCTACTGGTGTCTCCGAAGGTGTTTGTTGGGTTGGCATAGATCGAGATTAGATTTCTCACTTCGTGTTTCGGAGAGGTATCTCTGGGCCCTCTCGGTAATATACTCATCACTATAAGCCTTGCAAGCAATGTGACTAATGAGTTAGCTGTGGGATGAAGTATTACGGAACGAGTAAAGAGACTTGCCAGTAACGAGATTGAACTAGGTATGATGATACCGACGATCAAATCTCGGGCGAGTAACATACCGATGACAAAGGGAACAACGTATGTTGTTATGCGGTTTGACCGATAAAGATCTTCATAGAATATGTAGGAGCCAATATGAGCATCCAGGTTTTGCTATTGGTTATTGACCAGAGATGTGTCTCGGTCATGTCTACATAGTTCTCAAACCCGTAGGGTCCGCACGCTTAACGTTCGATGACGATATGTATTATGAGTTATGTGTTTTGATGACCGAAGTTTGTTCGGAGTCCCGGATGAGATCACGGACGTGATGAGGAGTCTCGAAATGGTTGAGACATAAAGATTGATATATTGGACCATGTTATTCGGACACAGGAAGTGTTCCGGGTGGTTTCGGGTAAAAATGGAGTGCTGGAGGGGTTACCGGAACCCCCCGGGGGAACTAATGGGCCACCATGGGCCTTAGTTGAGAGAGAGGAGGGCCGCATGAGGGTTGTCTGTCCCCTTGGGTCCTAATTGGACTAGGGGAAGGGGGCGGCACCCCCCTTTCCTACTCCCTCTCCCTCTCTTTCCTTCCCCCTCTCTTCCTTGGAGGCGAATCCTACTAGGACTAAGAAGTCCTAGTAGGACTCCCCCTCTTGGGGAGCGCCATAGGGTCGGCTGGCCTCCCCCTCCCTCCTTTATATACGGGGGCAGGGGCACCCTAGAGCACAAAAGTTTCTCTTAACCGTGTGCGATGCCCCCTTCACAATTACACACCTCGATCATACCATCGTAGTGCGCCAGTAACATCATCATCACCGTTGCCATGCCGTCGTGCTGATGGAACTCACCCTCATCCTCAAGTGGATCAATAGCACGAGGGACGTCATCGAGCTGAATGTGTGCTGAACGCGGAGGTGCCGTACGTTTGGTACTTGGATCGGTTGGATCGCGAAGAAGTTCGACTACATCAACCGCGTTACTAAACACTTCCGCTTTCGGTCTACGACGGTACGTGGACACACTCTTCCCTCTCGTTGCTATGCATCCCCTAGATAGATCTTGCGTGATTGTAGGAATTTTTGGAAATTATCGCGTTCCCCAACAGTGGCATCCGAGCCAGGTCTATGCGTAGATGTTTTATGCACGAGTAGGACACAAAGAGTTGTGGGAGATAATAGTCATACTGCTTACCACCAACGTCTTACTTTGATTCGGCGGTATTGTTGGATGAAGCGGCCCGGACCGACATTACATGACCGCGGTCATGAGACTAGTTCTACCGACATGCATTTGCACATAGGTGGCTGGCGGGTGTCTGTTTCTCCAAGTTTAGTTGAATCGAGTTTGACTACGACTGGTCCTTGTTGAGGGTTTAAACAGCACACTTGACGAAAAATCGTTGTGGTTTTGATGCGTAGGTAAGAACGGTTCTTACAAGAAGCCCATAGTAGCCACGTAAAAATTTGCAACAACAAAGTAGAGGACGTCTAACTTGTTTTTGCAGGGTTTGCTGTGATGTGATATGGTCAAGACATGATGTGATATAAATTGTTGTATGAGATGATCATGTTTTGTGACAAAGTTATCGGCAACTGGCAAGAGCCATATGGTTATCGCTTTATTGTATGAAATGCAATCGCCATGTAATTGCTTTACTTTATCACTAAGCGGTGGCAATAGTCGTAGAACCAATAGTTGGCGAGACGACAACGATGCTACGATGGAGATCAAGGTTTCGCTCCGGTGGCGATGGAGATCATGACGATGCTTCGGTGATGGAGATCATGAGCACAAGATGATGATGGCCATATCATGTCACATATTTTGATTGCATGTGATGTTTATCTTTTATGCATCTTATTTTTCTTAGTACGGCGGTAGCATTATAAGATGATCCCTTAATAAATTCCAAGGTATAAGTGTTCTCCCTGAGTATGCACCATTGCTACAGTTCGTCATGCCGAGACACCACGTGATGATCGGGTGTGATTAGCTCTACGTTCACATACAACGGGTGCAAGCCAGTTTTGCACACGCATAATACTTAGGTTAAACTTGACAAACCTACCATATGCAGATATGGCCTTGGAACACTGAGACCAAAAGATCGAACGTGAATCATATAGTAGATATGATCAACATAGTGATGTTCACCCTTGAAAGCTACTCCATCCCACGTGATGATCGAACATGGTTTAGTTGATTTGGATCACGTGCTCATTTAGATGACTAGAGGGATGTCTATCTAAGTGGGAGTTCTTAAGTAATATGATTAATTGAACTTTAATTTATCATGAACTTAGTCCTGATAGTTATTTTGCATGTCTATGTTATTGTAGATCAATGGACCGTGCTGCCGTTCCTTTGAATTTTAATGCGTTCCTAGAGAAAGCTAAGTTGAAAGATGATGGCAGCAATTGCACGGAATGGGTCCGTAACTTGAGGATTATTATCATTGCTGCACAGAAGAATTACGTCCTGGAAGCACCGTTAGGTGTACCACCCGCGCCAGCAACTGCAGACATTGTGAACGCCTGGCAGACGCGTGTTGATGACTACTCGATAGTTCAGTGTGCCATGCTTTAAGGCTTAGAATCGGGACTTCAAAGATGTTTTGAACATCATGGAGCATATGAGATGTTCCAAGAGTTGAAGTTAATATTTCAAGCAAATGCCCAAGTTGAGAGATATGAAGTCTCCAACAAGTTCTACAACTGCAAAATGGAGGATAATGGTTCTATTAGTGAACACATACTTAGAATGTATGGGTACCATAACCACTTGACTCAGCTGGGAGTTAATCTTCCTAATGATAGTGTCATTGACAGATTTCTTCAATCACCGCCACCAAGCTATAAAGGCTTCACGATGAACTATAATATGCAAGGGATGAACAAGACAATTCCCGAGCTCTTCTCAATGCTAAAGGCTGCGGAGGTAGAAATCAAAAAGGAGCATCAAGTATTGATGGTCAATAAGACCACTAGTTTCAAGAAAAAGGGCAAAGGGAAGAAGGTGAAATTCAAGAAGAACGGCAAGAAAGTTGCTGCTCAAGAGAAGAAACCCAAGTATGGAACTAAGCCTGAAACTGAGTGCTTCTACTGCAAAAGGGACTAGTCACTGGAAGCGGAACTGCTGTTGGGGAACGTAGTAATTTCAAAAAATCCTACACACACGCAAGATCATGGTGATGCATAGCAATGAGAGGGGAGAGTGTTGTCCACGTACCCTCGTAGACCGAAAGCAGAAGCGTTAGCACAACGCGGTTGATGTAGTCGTACGTCTTCACGGCCCAACCGATCAAGCACTGAAAGCACGACACCTCTGAGATCTTCCACACGTTCAGCTCGATGACGTCCCTCGAACTCGAATCCAGCCGAGTGTCGAGGGAGAGTTCCGTCAGCATGACGGCGTGGTGACGATGATGATGTTCTACCATCGCAAGGCTTCGCCTAAGCACCGCTACGATATTATTGAGGAGGACTATGGTGGAGGGGGGCACCGCACACGGCTAAGATATCAATGATCAATTGTTGTGTCTATGGGGTTCCCCCCTCCCCCGTATATAAAGGAGTGGAGGAGGGGCCAGCCAAGGGGAGGAGGCGCGCCCTAGGGGGAGTCCTACTCCCACCGAGAGTAGGACTCCTCCCTTTCCTATTTGGAGAGGGAGAGGGAAGGAAGAGGAAGGAGGGAGGAAGGAAAGGGGGGACGGCCCCCTCCCAATTCGGATTGGGCTTGGGGGGGCGTGCCCCCCCCCTTGCTCCTTTCCCCTCCTTTCCACTAAGGCCCATTAAGGCCCATATACCTACCGGGGGGTTCCGATAACCTCCCGGAGCTCTGGCATTGTCCCAATCTCATCCGGAACCTTTCCGGTGTCCAAATATAGTTGTCCAACATATCGATCTTCATGTCTCAACCATTTCGAGACTCCTCGTCATGTCCGCGATCACATCCGGGACTCCTAACAACCTTCGGTACATCAAAACATATAAACTCATAATATAACTGTCATCTAACTTTAAGCGTGCGGACCCTACAGGTTCCAGAACTATGTAGACATGACCGAGACACGTCTCCGGTCAATAGCCAATAGCGCAACCTGGATGCTCATATTGGCTCCTACATATTCTATGAAGATCTTTATCGGTCAAACCGCATAACTGCATACGTTGTTCCCTTTGTCATCGGTATGTTACTTGCCCGAGATTCGATCGTCGGTATCTCAATACCTAGTTCAATCTCATTACCGGCAGGTCTCTTTACTCGTTACGTAATGCATCATCCCGTAACTAACTCATTAGCTACATTGCTTGCAAGGCTTATAGTGATGTGATTTACCGAGAGGGCCCAGAGATACCTCTCCGACAATCGGAGTGACAAATCCTAATCTCGAAATACGTCAACTCAACAAGTACCTTTGGAGACACCTGTAGAGCACCTTTATAATCACCCAGTTACATTGTGACGTTTGGTAGCACACAAAGTGTTCCTCCGGTAAGCGGGAGTTACATAATCTCATAGTCATATGAACATCTATAAGTCATGAAGAAAGCAATAGCAACATACTAAATGATCAAGTGCTAAGCTAACGGAATGGGTCAAGTCAATCACATCATTCTCCTAATGATGTGATCCCGTTAATCAAATGACAACTCATGTCTATTGTTAGGAAACTTAACCATATTTGATTTATGAGCTAGTCAAGTAGAGGCATACTAGTGACACTATGTTTGCTTATGTATTCACACATGTATTATGTTTCCGGGTAATACAATTCTAGCATGAATAATAAAAATTTATCATGATATGAGGAAATAAATAATAACTTTATTATTGCCCCTAGGGCATATTTCCTTCAGTCTCCCAATTGCACTAGAGTCAATAATCTAGATTACACAGTAATGATTCTAACACCCATTGAGCCTTGGTGTCGATCATGTTTTGCTCATGGAAGAGGCTTAGTCAACGGGTCTGCAACATTCAGATCCATATGTATCTTGCAAATCTCTATGTCTCCCACCTGGACTTGGTCCCGGATGGAGTTGAAGCGTCTCTTGATGTGCTTGGTTCTCTTGTGAAATCTGGATTCCTTTGCCAAGGCAATTGCACCAGTATTGTCACAGAAGATTTTCATTGGACACGATGCACTAGGTATGACACCTAGATCGGATATGAACTCCTTCATCCAGACTCCTTCATTTGCTGCTTTCGAAGCAGCTATGTACTCCACTTCACATGTAGATCCTTCTATGACGCTTTGTTTAGAACTGCACCAACTGACAGCTCCACCGTTCAATATAAACACGTATCCGGTTTGTGATTTAGAATCGTCCGGATCAGTGTCAAAGCTTGCATCGACGTAACCATTTACGACTAGCTCTTTGTCACCACCATAAACGAGAAACATATCCTTAGTCCTTTTCTGGTATTTTAGGATGTTCTTGACCGCTGTCCAATGATCCACTCCTGGATTACTTTGGTACCTCCCTGCTAAACTAATATCAAGGCACACATCAGGTCTGGTACACAGCATTGCATACATGATAGAGCCTATGGCTGAAGCATAGGGAACTTCTTTCATTTTCTCTCTATCTTTTGCAGTGGTCGGGCATTGAGTCTGACTCAATTTCACACCTTGTATTTTAGGCAAGAACCCTTTCTTTGCTTGATCCATTTTGAACTTTTTCAAAACTTTATCAAGGTATGTACTTTGTGAAAGTCCAATTAAGTGTCTTGATCTATCTCTATAGATCTTGATGCCCAATATGTAAGCAGCTTCACCGAGGTCTTTCATCGAAAAACTTTAATTCAAGTATCCTTTTATGCTATCCAGAAATTCTATATCATTTCCAATCAATAATATGTCGTCCACATATAATATTAGAAATGCTACAGAGCTCCCACTCACTTTCTTGTAAATACAGGCTTCTCCAAAAGTCTGTATAAAACCATATGCTTTGATCACACTATCAAAGTGTTTATTCCAACTCCGAGAGGCTTGCACCTCCCTACTATGCTTATAGCAAGGCACACATCAGGTCTGGTACACAACATTGCATACATGATAGAACCTATGGCTGAAGCATAGGGAATGACTTTCATTTTCTCTCTATCTTCTGAAGTGGTCGGGCATTGAGTCTGACTCAACTTCACACCTTGTAACACAGGCAAGAACCCTTTCTTTGACTGATCCATTTTGAACTTCTTCAAAACTTTATCAAGGTATGTCCTTTGTGAAAGTCCAATTAAGCGTCTTGATCTATCTCTATAGATCTTGATGCCCAATATGTAAGCAGCTTCACTGAGATCTTTCATTGAAAAACTCTTATTCAAGTATCCCTTTATGCTATCCAGAAATTCTATATCATTTCCTATCAACAATATGTCATCCACTTATAATATTAGAAATGCTACAAAGCTCCCACTCAGTTTCTTGTAAATACAGGCTTCTCCAAAAGTCTGTATAAAACCATATGCTTTGATCACACTATCAAAGCGCTTATTCCAACTCTGAGAGGCTTGCACCAGTCCATAAATGGATTGCTGGAGCTTGCACACTTTGTTACCACCCTTTGGATCGACAAAACCTTCTGGTTGCATCATATACAACTCTTCTTCCAGAAATCCATTCAGGATTGCATTTTTGACATCCATTTGCCAAATTCCATAATCATAAAATGCGGCCATTGCTAACATGATTCAGACAAACTTAAGCATCGCTACGGGTGAGAAAGTCTCATCATAGTCAACTCCTTAAACTTGTCAAAAACCTTTAGCAACAAGTAGAGCTTTGTAGACAGTAACATTACCATCAGCGTCAGTCTTCTTCTTGAAGATCCATTTATTCTCGATAGCTTGCCGATCATCGGGCAAGTCAACCAAAGTCCCCACTTTGTTCTCATACATGGATCCCATCTCAGATTTCATGGCCTCAAGCCATTTTGCGGAATCTGGGCTCATCATCGCTTCCTCATAGTTCGTAGGTTCGCCATGGTCAAGTAACATGACCTCCAGAATAGGATTACCGTACCACTCTGGTGCGGATCTTACTCTGGTTGACCTACAAGGTTCTGTAGTAACTTGATCTGAAGTTTCATGATCAACATCATTAGCTTCCTCACTTATTGGTGTAGTCATCGCAGGAACAGTTTCTGTGATGAACTATTTTCCAATAAAGGAGCAGGTATTGTTACTTCATCAAGTTCTACTTTCCTCCCAGTCACTTCTTTTGAGAGAAACTCCTTCTCTAGAAAGGATCCATTCTTGGCAACAAATGTCTTGCCTTTGGATCTGTGATAGAAGGTGTACCCAACAGTATCTTTTGGGTATCCTATGAAGACACATTTCTATGATTTGGGTTCGAGCTTATCGGGTTGAAGCCTTTTCACATAAGCATCACAACCCCAAACTTTAAGAAATGACAACTTTGGTTTCTTGCCAAACCACAGTTCATAAGGCGTCGTCTCAACGGATTTTGATGGTGCCCTATTTAACATGAATGCGACCATCTCTAAAGCATAACCCCAAAATGATAGCGGTAAATCAGTAAGAGACATCATAGATTGCACCATATCTAGTAAAGTACGATTACGACGTTCGGACACGCCATTACGCTGTGGTGTTCCGGGTGGCGTGAGTTGCGAAACTATTCCGCATTGCTTCAAATGTAAACCAAATTCGTAACTCAAATATTCTCCTCCACGATCAGATCGTAGAAACTTTATTTTCTTGTTACGATCATTTTCAACTTCACTCTAAAATTCTTTGAACTTTTCAGATGTTTCAGACTTATGTTTCCTTAAGTAGATATACCCATATCTGCTCAAATCATCTGTGAAGGTGAGAAAATAACGATACCCACCGCGAGCCTCAATATTCATTGGACCACATACATCAGTATGTATGATTTCCAACAAATCAGTTGCTCGCTCCATAGTTCCGGAGAATGGCGTTTTAGTCCTCTTTCCCATGAGGCATGGTTCGCAAGTACCAAGTGATTCATAATCAAGTTATTCCAAAAGTCCATCAGTATGGAGTTTCTTCATGCGCTTTACACCAATACGACCTAAACGGTAGTGCCACAAATAGGGTGCACTATCATTATCAACTCTGCATCTTTTGGCTTCATCATTATGAATATGTGTATCACTACTATCGAGATTCATCAAAAATAGACCACTCTTTAAGGGTGCATGACCATAAAAGATATTACTCATATAAATAGAACAACCATTATTCTCGGATTTAAATGAATAATCGCCTCGCATCAAACGAGATCCAGATATAATGTTCATGCTCAACGCTGGCACCAAATAACAATTATTTAGGTCTAAAACTAATCCCGAAGGTAGATGTAGAGGTAGCGTGCCGACGGCTATCACATCGACTTTGGAACCATTTCCCACGCGCATCGTCACCTCGTCCTTAGCCAGTGTCCTCTTAATCCGTAGTCCCTGTTTTGAGTTGCAAATATTAGCAACAGAACCAGTATCAAATACCCAGGTGCTACTACGAGCTCTGATAAGGTACACATCAAAAACATGTATATCACATATACCTTTGTTCACCTTGCCATCCTTCTTATCCGCCAAATACTTGGGGCAGTTCTGCTTCCAGTGACCAGTCTGTTTGCAGTAGAAGCACTCAGTCTCAGGCTTGGGTCCAGACTTGGGTTTCTTCTCTTGGGCAGCAACTTGTTTGTTGTTCTTCTTGAAGTTCCCCTTCTTTTTCCCTTTGCCCTTTTTCTTGAAACTGGTGGTCTTATTGACCATCAACACTTGATGCTCCTTCTTGATTTCTACCTCCGCAGCCTTTAGCATTGCGAAGAGCTCGGGAATTGTCTTATCCATCCCTTGCATATTATAGTTCATCACGAAGCTCTTGTAGCTTAGTGGCAGTTATTGAAGAATTCTTTTAATGACGCTATCATCCGGAAGATTAAATCCCAGTTGAATCAAGTAATTGTTATACCTAGACATTCTGATTATATGCTCACTGACAGAACTATTCTCCTCCATCTTGCAGCTGTAGAACTTATTGGAGACTTCATATCTCTCAATCTGGGCATTTGCTTGAAATATTAACTTCAACTCCTGGAACATCTCATATGCTCCATGATGTTCAAAACATCGTTGAAGTTCCGGTTCTAAGCCGTAAAGCATGGCACACTGAACTATCGAGTAGTCATCAGCTTTGCTCTGCCAGACATTCATAACATCTGGTGTTGCTCCTGCAGCAGGTTTGGCACCTAGCGGTGCTTCCAGGGCGTAATTCTTCTGTGCAGCAATGAGGATAATCCTCAAGTTACGGACCCAGTCCGTGTAATTGCTACCATCATCTTTCAACTTTGTTTCTCAAGGAACGCATTAAAATTCAACGGAACAACAGCACGAGCCATCTATCTACAACAAACATGGACAAGCAAAATACTATCAGGTACTAAGTTCATGACAAATTTAAGTTCAATTAATCATACTACTAAAGAACTCCCACTTAGATAGACATCCCTTCTAATCATCTAAGTGATCACGTGATCCAAATCAACTAAACCATGTCCGATCATCACGTGGGATGGAGTAGCTTTCAATGGTGAACATCACTACGTTGATCATATCTACTATATGATTCACGTTCGACCTTTCGGTCTCAGTGTTCCGAGGCCATATCTGCATATGCTAGGCTTGTCAAGTTTAACCTAAGTATTATGCATGTGCAAAACTGGCTTGCACCCGAGCTAATCACACCCGATCATCACGTGGTGTCTCGGCACGACGAACTGTAGCAATCGTGCATACTCAGGGAGAACACTCTTATCTTGAAATTTAGTGAGAGATCATCTTATAATGCTACCGTCAATCAAATCAAGATAAGATGCATAAAAGATAAACATCACATGCAATCAATATAAGTGATATGATATGGCCATCATCATCTTGTGCTTGTGATCTCCATCTCCGAATCACCGTCATGATCACCATCGTCACCGGCGCGACACCTTGATCTCCATCGTAGCATCGTTGTCATCTCGCCAACTATTGCTTCTACGACTATCGCTACCGCTTAGTGATAAAGTAAAGCAATTACAGGGCGATTGCATTGCATACAATAAAGCGACAACCATATGGCTCCTGCCAGTCGCCGATAACTCGGTTACAAAACATGATCATCTCATACAATAAAATATAGCATCACGTCTTGACCATATCACATCACAACATGCCCTGAAAAACAATTTAGACGTCCTCTACTTTGTTGTTGCAAGTTTTACGTGGCTGCTACGGGCTGAGCAAGAACCGTTCTTACCTACGCATCAAAACCACAACGATAGATCGTCAAGTTAGTGTTGTTTTAACATTCTCAAGGACCGGGCGTAGCCACACTTGGTTCAACTAAAGTTGGAGAAACTGACACCCGCCAGCCACCTATGTGCAAAGCACGTCGGTAGAACCAGTCTCGTGTAAGCGTACGCGTAATGTCGGTCTGGGCTGCTTCATCCAACAATACCGCCGAACCAAAGTATGACATGCTGGTAAGCAGTATGACTTGTATCGCCCACAACTCACTTGTGTTCTACTCGTGCATATAACATAAACGCGTAAAACCTGGCTCGGATGCCACTGTTGGGGAACGTAGTAATTTCAAAAAAAATCCTAAGCATACGCAAGATCATGGTGATGCATAGCAACGAGAGGGGAGAGTCTTGTCCACGTACCCTCGTAGACCGAAAGCGGAAGCGTTAGCACAACGCGGTTGATGTAGTCGTACGTCTTCACGGCCCGACCGATCAAGCACCGAAAGCATGACACCTCCGAGTTCTTGCACACGTTCAACTCAATGACGTCTCTTGAACTCTGATCCAGCCAAGTGTCGAGCACGACGGCGTGGTGACGATGATGATGTTCTACCATCCCAAGGCTTCGCCTAAGCACCGCTAAGATATTATCGAGGAGGACTATGGTGGAGGGGGGCACCGCACACGGCTAAGAGATCAATGATCAATTGTTGTGTCTATGGGGTGCCCCCCTCCCCCGTATATAAAGGAGTGGAGGAGGGGGCCGGCCAAGGGGAGGAGGCGCGCCCTAGGGGGGAGTCCTACTCCCACCGGAAGTAGGACTCCTCCCTTTCCTATTTGGAGAGGGAGAGGGAAGGAAGAGGAAGGAGGGAGGAAGGAAAGGGGGGCCGGCCCCCTCCCAATTCGGATTGGGCTTGGGGGGCGCCCCCTCCCTTGCTCCTTTCCCCTCCTTTCCACTAAGGCCCATTAAGGCCCATATACCTACCGGGGGGTTCCGATAACCTCCGGAGCTCCGGTATTGTCCCAATCTCATCCGGAACCTTTCCGGTGTTCAAATATAGTCGTCCAATATATCGATCTTCATGTCTCGACCATTTCGAGACTCCTCATCATGTCCGTGATCACATCCGGGACTCTGAACAACCTTCAGTACATCAAAACACATAAACTCATAATATAACTGTCATCTAACTTTAAGCGTGCGGACCCTACGGGTTCGAGAACTATGTAGACATGACCGAGACACGTCTCCGATCAATAACCAATAGCGGAACCTGGATGCTCATATTGGCTCCTACATATTCTACGAAGATCTTTATCGGCCAAACCACATAACAACATCCGTTGTTCCCTTTGTCATCGGTATGTTACTTGCCCGAGATTTGATCGTCGGTATCTCAATACCTAGTTCAATCTCGTTACGGGCAAGTCTCTTTACTCGTTACATAATGCATCATCCCGTAAGTAACTCATTAGCCACATTGCTTGCAAGGCTTATAGTGATGTGCATTACCGAGAGGGCCCAGAGATACCTCTCTAACAATTGGAGTGACAAATCCTAATCTCGAAATACATCAACTCAACAAGTACCTTTGGAGACACCTGTAGAGCACCTTTATAATCACCCAGTTACGTTGTGACGTTTGGTAGCACAGAAAGTGTTCCTTTGGTAAGCGGGAGTTACATAATCTCATAGTCATAGGAACATGTATAAGTCATGAAGAAAGCAATAGGAACATACTAAACGATCAAGTGCTAAGCTAACGGAATGGGTTAAGTCAATCACATCATTCTCCTAATGATGTGATCCCGTTAATCAAATGACAACTCATGTCTATGGTTAGGAAACTTAACCATCTATGATTTACGAGCTAGTCAAGTAGAGGCATACTAGTGACACTATGTTTGTCTATGTATTCACACATGTATTATGTTTCCGGGTAATACAATTCTAGCATGAATAATAAACATTTATCATGATATGAGGAAATAAATAATAACTTTATTATTGCCTCTAGGGCATATTTCCTTCAAATCCCCCAAGTATTTGGCGGATAAGAAGGATGGCAAAGTGAAAGGTATATTTGTTATACATGTTATTGATGTGTACCTTACTAATGCTCGTAGTAGCGCATGGGTATTTGATACTGGTTCTATTGCTCATATTTGCAACTCGAAACATAGGCTACGGATTAAACGAAGATTGGCTAAGGACGAGGTGACGATGCGCGTGGGAAATGGTTCCAAGGTTGATGTGATCGGCGTTGGTACTCTAACTCTACATCTACCTTCGGGATTAGTTTTAGACCTAAATAACTGTTATTTGGTGCCAGCGTTAAGCATGAACATTATATCTGGATCCTGTTTGATGCGAGATGGTTATTCATTTAAATCAGAGAATAATGGTTGTTCTTTTTATATGAGTAATATCTTTTATGGTCATGCACCCTTGCTGAGTGGTCTCTTTTTGTTGAATCTCGAATGTGATGATACACATGTTCATAATATTGAAGCCAAAAGATGCAAAGTTGATAATGATAGTGCAACTTATTTGTGGAACTGCCATTTATTTCATATCAGTGTAAAGCGCATGAAGAAACTCCATGCTGATGGGCTTTGGAATCACTTGATTATGAATCACTTGGTGCTTGCGAACCGTGACACATGGGCAAGATGACTAGAACTCCGTTCTCCGGAACAATGGAATGAGATACTGCTTATTGGAAATAATACATACCGATGTATGCGGTCCAATGAGTGTTGAGGCTCGTGGCGGGTATCGTTATTTTCTTACCTTCACATATGATTTGAGCAGATATGGTTATATCTACTTAATGAAGCATAAGTCTGAAACATTTGAAAAGTTCAAAGAATTTCAGAGTGAAGTGGAAAATCATCATAACAAGAAAATAAAGTTTCTACGATCTGATCGTGGAGGAGAATATTTGAGTTACGAGTTTGATCTTCATTTGAAACAATGTGGAATAGTTTCACAACTTACGCCACCTGGAACACCACAGTGAAATGTTATGTCTGAATGTTGTAACTATACTTTATTGGATATGGCGCGGTCTATGATGTCTCTTACTGATTTACCGCTATCGTTTCGGGGTTATGCATTAGAGAAGGTTGCATTCACTTTAAATAGAGAACCATGAAAATCAGTTGAGATGACGCCTTATGAACTGTGGTTTGGCAAGAAACCAAAGTTCTCGTGTCGTAAAGTTTGGGCCTGTGATGCTTATGTGAAAAAACTTCAACCTGATAAGCTCGAACCCAAATTGAAGAAGTGCATCTTCATAGGATACCCAAAGGAAACTGTTGGGTACACCTTCTATCACAAATCCAAAGGCAAGATATTCGTTGCTAAGAATGGATCCTTTGTGGAGAAGGAGTTTCTCTCCAAAGAAGTGAGTGGGAGGAAAGTAGAACTTGATGAGTTAATTGTACCTTCTCCCGAATTGGAAAGTAGTTCATCACAAAAATTAGTTCCAGTGATTCCTACACCAATTAGTGAGGAAGCTAATGATGATGATCATGAAACTTCAGATCAAGTTACTACAGAGCCTCGTAGGTCTTCCAGAGTATGATCCGCGCCAGAGTGGTACGGTAATCTTGTTCTGGAAGTCATGGTACTAGACCATAGTGAACCTACGAACAATGAGGAAGCGATGATGAGCCCGGATTCCGTGAAATGGCTTGAGGCATTGAAATCTGAGATGGGATCCATGTATGAGAACAAAGTGTGGACTTTGGTGGATTTGCCTGATGATCGGCAAGCCATAGAAAATAAATGGATCTTCAAGAAGAAGACTGATGTTGACGGCAATGTTACTGTCTACAAAGCTCTACTTGTTGCGAAAGGTTTTTGACAAGTTTAAGGAGTTGACTATGATGAGACTTTCTCACCCGTAGTGATGCTTAAGTCTGTCTGAATCATGTTAGCAATGGCCGCATTTTATGATTATGGAATTTGGCAAATGGATGTCAAAACTGCATTCCTGAATGGATTTCTGGAAGAAGAGTTGTATATGATGCAACCAGAAGGTTTTGTCGATCCAAAGGGTGGTAACAAAGTGTGCAAGCTCCAGCAATCCATTTATGGACTGGTGCAAGCCTCTCGGAGTTGGAATAAGCGCTTTGATTGTGTGATCAAAGCATATGGTTTTATACAGACTTTTGGAGAAGCCTGTATTTACAAGAAACTGAGTGGGAGCTTTGTAGCATTTCTAATATTATAAGTGGATGACATATTGTTGATTGGAAATGATATAGAATTTCTGGATAGCATAAAGGGATACTTGAATAAGAGTTTTTCAATGAAAGATCTCAGTGAAGCTGCTTACATATTGGGCATCAAGATCTATAGAGATAGATCAAGACGCTTAATTGGACTTTCACAAAGGACATACCTTGATAAAGTTTTGAAGAAGTTCAAAATGGATCAGTCAAAGAAAGGGTTCTTGTCTGTGTTACAAGGTGTGAAGTTGAGTCAGACTCAATGCCCGACCACTTCAGAAGATAGAGAGAAAATGAAAGTCATTCCCTATGCTTCAGCCATAGGTTCTATCATGTATGCAATGTTGTGTACCAGACCTGATGTGTGCCTTGCTATAAGCATAGTACGGAGGTACCAAAGTAATCCCGGAGTGGAGCACTGGATAGCGGTCAAGAACATCCTGAAATACCTGAAAAGGACTAAGGATATGTTTCTAGTTTATGGACGTGACAAAGAGCTCATCGGAAACGGCTACGTCGTTGCAAGCTTTGACACTGATCCGGATGACTCTAAGTCACAAACCGGATACGTATTTTATTGAATGGTGGAGCTGTCAGTTGGTGCAGTTTCAAGCAAAGCGTCGTGGCGGGATCTATGTGTGAAGTGGAGTTTATAGCTGCTTCAGAAGCAGCAAATGAAAGAGTCTGGATGAAGGAGTTCATATCCGATCTAGGTGTCATACCTAGTGCATCAGGTCCAATGAAAATCATTTGTGACAATACTAGTGCAATTACCTTGGCAAAGGAATCCAGATTTCACAAGAGAACCAAGCACATCAAGAGACGCTTCAATTCCATCCGTCATCAAGTGTCGGTGGGAGACATAGAGATTTGCAAGATACATATGGATCTGAATGTTGCAGACCCATTGACTAAGCCTCTTCCACGAGAAAAACATGATCAGCACCAAAACTCCATGGGTGTTAGAATCATTACTTTGTAATCTAGATTATTGACTCTAGTGCAAGTGGGAGACTGAAGGAAATATGCCCTAGAGGCAATAATAAAGTTATTATTTATTTCCTAATTTCATGATAAATATTCATTATTCATGCTAGAATTGTATTAACCGGAAACTTAGTACATGTGCGAATCCATAAACAAACATAATGTCCCAAGTATGCCTCTACTTGACTAGCTCGTTAACCAAAGATGGTTCAGTTTCCTAACCATAGACATGTGTTGTCATTTGATGAACGAGATCACATCATTAGGAGAATAATGTGATGGACATGACCCATCCGTTAGCTTAGCATTATGATCGTTACAGTTTCATAGCTACTGCTTTCTTCGGGACTTATACATGTTCCTCAGACTATGAGATTACGCAACCCCTAGATATCGGAGGAACACCTTGTGTGCTACAAAATATCACAACATAAACGGGTGATTATAAAGATGCTCTACAGGTGTCTCCGAAGGTAGTTGTTGGGTTGGCATAGATCGAGATTAGGATTTGTCACTCTGTGTTTCGGAGATGTATCTCTGGGCCCTCTCGGTAATGCTCATCACTATAAGCCTTGCAACCAATGTGACTAATGAGTTAGTTGCAAGGAAGTATCATAGAACGAGTAAAGAGACTTGCCAGTAACGAGATTGAACTAGGTATGATGATACCGATGATCGAATCTCGGGCAAGTAACATACCGATGACAAAGGGAACAACGTATGTTGTTATGCGATTTGACTGATAAAGATCTTCATAGAATATGTAGGAGCCAATATGAGCATCCAGGTTCCACTATTGGTTATTGACCGGAGATGTGTCTCGGTCATGTCTACATAGTTCTCGAACCCATAGGGTCCGCATGCTTAATGTTCGATGACAATATGTATTATGAGTTATGTGTTTTGATGACCGATGTTGGTTAGGAGTCCCGGATGAGATCACGAACGTGACGTGGAGTCTCAAAATGGTCGAGACATAAATATTGATATATTGGACCATGCTATTCGGACACTAGAAGTGTTCCGGGTGATTTCGAGTAAAAACGGAGTGCCGGAGGGGTTACCTGAACCCCTCGGGGGAACTAATGGGCCACCATGGGCCTTAGTGGAGAGAGTGGAGGGTTCTAGGAGGGCTGGCTGCACCCCCCCCCCCCCTTGAGTCCGAATTGGACTAGGGGAAGTGAAGGAAATATGCCCTAGAGGCAATAATAAAGTTATTATTTATTTCCTTATTTCATGATAAATATTTATTATTCATGCTAGAATTGTATTAACCGGAAACATAATACATGTGTGAATAGATAAACAAAGATAGTGTCACTAGTATGCCTCTACTTGACTAGCTCGTTAATCAAAGATGGTTAAGTTTCCTAACCATAGACATGAGTTGTCATTTGATTAACGGGATCACATCATTAGGAGAATGATGTGATTGACTTGACCCATTCCGTTAGCTTAGCACTTGATCGTTTAGTATGTTGCTATTGCTTTCTTCATGACTTATACATGTTCCTATGACTATGAGATTATGCAACTCCCGTTTACTGGAGGAACACTTTGTGTGCTACCAAACGTCACAACGTAACTGGGTGATTATAAAGGAGCTCTACAGGTGTCTCCGAAGGTACTTGTTGAGTTGGCGTATTTCGAGATTAGGATTTGTCACACCGATTGTCGGGGAGGTATCTCTGGGCCCTCTCGGTAATGCACATCACTATAAGCCTTGCAAACAATGTAGCTAATGAGTTAGTTATGGAATGATGCATTACATAACGAGTAAAGAGACTTGTCGGTAACGAGATTGAACTAGGTATTGGGATACCGACGATCGAATATCGGGCAAGTAACATACCGATGACAAAGGGAACAACGTATGTTGTTATGCGGTTTGACCGATAAAGATGTTCGTAGAATATGTGGGAGCCAATACGAGTATCCAGGTTCCGCTATTGGTTATTGCCCGGAAACGTGTTTCGGTCATGTCTACATAGTTCTCGAACCCGTAGGGTCCGCACGCTTGAGGTTTTGATGATAGTTTTATTATGAGTTTATGAGTTTTGATGTACCGAAGGTATTCGGAGTCCCGAATGAGATCGGGGACATAACAAGGACTCTCGAAATGGTCGAGATGTAAAGATCGATATATTGGACGACTATATTCGGACATCGGAAAGGTTCCGAGTGATTCGGGTATTTTTCGGAGTACCGGAGAGTTACGGGAATTCGCCGGGGAGTATATGGGCCTTATTGGGCCATACAGGAATAGAGGAGAGAGGCCAAAAGGAAGGAGGCATGCGCCCCCCCCCCCTCTGGTCCGAATTGGACAAGGGGTGCAGCCCCCTTTTCCTTCTCCCTCTCCTCCTCTTTCCTTCTCTCCTACTCCAACAAGGAAAGGAGGAGTCCTACTCCCAGTGGGAGTAGGACTCCCCCCTTGGCGCGCCCTCCTCCTTGTACGGCCGCCTCCCCCCATTCTCCTTTATATACGGGGGCAGGGGGCACCCCATAGACACAACAACAATTGATCTCTTGATCTCTTAGCCGTGTGCGGTGCCCCCCTCCACCATAGTCCTCCTCGATAATACTGAAGCCCTGCGATGATAGAACATCAAGATCGTCACCATGCCGTCGTGCTAACGGAACTCTCCCTCGACACTTGGCTGGATCGTAGTACGAGGGACGTCATCGAGCTGAACGTGTGCTAGAACTCAGAGGTGCCGTAGTTTCGGTGCTTGATCGGTCGGGCCGTGAAGACGTACGACTACATCAACCACGTTGTTCTAATGCTTCCGCTTTCGGTCTACGAGGGTACGTGGACAACACTCTCCCCTCTCATTGCTATGCATCACCATGATCTTGCGTGTGCGTAGGAATTTTTTTGAAATTACTAAGTTCCCCAACAGTGGCATCCGAGCCAGGTTTTATGCGCAGATGTTATATGCACGAGTAGAACACAAGTGAGTTGTGGGCGATACAAGTCATACTGCTTACTAGCATGTCATACTTTGGTTCGGCGGTATTGTTGGATGAAGCAGCTCGAACCGACATTACGCGTACGCTTACGCGAGACTGGTTCTACGGACGTGCTTTGCACACAGGTGGCTGGCGGGTGTCAGTTTCTCCAACTTTAGTCGAACCGGGTGTGGCTACGCCCGGTCCTTGCGAAGGTTAAAACAACACTAACTTGACGAACTATCATTGTGGTTTTTATGCGAGGTAAGAACGGTTCTTGCTCAGCCCGTAGCAGCCACGTAAAACTTGCAACAACAAAGTAGAGGACGTCTAACTTGTTTTTGCAGGGCATGTTGTGATGTGATATGGTCAAGACGTGATGAGATATAAGTTGTTGTATGAGATGATCATGCTTTGTTGAAGTTATCGGCAACTGGCAGAAGCCTTATGGTTGTCTCTTTATTGCATAAGATGAAAGAGCCAAATAATTGCTTTACTTTATCGATATGCGATAGCAATCGATGCAAGAGCAATAGTTGGCGAGATGACCATGTGACAACACATTGATATAGATCAAGATGATGGAGATCATGGTGTCATGCCGGTGACGATGGAGATCATGATGATGCTTTGAAGATGGAGATCAAAGGCACAAGATGATGATAGCCATATCATGTCACATATTTTGATTGCATATGATGTTTATCTTTTATACATCTTTTTTGCTTAGTTCGGCGGTAGCTTTATAAGATGATCTCTCACTAAATTTCAAGGTATAAGTGTTCTCCCTAAGTATGCACCGTTGCGAAAGTTCTTCGTGCTGAGACACCACGTATGATCGGGTGTGATAGGCTCTACGTTCAAATACAACGGCTGCAAAACAGTTGCACACGCGGAATACTCAGGTTAAACTTGACGAGCCTAGCATATACATATATGGCCTCGGAACACTGGAGACCGAAAGGTCGAGCGTGAATCATATAGTAGATATGATCAACATAGTGATGTTCACCAATGAAAACTACTCCATCTCACGTGATGATCGGACATGGTTTAGTTGATTTGGATCACGTGATCACTTAGATGATTAGAGGGATGTCTATCTAAGTGGGAGTTCTTAAGTAATATGATTAATTGAACTTTAATTTATCATGAACTTAGTCCTGATAGTATTTTGCAAATTATGTTGTAGATCAATAGCTCGCGTTGTTGCTTCCCTATGTTTATTTTTGATATGTTCCTAGAGAAAAACTATGTTGAAAGATATTAGTAGCAATGATGCGGATTAGATCCGTGATCTGAGGTTTATCCTCATTGCTGCACAGAAGAATTATGTCCTTGATGCACCGCTAGGTGACAGACCTATTGCAGGAGCAGATGCAGACGTTATGAACGTTTGGCTAGCTCAATATGATGACTACTTGATTGTTTAGTGCACCATGCTTAACGGCTTAGAATCGGGACCTCAAAGACGTTTTGAACGTCATGGACCATATGAGATGTTCCAGGAGTTGAAGTTAATATTTCTAGCAAATACCCGAGTTGAGAGATATGAAGTCTCCAACAAGTTCTATAGTTAAAAGATGGAGGAGAATTTCTCAACTAGTAAGCATGTGCTTAGATTGTCTGGGTACTACAATCGCTTGAATCAAGTGGGAGTTAATCTTCCAGATAAGATAGTGATTGGCAGAGTTCTCTAGTCACCATCACCAAGTTACTAGAACTTTGTGATGAACTATAGTATGCAAGGGATGACGAAAATGATTCCTGAGCTCTTCGTGATGTTGAAATCGACGAAGATAGAAATCAAGAAAGAACATCAAGTGTTGATGATTGACAAGACCACTAGTTTCAAGAAAAGGGCAAAGGGAAAGAAAGGGAACTTCAAGTAGAATGGCAAGCAAGTTGTCACTCCCGCAAAGAAGCCCAAAGCTGGACCAAAACCTGAAACTGAGTGCTTACACTGCAAAGGAAATGGTCACTGGAAGCGGAAATACCCTGAATATTTGGTGGATAAGAAGGATGGCCAAGTGAACAAGGGTATATTTTGATATACAGGTTATTGATGTGTACCTTACTAGTGTTTATAGTAGCCCCTGAGTATATGATACTTGTTCGGATGCTAAAAATTAGTAACTTGAAACAAGAGTTACAGAATAAACAGAGACTAGTTGAGGGTGAAGTGACGATGTGTATTGGAAGTGGTTCCAAGGTTGATATGATCATCATCGCACACTCCCTATGCTTTCGGGATTAGTGTTAAACCCAAATAAATGTTATTTGGCGTTTGCGTTGAGCATGAATATCATCTGATCATGTTTATTGCAATAAGGTTATTCATTTAAAATCAGAGAATAATTGTTTTTCTGTTTACATGAATAAAACCTTCGATGGTCATACACCCAATGAAAATAGTTTGTTGGATCTCGATCATAGTGATACACATATACATAATATTGATGCCAAAAGATGCAAAGTTGATAATGATAGTGCAACTTATTTGTGGCACTGCCGTTTGGGTCCTATCGGTGTAAAGCGCATGAAGAAACTCCATAAAGATGGACTTTTGGAATCACTTGGTTATGAATCATTTGATGCTTGCGAATCGTGCCTTTTGGGCAAGATGACTAAAACTCCGTTCTTCAGGACAATGGAACGAGCAACAAACTTGTTGGAAATAATACATACTGATGTATGCAGACCAATGAGTATTAAGGCTCGTGGTGGTATCGTTATTTTCTCACCTTCACAGATGATTTGAGCAGATATGGGTATATCTACTTGATGAAACATAAGTCTGAAATAGTTGAAAGGTTCAAAGAATTTTAGAGTGAAGTGTAAAATCATCGTGACAAGAAAATAAAGTTTTTGCGATCTTATCATGGAGATGAATATTTGAGTTACGAGTTTGGCCTCAGTTAAAACAATGTGGAATAGTTTCACAAACTCATGCCACCTGGAACACCACAGTGTAACGGTGTGTCCGAACGTCATAACCGCACTTTATTTGATATGGTGCGATCAATGATGTCTCTTACCGATTTACCAATATCATTTTGGGGTTATGCATTAGAGATAGCTACATTCACGTTAAATAGGGCACCATCTAAATCTGTTGAGACGACACCGTATGAACTATGGTTTAGCAATAAACCCAAGTTGTCATTTCTTAAAGTTTGGGGTTACGATGCTTATGTGAAAAAGTTTCATCTTGATAAGCTCAAACCCAAATCGGAGAAGTGCGTCTTCATAGAATACCCAAAGGAAACTATTGGGTACACCTTCTATCATAGATCCGAAGGCAAGATATTCGTTGCTAAAAATGGATCCTTTCTAGAGAAGGAGTTTCTCTCGAAAGAAGTGAGTGGGAGGAAAGTAGAACTTGATAAGGTAATTGTACCCTCTCCCGAATTGGAAAGTAATTCATCACAGAAATCAGTTCCAGTGATTCTTACACCAATTAATGAGGAAGTTAATGATGATGATCATGAAACTTCAGATCAAGTTATTACAGAAACTCGTAGGTCTTCCAGAGTATGGTCCGCACCAGAGTGGTACGGTGATCCTATTCTAGAAGTCATGTTACTAGACCATGATGAACCTACGAACTATGAGGAAGCGATGATGAGCCCAGATTCCGCAAAATGGCTTGAAGCCATGAAATCTGAGATGGGATCCATGTATGAGAGCAAAGTGTGGAATTTGATTGACTTGCCTGATGATCGGTGAGTCATTAAGAATAAATGGATCTTCAAGAGGAAGACGGACGTTGATAGTAGTGTTACTATCTACAAAGCTCAACTTGTCGCAAAAAGGTTTTCGAAAAGTTCAAGGTGGTCACTACAATGAGATTTTCTCAACTGTAGCGATGCTTAAGTCTGTCCGAATCATGTTAGCAATTGCCACATTTTATGAAATCTGGCAAATGGATGTCAAAACTGCATTCCTTAATGGTTTTATTAAAGAAGAGTTGTATATGATGCAACCAGAAGGTTTTTGTCAATCCTAAAGGTGCTAGCAAAATGTGCAAGCTCCAGCGATCCATCTATGGACTGGTGCAAGCATCTCGCAGTTGGAATATACGCTTTGATAAGTTGATCAAAGCATATAGTTTTATACAGACTTGTAGTGAAGCCTGTATTTACAATAAAGTGAGTGGGAGCACTACCGCCTTTCTGATAATTATATGTGAGTAACATATTGTTGATCAGAAATGATGTAGAATTTTTCTAGAAAGCATAAAGGAGTATTTGAAAGGAGTTCTTTAAAAGAAAGACCTCAGTAAAGCTACTTACATATTGAGCATCAAGATCTATTCAGATAGATCAAGACGCTTGATAAGTTTTTCAACAAGTACATACCTTGTCAAGATTTTGAAGTAGTTCAAAATGGAATAGTCGAAGAAAGAGTTCTTGCCTGTGTTGCAAAGGTGCGAAATTGAGTAAGACTCAAATCCCAACCACGACAGAAAATAGAAAAGAGAATGAAAGTCATTTCCTATGCCTCAGTCATAGGTTTTATAAAGTATGCCATGCTATGGACCAGACCTATTGTATACCCTGTCCTGAGTTTGGCAAGGAAGTACAATAGTGATCTAGGAGTAGATCACTGGACATTGGTCAAAATTATCCTTAGTGGAATAAGGATATGTTTCTCGATTATGGAGGTGACAAAAGGTTCATCGTAAAGGGTTACGTCGATGCAAATATTGACACTGATCCAGATGACTCTAGTCTCAATCTGGATACATATTGAAAGTGGGAGCAATTAGCTAGAGTAGCTCCGTGCAGAGCATTGTAGACATAAAATATTTGCAAAATACATATGACTCTGAATTTGACAGACCTGTTGACTAAACTTCTCTCACGAGGAAAACATGATCACACCTTAGTACTCTTTGGGTGTTAATCACATAGCAATGTGAACTAGATTATTGACTCTAGTAAACCCTTTGGGTGTTGGTCACATGACGATGTGAGCTATGGGTTTTATCATATACAGATATGAATATTGGTGTTAAATCACATGGCGATGTGAACTAGATTATTGACTCTAGTGCAAGTGGGAGACTGAAGGAAATATGCCCTAGAGGCAATAATAAAGTTATTATTTATTTCCTTATCAAGCGTCTTGATCTATCATGGAGAGAATATTTGAGTCACTAATTTGGCGCGCACTTAAGGAAATTTCACAACTCACGCCGCCTGGAACACCTCAGGGAAATGGTGTGTCCGAATGTCGTAATCGCACTATATTGGATATGGTGTGATCTATGATGTCTCTTACCGATCTACCGCTATCATTTTGGGGTTATGCTTTAGAGACTTCCGCATTCACTTTAAATAGGGAACCGTCTAAATCCGTTGAGACGACACCGTATGAATTGTGGTTTGGGAAGAATCCTAAGCTGTAATTTCTGAAAGTTTGGGGATGCGATGCTTATGTCAAGAAACTGCAACCTGAAAAGCTCGAACCCAAATTAGAAAAATGTGTCTTCATAGGATACCCTAAGGAAACTATTGGTATACCTTCTACCTCAGATCCGAGGGCAAGATCTTTGTTGCCAAGAATGGATCCTTTCTGGAGAAAGAGTTTATTTCGAAAGAAGTAAGTGGGAGGAAAGTAGAACTTGATGAGGTAACCCCTCTTGAACCGAAAAGTAGCGCAGCTCAGGAAGATAGTTTTGTGGTGCCTGCACCGACTAGAGAGGAAGTTAATGATGATGATCATGAAACTTCAGATCAAGTTGCTACTGAACTTCGTAGGTCCACAAGGACATGTTCCACACCAGAATGGTATGGAAACCCTATCCTGGAAATCATGTTGTTAGACAACGGTGAACCTTCGAACTATGAAGAAGCGATGGCGGGCCCGGATTCCAACAAATGGCTTGAAGCCATGAAATCCGAGATAGGATCCATGTATGAGAACAAAGTATGGACTTTGGTGGACTTGCCCGATGATTGGCAAACCATAGAGAATAAGTGGATCTTTAAGAAGAAGACTGGCACGGATTGTAATGTGACCGTCTAGAAGGCTCGGCTCGTCGCTAAGGGTTATCGACAAGTTCAAGGAGTTGACTATGATGAGACCTTCTCACCTGTAGCGATGCTGAAGGCCATCCGAATCATGTTAGCAATTGCCCCATTCTATGATTACGAGATCTGGCAATGGACGTCAAAATGGCATTCCTTAATGGCTTCCTTAAGGAAAAATTGTATATGATGCAGCCGGAAGGTTTTGTCAATCCTAAGAATTCTGACAAGGTATGCAAGCTCCAGCGCTCCATCTATGGGCTGGTGCAAGCATCTCGGAGTTGGAACATTCGCTTTAATGAAGTGATCAAAGCGTTTGGGTTTATACAGACTTATGGAGAAGCCTGTATTTACAAGAAAGTGAGTAGGAGCTCTGCAACATTTCTCATATTATATGTGGATGACATACTATTGATGGGAAATGATATAGAACTTTTGGAAAGCATAAAGGCCTACTTCAATAAGTGTTTTCAATGAAGGACCTTGGAGAAGCTGCTTACATATTAGGCATCAAGATCTATAGAGATAGATCGAGACGCCTCATTGGTCTTTCACAAAGCACATACCTTGACAAGATATTGAAGAAGTTCAATATGGATCAGTCCAAGAAGGGGTTCTTGCATGTATTGCAGGCTGTGAAATTGAGCACAGCTCAACGCCCGACCTCGGCAGAAGATAGAGAAAAGATGAGTGTTATCCCATATGCCTCAGCCATAGGCTCTACTATGTATGCGATGCTGTGTACTAGACCTGATGTGAACCTTGCCATAAGTTTGGTAGCGAGGTACTCCCTCCGTTTCTTTTTAGTCTGCATATAAGGTTTGGTCAAAGTCAAGCTTTCCATAGTTTGACTAACTTTATATTAAAAAATATCAACATTCATAACATGAAATCAACATTTTCAGATGCACCATGAAATGTATTTTCATATTATATAGTTTAAGTATTGTAGATGTTCATATTTTTTAATATAAATTTGGTCAAATTTTGTGTAGTTTGACTTTGACCAAAACTTATACGCGGAGTAAAAAAGAACAGAGGGAGTACCAAAGTGATACCGGAATGGAACAATGGACAACGGTCAAGAATATCCTGAAGTACCTAAAAAGGACTAAGGATATATTTCACATTTACGGAGGTTCCAAAGAGCTCGTCGTAAAGGGTTACGTCGATGCTAGCTTTGACACAGATTCGGATGACTCCAAGTCACAAACCGGATACGTGTATATTTAGAATGGTGGGGCAGTCAGCTGGTGTACTTGCAAGCAAAGTGTCGTGGCGGGATCTACATGTGAAGCAGAGTACATAGCTGCTTCGGAAGAAGCACAGGAAGCAGTCTGGATGAAGGAGTTTATCACCCGACCTAGGAGTGATTCCCAATGCGTCGGGCCCGATGACTCTCTTTGTGACAACACTGGAGCTATTGCCCTTGCCAAGGAGCCCAGGTTTCACAAGAAGACCAGGCACATCAAGCATCGCTTCAACTCCATTTGTGAATATATTCAAGATGGAGACATAGATATTTGCAAAGTGCATACAGATCTGAATGTCGCAGATTCGTTGACTAAACCTCTTCCACGAGCAAAACATGATAAGCACCAGAACTTGAAGGAAATATGCCCTAGAGGCAATAATAAAGTTATTATTTATTTCCTTATTTCATGAAAAATGTTTATTATTCATGCTAGAACTGTTTTAGCCGAAAACTTAGTACATGTGTGAATACATAGACAAAACATAATGTCCCTAGTATGCCTCTACTTGACTAGCTCATTAATCAAAGATGGTTAAGTTTCCTAATCATAGACATGTGTTTCATTTGATGAACGAGATCACATCATTATGATAATGATGTGATGGACATGACCCATCCGTTAGCTTAGCATTATGATCATTACAGTTTCATTGCTACTGCTTTCTTCATGACTTATACATGTTCCTTAGACTATGAGATTATGCAACTCCCGGATACAAGAGGAACACCTTTGTGTGCTATCAAACGTCACAACATAAATGGGTGATTATAAAGATGCTCTACTGGTGTCTCTGAAGGTGTTTGTTGGGTTGGCATAGATCGAGATTAGGATTTCTCACTTCGTGTTTCGGAGAGGTATCTCTGGGCCCTCTCGGTAATATACTCATCACTATAAGCCTTGCAAGCAATGTGACTAATGAGTTAGCTATGGGATGAAGTATTACGGAACGAGTAAAGAGACTTGCCAGTAACGAGATTGAACTAGGTATGATGATACCGACGATCAAATCTCGGGTGAGTAACATACCGATGACAAAGGGAACAACGTATGTTGTTATGCGGTTTGACCGATAAAGATCTTCATAGAATATGTAGGAGCCAATATGAGCATCCAGGTTCTGCTATTGGTTATTGACCAGAGATGTGTCTCGGTCATGTCTACATAGTTCTCAAACCCGTAGGGTCCGCACGCTTAACGTTCGATGACGATATGTATTATGAGTTATGTGTTTTGATGACCGAAGTTTGTTCGGAGTCCCGGATGAGATCACAGACGTGATGAGGAGTCTCGAAATGGTCGAGACATAAAGATTGATATATTGGACCATGTTATTCGGACACAGGAAGTGTTCCGGGTGGTTTCGGGTAAAAATGGAGTGCTGGAGGGGTTACCGGAACCCCCCGGGGGAACTAATGGGCCACCATGGGCCTTAGTTGAGAGAGAGGAGGGCCGCATGAGGGTTGTCTGTCCCCTTGGGTCCTAATTGGACTAGGGGAAGGGGGCGGCACCCCCCTTTCCTACTCCCTCTCCCTCTCTTTCCTTCCCCCTCTCTTCCTTGGAGGCGAATCCTACTAGGACTAAGAAGTCCTAGTAGGACTCCCCCTCTTGGGGAGCGCCATAGGGTCGGCTGGCCTCCCCCTCCCTCCTTTATATACGGGGGCAGGGGGCACCCTAGAGCACACAAGTTTCTCTTAACCGTGTGCGGTGCCGCCTTCACAATTACACACCTCGATCATACCATCGTAGTGCGCCAGTAACATCATCATCACCGTTGCCATGCCGTCGTGCTGACGGAACTCACCCTCATCCTCAACTGGATCAATAGCACGAGGGACGTCATCGAGCTGAATGTGTGCTGAATGCGTAGGTGCCGTACATTTGGTACTTGGATCGGTTGGATCGCGAAGAAGTTCGACTACATCAACCGCGTTACTAAACGCTTCCGCTTTCGGTCTACGACGGTACGTGGACACACTCTTCCCTCTCGTTGCTGTGCATCCCCTAGATAGATCTTGCGTGATTGTAGGAATTTTTTGAAATTATTGCGTTCCCCAACAGTGGCATCCGAGCCAGGTCTATGCGTAGATGTTTTATGCACGAGTAGGACACAAAGAGTTGTGGGAGATAATAGTCATACTGCTTACCACCAACGTCTTACTTTGATTCGGCGGTATTGTTGGATGAAGAAGCCCGGACCGACATTACATGACCGCGGTCATGAGACTAGTTCTACCGACGTGCATTTGCACATAGGTGGCTGGCGGGTGTTTGTTTCTCCAAGTTTAGTTGAATCGAGTTTGACTACGACTGGTCCTTGTTGAAGGTTTAAACAGCACACTTGACGAAAAATCGTTGTGGTTTTGATGCGTAGGTAAGAACGGTTCTTACAAGAAGCCCATAGCAGCCACGTAAAAATTTGCAACAACAAAGTAGAGGACGTCTAACTTGTTTTTGCAGGGTTTGCTGTGATGTGATATGGTCAAGACATGATGTGATATAAATTGTTGTATGAGATGATCATGTTTTGTGACAATGTTATCGGCAACTGGCAAGAGCCATATGGTTATCGCTTTATTGTATGAAATGCAATCGCCATGTAATTGCTTTACTTTATCACTAAGCGGTGGCAATAGTCGTAGAACCAATAGTTGGCGAGACGACAACGATGCTACGATGGAGATCAAGGTGTCGCTCCGGTGGCGATGGAGATCATGACGATGCTTCGGTGATGGAGATCATGAGCACAAGATGATGATGTCCATATCATGTCACATATTTTGATTGCATGTGATGTTTATCTTTTATGCATCTTATTTTTCTTAGTACGGCGGTAGCATTATAAGATGATCCCTTAATAAATTCCAAGGTATAAGTGTTCTCCCTAAGTATGCACCATTGCTACAGTTCGTCATGCCGAGACACCACGTGATGATCGGGTGTGATTAGCTCTACGTTCACATACAGCGGGTGCAAGCCAGTTTTGCACACGCATAATACTTAGGTTAAACTTGACGAACCTACCATATGCAGATATGCCCTTGGAACACTGAGACCAAAAGATCGAACGTGAATCATATAGTAGATATGATCAACATAGTGATGTTCACCATTGAAAGCTACTCCATCCCACGTGATGATCGGACATGGTTTAGTTGATTTGGATCACGTGCTCATTTAGATGACTAGAGGGATGTCTATCTAAGTGGGAGTTCTTAAGTAATATGATTAATTGAACTTTAATTTATCATGAACTTAGTCCTGATAGTTATTTTGCATGTCTATGTTATTGTAGATCAATGGACCGTGCTGCCGTTCCTTTGAATTTTAATGCATTCCTAGAGAAGCTAAGTTGAAAGATGATGGCAGAAATTGCACGGAATGGGTCCGTAACTTGAGGATTATTATCATTGCTGCACAGAAGAATTACATCCTGGAAGCACCGTTAGGTGTACCACCCGCGCCAGCAACTACAGACATTGTGAACGCCTGGCAGACGCGTGTTGATGACTACTCGATAGTTCAGTGTGCCATGCTTTAAGGCTTAGAATCGGGACTTCAAAGATGTTTTGAACATCATGGAGCATATGAGATGTTCCAAGAGTTGAAGTTAATATTTCAAGCAAATGCCCAAGTTGAGAGATATGAAGTCTCCAACAAGTTCTACAACTGCAAAATGGAGGAGAATGGTTCTATTAGTGAACACATACTTAGAATGTATGGGTACCATAACCACTTGACTCAGCTGGGAGTTAATCTTCCTAATGATAGTGTCATTGACAGATTTCTTCAATCACTGCCACCAAGCTATAAAGGCTTCATGATGAACTATAATATGCAAGGGATGAACAAGACAATTCCCGAGCTCTTCTCAATGCTAAAGGCTGCTGAGGTAGAAATCAAAAAGGAGCATCAAGTGTTGATGGTCAATAAGACCACTAGTTTCAAGAAAAAGGGCAAAGGGAAGAAGGTGAAATTCAAGAAGAACGGCAAGAAAGTTGCTGCTCAAGAGAAGAAACCCAAGTATGGACCTAAGCCTGAAACTGAGTGCTTCTACTGCAAAAGGGACTAGTCACTGGAAGTGGAACTGCTGTTGGGGAACGTAGTAATTTCAAAAAATCCTACGCACACGCAAGATCATGGTGATGCATAGCAATGAGAGGGGAGAGTGTTGTCCACGTACCCTCGTAGACCGAAAGCAGAAGCGTTAGCACAACGCGGTTGATGTAGTCGTACGTCTTCACGACCCAACCTATCAAGCACTGAAAGCACGACACCTCTGAGATCTTGCACACGTTCAGCTCGATGACGTCCCTCGAACTCGAATCCAGCCAAGTGTCGAGGGAGAGTTCCGTCAGCACGACGGCGTGGTGACGATGATGATGTTCTACCGTCGCAGGGCTTCGCCTAAGCACCGCTACGATATTATTGAGGAAGACTATGGTGGAGGGGGGCACCGCACACGGCTAAGATATCAATGATCAATTGTTGTGTCTATGGGGTTCCCCCCTCCCCCGTATATAAAGGAGTGGAGGAGGGGCCAGCCAAGGGGAGGAGGCGCGCCCTAGGGGGAGTCCTACTCCCACCGAGAGTAGGACTCCTCCCTTTCCTATTTGGAGAGGGAGAGGGAAGGAAGAGGAAGGAGGGAGGAAGGAAAGGGGGGACGGCCCCCCTCCCAATTCGGATTGGGCTTGGGGGGGCGTGCCCCCCCCCCCTTGCTCCTTTCCCCTCCTTTCCACTAAGGCCCATTAAGGCCCATATACCTATCGGGGGGTTCCGATAACCTCCCGGAGCTCTGGCATTGTCCCAATCTCATCCGGAACCTTTCCGGTGTCCAAATATAGTTGTCCAACATATCGATCTTCATGTCTCAACCATTTCGAGACTCCTCGTCATGTCCGCGATCACATCCGGGACTCCTAACAACCTTCGGTACATCAAAACATATAAACTCATAATATAACTGTCATCTAACTTTAAGCGTGCGGACCCTACAGGTTCCAGAACTATGTAGACATGACCGAGACACGTCTCCGGTCAATAACCAATAGCGCAACCTGGATGCTCATATTGGCTCCTACATATTCTATGAAGATCTTTATCAGTCAAACCGCATAACTACATACGTTGTTCCCTTTGTTATCGGTATGTTACTTGCCCGAGATTCGATCGTCGGTATCTCAATACCTAGTTCAATCTCATTACCGGCAAGTCTCTTTACTCGTTACGTAATGCATCATCCCGTAACTAACTCATTAGCTACATTGCTTGCAAGGCTTATAGTGATGTGCTTTACCGAGAGGGCCCAGAGATACCTCTCCGACAATCGGAGTGACAAATCCTAATCTCGAAATACGTCAACTCAACAAGTACCTTTGGAGACACCTGTAGAGCACCTTTATAATCACCCAGTTACGTTGTGACGTTTGGTAGCACACAAAGTGTTCCTCCGGTAAGCGGGAGTTACATAATCTCATAGTCATAGGAACATCTATAAGTCATGAAGAAAGCAATAGCAACATACTAAACGATCAAGTGCTAAGCTAACGGAATGGGTCAAGTCAATCACATCATTCTCCTAATGATGTGATCCCGTTAATCAAATGACAACTCATGTCTATTGTTAGGAAACTTAACCATATTTGATTTATGAGCTAGTCAAGTAGAGGCATACTAGTGACACTATGTTTGCCTATGTATTCACACATGTATTATGTTTCCGGGTAATACAATTCTAGCATGAATAATAAAAATTTATCATGATATGAGGAAATAAATAATAACTTTATTATTGCCCCTCGGGCATATTTCCTTCAGTCTCCCAATTGCACTAGAGTCAATAATCTAGATTACATAGTAATGATTCTAACACCCATTGAGCCCTGGTGTTGATCATGTTTTGCTCATGGAAGAGGCTTAGTCAACGGGTCTGCAACATTCAGATCCATATGTATCTTGCAAATGTCTATGTCTCCCACCTGGACTTGGTCCCGGATGGAGTTCAAGCGTCTCTTGATGTGCTTGGTTCTCTTGTGAAATCTGGATTCCTTTGCCAAGGCAATTGCACCAGTATTGTCACAAAAGATTTTCATTGGACACGATGCACTAGGTATGACACCTAGATCGGATATGAACTCCTTCATCCAGACTCCTTCATTTGCTGCTTCCGAAGCAGCTATGTACTCCGCTTCACATGTAGATCCTGCTATGACGCTTTGTTTAGAACTGCACCAACTGACAGCTCCATCGTTCAATATAAACACGTATCCGGTTTGTGATTTAGAATCGTCCGGATCAGTGTCAAAGCTTGCATCGACGTAACCATTTACGACTAGCTCTTTGTCACCTCCATAAACGAGAAACATATCCTTAGTCCTTTTTAGGTATTTTAGCATGTTCTTGACCGCTATCCAATGATCCACTCCTGGATTACTTTGGTACCTCCCTGCTAAACTAATATCAAGGCACACAGCATTGCATACATGATAGAGCCTATGGCTGAAGCATAGGGAACTTCTTTCATTTTCTCTCTATCTTCTGCAGTGGTCGGGCATTGAGTCTGACTCAATTTCACACCTTGTATTTTAGGCAAGAACCCTTTCTTTGCTTGATCCATTTTGAACTTTTTCAAAACTTTATCAAGGTATGTACTTTGTGAAAGTCCAATTAAGTGTCTTGATCTATCTCTATAGATCTTGATGCCCAATATGTAAGCAGCTTCACCGAGGTCTTTCATCGAAAAACTTTAATTCAAGTATCCTTTTATGCTATCCAGAAATTCTATATCGTTTCCAATCAATAATATGTCGTCCACATATAATATTAGAAATGCTACAGAGCTCCCACTCACTTTCTTGTAAATACAGGCTTCTCCAAAAGTCTGTATAAAACCATATGCTTTGATCACACTATCAAAGTGTTTATTCCAACTCCGAGAGGCTTGCACCTCCCTACTATGCTTATAGCAAGGCACACATCAGGTCTGGTACACAACATTGCATACATGATAGAACCTATGGCTGAAGCATAGGGAATGACTTTCATTTTCTCTCTATCTTCTGAAGTGGTCGGGCATTAAGTCTGACTCAACTTCACACCTTGTAACACAGGCAAGAACCCTTTCTTTGACTGATCCATTTTGAACTTCTTCAAAACTTTATCAAGGTATGTCCTTTGTGAAAGTCCAATTAAGCGTCTTGATCTATCTCTATAGATCTTGATGCCCAATATGTAAGCAGCTTCACCGAGATCTTTCATTGAAAAACTCTTATTCAAGTATCCCTTTATGCTATCCAGAAATTCTATATCATTTCCAATCAACAATATGTCATCCACTTATAATATTAGAAATGCTACAAAGCTCCCACTCAGTTTCTTGTAAATACAGGCTTCTCCAAAAGTCTGTATAAAACCATATGCTTTGATCACACTATTAAAGCGCTTATTCCAACTCCGAGAGGCTTGCACCAGTCCATAAATGGATTGCTGGAGCTTGCACACTTTGTTACCACCCTTTGGATCGACAAAACCTTCTGGTTGCATCATATACAACTCTGCTTCCAGAAATCCATTCAGGAATGCATTTTGACATCCATTTGCCAAATTCCATAATCATAAAATGCGGCCATTGCTAACATGATTCAGACAGACTTAAGCATCACTACGGGTGAGAAAGTCTCATCATAGTCAACTCCTTAAACTTGTCAAAAACCTTTCGCAACAAGTAGAGCTTTGTAGACAGTAACATTACCATCAGCTACAGTCTTCTTCTTGAAGATCCATTTATTCTCGATAGCTTGCCCATCATCGGGCAAGTCAACCAAAGTCCCCACTTTGTTCTCATACATGGATCCCATCTCAGATTTCATGGCCTCAAGCCATTTTGCGGAATCTGGGCTCATCATCGCTTCCTCATAGTTCGTAGGTTCGCCATGGTCAAGTAACATGACCTCCAGAATAGGATTACCGTACCACTCTGGTGCGGATCTTACTCTGGTTGACCTACGAGGTTCTGTAGTAACTTGATCTGAAGTTTCATGATCAACATCATTAGCTTCCTCACTTATTGGTGTAGTCATCGTAGGAACGGTTTCTGTGATGAACTATTTTCCAATAAAGGAGCAGGTATAGTTACCTCATCAAGTTCTACTTTCCTCCTAGTCACTTCTTTCGAGAGAAACTCCTTCTCTAGAAAGGATCCATTCTTGGCAACAAATGTCTTGCCTTCGGATCTGTGATAGAAGTTGTACCCAACAGTATCTTTTGGGTATCCTATGAAGACACATTTCTATGATTTGGGTTCGAGCTTATCGGGTTGAAGCTTTTTCACATAAGCATCACAACCCCAAACTTTAAGAAATGACAACTTTGGTTTCTTGCCAAACCACAGTTCATAAGGCGTCGTCTCAACGGATTTTGATGGTGCCCTATTTAACATGAATGCGACCATCTCTAAGGCATAACCCCAAAATGATAGCGGTAAATCAGTAAGAGACATCATAGATCGCACCATATCTAGTAAAGTACGATTACGACGTTCGGACACACCATTACGCTGTGGTGTTCCGGGTGGCGTGAGTTGCAAAACTATTCCGCATTGCTTCAAATGTAAACCAAACTCGTAACTCAAATATTCTCCTCCACGATCAGATCGTAGAAACTTTATTTTCTTATTACGATCATTTTCAACTTCACTCTAAAATTTTTTGAACTTTTCAGATGTTTCAGACTTATGTTTCCTTAAGTAGATATACCCATATCTGCTCAAATCATCTGTGAAGGTGAGAAAATAACGATACCCACCGCGAGCCTCAATATTCATTGGACCACATACATCAGTATGTATGATTTCCAACAAATCAGTTGCTCGCTCCATAGTTCCGGAGAATGGCGTTTTAGTCATCTTTCCCATGAGGCATGGTTCGCAAGTACCAAGTGATTCATAATCAAGTTATTCCAAAAGTCCATCAGTATGGAGTTTCTTCATGCGCTTTACACCAATACGACCTAAACGGTAGTGCCACAAATAGGGTGCACTATCATTATCAACTCTGCATCTTTTGGCTTCATCATTATGAATATGTGTATCACTACTATCGAGATTCATCAAAAATAGACCACTCTTTAAGGGTGCATGACCATAAAAGATATTACTCATATAAATAGAACAACCATTATTCTCGGATTTAAATGAATAATCGCCTCGCATCAAACGAGATCCAGATATAATGTTCATGCTCAATGCTGGCACCAAATAACAATTATTTAGGTCTAAAACTAATCCCGAAGGTAGATGTAGAGGTAGCGTGCCGACGGCTATCACATCGACTTTGGAACCATTTCCCACGCGCATCGTCACCTCGTCCTTAGCCAGTGTCCTCTTAATCCGTAGTCCCTGTTTTGAGTTGCAAATATTAGCAACAGAACCAGTATCAAATACCTAGGTGCTACTATGAGCTCTGGTAAGGTACACATCAATAACCTGTATATCACATATACCTTTGTTCACCTTGCCATCCTTCTTATCCGCCAAATACTTGGGGCAGTTCTGCTTCCAGTGACCAGTCTGTTTGCAGTAGAAGCACTCAGTCTCAGGCTTGGGTCCAGACTTGGGTTTCTTCTCTTGGGCAACAACTTGTTTGTTGTTCTTCTTGAAGTTCCCCTTCTTTTTCCCTTTGCCCTTTTTCTTGAAACTGGTGGTCTTATTGACCATCAACACTTGATGCTCCTTCTTGATTTCTACCTCCGCAGCCTTTAGCATTGCGAAGAGCTCGGGAATTGTCTTATCCATCCCTTGCATATTATAGTTCATCACGAAGCTCTTGTAGCTTAGTGGCAGTTATTGAAGAATTCTTTTAATGACGCTATCATCCGGAAGATTAAATCCCAGTTGAATCAAGTGATTGTTATACCTAGACATTCTGATTATATGCTCACTGACAGAACTATTCTCCTCCATCTTGCAGCTGTAGAACTTATTGGAGACTTCATATCTCTCAATCCGGGCATTTGCTTGAAATATTAACTTCAACTCCTGGAACATCTCATATGCTCCATGATGTTCAAAACATCGTTGAAGTTCCGGTTCTAAGCCGTAAAGCATGGCACACTGAACTATCGAGTAGTCATCAGCTTTGCTCTGCCATACATTCATAACATCTGGTGTTGCTCCTGCAGCAGGTTTGGCATCTGAAGTTCAATTAATCATACTACTAAAGAACTCCCACTTAGATAGACATCCCTTCTAATCATCTAAGTGATCACGTGATCCAAATCAACTAAACCATGTCCGATCATCACGTGGGATGGAGTAGCTTTCAATGGTGAACATCACTATGTTGATCATATCTACTATATGATTCACGTTCGACCTTTCGGTCTCAGTGTTCCGTGGCCATATCTGCATATGCTAGGCTCGTCAAGTTTAACCTAAGTATTATGCATGTGCAAAACTGGCTTGCACCCGAGCTAATCACACCCGATCATCACGTGGTGTCTCGGCACGACGAACTGTAGCAATGGTGCATACTCAGGGAGAACACTTTTATCTTGAAATTTAGTGAGAGATCATCTTATAATGCTACCGTCAATCAAAGCAAGATAAGATGCATAAAAGATAAACATCACATGCAATCAATATAAGTGATATGATATGGCCATCATCATCTTGTGCTTGTGATCTCCATCTCCGAATCACCGTCATGATCACCATCGTCACCGGCGCGACACCTTGATCTCCATCGTAGCATCGTTGTCATCTCGCCAACTATTGCTTCTACGACTATCGCTACCGCTTAGTGATAAAGTAAAGCAATTACAGGGCGATTGCATTGCATACAATAAAGCGACAACCATATGGCTCCTGCCAGTTGCCGATAACTCGCTTACAAAACATGATCATCTCATACAATAAAATATAGCATCACGTCTTGACCATATCACATCACAACATGCCCTGAAAAACAATTTAGACGTCCTCTACTTTGTTGTTGCAAGTTTTACGTGGCTGCTACGGGCTGAGCAAGAACCGTTCTTACCTACGCATCAAAACCACAACGATAGATCGTCAAGTTAGTGCTGTTTTAACCTTCTCAAGGACCGGGCGTAGCCACACTTGGTTCAACTAAAGTTGGAGAAACTGACACCCGCCAGCCACCTATGTGCAAAGCACGTCGGTAGAACCAGTCTCGTGTAAGCGTACGCGTAATGTCGGTCTGGGCTGCTTCATCCAACAATACCGCCGAACCAAAGTATGACATGCTGGTAAGCAGTATGACTTGTATCGCCCACAACTCACTTGTGTTCTACTCGTGCATATAACATCAATGCATAAAACCTGGCTCGGATGCCACTGTTGGGGAACGTAGTAATTTCAAAAAAAATCCTAAGCATACGCAAGATCATGGTGATGCATAGCAACGAGAGGGGAGAGTCTTGTCCACGTACCCTCGTAGACCGAAAGCGGAAGCATTAGCACAACGCGGTTGATGTAGTCGTACGTCTTCACGGCCCGACCGATCAAGCACCGAAAGCATGACACCTCCGAGTTCTTGCACACGTTCAGCTCAATGACGTCTCTTGAACTCTGATCCAGCCAAGTGTCGAGCACGACGGCGTGGTGACGATGATGATGTTCTACCATCCCAAGGCTTCGCCTAAGCACCGCTACGATATTATCGAGGAGGACTATGGTGGAGGGGGGCACCACACACGGCTAAGAGATCAATGATCAATTGTTGTGTCTATGGGGTGCCCCCCTCCTCCATATATAAAGGAGTGGATGAGGGGGCCGGCCAAGGGGAGGAGGCGCGCCCTAGGGGGGAGTCCTACTCCCACCGGAAGTAGGACTCCTCCCTTTCCTATTTGGAGAGGGAGAGGGAAGGAAGAGGAAGGAGGGAGGAAGGAAAGGGCTTGGGGGGGCGCCCCCTCCCTTGCTCCTTTCCCCTCCTTTCCACTAAGGCCCATTAAGGCCCATATACCTACCGGGGGGTTCCGATAACCTCCGGAGCTCCGGTATTGTCCCAATCTCATCCGGAACCTTTCCGGTGTTCAAATATAGTCGTCCAATATATCGATCTTCATGTCTCGACCATTTCGAGACTCCTCATCATGTCCGTGATCACATCCGGGACTCCGAACAACCTTCGGTACATCAAAACACATAAACTCATAATATAACTGTCATCTAACTTTAAGCGTGCGGACCCTACGGGTTCGAGAACTATGTAGACTTGACCGAGACACGTCTCCGATCAATAACCAATAGCGGAACCTGGATGCTCATATTGGCTCCGACATATTCTACGAAGATCTTTATCGGCCAAACCACATAACAACATCCGTTGTTCCCTTTGTCATCGGTATGTTACTTGCCCGAGATTTGATCATCGGTATCTCAATACCTAGTTCAATCTCGTTACGGGCAAGTATCTTTACTCGTTACATAATGCATCATCCCGTAAGTAACTCATTAGCCACATTGCTTGCAAGGCTTATAGTGATGTGCATTACCGAGAGGGCCCAGAGATACCTCTCTGACAATTGGAGTGACAAATCCTAATCTCGAAATACGTCAACTCAACAAGTACCTTTGGAGACACCTGTAGAGCACCTTTATAATCACCCAGTTACGTTGTGACGTTTGGTAGCACAGAAAGTGTTCCTCTGGTAAGCGGGAGTTACATAATCTCATAGTCATAGGAACATGTATAAGTCATGAAGAAAGCAATAGGAACATACTAAACGATCAAGTGCTAAGCTAACGGAATGGGTTAAGTCAATCACATCATTCTCCTATTGATGTGATCCCGTTAATCAAATGACAACTCATGTCTATGGTTAGGAAACTTAACCATCTTTGATTTACGAGCTAGTCAAGTAGAGGCATACTAGTGACACTATGTTTGTCTATGTATTCACACATGTATTATGTTTCCGGGTAATACAATTCTAGCATGAATAATAAACATTTATCAAGATATGAGGAAATAAATAATAACTTTATTATTGCCTGTAGGGCATATTTCCTTCAAATCCCCCAAGTATTTGGCGGATAAGAAGGATGGCAAAGTGAAAGGTATATTTGTTATACATGTTATTGATGTGTACCTTACTAATGCTCGTAGTAGCGCATGGGTATTTGATACTGGTTCTATTGCTCATATTTGCAACTCGAAACATAGGCTACGGATTAAACGAAGATTGGCTAAGGACGAGGTGATGATGCACGTGGGAAATGGTTCCAAGGTTGATGTGATCGGCGTCGGTACTCTAACTCTACATCTACCTTCGGGATTAGTTTTAGACCTAAATAACTGTTATTTGGTGCCAGCGTTAAGCGTGAACATTATATCTGGATCCTGTTTGATGCGAGATGGTTATTCATTTAAATCAGAGAATAATGGTTGTTCTTTTTATACGAGTAATATCTTTTATGGTCATGCACCCTTGCTGAGTGGTCTCTTTTTGTTGAATCTCGAATGTGATGATACACATGTTCATAATATTGAAGCCAAAAGATGCAAAGTTGATAATGATAGTGCAACTTATTTGTGGCACTGCCATTTAGGTCATATCAGTGTAAAGCGCATGAAGAAACTCCATGCTGATGGGCTTTGGAATCACTTGATTATGAATCACTTGGTGCTTGCGAACCGTGACACATGGGCAAGATGACTAGAACTCCGTTCTCCGGAACAATGGAATGAGATACTGCTTATTGGAAATAATACATACCGATGTATGCGGTCCAATGAGTGTTGAGGCTCGTGGCGGGTATCGTTATTTTCTTACCTTCACATATGATTTGAGCAGATATGGTTATATCTACTTAATGAAGCATAAGTCTGAAACATTTGAAAAGTTCAAAGAATTTCAGAGTGAAGTGGAAAATCATCATAACAAGAAAATAAAGTTTCTACGATCTGATTGTGGAGGAGAATATTTGAGTTACGAGTTTGATCTTCATTTGAAACAATGTGGAATAGTTACACAACTTACGCCACCTGGAACACCACAGTGAAATGTTATGTCTGAACGTTGTAACCGTACTTTATTGGATATGGCGCGGTCTATGATGTCTCTTACTGATTTACCGCTATCGTTTTGGGGTTATGCTTTAGAGAAGGTTGCATTCACTTTAAATAGAGCACCATGAAAATCAGTTGAGATGACGCCTTATGAACTGTGGTTTGGCAAGAAACCAAAGTTCTTGTGTCGTAAAGTTTGGGCCTGTGATGCTTATGTGAAAAATCTTCAACCTGATAAGCTCGAACCCAAATTGAAGAAGTGCATCTTCATAGGATACCCAAAGGAAACTGTTGGGTACACCTTCTATCACAAATCCAAAGGCAAGATATTCGTTGCTAAGAATGGATCCTTTCTGGAGAAGGAGTTTCTCTCCAAAGAAGTGAGTGGGAGGAAAGTAGAACTTGATGAGGTAATTGTACCTTCTCCCGAATTGGAAAGTAGTTCATCACAAAAATCAGTTCCAGTGATTCCTACACCAATTAGTGAGGAAGCTAATGATGATGATCATGAAACTTCAGATCAAGTTACTACAGAACCTCGTAGGTCTTCCAGAGTACGATCCGCGCCAGAGTGGTACGGTAATCTTGTTCTGGAAGTCATGGTACTAGACCATAGTGAACCTACGAACAATGAGGAAGCGATGATGAGCCCGGATTCCGTGAAATGGCTTGAGGCATTGAAATCTGAGATGGGATCCATGTATGAGAACAAAGTGTGGACTTTGGTGGATTTGCCTGATGATCGGCAAGCCATAGAAAATAAATGGATCTTCAAGAAGAAGACTGATGTTGACGGTAATGTTACTGTCTACAAAGCTCTACTTGTTGCAAAAGGTTTTTGACAAGTTTAAGGAGTTGACTATGATGAGACTTTCTCACCCGTAGCGATGCTTAAGTCTGTCTGAATCATGTTAGCAATGGCCGCATTTTATGATTATGGAATTTGGCAAATGGATGTCAAAACTGCATTCCTGAATGGATTTCTGGAAGAAGAGTTGTATATGATGCAACCAGAAGGTTTTGTCGATCCAAAGGGTGGTAACAAAGTGTGCAAGCTCCAGCAATCCATTTATGGACTGGTGCAAGCCTCTCGGAGTTGGAATAAGCGCTTTGATAGTGTGATCAAAGCATATGGTTTTATACAGACTTTTGGAGAAGCCTGTATTTACAAGAAACTGAGTGGGAGCTTTGTAGCATTTCTAATATTATAAGTGGATGACATATTGTTGATTGGAAATGATATAGAATTTCTGGATAGCATAAAGGGATACTTGAATAAGAGTTTTTCAATGAAAGATCTCGGTGAAGCTGCTTACATATTGGGCATCAAGATCTATAGAGATAGATCAAGACGCTTAATTGGACTTTCACAAAGGACATACCTTGATAAAGTTTTGAAGAAGTTGAAAATGGATCAGTCAAAGAAAGGGTTCTTGCCTGTGTTACAAGGTGTGAAGTTGAGTCAGACTCAATGCCCGACCACTTCAGAAGATAGAGAGAAAATGAAAGTCATTCCCTATGCTTCAGCCATAGGTTCTATCATGTATGCAATGTTGTGTACCAGACCTGATGTGTGCCTTGCTATAAGCATAGTACGGAGGTACCAAAGTAATCCCGGAGTGGAGCACTGGATAGCGGTCAAGAACATCCTGAAATACCTGAAAAGGACTAAGGATATGTTTCTAGTTTATGGATGTGACAAAGAGCTCATCGGAAACGGCTACGTCGTTGCAAGCTTTGACACTGATCCGGATGACTCTAAGTCACAAACCGGATACGCATTTTATTGAATGGTGGAGCTGTCAGTTGGTGCAGTTTCAAGCAAAGCGTCGTGGCAGGATCTACGTGTGAAGCGGAGTTTATAGCTGCTTCAGAAGCAGCAAATGAAAGAGTCTGGATGAAGGAGTTCATATCCGATCTAGGTGTCATACCTAGTGCATCAGGTCCAATGAAAATCATTCGTGACAATACTAGTGCAATTGCCTTGGCAAAGGAATCCAGATTTCACAAGAAAACCAAGCACATCAAGAGACGCTTCAATTCCATCCGTCATCAAGTGTCGGTGGGAGACATAGAGATTTGCAAGATACATATGGATCTGAATGTTGCAGACCCGTTGACTAAGCCTCTTCCACGAGCAAAACATGATCAGCACCAGAACTCCATGGGTGTTAGAATCATTACTTTGTAATCTAGATTATTGACTCTAGTGCAAGTGGGAGACTGAAGGAAATATGCCCTAGAGGCAATAATAAAGTTATTATTTATTTCCTAATTTCATGATAAATATTCATTATTCATGCTAGAATTGTATTAAACGGAAACTTAGTACATGTGCGAATCCATAAACAAACATAATGTCCCTAGTATGCCTCTACTTGACTAGCTCGTTAACCAAAGATGGTTCAGTTTCCTAACCATAGACATGTGTTGTCATTTGATGAACGAGATCACATCATTAGGAGAATAATGTGATGGACATGACCCATCCGTTAGCTTAGCATTATGATCGTTACAGTTTCATAGCTACTGCTTTCTTCGGGACTTATACATGTTCCTCAGACTATGAGATTACGCAACCCCCGGATATCGGAGGAACACCTTGTGTGCTACCAAACGTCACAACGTAAACGGGTGATTATAAATATGCTCTACAGGTGTCTCCGAAGGTAGTTGTTGGGTTGGCATAGATCGAGATTAGGATTTGTCACTCTGTGTTTCGGAGATGTATCTCTGGGCCCTCTCGGTAATGCTCATCAGTATAAGCCTTGCAAGCAATGTGACTAATGAGTTAGTTGCAAGGAAGTATTATAGAACAAGTAAAGAGACTTGCCGGTAACGAGATTGAACTAGGTATGATGATACCGATGATCGAATCTCGGGCAAGTAACATACCGATGACAAAGGGAACAACGTATGTTGTTATGCGGTTTAACTGATAAAGATCTTCGTAGAATATGTAGGAGCCAATATGAGCATCCAGGTTCCACTATTGGTTATTGACCGGAGATGTGTCTCGGTCATGTCTACATAGTTCTCGAACCCATAGGGTCCGCATGCTTAACGTTCGATGACAATATGTATTATGAGTTATGTGTTTTGATGACCGATGTTTGTTAGGAGTCCCGGATGAGATCACGGACGTGACGTGGAGTCTCAAAATGGTCGAGACATAAATATTGACATATTGGACCATGTTATTCGGACACCAGAAGTGTTCCGGGTGATTTCGGGTAAAAACGGAGTGCCGGAGGGGTTACCTGAACCCCTCGGGGGAACTAATGGGCCACCATGGGCCTTAGTGGAGAGAGTGGAGGGTTCTAGGAGGGCTGGCTGCACCCCCCCCCCCTTGAGTCCGAATTGGACTAGGGGAAGTGAAGGAAATATGCCATAGAGTCAATAATAAAGTTATTATTTATTTCCTTATTTCATGATAAATATTTATTATTCATGCTAGAATTGTATTAACCGGAAACATAATACATCTGTGAATAGATAAAAAAACATAGTGTCACTAGTATGCCTCTACTTGACTAGCTCGTTAATCAAAGATGGTTAAGTTTCCTAACCATAGACATGAGTTGTCATTTGATTAACGGGATCACATCATTAGGAGAATGATGTGATTGACTTGACCCATTCCGTTAGCTTAGCACTTGATCGTTTAGTATGTTGCTATTGCTTTCTTCATGATTTATACATGTTCCTATGACTATGAGATTATGCAACTCCCGTTTACCGGAGGAACACTTTGTGTGCTACCAAACGTCACAACGTAACTGGTGTTGGAAATATGCCCTAGAGGCAATAATAAAAGGATTATTATATTTCAATGTTCATGATAATTGTCTTTTGTTCATGCTATAACTGTATTATCCGGAGATCGTAATACACGGGTGAACACTTAGACCCAATGAGTCCCTAGTGAGCCTCTAGTTGACTAGCTCGTTATGATCAATAGATAGTCATGGTTTCCTGACTATGGACATAGGATGTCGTTGATAACGGGATCACATCATTAGGAGAATGATGTGATGGACAAGACCCAATCATAAGCATAGCATAAAAGATCGTATAGTTCGTTTGCTAGAAGCTTTGCCAATGTCAAGTATCTATTCCTTCGACCATGAGATCGTGTAACTCCCGGTTACCGTAGGAGTGCCTTGGGTGTATCAAACGTCACAACGTAACTGGGTGACTATAAAGGTGCATTACAGGTATCTCCGAAAGTATCTGTTGGGTTGACACGGATCGAGACTGGGATTTGTCACTCCGTATAACGGAGAGGTATCTCTGGGCCCACTCGGTAATGCATCATCATAATGAGCTCAATGTGACCAAGGTGTTGGCAACAGGATCATGCATTACGGTACGAGTAAAGTGACTTGCCGGGTAACGAGACTGAACAAGGTATTGGGATACCGACGATCGAATCTCGGGCAAGTAACGTACCGATTGACAAAGGGAATTGTATACAGGGTTTGATCGAATCCTCGACATCGTGGTTCAACCGATGAAATCATCGAGGAGCATGTGGGAGCCAACATGGATATCCAGACCCCGCTGTTGGTTATTGCCCGAGAGTCGTCTCGGTCATGTCTGCGTGTCTCCCGAACCCGTAGGGTCTACACACTTAAGGTTCGGTGACGCTAGGGTTAGTAGGAAGTCAAGTATGTGACTACCGAATGTTGTTCGGAGTCCCGGATGAGATCCCGGACGTCACGAGGAGTTCCGGAATGGTCCGGAGGTAAAGATTTATATATGGGAAGTCCTGTTTCGGGCATCGGGACAAGTTTCGGGGTTATCGGTATTGTACCGGGACCACCGGAGGGGTCCTGGGGGCCCACCGGGTGGGGCCACCTGCCCCGGGGGGCCACATGGGCTGTAGGGGGTGCGCCTTGGCCTGCATGGGCCAAGGGCACCAGCCCCACATAGGCCCATGCGCCTAGGGTTCAAGGGGGAAGAGTCCTAGGAGGGGAAGGCACCTCCTAGGTGCCTTGGGGGGGAGGGAAACCCCCCTTGGCCGCCGCCCCCCTAGGAGATTGGATCTCCTAGGGCCGGCCACCCCCCCCCCCTTGGCCCTCCTATATATAGTGGGGGAGACGAGGGACTTCATACCTTGAGTCCTTGGCCTTTGGTTGCCTCCCTCTCCCTCCCCAACACCTCTCCTCCTCCGTTGTGTGCTCAGCGAAGCCCTGTCGGAGTACTGCTTCTCCACCATCACCACGCCGTCGTGCTGCCGGTGGAGCTGTCTTCCTCAACCTCCCCTTCCTCCTTGCTGGATCAAGACGGAGGGGACGTCACCCGTGCCGTACGTGTGTTGAACGCGGAGGTGTTGTCCGTTCAGCACTTGGCATCGGTGATCTGAATCACGTTCGAGTACGACTACATCATCACCTTGCAAGCTTCCGCACGCGATCTACAAGTGGTATGTAGATGCAAACTCTCTCCCATGACTCGTTGCTTAGATGAACTCATAGATGGATCTTGGTGAAGCCGTAGGAAAATTTTAATTTTCTGCAACGTTCCCCAACAACTGGGTGATTATAAAGGAGCTCTACAGGTGTCTCCGAAGGTACTTATTGAGTTGGCGTATTTCGAGATTAGGATTTGTCACACCGATTGTCGGGGAGGTATCTCTGGGCCCTCTCGGTAATGCACATCACTATAAGCCTTGCAAGCAATGTAGCTAATGAGTTAGTTATGGAATGATGCATTACATAACGAGTAAAGAGACTTGTCGGTAACGAGATTGAACTAGGTATTGGGATACCGACGATCGAATATCGGGCAAGTAACATACCGATGACAAAGGGAACAACGTATGTTGTTATGCGGTTTGAACGATAAAGATGTTCATAGAATATGTGGGAGCCAATACGAGTATCCAGGTTCCGCTATTGGTTATTGCCCGGAAACGTGTTTCGGTCATGTCTACATAGTTCTCGAACCCGTAGGGTCCGCACGCTTGAGGTTTTGATGACAGTTTTATTATGAGTTTATGAGTTTTGATGTACTGAAGGTGTTCGGAGTCCCGGATGAGATCGGGGACATAACAAGGAGTCTCGAAATGGTCGAGATGTAAAGATCGATATATTGGACGACTATATTCGGACATCGGAAAGGTTCCGAGTGATTCGGGTATTTTTCGGAGTACCGGAGAGTTACGGGAATTCGCCGGGGAGTATATGGGCCTTATTGGGCCATACAGGAATAGAGGAGAGAGGCCAAAAGGAAGGAGGCATGCGCCCCCCCCCCCCCCCTCTGGTCCGAATTGGACAAGGGGTGCAGCCCCCTTTTCCTTCTCCCTCTCCTCCTCTTTCCTTCTCTCCTACTCCAACAAGGAAAGGAGGAGTCCTACTCCCAGTGGGAGTAGGACTCCCCCCTTGGCGCGCCCTCCTCCTTGGACGGCCGCCTCCCCCCATTCTCCTTTATATACGGGGGCAGGGGGCACCCCATAGACACAACAACAATTGATCTCTTGATCTCTTAGCCGTGTGCGGTGCCCCCCTCCACCATAGTCCTCCTCGATAATACTGAAGCCCTGCGATGATAGAACATCAAGATCGTCACCATGCCGTCGTGCTAACGGAACTCTCCCTCGACACTTGGCTGGATCGTAGTACGAGGGACGTCATCGAGCTGAACGTGTGCTAGAACTCAGAGGTGCCGTAGTTTCGGTGCTTGATCGGTCGGGCCGTGAAGACGTACGACTACATCAACCACGTTGTTCTAATGCTTCCGCTTTCGGTCTACGAGGGTACGTGGACAACACTCTCCCCTCTCGTTGCTATGCATCACCATGATCTTGCGTGTGCGTAGGAATTTTTTTGAAATTACTATGTTCCCCAACAGTGGCATCCGAGCCAGGTTTTATGCGCAGATGTTATATGCACGAGTAGAACACAAGTGAGTTGTGGGCGATACAAGTCATACTGCTTACTAGCATGTCATACTTTGGTTCGGCGGTATTGTTGGATGAAGCAGCTCGAACCGACATTACGCGTACGCTTACGCGAGACTGGTTCTACGGACGTGCTTTGCACACAGGTGGCTGGCGGGTGTCAGTTTCTCCAACTTTAGTCGAACCGGGTGTGGCTACGCCCGGTCCTTGCGAAGGTTAAAACAACACTAACTTGACGAACTATCATTGTGGTTTTTATGCGAGGTAAGAACGGTTCTTGCTCAGCCCGTAGCAGCCACGTAAAATTTGCAACAACAAAGTAGAGGACGTCTAACTTGTTTTTGCAGGGCATGTTGTGATGTGATATGGTCAAGACGTGATGAGATATAAGTTGTTGTATGAGATGATCATGCTTTGTTGAAGTTATCGGCAACTGGCAGAAGCCTTATGGTTGTCTCTTTATTGCATAAGATGAAAGAGCCAAATAATTGCTTTACTTTATCGATATGCGATAGCAATCGTTGCAAGAGCAATAGTTGGCGAGATGACCATGTGACAACACATTGATATAGATCAAGATGATGGAGATCATGGTGTCATGCCAGTGACGATGGAGATCATGATGATGCTTTGAAGATGGAGATCAAAGGCACAAGATGATGATGGCCATATCATGTCACATATTTTGATTGCATATGATGTTTATCTTTTATACATCTTTTTTTGGTTAGTTCGGCGGTAGCTTTATAAGATGATCTCTCACTAAATTTCAAGGTATAAGTGTTCTCCCTAAGTATGCACCGTTGCGAAAGTTCTTCGTGCTGAGACACCACGTATGATCGGGTGTGATAGGCTCTACGTTCAAATACAACGGGTGCAAAACAGTTGCACAGCGGAATACTCAGGTTAAACTTGACGAGCCTAGCATATACATATATGGCCTCGGAACACTGGAGACCGAAAGGTCGAGCGTGAATCATATAGTAGATATGATCAACATAGTGATGTTCACCAATGAAAACTACTCCATCTCACGTGATGATCGGACATGGTTTAGTTGATTTGGATCACGTGATCACTTAGATGATTAGAGGGATGTCTATCTAAGTGGGAGTTCTTAAGTAATATGATTAATTGAACTTTAATTTATCATGAACTTAGTCCTGATAGTATTTTGCAAATTATGTTGTAGATCAATAGCTCGCGTTGTTGCTTCCCTATGTTTATTTTTGATATGTTCCTAGAGAAAAACTATGTTGAAAGATATTAGTAGCAATGATTGGGATTAGATCCGTGATCTGAGGTTTATCCTCATTGCTGCACAGAAGAATTATGTCCTTGATGCACCGCTAGGTGACAGACCTATTGCAGGAGCAGATGGAGACGTTATGAATGTTTGGCTAGCTCAATATGATGACTACTTGATAGTTTAGTGCACCATGCTTAACGGCTTAGAATCGGGACCTCAAAGACGTTTTGAACGTCATGGACCATATGAGATGTTCCAGGAGTTGAAGTTAATATTTCTAGCAAATACCCGAGTTGAGAGATATGAAGTCTCCAACAAGTTCTATAGTTAAAAGATGGAGGAGAATTTCTCAACTAGTAAGCATGTGCTTAGATTGTCTGGGTACTACAATCGCTTGAATCAAGTGGGAGTTAATCTTCCAGATAAGATAGTGATTGGCAGAGTTCTCTAGTCACCATCACCAAGTTACTAGAACTTTGTGATGAACTATAGTATGCAAGGGATGACAAAAACGATTCCCGAGCTCTTCGTGATGTTGAAATCGATGAAGGTAGAAATCAAGAAAGAACATCAAGTGTTGATGATTGACAAGACCACTAGTTTCAAGAAAAGGGCAAAGGGAAAGAAAGGGAACTTCAAGTAGAATGGCAAGCAAGTTGTCACTCCCGCAAAGAAGCCCAAAGCTGGACCAAAACCTAAAACTGAGTGCTTACACTGCAAAGGAAATGGTCACTGGAAGCGGAAATACCCTGAATATTTGGTGGATAAGAAGGATGGCCAAGTGAACAAGGGTATATTTTGATATACAGGTTATTGATGTGTACCTTACTAGTGTTTATAGTAGCCCCTGAGTATATGATACTTGTTCGGATGCTAAAAATTAGTAACTTGAAACAAGAGTTACAGAATAAACAGAGACTAGTTGAGGGTGAAGTGACGATGTGTATTGGAAGTGGTTCCAAGATTGATATGATCATCATCGCACACTCCCTATGCTTTCGGGATTAGTGTTAAACCCAAATAAATGTTATTTGGCATTTGCGTTGAGCATGAATATCATTTGATCATGTTTATTGCAATAAGGTTATTCATTTAAAATCAGAGAATAATTGTTTTTCTGTTTACATGAATAAAACCTTCAATGGTCATACACCCAATGAAAATAGTTTGTTGGATCTCGATCGTAGTGATACACATATACATAATATTGATGCCAAAAGATGCAAAGTTGATAATGATAGTGCAACTTATTTGTGGCACTGCCGTTTGGGTCATATCGGTGTAAAGCGCATGAAGAAACTCCATAAAGATGGACTTTTGGAATCACTTGGTTATGAATCATTTGATGCTTGCGAATCGTGCCTTTTGGGCAAGATGACTAAAACTCCGTTCTTCGGGACAATGGAACGAGCAACAAACTTGTTGGAAATAATACATACTGATGTATGCAGACCAATGAGTATTAAGGCTCGTGGTGGTATCGTTATTTTCTCACCTTCACAGATGATTTGAGCAGATATGGGTATATCTACTTGATGAAACATAAGTCTGAAATAGTTGAAAGGTTCAAAGAATTTTAGAGTGAAGTGTAAAATCATCGTGACAAGAAAATAAAGTTTCTGCGATCTGATCATGGAGATGAATATTTGAGTTACGAGTTTGGCCTCAGTTAAAACAATGTGGAATAGTTTCACAAACTCATGCCACCTGGAACACCACAGTGTAACGGTGTGTCCGAACGTCATAACCGCACTTTATTTGATATGGTGCGATCAATGATGTCTCTTACCGATTTACCAATATCATTTTGGGGTTATGCATTAGAGATAGCTACATTCACGTTAAATAGGGCACCATCTAAATCTGTTGAGACGACACCGTATGAACTATGGTTTAGCAATAAACCCAAGTTGTCGTTTCTTAAAGTTTGGGGTTACGATGCTTATGTGAAAAAGTTTCATCTTGATAAGCTCAAACCCAAATCGGAGAAGTGCGTCTTCATAGAATACCCAAAGGAAACTATTGGGTACACCTTCTATCATAGATCCGAAGGCAAGATATTCGTTGCTAAAAATGGATCCTTTCTAGAGAAGGAGTTTCTCTCGAAAGAAGTGAGTGGGAGGAAAGTAGAACTTGATAAGGTAATTGTACCCTCTCCCGAATTGGAAAGTAATTCATCACAGAAATCAGTTCTAGTGATTCTTATACCAATTAATGAGGAAGTTAATGATGATGATCATGAAACTTCAGATCAAGTTATTACAGAAACTCGTAGGTCTTCCAGAGTATGGTCCGCACCAGAGTGGTACGGTGATCCTATTCTAGAAGTCATGTTACTAGACCATGATGAACCTACGAACTATGAGGAAGCGATGATGAGCCCAGATTCCACAAAATGGCTTGAAGCCATGAAATCTGAGATGGGATCCATGTATGAGAGCAAAGTGTGGACTTTGATTGACTTGCCCGATGATCGGTGAGTCATTAAGAATAAATGGATCTTCAAGAGGAATACGGACGTTGATAGTAGTGTTACTATCTACAAAGCTCAACTTGTCGCAAAAAGGTTTTCGAAAAGTTCAAGGTGTTCACTACAATGAGATTTTCTCAACTGTAGCGATGCTTAAGTCTGTCCGAATCATGTTAGCAATTGCCACATTTTATGAAATCTGGCAAATGGATGTCAAAACTGCATTCCTTAATGGTTTTATTAAAGAAGAGTTGTATATGATGCAACCAGAAGGTTTTGTCAATCCTAAAGGTGCTAGCAAAATGTGCAAGCTCCAGCGATCCATCTATGGACTGGTGCAAGCATCTCGCAGTTGGAATATACGCTTTGATAAGTTGATCAAAGCATATAGTTTTATACAGACTTGTAGTGAAGCCTGTATTTACAATAAAGTGAGTGGGAGCACTACCGCCTTTCTGATAATTATATGTGAGTAACATATTGTTGATCAGAAATGATGTAGAATTTTTCTAGAAAGCATAAAGGAGTATTTGAAAGGAGTTCTTTAAAAGAAAGACCTCAGTAAAGCTACTTACATATTGAGCATCAAGATCTATTCAGATAGATCAAGACGCTTGATAAGTTTTTCAACAAGTACATACCTTGTCAAGATTTTGAAGTAGTTCAAAATGGAACAGTCGAAGAAAGAGTTCTTGCCTGTGTTGCAAAGGTGTGAAATTGAGTAAGACTCAAATCCCAACCACGACAGAAAATAGAAAAGAGAATGAAAGTCATTTCCTATGCCTCAGTCATAGGTTTTATAAAGTATGCCATGCTATGGACCAGACCTATTGTATACCCTGCCCTGAGTTTGGCAAGGAAGTACAATAGTGATCTAGGAGTAGATCACTGGACATTGGTCAAAATTATCCTTAGTGGAATAAGGATATGTTTCTCGATTATGGAGGTGACAAAAGGTTCATCGTAAAGAGTTACGTCGATGCAAATATTGACACTGATCCAGATGACTCTAGTCTCAATCTGGATACATATTGAAAGTGGGAGCAATTAGCTAGAGTAGCTCCGTGCAGAGCATTGTAGACATAGAATATTTGCAAAATACATATGACTCTGAATTTGACAGACCTGTTGACTAAACTTCTCTCACGAGGAAAACATGATCACACCTTAGTACTCTTTGGGTGTTAATCACATAGCAATGTGAACTAGATTATTGACTCTAGTAAACACTTTGGGTGTTGGTCACATGACGATGTGAGCTATGGGTGTTAATCATATACAGATATGAATATTGGTGTTAAATCACATGGCGATGTGAACTAGATTATTGACTCTAGTGCAAGTGGGAGACTGAAGGAAATATGCCCTAGAGGCAATAATAAAGTTATTATTTATTTCCTTATTTCATGATAATTGTTTATTATTCATGCTAGAATTGTATTAACCGGAAACAGAATACATGTGTGAATATATAAACAAACATAGTGTCACTAGTATGCCTCTACTTGACTAGCTCGTTAATCAAAGATGGTTAAGTTTCCGAACCATAGACATGAGTTGTCATTTGACTAACGGGATCAGATCATTAGGATAATGATGTGATTGACTTGACCCATTCCGTTAGCTTAGCACTTGATCGTTTAGTATGTTGCTATTGCTTTCTTCATGACTTATACATGTTCCTATGACTATGAGATTATGCAACTCCCGTTTACCGGAGGAACACTTTGTGTGCTACCAAACGTCACAACATAACTGGGTGATTATAAAGGAGCTCTACAGGTGTCTCCGAAGGTACTTGTTGAGTTGGCGTATTTCGAGATTAGGATTTGTCACTCCGATTGTCGGGGAGGTATCTTTGGGCCCTCTCGGTAATGCACATCACTATAAGCCTTGCAAGCAATGTAGCTAATGAGTTAGTTACAGAATGATGCATTACATAACGAGTAAAGAGACTTGTCGGTAACGAGATTGAACTAGGTATTGGGATACCGGCGATCGAATATCGGGCAAGTAACATACCGATGACAAAGGGAACAACGTATGTTGTTATGCGGTTTGACCGATAAAGATCTTCATAGAATATGTGGGAGCCAATATGAGCATCCAGGTTCCGCTATTGGTTATTGACCGGAAACGTGTTTCGGTCATGTCTACATAGTTCTCGAACCCGTAGGGTCCACACGCTTAAGGTTTCGATGACGGTTTTATTATGAGTTTATGAGTTTTGATGTACCGAAGGAGTTCGGAGTCCCGGATGAGATCGGGGACATGACGAGGAGTCTCGAAATGGTCGAGACGTAAAGATCGATATATTGGACGACTATATTCAGACATCGGAAAGGTTCCGAGTGATTCGGGTATTTTTCGGAGTACCGGAGAGTTACGGGAATTCGCCGGGGAGTATATGGGCCTTATTGGGCCATACGGGAATAGAGGAGAGAGGCCAAAAGGAAGGAGGCCTGCGCCCCCCCCCCCTCTGGTCCGAATTGGACAAGGGGTGCAGCCCCCTTTTCCTTCTCCCTCTCCTCCTCTTTCCTTCTCTCCTACTCCAACAAGGAAAGGAGGAGTCCTACTCCCGGTGGGAATAGGACTCCCCCTTGGCGCGCCCTCCTCCTTGGCCGGCCGCCTCCCCCCTTGCTCCTTTATATACAGGGGCAGGGGCACCCCATAGACACAAAATCAATTGATCTCTTGATCTCTTAGCCGTCTGCGGTGCCCCCCCTCCACCATAGTCCTCCTCGATAATATTGTAGCAGTGCTTAAGCGAAGCCCTGTGACGATAGAACATCAAGATCGTCACCATGCTGTCGTGCTGACGGAACTCTCCCTCGACACTCGGCTGGATCGGAGTACGAGGGACGTCATCGAGCTGAACGTGTGCTAGAACTCAGAGGTATCGTAGTTTCGGTGTTTGATCGGTCGGGCCGTGAAGACGTACGACTACATCAACCGCGTTGTTCTAACGCTTCCGCTTTCGGTCTATGAGGGTACGTGGACAACACTCTCCCCTCTCATTGCTATGCATCACCATGATCTTGTGTGTGCGTAGGAATTTTTTTGAAATTACTACGTTCCCCAACAGGAAGGGGGCAGCGCCCCCCCCCCCCCCCCCCCCGCTTTCCTACTCCCTCTCCCTCTCTTTCCTTCCCCCTATCTTCGTTGGAGGGGAGTCCTACTAGCTAGGACTAGGAAGTCCTAGTAGGACTCCTCCTCTTGGGGTGCGCCATAGAGTTGGCCGGCCTCCACCTCCCTCCTTTATATACGGGGGCAGGGGGCACCCTAGAACACACAAGTTTCTCTTAACCGTGTGCGGTGCCCCCCTCCACAGCTACACACCTCGATCATACCATTGTAGTGCTTAGGTGAAGCCCTGGGCCGGTAACATCATCATCACCGTTGCCACGCCGTCTTGCTGACGGAACTCACCCTCTTCCTCAACTGGATCAACAGCACGAGGGCGTCATCGAGCTAAACGTGTGCTGAACGCGGAGATGTCGTATGTTCGGTATTTGGATCGGTTGGATCGCGAAGAAGTTCGACTACATCAACCGTGTTACTAAATGCTTCCGCTTTCGGTCTACGAGGGTACGTGGACACACTCTCCCCTCTCGTTGTTCTGCGTCTCCTAGATAGATCTTGCGTGATCGTAGGAATTTTTTGAAATTACCGCGTTCCCCAACAGAACTCTATGGGTGTTCGATTCATCACAATGTAACTAAATTATTGACTCTAGTGCAAGTGGGAGACTGTTGGAAATATGCCCTAGAGGCAATAATAAAATGGTTATTATTATATTTCCTTGTTCATGATAATTGTTTATTATTCATGCTATAATTGTATTAACCGGAAACCATAATACATGTGTGAATACATAGACCACAACATGTCCCTGGTGAGCTTCTAGTTGACTAGCTCGTTGATCAATAGATGGTTATGGTTTCCTGACCATGGACATTGGATGTCAATGATAACGAGATCACATCATTAGGAGAATGATGTGATGGACAAGACCCAATCCTAAGCATAGCACAAGATCGTGTAGTTTGTTTTCTAGAGCTTTTCTAATGTCAGGTATCTTTCCTTAGACCATGAGATTGTGCAACTCCCGGATACCGTAGGTATGCTTTGGGTGTATCAAATGTCACAACGTAATAGGTGGCTATAAATGTGCACTACAGGTATCTCTGAAAGTGTCTGTTGGGTTGGCACGAATCGTGACTGGGATTTGTCACTCCATATGAAGGAGAGGTATCTCTGGGCCCACTCGGTAATGCATCATCATAATGAGCTCACTGTGACTAAGGAGTTAGCCACGGGATCATGCGTTACAGAACGAGTAAAGAGACTTGCCGGTAACGAGATTGAATGAGGTACGGGGATACCAACGATCGAATCTCGAGCAAGTAACATATCGATGGACAAAGGGAATTGTATACGGGATCGATTGAATCCACGACATCGTGGTTCATCCAATGAATCATCGTGGAACATGTGGGAGCCAATATGGGTATCCAGATCCCGCTATTGTTTATTGGCCGGAGAGTTGTCTCGGTCATGTCTGCCTGGTTCCCGAACCCGTAGGGTCTACACACTTAAGGTTCGGTGACGCTAGAGTTGTAATGGGAAATAGTATGTGGTTACCGAAGGTTGTTAGGAGTCCCGGATGAGATCCCAGACGTCATGAGGAGTTCCGAAATGGTCCGGAGGTGAAGATTTATATATATATAGGAAGTCCAGCTTCAGTCGTCGGAAAGGTTTCGGTGTTTATCGGTATTGTACCGGGACCATTGAAAGGTGTCCGGGGGTCCACTGGGTGGGGCCACCTACCCTGGGGGACCAAGTAGGTTGAACATGGGTGGGAACCAGCCCCCTAGTGGCCTGGTGCGCCCCCAAGGGCCCAAGGTGCCTAGGGTTGGAAACCCTAGGAGGTCGGGGCGCCCCCCCCCCCCCCCACCAACTTGGGGGGCAAGCACCCCCCCCCCCTTGCCCCCCCCCCCATATAGATGCATCTAGGGGGTCGGCCCCCTCTCCCCTTCACCATATAAATATAGGGGTGGGAGGGCAGCCGCACCCTTGCCCCTGGCGCAGCCCTCCCCCTCCTACACCTCCTCCTCCTCCTCCGTAGTGCTTGGCGAAGCCCTGCCGGAGAACCACGAGACCCACCACCACCACACCGTCGTGCTGCCGGAGTTCACCCTCAACTTATCCTCCCCCCTTGCTGGATCAAGAAGGAGGAGACGTCCCCGGGATGTACATGTGTTGAACACGGAGGTGCTGTTCGTTCGGCGCTTGGATCGGATCTTCCACGATTTGAATCGCCGCGAGTACGACTCCATCAACCGCATTCTTGTAATGCTTCTGCTTTGCGATCTTCAAGGGTATGAAAATGCACTCCCTCTCTATCTCATTGCTAGCATCTCCTTGATTGATCTTGGTGACACGTAGGAATTTTTTCGAATTATTACTACGTTCCCCAATAACTCAGACATGTTATGCTTTCGTTGCTTGTATGCTCTGTATGTTGTGTCATGTGGCCCCTGTTTGTCATAAATGCTATGTGGCTCTTCTGGGCCTTTGTCTATATGAGTTGTTGAGTTATGTTGTGATGCCATGTTGTACAACACATACTTGCATGTTATGCATACATGTAACATGTATTGCTATGTGTGGGATTCGACAACCTAGTTGTTTATTCTTGGTAGCCTCTCTTATGGGGAAATGTCTCTAGTACTTCCACTGAGCCATGGTAGCTTTCTACTGCTCCGGAACACATGGGATGATCGGCATGTGTCCTTCTTTGCTCCTGTGTCTGTCCCTTCAGGGAGATGTCACGCGGTGTCTACGGGAGTCCTGTTAGCTTTCTACGGCCCGGATTCACTCGCTGCTGACCGACACGTGCATTGCTGGGTCATGTATGTATGTCCCTGTAAGTTAGTGCCACCTTGGGTTTACGACTAGTCATGTTCGCCCAGGTTCTTTGTCATATGGATGCTAGCCACACTATCATATACGTGAGCCAAAAGGTGCAAACGGTCCCGGGCCAGGTAAGGTGGCACACATGGGGAAACTGTGCGTGAGGCCACAAAGTGATATGATGTGTTACATGCTAGATCGGTGTGACTTAGGATCGGGGTCCTGACATATGGTCAATATATGATGTGATATATGTTGTTGTATGAGATGATCATGTTTTGTAATATCGACAACCAGCGGGAGCCTTAGGGCTGTCTCTTAATTATTGTATAAAATGCAAACGCCATGTAATTGATTTACTTCATCGCTATGCATTAGCAATAGTTGTAGAAGCAATAGTTGGCGAGACGACCCCGACAAAATGATGGAGATCAAGGTGTCGAGCCGGTGATGATGGATGTCATGACGATGCTTTGGAGTTGGAGATCAAAAGCACAAGATGATGATGGCCATATCATGTCACATATTTTGATTGCATGTGATGTTTATCCTTTATGCATCTTATTTTGCTTAGAACGGTGGTAGCATTATAAGATGATCCCTTCACTAAATTTCAAGATAAAAGTGTTCTCCCTGAGTATGCACCGTTGCCAAAGTTCGTCGTTTTGAAGCACCTCGTGATGATCGGGTGTGATAGACTCGACGTTGGACATACAACGGGTGTAAGACAGTTTTGTACATACAGACTACTTGGGTTAAACTTGACGAGCCTAGCATGTACAGACATGGTCTCGGAACACTAGAGACTTAAAGGTCGAACGTGAGTCATATAGTAGATATGATCAACATAGAGATGTTCACCATTGATGACTACCCCATCTCACGTGATGATCGAACATGGGTTAGTTGATTTGGATCATGTATCACTTAGATAACTTGAGGGATGTTAATTTAAGTGGGAGTTCACTAGTAATTTGATTAATTGAACTTAAATTTATCATGAACCTAGTCTTAATAGTTTTTGCATATATATGTTGTAGATCAATAGCTCGCTATATAGCTCCCATAATTTTGATATGTTCCTAGAGAAAACTAAGTTGAAAGATGACAGTAGCAATTATGTGGACTGGGTACATGATTTGAGGATTATCCTCATTGCTGCATAGAAGAATTATGTCCTTGATGCATCGCTAGGTGACAGACCTATTGCAGGAGCAGATGCAGACGTTATGAACGTTGGCAACCTCGATATGATGACTACTTAATAGTTTAGTGCGCCATGCTTTATGACTTAGAGACGGGACTTCAAAAAAAATTAAATGCCATAGAGCATATGAGATGTTCCAAGAGCTGAAATTTGTATTTCAGACTCATGCCCGTGTTGAGAGGTATGAGAGCTCTACTTTGCCTACAAGATGGAGGAGAATAGCTCAGCCAGTAAGCATGTGCTCTGAATGCCTGGGTACTACAATCGCTTGAATCAAGTGGGAGTTAATCTTCATGATAAGATAGTGATTGACAGAGTTCTCTAGTCACTATCACCAGGCCACTAGAACTTCATGATGAACTGTAATATGCAAGGGATGACGAAAATGATTCTCGGGCTCTTCGCGGTGCTGAAATCGACGAAGGTGGAAATCAAGAAAGAGCATCAAGTGTTGATGGTTAAACAAGACCACTAGTTTCAAGAAAAAGGGCAAGGGAAAGAAAGGGAACTTCAATAAGAATGACAAGCAAGTTTCCACTCCTATGGAGAAGCCCAAAGCTGGGCCTAAGCCTGAAATTAAGTGCTTCTATTGCAAAGGGAATGGTAACTACAAGCAGAACTGCCCTAAATACTTGGTGGATAAGAAGGATGGCAATGTAAACAAAGGTATATCTGATATACATGTTCTTGATGTGTGCCTTACTAGTATTCGTAGTAGCCCTGGGTATTTTATATCGGTTTATTTGCTCAGATTAGTAACTCGAAACAGGAGTTGCAGAATAAACGGAGACTAGTAAAGGGCAAAGTGATGATGTGTGTTGGATGTGTTTCCAAGATTGATATGATCACCATCGCACACTCCATGTACCTTCGAGAATAGTATAAGCCTAAATAAATGTTATTTTGTGTTTGCGTTGAGCATGAACATAATTAGATCGTGTTTATTGTAATACGGTTATTCATTTAATTCAGAGAATAATTGTTGTTCTATTTACATGAATAAAACCTTCTATGGTCATACACCCAATGTGAACGGTTTATTGAATCACGATCATAGTGATACACATATTCACAATATTGGTGCCAAAAAATGCAAAGTTGATAATGATAGTGCAACATACTTGTGGCACTGACGTTTAGGTCATATTGGTGTAAAGCGCATGAAGAAACTCCATGTGGATGGACTTTTGGAATCACTTGATTATGAATCATTTGATACTTGCGAACCTGCCTCATGGGCAAGATGGCTAAAACTCCGTCCTCCGGAACAATGGAGCGAGCTAATGACTTATTAGAAATAATACATACCGATGTATATGGTCCAATGAGTGTTGAGGCACGCGGTGGGTATCGTTATTTTCTAACCTTTACAGATGATTTGAGTAGGTATGGGTATATCTACTTGATGAAACACAAGTCTGAAACATTTGAAAAGTTCAAAAATTTCAGAGTGAAGTAGAGAATCATCGTAACAAGAAATTAAAGTTTCTATGATCTGATCACGGAGGCGAATATTTAAGTTACGAGTTTGGCCTTCATTTAAGAAAATGTGGAATTGTTTCACAACTCATGCCACCTGGAACACCACAACGTAATGGTGTGTCCCAATGTCGTAACCATACTTTATTAGATATGGTGCGTTCTATGATGTCTCTTACCAATTTGCCTTTATCATTTTAGGATTATGCATTAGAGACAGCTGCGTTCACATTAGATAGGGCACTGTCTAAATCCATTGAGATGACACCATATAAATTATGGTTTGGCAAGAAACATAAGTTGTCATTTCATAAAAGTTTGGGGATGCGATGCTTATGTCAAGAAGGGGCTTCGGCCTGATAAGCTCGATCCCAAAGCGAAGAAGTGCATCTTCATAGGATACATGAAAGAAACTATTGGGTATACCTTCTACCATAGATCCGAAGGAAAAATCTTTGTTGCCAAGAATGGATCCTTTCTCGAGAAGGAGTTTCTCTCGAAAGAAGTGAGTGAGAGGAAAATAGAACTTGATGAGGTAATTGTACCTTCTCTCGTATTGGAAAGTAGCACATTAGAGAAATTTGTTCTCGTGATGCCTACACGAACTAGAGAAGAAGCTAATGGTGATGATCATGAAACTTCGGATCAAGTTACTACTAGACTTCGTAGGTCGAACAGAGCATGTTCCGCACCAGAGTGGTACGGTAACCCTGTCCTAGAAGTCATGTTACTAGACCATGGAGAACCTACGAACTATGAAGAAGCTATGATGAGCCCAGATTTCAATAAATGGCTTGAGGCCATGAAATCTGAGATAGGATCCATGTATGAGAACAAAGTGTGGACTTTGGTGGACTTGCCCGATGATCGACAAGGCATAGAAAATAAATGGATCTTCAAGAAGAAGACTGACACTGATGGTAATGTTACTGTCTACAAAGCTCGACTTGTTGCAAAAGGTTTTAGACAAGTTCAAGGGGTTGACTACGATGAGACTTTCTCACCCGTAGTGATGCTTAAGTCTGCCTGAATCATGTTAGCAATTGCCGCATTTTATGATTATGAAATCTGGCAAATGGACGTCAAAACTGCATTCCTTAGTGGATTTCTCAAAGAAGAGTTGTATATGATGCAACCAGAAGGTTTTCTCGATCCTAAAGGTGCTAACAAAGTGTGCAAGCTCCAGCGATACATCTATGGACTGGTGCAAGCATCTCGGAGTTGGAATATACGCTTTGATGAGGTGATCAAGCATATGGTTTTATACAGACTTATGGTGAAGCCTGTGTTTACAAGAAAGTGAGTGGGCGCTCTGCAACATTTCTGATATTATATGTGAATGACATATTGCTGATTGAAAATGATATAGAATTTCTGGATAGCATAAAAGGATACTTGAATAAGAATTTTTCAATGAAAGACCTCGGTGAACTGCTTATATATTAGGCATCAAGATCTGTAGAGACAAATCAAGATGCTTGATAAGATTTTCAATGCGTACATACCTTGACAAGATTTTGAAGGAGTTCAAAATGGATCACCCCAAGAAGGAGTTCTAGACTATATTGTAAGGTGTGAAGTTGAGTAAGACTCAAAGCCCGACCACGGTAGAAGATAGAGAGAGAATGAAAGTCACTCCTTATGCCTCAGCCATATATTCTATGAAGTATGCCATACTGTGTACCAGACCTATTGTGTACCTTGCCATGAGTTTGGCAAGGGGGTACAATAGTGATCCAGGTGTAGATCACTGGACAGCGGTTAAAATTATCCTTAGTTACCTAAGAGGACTAAGGAAATATTTCTCTATTATGGAGGTGATAAATAGTTCATTGTAAAGGGTTACGTCGATGCAAGATTTGACACCAATTCAGATGACTGAGTCTCAATATGGATATGTATTGAAAGTGGAAGCAATTAGCTAGAGTAGCTCCATGCAGAGCACTGTAGACATAGAAATTTGCAAAATACATACGGGTCTGAATGTGATAGACCCGTTGACTAAACTTCTCTCACAAGCAAAACATAATCACACCTTAGTACTCTTTGGGTGTTAAATGCATGGCGATGTGAACTAGATTATTGACTCTAATAAACTCTTTGGGTGTTGGTCACATGGCGATGTGAACTATGGGTGTTAATCACATGGCGATGTGAACTAGATTATTGACTCTAGTGCAAGTGGGAGACTGATGGAAATATGCCCTAGAGGCAATAATAAAATGGTTATTATTATATTTCCTTAATCATGATAAAGGTTTATTATTCATGCTAGAATTGTATTGACCAGAAACTTAAATACATGTGCAGATACATAAATAAATACCATTCCCTAGTGAGCCTCTACTAGACTAGCTCGTTGATCAAAAGATGGTTAAGGTTTCCTCACCATAGACATTAGTTGTCATTTGATAACGGGATCACATTACTAGGAGAATGATGTGATGGACAAGACCCATCCGTTAGCTTGGCATACGATCGCTTAGTTTATTGATATTGCTTTATTAATGTCAAATACATATTCCTTCGACTATCAGATCATGCAACTCCCGGATATCGGAGGAATGCCTTGTGTGCTATCAAACTTCACAACATAACTGGGTGATCAAAAAGATGCTCTACAGGTATCTCCGAAGGTGTCTGTTGAGTTGGCATGGATCGAGATTAGGATTTGTTACTCCGTGTATCAGAGAGGTATCTTTGGGCCCTCTCGGTAATAAAAATCATGAGAAGCCTTGCAAGCAAAGTGACTAAGGAGTTAGTTAGGAGATGATGTATTACGGAACAAGTAAAGAGACTTGCCAATAATGAGATTGAACTAGTTATGAACATACCGACGATCGAATCTCTCAGGCAAGTAATATACCGATGGACAAAGGGAATTACGTATGTTGTCATAAGGTTGGAGCGATAAATATCTTCATAGAATATGTAGGAGACAATATGGGCATCCAGGTTCTGATATTGTTTATTGACCGGAGAGGTGTGTCGGTCATGTCTACATAGTTCTTGAACCCGTAGGGTCCGCACGCTTAACGTTCATTGACGATATAGTGTTATATGAGTTATATGATTTGGTGACCAAATTTTTTCGGAGTCCCAGATGAGAGCACGGACATGATGAGGAGCTCCGCAATGGTTAGGAGGTAAAGATCAATATATAGGACGATGATATTTGGACACCGAAAGAGTTTCGAGATGTACTGGGTAAAAATTGGATCACCGGAAGGGGTTCCGGACACCCCGGGAGGTTAATGGGCCATATGGGCCAAAGGGCGGGAACACACCAGCCCACAAGGGGCTTGTGCACCCCTCCTAAGGCCGCAGCCCTTGGGGAGAGAAGGAAAGGGGGGAGTCGGCCTCCCCATTCCTTCCCTCTTCTCCCCTTTCCTTTCCCCTCCGGAAAATATGGTAAGGGGGGCACGGCTAGGGAAAGACCATGAGTAGGATTCGACCCTACTTGGGGCACCCCTTGGCCTCTCCCCTCTCCCCCCCCCCACCTATATATATGTGGGAGGGGGGCGCCACACATAACCACGACAATCTCTTAGCCGTGTGTGGCGCCCCCCACCACCGTTTACACCCTCGGTCATATTTTTGTAGTGCTTAGGAGAAGCCCTCTGGAGATAGCTTCACCATCACCATCACCATGCCGTGGTGCTGCCAGAACTCATCCACTACTTCGTCATCTTGCTGGATCAAGAAGGTGAGGACATCACCGAGCTGAACGTGGAGGTGTCTTATGTTCGGTACTCGATCGGTTGGATCGCGAAGAAGTTCGACTACATCAACCGCATTAACAAATGCTTCCGCTTACGGTCTACGAGGGTACGTAGACACACTCTCCCCTCTTGTTGCTATTCATATCCATGGGTAGATCTTGCGTGTGCGTAGAATTTTTTTTTTTGTTTTCCATGCAACGTTCCCCAACAGGATCATGGACTGAGATTGTGGAGAAAGACTGATCCATACGCTAGGAGAAGGACTGCTGTTGATTATCTTTTCCGCACCAGAGAACAGCAGGACTTCTATGAGACAGTTTTGCTTGACAAAAAGCCAATTGTGAGTGATATGAAGTGGGTTGACTGGAAGTACATATATGTCAATGAGGACTACTTCCCCCATGTTCATGAGAGCTTCAGGTTGACGAGTTGATGGTTTTGTTGGACAAGAGCTCACCAAGTGGAATGGTGAAATGGTGATGCAATTTTCCTCCACTACACACTTCTATCCATATGGGAAGATAGCGCGGATGACTGAGGGCTCCAGGTACCAGTCATCAATCTCAGAGTGGGCTGCTCTCACCAATGCCCTAGAGAAGGAGAGAATGACATAGATGTTTATGGCAAACCAAGAATGGACCATAGCACTATGGCTCAGATATACAAACCTATCCTAGACCAGGCACTTGAGACTCACAAGTTTGGTTCCATCTACTACTTGCTTGGTTTGGGCACTACCAACTACATATTGAGGCATACTTTGTTTCCCAAGTCTGGAGATGAGAGAATGATTCGTGGACATTCAATCAACCTACTGCATCTATTTGATATACTGCAGAAGTTCAAGGTTATGAGTCTGATAGTTGAGACAATCAAGAGGACAACTGCAGACCAAAAGAGGTCATGTGGATATGCACCACATATTTAGATGTTGATCAATTCCAAGGTTGGAACTGGCACATATCTACTTGACAAAGAGCATTTACCTCTTAGGCCAAAGTTTGAGGACAATGAAGTTGTGATGGATGCTTCACATCCAACATCTGCTGAGGCCCAAGAGAAGGCTGAGAAGGCAAAGGCTACTGAGGGAGTCCTGGACTAGGGGGTGTCCGGACAGCCGGACTATTAATGTCCGCCGGACTCCAAGACTAGGAAGATACAAGATTGAAGACTCCGGCTCGTGTCCGGATGGTACTTTCCTTGGCGTGGAAGGCAAGCTTGGCGATACGGATATGTAGATCTCCTACCATTGTAACCGACTCTGTGTAACCCTAGCCCTCTCCGGTGTCTATATAAACCGGAGGGCTTTAGTCCGTAGGACAACATACATCTCAACAATCATACCATAGGCTAGCTTCTAGGGTTTAGCCTCCTTGATCTCGTGGTAGATCTATTCTTGTACTACCCATATCATCAATATTAATCAAGCAGGACGTAGGGTTTTACCTCCATCGAGAGGGCCCGAACCTGGGTAAAAACATTGTGTCCCTTGTCTCCTGTTACCATCCGCCTAGACGCACAGTTCGGGACCCCCTACCCGAGATCCGCCGGTTTTGACACCGACATTGGTGCTTTCACTAAGAGTTCCTCTGTGTCGTCACTGATAGGTTCGATGGCATCTTCAATCAACAGCGCTGTCCAGGGTGAGACTTTTCTCCCCGGGCAGATCTTCGTATTCGGCGGCTTCGCCCTGCGGACCAATTCACTTGGCCATCTGGAGCAGATCGAAAGCTACGCCCCTGGCCGTCAGGTCAGATTTGGAAGCTTAAACTTCACGGCCGATGTCCGCGGAGACTTGATCTTCGACGGACTCGGGCCACAGCCGAGCGTGCCGCACTATGACGATGGGCATGATCTAGCTCTGCCGCCAAACAGTGCCTTGGTGGCCGCACACGGATCAGCTTCGGCCATTAGCCCGGAGCCGATCGCCCAGACCGAGGGCCGGTGGATAGACGCCGCCTTGGGGGCTTCAACATCCACGGCGATGGAGCCAAACACCTATCTTGTCCCCGGTGAAACTCGTGATTCCGAGGCGCCGGGCTCCTTGCCGGACTCCGAGCCTCCCGCGCCCCTACCAATCGATCAGGATTGGGCGCCGGTTATGGAATTCACCGCCGTAGACATATTCCAACACTCGCCTTTTGGCGATATCCTGAATTCATTAAAGCATCTCTCATTATCGGGAGAGTCCTGGCCGGACTATGGCCAGGATGGTTGGAGTACGGACGACGAAGAAATTTAGAGCCCACCCACCACCCACTTTGTAGCCACTGTCGAGGACTTAACCGACATGCTAGACTTCGACTCCGACGACATCGACGCTATGGACGATGATGCCGGAGACGAACAGGAGCCAGCGCCTACAGGGCACTCAAAGACCACCTCGTCATACGACATATATATGGTGGACACCCCAAAAGAAGGGGATGGCGAAGAAGCAGCGAAGGCAGACTCTCTAAAGAAGCAGCCCAAACGCCGACGTCAGCGGCGCCGCTCTAAATCCCGCCAAAGCAAGAATGGAGATTCCGGCACAGAAGACAATAATACTCCAGAAAGTGCCGAAGACAATCCCCTCCAGGAAGACCCAGCGCAGGAGGATGCAGAAGCAAGCCCCCACGAGAGGGCGGCAGACGAAGGGGTTGAGGATGATAACTATATGCCTCCCTCCGAAGACGAAGCAAGCCTCAACGATGACGAATTCGTCGTACCCGAGGATCCCGTCGAACAAGAGCGCTTCAAGCGCAGGCTCATCGCCACGGCAAACAGCCTAAAGAAGAAGCAGCAGCAGCTTCAAGCTGATCAGGACCTGCTGGCCGATCGATGGACCGAGGTCCTCACAGCCGAAGAGTATAAACTCGAACGCCCCTCCAAAAGTTACCCAAGACGCAAGCTGTTCCCCCGATTAGAGGAGGAAGCATACGTACCTCCATCACCAGCGCACGACATGGCTGACCGACCACCCCGCGGTCGTGACAGAGAGGCATCCAGGCCCCCAGCCAAGACCATACCCCGGCATCGCTCCAAAAGTACGAAGCCAAGAGGGAACGCACCGGACTTGCGAGACATATTGGAGGACAAAGCAAGGCAATCCAGATCCATCTATGGATCACGTGGGCGCCTCACGACCCACGACGAATACCGTCGTGCCGGATACAATAACCCCGGCCGGGCCGAACACAGCAGACAGCGCTCTCTCGAGTTGCGTCGCGATATCGCTCAATACAGGGGCGCCGCACACCCGTTATGCTTCACTTACGAAGTAATGGATCATCAGATCCCCGAAGGGTTCAAACCCGTGAACATCGAATCTTACGATGGCACAGCAGACCCCGCGGTGTGGATCGAAGACTATCTTCTCCACATCCATATGGCCCGCGGCGACGATCTACACGCCATCAAGTACCTCCCACACAAGCTTAAAGGACCAGCTCGGCATTGGCTTAACAGCTTTCCCGCAGAGTCAATTGGGTGTTGGGAAGACCTGGAGGCCGCATTCCTTGATAACTTCCAAGGCACATATGTGCGACCACCAGACGCCGATGACCTAAGCCACATCATTCAGCAGCCAGACGAATCGGCCAGACAATTCTGGACACGGTTCTTGACGAAGAAAAATCAAATCATCGATTGTCCGGATGCAGAGGCCCTTGCAGCCTTCAAACATAACATCCCGGACGAATGGCTAGCCCGGCACCTGGGGCAGGAAAAGCCGAAATCCATGGCAGCCCTCACATCTTTAATGACCCGCTTTTGTGCGGGAGAGGACAGCTGGCTAGCCCGCAGCAACAATCTCCGTAAAAATTCTGGCAGTCCGGATACTAAGGACAACAACGGCAGGTCACGTCGAAACAAAAACAAGCGCCGCATTAACGGCGACGATAAGGAGGATACGGCAGTCAATGCCGGATTCCGAGGCTCTAAACCCGGTCAGCGGAAGAAGCCATTTAAAAGAACCACTCCGGGTCCGTCCAATCTGGACCGAATACTCGACCGCTTATGCCAGATACATGGCACCTCTGAAAAGCCAGCTAACCACACCAATAGAGATTGTTGGGTGTTCAAGCAGGCTGGCAAGTTAATTGCCGAAAACAATGACAAGGGGCTAAATAGCGACGACGAGGAAGAGACCCGGCCGCCGAACAACAGAGGACAGAAGGGTTTTCCCCCACAAGTTCGGACGGTGAATATGATATACGCGACCCATATACCCAAGAGGGAGAGGAAACGCGCACTACGGGACGTCTATGCGATGGAGCCAGTCGCCCCAAAGTTCAACCCATGGTCCTCTTGCCCGATCACTTTCGATCGAAGAGACCATCCGACCAGCATACGCCATGGCGGATTTGCCGCATTGGTTTTAGACCCAATCGTCGATGGGTTCCACCTCACGAGAGTCCTGATGGACGGCGGTAGCAGCCTGAACCTGCTTTATCAGGATACAGTGCGCAAAATGGGCATAGACCCATCAAGGATTAAACCTACAAAGACAACCTTTAAAGGTGTCATCCCAGGAGTGGAAGCCAGTTGTACAGGCTCAGTCACACTGGAAGTAGTCTTCGGATCCCCGGATAATTTCTGAAGCGAAGAGTTAATCTTCGATATAGTCCCGTTTCGCAGCGGCTATCACGCTCTGCTCGGACGAACCGCATTTGCAAAATTCAACGCGGTGCCGCATTATGCATACCTAAAGCTCAAGATGCCCGGCCCTCGTGGAGTCATCACGGTCAATGGGAATACGGAACGCTCCCTCCGAATGGAGGAACATACAGCGGCTCTCGCGGCAGAAGTACAGAGCAGCCTTCTCAGGAAATTCTCAAGTCCGGCAGTTAAAAAGCCGGATACAGCAAAGTGCGCCCGGAGCAATACCAACCAAGACCACCTGGCGCGATCAGAGCACGCGTAGCAATGCGGCCCCAACCCTCACCCACGCATAAACGCAAGAATAACACACCGCGCACATCATTACGCTTTGGAGATACCATGGGTGCAGGGAAAGGGGCACGATCACAATGGACCCAGAGTGCGGCTCGACCACACCAGGGGCTCACAAGTGCGCCTCCTTTCCTTTTTATTTTATCTTTTCTTCTTCTTTTATGTACACAGGACCCTGTTAACCAGAGGCCCTGTCCGGTGGCGAACCTGCCGAACTCATGATGCAACAGTCAGGGACTAAAGAAGGCCGCAACGAACATTCAGGTGGTCTCAATTACGAGCATTAAATTCGATTATATACACCAAGTCCGCAGCTCGTCCCTGGAGGGGGACATTTTCATTCAGTCCAAATCCCTTGCTTACCGCACTATTTGTATCATTCCGCTCTACTAGCAGATTTTCTTTCATAAATAATGCAGCACCTCTTTATTGCAATTGCATTATCTTTTATATATATGTTCATTACATGACATCTTGCACCCGTATATTTTGGTACGGCCGAATACGCCAGGGGCTTCTGTTCCCCAAATTATGGTGTGATAAAGTCCGAACACTTTCACAAGTGCGGCACCCCGAACTTATAGCATTATATGAATCGGCTCCGAATCATGTCTTGGGTCAATAGTTGGGTTTGCCCGGCTCCCACGTTTTGGTGCCTTACGTTCCGTTCTGTCGGCTAAGGTGGCACTGGGAGAACCACTGCGATTGCGCCCCGGTTGAGCCGGGTTAACGCCTCAGTGGAGAAAGCTAAAACTGACTGGCATGATAAGGCGAGAGACTGGTCGCTGTTCGAGAGGTTTTTTTCGGGTCCTTAAAGACTCACGCCGCTTCGAGCGAAGTTTCGGATAATGTCCGATGAAGGCGTGGATAGCGCCCCAGATTCGGTCTTCCGAATACCAGGGGCTTCGCCGATATTTAAAATTATAGAATTCTATGGCTAAGTGAGAGTGTTCAAGCATTATAAGTCTGGTTGCCTTGTTCGTCGTGTTGAGCGCCTCCCTAGATGGACCCAAAAATGGGAACAAGAGTGCTCAAGTTTATCCCGAACACCCCAGCACTTGTGGCTTGGGGGCTGAAGCCAACGACTTGCCATCTCTCAGATTTTATAAACGGCCGCACAGAAGGTAATATTTTAAATTAAACAAGCGTTGTTCATGGCGCATATGAATGAAGTTTTCAGCGCACAGGATAAATATAAAGCAAGTTCACTCAAAAATTACATTTCGGGAGCACTCATCTGCAATATCGCAGGCTCCCTTCAGGACAATTTTATAATACTTCTCCGGCGTGCGATACTCCTTGCCCGGCGGCGGTGGATCCGTGAGAAGCTTCTCCGCATCCAATTTGCCCCATTGCACCTTTATGCGGGCAAGGGCCCGACGAGCGCCTTCAATACAGGCAGAGAGCTTGACTACATCCAGCCTGGGGCATGCATCCACCAACCGCCGCACTAGGCCTAAGTAGCTTCCAGGCATGGCCTGTCCAGGCCACAGCCGGACTATGAGGCCCTTCATGGCCTCCTCAGCTACCTTGTGGAGTTCGACCAGCTGCTTCAGCTGGTCGCTTGGGGGCACCGGATGGCTGGCCTCAGAATACTGAGACCAGAAGACCTTCTCCATCGAGCTCCCCTCCTCGCCACGATAGAATGCGGCGGCATCAGACGCACTACACGGCAGATCTGCAAACGCCCCTGGAGAGCTCCGAATTCGGGTAAGTGTCAGGTAGTTTACATTAACATGCCTACTTTGCATGAAAAACGCCTTACCCGCCGCTATCTTCTTTATGTCCTCAACCTCCTGAAGGGCCTTACGGGCCTCGGCCTTGGCGGACTTGGCACTTTCGAGAGCCGAGGCAAGCTCGGACTCTCGAGTCTTGGAGTCACGCTCCAAACTTTCATGTTTTTCCATGAGAGCCTGGAGCTCTTGCCGAACTTCCGCCACCCGTGCCTCTTGCTTTTCTCGCTCAGCCCGTTCCGCGGCCGCACTGTGTTCGGCCGTGGACACAGCATCCTTCAGGGCTGCCACTTCGTTAGTGGCCCCTGCAGTATACATATTATCCTTGTTAATTTTATTTGCAACCAAAATCCTTTTCTATAAGGTACTTATTCAAAGAGGTGTTACTCACCTTCTTTTTCCTCGAGCTGCTTCTTTGCATGGCCGAGCTCTTGCTCGGACCGCTCGAGATCCTTCTTCAGCACGTCGACCTCTGTCGTTAGTGCGGCAGAGGTCAGCAGCGCAGCCTGCAAACCCATATTGACATATTTTAAGCAACCCTGCGTACATCTTGTTAGATCCTTAGTCCGGCTTTTCTTGCCGAACACCGAACTAAGCATCAGGGGCTACTGTCTATGCGGTATTACATTATATAAATTTAACTTCTTACCTCAAAGCCTGTTAGAAGGCTGTTGCAGGCTTCGGTCAGCCCGCTCGTAGCAAGCTGAACCTTCTCTATCACCGCACTCATGATAGTGAGGTGTTCTTCCTCGATGGAAGCGCCTTTAAGCGCCTCCAACAGGTTATCCGGCGCCTCCGGTTGGACGGAGGCCGCCGGCGTCACGGTCCTGCCCTTCTTTCGAAGGGGCCGCTTGCCGGACTCTGGAACCACTGCGGGTCCGATGTAGAGTCCGGCACAAAGTCCGGGGGGCTGCCTGACGGCGCCTCCGGAGCCTCCTCCTGGTGGGTCCCTCTCTGGGGTCCCACCTCGACGTCCTCGTCGACGCGTGGGGTAGAGGCAGTCGGGATGGAATTCACATCCGACGAGGCCAACGACCCGCTTGATGAGTCGGGAAGATCGTCACCGGCCGGACTACGGACAAAATGCGGCGTTAGAAGGATACTACATGACATGAAAGGTACGGCATATAAATGATCCGGATACTTACGATCCTGCCGGACGCCTGGCCCTTGGAGGCCACTCATCCTCGCCAACGCTGATGTTGGCGAAACTGTCCGGGGGGATAGTTCTCCCCCTCTTGGACCCTTCGGCCTCCCCGATTGGGGAAGCCTTCCTCTTCTTCTCTCCCTCCTTCGGGAGAGAATACTCCTCCTCCTCGTCTTCAGGGGAGGAGTCCTTGTCGTCGTCAGACGCCTGATTGCAGGAACTCTTTCGAGTCCCCGCGGCCACCTTCTTGGCCTTCTTCTCCGGCACCACGTCCGGTGCCGGAACCAGCAGCCCTGTTAAGCGGGCGTCCACTGGGTCTTCTGGCATGGGAGCCGGGTTGATGAGCAGCTTGGCCTTCTCCATCCATTCCTGTCAAAGGAAGAGGCAGAATGAAACCTCACTAGAGTCAATCTAATTATCACAAGTGTCCCGTAATGGGGTTGAATCACTTACCTCGTCAGTTGGACACTGCGAGCTGAATCCGCGATCTTCCATTGCGGATGTGGGGGCTTCGGCGCCCTTGAACAGCACCCTCCAGGCGCCTTCATATGTTGTATCGAAGAGCCCGCTTTGCGCCTGGTGCTGTTCCGGATTGAACTCCCACAAATTAAATGCCCGTTCTTGGCATGGGAGGATCTGCCGGATGAGCATGACTTGGACCACATCGACGAGCCTGAGCCTATTGCTCACCATCTTCTTGATGCAGGCTCGGAGTCCCGTCACCTCCACCGGATTGCCCCACTGCAAGCCCTTCTCTTTCCAGGAGGTGAGCTGCGTGGGGATACCAGATCTGAACTCGAGGGCCGCCGCCCATGTGGGTTTGCGCGGCTCGGTGATGTAGAACCACCCCGATTGCCACCCCTTGACGGAATCCACGAAGGTCCCTTCGAGCCAAGGGACGTTGGGCAATTTTCCCAACATGGCGCCTCCGCATTCCGCTTGCGTGCCCTTCACAACCTTCGGCGTGACGTTGAAGGTCTTGAGCCACAGGCCGAAGTGGGGCTGGATGCAGAGGAAGGCCTCGCACACGACGATAAACGCCGAAATGTTGAGGATGAAGTTCGGCGCCAGATCGTGGAAATCCAGGCCGTAGTAAAACATGAGCCCCCGGACAAATGGATGGAGCGGAAAGCCCAGTCCACGGAGGAAGTGGGGGAGGAAGACGAACCTCTCATGAGGCCCGGGGGTAGGGATGAGCTGCCCCTCGTCGGGCAGCCGATGCGCGATATCGCCAGAAAGGTATCTGGCGCTGCGCAGCTTGGTGATGTCCTCCTCCTTAGTGGTGGAGCCCAACCATTTACCTCCCGCTCCGGACATATTCGGAGAAGGTCGAGGCGAGATGCGCGAGCTCGGGCGTTGGAGCTTGAGTTCGCGGGATGGATAGGCAAAGGAGGAAGAAGGCGTAGGTGAGAAGGTGAATCCTTATCCCTTATATATAGGCAGACAAAACTATGCGTCCCCCACCAGCCTGGTAAAACTCGCTTATCTCCCAAGCGCCACCATCAATGGCGCGGTTGGGTTACCCACGCACGTATTGATGAGAATCCCGGAATAAGGGGAACACGATCTCTGCTTCGACAAGACGTGCCAAGAAAACCGCTTCGCTAAACGTGCTGAGGTGGTATAGTAAAAAACCATTCAAACAAAGGCTTGGTTGCGGTGTGATGTCACGCCGCATAATACGTCAGCAGATTGAGCCAAGTGTGCATTTTATTCTCTCTACGGTGGAATGTGGAATTTATTTTGCAGAGCCGGACACTATCCTGGTGTTCATGATCTTCTCTGGATTATTCAAGGGAGGAACCCGCCTTGCAATGCCGAACATTGTGCACGCCAGACTTATCGTCATTGAAGACTGGTACAGGGGCTACTGAGGGAGTCCTGGACTAGGGGGTGTCCGGACAGCCGGACTATTAATGTCCGCCGGACTCGAAGACTACGAAGATACAAGATTGAAGACTCCGGCTCGTGCCCGGATGGTACTTTCCTTGGCGTGGAAGGCAAGCTTGGCGATACGGATATGTAGATCTCCTACCATTGTAACCGACTCTGTGTAGCCCTAGCCCTCTCCAGTGTCTATATAAACCGGAGGGCTTTAGTCCGTAGGACAACATACATCTCAACAATCATACCATAGGCTAGCTTCTAGGGTTTAGCCTCCTTGATCTCGTGGTAGATCTACTCTTGTACTACCCATATCATCAATATTAATCAAGCAGGACATAGGGTTTTACCTCCATCGAGAGGGCCCGAACCTGGGTAAAAACATTGTGTCCCTTGTCTCCTGTTACCATCCGCCTAGACGCACAGTTCGGGACCCCCTACCCGAGATCCGCCGGTTTTGACACCGACAGCTACCAAAGCAGCAAAGGCAGCAAGTGCTCCAGATGCATCAATTGTGAATCTCAAGACCAAACAAGATCAATTCACATATCTGCTACAAGCAACCCTAAGGATTGAGAAGAGTCTGGCCAACTTGACTAAGAAGCAAGAGAGCTTAGAGAGGATTATTGAAGACAAGATGTATAGCCTTAATGTCAAGGTCACTGAGATTCAGACCATTGTTGAGAAGCTGAGAGATGATGCTGAGGACAGAGATGATAGACCTACCACAGACAGATTTTAGACAGTGCCAAGGGCACAGAGGTATACTGTTGAGCCAGTTGCTGACATGAGGCCTGCTCACTCTGCTCCTGCCACCACTGCCACAGTGCCACCACATGTGTCAACCCCTCCTGCTCAACATACTTCAGCTGAAGCATTTGCAGGTGGACTCATCTCAACGTCGTCTATGCACATCGGAGCAACAAGCCAGAAGACCCCTTAAGGAGCTCCCAGAGATCGTGCCTAGAGTGTCGTATAGCACTATATGTTTTCAAACTTTTTGGTAACTTGTTGCCAAAGGGGGAGAAACTGTATAGATCATAGCCTTCGAGAGAATGAGTCTTTTGCTTCTTTGTTGGTTCTTATTTGCCTTGCTACTTTGGTTGGTTGTTGCTACTTGATGCTACAATTATGTTATGCTTGTGAGGTACCTTGTATGATCATGTGTTTGATCATACCATGCTTAATGTGTGCTTGCATGTCTATCTCTGTGATTGTTTGTGTATGATCAATCACTTGTATCTTTGCTGATGACCGCATGTTATTCTACTCTTATCATTTTGTGCGCTCCACCAAGATGTATGTGACATGGAAGAGTGACCCATGATCCTAATTGAGTGTGCATTTGCATTCAAACGCAAATTTTAAATAATGCACAAATTTAGGGGGAGCTCTTGCTTATCACATACTTCTCAAAGCGACGATGTATTCCATTCACTTTATCATTTGTCAAAGCTTTGATCTATATGTTGTCATAAATTACCAAAAAGGGGGAGACTAAAAGTGCAACTAATCCCCGGGTGGTTTTGGTAATTCATAACAACATATAGCTCATTGAACTAATATCCTCTCAAGATGAATATTTCAGGAAGTTCAATGAATGGCATGGCATGGACTAGAAATGTGGACCCCTCAAAATGCTAAGGACACATATTGGCAAAAGCTCAAGACTCTTCATTTTATTTTAAGTGATCCAAGATTACATTGAGTCCATAGGAAAGCCAATACTATTAAAAGGGGATGAGGTGCTGCTTAATGGCTTGCTTGCTCAAATGCTTAGTGATATTGTGTAGGATCCAAAGTATGTCTAGAGGGGGGGTGATTAGACTACTTGACCAAATAAAAATCTAGCCTTTTCCCAATTTTAAGTCTTGGCAGATTTTAGCAACTTAGCACAAGTCAAGCAATCAACCTACACATGTAATTCTAAGAGTATAGCAGCGGAATGTAAATCATTGGATATGAAGGTAAAGGGGAGGAGTTTGGAGGGAGCAAACGCATTGTTGACACGGAGATTTTTGGCGTGGTTCCGATAGGTGGTGCTATCATACAACCATGTTGATGGATACTTCAACCCACGAAGGGTAACGGCTGCGCAAGTCCACGGAGGGCTCCACCCACAAAGGGTCCACGAAGAAGCAACCTTGTCTATCCCACCATGGCCATCGCCCATGAAGGACTTTCCTCACTAGGGTAGATCTTCACAAAGTAGGCGATCTCCTTGCCCATAGAAACACCTTGGTCCAACTCCACAATATTGACGTAGGCTCCCAAGTGACACCTAACCAATCTAGGAGACACCACTCTCCAAAAGGTAATAGATGGTGTGTTGATGATGAACTCCTTGCTCTTGTGCTTCAAATGATAGTCTCCCCAACACTCAACTCTCTCTCATAGGATTGGATTTGATGTAAAGATGATTTGAGTGGAAAGCAACTTGGGGAAGGCTACAGATCAAGATTCATATGGTAGGATTGGAATATCTTGGCCTCAACACATGAGTAGGTGATTCTCTCTCAGAAAATGAATGTTGGAAGTGTAGGCATGTTCTGATGGCTTTCCTCGCGAATGAAGAAGAGGTGGAGGGGTATATATAGCCGCCACACAAAATCTAACCATTACACACAATTTACCAAACTCGGTGGGACCGAATCCAAAAACTCGGTCACACCGATTTAGTTCATAATGTGATTGTGAGGCATTTTGGTGGGACCGACATGTCAACTCGGTGATACCGATTTCGTTAGGGCTAGAGCATAACGTAATCTCGGTCAGACCGATTACACAAACTCGGTGGGACCGACTTTGGTAATAAGCTAACCAGAGAGTTGGTCAGGCAAACTCAGTGGGACCGATTCGCTTATCTCGGTGAGACCGAAATGTTACAAAAAGGAAACGGGAAGTTTGCATTGCGAACTCGGTAGGACCGATCGCTCATTTCGGTGAGACCGAAACATTACGAAGGGAAACCGAGAGTTTGCAATCCCATCTCGGTGAGACCGAGATCCCTATCAATGAGACCGAATTGACTAGGGTTTCTCGCAGTGGCTATGTCAAATGAACTCGGTGGCGCCGGATGGATCAAATCGGTGGGGCCGAGTTTGACTTTTGGTTTGGGACATATGTGGATATGAGAAAGTGTTTGAGGGTTTTTGGAGCATATCACTAAGCATTTTGAGCAAGAAAGCCATTAAGCAACACCTCATCCCCTTTTAATAGTATTGGTTTTTCCTATAGACTCAATGTGATCTTGGATTACTAAAAGTAAAATGTAGAGTATTGAGCTTTTAGAGCTTGAGCCAATCCTTTGTCCTTAGCATTTTGAGGGGTCCACGTTCCTAATCCATGCCATGCCAATCATTGAACTTTCCTGAAATATTCATCTTGAAATAGCGTTAGTTCAATAAGCTATATGTTGTTAATCATTACCAAAACCACCCAGGGATAGTTGCACTTTCATATTGCTCCAAAGCCCTCAACCACTTTTCTCCATCCAAATATGTCAAAACCCTAAACTCCAACAACTCAGCCACACCGATTCTTCCTATCCGGTGCCACCGAGTTCAATGACATAGCCACTGCCAGAAACCCTAATAGTTTGGTCTCATCGATACGGGTCTTGGTCTCACCGAGATGGCCTTGCCAACGCTCTGTGACTTGTTGCATTTATTTCGGTCTCACTAAGTTATGCAATCGGTCTCACCGAGTTGGCTTGACATTCTCTTTGTTGCCTTATTGCTTCACTTCGGTCTCACCGAGTTGATGCAATCGGTGCCACCAAGCTAATGTTTGCCCTAAAGCCCTAGCACATCAGTCCCACTGAGTTGTTTCAGTCGGTCCCACCGAGATTCCTAACATTCACATTTTGAACTAATTGTTCCCACCGAGTTTATCTATTCGGTCTCACCGAGTTGGGTCAAATGTGTGTAACGGTTGGATTTTGTGTGGAGGCAATATATACCCCTCCACCCCCTTCTCCATATGTGAGAGAGCCATCAGAACGTGCCTACACTTCCACCATACATTTTCTAAGAGAGAACCACCTACTCATGTGTTGAGATCAAGATATTCCAATCCTACCACAATAATCTTGATTTCTAGCCTTCCCCAAGTTGCTTTCCACTCAAACCATCTTTCCACCATATCCAAATCTATGAGGGAGAGTTGAGTGTTGGGAGACTATCATTTGAAGCACAAGAGCAAGGAGTTCATCATCAACACACCGTCTATTACCTTTTGGAGAGTGGTGTCTCCTAGATTGGTTAGGTGTTGCTTGGGAGCCTTCGTCAAGTTGTGGAGTTGAACCAAGAAGTTTGTAAGGGCAACGAGATCGCCTACTTCCTGAAGATCTACCCGAGTGAGGCAAGTCCTTCGTCATGGTGGGATAGACAAGGTTGCTTCTTCGTGGACCCTTCGTGGGTGGAGCCCTCCGTGGACTCGCGCAACTGTTACCCTTCATGGGTTGAAGTCTCCATCAACGTGGATGTACGATAGCACCACCTATGGGAACCACGCCAAAAATCTTTGTTTCTTCATTGCATTTGCACTCTCCAAACCCTTCCCTTTACCTTCATATGCAATGTTGTACTTTCCGCTGCTACACTCTTAGAATTGCATGTGTAGGTTGATTGCTTGACTTTTGTTAATTGCTAAAATGTGCCCACAACTAAAATTGGGAAAAGGTTAGATTTTTATTTGGTCAAGTAGTCTTATCACCCCCCCCCCTCTAGACATACCTTCGATCCTATGCACCATCCTATCAGCATGTGCAAGTTATCCATAAAATCATTTCAAGATGTCAAATGTCATATGAAAATCACCCTTCCAGAGATCATCTCCTTTGTTTATTAAGTTTGTGTGATATGACATCAGACATCATAAGGCCTATGACAGAGTTGAATGGGTTTTCTTAAGAAAAATGATGATAAATTTGGATTTCAAGCAATGGGTCAACTTAATTATGAACTGTGTGAGCTATGTAAAATATACGATCAAGTATAATTCTTAGGAGACAGAGAGTTCCATCCATGCAAGAGGCATTAGGCAAGCGACCCCCCTTACGTTTTTTACTTTGTGTTGAGAAGTTATCAAGTATTTTGATGCATGAAAAAGAAGCTGATGGTATTGATGGGATTAGAGTGTGGAGAAATGCGCCATCAATGTCACACCTACTTTTTGCCTATGATTCTCAAATTCTCCTGAAGGCACATTTGCATAAATGCAACTTCCTTACAACAACTTCTTGATACATATTGTGAAAACTATTAGCAGTTGGTGAGTAGAGCAAAATCTAGCATATTTTTTAGTCCCAACGCAAGCAATATTGCTAGAACAAAAATATACAACTAACTCCATGTTGATAAGAAGCCTTATCTGATTGTTTGATGGGTCTCCCTGCCTTAGTAGGAGCTAACAAAAGCGACTGTTTTAAACATTTTCTGGATCGAAATCAAGGAAAGATTAATGGATGGAATGAGAAACACCTCTCTATTGGGGGGAAAGAAATTTTGTCGAAAGTTGTTGCACAGTCCATCACTGTATATGTTATGTCGGTTTTTAAATTGCCATAGGGACTACTCTACAAGGATATAGTGGATCTTATAACAGGATTCCAGTGGGGTGGTGATGAAGATGATAAAAAATGCATTGGTATGCATGCTGGAAGTCATGCATTCCAAAAAATGTAGGCAGGATGGGATTATGTGGTCTCTATAGTTTCAATTTAGCAATGCTTGCAAAACATGTTTTGCGCCTAGATGAAGATCCAGACTCTATTTGTGCTCACGTTTTGCGTGCAAATTACTATCCCCATGGTGAGATCCTCAAAGCATGGCCAAAAAATGGCTCCTCATTCATGTGGCAGAGCCTTGTTGCCATCATCCAGACCTTCAAATGTGGCTATATCTGGCATACCTGAGGCAGTGAGGAGGTCAACATATCAACGGATCCTTGGTTACCGTCTAACCCTAGCAGGATGGTTATCACACAAAGAGGTCATCATCTCCTATCGAAGGTTGGCGAACTCATTGATCCCACCCTTGGCGAGTGGGATGAGGGGTTGGCCGCGGCTACCTTTGGAATTGCTAACGCCTGAAGGATCTTGCAAATCCCACTTAACATTGGTGCATTCATGATTTTATTGCTTGGCACCCAACTCGGGCGGGATCTTCTCAATGCGCACAACTTACCACTATGAATGGAACCACAAGTTTATTGGGAGATCCATATCTTTGTCTGCCCCAGGACCATCACATATGAATCATGTTTGAAAGAGGCTTTGGGACTTGAAGATTCCAAAGAAAATTCAAAAAAATATTGCTGGAGGACACTACATGGAATTCTTCCACTGAAAGGCATCCTTACTAATTGTGGCATGGGCCACAAAGATCATTGCCCTATTTGTAACCAAGGAGGAGAAGATATCAGACATATGATATTCACCTGCGAGTGTGTTGGCTACCTTTGGAACAAACTTGGACTTGAGAGCTTAATTCAATCGGCTCTAGTGATAGACCTCTCTGAAAGTGCAACTAATCCCTGGGTGTTTTGGTAATTCTTAACAACATATAGCTCATTGGACTAATGCTCTTTCAAGATGATCATTTCAGAAAGTTCAATGATTGGCATGGCATGGACTAGAGATGTGGACCCCTAAAAATGCTAAGGACACATATTGGTAACAAGCTCAAGACTCTACATTTTCATTTTAGTGATCCAAGATCACATTGAGTCCATAGGAAAGCCAATACTATTAAAAGGGGATGAGGTGTTGCTTAATGGCTTGCCTGCTCAAAATGCTTAGTGATATGCTCCAAAATCCTCAACCACTTTCTCACTTCCACCTATGTCCTAAAGCTAAAAGTCAAACTCGGCCCCACCGATTTGATCTATCCGGCACCACCGAGTTCATTTGACATAGCCACTGCCACAAACCCTAATCACTTCGGTTTCACCGATAGGGGTCTCGATCTCACCGAGATGGGATTGCAAACTCTCTGTTTCCCTTCGTAATGTTTCGGTCTCACCAAAATGAGCGATCGGTCCCACCGAGTTTGCAATGAAAACTTCATGTTTCCTTTTCGTAACGTTTCGGTCCCACCAAGATGAGCGAATCGATCCCACCAAGTTTTCTTGGCCAACCCCCTATGTGCCTATTACTGAAATCGGTCCCACCGAGTTCATGTGATCAGTCTCACCGAGATTAAGTTATGCCCTAACCCTAGCGCATCGGTCCCACCGGGTTGATCATATCGGTCCCACCGAAAAGCCTAGCGTTTATATTTTGACCTGAATCATTCTGACTGAGTTTCACCATTCGGTCTCACCGAGTCTGGGAATCCGTGTGTAACGGTTAGATTTTGTGTGGAGGCTATATATACCCCTCCACCCATTCTTCATTCGTGGAGAAAGCCATCAGAACGTGCCTACACTTCTAGCATTCATTTTCTGAGAGAGAACCACCTACTCATGTGTTGAGACCAAGACATTCCATTCCAACCACAAGAATCTTGATCTCTAGCCTTTCCGAAGTTTCTTTCCACTCAAATCATCTTTCCACCATAGCCAAATCTGTGAGAGAGAGTTGAGTGTTGGGGAGACTATCATTTGAAGCATAAGAGCAAGGAGTTCATCGTCAACACACCATCTATTACCTTTTGGAGAGTGGTGTCTCCTAGATTGGTTATCTGTCACTTGGGAGCCTCCGTCAAGATTGTGGAGTTGAACCAAGGAGTTTTTAAGGGCAAGGATATCGCCTACTTCGTGAAGATCTACCCAAGTGAGGCAAGTCCTTCGTCGGTGATGGCCATGGTGGGATAGACAAGGTTGCTTCTTCGTGGACCCGTCATGGGTGGAGCCCTCCGTGGACTCGCGCAGCCGTTACCCTTTGTGGGTTGAAGTCTCCATCAACGTGGATGTACGATAGCACCACCTATCGGAACCACGCCAAAAATCTCCATGTCAACATTGCGTTTGCTCCCTCCAAAATCTTCCCCTTTACCTTCATATGCAATGATTTACATTGCACTGCTATACTCTTAGAATTGCATGTTTAGGTTGATTGCTTGACTAGTGCTAAGTTGCTAAAATCTGCCAAGAATTAAAATTGGGAAAAGACTAGGTTTTTATTTGGTCAAGTAGTCTAATCACCCCCCCCCCTCTAGACATACTTCGATCCTACACTCTCTAGATTGGTTGTTCTTTAACATTCGGATTTGAAGACTATCAGGTCCGGTGATGAAGACTTGTGACCCCGTAGGTTCGGTAATCATTCACGTTATTTGGTCAAGTAGTCTAATCATCCCCCCTCTAGACATACTTTCGATCCTACAAGTGATATCGGAGCCGTGGTCTCCATTTGCCTTGATTTCCATAGCTTTGGTGATCATAACCTTGGTTTCACAACCTAGGAGAGTATGGCGTCTAGCGAGGGAAATTACCACCTTAGAGGTCCTTACTTTGATGGTACTAATTTTGCTAGTTGGAAACATAAGATGAAAATGCATATTCTTGGACATAACCCCGCCGTTTGGGCTATTGTGTGTATTGGTTTGCAAGGTGAATTCTTCGATGGGAGAGAACCAAATCGTGAAGCTACCGCAGAAGAATTGAAGATGTTGCAATACAATGCTCAAGCTTGCGATATCCTCGTCAACGGATTGTGCCCCGAAGAATTCAACAAAATCATCCATCTTGAGAATGCAAAGGAAATTCGGGATACTTTGATTGATATGCACGAAGGTACCGACCACATCAAGGAATCCAAGTTGGATGTGCTTCAAAGTCAACTTGACAAGTTCGAAATGAAGGATGGTGAAGGTGTCGTTGAAATATACTCTAGGCTTGCTCTCATCACAAATGAGATTGCCGGCTTAGGAAGTGAAGAGATGACCGACAAATTCATCATCAAGAAGATCCTAAGATCCTTGGATGGAAAATATGATACCGTGTGCACTTTGATCCAAATGATGCCAAACTACAAAGATCTCAATCCAACCGAAGTCATTGGAAGGATTGTTGCTCATGAGATGTCACTCAAGGATAAAGAAGAGCTTCACAACAAGTCTAGTGGTGCTTACAAAGCCTCATGTGATGCTCCTACATCATCAAGTGAGAAACAAGCCTTCAATGAAGAACTGAGCTTAATGGTGAAGAACTTCAACAAATTCTACAGGAGTAGAAGAAAGGAAAGGAGTTCCAAGTCAAGGTCCTACAATGACAAAAGATCTTCTAGTTGTGAGCGAAATTGCTACAATTGTGGAAGACCCAGATGATAGACTGCTGTGGGATTGGGTAGGCTAGGACTAACGGTGTCGTGAGGAGATTACCTTCTCCTTTTCTCGAGGAGCTCCCGGTGCCGGTGGTGAACGGATGGGAGCTCGGTGTAGAGGTCGACGGTGAAGTGGCTGGTGACGCTTCCCATCGCTTCAGTGCCTCCCTTTGGATCGGACTAGGGTTAGGAGTGGGGAACAGTGGCGGCGACGAACCTCGTACCCTGTGCCCTGGTCCCCACCTCCTCTTTATAGCACTGCACGACAGGGGCCCACCAGCCTTGCTTGGGCTAGACGCCCCCGATCAGGGTGTGGGTCAAGGGCCCAATGAGCCGTTGGGCCCATTGGAGGAGAGATCAATCTAACATTCTCCCCCTTGATCTCAACATATACTTTTAACTTTATACTTTGAAATAACTCTTTTCAAAGTATTCGTTCCATCACAGATTTGCATGTAGAGCATGTCTCATCATCACGGTTCATTCCCGATAGAATCAACACCTACAACACACTCCTCTGTTTTGAAACAGATTCTTTAACCTTGGGCCCTTTTATTGTCCAGAAATCTTAGACTATACCATAAAACCCCTGTCGACTGTGTGTTCTCCGAACACACTGGGCGGTAAGCCTTTAATAAGCAGATCTGCAAATACTTGTCTGTTGCTTTCATGCTCCAAGCATTTCAACATAATTCCGGACTTTCACCTTAACAACATATAACTCTGTGTCAATGTGTTTGGCACCACACTTGACTCGTTGTCATAGGAGCGAATTACTTAATGGTTATTGTTGTTGTCAACCGTTATCAACTCCGGGTACATGTTTCCTTAACCTTTTTGCATGTCCCTCAGCCTCATATCATTTTGTACATTATCTTTACATCATATTAATGATAATTGATTCATTCTTTAGAGTTTTTCCACACAAAAACTCCAAGTGTGAAAGTCAGCGACAATTGTGGATTTCGCTGTATATTTCACAAGTTCTATTTCTGTATTCACAACCTTTTGAGAGCACTTGCTCCTTTTAGCATGAGGCCAATATTTTTGACTCCATTCCGGTGATCTATATCTGGACTGGACATTACCAAAACAACCCGGTTATGTGAACTGTGTCACGGTAATGTTATACTTTTGCATTCATTAAGCTTCCAACAGCTGAAGCATATGGTACCATATTCATTTGGTCTATTTTGTATTGACTTTTGGAACACTAAAGTTCCCAAAATCATTACCCTTTACTATAAGAACAGGTGTAGGTTTTCTCGCATGCATACTTTAGAAACTTTCCTTAGCATGCCCATGCGACACTCCTAATACCCCTTTTATTCTTTTGTCGGTGAATCTCGATCCTTATAACGAGAGACATTCTTTTGAACTTTGAGGACAAGAACTTCGTTTCCTCCTGCAGCCGAATTAACATCACTACTAACAAGTAGAATGTTATCCGCATGTACAAGATATAGGAAATGAAATTCCCATTCTATAACTTTATACAAACACAATTGTCCTCTCATTTCTTTAACCCAAAACAACATTTGATTGCTTTAGTCCATAAAAGACTTCTTCAGGCAGTATCCCCTGTGTTCTTTACTTTCATCTGATGTAACTCAGATCATAATATCTTTCATCTGATGTAACTCAGATCATGATGTGCTACCAACACTCATTGTAATCTATTCAGTGTAAAATGTGCAAAAACCTTTCGATTTTAGTCATGTTTTACACCTTTACATATTTCCTTTGGAGTCACATTGTCCTTGTAGGCTCCATTGGAAATTACTCATGAGTCCCGAACATCGTCAGAATTCACCAATTTCATTTCATCTCACATAGTCTCTTATCATTTAGATAAGCAGACCCTTCTCAAAGCTCGATTGAGCGCTTTAAATGAGGTGGGATCAACCTCCATTTGAATTTCACTAACGTAGACTTTATAGTAATCAGAAGTATCTAATTTTCTCATTCCTTGAGACCATCTGTGTCTCAGGTACTGGCACTTCTTTCATATGGGGTTGTTGTTGCTCTGTCATTGCCAAGAGGCAAATTAATTTTATAGTCTTTCGCTTCCAAGATCCATGTTTAATCATTCCTCCTTTATAGAGCTAACAACGGGTGTTGTATAGGTCATACAACATGCTCCCCCAGATACAATCTATTTGAGTCTTAGGTATCTTCATACCATGCTCCCCCAGATTACTCCATCTTCACTAAGAATGGCGTATCTTTAAACTTTATTATTTGGGTTTATTCTGTTAAAACTTTCTTCTTTATGGCACTTTAAGCACCGTCTTAGTATTCCTTAGTTTTCTTTTCTTGAGGGGTATTATTATGATCATCGTACTCCCCCAGACGATCACATTCTTCATTAATGGATATCTCATATTTCTTTCTCCCCCCCGAAATGTGGCAAGAACTTTTCTGCCACAATTTCGAAAAACCATTCACAACTCTTGTGAATTGAGAAAAGTTTGAGTATCTACTTCATTTATTTGATTACTTCATATGTAATGAAGTTATCTGTTGACTGGTATGGGAGTACTTTTTCCTTATTCCATTTCAGAAACTCAACAGAGTTCTTTATCATTAGTACTTTTGCAAGTCACACTTGCATATCATTCTTATTTTTAGGTTCGTCTGCAACTTTTATTCTCTTCGGAGTTATTGAGTGCTTAATGACCGTTACACATAATATGTACGGTCGATACTAGGAAAGCATAATAGCTACTCCATACTTTTCTCCCAGAGTGGGACACATTAAAATCATATGAGTCATCATGTCTTTCTCCTGTCATATAGGATAAGTCTGAGAAAATTTCTGCCGCCATACGGGTTACGCAGGGATTTTCCCAGACTTTTCCTGCCATGCGGGTTTTATCATAATCATATTTTTCCCGCCATGCGGGTAATTCCCTGTAAGGGACATAAATGCCAGAATTGGCTCTTTTGACTGCATATTCAATCATCAAATTTATAAATAAATCCGAATGCTCTTTGACACACATGCTTGATCCGACGTTGGTCAAATTAAACACGCATGTTGCTTGTTTCATCTCAAATCATGTTGACTGAAAAATCTTCTTCATAGAGAGTACATGAAAGACATTCGTCAACCAAGACTCTCAATGATCTATCTCTTTTCTTTTCTTGGATATTAATATCCAAGAATTATTTTCTTTTGAAGCCATTCTTTAGAGAGAACATACTCCCTCACATTATGACCTTTCTTGGTCATCTTTCAGGTCACAAGTACCCAGACATTCGTTTTCACGAATGAAGGCATGGAAAAATTATAGTCTGAGAAAAATTAGCCAATAATCAACAATAATGAGCATAAAAATAACCCCATGTTGACCTGGTTAAAAAATATGCACATTAAACTTTTAAAAAACTTTCTTTTATATTCTAAATCACCGTTGGGAAGAATTAGAATAAAACATCATCCTTCTACATTAATTCCGTATCACCGTTGGGCGGATATGAAAATAATGCATATAACTCGTAAATAATGTGATGATAAAATTTCTATTAAGCGACTTTGCTAAGAAAATAATCATCATTATCAACTTTATTGCAGCGGAAAACTTTTAATATACATTTCTCAATCTTTATCAAATGCTCTGAAAATTGGTCACTTTGACACAAAAATTATCAGAGATTTGAACTTTTAACAATAAGACTCATTGAATTATAATATTGTCATCATCACCGTTGGCTAAAAATAACAATACCATAATTTAACTTAAAAAATATATCTCTATTTTGTCATAGCAGAAACTATCTGCATCTTATTTCACCCATAAAGTGAAAAGACTTCTTTGAAAAACCGTTTTTCCAATTAAATTTTCCTGTTGGTTCTAATTTAATTGGAGGATAAAACTTTTACTTTCTTTGTAAAAGAGCACTATTAATTATTTATGCAGCGGAAAAACATGAATAAAAAATTCATGAACTTTTAATTCTTTACAAAAACTTTTCTTTGACAAAATAAAAAATTCATGAACTTTATTATTTTCTTTATAAAATTCATGAACATTTCCTTTTTCTGAAAATTTTCATTCTCAGAAACTTTTTCAGTTTACTTATCTATTTTCTAAACAAAAAAATTCGTTGGAAAATTTTTGAAAAGAAAAAAAATTGTATAAAATTTACCCAAAGAAAAAAGGACAAAAAAAGAAAATCAGTAAAACACGGCAGCTGCAGCCGGCCTCGGCCTGGCGCGTGAGGCCAGCAGCGGCCCATGGCCTGCTCCTCCGCGCGCTCGTGCGAGCCGGCCTCAGCCCAGCGCGTGGCTGCAGCCTTGGCCCAGCACCCCGCGCGCGTCGCCGTCGCTGCCAGCCTTTCGGCCCAGAGGCCCACTGGTGAGCTAGGGTTTCCATCCCTGCCGTCCGATGAGATCAACGGTCCAGCGTCGTTTTCGGTCGAACAAAACCGGGAGGGTTCCTCCCGATCGAAACCTAGCGCCCCACTCTTCTCGTTCGACTCGAACCTTCTGCCTCTCTCTCGTGACGGCGGAGCCAAAGAGCTGCGCTCCAGCCGCCCGGCCCGGCCGCCGGCGGCGGAAGCCACTGTGCCGCGCGCGCCTCCGCTCGCTTGCCCCTTCTGTTTCCAATTTCTTCTCTTAACATCTAAGGCAGAGAGAGGGAAACGCAGCTCCGCGACGGCAGCCTCTATCCAGATCGCCGGACCACCGCGCCACGCGTGCTCGCCGGCAACGTCCACCGCGAGTCGCTAGCCTTTTCTTGTTCCCCTCCTCTCTTTCTCCATCCACCGCCCCCTTTTTCTGAGAGAACAAGGCGCAGCTGCGCCCGCTCCTCCTCTGCCTCGCTTGAAGACGGTGACGGTGGAGGACTTGATGATGGCGTCGTTGCCATCCCCTTCGCCGGCTGCGCGTTCGCCTTGCGGTGAGCGCGTCGCCGTCGAACGGTTTGGCCGCGGTGCCCTTTGCCCCGGTCGGGGTGGAGTTCTTCTTCCCGAATCCTCGGCATGCCGATGCGATACCGGATCGAGAGGAACGGCGCGGCCGTGCGGCGGCACTCTTTTTTATTTTTGACGGGATTTCTTTGCCCTTTTTACTCTGTTAGAGTTAGGGTTCTTGGGGGGATCTTTCTTTCTCTATGTACTATTTCAACCGAAAAATCCTATTCCCAACCTGTCTGATACCATTGATAGACTGTTGTGGGATCGGGTAGGCTAGGACTGACGGTGTCGTGAGGAGATTACCTTCTCCTTGTCTCGAGGAGCTCCCGGTGCCGGTGGTGAACGGATGGGAGCTCGGTGTAGAGGTCGACGGTGAAGTGGCTGGTGACGCTTCCCATCGCTTCAGTGCCTCCCTTTGGATCGGACTAGGGTTAGGAGTGGGGAACAGTGGCGGCGATGAACCTCGTACCCTGTGCCCTGGTCCCCACCTCCTCTTTATAGCACTGCACGACAGGGGCCCACCAGCCTTGCTTGGGCTGGACGCCCCCGATGAGGGCGTGGGTCAAGGGCCCAATGAGCCGTTGGGCCCATTGGAGGAGAGATCAATCTAACACCAGACACTACTCCAATGAGTGTACGGCTCCATACAAGAAGAGAAGACTCACCTAAAAGGAGAAGCAAAAGGTAAGAATCACCTCCAAGAGAGAGGAGTAGAGATGATCGCTTTGAACAAAGAACCTCTCGAAGAAGCAAGGACTCAGAAAGGAAGGACAAGTCATCAAGGAGCTACACAAAGCGAAGACATCAAGCTCATGTTGGTGAATGGGTATCTAGTTCCGACTCTGACCACCACTCCGGGAGAAGTTATCACTCCGACTCTGAATATACTCAAGATGAAGGTGTTGCCGGTCTAGCACTTGTGTCAACCAGCTCCTATGACATATTTGATTCACCAAATGAAGGAATTGGAAGATGCTTCATGGCTAAAGTCCCCAAGGTATCACACCCCGAGTATGTTGATTTCAATAGTGATGAAGATGATTTGCTAAGTGATGATGATTTACTTGTTGACAACTCTAGTGATGAATACTATGATGAAATTGCTATTAATCATGCTAATCAAGATGAAACGAATGACAATGATAAGAAGGATATTGAGCGTCTAACTAAAGAACTAAACACTCTTAAGTGAGCTCATGAAACTACTTTAGAAGATCATCGAGAACTTTTCAAAACTCATGAGAAGCTATGCTTCGAGAAGCTCAATCTTGAGCAAGAACATGGGTTCTTAAAATCCATAAATGATGATCTTCGGAAGAAAAGTTCTTCTTACATTGCCAAGCGTTTACTCGTGTCTACTTACATGCCACAAGTAAAATCTAGCAACAAGGGCAAGAAAGATTCTTCTTCTAGCAGTAACAATAATCATGCTAAATCCAATATCGTTGCTTCTAGTAGTTCTCTTGATTCCACTGATGATTCTCTTTGCCAAGTTACACTTGACCAAGAAAATAGCTTATTGAAGGGAATTATAGAGAAAGGTGTTTACAAGAGCCTTGCCGGAAGTAAACAATTTGAGCAAAATGTACGCAAGCAAGGAAGGCACCAGAAGAATCAAGGTGTTGGTTTTGAACGAAAGTTCAATGCCAATGGAGTTGAGTGGGGAGAAGATCGATACCCCACGACAAAGTTTGTTCCTCAACAAGAGAAGTATGATCCTACTTCCTTCAAGGGAACACAAGCTCAAGATGATCTTCCACCACAAGACCACAAGCTAAAAGGCAAGGACAAGCTTCTAGAGGAGATTGATGCATTTGAAGATGCTCCAAAGGCCTTGGTCAAGTGTAGTCTTTCCTCTCCTCCCATTAGATTGACTGATTTTCCACTAAATCCAATGAAATTATCTGATTCATCAAGCTTGCAAGTCAAAGGGCTTGGGCGCTCTGATGGGGCAACCTAGGGGGCGCTCTGAGGGCGACCGCGAGGGCAACTTGCGCCCGAATGCGGATCCGCCGGCCGGCACCGGTGATCGCCGGCGGGTGGGAGGCCGGTTTTGGGCGTTGGCAGGATCTGACGATGAAGACGCGGAAGACGATGGGGCGGAGCCGCCGGTGGAGTCGCCGCCGTCTCCTTCCCCGTCCGACCTCATCTGCGAATTTTTCCATTCAGGGTATTCCGAAGAGGAGGTGGCTACCACGGTAGATCGAGTCGTTCCCCCGGAGGATCCGGCTCGCGCGGGACTACATGCCGGAGAGAAGATCGAGATGATTCGCCGGATCGTTCATCAGAAGACGGCGGTAACGGCACTCCGGCCATGGAAAGGTCCTTTACCTAAGGTTAGTTTGGCAAAGCTTACTGTTTTTGATCTGATTCGTCCGGAGGAGTGGGTTATGGTTAAGCGAAAAAAGAAGGCGCGGCGATCGTCCCGGAGTTTGGGATCGCCGGCGCCAGCCATGGCGGCCGCAGCGGCCTCGATTCAAACGTCGAGGGCGGCCGCGCTGGAACGGCTGCTGGGTGCGGCTGGGCCGGCTCGAACGGATGCGGGCCTTGAGGGTCTTGGGCCGGAGACGCATGGGTATGAGGCCCATGTTTGCTCTGAAGTCCAGCCCGGTCTGGCGCTCGAGCCATGCACGTATGATCCCGGTCGTGCGATCTACCCTGAGCCGTCGTTGGGAAGTGTTAGGGTTCGTAGGTGCGGGCGACGTGGGTATCCGGTCTGCGGAGTTCGCCGGGCTAGGAGGATCTCCCCGCTGATACCTATGGTTGGCCGGGGGACTGCCCCCCCCCCCCCCCACCCGCTGCGAATGGCGCGGTGGGGAGGGGCGGAGCTGCTCCGCCGCCGGTGCAAGGTTCGGGCCGCGGCGCCCTAGTTCCGCTCGGACAGCAGCCGCCGGCGCCGGCTCCTGGTGCTGTGGGGCGGGGAGGGGCGCCTCCACCGCAGCACCGCGGTGCTCCTCCTCCTCCCTTGAGGCAGCAGGCGGGTAACCTGGGGAACTCCACGAGCCAGGGAGCCCGGGCTTCGGCTTCACTGCCGTCGGTGGCTGGGCGTGGCGGGCAAAGGCCCCCAGCGCCGGGCATGGCTGCAGCTGCTGCTGGCCGGGGTGAGCAGCGGCCTCCTCCTCCTGTGGCGCCAGCCGCTGTGACGGCAGCGGAGGGTACGGCTGGGCTCAGACCCCCGGCGCTGGGGGTAGCTACGGCTGGCCATGCAAGTGTTACCACCGAGGCCGTTGTGCCTTCGGGTGGTCAGCAACGTGCACCTCCACCTCATCTTGCTGCACGGCAGGCGCAGAACCGCTTTGGGCAGACACAGGCACAGGCCAGACAGACTAATAACAATGGAGGTCCAAATGATCCACCACGAGGCAAGTGGGGGGATGACGGATATGATGCATATGGTGTTGGTCAGCATCGAGGATCCTCTTCCACGGGAGGAGGCCGTGGATATGCGTGGCAGAGTGACGGGTCTGCAGAGAGACCGTTTCTAGGGCCAGCTGGAGGTTTTGTTGAGGGGGCCTCAGGACCGGATAATCGACAGAGAGGTGGTTTTCGTGGATACCGTGGTCGTGGTGGAGGCTGAGGGAGGTTTCGACGACCGCCTCCACCCAGGGTTGCAGACCCTGTCGGTGCGGCAATGGAGACTGACCAGGGTCCCCATGAGCTACCACCCCAGGCGATGGAGGTGGTGAATGCACTGGCTGTTGCTGTTGTTCCTGGGACTGCGAAGGACACTGAGGTTGCTGACCGGGCTGATGCAGAGCGGGCATCCAAGTATGCGCGCAAGAAAGAGAGGATGCTTTGTTACCGGTGCGGGGAGAAAGGTCATTTCATTGCAGAATGCATGGCTCAGCTTTGTGAGTCTTGTGGCAAGCCAGCACATGCATCGGGGGAGTGTCCTTTTCTGAGGGAGCAGATTCTAGCTCTTACAGTGTACGGCGTGTACTGTGCTGAGCTGATGTTTTTTGAGTCAGCAGCTGCGAGGGAGATTCCAGTTGATACTCAGAGTCTCACTACTGGTTTGGTGAAGGTCACCCAGGGAGATGTCTCACAGGCTCAGATTGTGCAGAGGCTTCAGGAGTTGGCTCCGGGTGATTTTCAGTGGGACCTTGTTTCCGTTGAAGAAAGAGTGTTCAGAGTTGAGTTCCCTTCAGTTGAGGACTTGCAGCGCTTGCTGAGTTTTGGGATGTGTAAGGTGCCAGGCACCAATGGTATTTTGGAGTTTCACGAATGGAAGAAAGTTGATCCTAAGGGGAAGCCTCTTACTCAGGTGTGGCTGCGCTTTTCTGGGGCACCATCTGAGGCCCTGGCTGATGTTCGTGTTGTGGCTAGCTTGGGTATTATGGTTGGTAAAACGGAAAAGGCTGATATGGCGTTCACTCGGGCACAGGGGGTGGCCAGATTGCGAGTCAGTATTCTGGACATAGAGTACGTTCCGGACGTCGTCAACTGGACATATAGGGGAGAGGTGTTTCCCCTTGAGATCGAGTTTGAGGATGCGGAGTTGTTTGCTGAGGTGGCTACTGGTACTGACGTGGATATGCACGAAGGGGGCGATGATGCTGGTGCTACGAGGGGACCGACTGATGAGGCTAGACAGGAGTCCAACGGATCGGGACCTATAGCTCAGGAGCATGAGAACGGATCCGGAGTTGAGCCGTCTCCTACTTCGTCTCTGCCTCTCAACACTTTGCGGTTTGGATCTTTTCAGCCGACGTCGGCCCCTCCTCGCCTGTGGAGTGATCGGGTTGACTCTGACGACGCTTTTGAGCACTCGCTCCCGGTCTTGGACTTTGGACCGGCGCTCCGTCTTACGGACGGCATCCGTGATCCGGTTGTATCCGAGTCCACCCTGGAGAGGATAGGCGCGGTGGAGCCTCAGGGGGCGCCGGTGCTCCCAGGGCCCTGGGTGCCCTCGTGCAGCCGGCTTGAGCTCGGCTTGGTAGCTTCTCCGAGGGGGGGGGGCATCGGGGCAGGCGGCCACGACTCCCTCTCATACTACCTTGTCACCGGTGTCGACACCTTTGGCGCCGGTATCCGGCGGCGGTGGTCCATCTCTGGGGCAGGTGGCCCTGGATGAGTGCCACGCGGGAGCTTTGCTTGTGGAGGGATCGACAGAGGCGCTAGGCAGGTGTCACGGGCAGGTGGCCCCAGACCCCCTAGTTTCGACGGCGGTCGAGACGGCGGTGCTCTCGGCTGCGAGGGTGAGGGCAGGGGGGACGGACTAGGGCAGGCGGCCCTGGCGCCCACTCCCTCTGGCTTCTCTCCCAACCTTCGGAGGTCTCCCTCGTCCGTGCCCCCTCCGAGTGCCGCTACTCGGGAGGAGGTCATTGCTTTCGGAGGGATCCCAGACCCGGTCTCCGAGGGGAGACGGATGAGCTCTCGTCTCCAGGACCTTCCGAAGGTGGATGATATGCAGCAGCGGTGCGCTATGCGGGCGGCTAAGCTTCGTGATGTTGAGGTCACAACCGGTATGTCAGTAAATTTATCCAATTCCATTCTGCATTTTTCTAAGGATGAGATTATTAATAATGCAAACCAAGTAGGGGTGTCGCTTGGGAATAACGATTCTGAAATTTCAAACTCAGTTAACGATCTCTTAGATTTGGAAGCGGAACGGGCCTTAGAAACCATTAGAAACCTAGCGGCGGTAAGACCTATGAATGATGCGGAGATTGATGCATTGGGGGTAAGAGTGCTTGACAATTTCTGTGCGGATCTTGTTCCTCCGTCTGCGGAGTCTGACGAGGAGGAACTCCGTGTGGATGATGGAGTAATTCCACAACCGGAGCACGGTGAGGACCGGGCTGCGGGAAATAACATTCCTAAATGTAAGTGGAAGCGGAAGGTGTACCCTGCATCCGCGGTACGTAGGAGTGCTAGGATTCGTACTGCCAAAAAATTCCATGATGACCTATGAAAGGAATATTCTGGAATAGCAGAGGTCTTAAGGACTTGGCTAAACGTAGGTTTCTAGCGGAGGCGTCTTTAGAGCACCGATTAGATTTCATTGCACTCTCTGAAACTGGTCGGGATAATTTTGCGCCACAGTTTCTTAACACGCTGTCGGGAGGTGTGGATTTTGATTGGCATTGTCTTCCTCCAAGAGGGAGATCAGGTGGCATCTTGCTTGGTGTGAGATGTGATTCCCTTGAAGTCCGTAGCGTTGTTATGGGTGACTTCGCGGTCAAATTTCGAGTCAGGTCTAAAGTAGATGGGTTTAACTGGGTTCTGGTGGCGGTCTATGGGGCTGCACAACCTGAGCTTAAACCGGAATTTCTGGCTGACCTGGTTCGTATTTGCGGATCTGAGCACCTACCCATTTTGGTTGGGGGGGACTTCAACATCATTAGGAGGAGAGATGAGAAGAATAATGATAACTTTGACGGCCGATGGTCTTTTATGTTTAACACCATCATTGAGAGTTTGGATCTGAGAGAGATCGAGCTTTCTGGTCGACAATTCACCTGGGCTAACTCTTTACCCAATCCGACATATGAGAAGTTGGATCGGGTACTAGCAAGTGCCGAATGGGAACAGAAGTTCCCTCTCGTCACGGTTTAGGCTCTCACGCGCGGGGTTTCGGACCACACGCCTTTGTTTGTAGACTCAGGTGAGCCAAGGCATGTGGGAAACAAAAATACCTTCTCTTTCGAAACGGCGTGGTTTGAACGAGAAGGTTTCCTGGATCTCGTAGCCAAGGAGTGGGCTACGGATTTTGGGGGTAGATCGTTTGTCGACAGATGGCAGAATAAGATCAGGCATTTGAGGAGCTTTCTCCGGGGATGGGCCAAGCACATTAGTGGAGCTTATAAGATTGAGAAGGACAAACTCCTGGATCTTATACAATCCCTAGATGTTAAAGCTGAATCAACAATTCTGCAGTCTGCTGAATTGACTTGTAAGCTTGATGCGGAGAAGAGGTTGAAGGAACTTCTCCGCGAAGAAGAGCTGAAGTGGGCGCTCAGAGCAAAGGTTCGCAAAGTAATCCAAGGGGATGCGAACACTCAATTCTTTCACCTTATTGCGAATGGCAAACACAGAAAGAAAAAAATATTCCAGCTCGAGCAAGATGAAGGCACAATTGTTGGTCACGATAATCTAAAGCTTTACATCACCGAATACTATAAGTAGTTATTTGGACCGCCGGAGGATAGCGTTGTGTCTCTCGATGAGTCCAGGAATGAGGATGTGCCTCAACTAACTGCTTCTGATAATGCTATTTTGGTTGCGCCGTTTACGGAAAAGGAGGTTTTCGATGCCATCTCTCAGATGGAGAATAATAAGGCTCCCGGGCCGGATGGGTTTCCGGCGGAGTTTTATAAAAAATGCTGGCATATTATCAAGGGGGATCTTTTACCCATGTTTCATGACCTTTTTGCTGGACGGCTTCAACTGTTTCACTTGAACTTTGGAACCATAACGTTGCTACCAAAGAAGGCCGATGCTATGAGGATTGAGCAGTTCCGGCCTATCTGCCTTTTGAATGTTAGTTTCAAAATTTTTACCAAGGTTGGGACTAATAGGCTCACACAGATTGCGCATTGTGTGGTGCAGCAATCCCAGACAGCTTTCATGCCGGATAGAAACATCCTAGAAGGGGTGGTGGTCTTGCATGAAACGCTCCATGAAATCCACTCAAAGAAACTAGATGGAGTCATCTTTAAAGTGGATTTTGAGAAAGCGTACGATAAAGTTAGGTGGCCTTTCCTACAACAAGCCTTGCGTATGAAAGGGTTCGATGAGGTCTGGAGGAGCCAGATTGAATCTTTCACGCAAAAGGGTAGTGTTGGCATTAAAGTGAATGACGACATTGGTCATTACTTCCAGACACACAAGGGCTTGCGGCAAGGAGATCCGATGTCACCTATTATGTTCAACATAGTTGTGGACATGTTGGCAGTTTCGTTAGGGAGAGCCAAGGAGGCTGGCCAAGTAGGAGGCTTGGTGCCTCATTTAGTGGATGGAGGAATTTCCGTTCTGCAGTACGCTGATGATACTATCATCTTCATGGAGCATGACTTGGTAAAAGCAAGAAATATGAAGCTGTTGCTTTGTTTGTTTGAGCAATTGAGTGGGCTCAAAATTAACTTCCACAAAAGCGAGTTGTTCTGCTTTGGTAGAGCCAAGGAGGAACAAGAAGCCTACAAAAAATTGTTTGGGTGTGGTTTGGGGGAGTTGCCATTCACATACTTAGGAATTCCTATACATCACCGTAGGCTTACGGACAACGAATGGAAGTGTATTGAGGATCGATTCGAGAAGAAGCTAAGTTGCTGGAAGGGTAAGCTCATGTCATATGGAGGCCGTTTAATTCTTATTAATTCGGTTCTCACGAGCATGCCCATGTTCCTTTTGTCTTTCTTCGAAGTCCCAGTTGGTGTAAGGAAAAGACTGGACTTCTATCGATCGCGGTTCTTTTGGCAGGGAGATGAGCTAAAAAGAAAATACCGGTTAGCGAAGTGGGATATCATTTGTAGGCCGAAAGACCAAGGGGGTCTGGGGATCGAAAACCTCGAGGTTAAGAACCGATGCCTTCTTAGTAAGTGGTTGTGGAAGTTATCTTCAGGAACTGACGCCACTTGGGCTCAAATCCTTCGTAATAAGTATCTTCAAACCAAAACTTTGTCTCAGGTCACGGTTAGACCAACTGATTCACCCTTTTGGAAAGGGCTTATGAAAGTTAAGCTTTCACTGTTTCAAAGGACAAAGCATATAGTTGGTAATGGTGCCAGCACAAGATTCTGGGAGGATACTTGGCTCGGAGATGCTCCCCTTGCAATCCAGTATCCGTCGTTGTATCGTATAGTCCAAAGGCGTGATGCTCTGGTTGCAACGGTCTTTCTTTCGATACCACTTAATATTCAATTTAGAAGGTCGTTAGTGGGCAATCGTTGGGAAGAGTGGCTACATCTAGTTAGGAGACTGATGCAGGTCCAACTTTCACAACAACCTGATAAACTGCACTGGAATCTCACTAGGTCGGGTGAATTCACAGTTAAATCAATGTATGTTGATGTCATTAATTCGAGCTCGATTCCTACTTCCAAGCATGTGTGGGATGTCAAAGTTCCTTTAAAGATCAAGGTGTTTATGTGGTTTCTACACAAACAAGTTATCTTAACAAAGGACAATTTAACAAAGCGCAATTGGACAGGACCTACTAGGTGTAGTTTCTGTGATCAGGGTGAAACCATTAAACATTTGTTCTTTGATTGCCCACTAGCTAGAATTCTTTGGACAACTGTTCATATTGCTTTCAATATTCCTCCACCAAATTCGGTTAACATGTTGTTTGGAACATGGCTAAACAGGGTAGAGCCCGGGTTAGCAAAACATATTCGCATGGGGGGGTGTGCCTTAGTGTGGGCGCTTTGGAATTGCAGAAATGATCTTGTCTTTAACAGAAAAACAAATATTCATTTTTTGCAGGTTATCTTCAGAGCTACGGCACTTATCCGTTCCTGGTCGCTACTCACTCCGACGGAGGCCAGGGAGCTTTTGGTTACTGGTGCTATCCGATGGGAGACGGTAGCTCGGGATATCTTCAGCCGGTTTGGATGGCGGTCATGTAATAGGATAGGCAATTAGTTTACCTGTCTATTTTTGAGCCAACCGGTTGTGGTTTATCCTTTGTTTGGCTAGCTTGTGTATCTAGCCTTAGGGCTCTGGGTGAGCCTTTTCTTCTTTATTTTGCTATTATTGAGACTTCGAGACTTTGTGGATGATTTATTGTTAATAAGATGGCCGTATGCATCATGCTGATGCAGAGGCCGGGGATCCCCCCTTTTCGAAAAAAAAAGTGGGTTCCCAAGTCTACATCAAGTTCTACTTCATCAAGTACATCTACAACACCAAGGATTCCCATCAAGATGATGTGGATCCCGAAGAAGAAGAACTAGAGAGTTCTTGAGGGTGACTCCACCAACATACTTCACTCATATTCATTTTGGCAAGGACAAGTGCAAACAACTTCCACATCTTGCACTAGTTCAAGGAGTCACAAACCCTCTTGTTGGTAAGACAAGGGACAAGGTAATCTAATGTTTTCATGGACATCATCATGTGTGTGCTTCACTCTATGTCTATGGATATCCTTGTTTGTTCCTTGTGGGACTAACCCATGTAGGTATTGAAAGTGTAATGCACTCCAATGGATTTCTCCAAATGATCTACATCAACAATGAGCATCCACATCTTCAACACCTACATGAAGTCATCATCGACAAAACCCAAGGTTGGTTCATCCCTCTTAGGGGGGATATCACATTTAGGGGGAGCTTTACTCTAAGAATTGAGCTAGAGCAACTCTAATGGTGTGAACACAACAATGCTTTATGTAAAAGTGGTAACCCCACTTGTGCTTAAACGATGAGTATGACCTATGATCAAATGTTCTCATTTGACTCCTAAGTCAATATACTCATATATAGATGACCTAGTCATCGCCAATTCCTTGATAGATGCTAGAGTGATTGTGCATGCTTTGCCACATATTTCATTTGCCATTTTATTATGTGAGCATGTTGATTGCATACTTTTCTCATTCGAGGACATCCATTTGTTGCTTTGGTTATTTGGCTCTTCTTCTCTTGCCAAATGGATGGACAAGAATGCCTAAGAACTTCCTCTAGCTATCTATGCTTTTCTTGTGTCAAACTCTATTCATGCTACATCACAAAGTTTGATCAATTCAGATTCGAACCCTCTGGGTGAGGAGCACTCAAAGTCACCGATTCATCGTAGACTTAAACTTCCAAAACCTCTCTGTGCATTTCGGTCTGACTGATTCATCCTTTTCGGTCATACCGAGTTCACTGAGTTGATCTAGGTTTTCAATCTCGGTGCAATCGATTAGAACTCTTCGGTCACACTGAGTTGCAGTAACCGCTTGCAATTCTGCATCTCGGTGCCACCGAGTTGTTCCACTCGGTCACACCGACAGTGTTAGGATATATATCATCGGTTCAAATTTTGGAAATTACTCCAAAACATATTCGCCTGCGCGTGTCCTGCTCTACCGACTCGGGTCTCCAGATCGTCCTCTCGTCGCTAGCGACCTCCCGCCGCTGGTCTCTACCGCCGTCAACAGAAATCTTCACCACTGTTGCCATTGTAGCGAGCTCATCGCCGAGTTAGGGTATGAGTTCGACTCTTTGTGCAATCTTTTACCTCTGATTCTTAGCACAAAGACAATGACATGTTTCTTACCAAGTATGAGATCAATCTATCTAGAGAAATCTTCCTTTGGATTAGTTTTGATTTGAAAATTTAGGGTTAGGTTTCCGCCGAACTCATCTTGGACCGACCGAGTTGTAGAAATCGGTCTCACCAATTTGGCTTAGACCATTGCACTTGTAATTTTTGGTATGACCAAAACTTGCAAATCGGTGTGACCGAGTTCAGAACTTTGTGAAACCCTAGCAAACTCGGAGTCACCGAACTGTGTCTCGGTTTGACCGATTCCACTAGTTTAGACTCCAAAGTTGCTTCAGTGTCATCGAGTTTAACAAATCGGTAGCTCTGAAATGCTTTCTGTGGAAAACTAAAACTAAGTTTTTGACTCATTTTTTTTGCAAAAACTCTGCACTTTGTGATGCTCATCCACTCTATCTCATCTATAACTATTCATAGGGTCAGATCTCAGTTTGCAATGACAGTATTACTGATCAGAGTGGCAGCCAGAATAAGTCTGAGGAGCAGATGGATCTAAGTGAGGGCACTAGTCCCTCTGGCAGCTATGATGAACGTAGCAGAAGCACTCCAAGCAACCTGCCTAAAGCAACAACAAGGCAAAGGAAGAAGAAAACTTCAGATTCAGAGGATGAGGACTTTGAAGTTGAGGAAGTGACCTCAAAGAAGAAAGTGCTCAAGAAAGAATATGGTGTTGCTGCTTCTACAAAGCCAGGTCAGAACAAGAAGGCTCCAGTCAGAAGAGTGCCAATGTGAAAGGCCATAGCATCAACTCAAGAGACAATGGAATTTACTCTTGAGGCCAAAGAAGCTGAAGATGGAAAGAAAAGAAAAGAAAGGGTTAGGAAAACTGTTGCAAGAGTGATTTGAAATCCATCAATGAGGAGAGATTCTGCAGGAGAGGAGGAAGAATAGGATGCTGCACTCAAAAGCTAATGGGGATGCCATCAAGTCTGGGGCAACTCCTTCAAAGTCCAAGACTGCCCCCAAAGCTCCAGCTCAAACTTCCAAATTTGTACCAAAGAGAAGCACTAGGAACATTCCTGTTGAAGAGAAGAACAAGGCCCCAATGCCTGAGATTGAAGAAGAAGAAGAGGAAGCCCAAGTGCTCAGAAAATTGAAGCCAAAGATACCTGATCATGATGACAATCATCTAGTGGCTGAGAACATGAAGGAGAGAAAGGATGTAGGTCTCAGACTATGGAGACAAGCAGATCCATATGCTGTGAGGAGGAGAACTGCTGTGGACTACATGTTTCACACCAAAGAACAGCAGGACTACTATGAGACTGTACTCCTTGATAAGAAGCCCATTGTGTGTGACATGAAGTGGGTTGATTGGAAATACATTGTTGCTAATGAAGATCATTTTCCAGGAGTGCATGAAAGCTTCAGGCTCAATGGAGTTGACAAGTTTGTGAGTCGGAAATTGACCAAGTGGAATGATGAGCTCATTATGCAATTCTATTTAACAACTCATTTATATCCAGATGGCAAGATTGTCTGGATGTCTGAAGGTACTAGGTACCAATCTTCGGTTGCTGAGTGGGCCAAGCTCATTAATGCGCCGAAAGAAGCTGAGAAAGACATTGATGTCTATGCTGAGAAGAAGAAGGATCACAACTCCATGGCCAACATGTACAAGGAAATACCTGACAAAGCCTTGGAGATGCATAACCTAGGCTCAGTGTACTATCTGATGTCAGGATTGGCCACAATGAACACCATTCTGAGGCACACCTTGTTTCCCAAATCAGGAGATCACAAGATGATCAGAGGCCACTCCATCAACTTGCTTCAGCTCTTTGATTTGCCCCAGAAGTTCAAAGTGATGAGTTTGATTGTTGAGACCATCAAGAGAACAACTGCTGACCAGAAGAGGTCATGTGGGTATGCTCCACACATCCAGATGTTGATTAACTCCAAGATGAACAAAGGAGTGTATTTATTGGACAAAGAGCACCTTCCCTTGAGGGCCTGACTTTGAGGACAACACAGTTGTCATGAATGCTGAAGACCCCACATTAGTTGTGGCTCAAGAGAAGGGGCAGAAAGCAAAAGCTGAGAAGGCAGCAAAGATGCCAAGTGTTGAAGAGGCTTCACAGGTTTTCCTCAAGTCAAAGCAAGACCAACTTGGATATCTTATTCAAGCCACTTTGAGGATTGAGAAAGGTCTGGCCACCCTGACTCAGAATCAAGAGAGCTTGAAGAGGATCATTGAGACAAAGTTCTATGATCTTGACTTGAAGGTGACAGAAATTCAAACAGCAGTTGAGCAGCTCCAAGAAGAAGCGGAAGAGAGGAAAGGGAAAGCAACCACTAAAGTATTTCAGAGAGTGCCTAGGGCACAGGGATCTGCAACAGTGCCAATGATAGACACCAGAGCTACTGCATCAGCATCTGCAGCCACAGCTTCAGTTTCCCCTCCAGTGGCAGCTCCACCAGCTCCATCAACTTCAACAGATGCTTTCATCCTTGGAGTTCTCTCAACGCCACCTCCTGAAGATCAAGCTTAGAGAGCCGGATAGCACTATGCATTTCAAGCTTTTTGGTAACTTGTTGCCAAAGGGGGAGAAAGTGTATAGATCATAGGCTGAGAGAGAGAGAGAGAGAGGGAGAGAGCTTTGCTTTTTTTGCTACTTATTTGCTTGGTTGATACTTTATGATTATGTGTGTGAGATACTTTGTATGATCATGTGTTTGATCATATCATACTTAATGCTTGTGCTTGGATGATGATATTCTCTATCTTTTATGTATGATAATACACTTTGCCTTGGTGATGAGTGCTTGTTCCTATTTCTATCATTTTGAGCGCTCCACCAAGATGTATGTGACATGGAAGAGTAACCCATGATCCTAATTGGTTGTGCATATGCATTCAAAAGCAAATCTTAAATAAAGCACAAATTTGGGGGGGGGGGCTCTTGCTTATCACATACTTCTCAAAGCGACGATGTTTTTCATTCTTATTATCATTTGTCGAAGCTTTGATCTATATGTTGTCATCAAGTACCAAAAAGGGGGAGATTGAAGGTGCAACTAATCCCTGGGTGGTTTTGCTAATTCTTAACAACATATAGCTCATTGGACTAATGCTCTTTCAAGATGATCATTTTAGAAAGTTCAATGATTGGCATGGCATGGACTAGAGATGTGGACCCCTCAAAATGCTAAGGACACATATTGGCAACAAGCTCAAGACTCTACATTTTCATTTTAGTGATCCAAGATCACATTGAGTCCATAGGAAAACCAATACTATTAGAAGGGGATGAGGTGTTGCTTAATGGCTTGCTTGCTCAAAATGCTTAGTGATATGCTCCAAAACCCTCAACCACTTTCTCACTTCCACCTATGTCCTAAACCTAAAAGTCAAACTCGGCCCCACCGATTTGATCTATCTGGCACCACCGAGTTCATTTGACATAGCCACCGCCACAAACCCTAATCACTTCGTTTCACCAATAGGGATCTCGGTCTCACCGACATGCAATTGCAAACTCTCTGTTTCCCTTCGTAACATTTCAGTCTCACCGAAATGAGCGATCAGTCCCACCGAGTTCGCAATGCAAACTTCCTGTTTCCTTTTCGTAACGTTTCGGTCCCACCAAAATGAGTGAATCGGTCCCATCGAGTTTGCATGACCAACCCTCGTGTGCCTCGATTTCATGTGATCGGTCTCACCGAGATTAAGTTATGCCCTAAACCTAGTGCATGCCTAACCGAGATTAACCCTAGTGCATCGGTCCCACCGAGTTGATCATATCGGTCGCACCAAAAAGCCTAACGTTCATATTTTGACCTAAATCGGTCTGACCGAGTTTCACCATTCGGTCTCACCGAGTTTGGGAATCTGTGTGTAACGGTTAGATTTTGTGTGGAGGCTATATATACCCCTCCACCCATTATTCATTCGTGGAGAAAGCCATCAAAACATGCCTACACTTCCATCATTCATTTTCTGAGAGAGAACCACCTACTCATGTATTGAGACCAAGACATTCCATTCCAACCACAATAATCTTGAGCTCTAGCTTTCCCAAGTTGCTTTCCACTCAAATCATCTTTCCACCATAGCCAAAGCTGTGAGCGAGAGTTGATTGTTGGGGAGACTATCATTTGAAGCACAAAAGCAAGGAGTTCATCATCAACACACCATCTATTATGTTTTGGAGAGTGGTGTCTCCTAGATTGGTTAGGTGCCACTTGGGAGCCTCCGTCAAGATTGTGGAGTTGAACCAGGAGTTTGTAAGGCAAGGAGATCGCCTACTTCATGAAGATCTACCCAAGTGAGGCAAGTCCTTCGTGGGCGGTGGCCATGGTGGGATAGACAAGGTTTCTTCTTCATGGACCCTTCGTGGGTGGAGCCCTCCGTGGACTCGCGCAGTCGTTAACCCGTGGGTTGAAGTCTCCATCAACATGGATGTATGATAGCACCACTTATCGGAACCACGCCAAAAATCTCTATGTCAACATTGCGTTTGCTCCCTCCAAACTCCTCCCCTTTACCTTCATATGCAATGGTTTACATTCCGCTTCTATACTCTTAGAATTGACACTCTCTGGATCGGTTGTTCTTTAACATTGGGATTTGAAGACTATCAGGTCCGGTGATGAAGACTCTACCACTAGCAAAGCATGAGCAACACCAGATAGCCATGGGTGTTAGAAAAATATGCAACTAGATTACTGACTCCAGTGCAAGTGGCAGACTGTTGGAAATATTTCCTAGAGGCAATAATTTGTATTATTATATTTCTGTATTGATAAATTAAAGATTTCATATTCTATGCTTTAACTGTGAATATTCAGTGGAAAACTCATATGCACGTGTGGCATCATAAACGGTTAAATAGAAGGTTCCTAGTCTTTCCTCTAGGACTAGGTCAAGTGTTGTTAGTGATCATGTTTTCCAGATCTTAGGATATCGTTAAGTGTTAAACGATAGTCCTAAAACAACATTGAGATTATGAGGTTGGAAGAACGATCATATTGAATCGACCCGATCTTGTCTGTTATGAATTGAGTTAATATCGTGTGTAATCAATTGTAATAACACGGAGTATTAACATGTGATTTTGCTCCTTAGACCATGAAAGTATCGTAGTCACTTCTTACCGTATGGTGGGCTTTGTAGTTGCTCAAATGTCACCTGTAACACGGTGATCATAACGACAACTTACATGTTCATGAGAAAGTTTGACAAGGGACTAGATATCTCGAGAGTGGGATTTGCTCCTCCAACGATGGAGAGATATTCTTAGGGCCCTCTTGGTGTGAGGGCATCCATCATCGTCTGGCCAAACATAGGTGACTATCATCACGGGGATGCCGGAACACGATAACAAGAAAGAAGAACAAAACCAGTAACGAGGATAATGGTATGGTGAGCATGTGATGGAGGATATCGTTGCATCTCGGGTTTTGTGAAGTATCGTGAAGCAAAGGGAACGTCACATGGTAACCAAAGGTTCACTCGAATAGCATTAGTGTGCTCATAGGGATCGATATGGACGTCCATGGCTCCGTTGTCGGTCATTAAACGAAGGGGTTTCATTCGTGTCTATGAGTTACCGAACCTACGGGGTCACAAGCTTAAGGCAATCACGATCTGCTGAGTATTAGTAGGACGGGAGTGATGATAATATATTTGTGAAATTGTTTCATTAATATCCGGAATAGTTTTGAGAGGATCCAGAAGCGTTTCGTTGTCATCGAAAGGGTTTCAGATGTTTTCAGAAATGTTCTGGTGCGAGGACACTTTGGTTGGGCCAAGGGGTAAGGCTCATGAGCCTTTAGGTCGGTGCAAAAGCTGTTTTGCGGAGGCCAGGGACGCCTAGGTCTGTGGCATTTCCGGAAACTCCAGGAACCTTGTTGTTTCATGTTGCAAACCAAGGAGGACTTTTCCTTGCGTTCCATGCTGGCTTTGGCGAGGCCCTCTCCCCAATTTACGACCCCAGGGCTCAACATATAAATGGAGGGTTAGGGCTAGCCCCTAGAACATAAGTTTTGAAGCCTCCTCGAGTTCTCTCTTGATCTAGTTCTCTACTTTGATCTAGACTAGATCTAGTTTTAGTTCTCTCTAAATCATCATAATAGAGAAACCCTGTGCGGTTCTCTTCTTCTCCCTCTATTTCTGTGGTGACGATTAGCTCTGGACGGTGAAGCGCTGCCGGATCATGAAGACTTTATGCTTGCAATCTGTGGAGAGACCATGCTTTCGGTCTTCCGTTCAAGGGACAGTTCGTGAGCAGTTTGAGGGATCTTTCATCTACGCTTTGAGGGACTTCAAGAACGATCTACACCGACTTGTCTACTTCCGCTACACTTCGGAGTCGGTAACGATCGTTGATCAAACCTTATATGCATCTTCATATTGTTCTTGGGTGATCGTAGGGCAAAAAAAATTGTTTTCTGCTACGTTTCCCAACATCATGACACAACTATTTGGAGGGCAAAGCCTAACACTCCAAATTCTGCTTTCTGGACTGCGATTTTGAAGGTAAGGCCTCTTCTCATTTTAGCGTCTATTTATCAAATTGTAGATGGCAATAGTTCATTGTGGATCACCCCTCGGTTTGAAGGTTGGGAAACCATCTATGATAACCTCATCATACAAACCCATCATTTTAATTACCCTGCTCAAATTATGGACCTCTGGATTCCTGGGCGAAAAGTTTGGAATGTTAATCTAATTAATATGTTATTTTCTCCTGCTATAGCTAATTCAATAATTCACACTCAGATTGTCTGTACTGCTAGCCAAGACATTGTTGTTTGGAAGCTAACTCCTACAGGTTTATTCTCTTCCAAAAGTGCATACAAACATAGTTTTTCCAATCTTCGGCTTCCTTCAAGACAGAGACCAAGAATTGTACCACCACAGATTATAGCATTGCTCAACCAGGTATGGAAAGAGAAACATATGGCTCCAACAGTCCAAACCTTTGCTTGGAGACTTCTTAGGAGTGCACTTGCTACAGGTAAAAGGGCAGGTACTTACTATAAATTATTAGTGAGAACTACACAACTTGTGGAAACAGTGAAGATGAAATGTATTTTTTTTCTTATGCCCTTTTGCAAAAGCAGCTTGGTATAGTTTCCCATGGTTTATTAAAACTATTTCATAGCCCAACATAATAGTCAGTCTCACAAATGATCCAAGCCCTTCTCAGTTACAATCATCCACAAATAAATGTTGGGCTATGAAATAGTTTGTGCACTACTTTGACATTGCAACACTGCACCGTGAAGACACTTCAAGCTTCATGCTCTGGGCGTGGTCGGCCAACCCATCGGCCATCCCCAAGGTCCTGCAAGTGACCATTGTTGCGCGTGTGCTCCCGGGTGTGGGAGGTGCGCCGTCCATGGCTGTTGGACATGGTGGTTTCCGGCGTCGTGCAATCGTCCATCTGGACCGGCTGGAGGACTACACGCCAGATGCGGCAGGCAACATCCCCCGGCGCCCACACACCGACCCATTCACTTGGCGCTACGGTGTGGTGGACGGCGAATCCAGAGTCCGTGACAGGCTGGAGCCTCCTCCAAGGCGCCACGATGATGAAGACCGCCACCGCCGTGATGATGACCAAGACAGGGATGACCAGCGAGGCCGCGACAATGATCATTCACGGTCTTCCTGGCGCGACCGTTTCTTCCGGAGCCGCTCTCGCGCCCCAGCGCGTAGGGCTGATGATGACCGCCATGGTTCGCGTCGCAGGAGCGTGGTGGGGACCGTGGCCGAGACGACAGGCGCCGTGCAGAAGGCGGCTCAAGGGATCACTCGGCTGGAGCTCGCAAGATGGTCTGTGGATGCTCCCTGCCGCCTTCCCCACGCACTACCTCCAGCAACATCATTGAGATTACCCCTGTGAGTTTGGCTTTGGGATGGCTCTGCGGCACGGCTTTCAGAGTGTCCAAGGTGCAGCCGTCGCTCACCATGGACAGCATCAAGACCACTCTGGTTCAAGCTTCCTCCTCCACGCCTGTGACTGATATGGATTCACCAACTCCACCTGGCCTAGATGCTGTGCCTGAGGACGCTCCTGAGGTCGCGCTCACCCCCACGGCTGAGTTCATCCTCGACACTCCAACACCACCAAGCCTTGCTGAGACAACACCGCCCATCGGCGGCTCTTCTGTTCTCTCGGAGGAGGAGGGAGGCACGCCCCTCTTCATCCCACGCATGCCGGCTCTTCTGCCTACTCCATCACCACGCTCCACTCCACCAAGGCCACCCAAGACAAGGCGCAAGACCTTGGCCGGAGTCACTGGATTCCAGCTGCCGTGCCATAGCCCGCGTCTCCGGGTCAAAAACAGGAGCATGCCATAGCCAAACTTGCAGAGCAGCTCCTGTGTCAGCATTTGGGCATAGTTGCTGAAGGAGAACAAGTCACTGAAGAGGCCATTGGCAAGTTCGCGGCAATGTTCCAGGGACGTCTACCGGATATCACAGTTGCTGCCCTTCGAGCTCTGTTCAAGATGGACTGCGATCTCTCTGCTGCGGTTGATGAGGCACTGATCCAGCATGGAGGGGAAGGAGGACCTGACCTGAGCGCTCCCGTTGTGGAGGAGGACTGAGTGTCGAGAGAGTTTGTTATGCTGTAGCCTAGTTTTATCATGTTAGCTACAACCTGCTATGATGTGTGTTTGCCTGTTTCTGGTGGCGTCTGTGCTCCACTGATGTTGGCCCTGGCAAGGCAAAGTTTGTTTCAGTTTCAACCTGATGTAGTCTCTGTTTCAAGATGTTAGACATCAACTTATCAATCCTATGTTGGAATGTTCGTGGACTAAACAGCCCTGACCGTCGTGCGACGGTACATGAGACTATTGCTTCTTCCTCATGCCATCTAGTTTGCATCCAAGAATCCAAACTCCAAGCCATCGACCAGTTCACGGCTGCGTACCTTGGGGGTCAGCGTCTAAAATCCTTTGCCCAGCGACCTGCTGATGGTAGAAGAGGGGGTATATTGCTCCTTTGGGACGACAATGCTGTGTCCATTACCAATGTACAGATTGGTGCCTACTTTCTTTTGGCCTCTGTTTCCATGAAAAACTGCAACCATCCACAATCCTTCAAGCTTACTACAGTTTATGGCCCTACTCGCAACAATCTCAAAGACGCTTTCTTCCTTGAGCTAAACTCTCAAAAGCCTCTTGTAGGAACCAAGTGGCTGGTTAATGGTGATTTCAACCAAATCTACAGGGCTAGAGATAAAAACCGTGCAAATGTGGATCGTTCTCGACTTGTGAGATTCCGCAACGCACTCAACTCCTGTGAGCTAAAGGAAATCCCCTTGCAAAATAGGAAATTCACTTGGAGTAACGAACAAAATGATCCAACGATGAGCAAGCTTGATGGTTTCTTCTGTAACGAAGAGTGGGATGTCGCTTTCCCTACTCACATTCTCCAAGCCCTATCATCTTCGCTCTCGGATCACTGCCCTCTCTTGCTTGCCAATGCATCTGGACCGAAGAGACCCAAATCATTTCATTTCGAGGACCACTGGATCAATATGCCTGGGTTCCAACAGGTTGTTAGTGACTCCTGGAATGAGGATTCTCCCCATGGTGAGCCCTATCAACGGCTTTTCCATAAGCTTAAGAGAACAAGTAGGAGGTTGCGTACTTGGAGCAAAAAATTGTTCGCTGCTTCTAGACTTCAACTCCATATGGCCCTGGAAATCATCCTACACCTAGATATGGCACAAGAATGTAGAGACCTTTCTCCTGACGAGAGGGACCTTAGGAAGAGACTAAAGAGGAAGGTCATTGGCTTGGCGGTCCTGGAGAAGGCTAGAAAGCGTCAAAATTCCGGAGTTACCAATCTTAAGGCAGGAGATGCCAACACTCGCTACTTCCATCTCCGTGTCAACCGCAGAAGGAGGAAGAACTTCATACAACGCCTGAAAAACAATATAGGTTGGGCTACGGAACATGCTCACAAAGAGGACATCGTGCACCGGCACTTCAAAAACATTGCCAAAAAGCCCCCCTCGCGCAACATAGACTTCAATTCAGGGATCCTGCATACCCCTGATTGTGATCTTCATGAGCTGGACAATGCCATCACAGAGGAGGAGGTGAAGGCTGCTGTGTTCTCCATGCCAGGGGACAAAGCCCCTGGACCAGATGGTTTCTTCGGTGCGTTCTTTAAGTCATGCTGGAGCATCATCAAGGCGGACATTATGTGTGCCATCAATCATTTCTCTGATCTACATGCATCCCATTTCCACTGGCTGAATTCAGCAGATGTTGCTTTGATCCCTAAGAAGGATGGTGCTGATGACATCGCAGATTTTCGCCCCATCAGTCTTATCCATGCCATTGCCAAGATTATTTCCAAAGTGATGTCCAACCGCCTTGCGCCACACATGGATGACCTTGTCTCGCAGGCTCAGAGTGCTTTCATAAAAAAACGATGCATTCATGATAATTTCATGTATGTTCGCAACCTAGCGAAATGCCTGCACCGCAAAAAGACCCCGGCACTCCTATTCAAACTCGACATCAAAAAGGCATTCGATTCGGTTAGATGGGACTTCCTCCTCGACTTGCTCAACCACCTTGGGTTTCCTCCGAGGTTCAGGGGCTGGATCTCGACTTTGCTTTCTTCAGCGTCCTCTCGTATTCTCCTTAATGGGGTTCCAGGGGCCCCCATCAAGCACGGATGTGGTCTGAGGCAAGGGGATCTGCTTTCCCCTCTCCTATTCGTGCTTGCGATTGATCCGCTACACCTAATCCTCCAGAAGGCCACCGCCCAAGAAAACTGCACCCCCTCGATGCTCAGGCTATGGCAATTCGGGCCTCCCTCTACGCGGACGACGCAGCCGTTTTCCTTGCCCCCATCAAGACGGATGCTGAGTTCTTTGCCCGCACCCTAAAGAGTTTTGGGGAAGTCACTGGCTTGGTCACGAACTGTACCAAAAGCTTGGTTGCTCCTATTCGTTGTGAGAACCTGGACCTGGTGGACATCTTACACTCTTTCCCGGCTAGCCGTACCTCCTTCCCAATGAAGTATTTGGGCCTACCTCTCTCGGTCAAGAATTTGAAAAGAATCCACTATCAACCGCTTGAAGACAAGATCGCAGCCCAATTGGCACCGTGGATGGGTAAACACGTTGCCTCTCCAGGACGTGTTGTGTTGGTCAAATCCGTGCTTACGGCCATTGCTATCTATTATATGACGGCGCTGAACCTCCAGGTTGAGGTGATGAACAAGATTGATGCCCTCCGACGGGCATTTTTGTGGGCTGGATGTGACAAAGTCACTGGTGGAAAATGCAAAATTAATTGGGAGCAAGTGTGTAAGTCAAAACTTCATGGTGGCCTTGGCATTCTCAATCTGAAAAGTTTGCATCTGCTCTGCGCATTCGTTGGCTCTGGGGTGAGTGGCTTACTCCGACCAAGCCTTGGGTGGGATTAGGGACGCCGTGCAACCGACAGGATAGAGACATCTTTGCGGCCTCCACAAAAGTCGTCGTGGGCGATGGTACACGTGCCATTTTTTGGGAGTCTGCTTGGCTTGATGGTTTGCGACCCAAGGACATTGCGCCAAAAAAATTTGAGCTGTCACAAAGAAGGAATTGCACGGTCCAGAAAGCGCTCCTCAACAATTTTTGGGTGTCTCAAGCGAAGATCTCTCAGGGCATGACTGTTGACCATCTTCATGAGTTCGTCAACCTATGGGAGAAGCTATCTCATGTTCAGCTAATTCCTGACATGCCTGACTCCATCATTTGGAAGCTCACCAAGGATGGTCACTATTCTGCAGCAACGGCTTATAGTGCGCAGTTTCTCGGTTTAGTTGACTCGGACTTGCCTCAAATTGTTTGGACAACTTGGGCACCCCCAAAATGCAAGTTTTTCGCTTGGCTAGTCATCAACAATAGAATCTGGACGGCAGACCGGCTTCAGAAGCGAGGGTGGCCTAATTGCAACATGTGCCCCCTGTGCAAGCAAGTACAGGAATCGGCGGCTCATCTGCTTTTCAAATGCCGCTACACGGTTAGAGTATGGAACATGATTAAAGCGTGGCTTGGCCTTCATGACATTCACCCGCAGAACTGGGCCATGGTTGACATGGTGAAGAGCTGGTGGAGCGCCACCGCTTCCAACACAACGCAATCTCGACGACTGCTTACCTGCCTTATGTTGCTCGTCTCATGGGAAATTTGGAAAGAGCGGAATGCTAGGGTATTTCGTAATGTCGTAGTGCCTGTTGGGGTTTTAGTAGCTAGAATCAAAGACGAGACGACGCTATGGTCTCTGGCCGGTGCGAAACATTTGTGTAATATCATGTCGCGAGAGTGATACGTTGTATTTGGCCTTTGGCCAAGACCCCTAAGACTCCTTCTTATTCAATGAAAATGGCAAATCTTTTGCCTTGTTTCAAAAAAAAATGTTGTCTAACTGTATACCTTCCTGTGGTGTCTTTGGAAATCTCAAATCGACAATCGCTTTTGCAGGACTACAAGGCCTCCTTCCCAGGTATTTGCAGCATCAATGGCGATCATGCAAGGAACCAATCTGGTGGTCTCAACTCAGTCGCCGGACTATAAAGTAGTCAACTCGACTGGAACTGACAAGTGACAAGGCAGTGCATGAGGAGGCCCTTTTGCAAAGACGGGGTCACTTGATCTAGGACAGGAGCGAGAGCAACACCTAGGGTTTCGGAGGAGCAGAAACTATGGAGGCGTCAGGTTCAGGTTCCCAGTCAACGATGCTGAGCGTGGCGGCTGGTGGATTGGCAGGTGTTGATGAGCTGATTGGCAAGCTGAATCTTCAGGAGAGGGAGGATGATGATCTTAACTTTGATGAAGAATTTCCTGATGAAGTGGATGAGGCAGAATTCATGGCGATTGCTAGGGTACATACTAATAAACCCTTCAGTCGCGGCGCCTTCTACGACTCGATGCGGTTGGCATGGAGCTTGGCTCAGGGTGCGACCTTGAATGCCTTGGGCGGAAACCTGTTTGCGATTACTGTTAATTGTCTGGGAGACTGGAAAAGGGTAACTGAAGAGGGGCCATGGCTCTTCAGAGATCATGGCGTTCTGATTGAGCGTTATGATGGATTCACCAAGCCTAATAATGTGATTTTGGACAGTATCTCTGTTTGGATACAGATTGTTGATCTTCCACCTTTGTACAGGAAAGATGCTGTCATTAGATCCCTAATGAAGAAGGTTGGGAAGGTGGAAAGTGTGATGCTTAACCCTCGATGGGGAGATGGGAGAATTGTTCGTGTGCGTGTCAAGCTAGATGTGAACGAGCCTTTGATGCGTTTTGTCTCCATCACCAAAAACCAAAAGAAGGTCTACTACTCAATTCTTTATGAGAAAATCCCTGTTTTCTGCTATGTATGTGGACATATGGGGCACACGTATTTCGAGCATGGTAATGGGAAGCACACTCCTGAAAGTATGAATTGGGGTGATTGGATGTTGGCCCCTAGGCCGGGAGCTCAGGGACAACAAGGACAAGGCCGCAACAATTTTGCTCAGAGAGGAGGAAGAACAAGTGCCAGGGGCCGAGAGGACGGCGGTACAGATGATGACAACAGCCGTCTCGGAATTACGAAAGATGAAACTGTGGACAAACACAGTAGTAGAAAATGACTCAATCATGAGTTGGTTGTCACGGAACCAAAACAAAACCTGCTGGTTGTTAAGGAGCCAGTACTGCATGGTACGGATGGCAGTGTGACTGCTATGGAGGTTCATAAAGACCCAACGTTAGCAGGCGTGGAGGAGGAGGATGATGAAAATTTGTCCCAGGATGCCAAGAGATCTAAGAATGGTTCCACGGCTGTGATGGATGCCAGCCACCTAATATCGGCGAGCTCTAATCCGGAGCTCGGCCGGTCGCAATGAAAATATTATGCTGGAACTGCCGTGGGATGAGGAAGCCTGCGGCAGTTCGTGCGCTCTTGGGGATCCAAGGGCGGGTGAGACTAGATGTACTTTTTCTGTCTGAAGCACATCTGAACAAAGCAAAGGCAGAAAAACTTAGGAGAAGGCTTGGTTTTGAGGCAATGGCAGTGTCAGAAAGTGATGGAAGGAGTGGTGGTCTTGTAATGTTCTGGTATAACAAGTTAGGAGTCACGTCTCATGAGGTGCAGCCTAACTTCATTGACATCAGAATCAACGAAGGAAATAATGGCGGATGGCGCTTCACAGGTTTCTATGGAGAACCAAGCGGGGAGAGAAAACATTTGATGTGGGAGTATGTGAGGCAATTACATGCTATGATGGATATGCCATGGTTGATGGCAGGTGATTTCAATGAGATCTTACATTCTCATGAAAAAGAGGGTGGTGTCATTCGCTCTCAAAGATGCATGCAAGCTTTTAGTGACGCCCTTGCTGATTGCGGTCTGGACGACCTGGGGTATATCGGTGACAAATTTTCATGGCGGAGGGGACACATCCGAGAACGCCTAGATCGTGCAACTAGCAATGCTATATGGGCGGACATGTTCCCGGGTTTTGGTGTGACAAATGAGGAGATTGATAAGTCAGATCACCGGCCAATCTTGATTGACACTGAGTATCAATTGGGCGTGCAACCAAGGGGACCAAGCGGGCCGCGCAAATTTGAGGCGCGATGGCTGGCAGAGACAGATGTCGAGACAATAGTTCAAACGGCTTGGGATAATCGTAAAGCCCTCGGTGCCGCACCACTATCAGAAATAACTGCAGATATACATGCTGCACTGCATCGGTGGGACAAGGAGGTTCTTAAGGGGCCGAGGACCAGGCTGCGAGAGCTACAGAAAAAATTAAATGAAGTGTTATCAGGTCCATTGACAGATGATGCAGTGGTTAGGCAGCATGAATTACATATGCAAATTGAAAATCTTCTTGAACAGGAGGAAATTTATTGGCTCCAACGTGGTCGGGCTGATTGGCTCACTAGAGGAGATCGAAACACAGACTTCTTTCATAGAACAGCAAATGGACGGGGCAAAAAAAGTTTTATTAAGCGCCTAAAAGGAGATAATGGCGACTAGATTGAAGATCAACAGGCGGTCAAAACACACACTGCAGAATACTTCTCATCTTTGTTTACCTCAGGGGTAATAGAAACAGATATAAATGTCATTGAGAAGGTTAAACCACGTGTGTCTGATGCAATGAATGATGATCTCAATAAACCGTATACACGAGAGGAAGTGAAGAAAGCTATGTTTAACATTGGTGATCTGAAAGCACCCTGCCCGGATGGCCTGCATGCTATTTTTTACAAGCGGTTTTGGCACATTATAGGGGAGGACTTGATTGATGAAGTACTGCTAGCTGTGAACTCAAGAAAGATCCCAGATGGATGGAACAATACTACCATTGTGCTTATTCCTAAGGTAGAGAGCCCGGATGTTATCACACAATTTCGGCCAATTAGCCTATGTAACGTAGTTTACAAGGTGATCTCAAAACTCCTTGCTAACCAGCTGAAATACATCTTGACTGAAATTATATCGCCAAACCAGAGTGCGTTTGTGCCAGGGCGCCTCATCACGGACAATTTCTTGGTGGCTTTTGAATCATACCATGCAATCAAGAGGAAGAACACTGGTAAATATGGTACTTGTGCGGTGAAGCTTGATATGCATAAGGCGTATGATAGAGTGGAATGGAATTTCTTGGAGAAGATTTTATTACGTCTAGGGTTCACTGCTAATTGGGTGGCCCTGATTATGGAGTGTGTTAGATCAGTAAAATACCAGGTACGAGTGAATAATGAATTAACTGACTTATTCGTTCCTTCTAGGGGGCTCAGACAGGGGGATCCATTGTCTCCGTATTTATTCTTGCTTTGTGCCGAGGGCCTTTCCAGCTTGATTGTGCATGAAGAAGAGGCTGGTAATTTGATGGGAGTCAAGGTGTGTCGGGACGCCCCGTCGGTCTCACATCTACTTTTCGCTGATGACTCTCTTATCTTGATGAGGGCGGATGCTGCTAACGCTACCAGCCTACGACGAGCCCTTGATGATTATTGTATGGCTTCAGGACAGTTGGTGAGTGAGGCGAAATCAAGCATTTTCTTCAGCCCTTGTACACCGGTTGAGACTAGAGTGGAGGTGTGCACTACCCTGAATATCATGGCGGAGGCAATCACGGACAAATACTTGGGGCTGCCCCCTATTGTGGGCGTTGATAGATAAGATTGTTTCCAGCATATCATTGATAGAGTGCTTAGTAGAATCCGAGGTTGGAAAGAAAAAATGCTATCTTTTGGTGGTAGGGAGGTATTACTCAAGGCCGTGATACAGGCCATTCCTTCCTATGCCATGTCAGTTTTTAAGTTACCTAAACAAATATGCAATAGTATTACCACAGCAATGTCTAAGTATTGGTGGGGAGATGAGGACCTGAAAAAACACATGCATTGGTTTGCATGGTGGAAAATGTGTGTGCCTAAGGAGAGGGGCGGCATGGGCTTCAGAGATTTGCACTGTTTTAATTTGGCCCTTTTGGCTAAGCAGTGTTGGAGACTATTAAGTGAACCAGATTCTTTATGCGCTAGAGTTCTAAAGGCCAAATACTTCCCAGATGAAGACCTCCTCAACTGTAGTCTAAAGAAAGGGAGCTCATACACATGGCAGAGTTTGTGGAGTGGTATTCAAACTTTCAAGCGAGGACATATTTGGAGAGTAGGCGATGGTTCTCAAATTAAGATCTGGGAAGATCCATGGATACCGAGCAGTCCTACACGGAAAGTTATGACACCGAGAGGTAACATTTTGATTACAAGAGTTTCTGAACTCATTGATGCTGGAAATAGGACGTGGGATGAACAGTTATTAAATGATATATTTTGGCCTATTGATGTGCAACGAATTATGAATATCCCTTTGGCAGTGGGTATGATGGATGATTTTGTCTCATGGCACTTTAACAGAAGTGGGATTTTTTCTGTTAGATCGGCTTACCATGAAGAATGGGAGCACCAGCACGGACGAAAGTTGAGAATGACAAACTCAGTTCAAGCCTCAAGTACTAGTCCAGTCTGGAGAACCATTTGGAAATTGCGTGTGCCGGCAAAAATAAAAATCCATGTGTGGAGAGCTTTGCTTGGAGCCATTCCCTGTTACGGAGTCCTTGCGAGTAGGCATATGATAACTAGTTCCCAATGCCCGCTTTGTACATCCGACTGTGAGAGTATTAGACACGCTTTGTTTCTGTGCCCGAGAGTGCAAGAAATATGGCGAATTCTAGGTCTGGGACCCTTGATCAATGAGGTATGTTCATCTGAAAGGAAAGGAGGGTCTGTGCTGGCGGATGTGCTGCTGTCCAGGAATCAATTTCAGTCGTTGGTGGCTGATGTTAACCGCAATGATCTACTGGCCATAGGTGTCTGGTATGTGTGGTGGGAGCGTCGCCAATTCACTCATGGTGAGCTCCTTTTTGAGCCAACGAGATCAGCACAAGCAATTTTAGCTTTGGCAAAAAACTTCACACGGGCACAATCCAAAAATACGAGAATCAAAAGACATGGATGGAACAAGCCGCCGGATGGTCTAGTTAAACTCAATGTTGATGCTACGTTTGATCAAGACAGAGGTACTGGGAGTACGGGTGCAATTTTACGTGATGACACAGGTTTTTTCTTGGCTGCATCTTGTGTTGATATTCCGTTCGTGGAAGATGCCGGGACAGCAGAAGCTCGGGGTCTTAGGGATGGGCTTCTTCTGGCTAATGATATGGGCTGCAACAAAATCTATGTGGAGGCGGATTGTATGGAGGTAATTGAGATCATGCAGAACGGCGGAAATTCACTCGGCCCAGCGGCGGCAATCTATGAAGAATGCTCTTTTTTAGCTCGCAATTTTATTTCAATATGTTTTCATCACTGTCCTAGGGAGGCCAATATGGCGGCGGATGTATTGTCTAGGAACTCGGAGACTTCTCGAACAATTGTCTGGAAATCGGAGCCTCCGGGGTTTCTAGTAGACGTTTTATCAAATGATGTATCTTTATTCTCACATGAAATATAAACCGCCATGATGGCATTCCCTCAAAAAAAAAAAGAGAATGCAATTGATGCCATCTCCTGGGGAAACAATCACGGACATCTCATCTTTTCAGGTACCATTGTTTATACAGATGCAGACTGGGGTCCAGGACTTGAAGATCAGCCAACTGTAGCGGGTCATATTTATACAGTTTGCAGGAAATCAACATAGTTCACAGTTGTCCATCTCGGCCGTCGGTGAGACTACAAAGTAGTCAACTCGACTGGAACAGACAAAGCAGTGCATGAGGAGCAGGCCCTTTTGCAAAGACTTGAGAATGCAATTGATACCATCTCCTAGGGAAACAATCATGGACATCTCATCTTTTTGAGGTACCATTGTTTATACACATAAGCCAACCGTTAGTTCATAGCTGTTCATCTCGGCCGTCTCCCCACCGACGACATCAGCTATCCAAGCCAAAGCAAGCCCATTCTTGCTCCAGGTCATTGGACAATAAGGCCACAGCTTGCATGCGTAACAGCTTCTTTAGCCTTTGATGCTACAAGAATTTATCATATCAATAGGAGCTACAACTTTCGAGCACACCATCAAGCTAGATTAGCAATCAAAAGTCAAAACTTTTCTACAAGTTTAAATGTTTAGGTTCGGGCAATGGTTCTTGCCTTAATGCAGCAGCAGCTGAACTTTCTTTGGTTCTGCAATGTAAGGTTCTAAATGTACGATGCTGCTAATCTATGAAATCATGTGAGTTCAAAAAAAAAACCTAAACATTCAAAATTGAGTGTGGCTAGATCATTGATTGAGAATTAACCAAATATCAGTCAAGTGACATACTCCCTCCGTTCCAAAATAGATGACCCAATTTTATACTAACTTTAGTATAAAGTTGGGTCGTCTATTTTGAAACGGAGGGAGTAGTACACAAGAAGAAGAAAGAAAAAGAAAGAAAAGGCTAAAAAGATAATTTTTCACGGATCCACACAAGATCAAACGAATATAACATCAACTGAGAAAAGTCTCAATCGACTAAGACTTAGCAAAATTGGTTTCCTGCTCTCTTAAAAAAAAGGCAAACTACCAAGCAAATTAAACGAGCAAACTATAAGCATCTCCGTCCAAATGTAAAAGCTGCTGGTTAGACATGACACAATCATCAGATGTGAATAATGGTTCTATATGTCCTTTATTGTGAGCCCCACTTACATAACATTAGCATCTACAGAATCACTTGCATGTTTGACAAGAATATGCGATGGTGCAGTAAAAGCTCGTTCTGTTCAGGATGAAAGCATGACAGATAATGGCGACATAACCAAAATGACTTGAATCGATGAGTAATGACTATTCAAGCATTGAAGTGGAAGAGGTCTTTCACAGTCTTGATTTGAGCTCAGCAGCAACAGCGTCAATGAACTCTTCAGTGTTCAGGTAATCGCTTCTTGTAACTCTGAAAACAAAAGAGCACAATGAGATATCAGATTATCAATTATGAATTCAGGGTAATAATAGAGAAAAATACAGTAGAGGGAAAGCTGAGCAGCATAACATACTTTGAGGATCCATGGACAAGGAGTGCAAGGTCCTTGGTCATCTTCCCAGACTCCACAGTTCCGACGCACGCTTCCTCAAGTTTCTGTGCAAATTCAAGAAGTCTAGCATTCTCGTCTAGCTTTGCCCTGCAGTGTGGACATGGGAGAATCAGCTAAAAAGCAAAGTTCACTAGAGTAATAATCATAGGCACCAATGTACTTGTCTTAATTACTATTTTGGTCACACCGGAAAAAGGTATGCTGAACAAAGAGGAAATTACCCTCTATACATGGTTATCACAAAGGGTTGCACACTTGCACCGGTAGAGATATAGAAGTACTAGGTGTACCTGTGTGCAAGTCCTCTTGTCCAAGCAAAGATTGAAGCAATGCTGTTTGTGCTGGTTTCACCACCTTTCTGGTGAACACGGAAATGGCGGGTAACTGTGCCATGGGCAGCTTCAGCTTCGATGGTTTTACCATCAGGGCACATCTATAAATATCAAAAGGATTTAGCACAACCTAACAAATATTCTCAATATATATGTAGAAGTACTGACATGGATATGACCAAAGTAAAGGCTTTTCACACTAGAGATAACGCCCAAGATTTAGTCAAGATTCAAGAACATTAGTAATGAGAAAATACATACCAATACTGACGTCATCAAGCCCAAAGAGCCAAAACCTGCACATACACTTCAGCATTGGTTATTGAGCACGGGACAAAAGATAAATTTTCTGAATATTTTATGCAGAGACTCAAAAATTACAGTATTGTGACCTTGAGCTAAGAAATCACTCTGCACATCTCCGTCATAGTTCTTGCAAGCCCAAACATAGCCTCCTTCGCTCTTAAGTGCATAGGCAACCATGTCATCAATGAGACGATGTTCATACCTACCAAAAGCAACTCATGACATACTTTGACAAAAGATTCCAAAAGAGCTCAAAGCAAGAATGATTCAAAACGTACCATATTCCAGCAGCCTCATATTTGGATTTCCAGCCAGCTTCATAGATCTCCTGGAAAATGTCCTTGAACCTACACAACAAAAGTATATTTAGCCTGATCTAATTGTTTCGGAACAGGCCTTAACTAATACTCCCTCCGTTCCTAAATATAAGTCTTTTTAGAGATTCCAATAGAGACTACATACGGAGCAAAATGAGTGATTCTACACTCTAAGCTATGTCTATATACATCCGTATGTAGTCCCTATTAAAATCTCTAGAAAGACTTGTATTTAGGAACGGAGGGAGTATTTGAGTGTAGCTATGAACTACCTGCCATCATATTTCTTAAGGATTGTGTTTTTTGTGCTAAGGTACAATGGCCATTTCTTCTCATAAGCGATTGCCATAGAAGCTTCAGCAAAACCTCGAATTGACTGTACACAATAATTAATTAATTAGATGTCAGGATTTTACTCCAAAATGCAAATATTGTTTGTAATTGCAGAAATTGCAGAAACCAATCCAGGCATAGCAGTACCTCATCTGTGTTGTACATAGCCATGGCGACTCCTCCAGCACCAGTGAAGTTAAAAACCTCAAGGTCAACCGTCTCGTCTTTTCCCTCTGCCAGTAGACCAAAGAAATAAAAAGGCAAAGAATATCAGCGTTTGCTAGCACCAGTTCTCTGAACAAACAATACAATCATACGTGAAAGTATAGAACTACAAAGACTTCATTCTTTCATACTTAATTTTAAGTGGAGTGATTATGCAACCGTACCGAACACTAGTCTGAGTTTGCCAGGTCCCTTGACAACTGCATCAGTTGCTCTGTACTGATCACCGAAAGCATGCCTTCCAATGCAGATGGGCTTAGTCCATCCTGATTACACCAAAGAAACAGTTTAGCAAGGAAATTTTGCATTTCAAAATGTGTTCACGTTAGAAAAAAAGTATGCACTCCCTCCGATCCATATTATTTGTCACTGCTTTAGTAGTACAAAGTTGTACTAAAGCAGGGGGCAGGTAATATGAATCGGAGGGAGTGGTAGTTTTAATCCTCCTTACCTGGAACAAGCTTTGGGACATTCTTGCATATAATTGGCTCTCTGAACACGGTGCCTGCAGGTGACAAGTGTAAAGAGAAATGTCAACAACCTAACTACGTCCATTTTTTTAGCGAAACCTAATATGTCCATTATATTGAAATACAGCAGGAGCTTACCGTTTATAATGTTCCTAATTGTGCCATTTGGGCTCCTCCACATTTGTTTTAGGTTGAACTCCTTAACCCGATCTTCATCTGTCATGGTGAACTAACCAGATATTAGAGAGAAAATATCATCAAATAGTGCTAGTGCTTCAACAATACGAAGAACAAATAATTGAGCTGCATAAGCTTGAGTGAAATATACCTGGAGTAATAGTTGCACATTTAATAGCCACATTGTACCTGAAAATAACATTGGATTAGAGCAGCACTATAGGACAACAAAGTCATAAGAATATGCTAAAGTTATATATGGTCAAATACTTCTGACAAAACTAGCTAGTTTCAAAGATATGAAAATGATACAACTAATCAACAAGATTAGTGAAAAGATATCTCCCTCGCTGTTAATAATATTTGAATAATTAAGAACATCAATCATAGTACTCAAAATTCGTAGGGAAATATACAGCAACAGAACTACTAATGATTAAAAAACAGGACAAACAAATTATAGGCTACATAAAACGCTTGTAATGGTGTGATCACAGCAATCATATTTTTACTTGAACCCAAGCATAACATCAGCACAAACTCAAATTATTCAAAACTTCTTACTTGAGAGTAGCCTCTGCAGCCTCCACTGTAACCTTGTCATCAGTTGCATCACGGTGCAGAACTCCCAAGTCAAAGTACTTAATGTCCAAGTCCAAAAATGGGAAGATAAGCTGAAACAAACGAACAATCAGCCTGACAGCATATGGAAAACAAGAACCACACACACACAATGGCCCAAGCGGATCAGATTTGTCAGAGCTGTTGCTTATTGACTACCTTGTCCTTGATAGACTGCCAGAATACTCTGGTCATCTCATCGCCTATAGGTAAAAAAACAAGAGATCAGCACGACAGCGGACCAACAAATCAATTGATTGCATAAGATGAAAAAAACTACAAAATATTAGTATTATTTTGTGAACAAATTTATTGCTTAAACTGAAAGTTCGACATCATTTTCTTTCCAAAAAAAACGAGCTACCCAATGCAACATGCGATGCAGGCATGAAGCACTGGATACAATTGGACCAAAAGCGCCAGCAATCGTATCAAAGAAAACACTTAAGGTTACGGTTTCTGAAAATAGATTTCAAAGACGAGATCCAGTAGTTAGTTATACGTCAGACGGAACTATTTCACCAGCAGAGTAGGTCCAACCCTGCACCTTCCCACTGTCAATAGACAATCATGTTCGTACCCAAGATGTCATGCATGTGCAATTATCTCGCCATCTACGTTCTAAATCCGATCTCTGACACCACGGCCGCGATCCAACTACGGAGATAGATCAAAGGCACCTGAGCCCAACAGTTAAGGGATTGGAAAGAAGGAGGGGCAGAACGACGGCTACATCTCTCAGATCTCCCGGCATCACCCCGACCAGAATACAAAATTCAGCAGAGGCATCGTTTATATCGGCAAGGGAACGGCGGAGATAGATCTGCCGGGGAGTGGGAGCGGGAGGGGGGTCTGACCGTCCATCTCGACGATGGGGTTGGCGACCTTGATCTTCTCGAACGCCATGGCGGCCGCCGCGGAGGCGCTGCTTGCCTCGGAGGTCGGAGAGCGGGGCGGGTTGGTGGGGTGGGGGAGGCGGCGGCTGTGGTGGCACGGGGAGGTGAGAGAACGGAGTGAGTAAACTTTGCCAGCGCATTTAAAGACCAGGCCGGAGGGGGCGAGTGGGGCCCGTCTGCGGTAGGGATATTTTAGAAAAACATTTAAATCTGCCTCACTCCGGCCGATAGGATCGGACCAGACTGCGCGTGGGGATGGGGTGGGGTGTTTGGACTTTGGTGCGGGTGTTGGGACTTTGGGACCTCCGTGGCCAAGTGTTTGAAGAGTCCGAGTTTTGCTATGCACACCACATTTTGTGCATGATGATTCCTGCACGGCACCATGGGCGCGTTTGCTTGTCCACATAAGGCCGAACCAGGCTCGGATGAGAAAAGTTTGGACTGTTTGGTTGGCCTAGAAACACTGTATCGCACGAACTTTAAAGCGCCCTCGAGACAGGCCCGCGAGTTACGCTCGAATCGACAGTGTCTCGTGAGTCAGGCCCGAGCGAGGCACGTGGGCGACGGGGGCTGCACACGAGGAGCCATCCCTCGAGAAGCCGCGTTGCTTCCCGAAGCGCCAGCAGTTATTACCCTCATCGCTCGCTCTCCCCTCTCCCCACTCTCATCGACGGCGGCGGCGGCGTGCAGCAGATCGAAGAATAGCAAGTCGACCTCCGGCCACCTTCACCGGCATCCGCAGCAGCACTTCGGCAATGGCGGTAAGCTATTCCCCCCTCCTCGCCTACTACATCGCATTCGATTCGAGTTTCTATTCGATCTGCGTTAGGGGAACAGGGAATCGGAGTAAACACCATAGAAGCGACCATGACATCGTCATGACTACCGTACATATGTGAGATTCCAGATCCGGATTGAGTACAATAGTAATAGGGATTAGGGTTCATCTTACATAGTACTCACAGATCTTAGCCTCAGGCACCCTGGAGGCGATTGGAGCGGCACGTGGCCTTGGTCTTGGTCTTCTCCTGCACCACCGTCTCTTCTTCCTCGTAGAAGTCCACCTCGATTGGCATGCTTCGGTTTCCTGGCTCCGGCGCTCTCACAGTCATTGCACATCCTCTTCTTGCCCTTCCGTAGGCATAGTATTTGTGGTGAAGTACACGCCAGCACGACGGTCATGAGGACGCCGGTATTGTCTGTACTTGGCCCACTTTGCTCTCTGTCCAGCGTCGTGAGATTCAGCCTGATTCATGGCCCAACGAAGTATGTCGACTGACATAGAGCCCTTCGCTAGGTCAGGAATCAGTGTCTTCAACTCCTCCGCCGGCACCTTCTTCACCACAACGTCTGACTCTTTGTGTAGCTCTTCCATGCCGTTGAAGTTTGAGCACACTTTCCATGTTGTTCTCAAACTTGGTGCGGTCACCTAGCGAGCAACCTAGGAAGAAAGCCCTCCATCCAATGCCCCAAGGGAAGGGGTTGGCATTGGCGTTGGGGTTCATGGCATTAGATAGGAGGGAGAGCAACAGACTGGGTAAGTAGTGACCGGCAAGGTGGGTTAATAAAGGGGCACGAGAGCATAGGTTTTAATGGCGATGTTGCAACGTTCATAATGCAAATGTTGACCCAGCCTTTGGACCTCTTCATAATGCAGATCGACACGGAGAAGAAGGGAAAGGAGGTGGCGCCATTGATGGGGCAAGATGATGTTCCGCCCTCTGAGGTGACGCCCGTCCAGAGCCCGGGCACGGACGACGCCGTGCCAGAGGTGCCCCCCACCTGCAAGCGCCGGAACTACGGCCACTACCATGAGGTGGAAGGGCCAACCACCTTCTGCAAGGTGATCATGGACCCCCGGCTCGAGGGCATACCTATGTCGTTTGACTTCACGAGGCACTTCCCGTAAGTGCCGCAGGAGTTCAAGCTGAAGACGGACATCGGGTGCTTCTGGAGGGTCACTGTCCGGCTGTTAAACGACAGGGTCACCCTCGGTCAGGGTTGGGCCACCTTCACCGCCATCCATCAGATCAAGAGGCTTCATGGTGACCTTCAAGCTGCTACTCCTGACATGCTGAAGGTCGTCGTCTTCAATGACGATGGCATTGAAGTGGTGACCAGGTCGGGGGGGGGGGGGCACGACGACGCCTTCGCCGTCAATGACTAGGACAGACCCTCGTATGCTCTAGTTGCTTGACTGCCCCTCGTATGCTCCAGTCGCTTTAGTTTAATATCAAACTGATTTGCGTTTGAACTTGTCCATTTATGTGTGGCATAATATTTATAATTGCTTAGTACTACTATGTTCTGCTGTGTCATTGTGTGTGTTCTACCTGATGGCGTTGTGTGTTGGTAACCTCACCATTTCACCGAAGAGGTTATGAGACAACAGTGGTTGCATGCAACCAAACACCAGGCCTTGTGTTCGCACGTACACAAGCGGGCAACCAAACACCGTGCGCAAATCTAGCTCCTAATGCGTGAGAACTAAATGCGGGCAACCAAACAGGCTGCAGATGTTGTTTTAGAGGCTGCATTTGCTCAACCAACCTCATGTGAGCCAGGCTTGAGCTAGCCAGGCCCAGTCACTACGGCTGCCAAACACGCCCCATATATCAGTCCGTTCATGCATGCATCAAAGTGCAGCATACAGCTGGTTGCCCATCGTGCAGACATGCATTATCCACACAACAATTCTATTTTTTTACCATAATTCGAAGAGTCTGAGTTTCTTGGATAACAAGTAAAAATGATAATGATATTGAATGAACATTTGCTATGTATGAGTTTGCGAACGTTTTCACGGTATTTTATGTTGCAGGAACATGGCAATTCCTTTAAGCGAACACGGCAAATTTCAAGCAAAATCCTTTTGTTTGTGGAATTTATCATGTGTTTTGATACGTCTCCGTCGTATCTACTTTTCCTAATGCTTTTCCTCTTGTTTTGGACTCTAATTTGCATGATTTGAATGAAACTAACCCGGACTGACGTTGTTTTCAGAAGAACTACCGTGGTGTTGTTTTTGTGCAGAAATAAAAGTTCTTGGAATGGAACGAAACTTTGCGAAGATTTTTTATACAATAAAAAAAAATATCTGGAGCCAAGAACCATCGGAGGGGGGCACCTAGGTGGGCACAACCCACCAGGGTGCGCCACCCCCTCCAGGCACGCCCAGGTGGGTTGTCCCCACCTGGTGGCCCCGAAGACCCTGAAACCAACGCTATAAAATCCTATTTTTCCAGAAAAAAATCAGGGAGAAAGAATTATTGCGTTCCACGAGACGGAGCCACCGACGTCTCATGTTCTTCATCGGGGGGCAGATCTGGAGTCCGTTTGGGGCTCCAGAGAGGGGGGGTCTTTGATGTTTGTCATCACCAACCCTTCTCCATCGCCAATTCCATGATGCTTCCCACCGGGAGTGAGTAATTCCTTCGTAGGCTCGCTGGTCGGTGAGGAGTTGGACGAGATTCATCATGTAATCGAGTTAGTTTTGTTAGGGCCTGATCCCCAGTGTCCACTATCTTTCGAGATTGATGTTGCTATGACTTTGCCATGCTTAATGCTTGTCACTTTGGGCCCGGGTGCATGATTTCACATCTGAATCGTTTATGTTATCACCACTATATCCATGTTCTAGAAACGATCTTGCAAGTTATAGTCACCTACTACGTGTTATGATCCGGTAACCCCGAAGTGACAATAGTCAGGACCACTCCCGGTGATGACCATAGTTTGAGGAGTTCGTGTATTCATTGTGTGCTAATGCTTTGTTCCGGTTCTCTATCAAAAGGAGGCCTTAATATCCCTTAGTTTCCAATAGGACCCCGCTGCCACGGGAGGGTAGGACAAAAGATGTCATGCAAGTTATTTCCATAAGCACGAATGACTATTTATGGAATACATGCCTACATTGTATTTATGAACTAGAGCTAGTATCGTATCGCCCTAGGTTATGACTGTCTCATGATGAAAATCATCCAACGAATCACCGATCTAATGCCTACGAATTTACCTTATATTGTTCTTGCTAATTTACTACTGCTGCTACTGCTATCATCACTGCTACCAAATCACTGCTATCATTGTTACCGTTACTATTGTTGTTGCTACTATTATCAAAACTATCATACTACTTTGCTACTGATCACTTCGCTGCAGATAATTAATCTTCAGGTGTGGTTGAATTGACAATTCAACTGATAATACTTGCAAGTATTCTTTGGCTCCCCTTATGTCGAATCTATAAATTTGGGTTGAATACTCTACCCTCTGTTGGGATCCCATATACTTGTGGGTTATCGTGTGTGTTTGAAGAACTTGCTATGGAAAACATTTGCAAATGCCATGCTACCCAAGAACGTCCACTGGCTATTGCGGTCAAAAAAAGAGTTTGATTTTTTATTGTTATTATCTTTGGGCTTTAGGTTTGATGGGTGTGTGGCTCAGCCCATTTTTACCAGACCTTTTGTTTCCCTTTTGTCCGACGTACAGGCTCGACAGGGGTCCGGTTAGAAAAACATTCTTCAACCGATCCTTCTACTTCGAACCCGAATGTATGGGTTGTCCAGCATTCTTCAAACCCAGCCCAAATTTGGGACAATTTAGGATCGCTCGTACGAGTCTATCATGTCGAGCTCACGATATGAACCCATAAAAAATCAAGCAGTCTGTCGCGGAGCTCATCAGTTTTCCCACCTGCATTCATGGTACGGTGTCGCATGTCACCCTTGCCAAGCTCTTCATCGACCGCACCCTCATCACGAAGAACTGTGCCATCCCGGGGTCCCTCTAGTCTAAGCGTATGGTGACAACATACCGTCGCGAGATCCACCTCTGTGACGTCAAGCGAGAGCAACTCTTTACTGTGGACCCCTGGCGATAAGGAGATGCCCTATATTCGCCTCGCCACTAATGGCCAAGAGTCCCACAGTTTTGACAAAAGGGTCATGGAGCTCTTTCCGATGAGGAGTAGGGGAGTTTGTAGTTTGTTCAATTGCAATTTTCCTTTTGTATGTAGATTCTAGTTCCTTTTTATCTCTCCATTTATAAACTACGTAAATCTATGGTGCATGTTTTTGTACAGAATTAAAGGTTTGGGAAAAAATGGCGTGGTTGCCTAGGCGGATAAATGTGGATCGACCGACTCCTGTCCACGGACACATCCGAACATGTACATAGAAAGGTAATTGGCTTTAGCTCCGCTTTATATATAAAGCAATATGATCGAATCGGTACAAAGTGATGAGGGAACTCTCTTACAAAGCATATCAAAGACAAACATAAGAACATGAGTAGCCACGCCCTAACAAGAAGCGCCCGAGACTACCAACAAGATGAGCAACCACGCCTTTAGAATAAACCATCGGACATCGTGCAACGAACACACTAAGTTGTCACTAGAGAGGGCCATCTTCCCTCTAGCTTTGGGCCATGGAGCGCCAATCCTGCGAGTGGGCAACGAGGATTGAGACCAATGTCAACAAAGTCGAAAGATAGGATGCAACCAAGACCATCCCACACCTGAGTCGAAGGGGTTTCGAGCTAGGATCAAAGCTTGCCCATCGATGACAACGTGCCATGACCATACAGAACTTGGAATCCATGACACCTCCCTAGGAGGGTAACGATGCAATGTGTCCTCGTCGCTAAGACCAAAGGTACGATCAAGGATTTACACCTGAAGACCTGATGCGGGGAGAGGAACCTCAACGACGCCCCCAACAGGAACATGACACCCATAGACATCGTTGTCGGCAGCGCCAGAGCTCGAAAAGTTGAGCTTTCTCCTGAAGCCTCATCTACATCATATCAAGGTACCATGGTCATCGTGCCCGCTGATACATCCATTTTGCATCATTATTTCTTACCGTAATTTATCTTATTTCAATAATACATTTCACATTATGGTGTAATTCTAATGCCCGTTCTCTCTTAAAATGCAAGTTATACCAAGAAAGGGGAATTGCCGGCAAGTGGAATTCTGGACCTAAAATAGCAAGAGAAGAGAAAGTAATTCTTCGGAGCTCAAAATGAAGCATGAGTTTTTTGAAAAGTTATTGACATATATGAAGAATATTAGAGCAAATAAGTACCATAGGGGCCCACAGGGTAACCACATGGACACGTGGCCTGCCCCTCTAGTCGTGCCCTTTGTCCATGTGGAACTCAGGAGGCTATCCCGATGCCCTTTGGCCATAAAATCCCATTTACCCTAGAAAAATCATAGAAATGTTTCCGGACTTTCCGTCTCCGCCTGCGAGGAGGAATAGAGGCAGAGCACTTTTACTCTCCCGCGAAGCGATTCTGCGAGGGAAACTTTCCTACTAGAGGGGAAATCAAAGGCTTCATCGTCACCAACACTCTGTTCATCATAGGGATCATCATCTTCATCAACATCATCTCATGTCCAAACCCTAGTTCATCGGCCTTTGTGTCCAATCTTTGTATCAAACCTCAGATTGTTGCCTAGGAGTGCTAGTAGCGTTGATTACACCTTGTAGTTGATGCTTGTTGGTTTAATTGGTGGAAGATTATTACGTTTAGATTGTTAATCATCTATTTATGCCCACTGTTCATGATAAATACGATGAGTTGTGAGTATTTTCTTTAGTTCTTGAGGACATGGAAGAAGTCTTGTTGCTAGTTATCAAGTGAAATTGATATTATCTTGTGTTGTTCTACCTCTACTGGTGTTATGTGAAAGTTGACTACATGACACTTCACCATCTTTGGGCCTAGGGGGAAGGCATTGTGAAATTAGTTTGTAGATGATGGGTTGCGGGAGTGATATAAACCTAAACCCCATTTTATGAACTATTCCGTAAGGGGTTGGTTAGATTTGGATCCAATTGTTTAATGTTATGATTAGATTTATCTTAATTACGTCTCTTGTAGTTGTAGATGCTTGCATGGAGAGTATAATCATTAGTAGGTATTTGTTCAAGTTAGGACAATACCTTAGCTTTGGTCCACCCACATAATACTTATCAAGGCAATGAACGTAAGTCGATGAAGGTGAAAGTAACTTGATGATATTCCCATGCATCCTCAAGAGCGTTTTAATCACTATAAGAAGCACCATTGATTTGTCCTTAGTACAATGAAAAATTGGCCACTTGCTACACGTTGCTATCTTGTTACTTGTTATCTTGCTACAAGTTATCTTGTTATTAAACTATGTATCAAAACTATCTTACAACACTTGAAGTGAAAATCTTGCAGAAAACTGCCTATCAATTTCTTCTGCTCCTCGTTGGGTTTGACACTCTTACTTATCGAAAGGACTATGATTGATCCCCTATATTTGTAGGTCATCATCCGCCATCACCAAATCAAGCCTTCACATCATGATAGAAAGATGCCACTGCTGAAGCACCGCCATCACGAGGATCCCCCACCGCACCCTTCCACACCATCCACGTAGTTAGGGAGAGAAGCCACCACCGCAATATCGCCCGCCACAGTGAGGAATGTGTAGTCCACCTTTGAGAGCTGGAGCACAAGGGCTTGAATCCCTGGACCACTATCCACTACACATCGACACCAGAACAAACCACCAGACGGGATGGTAAGAAACATCGTTTCACATCTATAGGACCACTGACCATCCCTACCATGCCAAACCAAGCCCCAAAACCAAACCTGCCAGAGTTGTGGGTCGGCCACCCGCCAGCTCACGCAACGCTGCACTGGCACTAACAAGCCATTCCGGTGGATGCTCATGCCACCTGTCCCCTTGATAGGGGATGCTCTACAACAAGGGAAAGAGCAACCATGGATTGGGATGGAGAAATTCCACCGAAAGGCACAAAAGGCATTGGCTCTCACTAGATCTGAGACGAGTGGTACTAGATCCATCCGCCAGCCGGCAACATGCCTAGAGTACGGGATCTGGCGGGGCTACGCCGCATGCTGGTAGAACCACCCCGTGCATCGCAATCAAGGTGCGGCGAGGCATGGCAAACAGGTCGAAGCCCGCCAACCCTAGCACAAGCTGATTGTCGCGATGAGAGGAGCAAGGGAGGGTAGTGTGCCAGGCCCAAGCGAGGCGCAATCACCCATCGTCGCTAACCACCATTCGGGGCTTTGCCCAGGCAATGCCGATCAGCGGAGGCGAGGCGACATGTGGAGAGGGGGATAGAGGAGCGGCGACGGGGGCGCCAGCCGAGTTGCCCATGGGGATGACACGGAGCACCTAGGGTTCCGTTTGAATCAACACATAGACATATAAGGTGTCGGAATAGTTCATTGTGGATGGAGATGCTCTTATCATTTGGAGTGCTAGGATCAAAAGCTTGCCCATCGTTGACAACGTGCCATGACCAGAGAGAACCTGGAATCCATGACGCCGCCCCTAGGAGGGTAATGATGCAATGTGTCCTTGTCGCTAAGACCAAAGGTACGATCAAGGATTTACACCTGAAGACCTGATGCGGAGAGAGGGACCTCAACGATGCCCCCAACAGGAACATGACACCCACAGACATTGTTGTCGATAGCGCCAGAGCCCGAAAAGTTGAGTTTTCTCCTGAAGCCTCATCCACATCACATCAAGGTACCATGGTCATCGTGCCCGCTGATACGTACATTTTGCATCATTATTTCTTACCATAATTTATCTTATTTCAATAATATATTTCACATTATGGTGTAATTCTAATGTCAGTTCTCTGTTAAAATGCTAGTTATACCAAGAAAGGGGAATTGCTGATAAGTACAATTCTGGACCTAAAATAGCAACAAAAGAGAAAGCAATTCTTCAGAGCTCAAAATGAAGCATGGATTTTTTAAGAATTATTGGCATATATGAAGAATATTAGAGCAAATAAGTACCATATGGGCTCACGGGGTAACCACATGGACAGGTGGCTCGGTATACCCTCCTGGTCGCGCCCTTTGTCCATGTGGGACTCGGGAGGCTATCTCGATGCCCTTCGGCCATAAAATCCCATTTACCTCACATAAATGTTCCAGGACTTTTCGTCTCCGCCTGCGAGGAGGAACAGAGGCACAGCACTTTTACTCTCCAGCGAAGCGATTTTGCAAGGGAAACTTTCGTACTAAAGGGGAAATCGAAGGCTTCATCATCACCAACACTCTGTTCATCGTGGGGATCATCGTCTTCATCAACATCATCTCATCTCCAAACCCTAGTTCATTGACCTTTGTGTTCAATCTTTGTATCAAACCTCAGATTGGTGCCAGGGGGGTGCTAGCTAGTAGCATTGATTACACCCTTAGTTGATGCTTGTTGGTTTTATTGGTGGAAGATTATTATGTTCAGATTGTTAATCATATATTTATGCCCATTGTTCATGATCAATACGAGGAGTTATGAGTATTTTCTTTAGTTCTTCAGGACAAGGAAGAAGTCTTGTTGCTAGTAATCATGTGAAGTTGATCACTTTTCAATGTTTTGATATTATCTTGTGTTGTTCTTCCTCTACTGGTGTTATGTGAAAGTTGACTACATGACACTTCACCATCTTTGGGCCCAGGGGGAAGGCATTGTGAATTAGTTTGTAGATGATGGGTTGCGGGAGTGATATAAACCTAAACCCCAATTTATGAATTATTTCGTAAGGGGTTGGTTAGATTTGGATCCGATTGTTTGGTGACGTGATTAGATTTATCTTGATTACTTCTCTTGTAGTTGTGGATGCTTGCATGGAGAGTATAATCATTAGTAGGTATTTGTTCAAGTTAGGACAATACCTTAGCTTTGGTCCACCCAGATAACACTTATCAAGGCAATGAACATAAATCGATGAAGGTGAAAGTAACTTGACGATATTCCCATGCGTCCTCAAGAGTGTTTTAGTCACTATAAGAAGCACCATCGGCTTGACAATAGTACAATGAAGAATTGACCACTTTATACACGTTGCTATCTTGTTACTTGTTATCTTGCTATAAATTATCTTGTTATCAAACTATGTATCAAAACTATCTTACAACACTTGAAGTGAAATTCTTGCTGAAAACTGCCTATCAATTCCTTCTGCTCCTCGTTGGGTTTGACATCTTACTTATTGAAAGGACTATGATTGATCCTTGTATTTCTGGGTCATCATCCGCCATCACCAAATCAAGCCTTCACATCGTGACTAGAAATACGCCACTGCTGAAGCACCGCCATCATGAGGATTCGCCGCAACACCCTTCCACACCATCCACGTAGTTAGGGAGAGAAGCCACCACCGCAATGTCGCCCGTCGAAGTGAGGAATATGTAGTCCACCTTTGAGACGTGGAGCGCAAGGGCTCGAATCCCTGGACCACCATCCACTACACGCCGACATCAGAACAAACCACCGGAGGGGATGGAAAGAAACCTCCTTTCACATCTAGAGGACCACTGACCACCCCTACCATACCACACCAAGCCCCCAAATCAAACCTGCCAGAGTTGTGGGTCGGCCACCCGCCAGCTCAGGCAACGCGGCACTAGCACTGACAAGCCATTCCGGTGGACGCTCATGCCACCTTGTCCCCTTGAAAGGGGATGCTCTACAACAAGGGAAAGAGCAAGCATGGATTGGGATGGAGGAATTTTACCGAAAGGCACCAAAGGCGTTGGCACTCACTAGATCCGAGATGAGTGGTACGAGATCTGGCCGCCAGCCGGCAACATGCCCGGAGTACGGGATCTGGCGGGGCTACGCCGCACGCTGGCAACACCACCCCGTGCACCATGATAACCCACAAGTGTAGGGGATCGCAACAACTTTCGAGGGTAAAGTATTCAACCCAAATTTATTGATTCGACACAAGGGGAGCCAAAGAATATTATTGAGTATTAGCAGTTGAGTTGTCAATTCAACCACACCTGGATAAATTAGTATCTGCAGCAAAGTATTTAGTAGCAAAGTAGTATGATAATAAAGGTAATAGTGGCAAAAGTAAAGATAATAGTTTTGTAGTAATTGTAACAGTAGCAACGGAAAAGTAAATAAGCGAAGAACAATATGTGAAAAGCTCATAGGCAATGGATCAGTGATGGATAATTATGCCGGATGTGATTCCTCATGTAATAGTTATAAACATAGGGTGACACAGAACTAGCTCCAGTTCATCAATGTAATGTAGGCATGTATTCCGTAAATAGTCATACGTGCTTATGGAAAAGAACTTGCATGACATCTTTGTCCTACCCTCCCGTGGCAGCGGGGTCCTAGCGGAAACTAAGGGATATTAAGGCCTCCTTTTAATAGAGAACCGGAACAAAGCATTAACACATAGTGAATACATGAACTCCTCAAACTACGGTCATCACCGAGAAGTATCCCGATTATTGTCACTTCGGGGTTGTCGGATCATAACACATAATAGGTGACTATAGACTTGCAAGATAGGATCAAGAACACACATATATTCATGAAAACATAATAGGTTCAGATCTGAAATCATGGCACTCGGGCCCTAGTAACAAGCATTAAGCATAGCAAAGTCATAGCAACATCAATCTCAGAACATAGTGGATACTAGGGATCAAACCCTAACAAAACTAACTTGATTACATGGTAAATCTCATACAACTCATCACCGTCCAGCAAGCCTACGATGGAATTACTCACACACGGCGGTGAGCATCATGAAATTGGTGATGGAGGATGGTTGATGATGACGACGACGACGAATCCCCCTCTCCGGAGACCCGAACGGACTCCAGATCAGCCCTCCCGAGAGAGATTAGGGCTTGGCGGCGGCTCCGTATCGTAAAACGCGATGAAACTTTCTCTCTGATTTTTTTCTCTGCGAAACAGAATATATGGAGTTGGAGTTGAGGTGGGTGGAGCCTCAGGGGGCCCACAAGACAGGGGGCGCGCCCGGGGGGGTGGGCGCGCCCCCCACCCTCGTGGATAGGGTGTGGGCCCCTTGGTCTTGATTCTTTCGCCAGTATTTTTTATATTTTCCAAAACTTGCCTCCGTGGATTTTCAGGTCATTCCGAGAACTGTTGTTTTCTACACATAAAACAACATCATGGCAGTTCTGCTGAAAACAACGTCAGTCTGGGTTAGTTTCATTCAAATCATGCAAGTTAGAGTCCAAAACAAGGGCAAAAGTGTTTGGAGAAGTAGATACGTTGGAGACATATCAACTCCCCCAAGCTTAAGCCTTTGCTTGTCCTCAAGCAATTCAGTTGATAAACTAAAAGTGATAAAGAAAAACTTTTACAAACTCTGTTTGCTCTTGTTGTTGTAAACATGCAAAGCCAGCATTCAGGTTTCAGCAAATATTATGAACTAACCATACTCACAATAACACCTCGGTCTCACAATTACTCATATCAATGGCATAATCAGCTAGCGAACCATAATAATAAAACTCGGATGACAACACTTTCTCAAAACAATCATAACATGATATAACAAAATGGTATCTCGCTAGCCCTTTCTAAGACCGCAAAACATAAATGCAGAGCACCTTTAAAGATGGACTGACTAAACATTGTAATTCATGGTAAAAGAGATCCAGTCAAGTCATACCCAATATAAACCAATAGTAATGAATGCAAATGACAGTGTGCTCTCCAGTGGGTGCTTTTTAATAAGAGCGACAGTGACTCAACATAAAAGTAAATAGATAGGCCCTTCGCAGAGGGAAGCAGGGATTTGTAGAGGTGCCAGAGCTCGATTTTGAAATAGAGATTGAATAACATTTTGAGCGGCATACTTTCACTGTCAACGCAACAACTATGAGATGGTTGTATCTTACATACTACATGCATTATAGGCAGTTCCCAAACAGAATGGTAAAAGTTTATACTCCCCCACCACCAACAAGCATCAATCCATGGCTTGCTCGAAACAACGAGTGCCTCCAACTAACAACAACCTTGGGGGAGTTTTGTTTAATTATATTGATTTGCTTTGATCTTTTTGGATCATGGGACTGGGCATCCCGGTTACCGGCCCTTTCTTGTGAATGAGGAGCGGAGTCCACTCCTCTTTAGAATAACACACCTAGCATGGAAGATATAGGCTGCCCTAGTTGAAACATGAGCTTCTCGAGCATACAAAAGAGAATTTCATTTGAAGGTTTGGAGTTTGGCACATACAAATTTACTTGGAACGGCAGGTAAATACCGCATATAGGTAGGTATGGTGGACTCATATGGAACAACTTTGGGGTTTAACGAGTTTGGATGCACAAACAGTATTCCCACTTAGTACAGGTGAAGGTTAGCAGAAGACTGGGAAGCGACCAACTGAGAGAACGATAACAGTCATAAACATGCATCAAAATTATTTCATACCGAGTACCGGCATGAGTACGATATAATCTATCATGAACATAAATATCATGAAGGCTATTGTCGTGGTGGGCGCACGACAGATGCCAAGGGATGTCTAAAGAGAAGAGGAGGCTCGAGGGCGCTGGTGGGCTCCAGAGGCGAGGTTGGCATGAGCGGGCGCGGGACGCCGGACATACCCAGGTTTGGGGCTCTCCGGAGAGATAATAACCCTAGTCCTGCCGAGTGTAGTTGGATGATCAATAGTACAATGTCGCTCCTAGAGCTGTATGGAGGAGGAAGGAAGCTGGCCAAGGCTTGGGCTGCTCCTTCTCTCCGGTGTTGCCGTTCGGTGGCTAGTCCTATTCTTACTTGCTCTTCTCTCGTATGCGTTCTCTGCTTTCTGCTTGCCCTCCTTTGATCGCGGGCTTCTGGTGGGTTTTATAGACCAACCCCCCCGGGGTACAAAGGTAATGTTACAAGTCGGTGGGTCCGTATTGTCAGTGTCCGGGAACCCGGGCTGGGTCCCGCCGAGGGCTTGTGGTTCGCCGGGTTCCCTAGGTGCGGGCTGCGCGTGCCTAGAGGGACTGTACGCTGTCTTGTCGATCGTCAGGGCATGGCCGAGTCGAGTCGTGCACAGTGCTCTCCGTCAGGCTGCCGCTTGCTGTCGTCAACGGTGAGGGCGAGAGCAGTGTAGCCACGCCGGCCCTGGTTAGCGGGTAGATGAGGGGCACTGTTGCCATGCTCCGGCTGACCAGAAGCATGGGCGGGGCACTATTGCCTCGGTCATCGTTGATTGAAGACTCGTCCCATCGTACAGCCTGGATGGGACGGGAGCTGACCTGTGGCTGAATTGCGTAGCACGCCACGGGTGGTGCTAGCTTGTTGAGGAAGCCTTGGTCGTGCCGAGTTCGGCTGTCTTGCGCTAGTCGTTGGGGTCGAGTCGATGTGTCTTGCCGGGTCGGCGAGTCTGGCTGGGTCGCGGGATTTGGCTGGGTCGAGTGACCCGGCCAAGCGTGTGCTGATATTGAGGGACGGTGCCAGCCCTGTTGTTTTTGAAGAGGATCCGGGTTCCGTTGCCTACCCGGGGTCCATCCCCCCGACAGTAGTCCTCGAAGCTGTGAAGGTCCGCCGTCTTCGAATGAGTGGGCCTTCGCAGTTTCCCCTTAAGCAAGGCGGATCCTGCGAGTGTCGGGTCCGGCAACTCTCGGAAACCGGATCGCGGCATCCCGGCCGTAGCGGGAACCGAGGAGTCCCTCGGGCTTCGCGCGGGCGCCACGTGGTGCCCGGAAGTCGGAGGGGCCTAACAGGCCACGCATGTGACGGGACTGGGTGACGGGCTGGGGCCCATCACCGCCGCGCGCCCTTGGCCCACGCGCGCGGATTTATTGTGGCGTCCGGGGGCCGGATGCTCTTCCCCGGGCAGTTACTGCGCGTGTACGTGCGCACTTATTGTGGGGTAGTGGAACGGGTGCGTGCAGACGATCCCACTTCCCTACTTCCCCACGTTCAAACCGAGGGTTATAAATCAGGGGGTAGGGGGCGGCGGACAATATTCTCGCTCGCGCCCTCCTGTCCCTTTGCTCGCGCTCCGCTCTTGGCAACTGACGCACTGCGGCGCCCACTGCTCCGAGCAGAACTCCTTCGCCACTCATCTTCCTTTTTATTCCTTCAATCATGTCGTTGCCATCGGGCTCCTGGATGGGCTCAAATGTCACCACCGAGGACATCACCCAGCTCCGGGCGACACGGCGCCTGCCGCAGGAGACGGACGTTGGCGTCTGTCTGCCGCGTGGTTCCTGGAGTTCTTCGGGCTCCAGCCGCATCATCTTGGCGCCAGCGCCATCGTCCAGCTCTCCGGCTTCGTCACACTCTGCGAGGGGTACCTGGGGGTCGAGCCCTCGATCGACCTCTGGGCGCGCTTCTTCTCCTTGAAGCAGCAGGGCCCGTCGACTGGGGAGTTCGCCGATTGCGGCGCCATCGTCATCTCGAAGCGGACGGGGGTGGATTTCCCCAAGATCCCGCTGGAGGATTCTGCCAAGAAGTGGCAGAACTCCTTCTACGTCTGCAACCATGGGGCAGATCGCATCAACCTTCCGGCCTTCGCCATCGTGCAGCCGCAGGCGAAAACAAACTGGGGCTACTCGCCCCAGCGGCCGTCGCAGGAGATCGTCAATCTCTGTGAGCGGGTGACGATGATGAGGACGCAGGAGGGGCTCACCGGCACCGACCTCCTCGCCGTGTTCATCATGCGCCGGGTCCTTTCGCTTCAGGGGCGCTCCTGCCTCATCGACGAGATGGTCGGCCTTCAAGACCCCAACCGTATGGGGTCGACGCGGCTGTCCGTGGAGCAGATCGCGCACGGCGTGAACGGCATCTCCAGGGCCAACCTTGGAGAGGACTGGCAGTTCGGCAAGGCACCGTACAGCGAGTCGAACCCGGCGCCGCAGGTGAGTGTCTGGTCTTCTTATTTTGCCGCTGCGCACCTCCTCATCCATCCTGACGCGACGCGGGAGATACTCCTGAACGCGATTCGGCACCCTTACGCCCGGGCTCCATCGCAGGTGGCGCCGGTGGCGCCAGAGGAGCCCGCGGCCCATGGCGGGGAGGAGGAAGCCGAGTCCGACACCGGCGCTGGGCGTCGCGCGGGTAAGTCTCGTATCTTTCTTCATGTGTCTTGAATTGCCGATCGCGGCACGGTGCGGGCGATGCTGACGCCGGTTGCTTGGTGTAGTGGCATTGGGCGGGGGAGGCGGCGACGCGGGCGGAGCCGGGTTCTCGCGCGGGGCGGCGCTGGGCCGCCTGCATGGGAAAGACACCGTCGTGCCGCGACCCCGGGCCCCAAAGCGCACGGTGGACCCAGCCGGGGCCGGGAGGCCGGCCAAGAGGAAGCGCGGTAGTGGGCACGGGAGGCCAACCCCGGTCCCGGTCTTGACGGGGTAAGCTTCATTTCTCGCTTGCGCCCAGATTTCTTAAGCTAGTCTTGTTTCTTTTTGCTCATTCTGTCTTCTTCTTCTTCAAGTCGCCAACCGCGCTGGCGAGGGCGGCCGCCGAAGGGGCCGCGTTCCGTAGGAGCCGGTCCGACCTCGCCGAACAGGGCGAGGTGGAGGGACGGGCCGACTCGGACCTCGGCCTGGACCCGAACGACGCCGAGGCCTTGGCCTGGCGGGACAGGAACCGGGCCGAGGCGGAGCTGGAGGCAGCGTCGGTCCGTGCTTGGACCGACGCTGCGGCGTCATGGGCACGAGCCGGCCTGGTGCGAGATACCGGAGGGCACGGTGGTGGCGGCGACGGTCTTTGAGCCATCATCGGTGAGGGAGCACGGCTGTGGAGGCCGGGCTGAGGTGGTGGTCCTCGACCAGGAGGTCGTGGAGGTGGCGGATGACACCCCGCTGCGGGACGACATGGTCGAGCGAGCGGGGGCTGATGGCGGTGGAGGCGGCGGCGTCTTAGAAGAGGCGCTGCGGGCGGCGGCGGCGGAGGCGCCGCCGGTTTTGGAGGAGGCACCGCGGGCGGCGGTGCTGGAGGCCACCCCGGCAGTTGGGCCGGTGGTGGCGCAGTAGGCCGTCCCGGCTTCCGGTCCGGAGGTAGCGACGCAGGGCGTCCTGGTGTCCGGGTCGGCGTCGGCGCCGGGAGGGGCGTCGGAGGAGGCGTTGGCCGCATCGCGAGCGGCCAGCGGGGAGCACGCCTTGGTGCCCCGGCAGGGAGGGCGCCGAGCTGCCGTGCCGCAGCCGACGTGGAGCGGGGCCGTCGTCGTCTTCAGGCCTCAGACCCAGGAGGAGGCAGCGCTGGACGCCATCAGCCGCCGTCTGCGAGGCCGGACGGAACGGCTCGAGGCCTTCGCTCAGGCCAAGGTGGAGCGGACGCGCGATCTGGAGCGCGTCGTCCTGGTAAGTCTTCTTTTTCTTGTAATTTCTTCTTTGTGGGGGCGCACCAGCGCACCCACTGGGTGTAGCCCCCGAGGTTCGGGCCAACTACGTAGTAGTTGGGTCGAATTTTTAGAGCTTTAGCCTTGTTCTGACTTCTTCTTTCTTCAGCATCTCGACGCCTTCCGGGTCGCCGCCTACAATCGTCTCCTGGGCAAGCACTGGGAGCTCATGGAGCAGCTCGCCGCCAAGGAGGAGGAGCTCCGCGTCGCCGCAGGTACTCTTGTGCTTTTTTCTAGTGGGGGCGCACTAGCGCACCCACTGGGTGTAGCCCCAGAGATTCGGGCCAACTGTGTAACAGTTGGTCCAAATCTTAAGTCTTGCTTTTTTCTTCTGCTGAATCCTTCCTTTTCGCATCCGAGGTGCTGTCCTGGCGGACTCGTCTACTCCGGGCCGGTCATCACTATGACCGGCTCATTGCCGACACCGGCCGTCTTGGCGTCGAGGCGGCACAGGCGAGGGCGGAGGCGGCCGCGGCCCGGCGATCTCTTGATGAGGCCAACCGGCTGCATGAGCAGCTGGTGGGTCACAAAAGCCGCCTCGAGGCTGAGGTGGAGCTCCTTAAGGCAGAAGCCGCCAAGGTCGCGGAGGCGAAGTGGGCCCTGGTGGAGGCGGACCAATAGCGCGGCCAGCTGGCCGACGACAAGGGCCGGCTCCAGGCCGAGGTGGAATGCCTGCGGGGGCAGGTCACCACGGCTGAGGGGGCTCGTCAGGACGAGGCCCGTTGCCGCAAGGCACCGAAGACAAGGACGCCAAGCTAAAGGCGGCCCTTGCCAAGGCGGACAATCTGGAGAAGGCGCTTGAGGAGCGCGACCGCGCCATCGAGCGGGAGCGGCGTGGTACGTTGCTTGAGGCGCAACACCTGGAAGAGTCCTTCTCTAGTAAGTGCTTTTTCTTGTAGTTTGCCGGGACAGGATCCGAGCTTTCTTCCTTGTTGTTCTTCTTCTAACTTGCTTCTTCCTTTGTGGTAGGGGCCTTCCCGGAGACGTAGCGGCTGGCGGAGGAAGCCGTCCGTTACCAGCGCAACCTGACCGGTGTCGTTTGGTCCGGGATGGATCCGCAGGCGGCCTGGACCTTCCCGGAGATCATCGCCGCCGCTGAGGCCCGCCTGTGGGTCCTGGGAACGCAGATGGAGCAGTTGTCCCAGGCCGGCACCGCGATGACGGCGGCCCTGTGGCCGGGCTCCTCCAACCGAGCAGCTTCTCGCGCTTGGTGCATTGGTTGGAGATGGGGCCAGACCGACTTGGCGAGGGGCGCGTCTCCGCCGCTCGTGCCGGTGCTGAGATGGCGCTCCGGTTTGCACTATCCTGGCATCCAGACCTGCAGCTGGATGCGTTGATGGGCCAGTAGGCTGGTTCAGAGCAGCTTCTACAGGAGCAAGCCGGCCGGATCGCCTCCCGGGCCAGCTACATCACCAAGTTCGCCTTCGACGACGAGTTCCGCCCGGAGCGGACGGAAGATGGCAGGGCCGTGGACGGCGACGACTACGGCTTGCTCCTCCATGATCCGGAGGGGAGCTCGGAGGAAACGGGCGTCTACCGTGACGCGGGTGCCGAGGAGGACATCGGCACCTCGCTGGACCCGGAGGCCGCGAGGGGAGAGCCATCGACGTCGCGAAGCGGCGCTGGAGATGCACGAGACACTTTGTAAAATTTGTTAAGTAGCAGGTCCACCCACCCACTGGGGGTTTTAGGGTGTAATGAACTCGGGTCGTGGGCCTTTGAATATTTGTGTAAATGTCATGGGTGCTTTTGCTTTTTGCCTTCCATTTTTTGGACCGATTTCATGCGCTTTTCCTTTCTCAACCCCCCCCCCCCCCCCCCCCGCGCGCGAGTCAGACAGCCGAGGCTCCGGTCCGTGACAAGGAGTTTGGTTCTTTGAGAGGAGCGTGCAGGACTTGGGTTCCTTGAAACGCTGAGCGCGAGCGAAACACCCACTGGGCCGACTGGCGGCAATCCGGCGAAGCCGGTTGGCGAGCAGCCAGCCGTGCGGCTGTTCATTTGATGAATGGCGGGCCGGGTTGATCGACCCGGCAACCTTTGACTTAGTGTATGAAGCATAAAGGAGCTTTGGCCCGTTGTTCTTGCCAGCCGATAGCCAAAGCTGGATCTGTGGCTTTAGGGCGAAGTGAGGGACCGCAGCATCCTAACTTTATCAGGAATCACCAAGTAAGGCGGCGGGGTGGCGATTGAGCTGGCCAGCCCCCGAGCCCCCAGGTCGAGCGAGTCGGACCGATGGCTGGGTTCAGCGCTATAGTGATGCGAGAAAGTAGGGACACAATAAATTGGTCGACAAAAGGCAGCCCCCGATTCTCATTCGGGAACCCCATAGTTTCATGTGTTTACATAAGGCGACAATATATACACTCGTGCGGCTAACTGTAAAACGGGTGGAGGAGTTCCGCGTTCCACGGCCGGGTCGTTTCTTCACCGGCGGTGTCCTTCTTGCGTTTCCTTGACTTGCGTGCATCGATGAGGTGGTAGGCGTTGTGGTCGCGCAAGGCCCTGCTCGCGATGAATGGGCCCTCCCATGGAGGGGACAGCTTGTGCTGGCCTGCCTACTCTTGGATGAGTCGAAGGACGAGGTCGCCCTCGCGAAACGCGAGGGGCTCTATCTTCTTGCTGTGGTAGTGCCTCAGGCCTTGCTGGTGGATGGCCGAGTGACTGAGCGCCAGGAGGTGTGCTTCTTCAAGCAAGTCGACGCCATCTTCGCGGGCTTCTCTAGCTTCGGCTTCGGTGTACATCCACGACGCACGGCGAGTCAAACTCGATGTCGATCAGGATGACGGCTTCGGCTCCGTAGACGAGGAAGAACAGGGTGAACCCGATCGACCGATTCGGCGTGGCGCGTAGACTCCAGAGAACGGCCGACAACACGTCAAGCCAGCTGCCGGGTGAGCAGATGAGTGGCTCGATGAGTCGCGGCTTGACGCTGGACAGGATGAGTCCATTGGCCCGCTTGACCTGCCCGTTGGACTGCGGATGCGCAACGGAGGCCAGGTCGAGGCGGATGCCGAAGACAGAGCAGTATTATTCGAGCGCGCCCTTGGCGAAGTTGGTGCCGTTGTCGGTGATGATGCTGTTCGGCATGTCGTAGCGCACTCCTATGTCCTTGATGAACCGGACGGCTGTTGGCCCGTCCAGTTTCTTGATTGGTCTTGCCTCGATCCACTTGGTGAGTTTGTCCACTGCCACCAGCAGGTGCGTCATGCCGCCTCGAGCGGTTTTGAAGTGGCCCACCATGTCGAGTCCCCAGACCGCGAAGGGCCAGGCGATCGGTATGGTGCGGAGTGCTGACACCGACTGGTGGCTGCGTTTGCTGAAGCGCTGGCATCCCTCACTTGAGGATGAGCGACTCGGCATCTTGGAGGGCCGTGGGCCAGTAGAAACCATGGCGGAACGCCTTGGCCACCAGGGATCGTGATGCGGCGTGGTGCCCGCACTCGCCCTGATGTAAGTCGAGGAGGATGTCGATGCCCTGTTCCTGCTCGACGCAGCGCTGGAACACGCTGGTGTAGCTGCGCTTGATGATCTCGTTGTTGATGATGTTGTAGGCGGACCCCGACGCTGTACTTGCCGAGCTTCGATCTCATCCATGGGAAGAACCCCGTTCTCCAAAAATTCTGATATCGGGAGGGCCCAAGATGGAGCCGTAACCACGGCAAAGACGGCCACCAGGGCGGGTTCCGAGTCGGCAGCCCCCGAGCTGGGTTGAGTAGCCTCCGGGTCAGGGATGGCGACGGCCGGGTCCGAGACGATGGTGGCCGGGTCGAGCTGAGCAGCCCCCGGGCCGGGTTCAGTAGTCCCCGGGCCGGGTTTAGCAGCCACCGGGCCGGCTTGAGGTGCGGCCGGGTCGTCTGGAACGTGGATGGACTCAGAGTCCGGCGATGGCTTGACGGACGGCTTGCGCAAGTGCTCGAGGGAGACGCCGGACGGGATGGCTTGTCGTGACGAGGCGATTTTGGCGAGCATGTCGGCTGCTTCGTTCTCCGCGCGCGGGATGTGGAGGAACTCGCAGCCCTCGAAGGATCCGGACAGCTTCTGGACGAGGAAGCGGTAGCTTGCCATGTTTGAGTCACGGGCGTTCCACTCGCCGGAGCATTGATGCACCACCAGGTCCGAGTCGCCGTAGCACAAGATGCGCCGGATGCTGAGTTCCTTGGCAAGCCGGAGGCCGTGCACAAGGGCTTCGTACTCGGCGACGTTGTTGGAGGCGGCGAAGTGGATCTGGAGTGCGTAGCGGAGTCGGTCGCCCTTCGGGGACGACAGTACGATGCCGGCCCCCAAGCCGAGTCACATCTTGGACCCGTCGAAGTGCATGCGTCAATTCGTCGAGTCGGGGGTGGTGGCAAGTACTGGGTCTCGGTCCAGTTGACGAGGAAGTCGGCCAGGGCTTGAGACTTGATCGTGGTGCGGGGCTCGTAGAGGATGGTGTGGCCGGCTAGCTGGATCGCCCACTTGGCAACCCGGCCAGAGGCATCCCGGCACCCGATGATTTCTTCAATAGGCGCCGTGCTGACCACGGTGACAATGTGCTCTTGGAAATACTGCTTCAGCTTCTTGGCGGTGAAGTACACACAGTAACACATCTTCTGGTAGTGCGGGTAGTTCTGCTTGGAGATGGAGAGCACCTCACTCAGGTAGTAGACTGGGCGCTGGATGGCTTGGATCTTGCCCTTCTCTGGTCGCTCGACCACCAACACCGTGCTGACCGCCCGCGAGGTCGCGACTATGTAGAGCAACAACGGCTCCTTGTCGGTCGGTGCGGCCAGGACTGGTGCGGTGGAGAGCATGCGCTTGAGGTCTTGGAAGGCCTTGTCTGCCTTGCCGTTCCATTCGAACGGGCTCGTCTTCTTCATCAGCTGGTACAGGGGTAGCGCCCTCTCGCCCAGCCGGCTTAGAAACCGACTGACCGAGGCCAAGCATCCGGTGAACTTCTGGACATCGCACAGCCGAGCCGGCTTGCGCATGCGCTCGATGGCCTTGATCTTCTCCGGGTTCGCCTCAATGCCGCCTTCCGAGACGAGGAAGCCGAGTAGCTTTCCGGCCGGGACGCCGAAGACGCATTTTTTCGGGTTAAGCTTGACCTTGTACTCGCGGAGGTTAGCGAATGTTTCCTTCAAATCATCGAGGAGCGTGAGGTGCTGCTTGGTCTTCACCACGATGTCATCCACGTACACGTGGATATTGCGGCCGAGTTGCGGTAGCAGGCATTTCTGCATGCAGCGTTGGAAGGTGGCGCCGGCATTCTTCAAGCCGAACGACATGGTGATGTAGCAATACGCCCCAAAGGGCGTGATGAAGGACGTATTCAGGGCGTCGGCCGGGTCCAGCTTGATCTGGTGGTAGCCGGAGTAAGCATCCAGGAAGGACAGAAGCTCGCACCCGGCGGTCGAGTCGATGACTTGGTCGATCCACGGGAGAGCGAACGGATCCTTGGGACAGGCCTTATTGAGGCTGATGTAGTCGATACACATGCGCGAGGTCTTGTTCTTCTTCAGGACGAGGACTGGATTGGCCAGCCACTCGGGGTGAAACACTTCCATTATGAAGCCGGCCGCCAAAAGCTTGGCGACCTCTTCACCAATGGTTCTTCTCTTCTCTTCGGAAAATGGTTGTAGGGGTTGATGGACAGGCTTGGCGTCCTTGCGAACATGAAGTTTGTGCTCGGCGTACTTGCTCGGGATACCCGGCATGTCCTTGGGGGTCCATGCGAAGATATCCCGATTCTGACGGAGGAAGTCGACAAGCTCGCCTTCCTATTTGTCGTCGAGGCGGGCGCCTACGACGACATACTTGCTGCAGCTGGGGTCTTCCGGGTTGAGCTTCAATTTCTTGGTCTCCTTGGAGGGCTTTAAGGCGGCTTCGTCAGCCGGGTCCGGGGTCGGGATCGACGATGTAGACGATGGCGACCGGTCTACGGAGTCCGGGGTACTATGGAGACCGGTAGCTCTCCATGTGCGTGCAAGGGCCTACGGAGTCCGGGGTCGCTTGTCGTCACCGAGGCTGGTGAAGACGATGTAGGCTGCGTTCTCGTCTAGGTAGGCGTCGTCGCTGAGGTACTCACGACCGGTCTCTGTAGGCCCTTGCACGCACATGGCGAGCTGGCTAGGGCGGCCCACTTGTAGGCTCACGTGAAGTTGCGGACGAAGGCTTCCTTGAAGTCCACCCACGTGTTGATGCTGCCCATCGGCAGGCTGTTCAACCACGTGCGGGCTGACCCTTGGAGCATGAGCGGTGCGTAGCAGACGGCGAGACAACGATTGGCATCGGTGATGCCAATGGTCGTGGTGTAGTCGGTGAGCCAGTCTTCTGGCTTCACGGTCCCATTGTACTTGGGGGTGTCGCGGGGGAGCATGAACCCTTTGGGGAAGGGCTCCTCCCGGATGCGTGTGTCGAAGCACGTCGGCCCGATAGCGCCGCTCTCCTCCACCTCCAAGGAGCGAGCGAGCTGGTCGAGGCGGTGGCGAGCGTCGGCATCATCAATGGCGCGCGGGCCGAGTCGACTTGCGGCCAGGCCACGTAGGGCCATGTCGGTTGGAACTGGACGCCGGTCGTGCTGGCCGGGTCCGCGCTGGATCTTTGGGACGGGCTCGTCGCCCAATTCGCCAGTGGCCGTAGTGGCCGGGTCGCGCCGAGTTCAGACTCGGCCGGAGTGTGCCTCGCCGGGTGGCGAGGAAGCGGTGTGCAGAAGTTCACCGGGCCCACCAAGGCGGGCGGAGCCGGATCCTGCCGGCTTGGCGAGCTGGTTGAGGCGGTCCTGCTGGGTGTTTGCGGTGTGGAGGAGTTCACGCATCCGCCCGATGCGCTCTTTCAGCTCCTCGCCCGTGAGCTGGTCCAGGCCGGCCGCGGCTGCCTGGGCAGCGCGCATGTTCTTCACTGGGGTCTCGTAGACGGTTGGGACGGCGCCTAGGGCCTGGCCGATCGTGCCTCCCCGGGCATGCACGTCGGTGACCCGGCTTGGCTCGGCGGCGGCGTGCGTGAACCCGTAGGCGGCGTTGCGCTCCAGTTGAGCGGCATCCAGGCGATGCTGGGTTCGGGCCTCAGCGACGTTGGTGGCGTCGACGTCAGTGTCGATGGGGATGCGGAGGCTCTGCATCGCGGCGTGCAACGGATCAGACGGCTCGGTCTGTTCTGCTGCTGCCTTGGCTTTGGCGGCCTTCCTTGTCTTGCTCGACGAGGAGGAGGCGCCAGCGCCGGTGACGAAGACCTCTACATGGACGTCCATTGCCCCGGCAGAAACGCTGCCGCCAAGGGAGAGAGGGGAGTCAGAGTAGCTAAGCACCTTGCTGGGGTACTCATCGGCCGCGAACGCATCGGAGATGCGCAGCACGCCGAAGGAGGCGGCAAGCGCGCCGACAACATCGTCCGCCAGCGTGACGTACTCGTCGGTGCAGGAGAAGGGCCCCGTCTGAAGCATGCTCCCGGCCAGCTCCTCGAGCTGCCCCACGGTGGGCGCCAACTGTCATGGTGGGCGCACGGTAGATGCCAAGGGATGGCTAAAGAGAGGAGGAGGCTCGAGGGCGCTGGTGGGCTCCAGAGGCGAGGTTGGCATGAGCAGGCGCGGGACGCCGGACATACCCAAGTTCGGGGCTCTCCGGAGAGATAATACCCCTAGTCCCGTCGAGTGTAGTTGGATGATTGATAGTACAATATCGCTCCTGGAGCTGTATGGAGGAGGAAGGAAGCTGGCCAAGGCTTGGGCTGCTCCTTCTCTCTGGTGTTGTCGTTTGGTGGCTAGTCCTATGCTTACTTGCTCTTCTCTCGTATGCGTTCTCTGCTTTCTGCTTGCCCTCCTTTGATCGCGGGCTCCTGGGGGGTTTTATAGACCAACCCCCGGGGGTACAATGGTAATGTTACAAGTCGGTGGGTCCGTATTGTCGGTGTCCGGGAACCCGGGCTGGGTCCCGCTGAGGGCTTGTGGTTCGCCGGGTTCCCCTAGGTGCGGGCCCTGCGTGCCTATGGGGACTGTACGCCGTCTTGTCAGTCGACAAGGTGTGGCCGAGTCGAGTCGTGCACAGTGCTCTCCGTCAGGCTGCCGCTTGCTGTCGTCAGCGGTGAGGGCGGGAGCACTGTAGCCATGCCGGCCCTGGTCAGCGGGTAGATGAGGGGCACTGTTGCCACGCTCCGGCTGACCAGAGGCATGGGCGGGGCACTATTGCCTCAGTCATCGTTGATTGAAGACTTGTCCCATCGTATGGCCTGGATGGGACGGGAGCTGACCTGTGGCTGGATTACGTAGCACGCCACCGGTGGTGTTAGATTGTCGAGGAAGCCTTGGTCGTGCCGAGTTCGGCTGTCTTGCGCTAGTCGTTGGGGCCGAGTCGATGTGTCTTGCCGAGTCGGTGAGTCTGGCCGGGTCGCGGGATTTGGCCGGGTCGAGCAACCCGGCCAAGCGTGTGCCGGTATTGAGGGGCGGTGCCAGCCCTGTTGTTTTTGAAGAGGATCCGGGTTCCGTTGCCTGCCCGGGGTCCATCCCCCCGACAGTTATGTTGATTTGTTTCAACTACATGCGTGAACATGTGCCAAGTCGAGTCACTCAATTCATTCAAAGGAGGATACCATCCCATCATACCACATCATAATTATTTTAATAGCATGTTGGCACACAAGGTAAACTATTATAACTCATAGCTAATCAAGCATGGCACAAGCAACTATAATCTCTAAATATCATTGCAAATATGTTTACTTCATAATAAGCTAAATCAGGGACGATGAACTCATCATATTTACAAAAACAAGAGAGGTCGAGTTCATACCAGTTTCTCCCATCTTAATCAGTCCATCATATATCGTCATTATTGCCTTTCACTTGCACGACCGAACGATGTGTATAATAATAATAGTGCACGCGCATTGGACTAAGCTGGAATCTGCAAGCATTCAACTCAAGAGAGAAGACAGAGTAATATGGGCTCTAAGTTAAATAAACAATCATGCATATGAGAGCCACTTAACATTTTTAATATGGTCTTCTACTCTCGAACCCCCCCCCCCCCCAAAGAAAAAAGAAAAGAAAACTATTTACACGGGAAAGCTCAACAAGTAAAAAGAAGAACGAGAAATCTTTTTGGGTTTTCATTTTAATTTCTACTACAAGCATGGAAATTAAACTAACTAATTTTTTTGGTTTTTCTTAAGGTTTATCAAACTCACAAGAAGAAAACTAGAAAAAAAATTAAACTAGCATGGATAATACAATGAAAGAGTATGAGCACCGACGACTAGAATAGTGTGTGAACATGAATGTAAAGTCAGTGATAAATACGTACTCCCCCAAGCTTAGGCTTTTGGCCTAAGTTGGTCTAATGCCAAGGGTAGCCTAGCTGATATCCGTAGTTGTAACTGGGGTCGTACTGAGATGCAACAGCAAATGCCTCCTGAGCTGCGGCATGCTGGCGAGCCGCCTCCACTCTCCCCTCGTGTTCAGCTGCTTCCTCCCTGGTAACAACATATCTTCCTTTTGCCTGGTAATCAAAAAGGAGAGGAGCAGGAAGAGTAACATGGACAGCGCTACGTCTGTCAAAGATTAGTCAATACTGGAGGAATTGTTCATTCCTCTTAAGAAAATGATGTTGGACCATAGCGTCATAATCTAAATAAACAGGAGGCAACATCATATCCCCCTCTCGTGGGGCTATACCAAGATAATTAGCCACACGGGTCGCATAAATTCCTCCAAATAAATCTCCAGCCCTACCATTATTATGCAACCTACGTGCAATTATTGCCCCCAAGTTGTAATCTTTATTACCTAACACGACACTCTTGAGGACACTAAGATCAGGGACACACATATGACATGCTTCGTCTTTACCATTAATGCATCTACCAACGAAGAGAGCAAAATAATGTATAGCAGGAAAATGAATGCTCCCTATGGTAGCTTGTGCAATGTCCCTAGATTCTCCCACAGTAATACTAGCAAGGAAATCTCTAAATTCAAATTTGTGGGGATCATTAATATTGCCCCGCTGTGGAAGTTTGCAAGCAGTTGTAAAATCATCTAAGTCCATGGTATAAGATGTATCATAAATATCAAATAGGACACCCGGTGAATTACGTGTACATTTATATTTAAACCTTCGCACAAATGAATCAGTCAATTGATAGTACTGAGGACACTTATCTTGTAAGAAGTCCTCCAGATTGGCATTACGCACATACGCGTCGAATTCCTCCTTAAAGTCTGCTTCGACCATAAAATCGTCTGATGGCCACTCACAAGCTCGTACTTCTGCGTCCCTCGGTAGTTCATCGTCTTGCTCACGTATAGCAATCCTGGGTCCTTTCTTTACCGAGGAACCACCTTGGTACATTCTCCTAGACATAATTATTTTTCTGAAAAATTTCTGAAATTTTAGTAACTTCATAATAAAAGTGAATGAAACTAAACAAGATTGGTAGCAACTACTCCTACAAGTGCCTAGAGCCTATATCATGCATTAGAATTACTTGGGACCTCATAAATTTAACATGCAAGCTCAAGAACATGGTCGCTTATGCAGTAAAAATTTGCAATGAATAAAGCACTAGAACAAAAACTAATTGGACCAATGGAGCAGTCACATACCAAGCAACAATCTCCCAAAGCAGTTTTGTGAATGGAGCTTTGGGCAAGGAGATCAAAAATCGCAGCAAAATGAGCTAGAACTCGTGCTTGAGCTGGATGAGAATTTTTTTTGGGAAGAAGATGGAGTGTGTGGGTGCTGGCATAAGTGGAGGGGGGCCAACAGGGGCCCACGAGACAGGGGGCGCGCCCAGGGGGGTGGGCGCGCCCTCCACTCTCGTGGCCTGGTGCTTGCCCCTCCTGCAGTGATTTCAGTGCCTAAAATCCTCAAATAATCCATAAAAAATCATAGTAAATTTGCAGAGTAAATAGCATAAAACTACTACTTTACAGGTTAGGGTTCCAAAAAACTACCACTTTTTAATTTTTCTCAGAAAGCTACCAAACGAGCGGTCGGCTGTTTCAAAAAACCCCAAATCCTCTTTGTTAAAAAATTAAACATGTTTATGACAAGTCGGGCCCGCCACTAAACCCACCGTCTGTTTGACCGTTAGCTAACATTTGGGGCCCACATGTCACTGTCTCTTTTAAAAAACTGGGTCCTACAAATATTTTAAAAAAAGCAATCAGGCCCCTCAACAATTTTACAAAAGCAATCCAGCCCAGTCAATCCCGCCGGCCATCCCCGGCCATGTCGCCGCCACCTAGAATCCACGCCTCGGGGTCGCCGTCTCGCACCATGGCGCTGCTGGAGACGCTGTCGCGAGCCATGGGGTGCCGCTTGGAGTCGTCGCCAACCACTTCCTCTCCCACGGGGCCGGCGAAATCCGGCATGGGTAGTGCGGCACCGTCGCCGCCCGCTGCTATGCCTCGGTCGCTCGACCCTGCCCACCAGGAACCGCTCCTCTGGCGGCACGGCGGCCCTGAGGCTCCTCTCCCGAGCCGGCGACCCCCTTCCCCTCCCAAGCCGGCGAAGCCGGAGCTCCTGGTGGCGATGGTTGCGACGAGGCCGGCCTCGTCCGTGGCACTCCAGCAGCGGCGCAAGCCATCTGTGTCGAGCTTGAGGAGCTCGCGCCAGGGAATGGCGGCGGCCGCGGGCGAGGCACGGCGTGGCGGCGGCCGCCGCGAGGCAGGCGGGGCATGGCGTGGCGGGCGCGACTCGTCGGCCGCCGGCATGGACCCGGCCGCTGCGGGCGCGGCTCGCCGGCCGGAGGAGGCAGCGCTGCCCTGCCGAGCGGGATCGAGCTCGAGGCTGCCACGGGGACCCGATTGCTTTTTTCAGAAAACTTATAGGGACTTGATTGCTTTTTACAAAACTGACATATGGGACCTAGATGTAAGTTAACGGTCAAAGTAAATGGTCAAACTAACGGTTTGTTTAGCTGTGGGCCCAATCTGTCATAATCGTGATCAACTGATAAAGACTCGACGATTTGGGTTTTTTGAAACAGCCGACCACCCATTTGGTAGCTATCTGAGAAAAAATAAAATCTGGTAGTTTTTTGGAACCCTAGCCTGTAAAGTAGTAGTTTTATGCTATTTACTCAAATTTGCAGGGCATTTGGAGCACTTTTATTTTTCGGATATTTTTTATTGCACGGATAATTCGGAAAACAGACGGATAATACTATTTTTGCTTTATTTATTCTAAATAACATAAAGTAAAAAGAGGGTACAGAAGGTTGTGCCTTCTAGTTTCATCCATCTCGTGATCATCAAAATGAATCCACTAACAAGGTTGATCAAGTCTTGTTAACAAACTCATTCCGAATAACACGGAACCGGAGAAATTTTGAATAACACTAAGTTACCTCAACGGGGATATGAACGTCCCCAATAATAAGAATATCATACTTTTTCTTGACAGTAGAAAGAGGAAATTCAAAACCTCCAATAATAATAGTCGGAACTTTTCCAATAGAATTGATGCTATGAACTTGAGATTGTTTCCTCGGAAAGTGTACCGTATGCTCATTACCATTAACATGAAAAGTGGCATTGCCTTTGTTGCAATAAATAATAGCCCCTGCAGTATTCAAAAAGGGTCTACCAAGGATAATCGACATACTATCGTCCTCAGGAATATCAAGAATAACAAAGTCCGTTAAGATAGTGACATTTGCAACCACAACAGGCACATCTTCACAAATACCGATAGGTATAGCAGTTGATTTATCAGCCATTTGCAAAGATATTTCAGTAGGTGTCAACTTATTCAATTCAAGTCTACGATTTAAAGAGAGAGGCATAACACTAACACCGGCTCCAAGATCACATAAAGCAGTTCTAACATAATTTCTTTTAATGGAGCATGGTATGGTTGGTACCCTGGGGTCTCCAAGTTTCTTTGGTATTCCACCCTTAAAAGTGTAATTAGCGAGCATGGTGGAACTTTCAGCTTCCGGTATCTTTCTTTTATTTGTAATGATATCCTTCATATACTTAGCATAAGGATTTACTTTAAGCATATCAGTTAAGTGCATACGTAAGAAGATAGGTCTAATCATTTCAGCAAACCGCTCAAAATCCTCATCATCCTTTGTCTTGGATGGTTTAGGAGGAAAGGGCATGGGTTTCTGAACCCATGGTTCTCTTTCTCTATTGTGCTTCCTAGCAACAAAATCTCTCTTATAACGTTGATTCTTTGATTGTGGGTTATCAAGATCAACAGCAGGTTCAGTCTCTACATCATTATTTTTGCTAGGTTGAGCATCAACATGAACATTATCATTAACATTATCACTAGGTTCATGTTCATCTCCTGATTGTGTTTCAGCATCAGAAACAAAGATATCATTCAGATTCTCAGGTGTGTCTACAACAGGTTCACTAGAAGCATGCGAAGTCCTATCGTTTTTCTTTTTCTTCTTTTTGTAAGAACTAGGTGCCTCTAAATTATTTCTCTAAGAATCTTGCTCGATTCTCTTAGGGTGGCCTTCAGGATACAAAGATTCCTGAGTCATTCTACCAGTTATAGTAGCCACTCTAACAACAAAGTCAGGTTTATTATTTAATTCATCAAGCAAACCATTTTGAGCTTTAAGTACTTGCTCAGCTTGAGTAGCAACCATAGAAGCATATTTGCTAACGAGTTTAAGTTCACCTTTAACTCTAGCCATATAATCACTCAAGCGTCCTATCTCGAAAGCATTATTCTTTAGTTCTCTACCAACATAAGCATTAAAACTTTCTTGTCTAGCCATGAAGTCATCAAATTCATCTAAGCATGGGCTATGAAATTTAGTAGACGGAATTTCAACTTTATCATATCTATAGAGAGAATTTACCTTTACTACCTGTGTCGGGTTATCAAGACATGTGGTTCTTTGACAGGTGGTATATTAAGACCATGTATTTCTTCAATAGGTGGTAAATTCTTAACATCTTCAGCTTTAATACCTTTTTCTTTCACTGATTTCTTTGCCTCTTGCATATCTTCAGGACTGAGAAATAAAACACCTCTCTTCTTCGGAGTGGGTTTCGGAATATGCTCAAGAGTTGGCTCAATTGGTTCAAGAATTGCCTCAGGAATTGGCTCAGGAAGAGTCCAATTATTTTCATTAGTCAACATATTATTCAATAGTAATTCAGCTTCGTCGACTGTTCTTTCCCTGAAAACACAACCAGCACAACTATCCAAGTAGTCCTTGGAAGCATCGGTTAGTCCATTATAAAAGATATCAAGTATTTCATTCTTCTTAAGAGGATGATCAGGCAAAGCATTAAGTAATCGGAGAAGCCTCCCCCAAGCTTGTGGGAGACTCTCTTCTTTGACTTGCACAAAATTATATATTTCTCGCAAGGCAGCTTGTTTCTTATGAGCAGGGAAATATTTAGCAGAGAAGTAATAAATCATATCCTGGGGACTACACACACAACCAGGAGCAAGAGAAATAAACCAAGTCTTAGCATCACCCTTTAATGAGAACGGAAATATCTTAAGGATATAATAATAGCGAGACTTCTCATCATTAGTAAACAGGGTGGCTATATCATTCAACTTGGTAAGATGTGCCACAACTGTTTCAGATTCAAGGCCATAAAAAGGATCAGATTCAACTAAAGTAATGATTTCAGGATCAACAGAGAATTCATAGTCCTTATCAGTAACACAGATAGGTGAAGTAGCAAAAGCAGGGTCAGGTTTCATTGTAGCATTAAGAGATTGCTGCTTCCATTTAGCTAATAACTTTTTAAGATCATATCTATCTTTACAAGCAAAGATAGCTCTAGCAACTTCCTATTCCATAACATAACCCTCAGGAACAGCAGGCAATTCATAATCAGGGGGAGAACTTTCATCATCACTATCATCAACAATAGCATCTTCAATAATTTCATTCTCTCTAACCCTAGCAAGTTGTTCATCAAGAAATTCACCTAATGGCAAAGTAGTATCACGCACAGAAGTAGTTTCATCATAAGTATCATGCATAGCAGAAGTGTCATCATCAATAACATGCGACATATCAGAATTCATAGCAGTAGCAGGTTTAGGTGTCGCAAGCTTACTAATAACAGAAGGAGAATCTAGTGCAGAGCTAGATGGCGGTTCCTTACGTCCCCTCGTAGTTGAGGGTAAAATCTTGGTTCTTTCGTCTTTCAAGTTCCTCATAGTGATCAACAGATATAAATCCCAAGTGACTCAAAGAATAGAGCCATGCTCCCCGGCAACTGCACCAAAAATTAGTCTTGATAACCCACAAGTGTAGGGGATCGCAACAGCTTTCAAGGGTAAAGTATTCAACCCAAATTTATTGATTCGACACAAGGGGAGCCAAAGAATATTATTGAGTATTAGCAGTTGAGTTGTCAATTCAACCACACCTAGATAACTTAGTATCTGCAGCAAAGTATTTAGTAGCAAAGTAGTATGATAATAAAGGTAACAGTGGCAAAAGTAAAGATAATAGTTTTGTAGTAATTGTAACAGTAGCAACGGAAAAGTAAATAAGCAAAGCACAAGATGTGAAAAGCTCGTAGGCATTGGATCAGTGATGGAGAATTATGTCGGATGCGATTCCTCATGTAATAGCTATAACATAGGGTGACACAGAACTAGCTCCAGTTCATCAATGTAATGTAGGCATGTATTCAGAATATAGTCATACGTGCTTATGGAAAAGAACTTGCATGGCATCTTTTGTCCTACCCTCCTGTGGCAGCAGGGTCCTAGCGGAAACTAAGGGATATTAATGAAGGAAATATGCCCTAGAGGCAATAATAAAGTTATTATTTATTTCCTCTTATCATGATAAATGTTTATCATTCATGCTAGAATTGTATTATCCGGAAACATGATACATGTGTGAATACATAGACAAACATAATGTCACTAGTATGCCTCTACTTGACTAGCTCATTAATCAAAGATGGTTATGTTTCCTAACCATAGACATGTGTTGTCATTTGATTAACGAGATCACATCATTAGGAGAATGATGTGATTGACTTGACCCATTCTGTTAGCCTAGCACTTGATCGTTTAGTATGTTGCTATTGCTTTCTTCATGACTTATACAAAGTTCCTACAACTATGAGATTATGCAACTCCCGTTTACCGGAGGAACACTTTGTGTGCTACCAAATGTCACAACGTAACTGGGTGATTATAAAGGTGCTCTACAGGTGTCTCCAAAGGTACATGTTGAGTTGGCATAATTCGAGATTAGGTTTTGTCACTCCGATTGTCGGAGAGGTATCTCTGGGCCCTCTCGGTAATACACATCACTTAAGCCTTGCAAGCATTGTAACTAATGAGTTATTTATGAAATGATGTATTACGGAACGAGTAAAGAGACTTGTCGGTAACGAGATTGAACTAGGTATTGGATACCGACGATCGAATCTCGGGCAAGTAACATACGGATGACAAAGGGAACAACGTATGTTGTTATGCGATTTGACCGATAAAGATCTTCGTAGAATATGTAGGAACCAATATGAACATCTAGGTTCCACTATTGGTTATTGATCGGAAACAGTTCTAGGTCATGTCTACATAGTTCTCGAACCCATAGGGTCCGCACGCTTAACGTTACGATGACAGTTTTATTATGAGTTTATAAGTTTTGATGTACCGAAGTTTGTTTGGAGTCCCGGATGTGATCACGGACATGACTAGGAGTCTCGAAATGGTCGATACATAAAGATTGATATATTGGACGGATATATTTGGATACCGGAAAGGTTCCAGATGAGAGACTATACCGGAGCTCCGGGAGGTTACCAGAACCCCCCGGTAAGTATATGGGCCTTATTGGGCCTTAGTGGAAAGAAGGGAGAAGGAGCAAAGGAGGAGGGGGGCGCCCCCCCCCCCCCAGGCCCAATCCGAATTGGGAGGGGGGCCGGCCCCCCTTTCCTTCTTCCCTCCCCTCTCTTCCTTCCCTCTCCTACTCCTAATAGGAAAGGGGGGCCAAACCTACTTGGAGTAGGATTGCCCCCCCTAGGGCGCGCCTCTCCCCTTGGCCAGCCCCCTCCTCCTCTCCTCCTTTATATACGGGGGAAGGGGGCACTCCTAAGACACACAAGTTGATCTACGGATCGTTCCTTAGCCGTGTGCGGTGCCCCCCTCCACCATATTCCACCTTGGTCATATCGTCGCGGAGTTTAGGCGAAGCCCTGCGCCGGTAGAACATCATCATCGTCACCATGCCGTCATGCTGACGGAACTCATCCCCGATGCTTTGCTGGATCGGAGCCCGGGGAACGTCATCGAGCTGAACGTGTGCTGAACACGGAGGTGCCGTACGTTCGGTGCTTGGATCGGTCGGATCGTGAAGACGTACGACTACATCAACCGCGTTGTCATAACGCTTCCGCTTACGGTCTACGAGGGTACGTGGATAACACTCTTCCCTCTCGTTGCTATGCCATCACCATGATCTTGCGTGTGCGTAGGAAATTTTTTGAAATTACTACGTTCCCCAACAGTGGTATCAGAGCCAGGTTTTATGCGTAGATGTCATATGCACGAGTAGAACACAAGTGAGTTGTGGGCGATACAAGTCATACTGCTTACCAGCATGTCATACTTTGGTTCGGCGGTATTATGAGATGAAGCGGCCCGGACCGACATTACGCGTACGCTTATGCGAGACTGGTTTCACCGTTACGAGCACTCGTGCTTAAAGGTGGCTGGCGGGTGTCTGTCTCTCTCTCACTTTAGCTGAATCGAGTGTGGCTACGCCCGGTCCTTGCGAAGGTTAAAACAGCACTAACTTGACGAACTATCGTTGTGGTTTTGATGCGTAGGTAAGAACGGTTCTTGCTAAGCCCGTAACAGCCACGTAAAACTTGCGACAACAAAGTAGAGGATGTCTAACTTGTTTTTGCAGGGTATGTTGTGATGTGATATGGTCAAGACGTGATGTTATATTTTATTGTATGAGATGATCATGTTTTGTAACCGGAGTTATCGGCAACTCGGAGGAGCCATATGGTTGTCGCTTTATTGTATGAAATGCAAACGCCCTGTAATTGCTTTACTTTATCACTAAGTGGTAGCGATAGTCGTAGAAGCAATAGATGGCGTAAACGACAACGATGCTACGATGGAGATCAAGGTGTCGCACCGGTGATGATGGTGATCACGACGGTGCTTCGGAGATGGAGATCACAAGCACAAGATGATGATGGCCATATCATATCACTTATATTGATTGCATGTGATGTTTATCCTTTATGCATCTTATCTTGCTTTGATTGACGGTAGCATTTTAAGATGATCTCTCACTAAAAATTATCAAGAAGTGTTCTCCCTGAGTATGCACCGTTGCCAAAGTTCGTCGTGCCCAGACACCACGTGATGATCGGGTGTGATAAGCTCTACGTCCATCTACAACGGGTGCAAGCCAGTTTTGCACACGCAGAATACTCAGGTTAAACTTGACGAGCCTAGCATATGCAGATATGGCCTCGGAACACGGAGACCGAAAGGTCGAGCGTGAATCATATAGTAGATATGATCAACATAGTGATGTTCACCATTGAAAACTACTCCATCTCACGTGATGATCGGTTATGGTTTAGTTGATTTGGATCACGTGATCACTTAGATGACTCGAGAGATGTCTGCCTAAGTGGGAGTTCTTAAATAATATGATTAATTGAACTTAAATTTATCATGAACTTAGTCCTGGTAGTATTTTGCAAATTATGTTGTAGATCAATAGCTTGCATTGTTGCTTTCATATGTTTATTTTGATATGTTCCTAGAGAAAATTGTGTTGAAAGATGTTAGTAGCAATGATGCGGATTGGATCCGTGATCTGAGGTTTATCCTCATTGCTGCACAGAAGAATTATGTCCTTAATGCACCACTAGGTGACAGACCTATTGCAGGAGCAGATGCAGATGTTATGAACGTTTGGCTAGCTCAATATGATGACTACTTGATAGTTTAGTGCACCATGCTTAACGGCTTAGAATCGGGACTTCAAAGACGTTTTGAACGTCATGGACCATATGAGATGTTCCAGAAGTTGAAGTTAATATTTCAAGAAAATACCCGAGTTGAGAGATATGAAGTCTCCAACAAGTTCTATTGCTAAAAGATGGAGGAGAATCGCTCAACTAGTGAGCATGTGCTCAGATTGTCTGGGTACTACAATCGCTTGAATCAAGTGGGAGTTAAACTTCCAGATAAGATAGTGATTGACAGAATTCTCTAGTCACCATCACCAAGTTAGTAGAACTTTGTGATGAACTATAGTATGCAAGGGATGATGAAAACGATTCCCGAGCTCTTCGTGATGTTGAAATCGACGAAGGTAGAAATCAAGAAAGAACATCAAGTGTTTATGGTTGACAAGATCACTAGTTTCAAGAAAAGGGCAAAGGGAAAGAAAGGGAACTTCAAGTAGAATGGCAAGCAAGTTGTCACTCCCACGAAGAAGCCCAAAGCTGAACCAAAGCCTGAAACTGAGTGCTTACACTGCAAAGGGAATGGTCACTGGAAGCAGAAATGCCCTGAATATTTGGTGGATAAGAAAGATGGCAAAGTGAACAAGGGTATATTTGATATACAGGTTATTGATGTGTGCCTTACTAGTGTTTATAGTAGCCCTTGAGTATTTGATACTTGTTCAGTTGCTAAGATTAGTAACTCGAAACAGGAGTTACAGAATAAACAGAGACTAGTTGTAGGGTGAAGTGACGATGAGTGTTGGAAGTAGTTCCAAGATTGATATGATCATCATCGCACACTCCCTATACTTTCGGGATTAGTGTTAAACCTAAATAAATGTTATTTAGCGTTTGCGTTGAGCATGAATATGATTTGATCATGTTTATTGCGATACGGTTATTCATTTGAAGTTAAAGAATAATTGTTATTCTGTTTACATGAATAATACCTTCGATGGTTATACACCCAATGAAAATAGTTTGTTGGATCTCGATCGTAGTGATACACATATTCATAATATTGATGCCAAAAGATGCAAAGTTAATAATGATAGTGCAACTTATTTGTGGCACTGCCGTTTGGGTCATATCGGTGTAAAGCGCATGAAGAAACTCCATAAAGATGGATTTTCGGAATCACTTGGTTATGAATCATTTGATGCTTGCGAACCGTGCCTTTTGGGCAAGATGACTAAAAAAACTCCGTTCTCCGGAACAATGGAACAAGCTACTGACTTGTTGGAAATAATACATACCGATGTATGCGATCCAATGAGTGTTGATGCTCGTGGCAAGTATCGTTATTTTCTGACCTTCACAAGATGATTTGAGCAGATATGGGTATATCTACTTGATGAAACATAAGTCTGAAATAGTTGAAAGGTTCAAAGAATTTCAGAGTGAAGTGGAAAATCATCGTAACAAGAAAATAAAGTTTCTACGATCTGATCGTGGAGGAGAATATTTGAGTTATGAGTTTGGTTTACATTTGAAACAATGTGGAATAGTTTCGCAACTCACGCCACCCGGAACACCACAACGAAATGGTGTGTCCGAACGTCATAATCGTACTTTACTAGATATGGTGCGATCTATGATGTCTCTTACTGATTTACCGCTATCGTTCTGGGCTTATGCTTTAGAGACGGTCGCATTCACGTTGAATAGGGCACCATCAAAATCCGTTGAAATGACGCCTTATGAACTATGGTTTGGCAAGAAACCAAAGTTGTCGTTTCTTAAAGTTTGGGGCTGCGATTCTTATGTGAAGAAACTTCAACCAGATAAGCTCGAACCTAAATCGGAGAAATGTGTCTTCATAGGATACCGAAAAGAGACTATTGGGTACACCTTCTATCACAGATCCGAAGGCAAAACATTCGTTGCTAAGAATGGATCCTTTCTAGAGAAGGAGTTTCTCTCAAAAGAAGTGAGTGGGAGGAAAGTAGAACTTGATGAGGTAACTATACTAGCTCCCTTATTGGAAAGTAGTTCATCACAGAAATCGGTTCCTGTGACACCTACACCAATTAGTGAGGAAGTTAATGATATTGATCATGAAACTTCAGATCAAGTTTCTACTGAACCTCGTAGGTCTACCAGAGTAAGATCCGCACCAGAGTGGTACGGTAATCCTATTCTCGAAGTCATGTTACTTGACCATGATGAACCTACGAACTATCAGGAAGCGATGATGAGCCCAGATTCCGCAAAATGGCTAGAAGCCATGAAATCTGAGATGGGATCCATGTATGAGAACAAAGTATGGACTTTGGTTGACTTGCCCGATGATCGGCAAGCCATTGAGAATAAATGGATCTTTAAGAAGACTGACGCTGACAGTAATGTAACTGTCTATAAAGCTCGACTTGTTGCAAAAGGTTTTTGACAAGTTCAAGGGGTTGACTACGATGAGACCTTCTCACCCGTAGCGATGCTTAAGTCTGTCCGAATCATGTTAGCTATTGCTGCATTTTATGATTATGAAATTTGGCAGATGGATGTCAAAACTGCATTCCTGAATGGATTTCTGGAAGAAGAGTTGTATATGATGCAACCAGAAGGTTTTCTCGATCCTAAGGGAACTAACAAAGTGTGCAAGCTCAAGTGATCAATCTATGGTCTGGTGCAAGCCTCTCGGAGTTGGAATAAATGCTTTGATAGTGTGATCAAAGCATATGGTTTTATACAGACTTTTGGAGAAGCCTGTATTTACAAGAAAGTGAGTGGGAGCTCTGTAGCATTTCTAATATTATATGTGGACGACATATTGTTGATTGGAAATGATATAGAATTTCTGGATAGCATAAAAGGATACTTGAATAAAAGTTTTTCAATGAAAGACCTCGGTGAAGCTGCTTACATATTGGGCATTAAGATCCCTGTTCAAGAATTCATCCGATTAACCAGTTAACTTGCCGATTAATCCCTACTCGCAGGGTCACCGAGTAGCCTATAAATCGATAAATCGTCAGATTAATTGATTAAATGGCCGATTAACTTGCCGATTAGCCGATTAATCCCCTATTCACCAGCCAACCGAGCAGCTACCAGTTAACGATTTCCTCAACAATGATTAAGATCTATAGAGATAGATCAAGACGCTTGATTGGACTTTCACAATGCACGTACCTTGATAAAGTGTTGAAAAGGTTCAATATGGATCAGGCAAAGAGAGGGTTCTTGCCTGTATTACAAGGTATAAAATTGAGTCAGACTCAATGCCCGACCACTGCAGAAGATAGAGAGAAAATGAAAGGAGTTCCCTATGCTTTAGCCATAGGCTCTATCATGTATGCAATGCTGTGTACCAGACCTGATGTGTGTCTTGCTATTAGTTTGGCAGGAAGGTACCAAAGTAATCCATGAGTGGATCACTGGACAGCGGTCAAGAACATCCCGAAATACCTGAAAAGGACTAAGGATATGTTTCTCGTATATGGAGGTGACAAAGAGCTAGTCGTAAATGGTTACGTCGATGCAAGCTTTGACACTGATCCGGACGATTCTAAATCACAAACCGGATACGTATTTTTATTAAACGGTGGAGCTGTAAGTTGGTGCAGTTCTAAACAAAGCGCCGTGGCGGGATCTACATGTGAAGCAGAGTACATAGCTGCTTCGGAAGCAGCAAATGAAGGAGTCTGGATGAAGGAGTTCATTTCCGATCTAGGTGTTATACCTAGTGCATCGGGACCAATGAAGATCTTCTGTGACAATACTGGTGCAATTGCCTTGGCAAAGGAATCCAGATTTCACAAGAGGACCAAGCACATCAAGAGACACTTCAATTCCATCCGGGACCAAGTCCAAGTGGGAGACATAGAAATTTGCAAGATACATACGGATCTGAATGTTGCAGACCCGTTGACTAAGCCTCTCTCACGAGCAAAACATGATCAGCACCAAGACTCCATGAGTGTTAGAATCATTACTATGTAATCTAGATTATTGACTCTAGTGCAAGTGGGAGACTGAAGGAAATATGCCCTAGAGGCAATAATAAAGTTATTATTTATTTCCTCTTATCATGATAAATGTTTATCATTCATGCTAGAATTGTATTATCCGGAAACATGATACATGTGTGAATACATAGACAAACATAATGTCACTAGTATGCCTCTACTTGACTAGCTCATTAATCAAAGATGGTTATGTTTCCTAACCATAGACATGTGTTGTCATTTGATTGACGAGATCACATCATTAGGAGAATGATGTGATTGACTTGACCCATTCTGTTAGCCTAGCACTTGATCGTTTAGTATGTTGCTATTGCTTTCTTCATGACTTATACAAAGTTCCTACAACTATGAGATTATGCAACTCCCGTTTACCGGAGGAACACTTTGTGTGCTACCAAACGTCACAACGTAACTGGGTGATTATAAAGGTGCTCTACAGGTGTCTCCAAAGGTACATGTTGAGTTGGCATAATTCGAGATTAGGTTTTGTCACTCTGATTGTCGAAGAGGTATCTCTGGGCCCTCTCGGTAATACACATCACTTAAGCCTTGCAAGCATTGTAACTAATGAGTTAGTTACAAAATGATGTATTACGGAACGAGTAAAGAGACTTGCCGGTAACGAGATTGAACTAGGTATTGGATACCGACGATCGAATCTCGGGCAAGTAACATACCGATGACAAAGGGAACAACGTATGTTGTTATGCGGTTTGACCGATAAAGATCTTTGTAGAATATGTAGGAACCAATATGAACATCCAGGTTCCACTATTGGTTATTGATCGGAAACAGTTCTAGGTCATGTCTACATAGTTCTCGAACCCGTAGGGTCCGCACGCTTAATGTTACGATGACAGTTTTATTATGAGTTTATAAGTTTTGATGTACCGAAGTTTGTTCGGAGTCCCGGATGTGATCACGGACATGACGAGGAGTCTCGAAATGGTCGAGACATAAAGATTGATATATTGGACGGATATATTTGGATACCGGAAAGGTTCCGGATGAGATTGGGACTATACCGGAGCTCCGGGAGGTTACCGGAACCCCCCGGTAAGTATATGGGCCTTATTGGGCCTTAGTGGAAAGAAGGGAGAAGGAGCAAAGGAGGGGGCGCCCCCCCCCCCAAAGCCCAATCCGAATTGGGAGGGGGGCCGGCCCCGCTTTCCTTCTTCACTCCCCTCTCTTCCTTCCCTCTTAATAGGAAAGGGGGGCCAAACCTACTTGGAGTAGGGTTGCCCCCCCTAGGGCACGCCTCTCCCCTTGGTCGGCCCCCTCCTCCTCTCCCCCTTTATATACGGGGGAAGGGGGCACCCCTAAGACACACAAGTTGATCTACGGATCGTTCCTTAGCCGTGTGCGGTGCCCCCCTCCACCATATTCCACCTCGGTCATATCATCGCGGAGTTTAGGCGAAGCCCTGCGCCGGTAGAACATCATCATCGTCACCACGCCATCGTGCTGACGGAACTCATCCCCGACGCTTTGATGGATCGGAGCCCGGGGAACGTCATCGAGCTGAACGTGTGCTGAACACGGAGGTGTCGTACGTTTGGTGCTTGGATCGGTCGGATCGTGAAGACGTACGACTACATCAACCGCGTTGTCATAACGCTTCCGCTTACGGTCTATGAGGGTACGTGGACAACACTCTCCCCTCTCGTTGCTATGCCATCACCATGATCTTGCGTGTGCGTAGGAAATATTTTGAAATTACTACGTTCCCCAACAATTAAGGCCTCCTTTTAATAGAGAACCGGAACAAAGCATTATCACATAGTGAATACATGAACTCCTCAAACTACGGTCATCACCGAGAAGTATCCCGATTATTGTCACTTCGGGGTTGTTGGATCATAACACATAATAGGTGACTATAGACTTGCAAGATAGGATCAAGAACACATATATTCATGACAACATAATAGGTTGAGAACTGAAATCATGGCACTCGGGCCCTAGTGACAAGCATTAAACATAGCAAAGTCATAGCAACATCAATCGCAGAACATAGTGGATACTAGGGATCAAACCCTAACAAAACTAACTTGATTACATGGTAAATCTCATCCAACCCATCACCGTCCAGCAAGCCTACGATGGAATTACTCACGCACGGCAGTGAGCATCATGAAATTGGTGATGGAGGATGGTTGATGATGACGACGGCGAATAATCCCCCTCTCCGGAGCCCCGAACGGACTCCAGATCAGCCCTCCCGAGAAAGATTAGGGCTTGGCGGCGGCTCCGTATCGTAAAACATGATGAAACTTTCTCTCTTATTTTTTTCTCCGTGAAACGGAATATATAGAGTTGGAGTTGAGGTCGGTGGAGCCTCAGGGGGCCCACGAGACAGGGGGCGCGCCCAGGGGGTGGGCGCGCCCCCCACCCTCGTGGACAGGGCGTGGGCCCGCTGGTCTTGATTCTTTCGCCAGTATTTTTTATATTTTCCAAAACTTGCCTCCGTGGATTTTCAGGTCATTCCGAGAACTTTGTTTTCTACACATAAAACAACATCATGGCAGTTCTGCTGAAAACAGTGTCAGTCCGGGTTAGTTTCATTCAAATCATGCAAGTTAGAGTTCAAAACAAGGGCAAAAGTGTTTGGAAAAGTAGATACGTTGGATACGTATCACACCACAGTCAAGGCACGACAAGGCATGGCGAACAGGTCGGATCCCGCCAACCGTGGCACAAGCTGAGCGTCGTGACGAGAGGAGCAAGGGAGGGTAGTGTGCTAGGTCCAAGCGAGGCGCAATCACCCATCGCTGCTAACCACCATCTGGGGCTTTGCCCTGGTAATGCCGATCAACGGAGGCGATGCGACATGTGGAGAGAGGGATAAAGGAGCGGCGACGGGGGCGCCACTTGAGTTGCCCATGTGGACGACGTGGAGCACCTAGGGTTCCGTTCGAATCAACACATAGACATATAAGGGGTCAGAATTGTTCGTTGTGGCTAGAGATGCTCTTATCAGATGTGTCATGTGAACTGAAGCGCGTGAAAGTCTCCTACTTGCCTTCATCGTGTATATTATCTCGAAGCAATTACTTGTGCTCTGGTAGTTTACTAACGTCGTGTATCCTCCTTTGCAGGACAATGCAAATTTAGCAAAGTACTTGCACGAGTTTAAGCCTGGAGTAGCAGAAATGACTAAAAGATCATTTTTTTAAAGGCGAATGTCCATGGATTAAGTACATGAATCCTTAGAAATACATTCTTGCAAAAATTGAAAAACTCTTTCAATTTCTTTGGGGTGCCAGAATCTTCTTCCTCCTGCATCCATCAGCGGTGCGCCATGAGTAATGCTCGTTACAGCCTTCAGGCCTCCGTCTCAACAGAGCAAATCTGTTTAAACCAGGAGATTGTAGAAACAACGGGCAAAAAGTCATTGATGTAGACCATAAGACATCTGCATAGAAAGTTGCCACCCCGAAGAACAAAACAACATATAGAGCCTATAGAATGTCCAGGTTCCGACCAGACGGAGTCGGGGAGCACAAACCTCACAAGCTCACCAATGAGGCCAGGACTGGCCAACCTTTGTCAGTCGAAACTGGAGCCAAAGGACCAAGACGTACAACAACGTCGTCCACTCCGCAAGACATCGCGATTAGTGTCGAAGCTTCATGGGGGCCAAAGAGGGCCACCCCCTACTCTATGAAAACTCTTAAGTGTACCCTTATATATTATTAGGCCTGAATATCAAAGTTTTCTCAGAGTTCATGATAACTTATCTTCTTCGCCCTGTTCAACAATCTCATCAAGCTCCGCCACTGAGCGCGATCAAGACAAGCCCGCAGAATAAAATGCCAAACCCAAAGAACTAGATTCATCTTTCACAAGCTTCCCGACAATATGAGGAAGCATCATCGACACGAAGACAATGGGGGGACCTTATTCCACGTGTCGTGGTATTCTCGCGACATATGCCAAGGGGTGACTTATCATGGATGGGGACAGGAGTACGTTGCCGGGCTCTAGAAGCGGGAGTGAGCGAGACCTCGAACGCCTACAAGTCTTACCTAGGTTCGGGGCTCTCCGTGGAGATAACACCCCTAATCCTGCTCTGCGGGGCCTTCGCATGATGACTATGTCAATAGAGTAGCTACAAGAGTGCTCCTTGAGCTGTTTCGGCTAGAGGAGGAAGAAGACAAGGCTAGCTCTCTTCTCCCCTAGTTGTGAGTGGAGGGAAATGGAGTGTGAACCCTTTGCATGGGTGAGCTTGGGGGTTTTATATAGGCCTACCCCCCAGGGGTACAATGTTAATCCGCCCGGGTGTAGGACCCGACCATCAGTGTCTCTGGGCTCCGGCTTCTCCGCCGGCCATCGGGGCCCGCCGCTTGGTGGGTCCTGCCGACTGCCGTGAACCCGGCTGACAGGTAGGGCCCGCCGCCTGCGGGTCAGGTTGACTGTGTTACACTATAGCATCGCCCTTGATGACGGAGGCTTTGTCGGGGGGCGCATGGCTACAGTTCCGCCGCCTGGCGGGCGCTTACTATAGCCACACCCTGTCTCTTCAGGTTAATGGCGCACAGACTTCAAGGGGAGGGATGGCCGCCTGCCGCGAGTCGGCCTCCCCTTGCGGCCGCCTGCTCTGGACCTGCCATCTTCCGGTGGTACACGGACAGGCGTACCGACCGCCTATCGTGGGAGCATGGCTCCTTCTGACGTAGGTGATGTCATGGGTTGCGTGGCTACAGTACCGCACCGGGCGTGGGGTGTCCGCTTGGTACACCCGTACTGTGGCCACGTTCCGCCCTGGATTCAGGGGTGGCAGGTCGCACTGTAGCCATGCCCTGTCTTGTCGTAGTAAGTGGGTGCAAACTTCGAGGAGGCGAGGGGCCGCCTTTTAGAGGCCGACTCCCTGAGGCCGCCTGCTAGAAACACGCCGCCTTCTTGGGGCCCGTCGCCTTCTAGGAGGTGGGCCTCTGGCTCCAACCAGCCTAGAGGGTCGGCCCTGCGACCAGTCGGACAGAGGGGCTTGGCCAACCCCGATGTCTTGAAATGTGGTTGAGTGCTGATGTGGCTACCCGGGGTCTATCCCCCCGTCACCACGTCAACGACGACATCATTGTTTCAACATAGCCAAAGGAGACCTACTAAGAGCATCTCCAACAGCCGCGCTAGATATCGCACACGCGTGGAAAAATGCTAGTTTTAGCGCGTGTGGGGCGGTTTGGCGCGCTGCAGCAGGCACGGGAGAATCCGGCGCAGGAAAAAGAAGTGCGCACGCACGCGAGAAAGCAGCCTGGCACGCGGCGTCGGGCGCGCTATATAAAACCTGCGCGCGCGAGCCCGCCAACCGCCACTCCAGCGCCTCCTTCTTCCCCGCCGCCCCCTTCTTCTTCGCCTCCAGCCCCCCCTCCCCCCGCCGCCGCGCCCTTCTCCCCACGCCGCCGACATGCCGTCGCGCGCCCGGAGCAGCTCCGCGCCCATCCCTTCGGCATGTATTAGGGCGCTGCGAGCCACGGAACGGACGGACAGGCGTGCACGGAGGCACTGGCGATAGCGCAGTGCGAACTGGGACATGCGTCGACCTTTGACGACAATGATCCTAGGTGGGATGATGCGTTTCTGTTGTGAGACTACACCACCGAGGAGGAGGACGACAACAAGGAGTAGTTTCTAGTATATTTGCACTGCAGTATCGATTTTATCTATTTTTATTTGTATATATGGACTACTTTGTGGTGTTGGGGTTAGTTATGCTATTTGAATTTTATCTATATGTTGTTTCATACTATTCGTATGTGCTGCATGGTAGTACCGATTGTTCGCGTGCGTCTTTTTTTGCAGCGCCTGCTGGAGCTGCTCACATGCGCAATATTTTACAGCGGCCTGTGCGCAAAAAATAGGTTATTTCAGCGCTGTAAAAATTATTTACCGAGTAACGCACCAATAAAGAAAACTACGTCTCTCACCAGTGAATAGTGATCGGGGCCTTCCCGTACATTCCCGCCGACAAAGCGGCCGGCGATTATCGGCGGAGGAACATGACCGCGGAGGACAGTAAACTTGAAAACAAACTCAAACGATATGTCGTGAATGGGAGACTTTGTGAGCTGTGCCTGCGACATATTTTTCCTGCTGGCCAAAGGGCTCGCATGAGTGTCTCGATAATTTCAACGTTAGACTAACATCAGTGCATCTTTTAGCATCTCCACCAACTACCAAAAGCGTCACAACACAACCTAATCCAATCATGCCTTCGCTGTGAGCCTGTGACCCCTCGGCGATGCCCGCCGGCAGGTAGGCCTCAACAATATGTCCCACGTCGTCAGCCACTCAGCATTTTATATCTTGATGTCGGGTAGAACAGTAGCGAGCGGAAATTTCTCACCTACCCCTCCCCACCAGCTGCTCTAACAAGCCTCACCGGCAAATTGCCCAGCGGCAGCCGGGAGAACTGCAACACTTGTGCCAGACCCTTTGGCATGACGCATAAAATTCAAGTTCAAAACGGGAGAGACAAAAAATCAACAGGCCTCCGATGAATGACACGGGTTGAGAGAGAAGAAGACTGGCAGCTTGGAGAAAATGACATCATTATCACAATGAACAATTTTTTGATTTCTTCTTTCGTGTTATCGGGTCAGACTGACCTGATCCACTGGTTTAATTGCCATAGCTTTCACGTCTCTTGAGTATTATGGTTTGTCTTAGATTTCAAGAAAATCATGAAAGCGTTGGAGGAAGACGTGTGTTCACTGAAGCTATGTCGAAGTCACAAAAATCCCGGGTCTTTTTCACGAGAAGCAGCTCCTTTTGGCTTACTGGCCCAATAATAGGACCAAGAGTCAACAGAGTATTGGCGCTTAAGCAGCACTAGAGGACATCATTGTTCGTTTTGGTATGATTATTTGTGCACATGCTATCCTTACCCTTGAGTAATGTTTTTTTTGCGGAAAGGACCATATTCTCTACCTAATAATAAAGCAAGTATTATTTCTGGTCATTTGTCTAAAATTACCCTCGAGGTTGCTATATATTACCCGCTATGCCACCCATAAGTGAAGATGATTCGGGTTTTTTTTCATAGTCGCCGTCACGCTCAGATCTTTTATAGGTGTGATATCCAAAATATATCACACACATGCTATCGACATAATCTCTATAGCCTATCTCTCCCGCCCAGAAGACCACGTCTCGAACCCCAGGTTCGGAAAATGGTATTTGCCGCTCGCTGCGTCAAACTGCCGGCGCTTCGCATAGGCGAGCGACTGAGCAGCGACGCAACGGGCCGGCCCGTTTATCCGTTCCAACACCCCCGGTTCTGGGAACCTTCTAGAGGTTCCCAGCTGGTTTTTTCTGGTTTTGGGAAATATCTAGAAGGTTCCTTGAATTGGTTTTTTCTTTATTCTGTTTTTTATTTTCTTTTTTCTTTTCTTTTCTCTCATTTTCCTATTTCTGTTTTTTCTTTTGTTTCTTTATTCTGGGTTTTCTATTTTCCCTTTTCTTTTTTTCTCTCATTTTCCTTTTCCTTTTTTTCTTTTGTTTCTATTTCCTTTTTTACTAATTTAAAATTTGTGCAAAATACAAAAAAATATCATGGTTTCAAAGTTTGTGCGTAATTTGAAAATTGTTCATGGTTACAAAATTTGTTCAGAATTCAAAAAATATTACGGATTTAATATTTGGTCACAATTTGAAAAATGTTGGCAATTTTATAATTTTCTTCACGAATTGTAAAATTTCGTCATATTTGAAAATTTGTTCGCAATTCAAAAAATATTTGCGGTTTAACGAAAATGTTCGCAATTTTATAGTTTGATTCATGAATTTTAAATTTGTTCATGTTCCAAAATTTGGTCAGAATTCAAAAATGTTCACGGTTTTCAAAATTTGTTCGCAGATTCGAAAAATGTTCACAATGTTCTAATTTTCATGAAGTTGAAATTTATTCATGTTTTAAAATTTGTTCACAATTAGAAAAATATTACGGTTTCAAAATTTGTTCAGAATTCGAAAATGTCAAAAATTTATAATTTTGTTCACGATTTTGAATTTTTTTCATGTTTCGAAATTTGTTCAGAATTCGAAAATGTCAAAAATTTATAATTTTGTTCATGATTTTGAATTTTTTCATGTTTCAAAAAATGTTCGTAGTTTCAAAATTTCTTCATAGATTGGAAACATGTTCGCGGTTTTATAATTTTGTTCACGAATTTGAAATTTATTCATGTTTCTAATTTTTTTCACAATTCAAAATTTTTGTTCGCAATTCTGAACATTTACATCTTGCCGCTGTAGTTTGTTTATTTAAGATCCGTTTTAGTTACCAAGCATAGAACCTTGTCTGGCGGAGTGGCTAGGTTATCAGGTGTATCGCTGCGGAGTTTGAATCCCATTTCTACCGCTTGATTTTTTGACGATCTTGTACCTCGTGAAGTGCTACCACAATATGGGCCGGCCCAAGTGAGCAGCGCCCTGTGCGAAACGACGGCTCTTTGACACAGAGAGCGTCACATAGGGGCTCCCCCCAGGTTCCACGCTTTTTCCCCACTCCTTTTTCTCTCACGCACTTCCTCCCCACGTACGTCTTCATAGGCCGGCCGCGGGGCGTGGCGCCCTATTTTTTCCATTTCTTTTTTTGTCTTTTCATTTCTTATTTCTGTTTTTTTTTCTTTAAATTAATTCGGGATTTACAAATTTCAGAAAGCTGTAACTTTTGAGAAAAATGTTCGCAAAATCATAAAATGCTTATGGATTGCAAAAAAATCGAAAAGTCATAAAATTTTCGTGGTTTCAAAAATGTTGGTGATTTTACAAAACTGTTGGCATATTAATTAAAAATCATAATTTGGAAGAAATGTCAGGTAATTAAATCATGTCCTCGATTTTGAAAAATGATCGTGTATTCAAAACATATTCTTAAATCTAAAAAAATCCATAAAATTTTAAAAATTACTCAAAAAATCAAAAAAATTGTGAATTTCAATTTTTGGCCTATTTTGAAAAAAATCATCGATTCAAAAAAATTTCATGAATTTGAAAACTATTCATGTATTCAATAAATGTTCGTCTAAACAAAACAAATGTTTGTGAATTTTTAAATAAATGATCATTTATGAAATATATTTGTTGATTCAAAAAACCGCTCGCCGTTTCCAAAGTCTTTTATGTCTTGATTTTGATTAGTTTTGGGAAAGTCTTTATATGTCTAGGCGTTGGGCGTAGTTCGTGGTAGATGAAATTTATTTTTAAAGTTTTAAACATTTCGTTGCGCTACACATTGACAAGTGTGTCGTGTGATGGCAAGCTCATTGCCTTGGGATTTACCATGTCGAATGCATTGCGATCACGTGGACAACACGTCCATCATCAGCGAGGGTCGGAAGAAAGATAAGTGACAAAGTGATGAACCGCCGTATTAAAATAGAGGACGCTCATATGTCCGGATATTGAGTCATACTTATTTGGCCAATGCGTATTTTTTTTATCTACCGTTGCAACGCACGGGCATGTTTGCTAGTACTCCCTCCGTTCGTAAATATTTGTCTTTCCAGACATTTCAACAAGTGACTACATACGGAGCAAAATGAGTGAATCTACACTCTAAAATATGTCTATATACATCCGTATGTAGTCACTTGTTGAAGTCTCTAGAAAGACAAATATTTAGGAACTGAGAGAGTACTATATAAAACTTCATCAAGTACAAAGTACTTCCTCCGTCCGAGAATACTTGTCATCAAAATGGATAAAAATAGATGTATCTAGAACTTAAATATGTCTAGATACATCCCCTTTTATCCATTTTGATGACAAGTATTTCTGGACGGAGGGAGTGTCTCAAACACAATAAAAATTACATCAAGATTTCAAGAACACCGAACGGCCACTAATGTCACCATAACGGGCCGCCAACGCGCCATTGTCGCCGCTCCTCTACTAGAGCCGCTTTGACCTTGTTGGTGCTAGTTAGGAAGTCTTTGTGTACATGCCCCTAAGGACCAGTGCTCTCGAGTCACAGCCATCGCCGTTGAACCCTTGCATTGTTCTAAATCATCTGACATGAAACCTCGTCATATGACGAGAAACCCTAACCTCACCGCCTCAAGGTGACGTCGGACCTCCGTTGACTACGTCCAAACAGACAAATTTGAGGAGGATCGAACCCTGGAAGACAAACTCGAAGAAGAAGTGCCACACATGCGAGGACAAAAAACCCCAACATAAACTACTAACAAAGCAGAGGCACAGAAATTCTCCTCCCAACAATGGCCATCGGAGCGCCAGACAGAGGGGAGGCACGTCCACGGACTCGCCAATGAATTCTAGAGGAAAAGTTTGCCCTAACCACCTAGGGTTAGGGGAGGAAAACCTTTTTAGAAATATGAACTTACTTGTTGCTATTGGTGGCTAGCATACTATCAAAAATGTTTATATCATGGATTTTAGATATAACTCAGTGATTTCCCCGCATGTTGCTACGCGATTTTAAAGATTAATTTTTGATAAATTCTGTCTGAACGAAATGACCTAAATCAAACACTATTATTTCCCGTAAATAATTGTGAGTGAATAAAAAACATGCATGAACCCTGCACCATTGAAGATGAAACAATTAAATCAGGGGTATGCATGTGCTACAAAATAGTTTTAGTGGATGACGACGTGACCATTTGATGATGTGAAGGGTTGCATGTTGAGAGAATTGGAGTTAGTGCGGATCAACTATTTATTTTAGGTATTATAGATTAGATTTTTAGAAGGCTTCGGAACACATTTTTATAGGATAGTACTTTTCCATTGCAAGAAAAAAAATACACACACATATATATATATATATATATATATATATAGACATGCTAAACTAAGCGAGCGCGCACTGTAAGTAATCCTACGCTCCGGCCTATCCGGACCAGCCCGTGGGCTACGCCAGCCATCCCGCGCTTCCGTAATTAAGTAATGGGAACTAGTAATAAGAAACAGGCATGCATGCCATCGGTCCCACACGCCTCGCCGGTAAAACTACTAAAATTAGTGTTGGGAATGTAGTAACAAGAGGTGTAGTCTTTACTAGAATTGTGTTTCATCCGATGATAGTAAACTTATAAAAGATATTAGTAAAACTAGTTTTGTGCTGTGTCTATTTTATGTCGGAATTTTCTATTTCGCGATTAGACCTTAATAGTTCTCACTAGCTTGTGATTTGACTCAATTTATAAATGTCGTAATTTTCTATTTAAACATTTTCCTCTTGTAATCATACCAAAGGTTGTAATTTTGAAACTATTTAATTTAAAAAATATCTTCCTCTAATTTTTACCATGCATTCATTTGCATCTTTGTGTCAAAAACGTTTCAGTCTTTTACATTTACTTATTAATAATTGGCTTAGACCAAATCGTAATGCTATCACTAACTACGCAGCAATAGCAATGTTCTCTGTACTAGTCGTAATGAAATTACTACCAAATAATTAGCTTAGTACAAATGGTAATGCTATTACTGCCTATGTGGCAATAGCAATTTGCTTTGTACTGGTCGTAATGAAATTACCACCAAGTAATTGGTCAGTGCAAATCGTAATGCTATTACAGTTTAGGTTGTACTGGACATAATGTAATTATTACCAAGTAATTGGCTGACAAAAAATTGCAATGCTATTACTCTGTGCAGTAGCAGCAATTGGCTCTAGCCGGCCGTAATGCTATTACCACCAAGTGATTGGCTTAGACCATATCGTAAAGCTATTACTACCTAGGCATAAGAGGCAATTGGCTTAGACCATATCGTACTGTGGTACAACACGTGAAACCAAGTAAAGCATTTCATTCCATTACCACATCCACAAGCACTTTTACGATCATTAGCAAATACAGACGTGAGACGGAGGTGGGGCGATGGCACCCGTAACGGAATTAAATCCATTACCGTAATTGATTTTCCTTTTACCATCATTTGCCACAAAGAGGCTGCGGGCAACGACCGGAGTGCACGATAACTTAATTTGCGCGCTCGCTCAGTTTAGCGCCACCGTATATATATATATATATATATATATATATATATATATATATATATATACTAAACTAAGCATGAGTGTAGAATAGCTTATTCTACACCCCAGTAACAGTACGTACAAAATCTAGTGAAACACTATACAAAATGTAGTAATTCTGAGATATTGGCTTAGACTAGGGGTATAGAATAGTGTTACACTATATATATATATATATATATATATATATATATATATATATACTAAACTAAGCATGAGTGTAGAATAGCTTATTCTACACCCCTAGTAATGCTCTATACAAAATATAGTAACGTAGCATATAAAATACAGTAATTTTTTTGAGAACATAGTAAATCAAAAACTTGGTTAGTAAAAAAAATATCTCAGAATTACTACATTTTGTATAGTGTTTCACTAGATTTTGTACGTACTGTTACTGGGGTGTAGAATAAGCTATTCTACACTCAAGCTTAGAATAGTGTTACACTATATATATATATATATATATATATATATATATATATATATATATATATATATATAGTAACGCTAAACTAAGCGTGAGTGTAGAATAGCTTATTCTACACCCCAGTAATGGTACATACAAAATATAGTAACGCACTATGTAAAATATAGTAATTTTTGTAAAAATGTAGTAAATTCCAAACTTCGGTGATAAAAATTTTATTTTCCGAATTACTACATTTCGTACACCGTTTTACTAGATTTTGTATATAGCGTTACTAGGGGGTGTAGAATAAGCTATTCTACACTCACGCTTAGAATAGCGTTACCCTATATATATATATATATATATATATATATATATATATATATATATATATATATATATATATATATATATAGTGTGGCTACGCGTAGATTACCTAATTATGCGCTCCGGCCACACTACAGCACCATCGGACCGCTTGGACGTGCGCGGCCCCGCATCCCAATGTAACAATACCAACGTCGCCCATCCATCCATGCAATAGAACGAGGGTAATCCCATTACCATAATTATGGCGTGTCTTTACTATTTGATTAGGAAAGATGGTAAAAGTTGGATATATTTTACTAATCAATGAGCAACGCATTACTAGTATTACTGCCATCCCAATGTAACAAACCCCACGTCGCCCATGCATCCACCAACAGAACAAGGGTAATCCCATTACCATGCATAATTATAATTTGTACTTTACTATTTGATTAGAAAAGATGGTAAAATTTGAATAAATTTTACTAATCAATCAACATCACATTACTACTACTACTTACTGTATGATGAATGAAACTATTTTTTACAATTAAATTTACCTAACAAATAAGTGACCAGGACATTTACTAGAAGTGGTACTTTCTTGTTGATTGATTACTGCCTAATTTTTTTTACTAGCATGCATACAATAAAGCGAAGAGATGGCCTGATCTAGGGAATCGGCGGGCCTTTGCTTGCATCTGAGCATATGGTAACCATCTTGATTATATTACTATATCTAGCAAGAGTTTTACTAGCATGTGGAGAAAAATGTTCGATTTAGCAAAGCGGGTGCTGTCCCATCACCCGGTAAGCAAATCAATTACGTTACTATATTTACCAAAACGTTTACTAGCACATGGAGTAAGGTGTGGCTTGATTTTGCGGAGCGGGGAAGCTGCGCTTGCATGTGGTAACCAAATTAAGTCTATTACGATATTTACCAAACAAACGCTGGTTCGACCGAGCAGCCCGCATAACCCGGCCGGAGCGCAGGATTAGCGTTTTACGCTCACGCTGACTTTAGCGCTACCGTATATATATATATATATATATATATATATATATATATATATATATATATATATATATATATAAATGAGGATTCCGTGCCCTCAGCATACATATACAACAAATAGATACCGGGAACAAACCAATGAATCTCACAAGGTTTGTTAAGAGGTGAAATGTCACATATCTATTATTAATATTTTAAAATTAGAGCTCTTAGGCTTTCAATTCATTAACTAGGAGAGAAATATTGTTCAGTTAATTAGCAGAAAACCAGAGAAAAACCGGCACAACACACCCACAAAGGGCATCAGGCCGACCTGGCTACACATAAAGATCCACACACACCGTCGAAGAGTGGAATGATGTCAAACTTATCATTAAATTGTCATCGACAACTAAAAAGGAAGTGGCGGTACCAGCAACAGGAAATTAAAGACACAAGCTCTATTAAACAACATAGATTAGGTTTAATGTATTATAAGCATTCAAAAGGTATTGCACCACCCCTGCAAACAAATTAAGTTGTACTTCTCGGCAACACAACTAATAATACAATGATAATGAATACTAGTAGCAAAAGGGCTTGTGCGTTGCAACGGGAGAATTTTTTTCATAATTTTCACTTGCCATGACCATATTTTGCAGCATCACCGAGATACACTATCACTCTCTATTTTGTGAAATCATGAACAATATTTGAAATCAGGAACATTTTCTTAATCTCGTCCACATATTTCAAATTGTGAACATTTTTCAAATTCGTGAACACTTTTACAAACTTTTGAGCATTTTCTAAAATCAAGAACATTTTTTAAATTAATGAACATTATACTCTTTGCAAACATTTTTTTTTTGATTTAACAAACATTTTTTGAAATTCATGATTTTTTTTTAATCAACGAACATTTTATGAATGCATAAAGTATTTTGCAAGTCATGAACAGTTTTGTTCAGTTTCATTAACATATTTTAATACACGAACTTTTTAAATAATCATGAATATATTTTATTTTCCCAAACATTTTTTTCCAAAATTTCGAATATTTTTTGAATAAGTAGACATTTTTTTTACAAAAGTATGAACATTTTTTGAATCCACAAATATTTTATGATTCAGTAATATTTTATTTCAAATTATGTTTTTGAAGTTCAGATTTTTTTTAAGTCCCAAATTTTTTAAAGTAGAAAAAAACCCAAAAAAATTAGAAATAAAATAAAATAAAAACAAGCCGCACTAATATGGGCCGGCCCAAATGAGCATTGCTGTGTCTTCTCTACTGCATGGGAGAAGACACAGCATGCCCGTTTGGTGGCCTTGATGGGTAATAAATGATAAAAAAAAGTTTCACACAGATGGAATAGTATGGGAGGTCCCTACTGCATGGGCCGTCCCATGTGAGGGATTCCCCTGTGTGAAACATTTTTTACCATTTATTAGTGGCATTGATGGGTAATATTTTATGATTTCCGTCACATATCGCCAAAAGCAATAGCCCCTTTATTAGCATTAGCAAAAGGGCGCGTGCATTGCAATGGAAGAAAAGAGATCATAGTCTCCAATGGCCTTGACCATATTTTGCTGCATCATCGACATACACTATCACTCTCAATTTCGTGAAATCATAAAAAAAATTATAATCATGAACATTTTTTTAAATTCATGAACATTTTCAAATTCATGAACACTTTAAATTTTTTCCTTATATTTTCAAAAATCAAGGACATTTTCTTAATTCATGAACATTTTATTCTATTTGCCAATATTGTTTAAAAATTGTGAACATTTTTAGAAACAATCTGCTTAAATCAGTGAATATTTCTAAAATTGACGATCATTTTTTTGGAAATTGTTGGACAATTTTTAAAATTCAAGAACATTTTTAATTTAACGATTAGTTTTTTTTAATGCATGATCATTTCTTGAATCAGCGGACATGTTATGAATGAATAAACAATTTTGTAAGTCACAAACATTTTTTTGTTTTTAAGATATCTTTCCATTCATGAATATTTTCTGAATTGGCGAAATTTTCTTTAGTTTCATTAATATTTTTTAATACACAAACTTTTTAAAAAAACATGAACAATTCTTGATTTCCTGAACATTTATTTTCAAAATTTCGAATATTTTTTCAATAAGCAAACATTTCTTACAAAATCACAAACATTTTTTAAATATACAAACATTTTATGATTTATTAAATATTTTATTCCAAATTCTCATTTTTTAAAAAGAATTAGAACATTTTAGAAATCTAAAATTATTCTAAAGTTGGAAAAAAGAAAACAGGAAAGAAAAACTATATAATTAAGAAAATAGGCCGCCCGGACGTGTGCCGGCCCGAACGAACGTGATGCGTCTTCTCCCATCGTGCGGAGCGCAATAAAGGAGGTTCCTACTGCATGGGCCGGCCCAGGCGGGGCATTCCCCTATGTGAAACATTTTTTTATTACTTATAGATGGCATTAATGGGTTATATTTTGTAACTTTGGTGGCAATTTTTATGACGTACCGCCAGAATCAATAGCCCCTTTATTACCAGGTGTGTGTATATATACAGACTTAGCCTTTTAGATAATTCAACCATAATTGAGAATGAACAAGTAAAAGTGAGATTTTTATTTTGCAAAAATGATCCAAATCTATTATCAAAGTTCATCGAAGTACAAAGCACCTCAAACATAATATTTACATTGAGATTTCGAGACCACCAAACGAGCACTACCATCACCAAAATGAGTCATCGACGTGTCGCTGCCGCCGCTATCCTATCAGAGCCAACTTGACCTTGTCGATGATAGCCGGGAATGTTGGGGAACGTAGAATGCAATTTCAAAAAAATTCCTACGCTCACGCAAGATCCATCTAGGAGATGCATAGCAATGAGAGGGGGAGAGTGTGTACACGTACCCTCGTAGACCAAAAACGGAACCTTAGCTTAATGCGGTTGATGTAGTCAAACGTCTTCTCAATCCAACCGATCAAGCACCGAACGTACGGCACCTCCGAGTTCTGCACACGTTCAACTCGATGACGTCCCTCGAACTCTTAGTCCAGCAAAGTGTCGAGGGAGAGTTACATCAGCACGACGGCGTGGTGACGGTGATGGTGAAGTGATCCGCGCAGGGTTTCGCCTAAGCATTACGTGAATATGACCGGAGACGTAAACTGTGGAGGGGGGCACCGCACACGGCTTGGAACAATTGATGTGTGTTAGAGGCACCCCCACCCCTATATATAAAGGAGGGAGAGGGGAGGAGGCCGGCCCTAGGCGCGCCCCAAGTACGAGTCCTACTTGGGCTCCTAGTAGGATTCACCCCCTTCCTTTTATCAGAGGGGGAAAGCGGGAAGGAGAGAGTGAGGGAGAAGGAAAGGGGGCGCCACCCCCTCCCCTAGTCCAAATCGGACTCCTCCCTTGTGGGGGGTGCGCCACCCCTATGTGGGCCTCCCTCCTATGGCCCATATGGCCCATATCTTCCCCCGGGGGTTCCGGTAACCCCCCCAATACTCCGATATGTATACGATACATTTCAAAACACTTCCGATGTCCGAATACTACCATCCAATATATAAATATTTACCTCTCGACCATTTCAAGACTCCTCGTCATGTCTGTGATCTCATCCGGGACTTCGAACAACATTCGGTCACCAAATCACATAACTCATATAATACAAATCTGTTGGGAAACGTAGTAATTTCAAAAAAATTCCTACACACATGCAAGATCATGGTGATGCATAGCAACGAGAGGGGAGAGTGTTGTCCACGTACCCTCGTAGACCGAAAGCGGAAGCGTTAGAACAACGCGGTTGATTTAGTCGTAGGTCTTCACGGCCCGACCGATCAAGCACCGAAACTACGGCACCTCCGAGTTCTAGCAAACGTTCAGCTCGATGACGATCCCCGGACTCCGATCCAGCAGGGTGGCGGGGAAGAGTTTCGTCAGCACGACGGTGTGGTGACGATCTTGATGTTCTACCGTCGTAGGGCTTCGCCTAAGCACCGCTACAGTATTATCAAGGACTATGGTGGAGGGGGAAACCGCACACGGCTAAGAGATCTTGGAGATCAATTGTTGTGCCTAGAGGTGCCCCCTGCCCCCGTATATAAAGGAGCCAAGGGGGAGGGGCCGGCCGGCCAAGGAGGGCGCGCCAAGGGGGAGTCCTACTCCCACTGGGAGTAGGACTCCCTTCTTTCCTAGTTGGAGAAGGAGAAGGGGGGAAGGAGGAGGGAGAGGGGAAGGAAAGGGGGGCGCCGCCCCCCTCTCCTTGCCCTATTCGGACTAGGAAGGGGAGGGGGCGGCCAGCCCTTGCCTCCTCTCTTCCTCTCCACTAGGGCCCATGTAGGCCCATTAAGCCCCCCGGGGGGTTCCGGTAACCTCCCGGTACTCCGGCAAAATCCTGTTTTCACCCGGAACAATTTCGATATCCAAATATAGGCTTCCAATATATCAATCTTCATGTATCGACCATTTTGAGACTGCTCGTCATGTCCGTAATCTCATTCGGGATTCCGAACAAACTTCGGTACATCAAAACTCATAAACTCATAATATAACTGTCATCGAAACCTTAAGCGTGCGGACCCTACGGGTTCGAGAACTATGTAGACATGACCTGGAACTGTTTCCGGTCAATAACCAATAGCGGAACCTGGATGCTCATATTGGCTCCTACATATTCTATGAAGATCTTTATCGGTCAAACCGCATAACAACATATGGTGTTCCCTTTGTCATCGGTATGTTACTTGCACGAGATTCGATCGTCGGTATTCAATACCTAGTTCAATCTCGTTACCGACAAGTCTCTTTACTCGTTATGTAATGCATCATTCCGTAACTAACTCATTAGCTACATTGCTTGCAAGGCTTATAGTGATGTGCATTACCGATAGGGCCCAGAGATACCTCTCCGATGATCGGAGTGACAAAACCTAATCTCGAAATACGCCAACTCAACATGTACCTTTGGAGACACCTGTAGAGCTCCTTTATAATCACCCAGTTACGTTGTGACGTTTGGTAGCACACAAAGTGTTCCTCCGATAAACGGGAGTTGCATAATCTCATAGTTACAGGAACTTGTATAAGTCATGAAGAAAGCATTAGCAACATACTAAACGATCAAGTGCTAAGCTAACTGAATGGGTCAAGTCAATCACATCATTCTTCTAATGATGTAATCCCGTTAATCAAATGACAAAACATGTCTATGGTTAGGAAACATAACCATCTTTGATTAATGAGCTAGTCAAGTAGAGGCATACTAGTGACATTAAGTTTGTCTATGTATTCACACATGTATCGTGTTTCCGGTTAATACAATTATAGCATGAATAATAAACATTTATCATGATATGAGGAAATAAATAATAACTTTATTATTGCCTCTAGGGCATATTTCCTTCAGTCTCCCACTTGCACTAGAGTCAATAATCTAGATTACACAGTAATGATTCTAACACCCATGGATTCTTGGTGCTGATCATGTTTTGCTCGTGGAAGAGGCTTAGTCAGTGGGTCTGCAACATTCAGATCCGTATGTATCTTGCAAATCTCTATGTCTCCCACCTGGACTTGGTCCCGGATGGAATTGAAGCGTCTCTTGATGTGCTTGGTCCTCTTGGGAAATCTGGATTCCTTTGCTAAGGCAATTGCACCAGTATTGTCACAGAAGATCTTCATTGGTCCCGATGCACTAGGTATGACACCTAGATCGGAAATGAACTCTTTCATCCAGACTCCTTCATTTGCTGCTTCCAAAGCAGCTATGTACTCCGCTTCGCATGTAGATCCCGCCACGACGCTTTGTTTAGAACTGCACCAACTGACAGCTCCACCGTTCAATATAAACATGTATCCGGGTTGCGATTTAGAATCGTCCGGATCAGTGTCAAATCTTGCATCGACGTAACCATTTATGACTAGCTCTTTGTCACCTCCATAAACGAGAAACATATCCTTAGTCCTTTTCAGGTATTTCAGGATATTCTTGACCGCTGTCCAGTGATCCACTCCTGGATTACTTTGGTACCTCCCTGCCAAACTTATTGCTAAGCATACATCAGGTCTGGTACACAACATTGCATACATGATAGAGCCTATGGCTGAAGCATAGGGAACATCTTTCATTTTCTCTCTATCTTCTACTGTGGTCGGGCATTGAGTCTGACTCAACTTCACACCTTCTAATACAGGCAAGAACCCTTTCTTCGCCTGATCCATTTTGAATTTTTTCAAAACTTTATCAAGGTATGTGTTTTGTGGAAGTCCAATTAAGCGTCTTGATCTATCTCTATAGATCTTGATGCCCAATATGTAAGCAGCTTCACCGAGGTCTTTCATTGAAAAACTTTTATTCAAGTATCCCTTTATGCTATCGATAAATTCTATATCATTTCCAATTAATAATATGTCATCTACATATAATATCAGAAATGCTACAGAGCTCCCACTCACTTTCTTGTAAATACAGGCTTCTCCAAAAGTTTGTATAAAACCATGTGCTTTGATCACACTATCAAAGCGTTTATTCTAACTCCGGGATGCTTGCACCAGTCCATAAATGGATCGCTGGAGCTTGCACACTTTGTTAGCACCTTTTGGATCGACAAAACCTTCCGGCTGCATCATATACAACTCTTCTTCCAGAAATCCATTCAGAAATGCAGTTTTGACATCCATTTGCCAAATTTCATAATCATAAAATGCGGCAATTGCTAACATGATTCGGACAGAGTTAAGCATCGCTATGGGTGAGAAAGTCTCATCGTAGTCAACCCATTGAACTTGTCGAAAACCTTTCGCAACAAGTCGAGCTTTGTAGACAGTTACATTACCATCGGCGTTAGTCTTCTTCTTGAAGATCCATTTATTTTCGATGGCTTGCCGATCATCGGGCAAGTCAACCAAAGTCCATACTTTGTTTTCATACATGGATCCCATCTCAGATTTCATGTCCTCAAGCCATTTTGCGGAATCTGTGCTCATCATCGCTTCCTCATAGTTCGTAGGTTCGCCATGGTCAAGTAACATGACTTCCAGAATAGGATTACCGTACCACTCTGGTGCGGATCTTACTCTGGTAGACCTACGAGGTTCGGTAGTAACATGATCTGAAGTTTCATGATCAATATCATTAGCTTCCTCACTGATTGGTGTAGTTGTCACAGGAACCGGTTCTTGTGATGAACTACTTTCCAACAAGGGAGCAGGTACTATTACCTCATCAAGTTCTACTTTCCTCCCACTCACTTCTTTCGAGAGAAACTCCTTCTCTAGAAAGGATCCGAATTTAGCAACAAAAATCTTGCCCTCAGATCTGTGATAGAAGGTGTACCCAATAGTCTCTTTTGGGTATCCTATGAAGACACATTTCTCCGATTTGGGTTCGAGCTTATCTGGTTGAAGTTTCTTCACATAAGCATCGCAGCCCCAAACTTTAAGAAACGACAACCTTGGTTTCTTGCCAAACCACAGTTCATAAGGCGTCATCTCAACGGATTTTGATGGTGCCCTATTTAACGTGAATGCGACCGTCTCTAATGCATAACCCCAAAATGATAGCGGTAAATCAGTAAGAGACATCATAGATCGCACCATATCTAGTAAAGTACGATTACGACGTTCGGACACACCATTTCGTTGTGGTGTTCTGGGTGGCGTGAGTTGCGAAACTATTCTGTATTGCTTCAAATGTAAACCAAACTTGTAACTCAAATATTCTCCTCCACGATCAGATCGTAGAAATTTTATTTTCTTGTTACGATGATTTTCCACTTCACTCTGAAATTCTTTGAACTTTTCAAATGTTTCAGACTTGTGTTTCATCAAGTAGATATACACATATCTGCTCATATCATCTGTGAAGGTCAGAAAATAACGATACCCGCAACGAGCCTCAACACTCATCGGACCGCATACATCGGTATGTATTATTTCCAGTAAGTCAGTGGCTTGCTCCATTGTTCCGGAGAACGGCGTTTTAGTCATCTTGCCCATGAGGCATGGTTCGCAGGCATCAAATGATTCATAATCAAGTGATTCCAAAAGTCCATCTGCATGGAGTTTCTTCATGCGCTTTACACCAATATGACCTAAATGGCAGTGCCACAAATATGTTGCACTATCATTAGCAACTTTGCATCTTTTGGCATCAATATTATGAATATGTGTATCACCACGATCGAGATTCAACAAAAATAGACCACTCTTCAAGAATGCATGACCATAAAAGATATTACTCATATAAATAGAACAACCATTATTCTCTGATTTAAATGAATAACCGTATCACATCAAACAAGATCCAGATATAATGTTCATGCTCAACGCTGGCACCAAATAACAATTATTCAGGTCTAAAACTAATCCCGAAAGTAGATGCAGAGGTAGCGTGCCGACGGCGATCACATCGACCTTGGAACCATTCCTGAAGCGCATCGTCACCTCGTCCTTAGCCAATCTTTGTTTAATCCGTAGCTCCTGTTTCGAGTTGCAAATATGAGCGACAGAACCAGTATCAAATACCCAAGCGCTACTACGAGAATTAGTAAGGTACACATCAATAACATGTATATCAAATATACCTTTCTTCACTTTGCCATCCTTCTTATCCACCAAATACTTGGGGCAGTTCCGCTTCCAGTGACTAGTTCCTTTGTAGTAGAAGCACTCAGTTTCAGGCTTGGGTACAGACTTGGGCTTCTTCCCAGGAGTGACAACTTGCTTTCCATTCTTCTTGAAGTTACCCTTCTTTCCCTTGCCCTTTTTCTTGAAACTAGTGGTCTTGTTAACCATCAACACTTGATGCTCTTTCTTGATTTGTACCTCCGCAACTTTGAGCATAGCAAAGATCTCGGGAATTGTCTTATCCATCCCTTGCATATTATAGTTCATCACGAAGCCTTTGTATCTTGGTGGCAGTGATTGAAGAACTCTGTCAATAACACTATCATCTGAAGATTAACTCCCAGTTGAGTCAAGTGGTTATGATACCCAGACATTCTGAGTATGTGTTCACTGACAGAACTGTTGTCCTGCATCTTGCAGCTATAGAACTTGTTGGAGACTTCATATCTCTCAACTTGAGCATTTTCTTGAAATATTAAGTTCAACTCATGGAACATCTCATATGGTCCATGACGTTCAAAACGTCTTTGAAGTCCCGATTCTAAGCCGTAGAGCATGGCACACTGAACTATAGAGTAGTCATCAGACCGCGTCTTCCAGACGTTCAAAGCGTCTACATTAGCGGGAGGGGGCTTTTCACCTAGCATTGCAGCAAGGACATAATTCTTCTATGCAGCAGTGAGGATAATCCTCAAGTTATGGACCCAGTCCGTGTAGTTGCTACCATCATCTTTCAACTTAGCTTTCTCTAGGAACGCATTAAAATTCAAGGAAACGGTAGCACGGGCCATTGATCTACAACATAGATATGCAAAAACTATCAGGACTAAGTTCATGATAAATTAAGTTCAATTAATCATATTACTTAAGAACTCCCACTTAGATAGACATCCCTCGAGTCATCTAAATGATCACGTGATCCATATCAACTAAAGCATGTCCGATCATCACGTGAGATGGAGTAGTTTTTAATGGTGAACATCTCTATGTTGATCATATCTACTATATGATTCATGTTCGACATTTCAGTCTCCAGTGTTCCGAGGCCATGTCTGTACATGCTAGGCTCGTCAAGTTTAACCTGAGTATTCCGCACGTGCAAAACTGTCTTGCACCTATTGTATGTGAAAGTAGAGCTTATCACACCTGATCATCACGTGGTGTCTCGGCACAACAAACTGTCGCAACAGTGCATACTTAGGGAGAAGACTTATACCTTGACATTTTAGTAAGGGATCATCTTACAATGCTACCGCCGTACTAAGCAAAATAAGATGCATAAAAGATAAACATAACATGCAATCAAAATATGTGACATGATATGGCCATCATCATCTTGTGCCTTTGATCTCCATCTCCAAAGCACCATCACGATTTCCATCGTCACCGGCTTGACACCTTGATCTCCATCATAGCGTCGTTGTCGTCTCGCCAACTTTTGCTTCTACAACTATCACCAACGCATAGTGATAAAGTAAAGCAATTACATGGCGATTGCATTTCATACAATAAAGCGACAACCATAAGGCTCCTGCCAGTTGCCGATAACTTTTACAAAACATGATCATCTCATACAACAACGTATATCATATCATGTCTTGACCATAACACATCATAACATGCCCTACAAAAACAAGTTAAACGTCCTCTAGTTTTTTGTTGCAAGTTTTACGTGGCTGCTACGGGCTTCTAGTAAGAACTGTTCTTACCTACGCATAAAAACCACAACGATGTTTCGTCAAGTTTGTTGTTTTAACCTTCAACAAGGACCGGCCGTAGTCAAATTCGATTCAACTAAAATTGGAGAAACATACACCTGCCAGCCACCTTTATGCAAAACAAGTTGCATGTCTGCCGGTGGAACCGATCTCATGATTGTGGTCATGTAAGGTTGGTCCGGGCTGCTTAATCCAACAATACCGTCGAATCAAAATAAGACGTTGGTGGTAAGAAGTATGACTATCATCGCCCACAACTCTTTGTGTTCTACTCGTGCATATCATCTACGCATAGACCTGGCTCGGATGCCACTGTTGGGGAACATAGCATGAAATTTCAAAAAAAAATCCTACGCTCACGCAAGATCTATCTAGGAGATGCATAGCAACGAGAGGGGGAGAGTGTGTCCACGTACCCTCATAGACCAAGAGCGGAAGCATTAGATTATTAACACGGTTGATGTAGTCGAACGTCTTATCGATCCAACCGATCAAGCACCAAACATACGATACCTCCGAGTTCTGCACACGTCCAGCTCGATGACGTCTCCCGAACTCTTGATCCAGCAAACTGTCGAGGGAGAGTTCCGTTAGCACGATGGTGTGGTGATGGTGATGGTGAAGTGATCCGCGCAGGGCTTCGCCTAAGCACTACGTGAATATGACCGGAGGCGTAAACTGTGGAGGGGGCACCGCACACGGCTTGGAACAATTGATGTGTGTTAGAGGCGCCCCCACTCATGTATATAAAGGAGGGAGAGGGGAGGAGGCCGGACCTAGGTGCACCCCAAGTAGGAGAAGTCCTACTTGGGCTCCTAGTAGGATTCGCTCCCCCTTCCTTTTATCAGAGGGGGGAAGGGGGAAGGAGAGAGTGAGGGAGAAGGAAAGGGGCCGCCGCCCCCTCCCCTAGTCCAAATCGGACTCCTCCCTTGTGGGAGGCATGCTACACCTATGTGGGTTGGTGTGCCTCCCTATGGCCCATATGGCCCATATCTTCCCTCGGGGGGTTCCGATAACCCCCCGGTACTCCGATATGTACCCGATACATTCTGAAACACTTCCGGTGTCCAAATACTATCATCCAATATAACAATCTTTACCTCTTGACCATTTTGAGATTCCTTGTCATGTGCGTGACCTCATCCGGGACTGTGTACAGCATATGGTCACCAAATCACATAACTCATATAATACAACTCGTCATTGAATGTTAAGCGTGCGGACCCTACGTGTTTGAGAACTATGTAGACATGGCCGAGACACCTCTCTGGTCAATAACCAATAGCGGAACCTGAATGCTCATATTGGTTCCTACATATTCTACAAAGATCTTTATCGGTCAAACCGTAATGACAACATAAGTCATTCCCTTTGTCATCGGTATGTTACTTGCCCGAGATCCGGTCGTCGGTATCTTCATACCTAGTTCAATCTTGTTATCGGCAAGTATCTTTACTCGTTCCATAATGCGTCATCCTGCAACTAACTCATTAGTCACATTTCTTGCAAGGCTTATCATGATGTGCATTATTGAGAGGGCCCAGAGATACCTCTCCGATACTCGGAGTGACAAATCCTAATCCCGATCTATGCCAGCCCAACAAACACCTTCGGAGATACCTATAGAGCATCTTTATAATCACCAGTTATGTTGTGACGTTTGATAGCACACACGGTATTCCTCTGATATTCGGGAGTTGCATAATCTCATAGTCAAAGGAATATGTACAAGTCATGAAGAAAGCAATAGCAATAAAACTTAACAATCATTATGCTAAGCTAACAGATGGGTCTTGTCCATCACATCATTCTCCTAATGATGTGATCCCGTTCATAAAATGACAACACATGTCTATGGTTAGGAAACTTAACCATCTTTGATTAACGAGCTAGTCTACTAGAGGCTTACTAGGGATAATGTGTTTTGTCTATGTATCCACACATGTATCAAGTTTTTGATTAATACAATTCTAGCATGAATGATAAACATTTATCATGATATAAGGAAATATAAATAACAAATTTATTATTGCCTCTAGGCCATATTTCCTTCAGGGAAGTCTTCGTGCACATGCCCCTGAGGACCAGCACCTTGGAGCCACAATGGTCGTCGTTGAACCCTTGAATAATCTGAAGCACTTGGAATCAAATCTTGTCATATGACGAGAAACCCTAGCCTCGTCCCAAGAAGACGGGTGGAATCCATGGTGAAGTTCTGTCCACTATATCTAGATGTACAAACTCGAGGATGATCAAAGCACAGAAGACAAACTCAAAGAAGAAGCGCCGCCATCTGTCCGAGCACCACACCTACGAGGATTAAAAATCCCTAACCTAAACTACAAACCAGAGTGCACGCATCGGGATTCTCCTCTTTGCCATGGGCTACCGAGGCGGACAAAAGGATGGCAAATTCACTGGCTCACCGACGAAGCCTGGAGGGAAGAGTTGCCCTAGCCACCTCTAAGGTATAGGAAATGGAAAGAGAAATCCAGAGCCTGGAAGCGAGACTTCTTTTGGCATCCGCATTATCACCGCCTTGTGTATCATTGGCGGGATTATCCTCAATAGCGTAGGCCAGAGTTGAGAACAGTTACAAGCTGCAACACTTGAGCGGTGGGTAGGGGCTCTGACCTCTGATCACAAGACAACATTGTGATGAAGGCTGGGGTCAGGAGCTCCGGCCTTTGCTTACGAGGCAGCATTGTTGTCACCGGGGGCATTGAGTGGTGTGACATCAGTGAGTTGAGCAGCTTCAGCTCTCGCACTGGAAGCTGTGGCCCTGGTGCCTCGTGGGCCCACATTTGCTCCGTTTGACCTAATTCCGCCTCTATAAGTTTTCTAAAATAGGGAAACCAACAAAGAGCCACCCAAAACACTTTTTCCACTGCTGCAAGCTTCTGTTCTTGCGAGATCCCATCTGGAGGCCTTTTTCGGCACTCTGCCGGATAGGGAATCGATCACGGATGGCTTCTACATCAACCTTGCTACCCCTCCGATGATGTGTGAGTAGTTTACCACAGACCTACGGGTCCATAGCTAGTAGCTAGATGGCTTCTCTCTCTCTCTCTCTCTCTCTCTCTCTCTGATCTTCAATACAATGTTCTCCTCGATGTTCTTAGAGATCTATTATGTAATTCTTTTTTGCGGTGTGTTTGTTGGGATCCGATGAATTGTGGGTTTATGATCAGATTATCCATGCATGAATATTATTTGAGTCTTCTCTGAACTCTTTTATGCATGATTATTATAGCTTTGTATTTCTCTCTGATCTATTGATTTGGTTTGGCCAACTAGATTAATTTATCTTGCAATGCGAGAGGTGCTCTGTGATGGGTTCGATCTTGCGGTGCTCAATCCCAGTGAAATAAGGGAACATGACATGTATTTGTATCATTGCCATTAAGGATAAAATGATGGGGTTTATTCATATTGATTGAGTTTACTTTGTCTACATCATGTCTTCTTGCTTAAGGCGTTACTCCGTTCTTTATGAACTTAATACTCTAGATGCATGCTGGATATCAGTCGATGTGTGGAGTAGTAGTGGAAGATGCAGGCAGCAGTTGGTCTACTTGTCTCGGACGTGATGCCTAGATACATGATCATTGCCTTGGATATCATCATTATTCACTTCTCTATCAATTTCCCAACAGTAATTTGTTCACCCATCGTATGCTATGCTCAAGAGAGAAGCCTTTAGTGAAAAGTATGGCCCTCAGGTCTATATTTATCATGTATTAAAATCCAAAAATACCATGCTGTAATTTCATTTACTTTATTATATTGTGTGTTTTTGTTTATCTATCACTACGAGATTTGATCCTTACAATAACCACCAAGGGCTTGACAACCCCTTGTTTGCGTCGGGTGCAAGTATTTGTTATTATGTGTGTAGGTATTGTTACAAGGTGTTGCGTGGTTATCCTATTGGATTCATAACCTTGATTCTTAACTGAGGAAAATACTTATTTCTATTGTACTACATCATCCTTTCCTCTTCAAGGAAATCCCAACACAGCTCACAAGTAGCACACCCCTCCTTTCCTATAGGGGAGGCCGAATTGGGGTTGGAGGGAGCCCTTTCCCCCTTGTGTGGCGCCCCTCTTCTCCCCTCCAACCTATATATACATGAGGTGTTGGCCCTTTTTCAATACACAAGCTCTGAGCCTCCTCTAGTTCATCTAGCCCCAGTTATAGTTGGTCCTAGTTGACTAATTAGAGCTTTGTCTAGTTCATCTAATCCTATAATCCACATAATTAGAAGTCCAGTGTGGTTCTAATCTCCTCCCTCTAATTCTCCGGTGACTATTAGCTCTGGACGGCAAAGCTCTGCCGGATCGTGAAGGTTGCATGCTTGCAACCAAGTAGAGAGGTCGTGCTTTCTGTCTTCGATTCGAGGGACTGTTCATGGGCGGTTAGAGGGATTGTTCATCGATGGTTTGAGGGACTCCAAGCTCGATATATACCGACACCTTATTCTTCCGCTGCAACTCGGTGACAGTAAAGACCGTGATCCCAACCCGTTATGCATGTTTATATTGATATTGGGTGTTTCTAGGGGCGACTTTTTTGTTTTATACTACGTTTCCCAACACTACCATCATATTAAATTGCATGACCAGAGACATGTTTCCATTTGCCTAGCATGATCATAGTATGGTTAGCTCGATATTTAGATGGCTTGTCCATTTTTTTATGTCTATGCTACTCCTGATCATTGCACATCCTGGCACACCGCCAGAGGCATTCATCATATAGAGTTTCTCTCATGTACTTAGTTTTTAGTTATGATTACATTTAGTTGGAGTGAGCCATTGTAAAGTGTTGCTTCTACAACAAAATGAGGGAGAGAAAATAAAAGATGTACCACAAAAAAAGAGAAAAAGATGAAAAAGGTGAGGAAGAGAGAAGGAGCAACATCATTATATTTTTATCAAGCATTTGTGCTTGAAAGTAGCACCACTCCATGCATTATAAAGTAGAAAGTTTCATGAACTTCATATGTTTCATACTTGTGGGCAACCTACATTACAGAGCTTGGCTTGTATATTTCGATGACAAGCATCCTCAAAAGCTCGAGATCTTCATGAGCAAGCAAGCTGGATGCACCCCCTTTAGTCCATAGGAGAGCTTTCACATATTCATAGCTCTTTGTGCATCCTAGTTGCATGGAGATCACTACTCCTTGCGTTTACATCAATCATAAGGCCTTCTCCATAGCCCAATGGTCAGCTGTGTTGATGCAAGACTTTCTATGTTTTTGACTTCTCAAAACCCAATCATTATCAATTTTCCCTTTAAGTACAAGGCATAGCTTGTGCTCAGAGCTGCATAGGTAGCTGCACGCAGTTGAATAATACAGACATACGATCTTGCTATTATACCTGGTATGCCTCAGATGGGTGTTTTTGAAGCGGTCGCTAATGCTTAATTTCTTTTGTCTATTATAGTTATTGTTGTGTTCCTAACATAATATTGACCTTCTCTCTAAACCTTTGGCAATTGGAATTTGGGCTCCACAAAAATATTTTCCTATTTTTTAGCCTCCATGGCAATGGAACTAAGAGGTAACTTGTATTACTCCCTTGCTGGTTAACTTTGCATGCTCGCACGATAAACATGGATATCACTTTTGGGGTTTGATTCAATGTAAGCTTTAGAGTTGGTAGCAGTGAGCTTTTTCTAGTCAACCTTCTTACTCAAGGATGAGCAAGGTTTAAGCATGGAGAGGTTGATGGCTCTATATTTTACGCATTTTTAGAGCTCATTTGTTGCATGTTCTTTCTATATATTATGTCCCATTGAACCGAATATGTGCCCATTATGCATGATTACCGGGTTTTGCACTTATCATTGTGAGCATTTGAAAGGGCTAGTTATCGACTAGAGGGGGGGGGGGGGTGAATAGGCGATTTTTATGGAAGTCTTCAAAACATGGTAGTTTCGAAGACAAACAATAGAAATGACACTATTCGTATGCAGCGGAAGGTAGACTACACTAGACAAGCCATAGTCAAGTATTCAATGAAATGAAAGCATGAAGACTATTAGCAGCTAGGTAGTAAAGATCAGGATGGAAGATAGTATGAAGACAATCAGGACAAGTAGTCACACAGTGAAGTCAAACAGATAATGCAAGCAGGCAATGACTTCACGAAGACAAACTATAAGTAAAGAGAAGTGAGAGATAGAACCAGTAGCTTCGGGAGGACAGAGATTTGTTGGACCAGTTCCAGTTGCTGTGACAACTGTATGTGTGGTTAAGGAGGCTGAGATTCAACTCAGAAGACCATGTCTTCACCTTATTCCCCTTGAGCTAAGGACACCTAGTCCCCGCCCAATCACTCTGGTAAGTCTTCAAGGTAGACTTCCAAACCTTCACAGACTTCATTCACCGGCAATCCACAATGACTCTTGGATGCTCAGAACGCGACGCCTAACCGGCTGGAGGATTCACAGTCCTCAAGTGTAACAAGTCTTCAGATCACGCGGACAGAAAGACTTCAGTGATGCCGAACACTCTTTGGGCTCTGGGTGGTTTGGGCTTTGTCCTTGCAAGGATTCTCTCTCAAAAGCTTCGGAGGTGGTTTGCTCTCAAATGACAAAAGCCGTGTACTAACTCTGAGCAGCCACCAATTTATGGTGTAGGGGGTGGGCTATTTGTAGCCACAGGGCAACCCGACCTGATTTGTCCGAAATGACCCTGGGTCACTAAGGAACTGACACGTGTTTCAACAGTCAGATTTCAAACACACGCGGCAGCTTGACTTGGGCTATAAGTAAAGCTGACTCATCCGACTCTGGATAAGATTTGCTCTTATTGTCTTTGCTCGAAGACATAGGATTTGGTTGAGCATCACTTCAGTCACTCTGAATTTGTTCACTTGGACCCCACTTAACAGTGCAGTGGTTCCTATGACTCAACAAAGAAGAAAAGGAAACAACAAAACAACTAAGTCTTCGCGCTCCATAGTCTTCACGCGATGTCTTCTCATGCCATAGTCTTCAACGTGAATAGCTTCACAGACCACCATTGTCTTCAATGTCTTCACACATTTTAGGGGTCATCTCCGGTAGGTAAACTGAATCAATGAGGGACTACTACCTGTGTTATCCTGCAATTCTCACAAACACATTAGTCCCTTAACCAGGTTTGTCGTTAATACTCCAAAACCAACTAGGGGTGGCACTAGATGCACTTACAATCTCCTCCTTTTTGGTGATTGATGATAAACTGGTTGAAGTTTTCAACGGGGATAAAAGTATGTGAAATTGTAAAGGGTTAAGATATTGTCTTCATAGGTGGCAAAAAGGCTCCCCCTGAAGATGTGCATATAAATGTTCTGCGTTGGAATGCAAATGCACATGGCAGGTTGTATTTGTGGAGATCCTATTCACCATATAAATACAATACATCATGCATGAACAGATATACAGGAATAATGACATGCATAATGAAAAATGGACGCCTGCGGAATGACTTCATGCGGGATTTATCATCACACATGCGGAATTTATCGTCACATCACAGAATAGTAGAAAAAGTAGCAGGCGGCCATCAAGTTTAAGTGTTACAACTCAAATAACCAATTGTATCAAAAGCGAGAGTTGTAAACACTAGGCCAAAGTATAACAACCACCCATATGGACCCGCTTGAAGACTATCAACATATGCTTCTCCCCCTTTTGTCAGTAAGGACCAAAAAGGTTTGAAGACATAGTTTTTACTCGTTCCCATGACGAGTAGGTGAGGCAGCAGGGTCATTGTTGAGGTTTGGTGGTGCAGACGAACTTGGTGCAGTGTCGATATGCGCCGAAGTTGGAGGTGGTGAAGTAGCATCATCGGCGTCATCAAGGACTCTAGCATTAACAGTTGCCGCGGAGGAGGAGTACTCTGAATCTTCAAGAGACGGGGTTCGACGCAAGACAACATTCCTGGGAGGGGTGGTGTCGAACTTGAATCTCTCTGCGAAGCCATCGTCTTGAAGATCAGCTTCAGCACTGAGCAATGTCAAACACTTCCAAGACCTCCGACAGGTTTCATGAGTGACAAAGGCATTCTTGGTGGCAAGGTTGCGAATGCGATTGATATCCACCAAGAGGCTTTGCATTTGACACTTTAGCCAGTAATGATGCTTGTCGTGTTTCTGATGCAAGGCCACGAGAAGCTCTCGGTCATTGAGCACACGAGATCGCTTCCGAGGCCTTGGAGCAATACTGCTTTCTGTGGCTTCAGTATGTGCACAGCGAGTATTGTCAGCCAGCGGATAAACACGAGAAGCAGCCTGAACACCTTCAACATGCTAAGAGAAACTCTGACGATCGACATTGTGAAGATAAATTGCTTCCTTGGCAGGCTCTGGGTAAATGGCTTCTACAGACATATCAACCTCTGGTAGAAATATGAGATGGTTACGTGCAGAGGGCTGATAGTCAACAGCAGAGTGAAGCTTGATCAGTCGCACAACCCATGTAGCATAGAATTTCAGACCAAATATGTCTGAGCCAGATGCAGCAAATTAGCGAAATAAGAAATCCTGAGCATTGAAGCTGATGCCATTGAGAATGTAGAATACCAATGTCTTCATTGCACCTTTGAGCTTTGCTGAGGAAGAATGTCCTTTGATGGGCCACAGAGTTCGCCTGATAATGTGATAGATGGTGCGGGGTAGATACTCTAGGTCTTCAACAAAGAATTCCTTGGGATATTCAGCATCCTGTGGCAGTGGCTTCATCATACTCAGCATTTGGCTCATATTGGGCTCTGGCTTTTGAAATATGCTTTCCAACGCATTGCGGTGATGCTGACAACCATGTTCATAGAGTTCACCTGGAGTGGACAGGCCAGTAAGCTCAATGAGATCAAGAGCTTTGGCTTCATGGTGTACATTGCCTATCATCCACTCAAGGACCCATGTCTTCGGATCCCTGTTGTAGCCGCGAATGTGGAGAGTTGCATAGAATTGCAGCAGAAGCTCTTCATTCCAATTCTCCCTATCTGTCACAAACTGAAGAAGGCCTGCATCTCTGAAACAGTCTAGGGCTTCTTCTAAGCAGGGCAGGGCAACAATGGCTTCGGAATCCAAACGCATATGAGGAAATATGCGCCCTTGATTGTATAGAACACAGAAGTAATAGCTGCGCTGCTGATAACTCCAGAACCGATCAGATGATATTCTTGGTTTGGAATATGGGTTCTTGGATCTATCAAAGAAGGTGTTGTGTGCAATGAAGCCATTGACATTGAATGATCCTGGTGCAGATGCAGTACCTGGAAACCTTGGCAACCTTGGTTTTGGCTTCTGAACCTGAGGCCTGTGCTCCACATGATAGTCAAACTGAGGTCCGGGAGCAGGCGGAGGAACCAGAATTGGCCATCTGACAGTGACTAGCTCGCCTTGATAGAATGCTTGCTCAATAGTGTGTGGCCTTGGTGGCGGAACAGGAGCAGTGGCATTAGCAAGGGCGTCAGGCTGCACATTTGTTGCAGGTGCATCATTGGCTTCATGCACAGTGTTCATTGCAGGCGCCACATTATCTTCAGCCATGACAACGTCATTGGCTTCAGTGGAGTTATTGGTGGTCGCCTTAGGATTTTCAACCTCCACTTGAGTAGTTGGAGGGTCGAGCACAAACACGTTCTCCTCGAGAACAACTTCTTGGTTGGTAGGGGGTGTAGCAACACGTTCTTCTTCTTGTCTTTCATCGGCTGATGCAGCCGGATTGTCTTCAGTAGCAGTGGCTTCGAACATGGGAACCGTCACAGAGGGATTTTCTTCAGGGAACACTTGACGTGCCACTGAGCTGGATTGGTTTGATTCTTCTTCTGTGATGGTTGTCATGGAGACTGATGGCCTTAGGCCTTTTCGAAGCCGTTGGAACACGGGCGACACTTTTGGTGTTGGTGTAGTCTCCATGTAATTGTCGTCATTCACCATTGGGCTAGTGACTTGCGCTGGTGGAGGACGGGGTGTACTTGGTGAGTCTTGACTTGGAGTTGCTGGTTGGGGGCGATCAGCCCATGAGGCATCCTGAGAGATTGGCATCAAAGGACGACCAATACTGATGAGTTTGTTGTTTGTGAGAACAGGCGATGATACCGTTTGGCGCTCGGTCTGAGGAAGGACTTCATCATCAACTACATTGTCTTGGGGACCAATGTCTTCAGCCATGATGGGGTCAATGGCTGGAACTTCTTCAGCTTCAGGAGCCTCTGTGGAAGCAGGCTCATGAACTATCAATTGACACTCTTGGTGTTCGGATGTAGAGGACGAGCAAAAGTTACGGGCTCGACAATGAGGGGCTCTGTGGGAGCAGCCCGATCTTTCTTCTTGGCCTTTCTCTTCTTGGTGGGTGGTGCATCATCAGTGGTGTTCTTGAGTTTGCGGTTTCTGGCTTTGGCTTCAGCTGCCCTGGTTTTCTTCTGTTCTGAAGCCATTGTGGGGACCTTAGGCTTCGAGCCTGTCATACTGGCAGGGAAGACAATGTGAGGTTCTTACCGCCTTGGTGCTTCAGTTTGGGCCACAGTAGGCTTCTTCTTCTTGGCAGCCAGCTTGGGGTCGATGCCAGGACGCCCAAGTGCCTTGCGCTTCTCAGCTTCATTGTAAGCTTGAACACACTTGGCAGCTAGATTCTTCATGCGCTCTCTTGAACCTTTGGCTTCTTCGCGCTTCTTGCAAAATGCCTCCTTGAGGTCATGCAACATCAGCTTGAAGTTTTGAACATCAGCCACGCTGAGCTTGGCCACATGCTTCTTGAACTGTTCTTTCTCAAAATCAATTTTGTTCTTCAGTTCAACAATTTGCTTTGCCAGAGCCAACTCAGGAGCAATGGCGCCTTGGAAAGAGACGCTAATGCCAATTGGGAGCTGAAGATCATCAAAGCTGAGATTGGGGTTGTCAAACCACTCATCAATGAAGTTATCTAGAATGTTTACATCGAAGAGGGGCAGATCATTGAAGATCTCCGCCTCTTGCTTGCTCTTTATCAGCTGCTCAAGAGCATCATCTCCACACTCATCATATGATGATAGATCAATAGCTTCGGTTTCGTTCCTCAGAACGGCAGCAGGTGTCAGGGCTTGACCAGAACTTTGGATATTTTTCTTCTGTGTATTCTCTTGCTTCTTGGAGATGCGAGAGAGATCTTTAGAATTGTTACTTGGAGCAGGAAGGGCAGTTGCCAATGGCTTCACTCGAGAAGCTTTTGGTGCAGCAGAAGGTTTTGAAGCCTTAGATTTCTTTTGCTTCTGCGACATAGGAGGAGGAGCTGGTGCATCATCAGAGTCAGCATCATCACCAGAGTGATCCACATTTGCACCTTGGACAGCAATGTGAGTGATGAGGCCTTCGAGGTTGTAGAAGGGGCTGATTCTGTTTTCATTGGCTTCATGGGTGCCATCTTCCCGAGGAGTAGACGGACCTGGGTTGAAGTCAAGTCCATATGCCTTCTTGTTCTTCACAGTAGAGTCTTTCACGAACTTGAAGTTGCGCCTGAACAGATTGTCTTCGCGACACCAAAGTAGAGAAGAGGGGTCAGCATTCTCTGGCTGCGGTCTGCGAACCATGCATGGATAGAAGCCTTGATCAATAGCTTCAGTCTTGGGCCTGGGAGGAAGATTCTTGTATAGGATATCTCCCCAGGGTCGCTTGATGGCATTCTTCTCGGCATACTCAACAGTGACAAATCTGCATTTGAACCATTCCTCTACCCAATATCTTCGAATCCACTGGATTCGATTCTTGCATTCTCCATAGGTTTCTTCGGGGTCTGTTTTATACAGTTCGTGCAAATCTGGTGGCAAGTCTTTGGAAGTATTCCCACGACGTTGTCTGCCACCCTTTCTTACTGACTTCTCAGTAGCCATGAAGCTTAACCTGAAAGGCTTCAGAACTTGCAAAGGCTTCCGATGGCTGGTCAGACAAGAACTGGCTTCAGGAGAATTTATGTGACTCTATAAGAATTCTGCAAACGAATGCAGACTATGAGAACCAAGGTATTCTCCCACGGACATGTACCTGTGACAGCATTAGAGGTGCGAGGGAAGGGGAAGAGGTCATATGCATTCTCAGAAGATTTTGAAGATAAATCAGTTTGAAGACATTGACCTCATAACGCGAAGACATTCACTTATTTGTTGAGTGTTGGTTCCAGATTTGTACGAATCCAAGAATAAGTACAAGTGAGGAATCAAACTTGTAGAGAAGCATAAGTGAACAGACTAGGCATAATATGAGATGCAGAACTGGACAGATTCAATTTGGAAGTATAGAAACCACTTTTGGTAATGAAGGATGAATCTATCAGATCAAAAAGATGGTAAAAAGTAAGTTTTAATTACCACACGAAGAACTGCTAGACGGAACGAAGTTGGAGGCCAAGCAGTTCGATCTTCTGTGCTCTAACTTGGCGACGGAAGACACCTACGGCGGCGGCGGAGAAGACAAGGTCCACGGCCGGCGTGAGGACGGCGTCGGAGAAGTTGCGGTAGCTAAGCGCTTCGTCGCCGGCGTCGTCGAGAGCTAGCGGAGGCTCTAGGGTTTGCGAGAGGTGGCAAGGTGGAAGAAGGATTTTTGATCGTGATGTGATGGGTATTTATAAGGAAAGGGACGGCACAATGCAATTACGTAGGTGCCCCTCGCGATTCACATCTGAAGGGCACGTGGTAAGCATGCAACACCTTGGAAGTTGTTCCATGTTCCCACGCACGCCTGGATTGTCGGGGTGGTCGTTCTGAATTTTGTGGCTTTTAGGCACTAAGGATATAGCATTAAAAGCAGATATATAAATGTTTGTCAGATTGACTTCAGCTGACAAGGTCTCAGTGAAGACAATCGACGGTTTTCAATAGAGTGCATATGATTTGGACAGGTAGAGTTGAGATAGACGCATAGATAGGTTAGGGTCCGATCACATTCACTTAGATCAAAAGATTCAGCACGAAGCCATAGCTATAAGTGAATGCTGTAGAGGATAGAACACAAGTACGTATATAACTAGTATACGACCAAATCAACAAGATGAAGATAAATATGAACTTAAGTCAAGGATGAAGATAAATCAAATATGAAGACTTTGCAAATATAACACCAAGGGAAACACTTCAAACAAAAGTTTGGTGGTGGCGTTACCCATTGTATAGGAAGTATTAGACCCAGGCACGACGCACAATTATCGTGGCGCTCCGAAGTCAAATTCCGCATTAATGTATTCACACTTAGAGTGTATGTCTTCATTGATTGAAGATATACATTACTTCGTGTGTTGCACATCTAAGTCGTCAAAATGCATAAGTGTTAGAATGTGTGCCTAATCACAGGAAATTTGAGGATTCCAAGATATTTAGCTCACACCGCAACTTGCAAAACCTTTTCTCATCCAAGGGCTTTGTGAAGATATCAGCCAATTGCTCTTCAATGTTGACGCGAATGATATCAATATCTTCCTTCATAACATGATCTCTGAGAAAGTGATGACAAATTTCAATGTGATTTGTCTTTGAGTGATGAACTGGGTTGTTGGCAATCTTGCTGGCACTCTCATTGTCGCAGTAGAGTGGCACATTCTTCAGGTGAATACCATAGACCTTGAGAGTTTGCTTCATCCATAGAAGTTGTGCACAACAAGATCCAGCAGCAATGTATTCAGATTCAGCAGTGGAGAGAGATACACAGTTCTGCTTCTTTGAAGACCAACAGACAAGAGATCGTCCCAGAAAGTGACATGTGCCAGATGTGGACTTGCGATCAACCTTGTCACCAACATAATCAGCATATGAGAATCCAACTAGATCAAACTCTGAGCCCTTTGGATACCATAATCCTAGTGTTGGGGTGTAAGCCAAATATCGAAGAATTCGCTTCACATCTAAGTGATGCGATTTTGGTGCCGCTTGGAATCGGGCACACATGCAAACACTAAGAATTATATCTGGCCTAGATGCACATAAATAAAGCAAAGAACCAATCATGGAGCGGTATACCTTTTGCTCGAACTCTTTACCATTGGCGTCGGGACCCAGATGACTTTTGGTTGGCATTGGTGTCGTGTATCCTTTGCAATCTTGCATTCCAAACTTCTTCAGGCAATCTTTGAGGTATTTTTCTTGAGATATGAAGATGCCGTTGCGTTGTTGACGGATTTGGAGACCCAGAAAGAACTTCAGCTCGCCCATCATGGACATCTGATATTGCTCTTGCATCATGTGACCAAACTCATCACTGTATTTCTTGTTGGTGCAGCCGAAGATAATGTCATCCACATAGATTTGGCACACAAACAGTTCACCATCGTATGTCTTCGTGAAGAGTGTAGGATCTAGTGAACCAGGTTTGAAGCCTTTGCTCTTCAGGAAGTCTTTGAGCGTGTCATACCAAGCACGAGGGGCTTGTTTGAGGCCATACAGTGCCTTGTTGAGCTTGTATACCATATCAAGATGTTTTGGATCTTCAAAGCCAGGAGGTTGTGCGACATATATTTCTTCTTCTATCTTTCCATTGAGAAAAACACTCTTCACATCCATTTGATACAGAAGGATGTTGTGATGATTTGCATAGGCTAGCAGTATGCGAATGGCTTCAAGCCTTGCCACCGGAGCAAAATTTTCATCGAAGTCAATTCCTTCCACTTGAGTGTAACCTTGTGCAACGAGACGAGCCCTGTTTCTAACAACTTGTCCATGCTCATCTTGCTTGTTGTGATATATCCATTTGGTGCCAATGATATTGTGCTTCCGAGGATCAGGATGCTTGACCAATTCCCACACATTATTCAGCTCGAACTGTTGAAGCTCTTCTTGCATAGCTTGAATCCATTCAGGTTCCATGAAGGCTTCATCGACTTTCTTGGGTTCTGAGATTGAGACGAATGCAAAATGCCCACAGAAATTGGATAGCTGTGTTACTCTTTGAGTGGCTCTTGAACGAGTGAGTGGACCAGGTGCATTGATGTTGTCGATTGTCTTCTCAATTTGTACTTCATTTGCAACTCGAGGATGAACAGGATGAAGATTTTGCTCATGCTGATCAATGTCATTATATGGGGGATTGTCTTCAGATTGAGCATTATCTTCAGGTTGATTAGGTGCAGAAACGATCAGTTCTTCTTCAGTCTGATTCTTAGATGGTATGATCTCTCCAATTCCCATTTGCTTGATTGACTCACAAGGGGGTAATTCATCTAGCATATTTGACAGGTGCTCACTTTGCGAGCCGTTGGTCTCATCGAACCGCACATCCACAGTTTCAACCACTTTATAGTGAAAGAGATTGAAGACTCTGTAGGAGTGTGAATCTTTTCCATAACCAAGCATAAAACCTTCATGTGCTTTCGGTGCAAATTTTGAAGTGTGATGTGGATCCCTGATCCAGCACCTAGCACCAAATACTCTGAGGTAACTTACATTTGGCTTCTTACCAGTTAGGAGCTCATAGGATGTTTTCTTCAGAAGCTTGTGAAGATAAACACGGTTGATGACGTGGCATGCAGTGTCAATGGCTTCAGGCCAGAACTTCCGTGGAGTCTTGTACTCATCAAGCATCGTTCGGGCCATCTCAATAAGAGTTCTGTTCTTGCGCTCCGCGATGCCATTCTGCTGAGGTGTGTAAGGAGTAGAGAACTCATGAGTAATACCCAAAGTATCCAGATAAAGGTTGAGGTCAGTGTTCTTGAACTTAGTGCCGTTGTTGCTTCTGATGTGCTTGATCTTGATGCCATAGTTTGTCATGGCACGATTGGCAAAGCGTCTGAAGACATCCTGCACTTCAGTCTTGTAGAGGATTATATGCACCCAAGTATATCTAGAGTAATCATCAACAATGACAAAGCCATAGAGGCAAGCAGTAGCATTGAGAGTAGAGTAGTGAGTAGGGCCAAATAAGTCCATGTGTAGTAGCTTGAAGGGTTGAGATGTAGTCATGATTGTCTTCGAGGGATGCTTGGCCCTGGTCATCTTTCCAGCTTCGCAGGCGCCACACAGATGATCCTTCTTGAACTTGACGCCTTCGATGCCCATGACATGCTTCTTCTTCGCGAGAGTGTGCAAGTTCCTCATGCCAGCATGTCCTAGCCTTCGATGCCAAAGCCAGCACTCTGAAGCTTTTGCTAGAATACATACGACCATCTATGGTCCTGCTGAGAAATATACCATATACAGATCATCTTTCTGATACCCTTCAAAGACTAGAGACTTGTCAGATTCCATTAGCACAAGGCATCGATATTTTCCAAATAGCACAATCATGTTTAAGTCACAATGCATTGAGACAGACATTAAGTTGAAACCAAGGGATACAACAAGCATCACTTTATCCATGTGCTGATCCCTTGATATTGCAACTCTACCTAGACCCAGTACCTTGCTTTTACTAGTGTCCGCAAATGTGATGTGACTCTTGTCTGATGGACGTAGGGTTGAATCCATCAGAAGACTTCGATAGCCACTCATGTGGTTAGTGCATCCACTGTCCATAATCCATTCTGAAGTACGAGGTGTCATAGCCTATATTGCAGTTTGGGGGATAGGCTTCACCAAGCGAGTTGTGAAGCATAAACATTTGACAAACAAGTGGAACATGGAAATTCAGATCTTGGTTAGGATAGATAGGATGAGTGTCAAGGAATCCCGAAACGAAATACAAAGTAAGACCATTTGGGCATTTTATCTTGCGCCCCACAAGATGTTTAAGGTCCCCAACATTAGCATTGGATGCCTTAGATTTCCGGCTGGAGACCTTTCCCTGCAAAAGAGAGTTAAGTTTTCTTAACCACCCACATTTTTAGGAGTGACTTAGAAGCAATGAGTCTAAGTGCAGCATCTGAGAACTTCGGCTTTGGAGCCCTAGTAAATAGCCTTGCAGGAGGTGAATAATACTCATAGGAATAAGCAGAAAAGTTCTTAGTTCTATGAACATAGCGGTTTGAGGAAACACGCTCATATTCATGGGTCTGAGTATGATTTCCCTACAAAACATTGACGTTAGGGTGACTCAGATGAGTCCTCGGTCTGTATGAAGCTTTAGGACCATATGAAGCCTTTGGTATGGGGTTTGTCTTCTTCACAGGTGGTGTCAAGATGACATTCACCGGAAGATTCTCAAGACAAGTTTTGGGTACCCATATCTTCTTCATAGGTGGCCCATTCCTGCAGTTAGTACCAATATACCTGGCAAACAATTCGCCATTCTGATTCTTAAACAATTTATAGTTTGCATCAAAGGATTCATCAATGATAATAGGGTTAGCACAAGTGAAACCAGATAGGGTGGATGGATCTACTGAAGGTTCCTTTGCAGCAACCCATGTGGTTTTGGGGTACTGCTCAGGCTTCCAGTACGACCCATCAACATTCATTTTCCTCTCAAACCCAACACCCTCTTTCCTAGGGTTTCGGTTCAGAATCTGCTTTTTGAGGACATCACATAATGTCTGATGCCCTTTGAGACTTTTGTACATCCCTATCTCAAGCAGTGTCTTCAACTTGGCATTCTCATCAGCAATAGTAGTGGTATCCTCGGCAGAGGGGTTAGTTACCACATCAGCAGTTGAAGATATTGCAATAGTAGTAGCAGTAGACCATTCAGCAATAGAGGCAGCGTTATCACGCTCAATGCATTTTAGACATGGTGGTTCAAATTCTTCCTGAGCAGAACTGATCTGTTGAGCGCGAAGTGACTCGTTCTCCTTTTGAAGATCTTCATGAGCCGATCTCAATTTCTCAAGTTCCCGCTTCCTTTGAAGATAATCATATGAAAGTTTTTCATGAGAAGTTGAGAGCGATTCATGTCGACCTTCAAGTTCCTGGTACTTAACATGAAGATTTTTGATGTCTTCAATTAAAGACCGAGACTTGGTCATTTCCGCGTCCAACAGGTCATCGCTTTTGTCTAACAGTTTTTGAGTATGTTCCATAGCTTTTTGTTGTTCAGTTGCAATTTTAGCAAGTGTTTTGTAGCTAGGTTTGGATTCACCATCAGAGTCATCTTCACTTGATGTCTGAAAGTAAGCATCACGTGAGTTTACCTTGGCCCCACGTGCCATGAAGCAGTAGGTGGGAGCCGAGTCGTCCTTGTCATTATCATCAGCGTTGGTGACGGAGCCATTGTCTTCAGTGTTGAAGATGGACTTGGCGATGTAGGCTGTAGCTAGAGCCAGACTCGCAACACCGGAGTCGGACTCCTCCTCAGACTCCACCTGCACCTCCTCAGAAGCAAACTCCTCCTCTGAATCCATTTCCTTGCCAACAAAAGCACGAGCCTTTCCAGATGAGCTCTTCTTGTGTGATGAAGACTTGGAAGAATATTTGGAAGAAGACTTTGAGGATTTCATCTTCTTGTCATCAGAATCATATTCTTTGCTCTTCTTCTTCTTCTTCTTTGCATTGTCCCACTGTGGACACTCAGAGATGTAGTGACCAGGTTTCTTGCACTTGTGGCAGGTTCTCTTCTTGTGGTCATGGGTGGATGCTTCATCATTCTTTGAGCTGGATCGTGAAGACTTTCTGAAGCTTTTCTTCTTGGGGAATTTCTAGAACTTCTTCACAAGCATAGCAAGCTCCTTTCCAATGTCTTCAGGATCACCAGAACTGCAGTCAGATTCTTCTTCAGATGAGGAAGCAGCAGCCTTTGCCTTCAAAGCGCGAGTTTGACCATAGTTGGGGCCATAGATATCTCGTTTCTCAGATAGCTGGTACTCATGTGTGTTGAGCCTGTCAAGTATGTCAGACGGATCGAGAGTCTTGAAGTCAGGGCATTCTTGTATCTTCAGGGCTAAGGTGTCAAATGAGCTGTCAAGAGATCTCAGTAGTGTCTTCACTATTTCATGCTTCGTAATCTCAGTGGCATCGAGTGCTTGGAGCTCATTTGTGATATCAGTGAGGCGATCAAATGTGAGCTGGACGTTCTCATTGTCGTGTCTCTTGAAACGGTTGAAGATGTTGTGGAGAGTACTGATCCGTTGATATCACTGAGTTGAGATGCCTTCATTGACCTTGGAGAGCCAGTCCCAGACTAGCTTCGATGTTTCCGGAGCACTCACATGGCCATACTATCCTTTGGTCAGATGACCACAGATGATGTTCTTGGCGGTAGAGTCCAGTTGAACGAACTTCTTGACATCAGTAGGGGTGACACCTTCACCAGTCTTGGGAATGCCGTTCTTGATGACATACCATAGATCGACATCAATGGCTTCAAGATGCATGCCATTCTATTCTTCCAGTAGGGATATTCAGTGCCATCGAAGATGGGGCACGCAACGGAGACTTTGATTATCCCTGTAGTCGACATAGCTAAAACTCCAGGTGGTTAAATCGAATCACACAGAACAAGGGAGTACCTTGCTCTGATACCAAATGAAAGGGCTAGTTATCGACTAGAGGGGGGGGGGTGAATAGGTGATTTTTATGAAAGTCTTCAAAACATGGGAGTTTCGAAGACAAACAATAGAAATGACACTATTCATATGCAGCGGAAGGTAGACTACACTAGACAAGCCATAGTCAAGTATTCAATGAAATGAAAGCATGTAGACTATTAGCAGCTAGGTAGTAAAGATCAGGATGGAAGATAGTATGAAGACAATCAGGACAAGTAGTCACACAGTGAAGTCAAACAGATAATGCAAGCAGGCAATGACTTCACGAAGACAAACTGTAAGTAAAGAGAAGTGAGAGATAGAACCAGTAGCTTCGGGAGGACAGAGATTTGTTGGACCAGTTCCAGTTGCTATGACAACTGTACATCTGGTTAGGAAGGCTGAGGTTCAACTCAGAAGACCGTGTCTTCACCTTATTTCCCTTGAGCTAAGGACACCTAGTCCCCGCCCAATCACTCTGGTAAGTCTTCAAGGTAGACTTCCAAACCTTCACAGACTTCGTTCAACGGCAATCCACAATGACTCTTGGATGCTCAGAACGCGACGCCTAACCGGCTGGAGGATTCACAGTCCTCAAGTGTAACAAGTCTTCAGATCATGCGGACAGAAAGGCTTCAGTGATGCCAAACACTCTTTGGGCTCTGGGTGGTTTGGGCTTTGTCCTCGCAAGGATTCTCTCTCAAAAGCTTCGGAGGTGGGTTGCTCTCAAACGACAAAAGCCGTGTACTAACTCTAAGCAGCCACAAATTTATGGTGTAGGGGGTGGGCTATTTATAGCCATAGGGCAACCCAACCTAATTTGTCCGAAATGACCCTGGGTCACTAAGGAACTGACACGTGTCTCAACGGTTAGATTTCAAACACACGCGGCAGCTTGACTTGGGCTACAAGTAAAGCTGACTCATCCGACTCTGGATAAGATTTGCCCTTATTGTCTTCGCTCGAAGACATAGGATCTGGTTGAGCATCAATTCAGTCACTCTGACTTTGTTCACTTGGACCGCACTTAACAGTACGGTGGTTCCTATGAATCAACAAAGAAGAAAAGGAAACAATGAAACAACTAAGTATTCACGCTCCATAGTCTTCACGCGATGTCTTCTCATGTCATAGTCTTCAACGTGAATAGCTTCACAGACCACCATTGTCTTCAATGTCTTCACACATTTTTAGGTGTCATCTCCGGTAGGTAAACCAAATCAATGAGGGACTACTACCTGTGTTATCCTGCAATTCTCACAAACACATTAGTCCCTCAACTAGGTTTGTCGTCAATACTCCAAAACCAACTAGGGGTGGCACTAGATGCACTTATAGCATTGCATATTTGGTATTTTTTTGGTTTTTATTAGTTTTCTTTCTTTTCTTATGTCTACAGGTGTTTTGTAGCAACCTAGGACTAAGCACGATGAAAGAATCAAGGATGGGTTCAATATGGAGATACCGAGGGGGACAGACTTAGCCATTTTGAAGGCCAGAAAAGGTCATTTTTCAAAGTTGTCCAAATAAAGATCTAAGACCAGATATGGATCAGTGTCGTTGTACGAATCCAACGAGCCCAAAAACGTCATATTCCGAGTTTGTATGAAGAAATGTCGGCCGTTTTACCGGAGAAGGTCACAACAAAAGACGACGTTTTCATGCGACCGTGGTCGGTCATTTGGCTAGTCATATGATGTGCAGATAGCCCTGAAAGTTGCCTCTCCAGATGGTATTGTTCATCGATTTCGTCTCTATTGGGGATATAACTACTGGGTATGATCCGCCCAGGAGGGGCCGGGTCATGCCACTAGGGGCTTAAGATGAGAAGGCCCAAGAGGATGATAAAGATGACAGTCCGTAGAGCAAGCTTATTGAGTGCCCAAGACCCGGGGGCGACTTGAGGCCCATGGGTATGAATTGCCATATGTTTAACTTGTATTGTAAGGCAAGCTTAGTTGGTCACTGAGCGGGACATGTTGTGTATGAGCCGACCAGGACTCTGTAAGCCACCGGGCATCAACCTGTGTATATAAAGGGGCGACCCGGTGGCGGGTTAACTCAAGTAACAATCAATCAAGATCTAGGTCCAGCATATTCTCTTCCTGGTAATGTATTCACTCCCTGGTAATGTATTTGCTCCCTGGTAATCGAAACCCAAGCAATACAACCTAAAGCAGGAGTAGGCTTTTACCTCGTTGAGAGGGGATGAACCTGGGTAAACTCTCTGTGTCCTTTGTCCCATTTAAACCCCTTCAAAATAACCTAGTTGCAATGGATCCACACCTAAGTCCTTTTGCTAGGGCATCTGTCATGTTAAGTCCACGACAGTTGGCACCCACTGAGGGAGTCCTGGACTAGGGGGTGTCCGGACAGCCGGACTATCATCGTCAGCCGGACTCCAAGACTATGAAGATACAAAATTGAAGACTCCGTCCCGTGTCCGGATGGGACTTTCCTTGGCGTGGAAGGCAAGCTTGGCAATACGGATATGTAGATCTCCTACCATTGTAACCGACTCTGTGTAACCCTAGCCCTCCCCGGTGTCTATATAAACCGGAGGGTTTTAGTCCGTAGGACAACAACCATTACAACAATCATACCATAGGCTAGCTTCTAGGGTTTAGCCTCCTTGATCTCGTGGTAGATCCACTCTTGTACTACCCATATCATCAATATCAATCAAGCAGGAGTAGGGTTTTACCTCCATCGAGAGGGCCCGAACCTGGGTAAAAACATCGTGTCCCTTGTCTCCTGTTACCATCCGCCTAGACGCACAGTTCGGGACCCCCTACCCGAGATCCGCCGGTTTTGACACCGACATTGGTGCTTTCATTGAGAGTTCCTCTGTGTCGTCACCGATAGGCTTGATGGCTCCTTCAATCAACAACGCCGTCCAGTGTGAGACTTTTCTCCCCGGACAGATCTTCGTATTCGGTGGCTTCGCACTGCGGGCCAATTCACTTGGCCATCTGGAGCAGATCGAAAGCTACGCCCCTGGCCATCAGGTTAGATTTGGAAGCCTAAACTTCACGGCGGATATCCGCGGAGACTTGATCTTCGATGGATCCAAGCCGCAGCCGAGTGTGCCGCACTGTCACAATGGGCATGATCTAACTCTGCCGCCGGACAGTACCTTGGTGGCCGCACACGAGTCCGCTCCAACGCATAGTCCGGAGCCGACCACGCATATCGAGGATAGGTGGCTGGACACCACCTCAGGAGCTGCAACCGCTACGGTGATGGAGCCGAACACTGACCTTGTCCCTTATAAAGCTCGTGACTCCAAGGTGCCAGACTCCCTGCCGGACTCCGAGCCTCCTGCGCCCCTGCCAATCGAACCCGACTGGGCGCCGGTCATGGAGTTCACAGCCGCGGACATCTTTCAGCACTCACCCTTTGGCGACATCCTAAATCCGCTAAAGCATCTCTCGTTATCAGGAGAGCCCTGGCCGGACTGCGGTCAAGATGGTTGGGATGTGGACGACGAAGAAATTCAAAGCCCACCCACTACCCACTTTGTAGCCACTGTCGACGATCTAACCGACATGCTAGACTACGATTCCGAAGTCATCGACGGTATGGACGACGATGCCGGAGACTACCAAGCACCAGCGCTTACCGAGCACTGGAAGGCCACCCCAACCCATGATGTGTATATGGTGGACACCCCAAAAGGAAGCGATAACGAGGAACAACGGGACGCGGCAAAGGATAATCCCGCCGACAAACAACCAAAACGGCGACGCAGACGCCGCCCTAAGTCCCGCCTCGACAAAAATAGCACTCCTAATGACCCAACAATAGAGCAGGGCAAACCAGTGGACGACGAACATGCAACCAAGCAACCGTCCGAACAGGACGAATCAGATAATCAATCCATGCCCGGCGAAACCAACAGTCCAGACGACATCACGCCGGACACACCACCGGAGCATAAGAACCTTCACAAAAGACTCGTCGCCACTACAAGAAGTCTGAAGAAGGAAAAACGGAAGTTCAAAACAGCGGAAGACATACTCAGAATAAGGTGGAGCAAAGTACCTAAGACCGCGGACAAATATGGCAATGGCCACCAAACAAAGAGCTACCCGAAGCGCAAGCTGCTGCCTAAATTCGACGAGGAGGCCATAGAGCCCCCACAATCACAAAGCAAAGAGGCCGCCTGGCCGGATAGACGACCAGATGACAGGCCAAAAGCAAGCGGCGCCGCACACAAGACGACTCATGATCCTCGGAAAACAGATGGCCCGGCCAGGTACATTTATGGGCCAAAAAAGAGGGCCCCAGGACGCAACACAACACGCCAAGTGTTCGAAGACAACGGCACACCCAAATACAGGGGCGCCGCACACCCACTATGTTTCACCGATGAGGTGCTAGATCATGAATTTCCAGCAGGGTTCAAACCCGTAAACATAGAGGCATACGACGGAACAACAGACCCTGGAGTGTAGATTGAGGATTACATCCTCCACATACACATGGATAGAGGAGATGATCTCCACGCCATAAAATATCTACCCCTCAAACTCAAAGGGCCAGCTCGGCATTGGCTCAAAAGCCTCCCAGAAAATACTATTGGAAGCTGGGAAGAGCTCGAGGACGCGTTTAGAGCAAATTTTCAAGGGACTTATGTCCGCCCTCCGGATGCAAACGATTTAAGTCACATAACTCAACAGCCCGGAGAGTCAGCGTGCAAATTCTAGAACAGGTTCCTTACCAAAAAGAACCAAATAGTCGACTGTCCGGACGCCAAAGCCTTAGCAGCTTTTAAACATAATGTCCGAGACGAATGGCTCGCCAGACACCTCGGCCAAGATAAGCCGAGAACAATGGCCGCGCTAACAAGCCTCATGACCCGCTTTTGCGCGGGGGAAGATAGCTGGCTAGCAAGATGCAGCACCAGCGACCCGTGTACATCCGAGATCAGAGATGGAAACGGAAAATCACGGCGTAGAAAGGATCAGCGCCGAAATAAAGAAAAAAGCCCAAAGAACACGGCGGTCAACGCCGGATTCAAAAGCTCGCGGCCAAACAATAAAATACTGCCTTTTAAGGACAACAGTGATGAGCTATCCAACTTAAACAAAATTTTGGATCAGATATGTCAAATCCACAGTACCTCCGGAAGGCCTGCAAACCACACCCACCGAGATTGTTGGGTTTTCAAACAGTCCGGCCGACTCAACGCCGAACACAAGGGGCTCGACGCGCCAAGCGAGGATGATGATGAACCCCACCAGCAGAGCACCGGAAAACAAAAGACTTACCCACAAGAAGTCAAAACAGTAAACTCACTCCATGTGATAGTACGGAAAAACAATGCGGCACCCGCTAAAATAAGGGCCGCACGGTCCACCCCAGCGGAACCTCGAGGTTGGGTGTCAAAACCAATCACTTTCGACCACCTGGATTATTCCAGAAGCATTCGAAATGCAGGATGGACTGCTCTGATATTGGATCCTATAATCGACGGACTACAATTTACACAAGTCCTGATGGACGGCGGCAGCGATTTAAACCTGCTATATCCGGACACAATCCGCAAGATGGGGATAGACCTTACTAAAATTCGAAATAGCCGCACTTCCTTCAAAGGAGTGACGCCAGGCCCTTACGCCAAGTGCACGGGCTCCTTACTACTAGAAGTTGTGTTCGGGTCACCCAACAACTTCTGACGCGAAAAGCTAATCTTTCATGTCACCCCATTCAAAAGTAGCTCTCAAGCACTATTGGGACGTGAAGCTTTTGTCCGCTTTAACGCAATACCACATTACGCATCTCTTACACTTAAAATGCCTGGTCCACGTGGCATCATTTCATTAAAAGGTCGTTCAAAGACCCCGGACATGGCTAGACGAGTCCGGCATAAATAAGCTAGGGGCTCCCTAGCCGCACACCCCTTCACAAGGGGCTGTGCGTATAAGCAATAATGAGCTAATATAGGCTCAGTTTTATTCATTCATTAATATTTCAATTTTTAATGCACTTTTTGCATGATTTCCTTTCAAACTAAGTTCCTCTCTTTTTACAGATGAACAACGTGCACACCCGTCCAGGATACGGCACAACGGAGACACAGGTGCAGACGTGCAGTAGGGACCCGTTGCAAGGATTCTTTTTAGATTAAGAGCCTGCGTAAACCTTTTTTACTGTCTCTTGTTGCTATAATCCCCTGGTTTCTCATGATAACTAGAGAGGAGACTAACGTTTTGGCATCGGCCGCGTCAGAGGACCTTGCCCGTACCTGGACACTAAGGGCTTAGGGCATCGTTCTGCCCGTTATTATAAAGACCGAACACCTTAGGGAGTGTTCGGCGTCTCGAGTTAGGCCTTATATGCATCAACTCCGAATCATGTCTTTGGTCAAATGTTGGGTTTGCCCGGCTCTTGTGTTTTGCTGCCTTACGTTCCGTATCATCGGCTAACGCGGCACCAGGAGAACTACTGCGATTGTACCCCAGTTCGGCTGGGCGAGCACCTCAGTAGAGAAAGCCGAAAACTGACTGTCATGATACAGCGAGAGACTGGTCAACCACTCGATCGACCACCAGAATGTTTAGAATTCCTTCGCTTTAACGAAGGACCGTTTCCCGGTCAGGCACATACGCACCCCGAATTTGGAGAGCGCGGTGCCCCCAGGGGCTATATCGTAGCCCCACCCTCGAACTCCCATGGCTAAGTGAAAGTGATAAAGCATTATAGTCCGGTTGCCTCATTTGCTACGCTACCACCTCCTTCATAGGACCGAGACGTCGGATTAAGTGTGAAAATGCGCTATTTTTGCGAACACCCCCGCACCTTGTGCGTGGGGGCTGAAGCCGACGACTACCATCTTTCAGGTTATACACACGTATACATAAATGGCCGCACAGGAGATATTTCAATACTTGAATGCACAAGTATAAAAAGCGCCTACATCATAAACATTGTTTTACAAAATAAAACGTTCATTTGAATGTGACATTTTTTGAGCACTGCGACTCTATTACACGAGCACCACGCAGAACTTCCCCAAAATAGTGCCCGGCGGGTAACCGGCTCTCGTCCGAACCCTGGGTCGCAACAGCGGTGGCATCCATCTCTGTCCAATGTGTCTTCACACGGGCGAGGGCCATCCGTGCACCCTCTATGCAGGCCGACCGCTTCATCGCCTTGATATGCGGCACCGCCCCAAGAAATTGCTGCAATAAGCCAAAATAGCTCTTCGGCTTGGGCCTATCCGGCCAGACATGAGTCACGATATCCGTCATGGCAAGCCCGGACAACCTATTTAGCTCAGCCCACTCGGCCAACCGGTCGGTCAGCGGAAGTGAACGCTCCAGACTATTGAATTGAGACCAAAACAGCTCTTCCGTCTTGTGATCCTTCTGGCTTCGGAAGTGCACAACGGCATCCATCGCACTTGCTGCTAAGTCCATATAAGGATCATCCGGACCCCACAGCTGGCCAAGCTGAGCGTACTTTGGATCCGTAAACTTTCGGCGCAGCAGAAAGGGCTTGCCAGCCACAATATCTCCGGCCTGGCGCAGCTCCTCCTTTATAGCCCGCATCGCAGAATGGGCATCCTTGGCTTCGGCGGTGGCCTTTCCCAGGTCTTCTCGCTCCGCTAGGTGCTCCTTTTCAAGAACCTCCTTGCGGTCGGTAGCATCTTTTAACTTCACGGCCATTTCGGCCATCTCCTCCCTGCTTTGGCAGTGTGCAGCCCTTTCGGCTTTTAACTCTTCGGCCGCCCTCGAGGCAGCCGCATCACTCCTTCTGGCTTGCTCCTTGGCTTGAGCAAGTTCTGCCCGAAGGCTCTCCACAGCAGCGGCACCATCTGCGTCAAGCACACATATTGTAAGAGGTGGGCTTCGGCTCCCTTACTAGGTGACCACGGAGAAAAAACTTACCTTGCAACTCGTCAAGTCGCTTGTTGACTAGCGCGATGTCCGCATCCGCAACGTCGATCTGCCGCTTTAGTTCAGCAACTCTATCAGTCTGGCTGGCCCCCGGACTATCCGCCACCTGCTTAGGAAAGGCAACAGTTAATACCTGCGATTTTGATCCTCGGCACGCTGTCGCTTTCGACAACCTACCGAGTCTCAGGGGCTACTATCTATACAGGGTGCACTTTATGTGCAAAACTGTCAAAAAGGTGTGTCATTTTTACGTACCTCAAACCCCGCCAGCAAACTCCTGACGGCATTACGCAATCCGCTTTCGGTGGACGAAATCCTTCCAATCACCATACTCATCAATGCATGGTGATCTTCTGAGATGGACGCCCTCTCAAGCAGATCCTTCAGCTCCCCCGGCCGAACACTAGTCGGCGCCGAACTCTTCGGCTCTGCCGGGCTTGGGGATACCCTCTGTGATGACACTTCAGGCTCGTCCACCCTATCCGACGGCGCAGCAGACGGAGGCGTCTCGCTCTCCACCATCTCCGGACGAAGGTCCCCCGAAGACGAGCTCATCTGAGAAGGTCGGAGATCCAAACTACAAGGTAAAAACTTCAGTTATCCTCAGAAGCACAAATAGGGATGTCTCTTATTATCAAACTCCCTTCTCTCTACTTACGGCTCGCTGGAGGGCTGATTCTTTAGGGGAGACTGTGCGGCCGGGGCCTCCCCAGACGCAGGACCCTTTGGTGAAGATTTCTTCCCCCGCTTAGGGGCTTTGGCCTCCGGGTCTTCGGAGGCGGTCCTCTTCTCTCCTTGGAGGGAGGGATTCTCGATCCCCCCTTTTTCAAGAGCCTCCTTGGGCGTGGCGGTAGCTCCTTTATTTTGCCCTTCGCCTTCTTCTGAAGGCGCAACCTCCAGCATCCTGACCAGCACGGGATCCGGCGCGGTCTCTGGGAGGGGGGCCGGACACCATATCAACTTTGCTTGCACTATCCACTCCTGTTAAAGGACAACGGGTTAAAAGGCGAATTGTAGAAAGGAAAACAAACGGTATGTCCGAACACCGAGCTACTTACTTGAGTATCCGGGCGATTGCAGATTAGGCCGGCGTCCTCGGTCAATTCTGGACACACCTCCCGTGATCCGAAGAACAATTTGTACATCTCCACGGGTGTCGTACCCATGAAGTGTTGGAGAATCCGTGGTCCCTCCGGATTAAACTCCCATAGCTGGAGAGGACGGCGTTTGCAGGGCAGGAGACGCCTAATCAGCATAACCTGCATCACCACGACCAGATCGATCTCCCTCGCTTGGAGGTCTCGAATCCGGCCCTGCAATAGGGGCACGTCCTTTGACGGCCCCCAGTTGAGCCCTTGGTTGACCCACGACATCAACCGTCGTGGAGGTCCCGAGCGGAATACGGGCGGCGGCTTCTGCCTGCTGCCCTTCGGAGCGGTAATATAGAACCACTCCTGTTGCCACAAGCCGAGCTCCTCTTGGAAGGAGCCCTCGGGCCATGGGGCATCAGCCCTCCTGCTTACGGCCGCCCCGCCGCACTCTGCTTGTCGCCCCTCGATCATCTTCGGCTCCACATTGAAGGTCTTCAGCCACAGGCTGAAGTGGGGGGTGATGCGGAGGAAGGCTTCGCAGACGACAATAAATGCAGAAATATGGAGGATGGACTCCGGAGCCAAGTCGTGGAATTCCAACCCATAGTAAAACATGAGCCCTCTCACAAAAGGATCCATCGGGAAGCCTAAACCCCGACGGAGGTGGGATACAAAAATGACATACTCGCCGGACTCGGGGGTGGGGATGGCCTGCCCTTCGGCGGGCAACCTGTGCGAAATCTCGTAAGACAGGTACTTGGCCTCTCGCAGCTTTAGCACGTCCTCCTCCGTGACGGAGGAGGGCATCCACCGGCCCTGAAGGTCGGAGCCGGACATTGTTGAAGGTCCGAAGCGCTCGAATTTGGGGCTCTGGGTGTTGGAACTTGGAGCAAGGAGAAGATTCGATGGAGGATTGAAGAAAAGAAACAAGCCTTGGTCCCATTATAAAGAGGGAGAATACCAAGAGCCGTCTCCGTGACCGTTCGGGACTCGCCTTCAATAGAGGGGGCGTGGCGACGGGCGCGGTTGGGTTACCCACGTCCGTATTGATGAGAATCCCGGAATAAGGGGAACACGATCTCTGCTTCGACAAGACGTGCCAAGGAAACCGCTTCGCTAAACACACTGAGGTGGTATAATAAAAAACGATTCAAGTAAAGGCTTGGTAGTGGCGTGACGTCATGCTACAAAATACGTCAGTAGATTGAGCTTGTGTACAGATTATTCTCTCTACGGTGGAATGTGGAAATTACTTTGCAGAGCCGGACACTATCCTGGTGTTCACAATCTTCTATGAATTATTCGGAGGAGGAACCCACCTTGCAATGCCGAACAATATGCACGCCGGACTCATTGTCATTGAAGCCTGGTTCAGGGGCTACTGAGGGAGTCCTGGACTAGGGGGTGTCCGGACAGCCGGACTATCATCGTCAGCCGGACTCCAAGACTATGAAGATACAAGATTGGAGACTCCGTCCCGTGTTCGGATGGGACTTTCCTTGGCGTGGAAGGCAAGCTTGGCAATACGGATATGTAGATCTCCTACCATTGTAACCGACTCTGTGTAACCCTAGCCCTCCCCGGTGTCTATATAAACCGGAGGGTTTTAGTCCATAGGACAACAACCATTACAACAATCATACCGTAGGCTAGCTTCTAGGGTTTAGCCTCCTTGATCTCGTGGTAGATCCACTCTTGTACTACCCATATCATCAATATCAATCAAGCAGGAGTAGGGTTTTACCTCCATCGAGAGGGCCCAAACCTGGGTAAAAGCATCGTGTCCCTTGTCTCCTATTACCATCCGCCTAGACGCGCAGTTCGGGACCCCCTACCCGAGATCTGCCGGTTTTGACACCGACACCCACCATGGGGCCAACACACGGTGGTTTCGAGTTCTTGAAGGGCAGCTTCGCAGGGATCAAGGGATATGTCGTGGGCCGGATGACAAAGAGTCGTCGCGGCAAGCTCTACATTGACGACGCTGGCTGGGGCCCCGATGCCGGCTCAATTGAGTACGGGTACCGGGTCCCTTTGGCGGAATCTATGTCTTCATCGGCAAGATCGGCGAGTCAGGGCTTGAATCAGACACCTGCACTGACATCGTCAACAAGGCTTAGCGCGCACGACCCACCAAGATTCAAGCCGCCGTGAAGCATGCTTTTGTTGGTTTCATCCATGAGGCGGATCTTGAGGAAGGATCTGTGTCCAGGGGAGAGACGGTAATCTGCTCTCATGGTGAGTCTTCAACTGGCGAGACCGATTCAATGTATCAACTACAAGACGGCAAGCTTGGGGGCTATTCCGATGGTGACAGTATTCCAGACCCGTATGAGCCACCGAACCGGGTTGCGATCTTCATGGATGGTACACAACCAGTGCTCAATTCATCAACCATTGTGGCCATGACTTCCAGTTCAACAGCCGCGGCGACAAACGGAGCGAGCGGCTCTGCGCACCTGCCGGCTCAGGTTCTGACTGAACTGTTGGATGCTTTGGCAACTTTAATGGGGGCAGAGGTAACCTCAGAGACTCAAGAACAGCATAAGGTGTATGTCGTGAAGCTACGAGATGAGATAGCTCAAGCCAAGGAAGAACTTGCGGTTGAGAATGCTAATATGGCCACAGAACGAGCTGCTTTGGACTCTCATGCACAACGGATTCAGGCAGAGTCTTTCTGGCTTATCTTGGATCAAAACGCTTCAAACGCCATCATGAGGAGGAGGCATCAGACCTGTCTACCCAGAGAGTTTGAGGCTAGGAACCTTTTCAACACGCCTGGGGCAGGGACCAGTGACCTGCCCATGGTGAACCGGGCTGTTGAGACACCCGTGACCGGAGCTCCTGTTCAGCCACGAGCTATAGACCTGCCTCATTTGAATTTGACTCCGCCTCAACATGTTCCGACACCGGTGGGTCATTATTCTAACCCTCTGGACAATATGATCGCTACAGCTACGCGATTGGCGTCTCTCCCCGTTGAAGGCGAGTCTCCATGTGCGATGGAGATACAGAGAGCCGGGGAGCTTCTTCAGACAGCGGTGTCTCAACAGGCGACTTACTCATACATCCGTGAATGGGTTCATTCTACCCCTCGTCCAAGCCGGAGTTATAACAGGCATATTGAGTCACCAACAGTGTCGAGCAGTGAGCGGCACCATAACCAGCCTCGTAGGCATGACCCGCCGCGCGCTGGTATCGATGCTCAGGCTCTGGTGGATCAGGGCAGGGCGTAGCACGAGGCCGAGCTAGAGGCCCAGATGGCGGCTCAGCAACAATCTCCGGCTTACCCATCAGCGTCTGTGGAGGTAGGTGTGACCTCCAGAACCCTTGGTGTGCCATGTTTAGTGCTGGCTCTATGTAACGAGCGCTTGCCTAAGGATTTCAAGGTCCCTTGCAAGGTGCCTAATTACACAGCAGATCAACCCCCAGAGGCCTGAATTGAGAGATACGAGATGGCTATGGAGATGTTGGATGTTAGTGATGCTGCATGTGCTAAGTACTTCACCATGATGTTGGATGGGCCGACATGTACTTGGCTGAAGGGATTGCCCACTAACTCCATCAGATCATGGGCTGAGCTGAAGGCATGTTTTATTCAAAATTTCAAAGACACATGCAAGCATCCTATGTCGATTCTTGATCTGGATTCTTGCATTCAGGGTGAGAGTGACTCAACGACCAATTGGGTATGTCGGATCTTGGCCGTGATACACTCATCGGACAGTATCAATGCCGGTCCAGCCGTCCTAATGTTGGAAAATAATTGTCATTTCCTTCCCCTCAAACAGAAGTTGGGGCGGCTTAAGCGCCACTGCAATGATATGGGAGAGCTCATGGAGGCTCTCGTTAAATACGCTGACTCTGATAGTACTAAAGACCCTGAGTCTGATGAGAAGGCTGGTAAGGAGAACAAGAGTGGCAGTGCAAAGGGATAGCAACATAGTACATCGAGTCAAGGTGGCAACGATAAGAGCAAAGCCGACGGCGGTTTACACTTTGTGGATAACACCAATACGCAGAATAATAGTCAGCGTTGTAAGGGTAAGTCGTCAGTGCCCCGGTTTGGAGGGCCAAAGTTCAACCTCAAGGCGATGATGAACCAGCCTTGCCCAAAGCACGGTACGCAAGAGAAGCCGACCAATCATCTGTGGAAGAATTGTTTCATCATGAGGGGATATAGAAACTCTAGTATTTTCCAGAATAAGCATGGCCCGAACGGTGGCTCAGGATCCGGCTCTCATGGGCCTAGCTTTGGAGCTGGCAGCTCAAGCTTCAGTTTTCAGGGCCAAGGCAATCAAGGTGGTTTTAATCATCAATCTAGCCAGGGGAATCAACAGTAGTAGTCTGATTATCAGAGCAATCCGAAACAGCTGAATGGTGGTCAGTATCATGTGTTTACCACGAGCTTGTGCAAACAGGATAAGAAAATCCATAAGCGGGCGGTGAATGCGGTTGAGCTGGCAGTCCCTCGGTACTTGCGATGGTCCGAACATCCTATTATATGGAGTCGTGAGGATCACCCGCCCCGGGTTGACAATTCAGGTCAGCTGGCTTTGGTGGTTGCTCCTCAGGTTGGAGGGTACAAGTTCACTGAAGTGCTCATGGATTGAGGCAGCAACATCAATATCCTTTATTATGATACTTTTCGCCGTATGAATTTAACCGTCCTCTACTATATTTCATGGGGTGGTGCCCGATAAGTCGGCATACCCAGTGGGTAAGATAGCTTTGGAAGTGGCCTTTGGAGATGATAATGATTTCAGAGCTGAGACATTGACTTTTGAAGTAGTCAAGATCAAGAGGCCTTATCACGCCCTATTCGGACGGCCGGCTTATGCTAAATTCATGGCACGACCTTGTTATGTCTATCTGCAGCTTAACATACCGGGTCATAAGGGCACCATCAAAGTACATGGCAACAGGAAGATAACTTTGGAGTGTGAAGAGGGTGATGCTGCTTATGCTGAGAAGGCTTGTGCAACGGAGGAGCTGAAATTCTACAAAGATAATGTTGCCCGGCAGACATGACACCTTTGAAAAAGCCAACCACAGAGCATGACCCTTTGCTGAAGTTTAAGTCGGCAGATGACACTAAGCTGGTTGACTTTGTTCCTGGCGACTCATCCAAGAAGTTCGGTATTAGTGCTAATATGGATCCGAAATAGGAAAGCGCGCTATCGAGTTCATCCATGAGAATCGGGACATCTTTGCATGGAAGCCTTCTGACATGCCAGGTGTACCGAGGGAACTCGCTAAGCACATTCTCAATGTCGATCCAAAATTTAAACCGGTCAAGCAATTCCTTCGTCGTTTTAATGAAGAGAGGCGTAAGGCCATTGGTGAAGAAGTGGCCCGGCTCTTGGCGCCTGGATTCATCATTGAAGTTTTTCATCCTGAATGGTTGACTAACCCGGTATTAGTACTTAAGAAAAATGGCACTTTGCACATGTGCGTGGATTACACAGATCTTAATAAGGCATGTCCAGCTGATCCTTTTGCTCTCCCTCGTATTGATCAGATCATTGATGCTACGACGGGTTGTGAGCGTTTGAGTTTTTTGGATGCTTATTCTGGGTATCACCAGATCAAGATGGCAGTTAAGGACCAGGAGAAGACAGCTTTCATCACTCCCTTTGGAACCTTCTGCTAAGGAAATATGCCCTAGAGGCAATAATAAAGTTGTTATTTATATTTCCTTATATCATGATAAATGTTTATTATTCATGCTAGAATTGTATTAACCAGAAACTTAGTACATGTGTGAATACATAGACAAACAGTGTCCCTAGTATGCCTCTTCTAGACTAGCTTGTTAATCAAATATGGTTAAGTTTCCTAGCCATAGACATGTGTTGTCATTTCATGAATGGGATCCCATCATTAGAGTGTGATGGACGAGACCCATCTATTAGCTTAGCACTATGATCGTTTAGTTTATTGCTATTGCTTTCTTCATGACTTATACATGTTCCTATGACTATGAGATTATGAAACTCCCGAATACCAGAGGAATACTTAGTGTGCTATCAAATGTCACAACGTAACTGGGTGATTATACAGATGCTCTACAGGTGTCTCCGATGGTGTTTGTTGAGTTGGCATAGATCGAGATTAGGATTTGTCACTCCGATTGTTGGAGAGGTATCTTTGGGCCCTCTCGGTAATGCACATCACAATAACCCTTGCAAGCAATGTTACTAATGAGTTTGTTGCGGGATGATGCATTATGGAACGAGTAAAGAGACTTGCCGGTAACGAGATTGAACTAGGTATGATGATACCTGTTGGGGATATAATTATTTGTGTAAGCCGCCCAAGAGGGGCCGGGTTACGCAAAGAAGACTCATCAGAAAGAAGCCCAAGACCCAACATGAAGATGGCGGTTCAATAGGAGGTCTAAGGCCCACAGGCGGCTTAAAGCCCGTAGTGGTAAACCGCCATAATGATATGACTTGTAATATAAGGTAGACTTAACTAGTCACCGAGCCGGACACTGTTTATGAGCCGGCCGGGACTCTGTAGGCTGCAGGGCGTCCACCCGTGTATATAAGGGGGCGACCCGCTGGTGGCTTAGGGCAAGAAACAACTCATCGAGAGCCGGGCATAGTGTATCTTGCTCCCTAGTCACCGAAACATCAATACCAACCCAACTAGACGTAGGCTTTACCTTCACCGTAAGGGGCCGAACTAGTATAAACCTCTCGTGTCCCTTGTCCCGATTAACCCCTTCAAGCTTCCTAGTTGAGATGGCTCCACAACTAAGTCCTTTCACGAGGACATCTGACGTGACAATTCCACGACAGTTGGCGCCCACCATGGGGCCAGCGCACGGTGGATTTGAGTTCTTGAAGGGCAACTTCGAAGGGCTCAAGGGATACATGGTGGGCCGGATGACCAAGAGTCATCGCGGCAAGATCTACATCGACGACGAAGGCTGGGGCCCCGATGCCGGTTCAATTGAGTACGGATACCGGGTCCCCTTCGACGGAATCCACGTATTCATCGGCCGGATTGGTGAGCCGGGCCCTAAGCCGGACAACTGCACCGACCTCGTCGAGACGGCTCAGCGTGCGAGAAAGGCCCGAGCTCAACCCGTCATGAAGCGTGCCTTCGTGGGCTGCATCCACGGAGAGGAACTTTCTGAAGGATCTGAAGATGGTGGTGAGACGAACGTCCTCTCGGACGGTGCCAGTATTCCGGACACCTGCATGCCGCCAAGATGGGCAGGAGTCTTCATGGCTGGGACTCAACCCGGCCAAAATTCTACAACCGCTATAGCAATAACGTCCGGGACAGGAGCGGCCGGGGCAGGAGGCCCTGTGTGCCCGCCGGCTCAGGTGCTGATATATCTCATCGATAAGCTTACGGCCCTGTTAGCCGCCACAGTTATTCCTGCAAATAAAGATGAGCATGACGCAGAGGTGGCACAGGTGCGTGAGGATATAGCTCGGGCCAAGGAGGCCTTGGTAGCTGAGGATACTAGATTAGCCACAGAGCGGGCGGCTCTAGATGCACGGGCGTAGCGGCTACAGTCAGAAGCCTACCAGCTTACGATGAGTCTAAACGCGTCCAACGAGGTGATGAGGAGGAGACATCAGAAATCCCAGTCCCGTTTACCTCCGGTTTATGATCCTCGAAATCTTTTCGCTACACCCGGAGCTGGTCCTAGTAACCCGCCAGATGCAAATCAGTTTATGACAGCCGAAACAGGAGGACCGGCTCAGCCTCGGGAGATGGCACCTCCTCATGGGAGTATGGCTCCACCCTGTTACGTGCCGATACCGCCGGGTCACTTTTCCAACCCCATGGAGAACTTAATCGTGGCATCGGCACGCCTGGCGGTTCTTCCCGTGGACGGTGATGACCCGACAGCGGTGGAGACCCGGAGGGTCAGAGAACTTCTCCAGACGGCCCTGGCTCAGCAAGATACCTATTCTTACAGCCGGGACAGGATTCATTCAACCCCTCCGCCTTGGTTAGCACCGCCTCGTCAAAACCGGAGCCCAAGTTACAGCAGGCACATGGAGTCTGAAGCTTTATCAAGCAACGCCCAGCACCATAACCAGCCCGGTGGCTATAACCCGGTGCAAGACCGAATACATCAGGAGAACGAGCGGGCGGCTCAGCTAGCAGCTCAACAAACGGCTCATCAAGAATTCCCAGAGTATCCGACGACTTCTGTTGAGACGGGAGTGGCTACTAGAACCAGCGGTGTTCCTTGTTTGGTACCGGCTCTACGTAATGTACGTTTGCCCAAGGACTTCAAGGGACCTCGAAAGGTGCCGAATTACACGGCCGACTTACAGCCCGGAGCGTTGATTGAAAGTTATGAGATGGCCATGGAGCTGTTGGAGGTTAGCGACACAGCAATGGCTAAGTACTTCACCATGATGTTAGATGGAACGGCCCGGTCTTGGTTAAAAGGGTTGCCGCCCAATTCCATTAATTTGTGGGCAGAGCTAAAGGCCTGTTTCATCTAGAACTTCAAGGACACTTGCAAGCAATCCATGTCGATTGTGGATTTGACAAATTGTAAGCAGGAGGAGGGTGAATCCACGACTCACTGGGTACGCCGGGTCAAGGAGATAATACATTCATCTGACAAGATGGATGCCGGCTCTGCAGTCCTTATGTTGGAAAAGAACTGTCGCTTTGAGCCGCTAAGACAGAAACTGGGGCGCCTTAAGCGTGATTGCAACGACATGGGTACGCTGATGGCGGCTTTGGTCAAATATGCCGACTCTGACAGTACCAAGGATCCCGCGTCTGATGAGGAAAGGACAGGGAAGGGAAAGAAGAACGACAATGGAAAGGGCCACCAACATAACCCGATGAATCAAGGAGGCAATAAGCATAAGGCGGAGGGTAACCTGGAGTTTGTGGCCAATGCCAATGCGCAGGGTAATAATCAGAGGTGTAGGGGAAAACCGCCCCTAGATCTGGCGGGTCAGGTCCATCTCTTGAACAGCTACTCAATGAGCCTTGCCCGAGATATGGCACCCGGGAACGACCCGACACCCACTTATGGAAAGATTGCGCGATCATGAAGGCTTTCAAGAATTCCAACATGTTTGATGGCAATCATGGGACAGGCGGCGGCTCAGGAGCTGGTGGTTTTCATGGCCCGGGTGGCGGTTCAAGCTCCGGTTTTCAGGGACATCAAGGCGGTTATAATCAACAGCAGTCTGGTCAAGGGGAGCAACAACATCAGCAGTCGGGTTATCAAAGCAACCCAAAGCAGCTGAATAGTGGGAAGTATCACGTGTTCACCACCAGCTTGTGCAAACGTGACCAGAAGATTCATAAGAGGGCCGTGAATTCTGTTGAGCCGGCGGTTCCCCGTTATGTGAGGTGGTCAGAGCAGCCCGTTGTGTGGAGCAGGGCAGATCACCCCCTCCAGGTTGATAATCCGGGTCAGTTAGCCTTGGTGGTAGCACCTCAGGTTGGTGGATATAAATTCACTAAGGTACTCATGGACGGGGGTAGCAGCATCAATATCCTCTATTATGAGACCTTTCGGCGCATGGGGTTAACTGGTAAGAATTTGAGGACATCCAACATTGTTTTTCATGGAGTGGTTCCTGGTAAGCCGGCCTACCCAGTTGGCAAGATTGAACTGGAAGTGGCCTTTGGAGATGAATATGACTCCAGGGCTGAGAAATTGATATTTGAAGTGGTCAAAATCAGGAGCCCGTATCATGCTCTATTTGGGCGACCGGCTTATGCTAAGTTCATGGCACGGCCGTGTTACGTTTATTTGTAGCTCAAGATGCTGGGTCACAAAGGCACTATCACTGTGCATGGGAGTCGAAAGGTAGCCTTGGAATGTGAAGAGGGCGACGCGGCTTATGCTGAGTCTGTTTGTGCAGCAGAGGAGCTGAAGTTTTATCAAGGTAATGTTGACCCGGCGGATATGACCTCTTTAAAAAAGCCAACTACAGAGCATGACCCAGCGTTGAAGTTTAAATCGGCCGCCGAGACGAAGCTTGTTGACTTTACTCCAGGTGACCCTTCTAAGCAATTCAGCATCAGTACCAATTTGTATCCTAAATAGGAAAGCGCGCTCGTCGGTTCATCCGTGAGAACCGGGACATCTTTGCATGGAAACCTTCTGACATGCCGGGTGTACCGAGGGAACTCGCTGAGCACACTCTCAACATTGATCCGAAGTATAAGCCGGTCAGGCAGTTTCTTTGATGATTCAATGAAGAGAGGCGGAAAGCTATTGCAGAGGAAGTCGCCCGGCTCTTAGCGGCCGGGTTCATTGCTGAAGTCTTTCACCCGGAGTGGTTGGCTAACCCGGTGCTTGTGCTTAAGAAGAATGGCACCTGGCGGATGTGTGTGGATTACACGGACTTAAACAAGGCTTGTCCGACTGATATTTTTGCTGTTCCCCGTATTGATCAAATCATTGATGCTACGGCGTGTTGTGAATGTTTGAGTTTTTTGGATGCTTACTCTGGTTATCATCAGATCAAAATGGCAGTTAAGGACCAGGAGAAGACGACTTTCATCACTCCGTCTGGAGCCTTCTGTTATGTATCTATGCTGTTTGGGCTCAAGAGTGCTCAGGCAACTTATCAGCGATGTGTGCAGAACTGTCTACACGATCGAATCGGGCGTAATGTTCATGCTTACGTGGATGACATCGTGGTGAAATCCCGAGAGAAGGAAACCTTGATATCTGACTTGAAAGAAGCCTTTGATAATCTCCGGGTTTATAAGATGATGCTTAATCCGGCCAAGTGTGTGTTTGGTGTGCCTGCATGCAAGCTCTTGTGTTTTTTGGTCTCGAACAGAAGCATTGAAGCTAACCTGGAGAAGATCAAGGCGATTACCTCTCTGGCTAAACCGGTGTGCATCAATGATGTTCAGCGACTGGCGGGTCATGTTGCTGCTTTAAGCCAGTTCATAAGCCGGTTGGGTGAGAAGGCCCTACCACTGTATCAGATGATGAAGAAAACAGACACCTTTGTCTGGAGTGATGCTGCTGATGCTGCCTTTGAAGATTTGAAGAGACAGTTGTCAAAGCCACCGGTCCTTGCGGCTCCCATTGATAAGGAGCCATTGCTGTTATATGTGGCTGCTAATTCACGAGCCGTCAGTGTTGCCATTGTGGTAGAGCGTAAGGAAGCAGGCAAGGAGCATCCGGTTCAACGACCGGTTTACTACATCAGTGAGGTGCTCATTGAGTCCAAACAAAGGTATCCACATTGGCAAAAACTTGTTTACGGAGTGTTTATGGCAAACCGGAAGTTGAAGCAGTACTTCCAAAGTCATCCTATAACTGTGGTAAGTTCTGCCCCCTTGGGAGACATCATCCAGAATAGGGAAGCCACAGGACGAGTCGCCAAGTGGGCTATTGAGCTTGGGCCTCATGGTTTGAAATATATGCCACATACTGCTATCAAGTCTTAAGCCTTGGTGGATTTTATCAATGATTGGACAGAGTTGCAGGCACCTGAGGAGAAGCCAGATAACACGTATTGGACTATTCACTTTGATGGGTCCAGGCAGTTAGAAGGCTCGGGGGCTGGAGTTGTTTTAACTTCCCCTCGAGGTGACAAATTTTGTTATGTGCTCCGGCTTATGTTTCCTTGTACTAACAACGTAGCTGAGTACGAGGCCTTACTCCATGGTCTCCGGATGGCCAAAGAGATGAACTTGAGCCGGGTAAGGTGCTTGGGCGATTCAGATCTCGTGGCCCAAGAGGTGTCAGGCAAGCGGGACTCCAAGGATCCCCTTATGGCGGCTTATCATCGTGAAGTAGATGCTGTGGCTGGGCATTTCAAAGGTTATCAAGTGGAGCACATTGATCGAAGGAAGAATGAGGCGGCTGATGCTTTAAGCCGGTTGGGATCTCACCGTAAGCCGGTGCCGCCTAACACCTTCCTCGATGTGTTGCATAATCCTTCTGTCAAGGTACCTACAGAGGAAGAACTAGCAGTGCCAGACCCATAGGCACAGCTGGTGGCAACTCTTCACGTCATCCCGGATTGGACAGTGCCATATTTGGCCTATATGACCCGGGGAGAGTTGCCTGAGGATGAGACCTTGGCAAGACAAATCGTCAGGCGGTCCGAATCCATGATGATTGTTCATGGTGAGTTACATCACTGAAGTGTCACTGGGGCGTTTCAACGCTGTGTGTCGCCTGTGGAGGGACAGGAGATACTTCATGAGATCCATGAAGGAGATTGCGGCCATCATGCTGGGTCAAAATCTCTTGTGGCCAAGGCTTTTCCTCATGGTTTCTATTGGCTGACGGCTCATGCTGATGCGGAGGATCTAGTCAGCAAATGTGACGGATGTCAAAAATTCTCACGACGAGCTCATGTGCCGGCTCAAGAGTTGAGGATGATTCCAATCACTTGGCCATTTGCGGTCTGGGGGCTTGACATGGTTGGACCTTTCAAAAGGTCTAAGGATAAAAATACACACCTTCTGGTGGCAGTAGATAAGTTTACAAAGTGGGTTGAGGCAGAGCCGGTCAGTAAGTGTGATGCAGCCACATCGGTTCAGTTCATGAAAAAGGTGATCTTTCGTTTTGGTTTTCCACATAGCATTATAACTGATAATGGAACTAATCTTTCCAAGGGTGCCATGGAAGAGTTCTATCAACGAGAACATATCCGGCTTGATGCTTCGGTTGTTGCTCATCCTCAATCCAATGGTCAGGCAGAAAGAGCTAATCAAGAGATCCTGAAGGGTATCAAACCCCGGCTCTTTGTCCCCTTGCAGCGGACTCCGGCTTGTTGGGTGGAGGAGTTACCTTCGGTACTGTGGAGCATCAACACTATGCCTAACAGATCTACAGGTTACACACCTTTCTTCATGGTGTATGGTGCAGAGGCAGTCCTGCCAAGTGACATCCGGTTTGATTCGCCCCGCATGACGGCTTACGTTGAAGCTGACAACGAAAAAGCTCGTCAGGATGCACTTGACTTGTTGGATGAGGAGCGAGACTTAGAAATAGCCCGCTCGGCGATTTACCAACAAGACCTGCGCCGCTATCACATCCACCGGGTTAGGAGCAGAACCTTTTAGGAAGGCGACTTAGTGCTCCGGCTCATCCAGGATCAGTCTGACATGCACAAGCTATCCCCACCTTGGGAAGGACCCTTTGTGGTAGCAAGAATCTGAACAACGGGTCATACTATCTTATCGATGTTCGAGAGCACAAAGACTCACGTAAGTCGGAGGAGGAGACCTGCCGGCCGTGGAATATCGCCCATCTCCGGCCTTACTATACTTAAGCCACTGGCTCTCAAGATGTATATATTTTGACAGTGTATATATTATATAAAGAAATAAAGCAGGACCTCTGTCCTTTTTATCCTCAAAAGTGTATATGTCTTCTTTATCAGGTGGTGAAAACAACCAACAGGGAGCGGATCATACCTGAATCCGGCTTCCCTTTTGGTCCGGCTTATGATCATATCGGAATCTAGCCATGATCACTTGGGGGCTTCCCGTTCAAACATAGGTCGTATTCGAACCAAAGAGAACATAGCTGTCGATACCCACTTGATCGGCATACTGCCAAACCCACTTGGGGGCTTCTTGATCATATTTGAATCATAGATTAACCCCTTTGGGTCTGACGTGGATCGTATTCGAATCAGCGTCATTAAACAACTCTTATGGTCACTTGGGGGCTTCCTGTTCAAACATAGGTCGTATTTGAACCTAAGAGAACACAAATGTCGATACCCACTTGACCGACATCGCCAAAGCCACTGGGGGCTATATGATCGTATCCGAATCTTAGCTTAACCCCTTTGGAGCGGTTTAGTGATCGTATTCGAATCAGAAGCCTTTGAATATTGTTTATTATCCATTATATTTCATAAGTATAATTATTTGACTATCTTGAGACCTTTTTGAAAGCACTATGAGATGGTTTTTTGTTCTTCCGGCTTAATATTGATCACCCCAGGTTGTTAAGTGCCAGGTGAACATTACATGTTCTGACTTTCAGGAGTTTAATTAACCGCATGGTGAAGGTCATATAAGCAGTCGGGATTACCAAAGGGATCGCAGGTATGCTATTGTGATTATGTTTAACAAATATGGTCATCAACCAGCATATATATGATGTTTGGGGTTTGCCCTCTAGGTTATCAATACCTTATGTGACCCCCGAGGCGATAAACTGCCAAGGGAATTTTTGATTGTTTTATATGTAGGATAAGGCAAGCAAAATTTAGCATCAAGGAAATAAACAATCAATATAAGCTGGAAATATATAGCGATGGTGGCTTACGAAAGTATTAAGCACCATAAACATGCGCAAAGGCATGACAAAAATTGAGATGTTTTTCTACCCTATTACAAGACTCCCCGAGTCTGAATAAATGAAGCACTGTTTTTTTTTTGCAAAGTCATAAAAACGCCTGGCGGTTCACTCCTTCGGCGGGCTTGAAGATTCTGGGTTGCATTGTCCTGAAGGTTGACGAGGCCCAGTCAATGCCACTCAAGGCTTCAAACTCAGCTTCATCATCTACTAAACCGGCTGGGTCCACTTCAGGGGCAAAGGTATGCTTACGGGTTGGAGGGATCAGGCTGATTTGATCATAGGGAGGTGTTGGAATTCTCCAGTTCTCACTGTCATAGCCCGGCTGATACTTGGTAAGGTCAGTGTCGTTCCCAATGAGGGTAGCCACAGGACGTATGTCTTTGACGCAGGCGGTGAAGTCCTGATCATCAAATACGGTCCCATCTTCTTTCAGACTTGGGTATCCAAGAGCGAGGTCGGCCGGGTCTAGTTCTGGAATCCATGCTTTTGCCCGGCTCAACGCGGCTACTGCCCCGGCTCTGGAGGACCTCCGCCTTAGATCCTGGATCCGCTGAGGTAGCACAGCAAGACACTTCAGCACGTCTTGCAGAAGGTGGGGAGTGTCATTTGATAAAGCTACAACGGCCAAAGCACGTTGTGACCCGGTGTACAGTTGCTCCACTAGAGTGTAAACCGCCTTAAGTTTGATCAGCATGTTCTGCTTGAGGTTTGTGCTCCTGGGGCCTGCGTTCATGAACATAAGGTGAGCTAGGGATAACAATTAAGGTGATCATCAAAGGAAGGATTAAAGTATTTTGAGGTTATATACAGTAACTTACCGAAGATGGCTGAGACCATTTGAGATATCTGGCGCTTTAAGTCGGACAGCTCGGTTGTTGCTTCTGCAAGTGATGCCTCTGCCGTCTCGGCCCGGGTCACCAGTGAAGCCTTCTCATCAGCCCAGATTTTCTTCTCCGTTTCAAAATTCTTCTTCAACTTCTCTTGCTCAGAGACGCTGAATTCAAATTTGGAGTTGGCCTTTCGAATTTCAAGTTCTTGAGCTGTCAGACGGCTCTTCAGGTCAGCAATTTCTGACTCAAATTGACTTATGGTGGCCTGTATTGATGCCGGGTTATAGTCAAAATCATGGTAAGATAGTATTAAAGTCCCAAGCACTATGCAAGCAAAAATACTTGACACTTGGGGGCTAATGTGTGCTGAAGAATTTTTACCCTACAATGTCGGTTCATGCAAATTAAGTCCCAAGCACTTTACAAGCAAAGATACTTGACACTTGGGGGCTAATGTGTATCGCAAGTTCAAAGTATCATGTTACAACCGGGTTAAATTTCTTCTTTTTTAAACAGGACAAAACAGTGGTAAGCAGTTTTCTAAGTCTACAGCATATTTATTCATAAGCAATAGACTTGGGGGCTGATATATTAAGTATGATTCAGGAAAGGGGCATAAAGGTATACCTTAGATTTTTGCTGTATTTGCTTCACCATGTCAATTTCCAGGTCACGGCTGCTATGCACTTGATTAAGGTAGCCAGAGACTATATTGCCAATGCTTAAGTGAGTATAATCAGTAATGTCGAGCTTAGCCTTTCGGTGTTCTATGAGTTCCTCCTTAGCAGTGCATTTGGCAAGGACAGTGGGTCACCCCGGTTCAACAAAATGACTCTTCAGAATCTCAACTTCCGGATCATTTACTTTGACCGGGCTAGGAGCTTCCGGGTTATCAGAGTTGTTGAGTGTATCTTCGGCGGGTGGATCAGAGGTTGGTGCTGGAATATCAGTGGCCGGTTCAAGCGGCGGCTGATGGGTGGAACTGTCAGGAGCAGACGTGTTAAGTGCCAGTTCAGCCACGACAGGGTCTTGGGACGGCTTATTCTTCTTTGCCCTCTTACTAGGCTTCACTTGCATGCTGTCAACAAAGGCAGAAGGATGAATACAAAAGCATGAGTAAGGTAAAGCATAAGGTACACAAGGTTACATTACCTGGGGGCAGTTTTGAAAGCCGGCATGTTGGATTGCATAAACTCGCCGGAGGAAGGAGAAGTATCCTGATAATTGGAGTCAGATGAATTGAGAGGTTGGCGAATTAAACCCACCAAAGGTAAAACAGAACGTAAATCAGAGATAACCTCAGTCCAACGCTTCCGTGTTACGTCAGGTAAGCCGGAGGCGAGCTCTATATCCTTGCTGGTCCGTGTCTGCCTCCGGCTTTCAAGCTGTTGTTGCTTCAAAAGAAATTGAGGATCTTGATAAGCAAGAGGATGTGAAAAATCTTACTTTCCAGGTCACCCTTCGGATTTTGTGCTTTGGCAAAGGCTCTGAGTCGGAGGAGATTATAGTTACCTCTTCGTCAACCGCTTGGCTGTTTCCCGTATCCTCCTGAAAGGGTAGAATGTTAATAACATAAATGACAAAAGAGTAAGGGAAATTAAGGATTACCTCTTCATCATCCTCAGAAGTGTCGTCCAATTTGAGTAAATCTGAGGCGCTTGGTTTCTTCTTCCTTGAAGTCCCTGTTTTGGCGGCTTTTCTGTCGGTTCTCTTGGCCGCTCTGGCTTGTTTGGCAGCCTCATGGTCATACTTGACCTTCCAGAAGTTGTCATCGGCCTGTGAAAAGAGATAAAGGGTTATGAGTGAAGCAATGTGCAATGTAGTAGAGAGTATTCATTAAAATTGATGACAACTGCGGGGGCCAGGTTCTTCTTGCAGAAAGGAAGTAAGCCGAAGGCATTACTGGTCACCGTGACCTCTTTCAACAATGATTGGGTCGTAGCTTCCACTACATCATCTGGTAAGTCGTCGGGACTATGCCGTAGTGGGTCATCCTTCTCGCCTGAATAAGTGCACATTAAGCCGGGTCGGCGGCTTAACGGAAGCACTCGCCAGGTGACCCAGACTCGGACCAGGTCGATGCCATCTAAGCCGTTTCCCAAAAGAGCTTTGATTTTTCTGATGGTGGGAGCAAGTGGCAGACGTTCAACAGCAGAAAGTTTATCCGCTAGCGGGTGGTTGGACTCGAGACATAGAGCACGGAAGCCGGGCAGAGGATTCTCGCCAGCCGGAGAGGTGTCCTGGCAATAGAACCACGTCTGATTCCAATCCTTCGGGTGACTCGGCAGTTCAGCATAAGGAAAAAGGCAGTCTCTCCGCCGCTGAATTGAAATGCCGCCAAGTTCAAGGCTGGGCCCGTTGGCACGCTCATTCTGCTAGTTTAAGTAAAAAAGCTCTCTGAACAAAAGCAGATTGGGTTCTTCTCCCAGGTACACCTCGCAGAAGACTTGGAAATTGCAAATATTTGACACATAATTGGGCCCGATGTCTTGTGGTCTAAGGTAAAAGAAATGCAAAACATCCCTGAAGAATTTTGAACCGGGTGGTGCAAATCCCCGGCTCATGTGATCCGTAAAAACTATCACCTCCCCTTCTTTGGATTGAGGTCTCTCCTCGGACGGGTCAGGGGCACGATAAGACATGACCTCTTCTTGGGAAGATGGCCAGACTTCACAAAATCAGACAATTTACTTTTTGTGACTGTGGAGGGGACCCAGTTACAGGTCACAGGAGCCTTGGCCGCCTTAGGTGCCATGACGAAAATTGAAGCCTATGACAAAATGAGAAGTTCCGGTTCAAATTTAACCCGGAGGAAAACATTTAGATCTATTCAAGATGGCGGCTTAAGAAGGGGCCTAATGATATATGGGTAACTATGCAACAGTATTTAAGCCGCTACATGTACCAAGAGCAGTTAAAATTTCTTAAGTCATGAGAAGCAAGCAAGGTTCACAGATCAGTGTCATTTATTTAAACCGACCACATGGACAGTCGTGTTTAGACATATTCGACAGAGGCAGTTTTTTATTTCCGGGTGAAACAAACAGGTTTCACAAGTTGCCGCTGTTATTTTGGATCAAACAACTGTTCTGAAAAGAAAATTTTCTAGACCTAGGACTGGCACAGATGAAGCTCAAGGGCTCGAACGGGGCCTCTGTGCGACAGAAAGGGATCTATTCGCGTTCGAAATGGGTGCGGAATATCTACCGCATCGGTTTTATACCATCTTCAAGATCAAGAAACAGCGATGGTGATGAAATCTATGAAGGGTTCCTAATGAACAGCGAAGAACACCAAAGAACTTGAAGGTCCTAATGCGGATCTGAGGAGAAAGAAACAGGAGACTTACAGATGCAGGATTGCTGCGGAGGGTCGTCACGTTTTTCTGGTCAAACCATGTTGATGCAGTGGCCTGAGTTGGTGAAGACGAGGAGATCTGCGACGGCGACGGCGGCGGAGCTCGAGCGGTAGAGTAGCAGCGAGAGGAAGAAGACGACTGACGGAGGAGAATGGGAAGACCTAGGTCGTGCCTATTTATAAGGAAAGGATAACTGAGACGGCACGAGAAATGAGGAGATAAGCATTATTATCCAGCGGCCCCGTCGCCTCAGTTTTTGGAACAATCAGTAAAGGCAAAGATCCGTTGGAGGATACAGTGGAATAAAGAATGAATTTAAGTAAAGATGACATCACGGCGGGTTAATGCGGATCCAAAAGATGACGTCATGGCGGGTTAAGGAAAAACCTTTTTTGCACAAGCAGAAGGGTGAAGATTTATTTCTTAAGGTATTTTAAAAGATTGACATGAACCAGTTCAAATCAATCTGGGACCTAATGTTGGGGATATAATTATTTGTGTAAGCCGCCCAGGAGGGGCCGGGTTACGCAAAGAAGACTCATCAGAAAGAAGCCCAAGACCCAGCATGAAGATGGTGGTTCAATAGGAGGTCTAAGGCCCACAGGCGGCTTAAAGCCCATAGTGGTAAACCGCCATAATGATATGACTTGTAATATAAGGTAGACTTAACTAGTCACCGAGCCGGACACTATTTATGAGCCGGCCGGGACTATGTAGGCTGCAGGGCGTCCACCCGTGTATATAAGGGGGCGACCCGCTGGCGGCTTAGGGCAAGAAACAACTCATCGAGAGCCGGGCATAGCGTATCTTGCTCCCTGGTCATCGAAACATCAATACCAACCCAACTAGACGTAGGCTTTACCTTCACCGTAAGGGGCCGAACTAGTATAAACCTCTCGTGTCCCTTGTCCCGATTAACCCCTTCAAGCTTCCTAGTTGCGATGGCTCCACAACTAAGTCCTTTCACGAGGACATCTGACGTGACAATTCCACGACAATACCGATGATCGAATCTCGGGCAAGTAACATATCAATGACAAAGGGAACTACGTATGTTGTTATGCGGTTTGACTGATAAAGATCTTCGTAGAATATGTAGGAGCCAATATGAGCATCCAAGTTCCGCTATTGGTTATTGACCGAAGATGTGTCTCGGTCATGTCTACATAGTTCTCGAACCCGTAGGGTCCGCACGCTTAACGTTCGATGACGATTTGTATTATGATTTTATGTGATTTGATGAACGAAGGTTGTTCGGAGTCCCAGATGAGATCATGAGCATGACGAGGAGTCTCAAAATGGTCAATACATAAAGGTTGATATATTGGACCATGTTATTCGGACACCAAAAGTGTTCCGGATGGTTTCGGGTAAAACCGGAGTGCCAGAGGGGTTACCGGAAATCCCGGGGGAACTGATGGGCCACCATGGGCCTTAGTGGAGAGAGAGGAGGGTAGCCAGGGCAGGCCAACCCCCCCTTGCAGTCCGAATTGGACAAGGGAAGGGGGGCGGCACCCCCCTTTCCTTCTCCCTCTCTCCCTCTCCTTCCTTCCCCCTCTCTCCCTCTTGGTGGAATCCTACTAGGACATGGAGTTCGAGGGACGTCACCGAGCTGAACGTGTGTAGATCATGGAGGTGCCGTGCATTCGGTACTTGGATCAGGTTGATCACGAAGACGTTCGACTACATCAACTGCGTTACCAAACGCTTCCGCTTTCGGTCTACGAGGGTACGTGGACACACTCTTCCCGCTCGTTGCTATGCTTCTCCTAGATAGATCTTGCGTGATCATAGGCAATTTTTTTGAAATACTATGTTCCCCCACAGTGGCATCCGAGCCAGGTCTATGCGTAGATGTTATATGCACGAGTAGAACACAAAGAGTAGTGGGCGATAATAGTCATACTGCTTACCAACATGTCTTACTTTGATTTGGCGGTATTGTTGGATGAAGCGGCCCAGATCGACATTACATGACCGCGTTCATGAGACTGGTTCTACCGCCGTGCTTCGCACACATGTGGCTAGTGGGTGTCTGTTTCTCCAGCTTTAGTTGAATCAAGTTTGACTATGCCCGGTCCTTGTTGAAGGTTAAAACAACACACTTGACGAAAAATCATTGTGGTTTTGACGTGTAGGTAAGAACAGTTCTTGCTAGAAGCCTGTAGCAGCCACGTAAAACTTGCAACAACAAACTAGAGGACGTCTAACTTGTTCTTGCAGGGCTTGCTCTAATGTGATATGGTCAAGACGTGATGATATATAAATTGTTGTATGAGATGATCATGTTTTGTATAAGTTATCGGCAACTGGTAGGAGCCTTATGATTGTCGCTTTATTGTACGAAATGCAATCGCCATGTAATTGCTTTACTTTATCACTAAGCAGTAGCGATAGTCATAGAACCAATAGTTGGCAAGACGACAATGATGCTTCGATGGAGATCAAGGTGTCAAGCTGGTGATGACGGTGATCATGACGGTGCTTTGGAGATGGAGATCAAAGGCACAAGATGATGATGCCCATATCATATCACTTATTTGATTTGCATGTGATGTTTATCTTTTTATGCATCTTAATGTGCTTAGTACGGCGGTGGCATTATAAGATGATCTCTCACTAAATTTCAGGGTACAAGTGTTCTCCCTGAGTATGCACTGTTGCGACAGTTCGTCGTGCCGAGACACCACGTGATGATCGTGTGTGATAAGCTCTACGTTCACATACAACGGGTGCAAGCCAGTTTTGCACACGCAGAATACTCGGGTTAAACTTGACGAGCCTAGCATATGCAGATATGGTGTTAGAGTATGTAATGGGCCTGGGCTATACCGCCAGCCCAGGCTCTGAGACCGAAAGGTCGAGCGTGAATCATATAGTAGATATGATCAACATAGTGATGTTCACCATTGAAAACTACTCAATCTCATGTGATGATCGGACGTGGTTTAGTTGATATGGATCACGTGATCACTTAGATGATTAGAGGGATGTCTATCTAAGTGGGAGTTCTTAAGTAATACGATTAATTGAACTTTAATTTATCATGAACTTAGTACCTGATAGTATTTTGCATGTCTATGTTGTTGTAGATAAATGGCTCGTGCTACTGTTCCGTTGAATTTTAATGCGTTCCTAGAGAAAGCTAAGTTGAAAGATGATGGTAGGAACTATATGGACAGGGTCCGTAACTTGAGGATTATCCTCATTGCTGCACAGAAGAATTACGTCCTGGAAGCACCGCTAGGTGCAAGACCCGCTGCAGGAGCAACGCCGGACGTTATGAATGCCTGGCAGAACAAAGCTGATGACTACTCGATAGTTCAGTGTGCCATGCTTTACGGCTTAACCAGGACTTCAACGATGTTTTGAACGTCATGGAGCATATGAGATGTTCCAGGAGTTGAAGTTAATATTTCAAGCAAATGCCTGGATTGAGAGATATGAAGTCTCCAATAAGTTCTACAGCTGCAAAATGGAGGAGAATAGTTCTGTCAGTGAACATATACTCAAAATGTCTGGGTACCATAATCACATGACTCAACTGGGAGTTAATCTTCCTGATGATAGTGTCATTGACAGAGTTCTTCAATCACTGCCACCAAGCTAAAAGAACTTCGTGATGAACTATAATATGCAAGGGATGGATAAGACAATTCTCGAGCTCTTCGCGATGCTAAAGGCTGCGGAGGTAGAAATCAAGAGGGAGCATCAAGTGTTGATGGTTAACAAGACCACTAGTTTCAAGCAAAAGGGTAAAGGGAAGAAGGGGAACTTCAAGAAGAACGACAAGCAAGTTGCTACTCAAGTGAAGAAGCCCAAGTTTGGACCTAAGCCTGAGACTGAGTGCTTCTACTGCAAAGGGACTGGTCACTGGAAGCGGAACTGCCCCAAGTATTTGGCGGATAAGAAGGATGGCAAAGTGAAAGGTATATTTGATATACATGTTATTGATGTGTACCTTACTAATGCTCGTAGTAGCGCCTGGGTATTTGATACTGGTTCTATTGCTCATATTTGCAACTCAAAATAGGGGCTACGGATTAAGCGAAGATTGGCTAGGACGAGGTGACGATGCGCATGGGAAATAGTTCCAAAGTCGATGTGATCGCCGTCGGCATGCTACCTCTACATCTACCTTCGGGATTAGTTTTAGACTTGAATAATTGTTATTTGGTGCCAGCTTTAAGCATGAACATTATATCTAGATCTTGTTTGATGCGAGACGATTATTCATTTAAATCAGAGAATAACGGTTGTTCTATTTATATGAGTAATATCTTTTATGGTCATGCACCCTTGATGAGTGGTCTATTTTTATTGAATCTCGATAGTAGTGATGCAAATATTTATAATATTGAAGCCAAAATATATAAGTTTAATAATGATAGTGCAACTTATTTGTGGCACTGCCGTTTAGGTCATATTGGTGTAAAGCGCATGAAGAAACTCCGTGCTGATGGACTTTTGGAATCACTTGATGCTTGCGAACCATGCCTCATGGGCAAGATGACTAAGACTTCGTTCTCCGGAACCATGGAGCAAGCAACAGACTTGTTGGAAATAATACATATTGATGTATGTGGTCCGATAAGTGTTGATGCTCGTGGAGGGTATCATTATTTTCTGGCCTTAATAAATGATTTGAGCAGATATGGGTATATCTACTTGATGAAACATAAGTCCGAAACATTTGAAAAGTTCAAAGAATTTTAGAGTGAAGTGGAAAATCATCGTAACAAGAAAATAAAGTTTCTATGATCTGATCGTGGAGGTGAATATTTGAGTTACGAGTTTGGTCTTCATTTGAAACAATGCGGAATAGTTTCACAACTCACGCCACCCAAAACACCACAGCGTAATGGTGTGTCCAAACGTCGTAACCACACTTTATTAGATATGGTGCGATCTATGATGTCTCTTACTGATTTACCGCTATTGTTTTGGGGTTATGCTTTAGAGACGGCTGCATTCACGTTAAATAGGGCACCATCTAAATCCGTTGAGACGACACCATATGAATTGTGGTTTGGCAAGAAACCCAAGTTGTTGTTTCTTAAAGTTTGGGGCTACGATGCTTATGTGAAAAAGCTTCAACCTGATAAGCTCGAACTCAAATCGGAGTAATGTGTCTTCGTGCGATACCCAAAGGAGACTGTTGGGTACACCTTCTATCACAGATCCAAAGGCAAGATATTCGTTGCTGAGAATGGATCCTTTCTAGAGAAGGAGTTTCTATCGAAAGAAGTGAGTGGGAGGAAAGTAGAACCTGCTCCCTTATTGGAAAGTAGTTCATCACAGAAATCAGTTTTAGTGATTCCTACACCAATTAGTGAGAAAGCTAATGATGATGATCATGAAACTTCTGATCAAGTTACTACCAAACCTCGTAGGTCAACCAGAGTAAGATCCGCACCAGAGTGGTACGCTAATCCTGTTCTGGAAGTCACGTTACTTGACCATGACGAACCTACGAACTATGAGGAAGCAATGATGAGCCCAGATTCCGCGAAATGGCTTGAGACCATGAAATCCGAGATGGGATCCATGTATGAGAACAAAGTGTGGACTTTGGTTGACTTTCCCGATGATGGGCAAGCCATAGAGAATAAATGGATCTTCAAGAAGAAGACTGATGCTGACGGTAATGTTACTGTCTACAAAGCTCGACTTGTTACGAAAGGTTTTCGACAAGTTCAAGGAGTTGACTACGATGAGACCTTCTCACTCGTAGCGATGCTTAAATCCGTCTGAATCATGTTAGCAATTACCGCATTTTATGATTATGAAATTTGGTAAGTGGATGTCAAAAATGCATTCCTTAATGGATATCTTAAAGAAGAGTTGTATATGATGCAACCAGAAGGTTTTGTCGATCCAAAAGGTGCTAACGAAGTGTGCAAGCTCCAGTGATCCATTTATGGACTGGTGCAAGCATCTCGGAGTTGGAATATACGCTTTGATAGTGTGATCAAAGCATATGGTTTATACAGACTTTTGGAGATGCCTGTATTTACAAGGAAGTGAGTGGGAGCTCTGTAGCATTTCTGATATTATATGTGGATGACATATTGTTGATCAGAAATGATACGGAATTTCTGGATTGTATAAAAGGATACTTGAATAAGAATTTTTCAATGAAAGACCTCAGTGAAGCTGCTTATATATTGGGCATCAAGATCTATAGAGATAGATCAAGATGCTTAATTGGACTTTCACAAAGCACATACCTTGAAAAAGTTCAAAATGGATCAAGCAAAGAAAGGGTTCTTGCCGGTGTTACAAGGTGTGAAGTTGAGTCAGACTCAATGCCCGACCACTGCAGAAGATAGAGAGACAGTGAAAGTCATTCCCTATGCTTCAGCCATAGGTTCTATCATGTATGCAATGCTATGTACCAAACTTGATGTGTGCCTTGCTATTAGTTTAGCATGGAGGTACCTAAGTAATCCAGGAGTGGATCACTGGACAGCGGTCATGAACATCCTGAAATACCTGAAAGGGACTAAGGATATGTTTCTCATTTATGGAGGTGATAAAGAGCTCGTCGTAAATGGTTACGTCGATGCAAGCTTTGACACTGATCCGGATGACTCTAAGTCACAAACCAGATACATATTTATATTAATGGTGGAGCTGTCAGTTGGTGCAGTTCTAAACAGAGCGTGGTGGCGGGATCTACGTGTGAAGCGGAATACATAGCTGCTTTGGAAGCAGCAAATGAAGGAGTCTAGATGAAGGAGTTCATATCCGATCTAGGTGTCATACCTAGTGCATCGGGTCCAATGAAAATCCTTTGTGACAATACTGGTGCAATTGCCTTGGCAATTGGAATCCATATTTCACAAGAGAACCAAGCACATCAAGAGACGCTTCAATTCCATCCGTGATCAAGTCAAGGAGGGATACATAGAGATTTGCAAGATACATACGGATCTGAATGTTGCAGACCCGTTGAGTAAGCCTCTCTCACGAGCAAAACATGATCAACACCAAGACTCCATGGGTGTTAGAATCATCACTATGTAATCTAGATTATTGACTCTAGTGCAAGTGGGAGACTGACGGAAATATGCCCTAGAGGCAATAATAAAGTTGTTAATTATATTTCCTTATATCATGATAAATCTTTATTATTCATGCTAGAATTGTATTAACCGGAAACTTAGTACATGTGTGCATACATAGACAAACAGAGTGTCCCTAGTATGCCTCTACTAGACTAGCTCGTTAATCAAAGATGGTTAAGTTTCCTAGCCATAGACATATGTTGTCATTTGATGAACGAGATCACATCATTAGAGAATGATGTGATGGACGATACCTATCCGTTAGCTTAGCACTATGATCATGACTTGTACATGTTGCTATGACTATGAGATTATGCAACTCCCATATACCATAGGAACACTTAGTGTGCTATCAAACGTCACAATGTAACTGGGTGATTATAAAGATGGTCTACAAGTGTCTTCGATGGTGTTTGTTGAGTTGGCATAGATCGAGCTAGGATTTGTCACTCCGATTGTCGGAGAGGTATCTCTAGGCCCTCTCGGTAATGCACATCACTATAAGCCTTGCAAGCAATGTGACTAATGAGTTAGTTGTGGGATGATGCATTACGGAATGGGTAAAGAGACTTGCCGGTAACGAGATTAAACTAGGTATGATGGTACCGACGATCGAATCTCGGGCAAGTAACATACCAATGACAAAGGGAACTACGTATGTTGTTATGCGGTTTGACCGATAAAGATCTCCGTAGAATATGCCAGAACCAATATGAGCATCCAGGTTCCGCTATTGTTTATTGACCGGAGATGTGTCTCGGTCATGTCTACATAGTTCTCGAACCTGTACGGTCTGCACGCTTAATGTTTGATGATGATTTGTATTATGAGTTTATGTGATTTGATGACCGAAGGTTGTTCAGAGTCCCGGATGAGATCGTGGACATGACGAGGAGTCTCGAAATGGTCAAGATATAAAGATTGATATATTGGACCATGTTATTCGGACACCGGAAGTGTTCCGGATGGTTTCGGGTAAAACCGGAGTGCTGGAGGGGTTACCAGAAACCCCGGGGGAACTAATGGGCCACCATGCACTACTGCAGGATGCTACTAACGCAACACTACGATCAAAGACCCTTCGAGAAACTGTGTGCGATGTAAGAATCGCAAACGATGCTGTATGAAAACCGTCAGAAATGTATAAAACGTTTGCGATGACGGATGCATCAAACACGGTTCAGGTTTTAGTTGTGTGTGCAATGAAGGGCATACGGTTCAGTTCAATTAACTGTTTGCGATGAGGAGGAACAAAAGAAACGGGCAGCCAGATGAAGGCATGTGTGATACACAACATACGGTTCACTCGGATGAACTGTTTGTGATTAGGCAACACAAAAGAAACGGGCAGCTAGATGAAGGTGTGTGCGATATACAGCATACGGTTCACTCGGATGAACTGTTTGTGATTAGGCAACACAAAAGAAATGGTCAGCCAGATCAAGGTGTGTGCGTTCTAGGCATGCGGTTCACTCGGCCCTTGTTGTCAGTGTGTGACCTCTATGGCAACCGTTCGCACCCCAGGCGCCTCTTCGTGTACCGTGGCAACCGTCCACCGCCTATTCGCCTTTCCCTCTCAATTTGGAACTGCTATCGCACACTCTTCCTCCCTCCATTTGCCTTCACCCTTCCTTCTGCCATTGTTCGATCATGTTCTCCATGGAGGGAATAGGCCGGAAACGACCCCCGTTATTCTTGCCCTGATCTGAAATATGACATGGTAGAGGAACTCATTGATTGGTGCGACATCATCACCTCGGCTAGCATGGCAGGTTCGTTCAAGACCATTCTCGACTCAACTAATAACATCATTACAAGGAACCCAAGGGTATATGAGCGGTTTGATCTCCCCTATCTTCTTCGCTGTGATCCTGCTGACTGGCGCGGGGACGAGGGAAGCCTCACATTGTGCAAGTTGATGCCGCTTGATAATGATACATATGATGTTAAGATGCCATCGCTTGAGGGCAAGGCTTGGGCAGGCGCAAATGGAGATTGGGTTGTTTATATTGGGTACAACTGCGAGTGGGAACTTGTGAATGTGTACACTCTTTACCGGGTTCCACTTCCAAAAATCTCAGACGACTACCCAGAGGTTGAGTACACCGGTATTCTACGTGAGTTCAAATACGATCATGGTGACTGTCGTCTACGGAAGATAGCAATTTGTCGAGTTCCCAAACGCTATTGGGATTACTCAAACTATGAAGTTGTTGCTATCTTCGATAATCTTGTTGCCTTCCTTACTTCCACGCCTCGATGGATATTGCTCAAAAATCAATTTATATACATGGATGAGTACTGTGATGTAATTAAATACGAGGGTCTTGTGTTTGCTGCCACCACTCGTGGCACTGTTTTTGCATGGAATCATCATGCTTTCAGTATGTTTGTCTTCCACCGTAATTATAATTGTTTCATCCACATGCATGTGGGTTAGCTAGTTTCCCTTTACTAATTAATTAACCTTCTTGTGTTTCCAAGGTCCTATGAACATTCCACCACCTATAATTGAAATTTTTTTATAACCAAGGGGGAGATGACGATGCTGATTGAGGGAGTCCTGGACTAGGGGGTGTCCGGACAGCCGGACTATCATCGTCCGCCGGACTCCAAGACTACGAAGATACAAGATTGAAGACTCCGTCCCGTGTCCGGATGGGACTTTCCTTGGCGTGGAAGGCAAGCTTGGCGATACGGATATGTAGATCTCCTACCATTGTAACCGACTCTGTGTAACCCTAGCCTTCTCCGGTGTCTATATAAACCGGAGGGCTTTAAGGACACAACATACATTACAACAATCATACCATAGGCTAGCTTTGGGGTTTAGCCTCCTTGATCTCGTGGTAGATCCACTCTTGTACTACCCATATCATCAATATTAATCAAGCAGGACATAGGGTTTTACCTCCATCAAGAGGGCCCGAACCTGGGTAAAACATCGTGTCCCTTGTCTCCTGTTACCATCCGCCTAGACGCACAGTTCGGGACCCCCTACCCGAGATCCGCCGGTTTTGACACCGACATTGGTGCTTTCATTGAGAGTTCCTCTGTGTCGTCACCGATAGGCTCGATGGCGTCTTCAATCAACAACGCTGTCTAGGGTGAGACTTTTCTCCCCGGATAGATCATTGTATTCGGCGGCTTCGCACTACGGGCTAATTCACTTGGCCATCTGGAGCAGATCGAAAGCTACACCCCTGGCCGTCAGGTCAGATTCGGAAGCCTAAACTTCACGGCCGACATCCGCGGGGACTTGATATTCGACGGGCTCGAGCCACAGCCAAGCACGCCGCATTGTTACGATGGGCATGATCTAGCTCTGTCGCCGAACAGTGCCTTGGTGGCCGCACAAGAATCCGCTCCGGCCCTTAGTCCGGAGCCGATCGCCCGGATCGAGGACCGGTGGTTGGACACCGCCTCGGGGGCTGCAAATTCTACGGCGATGGAGCCGAACACTAACCTTGTCCCTCGCAAAGCTCATGACTCCGAGGTGTCGGACTCCTTGCCGGACTCCGGACCTCCCACACCCCTGCCAATCAAATCTGATTGGGCGCCGGTTATGGAATTCACCGCTGCGGACATCTTCCAACACTCGCCCTTTGGCGACATCCTAAATTCGCTAAAGCATCTCTCTCTATCCGGAGAGTCCTGGCCGGATTATGGCCAGGATGGTTGGGATACGGACGACGAAGAAATTCAGAGCCCACCCACACCCACTTTGTAGCCACTGTCGACGATCTAACCGACATGCTAGACTATGACTCTGAAGACATCGACGCTATGGACGATGATGCCGGAGACGAACAGGAACCAGCGCCTACAGGGCACTGGAAGACCACCTCGTCATACGATATATACATGGAGGACACCCCAAAAGATGGGGACGGCGAAGAAGCAGCGGAGGCAGATTCCTTAAAGAAACAGCCCAAGCACCGGCGTCAGCGGCGCCGCTCTAAATCCCGCCACAGCAAGAATGGAGATTCCGGCACAGGAGATAATAATACCCCAGAGAGTGCCGAAGATAATCCCCTCTAGCAAGACTCAGCGCAGGAGGATGCAGAAGCAAGCCCTCACGAGAGGGCGGCAGACGAAGAGGTCGAGGACCATAACTATATACCTCCCTCCGAAGACGAGGCAAGCCTCAACGACGACGAATTCGTCGTGCCCGAGGATCCCGTCGAACAAGAGCGTTTTAAACGCAGGCTTATCGCCACGGCAAATATCCTAAAGAAAAAGCAGCAGCAGCTTCAAGCTGATCAGGACCTGCTGGCCGATCGATGGACCGAGGTCCTCGCAGCCGAAGAGTATAAACTCGAACGTCCCTCCAAAAGCTACCCAAGACGCAAGTTGCTCCCCCGATTAGAGGAGGAAGCATACATACCTTCATCACCAGCGCACGATACGGCCAACCGACCACCCCGTGGTCGCGACAGAGAGGCATCCAGGCCCTCCACCAAGACCGTACCCCGGCATCGCTCTAAAAGTACGAAGCCAAGAGGGAACGCGCCGGACTTGCGAGACATATTGGAGGACAAAGCAAGGCAATCCAGATCCCGTCGCGCCGAATACAATAACCCCGGCCGGGCCGAACACAGTAGACAACGCTCTCTCGAGCTACGTCGTGATATTGCTCAATATAGAGGCGCCGCACACCCGCTATGCTTCACTGACGAAGTAATGGATCATCAAATCCCTGAAGGGTTCAAACCTGTAAACATCGAATCCTACGATGGCACAATAGACCCCGCGGTTTGGATCGAAGATTATCTCCTTCACATCCATATGGCCCGCGGCGATGATCTCCATGCCATCAAGTATCTCCCACTCAAGCTTAAAGGACCAGCTCGGCATTGGCTTAACAGCTTGCCCGCAGAGTCAATTGGGTGTTGGGAAGACCTGGAAGCCGCATTCCTCGACAACTTCCAGGGCACGTATGTGCGGCCACCAGACGCCGATGACCTAAGCCACATAATTCAGCAGCCAGACGAATCGGCCAGACAATTCTGGACACGGTTCTTAACAAGAAAAACCAAATCGTCGACTGTCCGGATGCAGAGGCCCTCGCAGCCTTCAAACATAGCATCCGCGACGAGTGGCTAGCCTGGCACCTGGGACAGGAAAAGCCGAAATCCATGGCAGCCCTCACATCATTAATGACCTGCTTTTGCGCGGGAGAGGATAGCTGGCTAGCTCGCAGCAACAACCTCAACAAAAATTCTGGCAGTCCGGATACTAAGGACCACAATGGCAGGTCGCATCGAAGCAAAAATAAACGCCGCATTAACGGCGATGACAAGGAGGATACGACAGTCAACGCCGGATTCCGAGGCTCTAAACCCGGTCAGCGGAAGAAGCCATTCAAAAGAACCACTCCGGGTCCGTCCAATTTGTACCGAATACTCGACCGCTTATGGCAGATACATGGCACCCCTAAAAAGCCAGCTAATCACACCAACAGAGATTGCTGGGTGTTCAAGCAGGCAGGCAAGTTAATTGCCGAAAACAACGACAAGGGGCTAAACAGCGACGACGAGGAAGAGACCCGACCGCCGAACAATAGAGGACAGAAGGGTTTCCCCCCACAAGTGCGGACGGTGAACATGATTTACGCAACCCATATACCCAAGAGGGAGCGGAAGCGTGCACTAAGGGACGTATACGCGATGGAGCCAGTCGCCCCGAAGTTCAATCATGGTCCTCTTGTCCGATCACTTTTGATCGAAGAGACCATCCGACCAGCATCCGCCATGGCGGATTCGCCGCATTGGTTTTAGACCCAATCGTCGATGGATTTCACCTCACGAGAGTCCTGATGGATGGCGGCAGTAGCCTAAACCTGCTTTATCAGGATACAGTACGCAAGATGGGCATAGACCCCTCAAGGATTAAACCTACAAAGACGACCTTTAAAGGCGTCATACCAGGTGTGGAGGCCAATTGTACAGGCTCAGTCACACTGGAAGTGGTCTTCGGATCCCCGGATAATTTCCGGAGCGAGGAGTTAATCTTCGACATAGTACAATTTTGCAGCGGCTATCACGCTCTGCTCGGACGAACCGCGTTTGCAAAGTTCAACGCGGTGCCGCATTATGCATACCTCAAGCTCAAGATGCCAGGCCCTCGTGGAGTCATCACGGTCAACGGAAATATGGACCGCTCCCTCCGAACGGAGGAACACACAGCGGCTCTCGCGGCAGAAGTACAGAGCAGCCTTTTAAGGCAATTTTCGAGTCCGGCCGTTAAACGGCTGGATACAGCCAAACGCGCCCGAAGCAACACCAACCAAGACCACCTGGCACGATCCGAGCACGCGTAGCAATGCGGCCCTAACCCCCGCCCTCGCATGATTGCAAGAACAACCCTCCGCGTACATCATTACGCTTTGGAGATACCATGGGCGTAGGGGAAGGGGCACGACCACAATGGACCCAGAGTGCGGCTCGACCACACCAGGGGCTCGCAAGTGTGTCACTCTTTCTTATTATTATTTTCCTTCTTTGTATACACAGGACTCCGTTAGCCAGAGGCCCTGTCCGGCGGTGAACCTGCCGAACTCATGATGCAACAGCCGGGGAACAAAGAATGCGGCGACGAACACTCAGGTGGTCTCAATTACGAGCATTAAATTTGATTATATACACCAAGTCCGCAGCCCATCCCTGGAGGGGGACATGTTTAACTAGTCCAAAACCCTTGCTTTCCGCACTATTTGTATCAGTCTGCACTCATAGCAGACTTCCTTTAATAAATGATGCAGCACTTTTTTGCCTGTTATTACATATATATGTTCATTACATGACATCTTGCACCCGTATATTTTGATACGGCCTAATACACCAGGGGCTTACGTTCCCCACATTATGGTGTGATAAGTCCGAACACTTTCACAAGTGCGGCACCCCGAACTTATAGCATTATATGAATCGGCTCCGAATCATGTCTTGGGTCAATAGTTGGGTTTGCCTGGCTCCCACGTTTTGGCGCCTTAGGTTCCGTTCCGTCGGCTAAGGTGGCACTGGGAGAACCACTGCGATTGCGCCCCGGTTGAGCTGGGCGAGCGCCTCAGTGGAGAAAGCTAAAACTGACTGGCATGATAAGGCGAGAGACTGGTCGCTGTTCGAGAGGTCTTTTCGGGTCCTTAAAGACTCATGCCGCTTCGAGCGAAGTTCCGGATAATGTCCGACGAAGGCGTGGATAGGGCCCCGAATTCGGTCTTCCGAATACTAGGGGCTTTGCCGAAATTTAAAATTATAGAATTCTATGGCTAAGTGAGAGTGTTCAAGCATTTTAAGTCCGGTTGCCTTGTTCGTTGTGTTGAGCACCTCCCTAGATGGACCCAAAAATGGGAACAAGAGTGCTCATGTTATCCCGAACACCCCAGCACTTGCGGCTTGGGGGCTGAAGCCAATGACTTGCCATCTCTCAGATTTTATAAATGGCCGCACAGAAGGTAATATTTTAAATTAAACAAGCGTTGCTTAAAGCGCACATGAACAAAGTTTTCAGCGCACAGGATAATACACAGCGAGTTCACTCAAAAATTACATCTCTAGGGCATTCATCCGCAATGTCGCGGGCTCCCTTCAGGATAGTTTTATAATACATTTCGGGCGTACGATACTCCTTGCCCGGTGGCGGAGGGTCAGTAAGAAGCCTCTTCGCATCCAGCCTGCCCCAGTGCACCTTTGTGCGGGCAAGGGCCCGACGAGCACCTTCAATACAGGCGGAGCGCTTGATGACCTCCACCCAGGGGCACGCATCCACTAGCCGCGCACGAGGCCGAAGTAGCTTCCAGGCATGGCCTGTCCAGGCCACAACCGGACTATAAGGCCCTTCATGGCCTCCTCAGCTACCTTGTGGAGTTCGACCAGCTGCTTCAGCTGGTCGCTTGGGGGCACTGGATGGCCAGCCTCAGCGTACTGAGACCAGAAGACCTTCTCCGTTGAGCTCCCCTCCTCGCCACGGTAGAATGCGGAGGCATCGGACACACTATGCGGCAGATCTGCAAACGCCCCTGGAGAGCTCCGAATGCGGGTAAGTGTCAGGTAGTTTACATTAACATGCTTGCTTTGCATGAAAAATGCCTTACCAGCCGCTATCTTCTTCACATCTTGAACCTCCTGAAGGGCCTTACGGGCCTCGGCCTTGGCGGACTTGGCACTTTCGAGAGCCGAGGCAAGCTCGGACTCTCGAGTCTTGGAGTCGCGCTCCAAGATCTCATGCTTCTCCATGAGAGCCTGGAGCTCTTGCCGCACTTCCGCCACCGGTGCCTCCTGCTTTTCTCGCTCTGCCCGTTCCGCGGCCGCACTACGTTCGGCCGCGGACACAGCCTCCTTCAGGGCTGCCACCTCATTTGTGGCCCCTGCAATACCCATATTATCCTTGTTAATTTTATTGCGACCAAAATCCTTTTCTGTAAGGTAACAATTCAAAGTGGTGCTACTCACCTTCTTTGTCCTCGAGCTGCCTCTTGGCATGGCCGAGCTCTCGCTCGGACCGCTTGAGATCTTGCTTTAATGTACCAACCTCCGCATTCAGTGCGGCAGAGGTCAGCAGCACAGCCTGCAAACCCATATTGACATAATTTATTAGCAACCTGCGAATATCTTTTTAGATCCTCAGTCCGGCTTTTCTTTCCGAACACCGAACCGAGCATCAGGGGCTACTGTCTATGCGGTATTACTTTACACAATTTTAACTTCTTACCTCAAAGCCTGTTAAAAGGCTACTGCAGGCTTCGGTCAGCCTGCTCTTGGCGAGCTGGACCTTTTGAATCACCGCACTCATAACAGTGCGATGTTCTTCCTTGATGGAAGTGCCTTTGAGCGCCTCCAGCAAGTTGTCCGGCGCCTCCGGTTGGACGGAGGCCGCCGGTGTCACGGTCCTGCCCTTCTTTCGAAGGGGCCACCTGCCGGACTCTGGAACCACTGCAGGTTCCGACATAGAGTCCAGCGCAAAGTCCGGGAGGCTGCCTTGCGGCGCCTCCGGAGCCTCCTCCTGATGGGTCCCTTTCTGGGATCCCACCTCGGCGTCCTCATCGGCGCGGGGGGGGGGGGGGGTAGAGGCAGTCGGAAGTGAGTCCACATCCGACGGGGCCAACGACCCGCTCGATGAAGCGGGGAGATCATCATCGGCCAGACTGCGGGCAGTATGCGGCATTAGTAGGACACTATGTGACACGAAAGAAATTGCATATCAGGGATCCGGATACTTACGATCTCGCCGGAGGCCTGATCCTTGAGGGCCACTCCTCATCGCCAACGTCGGTGTTGGCGGAGCTGTCCGCGGGAATAGTTCTCCCCCTCTTGGACCCTTCGGCCTCCCCTGTTGGGGAAGCCTTCCTCTTCCTCTCCCCCCCCCCTCCGGGAGTGAGTCTTCTTCCTCCTCCTCATCTTTGGGGGAGGAGTCCGCCTCGTTGTCGGACGCCTGATTATGGGAACTCTTTCGAGAGCCCGTGGCCACCTTCTTGGCCTTCTTCTCCGGCACCACATGCGGTGCCGGAACCAGCAGCCCCGCTAGACGGGCATCCACTGGGTCTTCTGGCATGGGAGCCGAGCAGATGAGCTTCTCGGCCTTCTTCATCCATTCCTGTCAAAGGAAAAGGGAGATTGAAATCCTCTTAGAGTCAATCTATTTACAACAAGTGTCCCATAAAGGGGTAGAATCACTTACCTCGTCAGCCGGATGCTGCGAGTGAAATCCGCGATCTTCCGTCGCGGATGCGGGGGCTTCGGCGCCCTTAAACAGCACCCTCCAGGCGCCTTCGTACGTCGTGTCAAAGAGCCCGCTTAGCGCCTGGTGCTGTTCCGGATCAAACTCCCATAGATTGAATGCCCGTTCTTGGCATGGGAGGATCCGGCGAACGAGCATGACTTGGACCACGTCAACGAGCCTGAGCTTCTTGTTCACCAGCTTCTGGATACAAGCTCGGAGTACCGTCAGCTCCTTCGGATTACCCCACAGCAAGCCCTTCTCTTTCCAGGAGGTGAGCTGCGTAGGGATACCAGATCTAAACTCGGGGGCCGCCGTCCACTTAGGGTCGCGCGGCTCGGTGATATAGAACCACCCCGATTGCCACCCCTTGACGGAGTCCACGAAGGCCCCTTCGAACCAGAGGACGTTGGGCATCTTGCCCAACATAGCGCCTCCGCACTCCACCTACGTGCCCTTCACTACCTTCGGCTTGACGTTGAAGGTTTTGAGCCACAAGCCGAAGTGGGGCTGGATGCAGAGGAGGGCCTCGCACACGACGATAAACGCCGAGATGTTGAGGATGAAGTTCGGCGCCAGATCGTGGAAATCCAGGCCGTAGTAGAACATGAGCCCCCGGACAAAGGGGTGAAGTGGAAAGCCCAGTCCGCGGAGGAAGTGGGGAAGGAAAATGACCCTCTCATGGGGCCCGGGGGTAGGGATGAGCTGCCCCTCGTCGGGCAGCCGGTGCGCGATATCGCCGGAAAGGTATCCGGCGCTGCGCAGCTTGGTGATGTGCTCCTCCTTAATGGTGGAAGCCAACCATTTGCCTCCCCCTCCGGACATGGTCGGGGAAGGTTAAGACGAGATGCGCGAGCTTTTGGAGCTTGAGTGCGCGGAGGTGGATAAGCAAAGGAGGAAGAAGGAGCGGGTGAAAAGGTGAATCCTTATCCCTTATATATAGGCAGGCGAAGACTATGCGCCCCCCACCAGCCTGGTAAAACTCGCTTATCTCCCAAGCGCCACCATCAATGGCGCGGTTGGGTTACCCACGTCCGTATTTTTGAGAATCCCGGAATAAGGGGAACACGATCTCTGCTTCGACAAGACGTGCCAAGGAAACCGCTTCGCTAAACGTGCTGAGGTGGTATAATAAAAAACGATTCAAGTAAAGGCTTGGTAGCGGTGTGATGTCATGCCGCAAAATACGTCAGCAGATTGGACTTGTGTACATTTTATTCTCTCTATGGTGGAATGTGGAATTTATTTTGCAGAGCCGGACACTATCCTGGTGTTCATGATCTTCTCTGGATTATTCAAAGGAGGAACCCGCCTTGCAATGCCGAACATTATGCGCGTCGGACTTATCGTCATTGAAGCCTGGTTCAGGGGCTACTGAGGGAGTCCTGGACTAGGGGGTGTCCGGACAGCCGGACTATCATCGTCCGCTGGACTCCAAGACTACGAAGATACAAGATTGAAGACTCCGTCCCGTGTCCGGATGGGACTTTCCTTGGCGTGGAAGGCAAGCTTGGCGATACGGATATGTAGATCTCCTACCATTGTAACCGACTCTGTGTAACCCTAGCCTTCTCCGGTGTCTATATAAACCGGAGGGCTTTAGTCCGTAGGACACAACATACATTACAACAATCATACCATAGGCTAGCTTTTGGGTTTAGCCTCCTTGATCTCGTGGTAGATCCACTCTTGTACTACCCATATCATCAATATTAATCAAGCAGGACGTAGGGTTTTACCTCCATCAAGAGGGCCCGTACCTGGGTAAAACATCGTGTCCCTTGTCTCCTGTTACCATCCGCCTAGACGCACAGTTCGGGACCCCCTACCCGAGATCCGCCGGTTTTGACACCGACACTGATGATCACGAGCATGAGGATGAGCTGGACCCATATACTCAGTGGCGCCTGGCAACTTATTCCGATGGATCACCTCTTCTCTTCTGTATACAGGGCACTGCTGATGTTACTAAGGAAGCAGGTGTTGTCTCGCATGGTCGCACTCTCCGGACCTATTCCAACATCTGTTGTAGGGTATTCAGGATGGATACTAGTGTACTAGCGCCAACACCTTCTCCCTAGTTCAGTATTGAAAGTCTTGGAGGAAACTCGCTCTTCCTTGGACAAAACTATCCAATGATGGTGGAAGGCGATCCAGCTGCTGTTGACACAACATTACTACCATTTATGAGAAGCAACTGTATCTATACCTCGTACATTGCTATACTTCCCTACCATCCCAATATGGATCCTGACATAGGCCGCTTTAGCCTGGATGATCATTCCTGCGTTGGTCTCGAGATTGACAGTAGTTGGCCCTTCCCAGAGAATCACTTCTGGTTCAAAGCAAGCGTTTCCAACGCCGACGAGTGGTTGAGCTGAAGTTCATTTCGTTGCTTTGTTATTTGTTGTGTGAGAAAAACTTCACTAGAATGTTTTTTGGAAATGATCTATAGTCCAACGTGTATCCTCGATGTTGTTGTGGGCCGATGACTTGTTGTATGTAATCAATAGTACATTTGCATATGCGTCCATCAACTCGCGCCTGCTAGTGGTGTCCATATGAATAGTGCTAGTGATTTTAGTTGCAAAAATTAGATAGTGCTAGTGATTTTTAGCTGCATTTTTTGACAAATCGCAGTGTTACAAGGTTGACAAATGGCAATGTTACTAGATAAACAAATGTCAATCTTTCTAGTTTGACAAATGGCAAAGTACCCAAAATGATAGATATGCAAATCTTACCCGATTGTTTGTACGTGGTTGCACACGGGTCATGCAAAACAACCATTTGCATTGAAGGGATGCAGAAATCTTGCTCGACACATTTTCCCTTGGCTTCCTGGGGAAGCTGTCGGTTTGCATCCGGGTGTTCTAACTAAAACATTTGCGACGAGTGTTTTATATTTAAAAACCATTTACGTTTTTTAAAAGAAAATCATTTGATAAGTCTGTACATTAAGAGAGAAAAACACAAGTTCGTTCAAACCATATCTTTCATTCAGTCACACTGCGAATTTATATTCATATGATCAAGAATTCGAGATACGGTATTAAACCCCAAAAAAACTATTTCCGGCAGCGGCAAAGGCGGTGTGCCGCGCCGTCGTTGTCGTTGTCGTCCTCCGGGACGCCATTGTTGAAGTCTTCAAGGCAGCAAAAAATGTTCTTCACTTGTAAATCAAACATCATGTCGCCGCGCGATCGACGGGCGGGGCGCGGGAGGACGACAACTGGAACCACTGAGAGGCAGCGGTCGACAGCAGCATCACATGCCGCTGAGGGGGTGCGCGCATGGGCGCGGCGGGTGCAACCAAACGCACGGGGGCCGGTGCCACGGTGGGTGGAGGGGTGTGCACGGGCACGGGCACGGGCGCTGGTGCTGGCATGTACACGAGCTCGCGTGGGTCCGCGAAGTCCTCACTGACGCCCGCGGCTTCCAGCTCTGCGATAGTACTCGGTGACCAGCCCGTCAATGCTATGGGGATGGTCGCTGGCGCGGGCGCGGGGATGGGAGCTGGGACGGGAGCGGGGGCAACAACCGCCGTGGCCAGCTCGTTTCGGGCCATGTCCATGAGGCCCCATTCCTCCTTATTTTCTATCTCCTCTGGCCCGGAGTCGACTTCACCAAACTTCAAAACTAGTGGCAGATGATCGTTCTGTGTCATGGCGTTGGTGCAGGTCTGCAGGGGGGGAGGAGGGGAATGGAGGCGAACAGTAAGGCCGCCCGTATTAAACAGCGGCCCGGGCGCCATTAACGGAGAGGAAGGCAAGCGTCCATGGAAGTCAAAGGGCTCGCTTCCTAGTGAGCCTACGCAACGTATAGCTCGCATGCTTCCCAGTGAGCCTGCGCATTGGAGGACAGCTTGCACGCCTCTCGGTCAGCCTGCGCACCGGACTGCGCTCGCACGCCTCTCATTCAGTCAAGGTCAAGCAGCCGTCCCCACGGCACCTCCTACAGCCATTAAAACCAAGACAGGTGGCATCATGTGAATGGTTAAAAGAACGCACACGGTTTGAATTGTACAAACGTTTCAGATATTAAAGTGGCAGCTATTTTTTCAAAATGCCTTTGTTGGCTGTCATTATTCGAGTGTGTCTTCTCTCAAAATGGACATGAAAAATGCCACAGCATGTCAGGTGCCATTCCTGAAGGAAATATGCCCTAGAGGCAATAATAAAGTTATTATTTATTTCCTTATTTCATGATAAATGTTTATTATTCATGCTAGAATTGTATTAACCGGAAACATAATACATGTGTGAATACATAGACAAACATAGTGTCACTAGTATGCCTCTACTTGACTAGCTCATTTATCAGAGATGGTTATGTTTCCTAACCATGGACAAAAGAGTTGTCATTTGATTAACGGGATCACATCATTAGGAGAATGATGTGATTGACTTGACCCATTCCGTTAGCTTAGCACTTGATCGTTTAGTATGTTGCTATTGCTTTCTTCATGACTTATACATGTTCCTGTAACTATGAGATTATGCAACTCCCGTTTACCGGAGGAACACTTTGGATACTACCAAACGTCACAACATAACTGGGTGATTATAAAGGAGTACTGCAGGTGTCTCCGAAGGTACATGTTGAGTTGGCGTATTTCGAGATTAGGTTTTGTCACTCCGATTGTCGGAGAGGTATCTCTGGGCCCTCTCGGTAATGCACATCATTATAAGCCTTGCAAGCAATGTGACCAATGAGTTGGTTACGGGATGATGCATTACAGAACGAGTAAAGGACTTGCCGGTGACGAGATTGAACTAGGTATTGGATACCAACGATCGAATCTCGAGCAAGTAACATACCGATGACAAAGGGAACAACGTATGTTGTTATGCGGTTTGACCGATAAAGATCTTCGTAGAATATGTAGGAGCCAATATGGGCATCCAGGTCCCGCTATTGGTTATTGACCGAGAATAGTTCTGGGCCATGTCTACATAGTTCTCGAACCCGTCGGGTCCGCACGCTTAAGGTTTCGATGACAGTTATATTATGAGTTTATGAGTTTTGATGTACCGAAGGAGTTCGGAGTCCCGGATGAGATCGGGGACATGACGAGGAGTCTCGAAATGGTCGAGACGTAAAGATCGATATATTGGACGACTATATTCGGAGTTCGGAAAGGTTCCGAGTGATTCGGGTATTTTTCGGAGTACCGGAGAGTTACGGGAATTCGCCAGGGAGAAGTATTGGGCCTTATTGGGCCCTGCGGGAAAGAGAGAGGGGCTGCCTAGGGCAGGCCGCGTGCCCCCCCATGGCCTAGTCCGAATTGGACTAGGGGGAGGGGCCGCACCCCCTCCTTCCTTCCCTTCTCTCTTCCCCTTCCTTGTCTCCTACTCCTAATACATGGAAGGACTCCTAGTTGGACTAGGAAAGGGGGAATCCTACTCCCGGTGGGAGTAGGACTCCCCTAGGGCGCGCCATAGTAGAGGGCCGGCCCTCCCCTCCTCCACTCCTTTATATACGGGGGTAGGGGGCACCCCATGGACACACAAGTTGATCTACGGATCGTTCCTTAGCCGTGTGCGGTGCCCCCTTCCACCATATTCCACCTCGGTCATATCGTCGCGGAGTTTAGGAGAAGCCCTGCGCTGGTAGAACATCATCATCGTCACCATGCCGTCGTGCTGACGGAACTCATCTCCGGAGCTCGGCTGGATCGGAGGCCGGAGATCGTCATCGAGCTGAACGTGTGTTGAACTCGGAGGCTCCGTACGTTCGGTGCTTGGATCGGTCGGATCGTGAAGACGTACAACTACATCAACCGCGTTGTGATAACGCTTCTGCTTATGGTCTACGAGGGTACGTAGACAACACTCTCCCCTCTCGTTGCTATGCATCACCATGATCTTGCGTGTGCATAGGAAATTTTTTGAAATTACTACGTTCCCCAACAGTGGCATCCGAGCCTAGGTTTTTTATGGTTTGATGTTATATGCACGAGTAGAACACAAGTGAGTTGTGGACGATATAAGTCATACTGCCTACCAGCATGTCATACTTTGGTTCGGCGGTATTGTTGGATGAAGCGGCCCGGACCGACATTACGCGTACGCTTACGCGAGACTGGTTCTACCAACGTGCTTTGCACACAGGTGGCTGGCGGGTGTCAGTTTCTCCAACTTTAGTTGAACCGAGTGTGGCTACGCCCAGTCCTTGCGAAGGTTAAAACGGAGTCTATTTGACAAACTATCGTTGTGGTTTTGATGCGTAGGTGAGATTGGTTCTTGCTTAAGCCCGTAGCAGCCACGTAAAACTTGCAACAACAAAGTAGAGGACGTCTAACTTGTTTTTGCAGGGCATGTTGTGATGCGATATGGTCAAAACGTGATGAGATATAAGTTGTTGTATGAGATGATCATGTTTTGTTGAAGTTATCGGCGACTGGCAGAAGCTCTATGGTTGTCTCTTTGTTGCATAAGATGTAAGTGCCAAATAATTGCTTTACTTTATCGCTATGCGATAGCAATAGTTGCAAGAGCAATAGTTGGAGAGACGACCATGTGATGACACATTGATATAGATCAAGATGATGAAGATCATGGTGTCATGCCGGTGACGATAGAGATCATGACAGTACTTTGGAGATGGAGCTCAAAGGCGCAAGATGATCATGGCCATATCATGTCACATATTTTGATTGCATATGATGTTTATCTGTTATACATCTTATTATGTTTTGTTTGACGGTAGCATTTTAAGATGATCTCTCACTAATTATCAAGAAGTGTTCTCCCTGAGTATGCACCGTTGCAAAGTTCGTCGTGCCCAGACACCACGTGATGATCGGGTGTGATAAGCTCTACGTCCATCTACAACGGGTGCAAGCCAGTTTTGCACACGTGGAATACTCAGGTTAAACTTGACGAGCCTAGCATATGCAGATATGGCCTCGGAACACGGAGACCGAAAGGTCGAGCGTGAATCATATAGTAGATATGATCAACATAGTGATGTTCACCATTGAAAACTACTCCATCTCACGTGATGATCGGTTATGGTTTAGTTGATTTGGATCACGTGATCACTTAGATGACTAGAGAGATGTCTGTCTAAGTGGGAGTTTTTAAGTAATATGATTAATTGAACTTAAATTTATCATGAACTTAGTCCTGGTAGTATTTTGCAAATTATGTTGATCAATAGCTCGCGTTGTTGCTTTCATATGTTTATTTTGATATGTTCCTAGAGTAAACTGTGTTGAAAGATGTTAGTAGCAGTGATGCGGATTGGATCCGTGATCTGAGGTTTATCCTCATTGCTGCACAGAAGAATTATGTCCTTGATGCACCGCTAGGTGACAAACCTATTGCAGGAGCATATGCAGACGTTATGAACGTCTGGCTAGCTCAATATGATGACTACTTGATAGTTTAGTGCACCATGCTTAACGGCTTAGAATCGGGACTTCAAAGATGTTTTGAACGTCATGGACCATATGAGATGTTCCAGGAGTTGAAGTTAATATTTCCAGCAAATACCCGAGTTGAGAGATATGAAGTCTCCAACAAGTTCTATAGCTAAAAGATGGAGGAGAATCGCTCAACTAGTGAGCATGTGCTCAGATTGTCTGTGTACTTCAATCGCTTGAATCAAGTGGGAGTTAATCTTCTAGATAAGATAGTGATTGACAGAATTCTCTAGTCACCATCACCAAGTTAGTAGAACTTTGTGATGAACTATAATATGCAAGGGATGACGAAAGTTATTCCTGAGCTCTTCGCGATGTTGAGATCGGCGAAGGTAGAAATCAAGAAAAGAGCATCAAGTGTTGATGGTTAACAAGATCACTAGTTTCAAGAAAAAGGCAAAGGGAAAAGAAGGGGAACTTCAAGAAGAACGGCAAGCAAGTTGCTGCTCAAGTGAAGAAACCCAAGTCTGGTCCTAAACTTGAGACTAAGTGCTTCTACTGCAAAGAGACTGGTCACTGGAAGAGGTACTACCCCAAGTGATTGGCGGATAAGAAGGATGGCAAAGTGAACATAAGTATATTTGATATACATGTTATTGATGTGTACATTACTAGTGTTTATAGCAACCCCTCAGTATTTGATACTAGTTCAGTTGCTAAGATTAGTAACTCGAAACGGGAGTTGCAGAATAAACAGAGACTAGTTAAGGGTGAAGTGACGATGTGTGTTGGAAATAGTTCCAAGATTGATATGATCATCATCGCACACTCCCTATACTTTCGGGATTAGTGTTAAACCTAAATAAGTGTTATTTGGTGTTTGCGTTGAGCATGAATATGATTTGATCATGTTTATTGCAATACGGTTATTCATGTAAGTTAGAGAATAATTGTTGTTCTGTTTTCATGAATAAAACCTTCTATGGTCATACACCCAATGAAAATGGTTTGTTGGATCTCGATCGTGTGATACACACATTCATAATATTGAAGCCAAAAGATGCAAAGTTAATAATGATAGTGCAACTTATTTGTGGCACTGCCGTTTAGGTCATATTGGTGTAAAGCGCACGAAGAAACTCCATGCTGATGGGATTTTGGAATCACTTGATTATGAATCACTTGATGCTTGCGAACCATGCCTCATGGGCAAGATGACTAAGACTCCGTTCTCCGGAACAATGGAGCGAGCAACTGACTTATTGGAAATAATACATACTGATGTATGCGATCCGATGAGTGTTGAGGCTCGCGGTGGGTATCGTTATTTTCTGACCTTCACAGATGATTTGAGCAGATATTGGTATATCTACTTGATGAAACATAAGTCTGAAATAGTTGAAAGGTTCAAAGAATTTCAGAGTGAAGTGGAAAATCATCGTAACAAGAAAATAAAGTTTCTGCGATCTGATCGCGGAAACGAATATTTGAGTTACGAGTTTGGTCTTCAATTAAAACAGTGTGGAATAGTTTCACAGATCACGCCACCTGGAACACCACAACGTTATGGTGTGTCCGAACGTTGTAACCGCACTTTATTGGATATGGTGCGATCTATGATGTCTCTTACTGATTTACCAATATTATTTTGGGGTTATGCATTAGAGACAGCTGCATTCACATTAAAAGGGCACCATCTAAATCCGTTGAGACGACAACATATGAACTGTGGTTTAGCAAGAAACCCAAGTTATCGTTTCTTAAAGTTTGGAGTTGCGATGCTTATATGAAAAAGTTTTTCAACCTGATAAGCTCGAACCCAAATCGGAGAAGTGCGTCTTCATAGAATACCCAAAGGAAACTGTTGGGTAATCCTTCTATCACAGATCCGAAGGCAAAACATTCATTGCTAAAAATGGATCCTTTCTAGAGAAGGAGTTTCTCTCGAAAGAAGTGAGTGGGAGGAAAGTAGAGCTTGATAAGGTAATTTGTACCTTCTCCTGAATTGGAAAGTAGTTCATCACAGAAATCAGTTCCAGTGATTCCTACACCAATTAGTGAGGAAGCTAATGATGATGATCATGAAACTTCAGATCAAGTTACTACAGAACCTCGTAGGTCTTCCAAAGTACAGTCCGCACCAGAGTGGTACGGTAATTCTATTCTGGAAGTCATGTTACTAGACCATGATGAACCTACGAACTATGAGGAAGCGATGATGAGCCCAGATTCCGCGAAATGGCTTGAGGCCATAAAATCTGAGATATGATCCATGTATGAGAACAAAGTATGGACTTTGATTGACTTGCTCGATGATCTGCAAGCCATGTTAAATAAATGGATCTTCAAGAGGAAGACGGACACTGATAGTAGTGTTACTATCCACCAAGCTCGACTTGTTGCGAAAGGTTTTCAACAAGTTCAAGGTGTTGAATACGATGAGATTTTCTCACTCGTATCAATGCTTAAGTCTGTCTGAATCATGTTAGCAATTGCCACATTTTATGAAATCTGGCAAATGGATGTCAAAAATGCATTCCTTAATGGATTTATTAAAGAAGAGTTGTATATGATGCAACCAGAAGGTTTTGTCAATCCTAAAGGTGCTAACAAAATGTGCAAGCTCCAGCGATCCATCTATGGACTGGTGCAAGCATCTCGGAGTTGGAATATACGCTTTGATAAGTTGATCAAAGCATATAGTTTTATATGGACTTACGATGAAGCCTGTATTTACAATAAAGTGAGTGGGAGCACTACAGCCTTTCTGATTAGTAATGTGAGTGACATATTGTTGATCAGAAATGATGTAGAATTTTTCTGCAAAGCATAAAGGAGTGTTTTAAAGGAGTTCTTTAAAAGGAAAAGACCTCAGTAAAAGCTACTTACATATTGAGCATCAAGATCTATTGAGATAGATCAAGACGCTTGATAAGATTTTCAATGAGTACATACTTTGGCAAGATTTTGAAATAGTTCAAAATGGAACAGTCAAAGAAAGAGTTCTTGCCTGTGTTGCAAAGGTATGAAATTGAGTAAGACTCAAATCCTGACCACAGCAGAAAATAGAAAGAGAATGAAAAGTCATTCCCTATGCCTTAGTCATAGGTTCTATAAAGTATGCTATGATATGTACCAGACCTATTGTATACCTTGCTCTGAATTTGGCAAGGGAGTACAATAGTGATCTAGGAGTAGATCACTGGACATTGGTCAAGAATATCCTTAGTAAGGACTAAGGAGATGTTTCTCGATTATGGAGGTGATAAAAGAGTTTGTTGTAAAAGTTACATCAGTGCAAACTTTTACACTGATCCAGATGACTCTAAGTCTCAACCTGGATACATATTGAAAGTGGGAGCAATTAGCCAGAGTAGCTCCGTGCAATTGTGGACATAAAATATTTGCAAAATACATACGGCTCTGAATATGACAGACCCGTTGACTAAGCTTCTCTCACGAGCAAAACATGATCACACCTTAGTACTCTTTGGGCGTTAATCACATAGCGATGTGAACTAGATTATTGACTCTAGTAAACCCTTTGGATGTTGGTCACATGATGATGTGAACTATGGGTGTTAATCATATATAGATATGAATATTGGTGTTAAATCACATGACGATGTGAACTAGATTATTGACTCTAGTGCAAGTGGGAGACTGAAGGAAATATGCCCTAGAGGCAATAATAAAGTTATTATTTATTTCCTTATTTCATGATAAATGTTTATTATTCATGCTAGAATTGTATTAACCGGAAACATAATACATGTGTGAATACATACACAAACATAGTGTCACTAGTATGCCTCTACTTGACTAGCTCGTTTATCAGAGATGATTATGTTTCCTAACCATGGACAAAAGAGTTGTCATTTGATTAACGGGATCACATCATTAGGAGAATGATGTGATTGACTTGACCCATTCCGTTAGCTTAGTTTAGTATGTTCCAATATGGGCATCCAGGTCCCGCTATTGGTTATTGACTGAGAATAGTTCTGGGTCATGTCTACATAGTTCTCGAACCCGTCGGGTCCGCACGCTTAAGGTTTCGATGACAGTTATATTATGAGTTTATGAGTTTTGATGTACCGAAGGAGTTCGGAGTCCCGGATGAGATCGGGGACATGACGAGGAGTCTCGAAATGGTCGAGACGTAAAGATCGATATATTGGACGACTATATTCGGAGTTCGGAAAGGTTCCGAGTGATTCGGGTATTTTTCGGAGTACCGGAGAGTTACGGGAATTCGCCGGGGAGAAGTATTGGGCCTTATTGGGCCCTGCGAGAAAGAGAGAGGGGCTGCCTAGGGCAGGCTGCACGCCCCCCCATGGCCTAGTCCGAATTGGACTAGGGGGAGGGGCCGCACCCCCTCCTTCCTTCCCTTCTCTCTTCCCCTTCCTTGTCTCCTACTCCTAATACATGGAAGGACTCCTAGTTGGACTAGGAAAGGGGGAATCCTACTCCCGGTGGGAGTAGGACTCCCCTAGGGCGCGCCATAGTAGAGGGCCGGCCCTCCCCTCCTCCACTCCTTTATATACGGGGGTAGGGGGCACCCCATGGACACACAAGTTGATCTACGGATCGTTCCTTAGCCGTGTGCGGTGCCCCCTTCCACCATATTCCACCTCGGTCATATCGTCGCGGAGTTTAGGCGAAGCCCTGCGCCGGTAGAACATCATAATCATCACCACGCCGTTGTGCTGACGGAACTCATCTCCGGAGCTCGGCTGGATCGGAGGCCGGAGATCATCATCGAGCTGAACGTGTGCTGAACTCGGAGGCTCCGTACGTTCGGTGCTTGGATCGGTTGGATCGTGAAGACGTACGACTACATCAACCGCGTTGTGATAACGCTTCCGCTTACGGTCTACGAGGGTACGTAGAGAACACTCTCCCCTCTCGTTGCTATGCATCACCATGATCTTGCGTGTGCGTAGGAATTTTTTGAAATTACTACGTTCCCCAACAATTCCATGGTAGCATGCCAAGTTTCATGAATTTCAGACGAGTTTTGGATTTACTAGAATTTAAAAACCAGGCATGTCAATGTTTTTCCGGCAATCAACGGTGCCCTAGTGTTTGAAATTTATTCCCATTTCTTGCATGGGACCTAAGAATGCACCCAAGGACATAGATTTGATTTTTCAACCAATTTATATGCACTGGAGCATGTGCATGTAGTTGAAATTTGAATTATGCACATAAATGCATTGAAAACTCAGTTAGTGCATAAAAATATCCAAACAAACCCCAAAATCCCAAAAATTGCCACAACACTCATGTTGTTCTATCTTGACACGAGAAATTTTTTGAAAGCAATAAGAGGCAATGGATATCGTTCCGTCACCCAAAGGTGGGACGTTCCCTACCGAAACCATCATGCTTGTTGTGAGAAGCTCTGGTTTGTGAGAAGCGTATACCCGAACTCGCCTCGAATGGGACAATTTTTTTACCATGGCATGTTGATGCCGCTCCATGGTAGCATGCCAAGTTTCATGAATTTCAGACGAGTTTTGGATTGACTAGAATTTTAAAACCAGGCATCTCAACATTTTGCCGGCAATCAACAGTGCCCTGGTGTTTGAATTTCAGTCTCATCTCTTGCATGGGACCTAGAAATTCACCCAAGGACACAGATTTGATTTTTCAACCAGCTTTAGTGCATTGGAGCATGTGCTTGTAGTTCAAATTTGAATTATGCACATAAAAAGCCTAGAAAATCCAGTTAATGCATAAAAATGTCCAAACGGACCCCAAAATATCACAAAAATTGACACAACACTCTTGTTGTTCCATGTTGACACTAGAAATATTTTGAAAGCAATAAGAAGCAATGGTTAACATTTCGTCCCCAAAGGTGGGCCGTTCCCTACCGAAACCATCATGCATGTTGTGAGAAGCTCTGCTTTGTGAGAAGCTTATACCCGAACCTGCCCCAAATTGGAAAAAAATTACCACGGCATGTTGATGCCGCTCCATGATAGCATGCCAAGTTTCATGAATTTCAGATGAGTTTTGGATTTACTAGAATTTAAAAACCAGGCATCTCAATGTTTTGCCTGCAATCAATAGTGCCCTGGTGTTTGCATTTCATTCCAATCTCTTGCATGGGACCTAGAAATTCAACCTAGGACACACATGTGATTTTTCAACCAACTTTGGTGCATTGGAGCATGTCTTGTAGTTCAAATTTGAAATATGCACATAAATGCCTACAAAACCCAGTTAATGGATAAAAGAGGCCAAACAAACCTCCAAAAATTCCAAGATTAAACACAACACTCATGTTGTTCTATGTTGACACTAGAATTTTTTTGAAAGAAATAAGAGGCAACGGATATCGTCCCATCCCCAAAGGTGGTACGTTCCCTATCGAAACCATCATGCTTGTTGTGAGAAGCTCTGGTTTGTGAGAAGCTTATACCCAAATCTGTCCCAAATGGGACAAAATTTTCACCATGGCATGTTGATGCCGCTCCATGATAGCATGCCAAGTTTCATTAATTTCAGACGAGTTTTGAATTTACCAGAATTTAAAAAGCAGGCATCTCAATGTTTTGCCGGCAATCAACAGTGCCCTGGTGTTTGAAATTCATTCCCGTCGCCTGCATGGGACCTAAGCATGCACCCAAGGACACACATGTGATTTTTCAACCAATTTATATGCACTGGAGCATGTGCATGTAGTTCAAATTTGAATTATGCACATAAAATGCCTAGAAAACTCAGTTAATGCATAAAAATGTCCAAACCAACCCCGAAAAATCCCAAAAATTGACACAACACTCCTGTTGTTCTATGTTGACAAAAGAAATTTTTTGAATGCAATAAGAGGCAATGGATATCGTTTCGTCCCCAAAAGGTGGGATGTTCCCTACCGAAACCACCAGGCTTGTTGTGAGAAGCTCTAGTTTGTGAGAAGCATATACCCAAACCTGCCCCAAATGGGATAATTTTTTCACCACGGCATGTTGATGCCGCTCCATGATATCATGCCAAGTTTCATGAATTTCAAGCGTGTTTTGGATTTACCAGAATTCAAAAACTAGGCATCTCAATGTTTTCCCGGCAATCAATGGTGCCCTGGTGTTTGAAATTCATTCCCATCTCTTGCATGGGACCTAAGCATGCACCCAAGGACACATATTTGATTTTTCAACCAATTTATATGCACTGGAGCATGTGCATGTAGTTCAAATTTGAATTATGCACATAAATGCATTGAAAACTCAGTTAATGCATAAAAATATCGAAACGAACCCCGAAAAATCCCAAAAATTGACACAACACTTCTGTTGTTCTATGTTGACAAGAGAAAAAAATTTGAAAGCAATAAGAGGCAATGGATATTGTTTCGTCCCCAAAGGTGGGATGTTCCATATTGCAACCATCATGCTTGTTGTGAGAAGCTTCTGTTTGTGAGAAGCATATACTCAAACCTGCCCCAAATGGGGCAATTTTTTTACCACGGCATGTTGATGCCGCTCCATGATAGCATGCCAAGTTTCATGAATTTCACACGAGTTTTGGATTTACTAGAATTTAAAAACCACGCATCTCAATGTTTTGCCGACAATCAATAATGCCCCGGTTTTTGTATTTCATTCCAATCTCTTGCATGGGACCTTGAAATTTACCCAAGGACACACATGTGATTTTTCAACCAACTTTAGTGCATTGGAGCATGTGCTTGTAGTTCAAATTTGAATTATGCACATCAGCACATGGAATGCCTACAAAACCCAGTTAATGTATTAAAAAGGCCAAACGAACCCTGAAAAATTCCAAGATGAAACACAACACTCCTGTTGCTCTATGTTGGCACTAGAAAATTTTTGAAAGCAATAAGAGGCAACGGATATCGTCCCGTCCCCAAAGGTGGTATGTTCCCTCTCGAAACCATCATGCTTGTTGTGAGAAGCTTTGGTTTGTGAGAAGCTTATACCCAAACCTGTCCCAAATGGGACAAAATTTTCACCATGGCATGTTGATGCCGCTCCATGATAGCATGCCAAGTTTCATGAATTTCAGACGAGTTTTGGATTTACTAGAATTTAAAAAGCACGCATCTCAACATTTTGCCGACAATCAATAGTGCCATGGTGTTTGAAATTCATTCCTGACTCCTGCATGGGACCTAATCATGCACCCAAGGACACACATGTGATTTTTCAACCAATTTATATGCACTTGAGCATGTGCATGTAGTTCAAATTTGAATTATGCACATAAAATGCCTAGAAAACTCAGTTAATGCATAAAAATGTCCAAACGAACCCCGAAAAATCCCAAAAATTGATACAACACTCCTGTTGTTCTATGTTGACACGAGAAATTTTTTGAAAGCAATAAGAGGCAATGGATATCGTTTCGTCCCCAAAGGTGGGATGTTCCCTATCGAAATCACCAGGCTTGTTGTGAGAAGCTCTATTTTGTGAGAAGCATATACCCAAACCCGCCCCAAATGGGATATTTTTTTCACCACGGCATGTTGATGCCGCTCCATGATATCATGCCAAGTTTCATGAATTTCAGATGTGTTTTGGATTTCCCAGAATTCAAAAACCAGGCATCTCAACATTTTGCCGGCAATCAACGGTGCCCTGGTTTTTGAAATTCATTCCCATCTCTTGCATGGGACCTAAGCATGCACCCCAAGGACACATATTTGATTTTTCAACCAATTTATATGCACTGGAGCATGTGCGCGTAGTTCAAATTTGAATTATGCACATAAATGCATTGAAAACTCAGTTAATGCATAAAAATGTCAAAACTAACCCCGAAAAATCCCAAAAATTGACACAACACTCCTGTTGTTCTATGTTGACAAGAGAAAAAATTTGAAAGCAATAAGAGGCAATGGATATTGTTTCATCCCCAAAGGTGGGACATTCCCTATTGCAATCATCATGCTTGTTGTGAGAAGCTCTGGTTTGTGAGAAGCATATACTCGAACCTGCCCCCAATGGGACAATTTTTTTGCCACGGCATGTTGATGCCGCTCCATGATAGCATGCCAAGTTTCATGAATTTCAGACGAGTTTTGGATTTACTAGAATTTAAAAACCAGGCATCTCAATGTTTTGCCGGCAATCAACAGTGCCCTGGTGTTTGAATTTCATTCCAATCTCTTGCATGGGACCTAGAAATTCACCCAAGGACACACATGTGATTTTTCAACCAACTTTAGTGCATTGGAGCATGTGCTTGTAGTTCAAATTTGAATTATGCACATAGAATGCCTACAAAACCCAGTTAATGTATAAAAAAGGCCAAACGAACCCCGAAAAATTCCAAGATTAAACACAACACTCCTGTTGTTCTATGTTGACACTAGAAATTTTTTGAAAGCAATAAGAGGCAATGGATATCATCCCGTCCGCAAAGGTGGTACGTTCCCTATCGAAACCATCGTGCTTGTTGTGAGAAGCTTTGGTTTGTGAGAAGCTTATACCCAAACCCACCCCAAATGGGACAAAATTTTCACCACAGCATGTTGATGCCGCTCCATGATAGCATGCCAAGTTTCATGAATTTCAGACAAGTTTTGGATTTACTAGAATTTAAAAACCAGGTATCTCAACGTTTTGCCGACAATCAACAGTGCCCTGGTGTTTAAAATTCATTCTCATTTCTTGCATGGGACCTAGAAATTCACCCAAGGACACACATGTGATTTTTCAACCAACTTTGGTGCATTGGAGCATGTGCTTGCAGTTCATATTTGAATTATGCACATAAAATGCCTAGAAACCCCAGTTAATATATAAAAAAGGCCAAACGAACCCCGAAAAATTCATTCGCAGGCATCTCAATGTTTTGCCGGCAATCAACAGTGCCCTGGTGTTTGAATTTCATTCCAATCTCTTGCATGGGACCTAGAAATTCACCCAAGGACACACATGTGATTTTTCAACCAACTTTAGTGCATTGGAGCATGTGCTTGTAGTTCAAATTTGAATTATGCACATAGAATGCCTACAAAACCCAGTTAATGTATAAAAAAGGCCAAACGAACCCCGAAAAATTCCAAGATTAAACACAACACTCCTGTTGTTCTATGTTGACACTAGAAATTTTTTGAAAGCAATAAGAGGCAATGGATATCATCCCGTCCGCAAAGGTGGTACGTTCCCTATCGAAACCATCGTGCTTGTTGTGAGAAGCTTTGGTTTGTGAGAAGCTTATACCCAAACCCACCCCAAATGGGACAAAATTTTCACCACAGCATGTTGATGCCGCTCCATGATAGCATGCCAAGTTTCATGAATTTCAGACAAGTTTTGGATTTACTAGAATTTAAAAACCAGGTATCTCAACGTTTTGCCGACAATCAACAGTGCCCTGGTGTTTAAAATTCATTCTCATTTCTTGCATGGGACCTAGAAATTCACCCAAGGACACACATGTGATTTTTCAACCAACTTTGGTGCATTGGAGCATGTGCTTGCAGTTCATATTTGAATTATGCACATAAAATGCCTAGAAACCCCAGTTAATATATAAAAAAGGCCAAACGAACCCCGAAAAATTCATTCGCATTTCTTGCATGGGACCTAAGCATGCACTGAAGGACATAGATTTGATTTTTCAACCAATTTGTATGCACCGGAGCATGTGCATGTAGTTTAATTTTGAATTGTGCACGTGAAATGGCTAGAAAACCAGTTTATTGTATAAAATGTCCAAACGAACCCTGAATATTTCCAATTCTTTTATGACACACATATAGTTGCATGATCACTGCAGATAAAAGGTTTAGCAATTCAAACAACGTCCATTGCCATTGTGACCCCATTTTTTCATTCAAATCAAGTAGATCCCACACAGTTTATTATCAGCAACCATGTGAGATGTACTACAAAATATCTTCAAGCACCGTCGATATATAGTACGCCTATAGCTTACGCGAGAAGGTGCGTCGGCTATAGTCCACAGCCGGTGTGTCAAGCACACTAGCTCACTCCCCAAAAATTCCTGCCTCTGCATCCCTTGCAATCTCGAAAATATCTACCGCCTGGAAGGTTTTAATGTTTGATAGCACACGATTAGTATGTGCGGACCATGTGCGATGTCTGTTACTCCCGCTCTGCTTCAGTCCCTTGATTCAAATTTTCAGGAGCCCCGGCATTTTACTCCCGCCTCTGCATCCCTCGCAATCTCAAAAATATCTGCTCGCCCTTGATCCAAATTTTCAGTAGCCCAGCCTTGTTACTCCCGCCTAGTAAAATTTTCAGTTGCCGTAGTATTTCCTCAAACACAACCTTGCCCCCCTCCACACACACCTCAAAACCTCTGTTCACACAGACACACAGAACCCTCGAAACCATTGGTAGGCCGCCGCCATCACCGGCGCCTCCATCCTCAACCTCTGCCCGTGTGCCGGGGAGCTCGAGGAACCAATGGCCAAAAAGAGGTTTATCGCGGCCTTTTCGCCCGACGCCAGCGAGGTGGCCGCCGAGGTGTCCCCTTCGTCCTCTGTGGGCCCAATCCACCGTCGCCGGTCCCTCGATCCGCCCACCGTCGTGCCCCTATGCCAGTTCGAGGACTTCCCCGTCCTCCCTCGAACCCGACAGCCGACGAAGTCCTACCTTGGGGTTCGGCAGTGGCGGTGGAGGACGTGGGTCGCCGATATTACAGATCGAGAGATCCACACCCACTGGTGGCTCGGTAGCTTCCACACGGCCGAGCTCGCGGCCATGGAGTACAACCGTTGATAGGTCCGCTACCATGGCGCGGTGGCTAGGCTCAATTTCCCCTTCGGCACACGTCCGGTCCACCTCGTTCCGCCAGAGCCAGGGGTGGTGAGCTCGGCTATGGCGCGGGAGGACCGCGAGGCAAGGGAGCGCCTCGAGGCCGAGACCGACGACGAGGCCTACATGCAAGAGCTCCGCTGGCAGCACCCGAAGATCGTGGAGGCGGAGCAAGCAATCTTTGCCGGCACGGAGGGTGGCGAGGTTATCACGCTCTCCTCCGATGACGAGGTCAAAGGTGGCGAGGACGGTGAAGCGGAGGGCGACGAGGTTATCGCGCTCTCCTCTGATGACGAGGTCAAAGGTGGCGGTGACGGCGGCATGCAGGGTGTCGAGGTGGGCCTCAAGCACAAGGAGATCAACGTTGGCGAGTGTAGGAGTGCCTTCCCCAATGACCCCGACGAGGGTACTGGCCCAGACCCGGCTCGCGGCATACCGTACATGACGAGGAAGGATTGGCTCGACCTCTACTTCGACCAAAAGTAGTTTAGCTTAGTTTAAATTTAAGTTTTATGTTCGGTTATGCAAAAATATCAATGTTTATGTTTGAATGCATGCTACTTTTGGTTGAACCTGCTTTGAACTTGATCAAATTTAAGTTTACAACCTTAAGTTTAGGGGATCGACTAGAAAAGGCCAAAAATTGCTGATATTTATGAACCAGCATCAAGTGAGGAAACTGATAAAGATTGTTATTAAAATGGGTCGAAAGATGTCAATCGAACTATTTGTTTACACTTTATGCAAGACAACAGTGAACTGCGGGATGGTAAGTAAGAACCCTGTAGCCTTGTTTTTACTACCCGTAATGAGTTGTGTTAGATGACAATATCTGAATCTTTTTCTTTTGCAGTGGATTACCTCTCAAACTACATGATTAGCAGCTGACCATCACAAGGGGTTGGACTAGAGTCCTGCATGCCTTTTGCATCCAGGAGAGCACAATAGGGCCATTCTGCTTCACCTTGTTCAGCAACTGGAATGTCTGTCGCCTCTTTCTTTACCATCTGTAATAGTACAAGTACAGAACCCTGGTACATCATTCTTTATTTGGTGCTTATGTAATTCTTAAACATATGTACCTGTCAATCGAATAATGCATTGGTTGTTTGAACCTGATGGATATGAATAGAGCTATAGCCTACTTTCAAGTTTAAATTAGGTACAATTTTAAATAGCTGCAATTAAATTAGGGCGAAATTACGTTGTGCAGGTCATTACGGCACACACGGTTGGTAAAACACAAATATTTGCGATATACACCATAATCCGAGGCGGTTCACAGAGAGGAAACGTGTGCAAGCATGCACACAGTTGTCGTTTGCAAAGCGTGTGTGATGTCAGACACTATCACATACGGTGCGGGCAAACTAAATGTGTGTGATTGTGTACCAATCGTACACGGTTTATAATCATGAACTGTTTGTGATGTGCCAGGCATCGTAAAACTCACGTGCCTAGAATCTGCCTGGAAAACTCCCGTGCCTGGAATCTGCCTGGTTTTAGGCAGAACCACAAAACTCCGACTGTGATGGCAATGCGAGCACAAACGAGTAGCAAGGATGAAGTGTTTGGGATATTCGAGATATCAGAAACGGTTATATAGAGACAACTGTATGCATGAAGGCTCCATATCCCCGACGGTTTCTGGGTTGTGTGGGAAGGACCCCCCCTATCGCCCACACTCACTTGGCGACGGTTCCAAATGTCATCGCGGAAAGAGGTAAAAAACCATTTGTTTAGGACCGACGTGCACCAGTGATGGGCCTTAGTGGAGAGAGAGGAGGGCAGCCAGGGCAGGCTGAGCCCCCCTTGCAGTCCGAATTGGACAAGGGAAGGGGGCGGCACCCCCCTTTCCTTCTCCCTCTCTCTCTCTCCTTCCTTCCTCCTCTCTCCCTCTTGGTGGAATCCTACTAGGACTTGGAGTCCTAGTAGGACTCCCCTCCTTGGGCGCGCCGCCTAGGGCCGGCCAGCCTCCTCCCCCCCTCCTTTATATACGGGGGAGGGGGGCACCCCATAGACACACAAGTTGATCTTTAGCCGTGTGCGGTGCCCCCCTCCACAGTTTTACACCTTGGTCATATTGTCGTAGTGCTTAGGCGAAGCCCTGCGCCGGTAACTTCATCATCACCGTCACCACGCCATCGTGCTGACGAAACTCTCCCTCGGCCTCAACTGGATCAAGAGTTCGAGGGACATCACCGAGCTGAACGTGTGCAGATCGCGGAGGTGTCGTGCGTTCGGTACTTGGATCGGTTGGATCGCGAAGACGTTCGACTACATCAATCGCGTTACTAAATGCTTCCTCTTTCGGTCTCCAAGGGGTACATGGACACACCCTTCCCGTTCATTGCTATGCTTCTCCTAGATAGATTTTGCGCGATCGTAGGCAAATTTTTTGAAATACTACGTTCCCCAACAGTTCTATGCCTATTGGGCTCAAGAGTGCCCAGGCGACTTATCATCGATGAGTTCAAAATTGCCTTCATGATCAGATTGGACGCAATGTTCATGCTTATGTGGATGATATTGTTGTGAAATTCAGGAAGGAGACCTTGATAGATGATTTGAAAGAGACCTTTGACAATCTTCGGGTCTACAAGATGATGCTTAACCCGACCAAGTGTGTCTTTGGTGTGCCAGCAGGCAAGCTCTTAGGTTTTTTGGTTTCTGAAAGAGGCATTGAAGCTAACCTGGAGAAAATCAAGGCTATCACTGCCTTGTCTAAGCCGGTGTGTATTAACGTTGTCCAACATCTGGCGGGTCGTATTGCGTAAGCCGGTTTATAAGCCAGTTGGGCGAAAAGGCTATCCCTCTGTATCAGATGAAGAAGAAAACAAATCGCTTTGTCTGGAGTGATGCTGCTGATCAGGCGTTTGGGGCATTGAAAAAACAGTTGGGTGAGCCGCAGATCCTTGCAGCTCCTATTGATAAGGATCCCTTACTGTTATATGTGGCTGCTAATAGCCGAGCCGTCAATGTGATAATTGTTGTGGAACGGAAGGAAGCAGGCAAGGAATATCCTATTCAGCGTCCGGTTTATTATATCAGTGAGGTACTCATTGAATCCAAACAGAGGCACCCACATTGGCAGAAGCTGGTGTATGGGGTGTTCATGGCTAGTCGTAAGTTGAAGCAGTATTTATTTGGTCATCCCATCACGGTGGTCAGTTCTGCTCATTTAGGAGATATTATTCAAAATAGAGAAGCCACAAGTCGAGTAGCCAAGTGGGACATTGAGCTTGGACCCCATGGTTTGAAGTATATGCTTCGGACAACTATCAAGTCTCAAGCACTTGTGGATTTCATCAATGACTGGACAGAGTTGTAGATGCCCGAGGAGAAGCCGGATAGCACATACTATTCACTTTGACGGATCTAGGCAGTTGGAAGGCTCGGGGGGGTGGAGTTATTTTGACCTCCCACAAGGTGATAAATTTTGTTATGTCTTAAGGTTGATGTTCCATTGTACTAACAATGCAGCTGAGTATGAAGCCTTGCTCCATGGTCTTCGGATGGATAAAGAGATGAAACTAAGCCAGGTGAGGTGTTTTGGTGACTCAGATTTAGTGGCTCAGCAGGTTTCAGGAACATGGGATTCCAAGGATCCACTCATGGCGGCTTATCACCGAGAGGTTGATGCTATTGCTGGTCATTTCAAGGGCTATCAAGTGGAACACATTGATCGCGGGATATATGAGGTGGTGGATGCTTTAAGCCAGCTAGGGTGCCAGCGTAAGTTGGTACCACCTAATATTTTCCTTGATATTTTGCATAAACCTTCAGTTAAATTGCCTACAGAGGAAGATCTTGCTGTTCTTGGCCCGGAGGCACAGTTGGTGGCGGCTCTTCATGCTATTCCTGATTGGACAGTTCCATATTTGGCTTATATGACCCGAGGTGAGTTACCTGAAGATGAAACTTTGGCCAGGCAGATAACCCGGCGGTCTAAGTCAATGACTATTGTCAATGGAGAGTTGCATCGATGCAGTGTCACAGGGGCGTTTCAACGTTGTGTTTCTCCCGAGGAGGGCCGTGAGATTCTACGAGAGATTCATGAAGGAGATTGTGGTCATCATGTCGGCTCTAAGTCTCTTATGGCTAAGGCTTTTCGTCATGGGTTTTATTGGCTGACGACTCATGCTGATGTAGAGGATTTGGTTAGTAAATGTGATGGTTGTCAGAAATTTTCAAGACGGGCTCATGTACCGGCTCAAGAATTGAGGATGATTCCAATTACGTGGCCATTTGTAGTCTAGAGGTTGGATTTGGTTGGACCTTTTAAAATATCCAAGGACAAAAAGACACACCTCTTGGTGGCGGTTGACAAGTTTACAAAGTGGGTTGAGGCAGAGCCGGTCAGCAAGTGTGACGCAACAACGACGATTTAATTCATCAAAAAGGTGATTTTCCATTTTGGATACCCTCACAACATCATCACTGATAATGGAACTAATCCGTCTAAAGGTGCTATGAAAGATTTTTGTCTACGTGAACATATTCGTCTTGATGTTTCATCTGTGGGCCACCCCCAGTCCAATGGTCAAGCTGAAAGAGCCAATCAGGAAATCTTGAGAGGCATAAAGCCCTGGCTTATGGTCCCTTTGCAGAGGATGCCGGGTTGTTGGGTGGAGGAGTTGCCCTTAGTGTTATTGAGTATCAATACTACCCCCAGCAGATCTACGAGTTACATGCCTTTCTTCTTGGTTTACGGAGCAGAGGCGGTTCTCCCTAGTGACATCTGTCACAACTCGCCCCGTGTGGAGGCTTATGTTGAAGTTGATAATGAAAAGGCATGTTAGGATGCTATTGACCTTTTTGATGAGGAGCGTGACCTTGTGGCGGCTCGTTCGACAATTTACCAGCAAGATCTACGTCGTTATCATAGCCGCCGGGTTAAAACTCGGACCTTTCAAGAAGGAGATTTGGTGCTCCGGCTCATACAGGATCAAACTGACACGCACAAGTTGTCCCCACCTTGGGAAGGACCCTTTGTGGTCAGCAAAAATCTGAACAACGGGTCCTACTACCTTATTGATGTTCGAGAGCACAAGGACTCACGCAAATCTGAGGAGGAGACTCGCCGGCCGTGGAACATTGCTCATCTTGGGCTTTATTACACCTGAGCCTCTAGCTCTTGTGATGTACATACTTCTACCAATGTATATATTATGATTCGTATAATAAAGCCGACATCCTTGATAATTCAGGGCCTCTGTCATTTGATAACCCACAAATATAGGGGATCTTTTGCAGCCTTCTTCGATAAATAAGAGTGTCGAACCCAACGAGGAGCTAAAGGCGGAACAAATATTCCCTCAAGTTCAATCGACCACCGATACAACTCTACACACACTTGACGTTTGCTTTACTAGAAACAAGTATGAAACTAATTTGCAAGAATAAAACTATGAGTACTTTGCGAGAATAGAACTATGAATAAATTGCAAGGTAATAAAAGTAGATAGCTTTTGTCAATAAGGAAGTCATTTGTCCCTAGGCAATCGATAACAAGTACCGGTAATCATTCTTGCAATTCTACATGAGGGAGAGGTATGAGCTAACATACTTTCTCTACTTGGATCATATGCACTTATGATTGGACCCCTAGCAAGCATCCGCGACTACTAAAGATCATTAAGGTCGTGAAACCCAACCATAGCATTAAGTATCAAGTCCTCTTTATCCCATACGCAACAACCCACCTACTCGGTTTAAGCTTCTGTCACTCTCCCAACCCACCATAAGCAAATCATGAACGTATTGCAACACCCTATAGCGGGGACCCCTCACGTTTGCATGAGACAGAGGGAACCATAGGACAACACCATAAATAAAATATACAATCATACCAACCAAGATCACGATTAACCCACAGGATAAAACGGATTTACTCAAACATCATAGGATAACCATAGATCATTAGGAAATAATATATGGAGTTGAGCACCATGTTTAAGTAGAGATTACAGCGGGGAGAAGAGGTATTACATCGCTGCATAGAGGGGGAGGGAGTTAGTGTTGACGGTAGGAATATTGTTGATGTAGATCGATGTCGCGATCCTTGCCCCGGTGGCACTCCGGCGCCACCGGGAGAGAGGGGAAGAGAGCCCCCCTCCTTCTTCTTCTTCCTTGGCCTCCCCCTAGATGGGAGGAGAGTTACCCCTCTGGTCCATGGCCTCCATGGCGGCGGAGGGGCGGGAGCCCCTCCGAGATTGGATCTTCCTCTCTGTTCTCTTCTATTTGGCGGCCCCTGATCTGGCCGAAAACCGTTTCTTATATTCCTGGAGATCCTTAACTCCGATTGTGCTGAGATTTTAACACGATTTTTTCCGGATATAAGCTTCCTTGCGCCCGAAGTACAGCTCCAACCGACGTTCGAGGAGGGCACAACCCACCACCACACGCCAGGGGCCTCTGGCGCGCCCTTGTGTCTTGTGGGCTGTGTAGGCCTCCGTTTGCGGTGATTCCGACTCCCAAAAATCACATATATTCCAAAATAATTCTCCATAAAATTTTATTGCATTTCGACTTCGTTTGATATGGATTTTCTGCGATACAAAAAACATGCAAAAAACAGGAACGGGCTCTGGGCACTGGATCAACAGGTTAGTCCAATAAATCATATAAAGAGTTGCCAAAAGTATGTAAAACTTGTATAATATTGGCATGAAACAATCAAAAATTATAGATACGACGGAGACGTATCACCATCCCTAAGCTTTATTCATGCTCGTCCTCGAGCAGGTAAATGATAAAAAAGATAATTTTTGATGTGGAATGCTACCTAGCATAAACTTGATCATATATCTAGTCATGGCATGAATATTAAGACATAAGTGATTCAAAGCAATAGTCTATAGTTTGATATAAAGACATCAATACTGAGGCATCTGAACAAACAATCATGTCTTTCAAAATATTAATGCTAAAGAAGGCTATCCCTACAAAATCATATTGTCTTGTCATGCTCTGTCTTCTTAACACAAAGTATTTATCGTGCACAACCCCGATGACAAGCCAAGCAATTGGTTCATACTTTTTAACGCGCTTCAGCTTTCTCAACCCTCACGCAATACATGAGAGCAAGCCATGGATATAGCACTACGGGTGGAATAGAGTATGATGATAGGGGTAAATATAGAGAAGACAAAAAGTAAGAAAGTCTCACATCGACGCGGCTAACCAACGGGCTATGGAGATGCCCATCATTCGGTATCAATGCGAGGAGTAGGGATTGCCAAGCAACGAATGCACTAAGAGCTATAAGTGTATGAAAGCTCAATATGAAAACTAAGTGGGTGTGCATGTAATCCTATAATGAAAAATTCCCACTAGTATATGAAAGTGACAAAATAGGAGACTCTCCATATGAAAAACATGGTGCTACTTTGAAGCACAAGTGTGGTAAAGGATACTAACAATGCCCCTTCTCTCTTTGTTTATTATTTCTTCCCTTTTTTCTTTCTTTTTTTTTCTTTTTTTCCTTTTCTTCTTTTTGTTTTCTCTCATTGTCCGGAGTCTCACCCGACTTGTGGGGGAATCATAATCTCCATCATCCTTTCCTCACTTGGGCACTGCTCTAAAAATGAATTATCATCACACTTCTATTTACTTATAACTCAAAAGAAGTAAAAATTACAACTCGATACCTATGACAAATTATGACTCTATATGAATACCAGGATGTGCAATGATCTAGCATAACTTGTATGAAAAATGGTGAACGATGGCTGAGCCAAAACTACTATGTCAGCTACATGATCACACAAAGCAATATGACAATGAATGTCAAGTCATCAAATAGAAGCGGTGGAAGTTGCATGGCAATATATCTCGGAATGGCCATGGAAAAGTCCAAATAGGTAGGTATGATGGCTATTTTGAGGAAGATATAATAAGGCTTATGTGTGATAGAGCGTATCATATCACGGGGTTTGGATGCACCTGCGAAGTTTGCACCACATCTCAATGTGAGAAAGGGCAATGCACGGTACCGTAGAGGCTAGCAAATTGTGGAAAGGTAAGAGTGCGTATAATCCATGGACTCACATTAGTCATACAGAACTCATATACTTATTGCAAAAGTTAATTAGCCCTCGAAGCAAAGTACTACTATGCATGCCCCTAGGGGTATAGATTGGTAGGAAAAGACCATCGCTCGTCCCCGACCGCCACTCATAAGGAGGATAATCAATAATAAATCATGCTCCAACTTCATAGCATAACGAGAGACTATACATGCATGCTTTGGGAATCACAAACCTTAACACCAATATTCTTACTAAACATAACCGTTTACTAGTACCTCCCACATATTCCATCTCTATATCACAAAACTATTACAAGGAATCAAACATATCATATTCATTGATCCACAAGTTTTATGTATGATTTTATGACTAACCATGCAATTGACCAATTCCTTCTGACTCTCTAAATAGATATAAGTGAAGCATGAGAGCTAATTCTTTCTACAAAAGACCATGCTCTAATAAATATAAGTGAAGCAATAGAGCATTCTTCAAACAATGGTTTTCTATGTGAAGAGAAACAGGCAATCCAAACTTCAAATGATATAAGTGAAGCACATGAAGCATTCTATAAAGCCATACTCAAAAGATATAAGTGAAATGCAATGAGCATTCTATAAATCAATCATGGACTATCTCATACCAGCATGGTGCATAAAAGAAGAGTGAAAAATAAACACAAAAGACGCTCCAAGATTTGCACATATCACATGAACAAAACGAATCCAAAAACATACTGATACTTGTTGAAGAAAGATGGGATGCCTTTCGGGGCATCCCCAAGCTTAGACGCTTGAGTCTCCTTGAATATTTACTTGGGGTGACTTGGGCATCCCCAAGCTTGAGCTTTTTCCTCTCCTCCTCCTCACATCGAGACCTCCTCGATCTTCGAACACTTCATCCACACAAAACTTAACCAAACTTTTAGTGGCAGGGTTAGTGAATATGGCAATGAAATCCCATCATGTATTGCTATAACATTATTGTTTAATTATAAACAAACATTACCCACTGTAAGCTATCACAATTCTATGGCCCCAAGTCAAGGAGGCCTTAAACAGAATTCAAACATACGCAAATAATGAAGCTATAACAACAATCTGTGAAAACACGACAGTCTATAAAGATTTGGACATCCACCATACTTCTGTAACTCTAAAAATTCTGAAAAATTAGGAAAAAAGAAACATTTTGTATAGAAAGACAGTACAAAAAGTTTCATAACCGTTTGACGTTCCAGTAAAAAAATGTAAAACCGCGCACTACACCCAAAGTTTATGTTTTGCGCCGCACAAACCAACAAGCAATTTAATCATCCTAAAGGCAAACCTTGGCACACTATTTTTATAAAACAATGGAATTGTACAAGGGGATAATTATTTTTGTTGAAAAGTTTCTGCAATTCAATATTCATAAAGTTTCCATGGGCAAGAACAAAGTTCAAGGACGTCCCCCACTTTCACAATGCTCGTCTCTCTCACTTTCGCTTTTATTTTTGTGAAGTTTTAAGTTCCCATCTATATTTTTTTATTTTTTTCAACTTTATGAAAGCACTCAACAGAAATAAATGACTCTTTAAAACTTCCGTGTTGTCTCCCTGGCAGCGCTTTCTTTAAAGCTATTAAGCTAGGCATAAAGTGCTCAAGTAATGAATCCACACGGATCCCAAGGTATATCAAGCCAATTTTAATTAACAATGATTTGGCATTTAGTAATGAACACAAAGCAACATATATCAAGTAATGACGAAGGCTAACTTTCTTCCTATGCATCGGCATGTCATAGAAGAACAATTCATGAACATCAAGTAAAGGCCAATACATAGCATAAGCAGTATCTTGCAATTTTATCGTGTTGGTAACATAAAGAGGCGGAGATGTAGTTCCTCTCTCATAATTATTGCAAGTAGGAGAAGCAAGCACATGCATATTATATTCATCAAAATCATCATGTGTAGTGGCAAAAATGCAACCCATCAATATAATCCTTAATAAGTGCAAACTTCTCCGATATAGTGTAGTCAGGAGAATTCAAAAAGATAATAGGACTATCATGTGTGGGTGCAATAGTAATAGTTTCATTCTAAACATAAGAGACTATACCAAGTTCATCTCCATAAGCATAATTCATATTGGCATCTTGGCCACAAGCATAACAAGCATCAAGTTCATCAAAAAGGGATATTTCAAATGAATAAACGGGATCATAGCAATTATCATGGCATTCATCCTTCGGTAAGAACAAAGGGGCATTAAATAATGTATGAGTTGAAGAGTTACTCTCATTAGAAGGTGGGCATGGGTAGCTAATCCGCTATTCCTCCATTTGTTCTTCGCTCTCCTCGTCATCTTTTTCATCCAATGAGCTCGCAGTTTCATCAATTTCTTCTTCCATAGACTCCTGCAAAATTTTAGTCTCTTCTTGGACAACGGAGTTATTCTCAATAAATACATCAATATCGTAATTGTATTTATAATTATCATAACAATATTTAAGGATATCAAGATTTTCAGGTCTATAAACTGAATCATCAAAATCTTCAAACTTTTCAAACAAAGATTCAATTTTATATGCACCCTTAAAAGCAACAAATTATTCTATTCGTTCCACATCATAGTAATCATATATACCATTTTTTTTTGAGATGGAACACAGCGATTCCATAAATCACACAGGCACAGCCGGAGACCTGGCCAGATACACCAATACATCATCAAGGACACCCTCGGTCCACAACTGCTTAGCGTCATTTCGCTTAGAGCCTACAGCTGCAAGTGCATGTGCTAGTTTATTACATGCCCTGGGGGCATACATGAATTCGACCGAGTTAAAATTCAACCGAGCAAAGGACCGGATATCTTTGAGAAGAACACCTTCAGGGGCCAAGTCGTACTCCGTACTCTGCATAGCTTTCACCAAAGATTGGCAGTCAGACTCCACTTGGATAGCCATCATTCCCCAGGAGGAAGCTGCGTGAATTGCTTCCCAGGCAGCAGTAGCCTCGGCTTGGAGAGCACTGGCCACATGTTGGAGCTTCCCAGCGCCCGATCCCCTTATGTCGCCACTATTGTCCCTGGCCACAAATCCCCATCCACCACATCCAGTAGACACATTGAACGCCCCATCCACATTGATTTTCATCAAGTCGCCAAGCGGTTTCTGCCAGAAACGGTGTTCCTTGGGGTGTGACTGGGATTTGGGATTTATGCAAAACTGTAGTGATTCAGCAGCCCAGAACTTGGCGGACGCAGCAGTCCTCTCCACTGTGTCTGAAGTCTCCCCAGCGTTAATTTTATTGCGGCAGTCCCACCACCTCCACAGCATACATGTAACCAGCACCCATTGAGCTTCAGGTAGATCCAGCACAGCCTTTATTACTTCCTTTGCATCAGTGCAAGCACACAATTTTCCACGAATCTCATCCAGCTCGAGACATCGCCACAACTTTTTAACCTGTTTGCATCTCAGGAACAAGTGAGCCCCATCCTCATCTAACCTCCTACAACAAACATAGAGTGTTTCACACTCAACCCCTCTTCTTTTCAGAGCTAGTTTCAAAGGTAGACTGTTGTGTGCTAATCTCCACAAAAATTGTTGGATCTTTGGTTGGCAGGGGATCTCCCAAATTTTATTCCATGGGAAACAGAGTTGTTGGCTTGAGATTGACGACGAGGCTGAGCTAGCATCTCTTGCTTTGACGTACAGTTTGTATGCAGATTTAACCGAGAATTGTCCTTTACTATCAGGGAACCATGCATAGAAATCTTCAAACTCTTCTCGGATCGGCGTCGTAAGGATGACCTTGGCATCTGCGTCATCAAAGATATTCCTGACCAGCTCCCTATCCCAGTTCGCTGTTTCTGGATTAATTAGCTCACATACCCTAGTAAGAAGGCACCGCCTTCTTGGCGTGATGGGAGATCTCTGGCCCTCCCTATTCAGCCACGGATCCTTCCAGATATTGACCTCTGTCCCATCACCAATTCTGCATATAAGGCCGTCCTTTAAGAGATGCACACCCTTCAGGATACTCCTCCAAGTATATGAGATACCAGGGGCTGGTGCAGCCTCAAGAATCGACGTAGCTAGGAAATAACGTGCTTTAAGAACTTGTGCACAAAGGGAAGTTGAGTTCTGGAGGAGCCGCCATGCCTGTCTTGCTAGAATAGCGATGTTGAACCCATATAGATCTCGGAATCCTAGGCCCCCATCCTTCTTCGGCTTGTCAGTGTCTCCCAACTCAACCAATGCATAGTATTTTGCTTCTCCTGCTTTGCCCACCAAAATCTGCATATCATGCTCCCCATCTGCTCACATAAGGATTTAGTGAGGTCAAAACATGACATGGCAAATGTAGGAATTGCTTGGGCACAAGCCTTAATTAGGACATCCTTTCCCATCTTAGACAACAATCTCTCAATCCACCCCTGGATTCTTTTCCAGATTCGTTCCTTGAGGTACTGAAAGGTTTTTGCTCTATCTTGTCCCACATAAACAGGTAACCCCAAGTATCTTTCGGATCTAGCCTCTGTATTGATATGTAGCTCAGCCAGGACACTTTGCTTCCTCTCGCTCCTTGTGTTTTTGCTGAACATGACAGATGACTTATCGTAATTAACCATTTGTCCCGAGCACACCTCATACAGATGTAGTATACTTTGCAGATACCTGGCACTTTCGCTTGTAGCTTTAATAAGTACCAACGAGTCGTCTGCAAACAATAGGTGGTTGAAACTCGGGGCTGCATTACAAATACGTATACCAGTCAAGGTTCCATTCACTTCTGCCCTGTTCAGTAAGGAGGAGAACCCTTCCGCGCAAATTAGAAAGAGGTACGGTGAGAGGGGGTCACCTTGACGGAGACTGCATTGGGGTAGCACCACATCCGTACACTCTCCATTCACTTTGAATCTGTATGACACTGTGGACACACAAAGCATGATCCGTTTGACCCATCTCTCCTTGAAACCAAGTTTATACATCATCTTTTCCAGAAAATCCCATTCTACCCTATCATAGGCTTTACTCATGTCCAACTTCACTGCAGCAAACCCTTCCTTTCCTCTTCTCTTTCTCTACATATAGTGTGTACATTCATAAGCAAGCAAAATATTATCCGTGATCAATTGGCCCGGAACAAAGGCACTTTGGTTAGGTGAGATAATGTCTGGAAGGATTTGTTTCAACCGATTTGCAAGTACCTTAGAGACCAACTTATAGACAACATTGCAGAGGCTGATTGGTCTCAAGTCTTTCATATATTCCGGACTTTGCACCTTAGGAATCAGCACAACACAAGTCTCATTCCACCCCTCGGGCATGGGTCCCCCATTCAAAACCTCAAGCACTTCTGCAACCAGCTTTTCTCCTACAATGTCCCAGAATTTTTTGTAGAACACAGATGGCATACCATCGGGTCTAGGGGCCTTCAGGTCACCAATACCTTGGAGGGCCTCAAACACTTCCTTCTTAGAGAAGGGCTCATTCAAAACCTCATTCATTTGCGGGGTAACACGTGATTCAACCTAACTCATCATCTCCTCCATTCTTGTTGTAGTGTGGGACGTAAACAGATTAAGGAAATAGTTAGTCACGACTTCCATCATGGCCTCCTTCTCCTCCACTACAGTCCCATTTTCTCTCCTCAATTTCCTAATGTGGTTTTTCTTCTTTCTATTCGAGGCTGTTGCATGGAAGAACTTTGTATTTCGGTCGCCTCCCTTCATCCAAAGGACATGTGCCCGCTGCCTCCAATATAACTCCCTCTGATCCTCGAGTCTTCCCAGTTTAAATCTTAGCAGTTCCTCCCTCCGGACCTGATCTGCACTAATGTTGCTCCTTCGATACTTGTCCAACTCCTTTTTTGCTTTGCTAATTCTTTTCTCCAAGTCTCCCAAAAATATTTCTACTCCAGTCCACTAACTCCCCCATAACTCCTCTAACAGCCGCTGCCACCCCCTTTCCCTCCAACTGTACTCCCTTCTTCCAAGCATTTTCTACCATCGCCCTACAGTCCTCTTCCTCCAGCCACTTCGCCTCGAACCTCGGCGTAGAGCTTCGAGTCGTGCCCTGCTGTCTCTTAGCTCCTCGTGTGTCAATGATGATTGGTCTGTGGTCCGAGTGTCGAGGATCTCCATTAGTTACCTTAAAGGCTGAAAACCGGTTGCACCATGATTGTGTAGCCACTGCTCTGTCAATCCGCTCCTTATGTAATTAACTGCAGTATGGCTGTGATTCTGCCATGTAAATGCATCACCAATGAAGCCCAAGTCTCCAAGATCACATGCCTCAAGTCCAGCTTTAAACTTGTCCATGCAATTCTGTGATCTAGGTGCCCCTCCATCCTTCTCCCATGGGTGTAAAATCTCATTGAAGTCTCCTGAGCAAAGCCACAGTTTGTTGTTTTGTGCCTTCAGATTACTCATAAGACGCCAAGTTTTATCCTTTTCATCATGTTTCGGCTCCCCATACATCCCTGTGAATCGCCACACAAACCCATCCTCCTCCGTGATCTCCGAATCGATGTGATATCTGGACATGAAGCCCACCACTCTCAAGTTCACCTCATTCTTCCAGAATAAAGCCAAACCTCCACTCTGACCTTCACAATCCTTAACCATCATATTCGTAAGGCCCAACTTCCACCGCAGCCACTCTAGCCTATTACGTACCAATTTCGTCTCCGACAAAAAGAGTACGTCGGGGTCCTCCTTCTCCCGGATATCCAGGAGTCCTCGAATTGTCGGGCCATTCCCCAAACCCCGGCAATTCCATGTGATGATTCTCATTTCTGCTCGCAGGACTGACCCGGTAGTCCCGCGTTTAATACGGTCTGTACTCCCTCCATTTCTTGGGTGCTTGCTTCATTTCCTTTGATTTTCTTTGGTGACCCCTGGCTGTCCACTTTCATCTCCTCCCCCCTCCTCTTTTTTTCTGTTATTACTCCACACGTTTTTCCTTCCACACTCTTCGGTAAGAACAAAGGGGCATTAAATAATGTATGAGTTGAAGAGTTACTCTCATTAGAAGGTGGGCACGGGTAGCTAATCCGCTCTTCCTCCATTTGTTCTTCGCTCTCCTCGTCATCTTTTTCATCCAATGAGCTCGCAGTTTCATCAATTTCTTCTTCCATAGACTCCTGCAAAATTTTAGTCTCTTCTTGGACAGCGGAGTTATTCTCAATAAATACATCAATACCGTAATTGTATTTATAATTATCATAGCAATATTTAAGGATATCAAGATTTTTAGGTCTATAAACTGAATCATCAAAATCTTCAAACTTTTCAAACAAAGATTCAATTTTATATGCACCCTTAAAAGCAACAAATTATTCTATTCGTTCCACATCATAGTAATCATATATACCATTAGCATAAGAAGATAAGGTTTCATTATCATTAAATTTGCATGAAAAGGGAAGATGTGGAGCGTTCATCCTAGAGCAACAAGTATAATCATATCTCAAACAAAGATTCCAAGCATACCACTTCAATATATGAATTTGATCCCATAATAGTTTCCCTTTTTGCGTGAAGCGATAATCCCTAAAGTATTCATGTTGATCCAACATTACTCCCATTATCAAGTTGAATGGGGTTTTCTCAGGATTATCAAAGTAGTGCATAATATTTTTCACATAACGAGCATCGAGGGTTTTAGGAGGTTCCCCATCTCCATGAGTAACAAGTACCACTAATTTTTTGGTGTATCATGTTCCATATCCATAACTAAAGATAAAGAACAACTTAGAACAGGAAATAAAAACTACTTAGCGATAAAGCAAACAAGCACACATGATAATATTCACCCCACGCTATTGCCCCCCGGCAACGGTGCCAGAAAAAGGTCTTGATAACCCACAAGTATAGGGGATCATTTGTAGCTTTCTTCGATAAATAAGAGTGTCGAAGCCAACGAGGAGCTAAAGGCAGAACAAATATTCCCTCAAGTTCTATCGACCACTGATACAACTCTACGCAGACTTGACGTTTGCTTTACCGGAAACAAGTATGAAACTAATTTGCAAGAATAAAACTATGAGTACTTTGCGAGAATAGAACTATGAATAAGTTGCAAGGTAATAAAAGTAGATAGCTTTTGTCAATAAGGAAGTAATTTGTCCCTAGGCAATCGATAACAAGTATCGGTAATCATTCTTGCGATTCTAAATGAGGGAGAGGCATGAGCTAACATACTTTCTCTACTTGGATCATATGCACTTATGATTGGACCCCTAGCAAACATCCACAACTAATAAAGATCATTAAGGTCGTGAAACCCAACCATAGCATTAAGTATCAAGTCCTCTTTATCCCATACGCAACAACCCACCTACTCGGGTTTAAGCTTCTGTCACTCTCGCAACCCACAATAAGCAAATCATGAACGTATTGCAACACCCTATAACAGGGACCCCTCAAGTTTGCGCGAGACGGAGGGCACCTTAGCAAAGTACCATAAATAAAATATACAATCATGCCAACCAAGATCACGATTAACCCACAGGACAAAACGGATTTACTCAAACATCATAGGATAACCATAGATCATTGACAAATAATATATGGAGTTGAGCACTAATACGTCTCCAACGTATCTACTTTTCCAAACACTTTTGCCCTTGTTTTGGACTCTAACTTGCATGATTTGAATGAAACTAACCCGGACTAACGCTGTTTTCAGCAGAACTGCCATGATGTTGTTTTATGTGTAGAAAACAAAAGTTCTTGGAATGTCCTGAAAATCCATGGAGGCACTTTTTTGGAAAATATAAAAAATACTGGCGAAAGAATCAAGACCAAGGGGCCCACACCCTGTCCACGAGGGTGGGGGGCGTGCCCTCCCCCCTGGGCGCGCCCCCTGTCTTGTGGGCCCCCTGAGGCTCCGCCGACCTCAACTCCAACTCCATATATTCCGTCTCGCGGAGAAAAAAATCAGAAAAAAAGTTTCATCGCGTTTTACGATACAGAGCCGCCGCCAACCCCTAATCTCTCTCGGGAGGGATGATCTGGAGTCCGTTCGGGGCTCCGGAGAGGGGGATTCGTCGCCGTCGTCATCATCAACCGTCCTCCATCACCAATTTCATGATGCTCACCGTCGTGCGTGAGTAATTCCATCGTAGGCTTGCTGGACGGTGATGGGTTGGATGAGATTTACCATGTAATCAAGTTAGTTTTGTTAGCGTTTGATCCCTGGTATCCACTATGTTCTGAGATTGATGTTTTTATGACTTTGCTATGCTTAATGCTTGTCACTAGGGCCCGAGTGCCATGATTTCAGGTCTGAACCTATTATGTTTTCATGAATATATGTGTGTTCTTTATCCTATCTTGCAAGTCTATAGTCACCTATTATGTGTTATGATACGACAACCCCGAAGTGACAATAATCGGGATACTTCTCGGTGATGACCGTAGTTTGAGGAGTTCATGTATTCACTATGTGCTAATGCTTTGTTCCGGTTCTCTATTAAAAGGAGGTCTTAATATCCCTTTGTTTCCGCTAGGACCCCGCTGCCACGGGAGGGTAGGACAAAAGATGTCATGCAAGTTATTTTCCATAAGCACGTAAGACTATTTACGGAATACATGCCTACATTACATTGATGAACTGGAGCTAGTTCTGTGTCACCCTATGTTATAGCTATTACATGAGGAATCGCATCCGACATAATTATCCATCACTGATCCATTGCCTACGAGCTTTTCACATCTTGTGTTTCGCTTATTTACTTTTCCGTTGCTATTGTTACAATCACTACAAAACCCAAAAATATTACTTTTGCTACTGTTACCTTTATTATCATACTACTTTGCTACTAAATACTTTGCTGCAGACACTAAGTTATCCAGGTCTGGTTGAATTGACAACTCAACTGCTAATACTCAAGAATATTCTTTGGCTCCCCTTGTGTCAAATCAATAAATTTGGGTTGAATACTTTACCCTCAAAAGCTGTTGCGATGCCCTACACTTGTGGGCTATCAAGACTAATTTATGGCGCCGTTGCCGGGGAGCATAGCTCTATTCTCTGAGTCACTTGGGATTTATATCTGTTGATCACTATGAAGAACTTGAAAGACGACAGAACCAAGATTTTATCCTCAACTATGAGGGGAGGTAAGGAACTGCCATCTAGCTCTGCACTAGATTCTCGTTCCGTTATTAGTAAGCTTGCGACACCTAAACCTGCTGCTGCTATGAATTCTGATATGTCGCATGTTATTGATGATGCCACTTCTGCTATGCACGATACTTATGATGAAACTACTTCTGTGTGTGATACTACTTTGCCATTAGGTGAATTTCTTGATAAATCAATTGCTATCTGTCGGTATTTGTGAGGATGTGCCTGTTGTTCCTGAGGGTTATGTTATGGAAGAGGAAGCTGCTAGAGCTATCTTTGCTTGTAAAGATAGATATGATCTTAAGAAAGTATTAGCTAAATGGAAGCAGCAGTCTCTTAACGCTAGAATGAAACCTGACCCTGCTTTTGCTACTTCACCTATTTGTGTTACTGATAAGGATTATGGATTCTCTGTTGATCCTGAGATTATTACTTTGGTTGAAACTGATCCTTTTTATGGCCTTGAACCTGAAACTGTTGTGGCACATCTTACCAAGTTAAATGATATAGTCACCCTGTTTACTCATGATGACAAATCTTGCTATTATTATATCCTTAAGATATTTCCGTTCTCATTAAAGGGTGATGCTAAGACTTGGTATAATTCTCTTGCTCCTGGTTGTGTGCGTAGTCCCCAGGATATGATTTATTACTTCTCTGCTAAATATTTCCCTGCTCATAAGAAAAAAGTTGCCTTGCGGTAAATATATAATTTTGTGCAAATCAAAGAAGAGAGTCTCCCACAAGCTTGGGGAGGCTTCTCTGATTACTTAATGCTTTGCCTGATCATCCTCTTAAGAAAAATGAAATACTTGATATCTTGGATAGTTGTGCTGGTTGTGTTTTCAGGGAAAGAACAATCGACGAAGCTGAATTACTATTAAATAATATGTTGACTAATGAAAATAATTGGACTCTTCCCGAGCCAATTCCCGAGGCAATTCCTGAACCAATTAATCCAACTCCTGAGCCTATTCCTAAACCCACTCCGAAGAAGAGAGGTGTTCTGTTTCTCAGTCCTGAAGATATGCAAGAGGCAAAGAAATCAATGAAAGAAAAAGGTATAAAAGATGAAGATGTTAAGAATTTACCACCTATTGAAGAAATACATGGTCTTAATATACCGCCTGTTGAAGAACCACATTGTCTTGATAACCCGACACAGGTAGTAAAGGTAAATTCTCTCTATAGATATGATAAAGTTGAAATCCCCTCTACTAAATTTCATAGCCCATGCTTAGATGAATTTGATGACTTTATGGCTAGACAAGAAAGTTTTAATGCTTATGTTGGTGGAGAGTTAAAGAATAATGCTTTCGAGATAGGACGCGTGAGCGATAATATGGCTAGAGTTAAAGGTGAACTCAAACTCGTTAGCAAATATGCTTCTATGGTTGCTACTCAAGCTGAGCAAGTACTTAAAGCTCAAAATGAATTAAATAATAAACCTGATTTTGCTGTTAGAGTGGCTACTAGAACTGGTAGAATGACTCAGGAACCTTTGTATCCTGAAGGCCATCCTAAGAGAATCGAGCAAGATTGTCAGAGAAATAATTTAGAGGCACCTAGTTCTTCCAAAAAGAAGAAAATAAAAATGATAGAACTTTGCATGCTTCTAGTGAACCTACTGTAGACACACCTGAGAATCCCAATGACATTTCTATCTCTGATGCTGAAACACAATCAGGAGATGAACATGAACCTGGTGATAATGCTAATGATAATGTTCATGTTGATGCTCAACCTAGCAAAAACAAGGAAGTAGAGATTGAACCTGCTGTTGATCTTGATAACCCACAATCAAAGAATCAACATTATGATAAGAGAGATTTTGTTGCTAGGAAGCACGGTAGATAAAGAGAACCATGGGTTCAGAAACCCATGCCCTTTCCTCCTAAACCATCCAAGACAAAGGATGATGAGGATTTTGAGCGCTTTGCTTGATTAGACCTATCTTCTTACATATGCGCTTAACTGATATGCTCAAAGTAAATCCTTATGCTAAGTATATGAAGGATATCATTACAAACAAAAGAAAGATACCGGAAGCTGAAATTTCCACCATGCTTGCAAATTACACTTTTAAGGGTGGAATACCAAAGAGACATGGAGATCCAGGGGTACCAACCATACCATGCTCCATTAAAAGAAATTACGTTAGAACTGCTTTATGTGATCTTGGAGCCGGTGTTAGTGTTATGCCTCTCTCTATATATCGTAGACTTGAATTGAATAAGTTGACACCTACTGAAATATCTTTGCAAATGGCTGATAAATCAACTGCTATACCTGTCGGTATTTGTGAGGATGTGCCTGTTGTGGTTGCAAATGTCACTATCTTAACGGACTTTGTTATTCTTGATATTCCCGAGGATGATAGTATGTTGATTATCCATGGTAGACCCTTTTTGAATACTGCAGGTGCTGTTATTGATTGCAACAAAGGCAATGTCACTTTTCATGTTAATGGTAATGAGAATACGGTACACTTTCCGAGGAAACAATCTCAAGTTCATAGCATCAATTCTATTGGAAAAGTTCCAGCTATCATTATTGGAGGTTTTGAATTTCCTCTTCCTACTGTCAAGAAAAAGTGCAATATTCTTATTGTTGGGGATTTTCATATCCCCGTTGAGGTAACTTAGTGTTATTCGAAATTTCTCCGATTCCGTGTTATTCGGAATGAGTTTGTTAACAATACTTGATCAACCTTGTTAGTGGATTCATTTTGATGATCATGAGATGGATGAAACTAGAAGGCACAACCTTCTGTACCCACTTTTTACTTTCTGTTATTTAGAATAAATAAATCAAAAATAGTACTATCTGTCTATTTTCTGAATTATCCGTGCATTAAAAATATCCCAAAAATAAAAGTGCTCCAAATGCCCTGCAAATTTAGTATGATTTTTTATGGAATATTTGAGGATTTTAGGCACTGAAATCAATGCAGGAGGGAAAGCACCAGGCCACGAGAGTGGAGGGCGCACCCACCCCCCCTGGGCGCGCCCCCTGTCTCGTGGGCCCCTGGTGGCCCCCCTCCACTTATGCCAGCACCCACACACTTCATCTTCTACCCAAAAAAATCCCCATCCAGCTCAAGCACGAGTTCTAGCTCATTTTACTGCGATTTTCGATCTCCTTGCTCAATGCTCCATTCACAAAACTGCTTTGGGAGATTGTTGCTTGGTAGGTGACTCCTCCATTTGTCCAATTAGTTTTTGTTCTGGTGCTCTATTCATTGCAAAAAAAATTTGCATAGGTGACCATGTTCTTGAGCTTGCATGTTGAATTTATGAGGTCCCAAGCAATTCCAATGCATGATATAGGCTCTAGGAACTTGTAGGAGTAGTTGCTACCAATCTTGATTAGTTTTATTCACTTTTATTTTGAAGTTACTAAATTTTTCAGAAATTTTCAGAAAATGTTAAGGAAACTTTTGAGGGGCTCTTCCAGCCAAGGCTCTCAGGAAAAACAAGCTAAAGAGAAGGAAAAGGCCAAGTATAATCTTCCTCGTTTAGCGGAAGTACGACCATGTGAATGGCCATGCAATGATTACTTGAAACAAGCTGGAATTCATGAAGATTTTTATTCTTTGATCAAGAATGCAGGCCTCACCTGTTTCCTCCACGACCGGATCGATCAATATCTCTTACTCAGCAATACTTTTGTGCAAAAAATTTATTATTATCCTAAGAAGTCACCGCCTTCAGTATCATTTCATTTATATGATGAATTCAGAGAAATGTCTTTACGAAATTTTTGCGTGGTATGTAGGATACCCTATGAGGGAGAATTAGAGGAACCCCATCATAAAAATGTGGATGGCTTTGTTAACACTATAGCTGTAGAGGAGCCAAAGAAGGGTTCTGAGGCGAAACCTCTAGCATACATTTTCCTGCTTTATGCTACTTTGCCATATTTGCTAGTAGATGCTTGATTGGTCGTGGAAATAGTGGAAACTTTAGTGTTCATGATATTATCATTCTTCAACATGCCTTGCTTGGAGATAATAGTTTTAGTATGGGTGATGTCATTGCTAAACGACTAAGCCTGAATCGTACAAAAGGCCCCATATTTGGAGGTATCTATGCTTCACGTCTTGCTAGACATTGTCAGATACCTATTAGGCACCATGAGAAAGAGGAGACAAAATTGCCTCTTTACATTTTAGATTACGAGAGCATGGTAGCACACACATTTATTGTTGACAACAAAGAGAAGATGCTCTTGTATAACCTTAGATTTAATAAGAAACACAATGAGACTATTATTTTGCCTGCGCCTCTGTTGTTTGATTTGATTGCAGATAATTTTCTTGTTACACCGGAGGCGGTGTACTCTCATCTAGGACAAGCATCCACTCCAGAACCTGAACCTGAGCCGGAACCTGCACCGGACCCTTATCATGCATCATCTTTCCAGTGGGATCCGGAGATGGCCAGCTAGTGGTATCCTGATTACACCTCCCAGTACACCAGGGAGAGTAGCAGCGGTCATTGGTACTAGACCAACTTAGGCCAAAAGCCTAAGCTTGGGGGAGTACGTATTTCTCACCGACTTTACATTCATGTTCACACACTATTCTAGTCGTCGTTGCTCATACTCTTTCATTGTATTATCCATGTTAGTTTAATTTTCTTTCTCGTTTTCTTCTTGTGTGTTTGATAAACCTTAAAAAAACCAAAAAATTAGTTAGTTTAATTTCCATGCTTGTAGTAGAATTAAAATAAAACCCAAAAAGATTTCTTGTTCTTCTTCTTTCTTGTTGGGAGCTTTCCCGTGTAAATAGTTTTATTTTCTTTTCTTTCCTTTGGGGGTCGAGAAGACCATATCAAAAATGTTTAGTGGCTCTCATATGCATGATTGTTTATTTAACCTAGGGCCCATATTACTCTGTCTTCTCTCTTGAGTTGAATGCTTGCAGATTCCAGCTTAGTCCAATGCACGTGCACTATTATTATTATACACATCGTTCGATCGTGCAAGTGAAAGGCAATAATGACGATATATGATGGACTTATTGAGATGAGAAAAGCTGGTATGAACTCGGCCTCTCTTGTTTTTGTAAATATGATGAGTTCATCGTTCCTGATTCAACTTATTATGTAGTAAACATATTTGCAATGACATTTAGAGATTATAGTTTCTTGTGCCATGCTTGATTAGCTATGAGTTATAATGGTTTACCTTGCATGCCAACATGCTATTAGAATGATTATGATGTGGTATGATGGGATGGTATCCTCCTTTGAATGAATTGAGTGACTCGACTTGGCACATGTTCACGCATGTAGTTGAAACAAATCAACATAGCCTTCATGATATTTATGTTCATGGTAGATTATATCCTACTCATGCTTGTACTCGGTGTAAATTAATTTTAATGCATGTTTATGACTGTTGTCGTTCTCTCAGTTGGTCGCTTCCCAGTCTTTTGCTAGCCTTCACCTGTACTAAGCGGGAATACTGCTTGTGCATCCAAACTCCTTAAACCCCAAAGTTATTCCATATGAGTCCACCATACCAACCTATATGCGGTATTTACCTGCCGTTCCAAGTAAATTTGTATGTGCCAAACTCCAAACCTTCAAATGAAATTCTGTTTTGTATGCTCGAGCAACTCATGTTTCAACTAGGGCTGCCTATATCTTCCATGCTATGTGGGTTATTCTCAAGAGGAGTGGACTCCGCTCCTAATTCACGAGAAGGGGCCGGTAACTGGGATGCCCAGTCCCATGATCCAAAAAGATCAAAGCAAATCAAAATAATTAAACAAAACTCCCCCAGGGCTGTTGTTAGTTGGAGGCACTCATTGTTTCGAGCAAGCCATGGATTGATGCTTGTTGGTGGTTGGGGGAGTATAAACCTTTACCATTCTGTTTGGGAACTGCCTATAATGCATGTAGTATGGAAGATACAACCATCTCATAGTTGTTGCGTTGACAGCAAAAGTATGCCGCTCAAAAGGTTATTCAATCTCTATTTTAAAATCGAGCTCTGGCACCCCTACAAATCCATGCTTCCCTCTGCGAAGGGCCTATTTATTTACTTTTATTTTGAGTCATCACCCTTCTTATTAAAAAAGCACCCGCTGGAGAGCACACTGTCATTTGCATTCATTACTGTTGGTTTATATTGGGTATGACTTGACTGTATCTCTTTTACCATGAATTACAATGTTTAGTCCGTCCTTGATCTTTAAAGGTGCTCTGCATTTATGTTTTGCGGTCTCAGAAAGGGCTAGCGAGATACCATTTTGTTATATCATGTTATGATTGTTTTGAGAAAGTGTTGTCATCCGAGTTTTATTATTATGGCGCGCTAGCTGATCATGCTATTGATATGAGTAACTGTGAGACCTATGTGTTATTGTGAGTATGGTTAGTTCATAATATTTGCTGAAACCTAAATGATGGCTTTGCATGTTTACAACAACAAGAGCAAACAGAGTTTGTAAAAGTTTTTCTTTATCACTTTCAATTTATCAACTGAATTGCTTGAGGACAAGCAAAGGTTTAAGCTTGGGGGAGTTGATACGTCTCCAACGTATCTACTTTTCTAAACACTTTTGCCCTTGTTTTGGACTCTAACTTGCATGATTTGAATGAAACTAACCCGGACTGACGCAGTTTTCAGTAGAACTACCATGATGTTGTTTTATGTGTAGAAAACAGAAGTTCTCGGAATGTCCTGAAAATCCACGGAGGCACTTTTTGGAAAATATAAAAAATACTAGTGAAAGAATCAAGACCAGGCGGCCCACACCCTGTCCACGAGGGTGGGGGCGCGTGTAAGTGCATCTAGTGCCCCTTAGTGATTTTGGTGTATTGAAGACTTATCGGTTAAGGGACTGATGCGTTTGTGAGTGTACACAGGTCTATAAGTCTATGAGGAGTTTGATATTTACAGAGAAAGTCGACCCCTAAAAATGAAGTTCTTCGACTGAAGACTTTGATATTCTGAAGACTTTCTGAAGACTTTGAAAGTGAAGAAATTGGTGTGACCTTGAAGACTTGGTATTCATTTGAGGAACATGAAGCGTGAAGACTTTTGTTTTCGTAGTTTCATTTCTCTTTCTTGAGTCATAGGAAACACCGTACTGTTAAAGGGGGTCGAGGAAATACTAAGGAAAAATTTCCATGTGATGCTCAACTCAAAATCCTACACCTACCAATCCCTTCGAGTGAAGCCATTAGAAATCTCATACAGTTCAGTCAATTTCTTCAGTGACACAGACGCAGTTCTTCTGGTCACTGAGGACTTTGCTCTGACTGAGGAGTTAGGAATTCGCCAGTGCGAATTGCCTACACAGTGAGGAACATGATAGCCCTGAGGAATTTGAGAGTCAAATTTCCGACCGTTGCTGTGCTGCGCGCCGGCTGCCCCAAAATATCTTATCCACCTAACGGTCATATCATTGAAGGGCATTTATGTCTTATCATGCCGGGCTGCTCCCTAGGCTATAAATAGTCGCCCCCTACAACCACTAGCTGGTTGGCTGCTCCGAGAGAACTTGACACTTGTCATTTGAGAGCAACCCATCCTCCGAGGACTTTGAGCGAAAATCATCAAGTGAGGAAAATCCCAAAACCAAACCCCCACAAACCCAAAGTGATTGAGCATCACTGAAGAAGTTGATCCTGCGTGGATCCGACGCTTGTTACCTTTGAAGACTGTGCTTCTTACAGACGGTTAGGCGTCAAGGTCTAGAGCATCCAAGAGGAATTGTGGATCGCCGAGTGACCAAGTCTGTGAAGGTTTGGAAGTCACCTGAAGACTTACCACGAGTGATTGGACGAGGCCTGCATGGTCTTAGTTCAAGGAGAATACGGTGAGGACTGGGTGTCCTGAGTTGTGGCTCAGTGACTGGGTGTCCGGGACTGCGTGTCCTTGAGTTTAAATACTCAGCCGCTCCAACCAGATGTACAACTGAGACAGCAGTTGGAACTGGTTTACCAAATCATTGTCTTCACCAACTTACTGGTTCTATTTCCTCAACCCTTTCATTTCCTCATTACTATGTTGAATGTTTGTTCATATCTGTGCTTGAAGACATTGACTGAAGACTTTCTCAATTTCCTCAGTTCAATTTCTTCAGTCTGTTTGTCTTCATCTTGTGTTATCCTGTGATTACGCTTTCTGTACTCTGTGCTTGTCTTCATTTCATCATGATGACCATGCTTGTATTCTGTTATGCTTACTTCTGAGTACTTATTCCGCTGCAAGTAGTTCTTCGCTAAGGAATTTCCTCACCAGCAAATTCCTCAGTGAAGAATTCATGAAAATCGCCTATTCACCCCCCCCCCCTCTAGTCGATATAACGCACTTTCAATTGGTATCAGAGCAAGGTACTCCCTTGTTCTGTGTGATTTTGGTTTAACCGCCTGGAGTTTTAGTTATGTCAACCGCAGGTATGATCAAGGTCTCGGCTGGGTGTCCTACCTTTGATGGGACGGACTGCCCCTACTGGAAGAACAAGATGCGAATGCATCTTGAGGCAATTGATAACGATCTCTGGTATGTTGTGGAAAATGGTGTTCCCTCTATCTCACCCTCACTGAACGCTACCGATGTGAAGAGATTCAAGCAACTCGATTCTCAAGCGAAGAATATCATATGTGGCCATCTGAGCAAAGGACAGTAAGGAAGAGTGAGTGCTTTGGAAACTGCTAAGCTTATCTGGGATAGGCTGTCCAAAGTAAATGAAGGAGTCTCAACTCAGCATGACTCTCGAGTTGATGTTCTTCAGAATCTCTTCAACCGCTTCAAAATACTCGACAATGAAAATGTCCAACAAACCTTTGATCGCCTCACTGACATCTCAAATGAGCTTCAAGCCCTCGGTGCCACTGACATCACTGATCATGAGGTGGTGAAGAAACTGTTGAGATCGCTTGATTCCTCATTTGATACTCTGGGACTGATGATACAAGAACGTGCTGACTACAAGTCTCTTGATCCTGCTGATATCCTCGAAAGGCTAAATACTCACGAGTTCCAGCTTGCTAAAAAGAGAGATCTCTATGGTTCAAACTATGGCAAACCACGTGCCCTGAAGGCCAAGGCTGTGTCTGACTCTGAATATGAGGATTCTGGTAGTAGCCTTGGTGATCCTGAAGAATTGAGCCAGGAGCTAGCACTGCTCGTGAAGAAATTCCAGAAGTTCTCAAGACGTGGTCGCCTTGGAAAACCCTCAAGAAGCAGTGATTCCTCATCCAGTGACTATAAGAGAAGGTTGTGCCACAAATGCAAGAAACCTGGTCACTATATCCAAGATTGTCCTCAGTGGGAAAAGGAAATGAAGAAGAAGAAATACAAGGATTACAGTTCTCATGATGCAAAGAAGAAGAAGAAATCGACAAAATCTTCATCATCAAAATCCTCGAAGTCTTCATCTCACAAGAAGAGCAGCTCCAAGAAGGCTCGGGCATTCATTGGCGAGGAGATGGATTCTGAAGCTGAATCTGAGGAAAATGATGAAGAGGAGGCGTCTGAAGAATCTGAATCTGGTGTGGCGAGTCTGGCCTTCGCTACTGCTTTCGTCAGCAAGTCCATCTTCAACACTGAAGAAACTGACCCCCACCGACAAACCTGATGAAGATAACGATGGCTACGCTCCCACCTATTGCTTCATGGCGAAAGGTGCAAAGGTACTCAAATATAACTCCTCTGAATCTAGTGAAAATGAATCTGATGAGGATCTCAAGCCCAGCTACTCTAAACTTGCTAAGATTGCTGTAAAACAACAACGGGCTTTTGAAAAGGTTCAAAACATGCTATACAAAAGTGATGATATGTTGGGTGAAGAAATGGATCGCACTAAAGCCCTGACTAAAAATCTTCAGAGACTTCAGTCTAGGTTTGATAACCTTCAAAGTCATCATAACACTCTCTTATCTGATCATGAGAAACTTTCTTATGAATTTCTTCAAGAAAAGCAAGATCACGAGAAGCTTTCCTCTGAATCTCTTCAAAGAAAGGAAGATCTTGAAAAGCTAAGAGTGTGTTATGAAGATCTTCAGAAGGAGCGCGATTCATTACTAGCTCAACAAATCAGCGCTTCTCAGGAAGAATTTGTTCCTCCATGCTTAAAGTGAATTGAACGTGAATCTGCTAATTCTTCACCTGAATGTTCAAATGCTTCAACTGTTACAAATTCTTCATCTGCCTCTGCTATCACTAATTCCTCATCTGAGGACATTGCTAGTATCACTGACAATGCAGGGCTGAAGGAATTATACATGACAGGCATGTACAAAAGCCTCAAAGGGCATCAGACTCTTTGTGATGTGCTTAAAAAGCAGATCCTCAACAGAAACCCTAGGAAAGAGGGCATTGCCTTTGAGAGGAAACTCAATGCTGATGGAACATATTGGAAGCCTGAGCAGTACCCCAAAACCTCATGGGTTGCTGCAAAGGGACCTCCAGTTGATCCATCTAACTTATCTGGCTTTACATGTGAATCTCCTCATTCTTCTGATGAGTCATTTGACTCCAACTATAAACTGTTCAAAAATCAGAATGGTGAAGTGTTTGCTAGATATGTTGGCACTAACTGCAGGAATGGTTCCCCTATGAAGAAAATCTGGGTTCCCAAAAGTTATGTTGAAAGTCTTCAGGTGAATGTCCTCATGACACCACCAGTGAAGAACAGGAACCCCAGATCAAATTCCTCATATGGACCAAATTCTTCATATGGATCAAAGTCCTCATAAGATTATCATCGTGCTAACAACTCTGTCTCGCAGGGTAGAGCTAAGGGCTATGAATATGTGCATTATTCTTCAAACCATTATGTTCATAAGTCCTCGAAGAATTTCTCTGCTTATTCATATGCTTACCCTAACCCCTCTTATGTGAAACGAAATGGTTTGGCATCTTTGCCACCATTCTCATATGGTGCTCGCAGACTGATGAACTCTTTGCCACCCCTTCAGATGTGGGTGGTGAAGAAAAAGAACTAATATCTTCTGCAGGGTCAGGTCTCCAGACGTGCTTTAAACGTCTGAAGAATTTGCTGGGGACCTGACGAAAATGCCTGAAAGGACGCAGGCGAATCATGATGAAATGAACTCTCATTTCACACGTCCTCATACTGCTATATCTGTTTACTGCTTGATGAAATTCATCTGATGAACTTGATATCATATTCTTCACTGATGAAGCATATGAGATTGTAAGCTACACTAATTCATCTGCAGGATGATCAACCCAAAACTACTGAATGGGTCCTCGATAGTGGATGTACGAATCACATGACTGGTGACAAGAATCTATTGATGGATGCTCCCTTATCACCATCACCTCTGAAGCATATCATCTTTGCTGACAAAGGCAAAAGTCAGGTATTGGGTCTTGGTAAGGTTGCTATCTCTAAGGATAAACACATGGACAAAGTCATGCTTGTTGAGTCCTTAGGATACAATCTCATGTCAGTCTCAATGCTTTGTGATCTTGATATGGTTGTTGTCTTTGGCAAGTATCGCTGTGTTGTGATTATGGAAGCTGACAATTCCAAAGTCTTCGAAGGCTTTAGGAGAGGAGATCTGTATATTGTTGATTCCTCTACAGGACCACAACCAGCCGTGTGTCTACTTGCAAAAGCTTCAGAAGGCTGGCTATGGCATCAATGACTTGGTCACGCAGGCATGAGGAATTTGCACATGCTTGCGAAGAAGAAGCATGTCATTGGCATTGAGAATGTCAAATTCCTCAAGGATCACCTATGCGGAGCCTGTGAAGCTGGAAAAATGACCAAGGCCAAGCATCCAGCGAAGACCATCATGACCACTACTCGTCCATTCGAATTGCTTCACATGGACCTCTTTGGACCTAATCATTACTCAGCAGTCACTAATGATGCATCTCTATATGGTTTTGTCATTGTTGATGATTATTATCGATATACATGGGTACACATTGTTACTTACAAACATGAAGTGCAGGAAGTCTTCAAACGATTTTCCTCGAGGGCTTCAACCAACTTTGGTGTGAAGATCAAGCACATCAGAAGTGACAATGGAACTGAGTTCAAGAATTCCGGTCTTGATGCCTATCTTGATGAACTTGGTATTACTCATGAGTTATCTGCTCCTTATACTCCTCAGCAAAATGGTGTCGTGGAGCGCAAGAATAGAACTCTTGTTGAGATGGCTCGCACTATGCTTGATGAATACAAAACGCCTCAGCGTTTTTGGATTGATGCAATTGATACTGCGTGCCACATCATCAACAGAGTATATCTTCATAAATTCTTCAAGAAGACGGCCTATGAACTCCTCACTGACAAGAAACCCAATGTGAGTTATTTCAAAGTCTTCGGTGCTAAATGTTGGATTAGAGATCCTCACCACAACTCTAAATTTGCACCGAAAGCACATGAAGGTTTTATGCTTGGTTATGGAAAGGACTCGCACACCTACAGAGTCTTCAACATTGTTCTTCACAAGATTGTTGACACTGTAGATGTGCGGTTCGATGAAACTAATGGCTCGCAAAGAGAGCACCTACCTTCTGTGTTAGATGAACCAGCACCTGAGGATTCCATCAAGTTCAAGGCAACTGAGGATGTCATTCCTACTGAAGAATCCGCTGAAGAATTCATTCCAGTTCATGAAGAACGTCGAACTGATGCGCCTGAAGAACATGATGAGGAAAATGGTGCTGAAGAAAATGCTGATCAAATTCCTCAGCGACAACCAGCTCATCCTCGCGTTGCAAAAGAAGTGCAAGTGGAGAAGATCATCGATGACATTAGCGCACCAGGTCCTCTCACACGCTCAAAAGCTTCACATTTATCTAACTTTTGTGGGCACTATGCTTTTGTCTCTATCACAGAGCCCACTAAGGTAGATGAAGCATTTCTGGAGCCGGAGTGGATTCAGGCTATGCAAGAAGAATTACATCAGTTCGAGCTTAACAATGTCTGGGAATTGGTCAATTGCCCAGATCCTTGCAAGCATAATATCATTAGCACAAAGTGGATCTACCGCAACAAGCAAGATGAAAATGGCCTTGTGGTGAGGAATAAGGCACGACTAGTAGCTCAAGGCTACACACAGGTTGAAGGAATTGATTTCGATGAAACTTTTGCACCTGTTGCTAGACTTGAGGCTATTCGCATATTACTTGCTTACGCTAACCATCATGATATCATCTTATATCAAATGGATGTGAAAAGTGCATTCCTCAATGGTAAGCTTGAGGAAGAAGTATATGTTGCTCAACCCCCAGGTTTTGAAGATCCAAAGAATCCTGACAAAGTCTTCAGACTCAATAAGGCCCTGTATGGCCTCAAGCAAGCCCCTCGGGCGTGGTATGATACATTGAAGGAATTCTTTGTGAAGAATGGCTTCACACCCGGTTCACTCGACCCTACTCTCTTTACTAAATCTTATGATGGTGAACTGTTTGTGTGCCAAATATATGTTGATGATATTATCTTTGGCTGTACTGACCAACATTATAGTGATGAAAAATTTGCCTATATGATGAGTGAAGAATATCAAATGTCTATGATGGGAGAGTTGAAATTCTTCTTAGGTCTTCAAATTCGTCAGCAGCGCAATGGCATATTCATATCTCAGGAGAAATACCTCAAAGATGTATTGAGGAAATTCGGCATGCAAGATTGCAAAGGCGTCAAAATTCCTATGCCCACTATTGACTTTGATCACAAGGTACACCGCTCCATGATTGGTTCTTTATTGTACTTATGTGCATCTAGGCCAGATATAATGCTTAGTGTTTGCATGTGTGCCCGATTTCAAGCTACACCGAAGGAATCACACCATAAGGCTGTGAAGCATATTCTTCGATATCTAGCTCACACACCAACACTAGGATTATGGTACCCCAAGGGCTCTGTTTTTGATCTCATTGGATATTCTGACTCTGACTATGCTGGTGATCGTGTGGACCGCAAGTCAACATCTGGTACTTGTCATTTCCTCGGACGATCTTTGGTCTGTTGGTCCTCGAAGAAACAGAACTGCGTATCACTGTCTACTGCTGAAGCTGAATACATTGCTGCTGGCTCTTGCTGTGCTCAACTGCTTTGGATGAAGCAAACCCTCAAGGACTATGGCATCAATGTGAAGAATGTGCCTCTCCTCTGCAACAATGAGAGTGCCATCAAGATTGCACACAACCCAGTTCAGCACTCGAAGACAAAGCACATTCAGATTCGTCATCATTTTCTTCGTGATCATGTGTTGAAGGGCGACATCTCCATTGAACATGTGAAGACTGAAGAACAGCTAGCTGATATCTTCACTAAGCCCTTGTATGAGAAGAGATTTAGCAAGTTGCGGTGTGAGCTAAATATCTTAGAATCTTCGAATGTTCTTTGAAAAGGACACACATCCTAACACTTATGCAAAATTGATGACTTAGATGTGCAACACATGAAGAAACGTTTTTCTTCAATCAATGAAGAATAACACTCTAAGTGTGAAGAAATTAATGAAGAATTTGATTCTCAGAACCCTACAACAATTGTACGCGGTGTCTGAAATCATCATTCTTATACGGTGGGTCATGCCACCACAAAAAGTTGAAAATCTTCAATTTGAGTTTTTCCTCAGTTTTGAAATTCTTTAATTTTTCAAATTCTTCAACTTTGCAAAATCTTCACTAGTTTCGTCGTTTTTCTTCATTGGCTATATATATATATATATATATATATATATATATATATATATATATATATATATATATATATATATATATATATGAGTTTATGTCCTCTACAACATTCACTTATAGCTATTTCTTCAAGACGTTTTCTGCTAAGTGAATGTGATCGGACCCTTCCCCCTCTATGCTATACTCAACCCAATCTATTCACAAATTCTTCATGTGCATTCTATTTGAAACTCGTTCAAAGTCTTCACGGTGTCCTTGTCAGCTGAAGAAATTGCGAACGAAACTTTAAAACAAATCTTATCCAGATTTTTGGTTTTGCCGCTCAAACCGTTCCGCATCCCATGATCCATTATTATATTCACCCACGATCTTACACGATCACATCTGCACAGTACATGGGTGACACATGTCGTGTGAAGGAGAAAGGGCAGGGGCATGTTCGTCCCAAAATCTTCGGGCGAACAGTTTTTCACCGTGGCTATAAATACCCCCCTCCCCTTCCTTATTTCATTTACTCCGCTCGACCGCGCTCTCTCTCGCTCGAGCTCCTCAAACCCTAGTGCCGCCGCTATTCCATCGTCGCCGGTGAGGAAGAGCTTCGCTGCCTCGACCTCGTCGCCGTCGTACTCGCGCCGGTTGCGGAAATCTTCACTCCGCCGTCGCCGTAGCTGTCTCCCTCTGCCAAGTTAGGGCGTGGGAGATCTAACTTGACGAACTTCACCTCTGTTCATCCCAGTTCGTCGTGTTCTTCAGTTCGGGTAATTAAAAGTTACTTTAATTACTCACTTTGATTCTCAAGCTTTCCTGAAAATCTTCAAAGGTGTTTTATTCTTCAAATCTTCACACATATGAACACCTCACACACTATATGCTCTTGATCCATTTCTCTAAGCACTCATTTTCTTCAAGATTCCTCAATTGTGTGGATCTTCGATCTGTACAACTCTGGAACCTAAGATAAGAACGCTTAGTGAAATTCCTCAAGGCTCAACTGGTCAAATTCCTCAAAACTTGTCTTTTCGAAAAACCTTCTGAGAACGCATATGACCTCTCCAAATTCCTCGCACCTACACTCTGTTCACAGGTACTCATGTCCGCTGCTGAATCACTAGGTTCTCATAAACTTAACTCATTTGCAGCGTTCGTCGAAGAAAAACTGCATACTTCTTCAGAGTGTTCAATTGTTCAAATTCCTCATCTGAAGAATATGGCTGAAGGAAAGAGACCGCAGAAAGGAGGAAAGAAACCTGAGGTCATGACTGCTTTCGAGATCCCTGATGACATATACAAGGATTATTGCACACCTGATGAAGCCAAACTTGGCAAAGAGAACAAAAATCAGCGCAAGGTGCGCATTCAAAGGATTGAACGAAGATGGGCAAGAGAATGGAGGGAGTACAGATATGTAACTCCAAAGTACATGAAGAAATTCGCTTTAAATCCTCCATGCCCAAGAGCTCCATTGGCACCTGGCCAAGTAGCTGATCCCACCAGCATCAAGCGTGGTGAGGACTTTCCTGAAGAGTGGGCTAGGCGCCAAGCTAAATTGGCAAGACAAGCCAAGGAGGCAGTAAGGAAATTCAATAAGGATTCTGCTGCTGCTGCTGCTACTGAGGCCTCGGTCAAGCCGAGGAAGTCAATGCCAAAGAAGCCTGCTCGCAAGCCAAGTGCTTCACCAACAGCGCCCTCACGGCCAAGTTCCTCAGCTATGCCCTCACGGCAAATTCCTCAGACCGCTACTGCTCCACCAAAGTCCTCAACTCCTGTGCATCTGGCTATATGTCAAAGGACTACGGGTTTTTCGATTGCTTCTGGTGTCTCAGCAAGTTCCTCAGCTGCACCAATGACCTCATCAGGCCCCCACACTGTTGAAGACTAAAGCAACAGCTGGACGCGACCCTCGGCCAAGTCCAAGGAAGAAACAGGTTGCATTCCAAGTGCCCTCTGATGATGAAGCTTCTGATGAAGAACTTGCAGAAATCATCAGAGACAGGCAAGTGAAGGCCGCTAGAGCCAAAGGCACATCTGTGCCACTGCTTTTGGATCCAAGGAAAATTCTCGACTACATTGACCTCTGGCACAAGGATCCAAACACCCCCATGCCTGATTTTCAACTGACTCCTGGTTAAAGTCACATGCTGACCCATTTCATCACTCAACAGAAATGGAAGTTTGAGAAGGCCAGAGAGATCAAGAAGGCTCAATACATGAAGGAGAAGCTCCTGAAGAAAAATGTTGTCAGAATGACACCTGAGGAACTTCTCCAGGCTCAGTCTGAAATCCAAGCCCTCAGCAAAGACTTCGATGCATACTATGCTCATTGGCAAGGAGCCAAAGTGAGATTCGTCAACCTGACAAAGAAAATGACAACTGTTGCAGCCCCATCGCAACAAGAAAATCCTTAGGCTGAAGACTCTGCTCAGCCTGCTGAAGAACATGCCAGCACCGCTGATGACTTTCAGCCTGCTAAAGAAAATGTAAGTTCCAGGGCTGATGACTCCATTCCAGCCGCTGAAGAAATTGCCAGGGCATCCACTAGTGGTGCGCCTGAAGAAACTGAAGAGATCAGGGCAACTGCATTAGTTGCGCCTGAAGAAAATCAACCAGATTCCTCAGCTCCTCCCGCGCCTACACCAACTCCAATTCTTCCTTCTGCCTATGAAGTGAAGAAGACCAAGGCTGCAGAGTGAGCTGCAGTGAAGAAAAGGAAGGCATCAGCTGCGTCAAATTCTTCGGCTGCGAAGAAAATGAAGCCAATGACCATCTCACTTGAACATCCAATTGATGCTGTTCCAATCTCCTCTATGTCATCAAAGGAAATTGTTCCTTTTGGAGAAGACTACAAGATTCCAAGCGGATCTGATGAAGAAAATCATTCTGCTGCATCGTCAGAGCAGCTTGATGAAGAAATTGAAGTGGATACAATCCCTTCAACGACAGTCATTTCGTCACCTATGCCTCAGTTCACAGCTGAAGAGGCTGGTGTTGAGGAAATTGAAGATGAAGATGTGGATATTGGATGCTCCACACCAGTGATGAATGATGACTTTTGGGAAAGTCAGCATCCCAATACTCCTCTCTTCACTCCTATTCAACAGATTCCTCAGTCCCCGGCAACAACTGTTCAAATGGGCTCTGAAGAAACTCATCCCACTCCCTCTGTTCATGAAGATATTCCAGCCGCTAGTGCTGAAGAACCTGCTGCTGCTGATCCACAGATTGCACAAGAAGAGGAACCAGAAATTCCTCAGCCTGAAGCACCTGAGCTCGCGATTCCTGAGGTGGTACTGCAAATCACTGACACCCCTCTGCCAAAGCCAAAGAATCTGTTCTCAAACAAACAGAAGTTCAAGGCTAAAGACTTCTTTTTCGAGCATGTGTTCTTCACTGACTACAACCCATATGATTCTGCTCGCATAAGGAAGAGGCGTTTCTGGACAGCTAGTCAAGCCAACTTCTATTCCTCAGTGCTGTTTGACAAGGACAAAATCTTCAATCATGAACATATTCCTCACGTGGATATGGAATCTCTGCCATGTTTCGAGCCAGTCCTCAGTGTTCTTCATGATGCAGGATTACTCAATTTCTGCAATGACATCTGTGATTGGAATGAAGAACTCATTCTTCAGTTCTACGCCACACTGCATATCACTGGAGACGCTGAATATGTCAATTCATGGGTGTTGGATTGGATGACCGAAAACACTCACTACAAGGCACCGGCAACTGAATTGCTTCGTGTCCTTCCTCTCGATCCGCCCCATGACAGTGCACGTTGCATCTACAATGACCCTGAACTGACAAATCATTATATGCAAGTGCTCATGAAGCCTTTGAAGCCTGGGCAGGCCCCACGAACCAAATTCCTCATCAAGGAATTGCTCTATGTGCCTCAGACTGTCTATCGCATTCTGACGAAGACAATGAGTCCTATCAAAGGCCATGACTCAAATGATGAAGATGTCGTTGGCATCATGAATAATATGCTTTTCAACATCATTCATGGTGTTCCCGTCAACTTCCATGACTTCTTCATGAGGACTCTAGAAAATGTTGCTATGTCACCATTCGAGCTGAAGCCCTATGTGCCTTGGATTATGAGATTCATAAGGGCAAGATCTTCACTGAATTACAAAGCTGACACTCTGAACCATGGTAGCTACTTGCCTCCCATTGAAGTCCTCAAGCGACCAGTTTCATCATCTGATGATAAAGGCAAGGCAGCTGCTGTGATCGATGAAGGCATTCGTCCATTGGATGGTCAATTTCGTCTGGCTACATCTTACTCTACCAATGACGATTCTGCCACACATGACACTGCCGCAAACACCTCAGCGAAGCAAAATCCTCAAGCCACAGCACCCAGGGTGATGATTGACCGTGAGTTACTCCTCAGTCTTCATCAGAAGGTTGATCGCAATCACAAATGGGTGAAGCGTCAGTTTGGTGCACTTCTTCACAACATGACCTCAACACACAATGTAGTGAAGAAAAACCACTACTACCTTCATGAAACCCTCAACCGCACCTGGGCTGTCCTCACTCATGTCTATAGCGCTGAAGAACTGAAGACTATGGGTCTCAAGGAAGAATTTGACTGGTCTGCACCTCCTCCGAAGAAATTCAAGAGGGTCAAAGTTCCTGATCTGGTGGCCAGCTCTTATTCTTCATCACGTGACACTGATGAATATGAAGATTTGGACGACACTGCGGCAGGCCCTGCTACAACAAACAACCCCGACAACGTTGGCGCTCCTCCATCAACTTGAAATTCTTCAGGGGCGTTAGTCCTCAGTTTCAATCCTTTTGGTCATTTGATGACAAAGGGGGAGAAATCTGAGCTAGTCTTCAAGCGGGTCTATATTAAGGGCATTTTTTTTAAGTTACAACTCTCGCTCTTCCGAAACTTTTATTGGATCGAGTTGTAATCTTAAACCCGATGGTGCCCCGATACTTTTGGACAGTGCTCTGATACTTTTGATGCACTGTGCTCTGATACTTTTGATGTGCTATTCTGCATGCTTATTCCTCATTAATATTATTACACGCATGCTAAATCTCATCAGGCACCATATTTCATCATGCATTTCAAGTTCTTCATATTATATATCAAATGCGTGTATGAATTACAAGATATAGGGGGAGTTCTCCATGATTCAACTCTTCAAATGTGCATTGCCTCTAAAGCAAATTTCTCACTATGCACATCTTCAGGGGGAGTTCTTCTATATCTTGCAATCAAATTCCTCAATATCAGTATTTACACTTCATATATTTATCCCCGTTGAAAACTTAACCTATGTTGTCATCAATCACCAAAAAGGGGGAGATTGTAAGTGCATCTAGTGCCCCTTAGTGATTTTGGTGTATTGAAGACTTATAGGTTAAGGGACTGATGCGTTTGTGAGTGTACACAGGTCTATAAGTCTATGAGGAGTTTGATATTTACAGAGAAAGTCAACCCCTAAAAATGAAGTTCTTCGACTGAAGACTTTGATATTCTGAAGACTTCCTGAAGACTTTGAAAGTGAAGAAATTGGTGTGACCTTGAAGACTTGGTATTCATTTGAGGAACATGAAGCGTGAAGACTTTTGTTTTCGTAGTTTCATTTATCTTTCTTGAGTCATAGGAAACACCGTACTGTTAAAGGGGGTCGAGGAAATACTAAGGAAAAATTTCCATGTGATGCTCAACTCAAAATCCTACACCTACCAATCCCTTCGAGTGAAGCCATTGGAAATCTCATACAGTTCAGTCAATTTCTTCAGTGACAGAGACGTAGTTCTTCTGGTCACTGAGGACTTTGCTCTGACTGAGGAGTTAGGAATTCGCCAGTGCGAATTGCCTACACAGTGAGGAACATGATAGCCCTGAGGAATTTGAGAGTCAAATTTCCGACCGTTGCTGTGCTGCGCGCCGGCTGCCCCAAAATATCTTATCCACCTAACGGTCATATCATTGAAGGGCATTTATGTGTTATCATGTCGGGCTGCTCCCTAGGCTATAAATAGCCGCCCCCTACAACCACTAGCTGGTTGGCTGCTCCGAGAGAACTTGACACTTGTCATTTGAGAGCAACCCATCCTCCGAGGACTTTGAGCGAAAATCATCAAGTGAGGAAAATCCCAAAACCAAACCCCCACAAACCCAAAGTGATTGAGCATCACTGAAGAAATTGATCCTGCGTGGATCCGACGCTTGTTACCTTTGAAGACTGTGCTTCTTACAGACGGTTAGGCGTCAAGGTCTAGAGCATCCAAGAGGAATTGTGGATCGCCGAGTGACCAAGTCTGTGAAGGTTTGGAAGTCACCTGAAGAATTACCACGAGTGATTGGACGAGGCCTGCGTGGTCTTAGTTCAAGGAGAATACGGTGAGGACTGGGTGTCCTGAGTTGTGGCTCAGTGACTGGGTGTCCGGGACTGCGTGTCCTCGAGTTTAAATACTCAGCCGCTCCAACCAGACGTACAACTGAGACAGCAGTTGGAACTGGTTTACCAAATCATTGTCTTCACCAACTTACTAGTTCTATTTCCTCAACCCTTTCATTTCCTCATTACTGTGTTGAATGTTTGTTCATATCTATGCTTGAAGACATTGACTGAAGACTTTCTCAATTTCCTCAGTTCAATTTCTTCAGTCTGTTTGTCTTCATCTTGTGTTATCCTGTGATTACGCTTTCTGTACTCTGTGCTTGTCTTCATTTCATCATGATGACCATGCTTGTATTCTGTTATGCTTACTTCTAAGTACTTATTCCGCTGCAAGTAGTTCTTCGCTAAGGAATTTCCTCACCAGCAAATTCCTCAGTGAAGAATTCATAAAAATTGCCTATTCACCCCCCCTCTAGTCGATATAACGCACTTTCAGCGCGCCCCCTGTCTCGTGGGCACCCTGAGGCTCCGCCGACCTCAACTCCAACGCCATAGATTCCGTCTCGCAGAGAAAAAAATCAGAAAAACAAGTTTCATCACATTTTACGATACGGAGCCACCGCCAAGCCCTAATCTCTCTCGGGAGGGCTGATCTGGAGTCCGTTCAGGGCTCCAGAGAGGGGGATTCGTCGTCGTCGTCATCATCAACCATCCTCCATCACCAATTTCATGATGCTCACCGCCGTGCGTGAGTAATTCCATCGTAGGCTTGCTGAACGGTGATGGGTTGGATGAGATTTACCATGTAATCAAGTTAGTTTTGTTAGGGTTTGATCCCTAGTATCCACTATGTTCTGAGATTGATGTTGCTATGACTTTGCTATGCTTAATGCTTGTCACTAGGGCCCGATTGCCATGATTTCAGGTCTGAACCTATTATGTTTTCATGAATATATGTGTGTTCTAGATCCTATCTTGCAAGTCTATAGTCACCTATTATGTGTTATGATCCGACAACCCCGAAGTGACAATAATCGGGATACTTCTCGGTGATGACCGTAGTTTGAGGAGTTCATGTATTCACTATGTGTTGGGAAACGTAGTAATTTCGAAAAATTTCCTACGCACACGCAAGATCATGGTGATGCATAGCAACGAGAGGGGAGAGTGTTGTCTACATACCCTCGTAGACCGAAAGCGGAAGCGTTAGAACAACACGGTTTATGTAGTCGTACATCTTCACGGCCCGACCGATCAAGCACCGAAACTATGGCACCTCCGAGTTCTAGCACACGTTCAGCTCGATGACGATCCTCGGACTCCGATCCAGCAGGGTGTCGAGGAAGAGTTCCGTCAGTACGATAGTGTGGTGACGATTTTGATGTTCTACCATCGCAGGGCTTCGCCTAAGCACCAGTACAATATTATCGAGGACTATGGTGGAGGGGGGCACCGCACACGGCTAAGAGATCTTAGAGATCAATTGTTGTTCCTAGAGGTGCCCCCTGCCCACGTATATAAAGGAGCCAAGGGGGAGGGGCGGCCGGCCAAGGAGGGCGCGCCAAGGGGGAGTCCTACTCCCACCGGGAGTAGGACTCCCTTCTTTCCAAGTTGGAGAAGGAGAAGGGGGAAGGAGGAGGGAGAGGGGAAGGAAAGGGGGGGCGCCACCCCCCTCTCCTTGTCCTATTCGGACTAGGGGGAGGGGGCACGGCCAGCCCTTGCCTCCTCTCTTCCTCTCCACTAGGGCCCATGTAGGCCCATTAAGCCCCCTGGGGGGTTCCGGTAACCTCCCGGTACTCCGGCAAAATCCGGATTTCACCCGGAACAATTCCGATATCCAAATATAGGCTTCCATTTTATCAATCTTCATGTCTCTACCATTTCGAGACTCCTCGTCATGTCCGTAATCTCATTCGGGACTCCGAACAAACTTCGGTACATCAAAACTCATAAACTCATAATATAACTGTCATCGAAACCTTAAGCGTGCGGACCCTACGGGTTCGAGAACTATGTAGACATGACCTGGAACTGTTTCTGGTCAATAACCAATAGCGGAACCTAGATGCTCATATTGGCTCCTACATATTCTACGAAGATCTTTATCGGTCAAACCCCATAACAACATACATTGTTCCCTTTGTCATCGGTATGTTACTTGCCCGAGATTCGACGGTATCCAATACCTAGTTTAATCTCTTTACCGACAAGTCTCTTTACTCGTTACGTAATGCATCATTCCATAACTAACTCATTAGCTACATTGCTTGCAAGGCTTATAGTGATGTGCATTACCGAGAGGGCCCAGAGATACCTCTCCGACGATCGGAGTGACAAAACCTAATCTCGAAATACGCCAACTCAACATTTACCTTTGGAGACACCTGTAGAGCTCCTTTATAATCACCTAGTTACATTGTGACGTTTGGTAGCACACAAAGTGTTCCTCCGATAAACGGGAGTTGCATAATCTCATAGTTATAGGAACTTGTATAAGTCATGAAGATTACACAATAATGATTCTAACACCCATGGAGTCTTGGTGCTGATTATGTTTTGCTCGTGGAAGAGGCTTAGTCAACGGGTCTGCAACATTCAGATCCGTATGTATCTTGCAAATCTCTATGTCTCCCACCTGGACTTGGTCCCGGATGGAATTGAAGCGTCTCTTCATGTGCTTGGTCCTCTTGTGAAATCTGGATTCCTTTGCTAAGGCAATTGCACCAGTATTGTCACAGAAGATCTTCATTGGTCCCGATGCACTAGGTATGACACCTAGATCGGAAATGAACTCTTTCATCCAGACTCCTTCATTTGTTGCTTCCGAAGCAGTATGTACTCCGCTTCGCATGTAGATCCCGCCACGACGCTTTGTTTAGAACTGCACCAACTAACAGCTCCACCGTTCAATATAAACACGTATCCAGTTTGCGATTTAGAATCGTCCGGATCAGTGTCAAAGCTTGCATCGACGTAACCATTTACAACTAGCTCTTTGTCACCTCCATAAACGAGAAACATATCCTTAGTCCTTTTCAGGTATTTCAGGATATTCTTGACCGCTGTCCAGTGATCCACTCCTGGATTACTTTGGTACCTCCCTGCCAAACTTATTGCTAAGCATACATTAGGTCTGGTACACAACATTGCATACATGATAGAGCCTATGGCTGAAGCATAGGGAACATCTTTCATTTTCTCTCTATCTTCTGATGTGGTCGGGCATTGAGTCTGACTCAACTTCACACCTTGTAATACAGGCAAGAACCCTTTCTTCGCCTGATCCATTTTGAACTTTTTCAAAACTTTATCAAGGTATGTGTTTTGTGAAAGTCCAATTAAGCGTCTTGATCTATCTCTATAGATCTTGATGCCCAATATGTAAGCACCTTCACCGAGGTCTTTCATTGAAAAACTTTTATTCAAGTATCCCTTTATGCTATCCAGAAATTCCATATCATTTCCAATTAATAATATGTCATCTACATATAATATCAGAAATGCTACAGAGCTCCCACTCACTTTCTTGTAAATACAGGCTTCTCCAAAAGTCTGTATAAAACCATATGCTTTGATCACACTATCAAAGCGTTTATTCCAACTCCGAGATGCTTGCACCAGTCCATAAATGGATCGCTAGAGCTTGCACACTTTGTTAGCACCTTTTGGATCGACAAAACCTTCCGGCTGCATCATATACAACTCTTCTTCCAGAAATCCATTCAGAAATGCAGTTTTGACATCCATTTGCCAAATTTCATAATCATAAAATGCGGCAATTGCTAACATGATTCAGACAGACTTAAGCGTCGCTATGGGTGAGAAATTCTCATTGTAGTCAACCCCTTGAACTTGTCGAAAACCTTTCGCAATAAGTCGAGCTTTGTAGACAGTTACATTACCATCAGCGTCAGTCTTCTTCTTGAAGATCCATTTATTTTCGATGGCTTGTCGATCATCGGGCAATTCAACCAAAGTCCATACTTTGTTTTCATACATGGATCCCATCTCAGATTTCATGGCCTCAAGCCATTTTGCGGAATCTGGGCTCATCATTGCTTCCTCATAGTTCGTAGGTTCGCCATGGTCAAGTAACATGACTTCCAGAATAGGATTACCGTACCACTCTGGTGCGGATCTTACTCTGGTAGACCTACGAGGTTTGGTAGTAACTTGATCTGAAGTTTCATGATCAATATCATTAGCTTCCTCACTGATTGGTGTAGTTGTCACAGGAACCGGTTCTTGTGATGAACTACTTTCCAACAAGGGAGCAGGTACAGTTACCTCATCAAGTTCTACTTTCCTCCCACTCACTTCTTTTGAGAGAAACTCCTTCTCTAGAAAGGATCCTAATTTAGCAACAAAAGCCTCAGATCTGTGATAGAAGGTGTACCCAATAGTCTCTTTTGGGTATCCTATGAAGACACATTTCTCCGATTTGGGTTCGAGCTTATCTGGTTGAAGTTTCTTCACATAAGCATCGCAGCCCCAATCTTTAAGAAACGACAACTTTGGTTTCTTGCCAAACCACAGTTCATAAGGCATCGTCTCAATGGATTTTGATGGTGCCCTATTTAACGTGAATGCGGCCGTCTCTAAAGCATAACCCCAAAACGATAGCAGTAAATCAGTAAGAGACATAATAGATCGCACCATATCTAGTAAAGTACGATTACGACGTTCGGACACACCATTTCGTTGTGGTGTTCCGGGTGGTGTGAGTTGCGAAACTATTCCGCATTGCTTCAAATGTAAACCAAACTCGTAACTCAAATATTCTCCTCCACGATCAGATCGTAGAAATTTTATTTTCTTGTTACGATGATTTTCCACTTCACTCTGAAATTCTTTGAACTTTTCAAATGTTTCAGACTTGTGTTTCATCAAGTAGATATACCCATATCTGCTCAAATCATCTATGAAGGTGAGAAAATAACGATACCCGCCGCGAGCCTCTATATTCATTGGACCACATACATCAGTATGTATGATTTCCAACAAATCAGTTGCTCGCTCCATAGTTCTGGAGAATGGCGTTTTAGTCATCTTGCCCATGAGGCATGGTTCGCAAGTACCAAGTGATTCATAATCAAGTGATTCCAGAAGTCCATCAGTATGGAGTTTCTTCATGCGCTTTACACCAATATGACCCAAACGGCAGTGCCACAAATAAGTTGCACTATCATTATCAACTCTGCATCTTTTGGCTTCAACATTATGAATATGTGTATCACTACTATCGAGATTCAATAAAAATAGACCACTCTTCAAGGGTGCATGACCATAAAAGATGATTTAAATGAATAACCGTCTCGCATCAAACAAGATCCAGATATAATGTTCATGCTCAACGCTGGCACCAAATAACAATTATTTAGGTCTAAAACTAATCCCGATGGTAGATGTAGAGGTAGCGTGCCGACCGCGATCATATCGACTTTGGAACCATTTCCCACGCGCATCGTCACCTCGTCCTTAGCCAATCTTCGCTTAATCCGTAGTCCCTGTTTCGAGTTGCAAATATTAGCAACAGAACCAGTATCAAATACCCAGGTGCTACTGCGAGCATTAGTAAGGTACACATCAATAACATGTATATCACATATACCTTTGTTCACTTTGCCATCCTTCTTATCCGCCAAATACTTGGGGCAGTTCCGCTTCCAGTGTCCAGTCTGCTTGAAGTAGAAGCACTCAGTCTCAGGCTTAGGTCCAGACTTGGGTTTCTTCTCTTGAGCAGTAACTTGTTTGCTGTTCTTCTTGAAGTTCCCCTTCTTCTTCCCTTTTCCCTTTTTCTTGAAACTGGTGGTCTTATTGACCATCAACACTTGATGCTCCTTCTTGATTTCTACCTCCGCAACCTTTAGCATTGCGAAGAGCTCGAGAATAGTCTTGTCCATCCCTTGCATATTATAGTTCATCACGAAGCTCTTGTAGCTTGGTGGCAGTGATTGGAGAATTCTGTCAATGACACTATCATCAGGAAGATTAACTCCCAGTTGAATCAAGTGATTATTATACCCAGACATTTTGAGTATGTGTTCACTGACAGAACTATTCTCCTCCATCTTACAGCTATAGAACTTATTGGAGACTTCATATCTCTCAATCCGAGCATTTGCTTGAAATATTAACTTCAACTCCTGGAACATCTCATATGCTCCATGACGTTCAAAACATCGTTGAAGACCTGGTTCCAAGCCGTAAAGCATGGCACACTGAACTATCGAGTAGTCATTAGCTTTGCTCTGCTAGATGTTCTTAACATCGTCAGTTGCATCTGCAGCAGGCCTGGCACCCAGCGGTGCTTCCAGGACGTAATTCTTCTGTGCAGCAATGAGGATAATCCTCAAGTTACGGACCCAGTCCATGTAGTTGCTACCATCATCTTTCAACTTAGCTTTCTCAAGGAATGCATTAAAATTCAACAGAACAACAGCACGAGCCATCTATCTACGACAAACATAGACAAGCAAAATACTATCAGGTACTAAGTTCATGATAAATTTAAGTTCAATTAATCATATTACTTATGAACTCCCACTTAGACAGACATCTCTCTAGTCATCTAAGTGATCACGTGATCCAAATCAACTAAACCATGTCCGATCATCACATGAGATGGGGTAGTTTCAATGGTGAACATCACTATGTTGATCATATCTACTATATGATTCACGTTCGACCTTTCGGTCTCCGTGTTCCGATGCCATATCTATATATGCTAGGCTCGTCAAGTTTAACCTGAGTATTCCGCGTGTGCAACTGTTTTGCACCCGTTGTATTTGAACGTAGAGCCTATCACACCCGATCATCACGTGGTGTCTCAGCACGAAGAACTTTCGCAACGGTGCATACTCAGGGAGAACACTTCTTGATAATTTAGTGAGAGATCATCTTAAAATGCTACCGTCAATCAAAGCAAGATAAGATGCATAAAGGATAAATATCACATGCAATCAATATAAATGATATGATATGGCCATCATCATCTTGTGCTTGTGATCTCCATCTCTGAAGCACCGTCGTGATCACCATCGTCAACGACGCGACACCTTGATCTCCATCGTAGCATCATTGTCATTACGCCATCTATTGCTTCTACGACTATCGCTACCGCTTAGTGATAAAGTAAAGCAATTACAGGGCGTTTGCATTTCATACAATAAATCGACAACCATATGGCTCCTGCCAGTTGCCGATAACTTCGGTTACAAAACATGATCATCTCATACAATAAAATATAGCATCACGTCTTGACCATATCACATCACAACATGCCCTGCAAAAACAAGTTAGACGTCCTCTACTTTGTTGTTGCAAATTTTACGTGGCTGCTACGGGCTTAGCAAGAACCGTTCTTACCTACGCATCAAAACCACAATGACAGTTCGTCAAGTTAGTGCTGTTTTAACCTTCGCAAGGACCGGGCGTAGCCACACTCGGTTCAACTAAAGCGAGAGAGACAGACACCCGCCAGTCACCTTTAAGCAACGAGTGCTCGTAACAGTGAAACCAGTCTCGCATAAGCGTACGCGTAATGTCGGTCCGGGCCGCTTCCTCTCACAATACCGCTGAACCAAAGTATGACATGCTGGTAAGAAGTATGACTTGTATCGCCCACAACTCACTTGTGTTCTACTCATGCATATGACATCTACGCATAAACCCTGGCTCTGATGCCACTGTTGGGAAACATAGTAATTTCAAAAAAATTCCTACGCACACGCAAGATCATGGTGATGCATAGCAACGAGAGGGGAGAGTGTTGTCCACGTACCCTCGTAGACCGAAAGAGGAAGCTTTAGAACAATGCGGTTGAGTAGTCGTACGTCTTCACGGCCCGACCGATCAAGCACTGAAACTACGGCACCTCCGAGTTCTAGCACACGTTCAGCTCGATGATGATCCTCGGACTCCGATCCAGCAGGGTGTCGGGGAAGAGTTCCATCAGCACGACGGTGTGGTGACGATTTTGATGTTCTACCGTCGCAGGGCTTTGCCTAAGCACCACTACAATATTATCGAGGACTATGGTGGAGGGGGGAACCACACACGGCTAAGAGATCTTGGAGATCAATTGTTGTTCCTAGAGGTGCCCCCTGCCCCCGTATATAAAGGAGCCAAGGGGGAGGGGTGACCGGCCAAGGAGGGCGCACCAAGGGGGAGTCCTACTCCCACCGGGAGTAGGACTCCCTTCTTTCCTAGTTGGAGAAGGAGAAGGGGGGAAGGAGGAGGGAGAGGGGAAGGAAAGGGGGGGGGGCGCCGCCCCCTCTCCTTGTCCTATTCGTACTAGGGGGGAGGGGGAGCGGCCAGCCCTTGCCTCCTCTCTTCCTCTCCACTAGGGCCCATGTAGGCCCATTAAGCCCCCCCGGGGATTCCAGTAACCTCCCGGTACTCCGGCAAAATCCTGATTTCACCCGGAACAATTCCAATATCCAAATATAGGCTTCCAATATATCAATCTTCATGTCTTGACCATTTAGAGACTCCTCGTCATGTCCGTAATCTCATTCCGGACTCAGAACAAACTTCGGTACATCAAAACTCATAAACTCATAATATAACTGTCATAGAAACCTTAAGCGTGCGGACCCTACGGGTTCGAGAAATATGTAGACATGACCTAGAACTATTTCCGGTCAATAACCAATAGCGGAACCTGGATGCTCATATTGGCTCCTACATATTCTACGAAGATCTTTATCGGTCAAACTGCATAACAACATACGTTGTTCCCTTTGTCATCGGTATGTTACTTGCCCGAGATTCGAGCGTCGGTATCCAATACCTAGTTCAATCTCGTTACCGACAAGTCTCTTTACTCGTTACGTAATGCATCATTCCGTAACTAACTCATTAGCTACATTGCTTGCAAGGCTTATAGTGATGTGCATTACCGAGAGGGCCCAGAGATACCTCTCCGATGATCGGAGTGACAAAACCTAATCTCGAAATACGCCAACTCAACATGTACCTTTGGAGACACCTGTCGAGCTCATTTATAATCACCCAGTTACGTTGTGACGTTTGGTAGCACACAAAGTGTTCCTCTGATAAACGGGAGTTGCATAATCTCATAGTTATAGGAACTTGTATAAGTCATGAAGAAAGCATTAGCAACATACTAAACTAAGCTAACGGAATGGGTCAAGTCAATCACATCATTCTTCTAATGATGTGATCCTGTTAATCCAATGACACACATGTCTATGGTTAGGGAACATAACCATCTTTGATTAATGAGCTAGTCAAGTAGAGGCATACTAGTGACATTAAGTTTGTCTATGTATTCACACATGTATCATGTTTCCGGTTAATACAATTATAGCATGAATAATAAACATTTATCATGATATGAGGAAATAAATAATAACTTTATTATTGCCTCTAGGGCATATTTTCTTCACTATGTGCTAATGCTTTGTTCCGGCTCTCTATTAAAAGGAGGCCTTAATATCCCTTAGTTTCCGCTAGGACCCCGCTGCTACGGGAGGGTAGGACAAAAGATGTCATGCAAGTTCTTTTCCATAAGCATGTATGACTATTTACGGAATACATGCCTACATTACATTAATGAACTAGAGCTAGTTCTGTGTCACCCTATGTTATAGCTATTACATGAGGAATCACATCTGACATAATTATCCATCACTGATCCATTGCCTACGAGCTTTTCACATCTTGTGTTTCGCTTATTTACTTTTCCGTTGCTATTGTTACAATCACTACAAAACCCAGAAATATTACTTTTGCTACTGTTACGTTTATTATCGTACTACTTTGCTACTAAATATTTTGCTGCAGATACTAAGTTATCCAGGTGTGGTTGAATTGACAACTCAACTACTAATGCTCAAGAATATTCTTTGGCTCCCCTTGTGTCGAATCAATAAATTTGGGTTGAATACTTTATCCTCGAAAGCTGTTGCGATCCCCTACACTTGTGGATTATCAAGCACCATGTTTAAGTAGAGAATATAGCAGGGAGAAGAGGTGTTACACCACTGCATAGAGGGGGGAGAGTTGGTGTTGACGGTAACAAGATTGTTGATGTAGATCACTGTCACGATCCTTGCCCCGGCGGCACTCCGGCGCCACCAGGAAAGAGGGGGAGAGAGCCCCCCTCCTTCTTCTTCCTTGGCCTCCCCCCTAGATGGGAGGCGACTCCCCCTCTGGTCCATGGCCTCCATGGCGGCGGAGGGGCGGGAGCCCCTCCGAGATTGGATCTCCCTCTCTGTTCTCTTCTGTTTCGCGTCCCCCTGATACGGCCAAAAACTATTTCTTATATTCCTGGAGATCTGTAACTCCGATTGAGCTGAGATTTTAACATGATTTTTCCCCGGATATAACCTTCCTTGCGCCCGAAGTAGAGCTCCAACCGACGTTCGAGGAGGGCACAACCCACCACTACGCGCCAGGGGCCTCTGGCGCGCCCTGTTGTCTTGTGGGCTATGTGGGCCTCCGTTTGCGGTGATTCCAACTCCCAAAAATCACATATATTCCAAAATAATTCTCCGTAAAATTTTATTGCATTTGGACTTCGTTTGATATGGATTTTCTGTGATACAAAAAACATGCAAAAAACAGGAACTGGCACGGGGCACTGGATCAATAGGTTAGTCCAATAAATCATATAAAAAGTTGCCAAAAGTATGTAAAACTTGTATAATATTGGCATGAAACAATAAAAAATTATAGATACGATGGGGACGTATCAGCATCCCCAAGCTTAATTCCTGCTCATCCTCAAGCAGGTAAATGATAAAAAAGATAATTTTTGATGTGGAATGCTACCTAGCATAAACTTGATCATATATCTAGTCATGGCATGAATATAATGACATGCGTGATTCAAAGCAATAGTCTATAATTTGATATAAAGACATCAATACTCAGGCATCCCAACAAACATCTTCTTTTACACTAGGACAGCCGGCTGATATCTCCTCCGGGTCAAGTTCAGACTGCCACGCCTTTTCCCGGCTCAAGGCAGTGATAGCACCGGCTTTGGCGGCTGATCGCTTCAATTCTTCCACCCTTTCTGGTAGCACAGACAGCTTCTCCAACACTTCCTTGATAAGGGAAGGTGGTTGCTTCTTATGCAAGGCAGCAGAAATCGCTTGTTGGGCGCCAGTGTACAACTGCTCTACAAGGGTGTATACGGCTTTCAACCTTATGCGCATATCATCACCCAGCTTGGAGCTTCTGGAACCTGCATTGGCAAGTATGTTTATGAACCGGCTCAATGGTTGTTCAACATTGATGAAGAAATATTGAAGTATACTAGTACTTACCAAAGATGGCCGCTGTCATACTGTTGATTTGGTATTGTAAACCGGATAACTCATCAGTTACTGGCTTAAGGGCAGCTTCAACGTCTTCTGCTCTTTTCAATAGAGCTGCCCTCTCGGTCTCCCAGCCGGTTTTATTAGTGTTGAAGCCTTGTTTTAGCTTTTCAATGTTTTCCAACGCAGTCTTCAGCTCTGATTTGGCTTTTGAAGTCTCAGATTGTTAGGTTTGAATATTGGCCCTTAGATCATTGACTTGGGATTCCTTCATATTTAATTCAGCCTGCAACATGAACAAGATAGGAAGTATTATGATCATCTTGTCTAAAGTTCCAAGCACAATACAAGTATTTTACTTGGCACTTGGGGGCTAATGCATATTGCTCTTTTTTGAAGACAATTCTATGATGACCCAGCGAAACTGCTATGACTATAGCCGACTCATGGGGGCTAATACTTGGATTTTATTCGCAATTATGGTGATAAGTCCCGGCTTATCCATGCTAATTAAGTTGGCCCTTGGGGACTACATGTGCAAAATTAATAACTACGTTTGAAGTCCCGGCTTTAGCTATGCAGCTTAAGCCGGCCCTTGGGGGCTACTCGCTTGATTCTACAGTCATAATATGCCATGACATGAATAAAAGACTCCAAAGGTTATTCAAAGTCTACATCATATTCGTTTTTCTCATATCCAGTAGACTTGGTGGCTGACAGATATATATTTGTATGGAGAAGATGGTAATGTTTACCTCAAAACGTTCCTTCATAAGGTTGACCAAGCCGGCCTCAAAGTCACGGCTGGTGTGAAGGCATTTTAAATAACCAGAGTGAATCTCTTGGGCGTTGAACTGGGCATAGCTTTCCAAGTCCACCTTCCACTTGCCTTTGTCAACAATAGAGAATTCTTCTTTCGTGTTGTGCTTGGATAGGGCAATGGGGTTGCCTGGTGCTGTATAAGCTGTTCTAGTAATCATTATGTCTTCAGTTTCTTGAGCCGAATGGGCAGGACTGGGCGGCTTCGCATTCTCCAGGTCAACATCCATGGAATCTATATGGACATGGTGTTCTGGTGGCGGCTCATCAACTGAGGCCTCAGCAGCTTGGTGAGAAGCTTCTGTTGTTTGTTTCTCCGGCTCAGAGGGATTTGAACCTTCAGCTGGCTTGTTCACCTTCAGTTTCTTGCTAGGCTTGGCTATAGCGCTGAAAATAAAGCACAAGACAGGGTTGATATGGCAGTTGAGTACATGATTGAAAGTGAATAGGCTTAAGTGTTTCTTACCCAGGCACAGTCTTGAAAAGAGGGACCTGAGTCCCAGTTGAGTCGCCAGAAGAAGAATGATAGGTTCCCTGATAGTCTGAATCAGAAGGGTTAAGAGACCATCGAAAAAGACCCGCCTTGGGATAAGCTAAATCGGAAGTCTGTGAAACCTCTGGACAAAGTTTGCAAGGAGCCGACGTGTTTGGTAAGCGGAGGAGAGAATCCAGCCATCGCTGTTCCGGGTCGTGCTGCGAGCTTCATGTTGCTGCTTCTTCAAAATAAAGTTGGGATCCAAATAAGCTAAAGGATGAGAAAACCTTACTTTCTGGCTTGCTTGACGAAGTTTTTGTCTTGGCAGAGGTTCTGAGTCGGAGGAAAGGATAGTTACCTCTTCACCATCTACGTGGCTGCCTTCCGCGTCATCCTGATAGTGATCATTGTCAATAAGATGTATAAAAAATGAGCCAAGAGAGTCAAGTTCTACCTCCGACTCAACATCATCCAAGTCAAATAGCTCGGAGGTGTTGGTTTTCTTCTTGGCAGGCTTTTTCTGAGCCTTATTTTTCGTCCCGGTCTTCTTGACCAGCTTATCTTGCAGCTTCCAATTCTAAAAAGGTGAATCGGCCTGCAAAAATCAAATGGGTATAAGAGGGCAATTTAAGTGAAGATATGATTCAACTAGAAATTGTTTACATGCTTACATTTGGCGTCTTGTTGAGAGCGCAGAAAGGATTCAATCCAGTTTTTCTGCAATCTGCCAAGCTCTCGTTCAGCAGAGACTTGGTCATATCGTTGATGTCATCATCAGTTAGCTGAATATGGCAGTGGCGTTGTGGATCTTTTAAGTCGCGCGTATACTCGCACATCAAGCCGGGGTGGTGGCTTAAGGGGAAAACTCTCCAGGCGACCCAGCATCGAACCAGATCGATTCCGGTCAAACCATTGGCCATTAAGGCTCTAATATTCGAAAAGACGGGCATGTATTTGGGCCGTTCGGTTGTGCTGATACGATCGGGGAGGGGGTGCCTATTGCTGAGTTGGCTCTCACGATAACCCGGCAGTGGATTTTCCCCTTCTGGAGAGGTGTCTTGACAGTAAAATCATGTTTAGTTCCAGTCCTTGGGATGACTGGACAGTTTGGTGGCGGGGAAGGTGGCGTCTTTCTGGCTCTGAATTGAAATGCCGCCTAATTCTAGGTTGGGCCCGTCCTATCGGTGTACAAAAGTAGGGGCTCTCCCTTTTGACCCCTTTACTTGTGCACGGGCAGTCAGAGCCTCCCACCACGGCCACGCATAGACATGGCAGGAAAGGGAAGCCAGAGAGAAGTCGAAGCCACAAGGCAAACGAAGCAACAACAAGGACCAAGGCCACAAAGACCAGATGGGCGAAGTGGGTTCCCCCGGCAAGGACCCTTGCCGGGGCGGCCTCAGTGGCCCCGGCGAGACCCTTGCCGAGGTAGCTCGCCCCCACCAGCCGAGCGAGCCACCTTCGATCCCACAATGCTGGACAAATGCATTGGGACAGGGCTCGGGAGGCACCTCCGCGGTGGCATGCAGATCTTTGTGAATACATAGAATGCTCAAGCTCAAGTAAGGATAGGAAGGCAACTATCCTCACTGAAGGAACTCACAAGACCCCCGGCAGGGTCCTTGCCGGGGACGCCAGTGTGCCACGGCAAGACCCTTGCCGGGCCACCCGGCAAGGCCCTTGCCAAGCCACCCGACAAAGCCCTCGCCAAGCGCACCGGCAGGGCCGCTGCCAGCCCCACGCCAGCTAAGTCTTCACCACCGTTCGCATGCAGCTGCCGACCCAACCAGCTGGGTGGGCGCCTGCATGGCAGCATGCAATCCTTCGTGGAGACTCCACCATCGCGCCACCTCAGCTGCCTGCCTTCCTACATGGCGCCGCATGCATCGCTGGCCAGGGCGCGTGTCGAAGCGTGAAGGAGCAGCGACGGACGGGACGGGCCTCGCTCCCGTCCCAGATAAAGCGAAGGGACACCTAAGCCTCGCATTAAATGCGTCTTGTCCTGTAATACGAGCGATAAGCTCGCAACGCTGTAGCACTTTCCACCTCCTCTGTGCCACCATGGCAGCCCCTTTCGCCTATAAAAGGAGGCCCATGGCGCACAGAGAAAGGATTCAGCTCTTTTGAACCCCACAGCACCCAGAGCTAGTTCGAGAGCTCAAGAACACTAATGCATTCACCAAAGCAGGATCATAGGGTTTTACGCATCTTTGCGGCCCGAACCTGGGTAAATCCCCCCCTTGTATCATCTGTTAGTCCCGCTCTTCTCACGATCCCCGCGCCCTGCAACCGTAGAAGGGATTCAAGTGGTCCCATAGGTGTCGTTTGCCACCGACATCTTTGGCGCGCTAGGTAGGGGGCGCAATTGTGAGAATCTGGCCTAGCAAGTCGACCTAGCTGTTCTCCATCGCCACGGCTCCTGCGGAGAAGGCGACCAAGAAGGCGGCACTGCCCGTTGGCACGAAGGACGCCGAGGCGGCAATGAGAGAGCTAAGTCATGCTGAACTTTGAGTCTGTTTCCTTAAATACAAGGTTATTATCCTCAATGGTTTGGCCTATGTATGGGAAGCTTGTACGCAGAGGGGCCCTCCTGCGATCGGCAATGCCCTTGTTCTATTTCGAGTCCGCTCAACAGTTCAAGCGGCCGCGTCGAGAGCGGCAGGGTAGCCTTTCACCATTGGCAATGCTCTCGGTTCTGACTCGAGTCCAGCTCAACAGGTCGAGCGGCCGCGCCAAGGGCGGCAAGGTGCTTTGCCTGGAAACAAGCACACCCGGCAGGCCAATGAGGATCCGTCCTCAAGACGCCGCCCTGGGTTTATGTGCCGGCAAGCTTTCCCAGTTGATGTGGGGTGAACATACAAAGGAAAATCGAACAGGAAGATAACATGCATAGTTTCAGGAGCATCACCGAGTTATATTACATGAATTGCCGCCGCGGTTCTAACTAAAGATAGCATTGTCTTGGTCATGAACCTGCAGCGGTGACGGAGAACGGGATCCCTAGTCCCGGCGCTGGCCCTCCACCCTCTTGATTTTGTCGATGCGGCTGAGGATGGGCTAGATATGCTCATTGAGCGTCGCGGTGTCGACACCCTCCGGCAAGCTCTTCAGCACAGCTCCAAAGTCGAGGTCGGGGTGCCAGTGCGCGATCTTGGTGAGCACCCTGGTCATGGTCCCCCGGCAGAGTATCCGGGATTCCTCGACCAGGGAGGCCGCCCGGTTGGAGTGAAGCCGCTTCAGCGCGCCGACGACCTTCTCGAAGTATATGGTCAGGTTGGCATTGGGGCTCAGGTTCGCTTCAGGAGTGTACGCTATCTCCGGTATCCCCATAGTGGCCAGCTGATCGGCGGCCGAGTTTGCAACGGCGGCAAGGCGCCCGAGCCAGCGTTTCTCGCCTGCCTTGTAGTCCTTGAGGTTGGCGGTCTCATTCATCAGCAGCTGCTTCTCCGTCTCCAGCTCCTTGGCCAGGATCCCCTCCCGGGTCATGGCCCCGACAGCGTCTCCTCGAGCTCTCCCAGCTTCAGCTTGAGGTCTTTAATGGAGGCGATGGCTTTGGAGTGCTCTTCGGACTTGCTAATGATCTCGCCCTGTGCCACCATCAGAGCGCCGTTGAGCGTATACTTCTCCTGGGCCAGCTTTAGAGCCTGCTCCTCCAGCTCCTTCACCTTGCCGGCATGGGCCTCAGCCGGGGCGTTGAGTGCCTCCTGATGCCTCCGCTCCAGCTCTTGGGTCTGCTGCAGGACAAGCTTGTCCACCTCTTCGTCCTTGCCGCGGAGCGTGGCGGCGAGCTTCTCCTCGCGCTCGGCAAGGTCCTCCTCCTGGGTCTTCAGGGCAGCCTCGTGCTGGGGCCGGACGGCTTTGGCTTCATCGGCCAACTTCTTCCCCGTCTCCTGGGCCTTCTTGATGTCGGCCAGCTTCAGGGCGAGCTCCACCTCACAGTTGGCCAGCTCACCCTGGGCGGCCTTCATCTCATCCTGAGCCTGGCGGAACCAGTCGTGCGCCTCGGCGACACGCCCACCAAATTCCTCCTCCATCTTCTCCACCACCGCCGTCCTGGACTTGGCCTTGTCCAGGCAAGCGCGGTGGAGCACCTGGAGCTTCTGGAAGCTGGCGCCCATGGCTTGGAGCAGCTGCTCCTCTTGGGAGCCGGCGCCACCAATGCCCGGCTCATCAAAAACCTCGAGCCTGGCGGTGGCAAGCGCCTCCTCGTCAAACACATCTCCCTCAAAGGGAGCCCTGGTGCATGACGTGCCAAGAAGGTGGACGAAGAGGTCGTCGCTGACTCTCAGGTACCTGCCGGAGCCAGAGGCAGCAGAGGAGGAGGGCAGGTTGTCGAATGCCCCCTCCTCGGCAGCAGCCTTGCTGGCGTCCTCGGCGGGCCCCTTGCCGGGCTCTTCAACAGGCCCCTTGGCGGCATCCTCGGTGGCACCCCTGGCGCTCTCCTCGGCGGTGATCTTCTCCGCCTCCGCCGTGGCCTCCGCAGCGACGTCCTTGATGGTGGTGTCGACGTCCTCCGAAGAGGGGCCTGGACGCCAAGAAAGAAACGGGGCGAAGCCAAGATCGAAAGCCAATGAGAAAAAGAGGAAAAGAAGAATGCAAGCAAAAGAGAAAGGCGAGTAGCCTACCTGTGCCAGGCCGAGAGGCGGAAGCCCCTTCTCCACCAAGGTCCGGCGTCGAGACAAAGCTGCCGGCGCCTGCGTTCTCCTCCCCCTCCTCCGTGTGCACGGCCTCGGTGCTTGGTGTCCTTGCCGGGGACGCCCCTTGGGGCGGTGTGGTCGACGGAGGTGGCACGATCGGAGAGGCCCCCTGTGGCTCCCTTTGGTGCTGCTCTTCTCCTGCATCCACGGCACGGTCAACACCGAAGCATCGACCATGTCGCACGTTGATAGAGGGCAGATGGTGGACTTACGCTGGGGGCTGGGCTGGGGGCTCGTGTCCGGGCTGCTCGACACCACCAGTGGCGTACTGGAGGTGCCTACCGGGGGTTGGCCACTCGCCGAAGTCCTGGTCCTCTTTATCCTCTGGGCTAGCGTCTCCACATCCCTGCAAGATGAAGACAAGTAAGAAACGCCATCGAGGAGGAGTGTAAGGAATGAGGGAGGAAAAGCAGAGGCTTACTCTTCGTTCTCTTCCTCCTCCTCCTCCTCTGCTGTCTTCCTCTTCCGCACCGGGCTGAGAGGCTTGGGCTCTCTCTCCAGGCTGAGAGGCCTGAAATCAAACAAGTCACCCCCAATCCCCGCGCCAATGTTTGCTGGCGAGGGGGGAGGCGATGGTGTCCGCGCGCGCTTGGACGACGAAGAAGTAGATGTCCTCTTCTTCGACGCCGCGTCCTTCGTCATTTTCTTCATCGCCACCACCCTCGTCTGGCGCATGGACACTTCCAGGGTCTGACGTAGTTGCACGGCCTGGTCGGAGCGGACCGGCTCGCCGGAGGTGGCCCGCCACAGGACCCGCCTATTTCCAATGATCGGGGGATCGGCGGTCGCGGCCCACTCCTCCTCGCCCTCCTCCTCCGACGACCCGTCGGCAGCGTCCTCAATGAGGGGAGTCCCGGTGTCGGCGCCGCTGGCCTCCCCGGTGGCTGCAGCCCACCGGGCGAGCTCCCTCTCCTCCACCTCTGCCGCGGCCTTGTCCACCACTCCGCCGGTGCTGCCAGCTGCCTTGACGAGCTTTGCCTCCTCCTCGGCAAGCCTCGCCTCCTCCACCCTGGCGGCAATATAATCCAGCTCTGCTGGGGAGGTGTCCTGGATGAGCCGCGGCTCGTCGGTGATGTATATCTCATGCAGAGTGTCGAAGAACTCTTGCACCACGAGCTCGTTCGGCTCGACCTAGTTCGGGTCGAGGCCATGCGTGTTGAAGAGCGGCATCATGGCGATGATCTCGTTCCGACGAGAGTTGTTGCTCAGCGGGACCACCCCCGCCGGCAACTTGAAAACAGGCTTCTTGTCGACCTTGCCGGCCTTCGCGGCGGACCTGGCAAGCTTGCCGAACCGCTCGACCTCGCCCATGTCGTCGACCTCGAGCTGGAAGATTCACTGGCAAAGATGGGCGTGCCGCAGCATCGTTAGGTTTTTGTCGAGCCGGGACGGAGCCTCATGATGTCGGCGGCGTTCACGTAGAGCCAGGCCGGCCTCCCCTTGTCATGCAGAGGGGCAACCCGGCGGCGGATGAAGTCCGCCCCGATCATCTCGAGGGTGAGCCCGGCCTGGGTGAGCCGGAGAATCCTGGTGGTGGCGATCGTGAGCTTCGCGTCGTCGGTGTCGACGTCGCCCCAATCGCCGCCACGGACCGGCGGCTTCTGGCAAACCTCACAGAACGCTGGCGGGTCCTTCTCCACAATCCAGCACCACCGGCCCCGCCATTCTTCCCACCTCTCCTTCGTGGCGCCGTCTGGGTACGCCCCCTTGGCCCTCGGGATCCAGGCGACGCAGCCAGCAATGGCACCCCCTTTTTGGATCCGAGGGGAGAAGTAATGGCGGAAGAGCGACGTGCTGGGGTACACCCCGACGAAGCCCTTGCAGAGATGGGCGAAGAGGGCCATGCACGCCACGGCATTCGGAGTGAAATCCAAGAGGCGGAAGCCATAGGTATGCATGTTGTCCTTGAAGAAATTGGAGAAGGGGGGACAGAGCCCGCAAGAGAAATAATCGACAAAGAAAGGGTACCGGTGAGGGGAGGGCCCGGTGCTGGCAGGGACGGCGGTCATGGCCGGATGCCACGTCTTCTCTCCCCCCGTCTTCACGCCCCACAAACATTTGAACATCTCCCGAAGCTCGGGCACGCCGACCGTCGAGGGGAGGAAGTAGGCGAACTGCGCCTGCCGCGCCACCAGCTCGCTCTCTGGCTGCTCCGACACGCCGGCATCCTTCGCCGCTCCCTTGCTCTTGGTGGACTTGGGCGCCATGGCGGCTGCGGGAAGCGAAAAGGCAGAGGACGGCGGAAGCGCGATGGCGATAGGCGAGAAGAAGGGGGCGGCGGTTCTGAGATTGGGGGAGGGCGCAGGGGAGGGGTAAAGTGAGCAGCGCGCCCGCGGTTATTCCTTTTTATGGGGAAGGTGTGGGCCGCCTCCTTTCCCATTAACCGTGATACGACGCATGCGTGCGGGCACTGTCCCACGCTTGCTTCCCACGTAACGCACGCACACGACCCCCGCGTCGCGCGTTCAACACGGGTCGTGGGGAAGCACGGTAGACGAAATAGTGGCCGCGGTAAAAATCCACCCCAACTGCCCGTGCACCATTCTGGGCCTGGCCCAACAACGTGTTGCGCTTATGTATGGCCCAGGCCCGGGGGCTCCTGTCAGTGTACAAAAGTAGGGGCTCTCCCTTTTGCCCCCTTTACTTGTGCACGGGCAGTCAGAGCCTCCCGCCACGGCCACGCATAGACATGACAGGAAAGGGAAGCCGGAGAGAAGCCGAAGCCACAAGGAAAACGAAGCAGCAACAAGGACCGAGGCCACAAAGACCAGATGGGCAAAGCGGGTTCCCCCGACAAGGACCCTTGCCGAGGCAGCCTCAGCGGCCCCGGCGAGACCCTTGCCGAGGCAGCTCGCCCCCACCAGCCGAGCGAGCCACCTTCGAGCCCACCAACGCTGGACAAATGCATTGGGACAGGACTCGGGAGGCACCTCCCTGGTGGCATCCAGATCTTTGTGAAGACATAGAATGCTCAAGCTCAAGTAAGGATAGGAAGGCAACTATCCTCACCGAAGGAACTCACAAGACCCCCGGCAGGGTCCTTGCCGGGGATGCCAGTGTGCCACGGCAAGACCCTTGCCGGGCCACCCGTCAAAGCCCTCGCCAAGCGCACCAGTAGGGCCGCTGCCAGGCCCTCACCAGCTAAGTCTTCACCGCCATTCGCATGCAGCTGCCGACCCAACTAGCTGGGTGGGCGCCTGTATGGCAGCATGCAATCCTTCGTGGAGGCTCCACCACCGCGCCACCTCAGCTGCATGCCTCCCTACATGGTGCTGCATGCATCGCTGGCCAGGGCGCGTGTCGAAGCATAAAGGAGCGTTGACAGATAGGACGGGCCTCGCTCCCGTCCCCGATAAAGCAAAGGGACACCTAAGCCTCGCATTAAATGCGTCATGTCCTGTAATACGAGCGATAAGCTCACAACGCTATAGCACTTTCCACCTCCTGTGTGCCACTGTGGCAGCCTCTTTCACCTATAAAAGGAGGCCCATGGCGCACAGAGAAAGGATTCGGCTCTTTTGAACCCCACAGCACCCAGAGCTAGTTCGAGAGCTCAAGAACACTAATACATCCACCAAAGCAGGATCGTAGGGTTTTCCGCATCTATGCGGCCCGAACCTGGGTAAATCCCCCCCTTGTGTCATATGTTAGTCCCGCTCTTCTCACGATCCCCGCGCCCTGCAACCGTAGAAGGGATTCGAGTGGTCCCATAGGTGTCGTTTCCCACCCGACACGTCCGTAAATTTAGTCTAGCGGTTTAAGTAATAGAACTCTCTGAATAGTTCTACAGTAGGTTCTTGCTGAAGGTATACTTCGCAAAACACTTGAAAATTGCAGATATTTGTGGCAGAATTGGGTCCGATGTCTTGAGGATGGAGTTGGAAGAAGTGCAGTACATCACAAAAAAAAATTTGAACCGGGCGGAGTGAACCCCCAGAGCATGTGATCAGTGAAGACGACAACTTCGCCATCCTTGGGTTCGGGGGTGGTTTGTACTCCTGGGGCTCTCCAATGAATGAAATTCTTTGCGGCTAAAACACCTACTTGAACATCTTCATCCAACGCTTGCTCAGTAACCCAGGAAGGGACCCAGTTGCATGAGGTGACGGTCTTGGTCATTTTTGAGGAGGGTCTAAAAAGAAAAGATTGCCGGTTTAAGATTATGTTGTTAAGCCGGCCATTGATTCAAAAGTAAGTGCTATAAAGAGCCAACGTGTTAAGCCAGAAGATAATACTGAGTTATGCAGGTATATATATTGGCGGCTTAAAAGGGGACTAATGGTACATGGCGGGTTACGGTTTATCAGTTAAGTCTCCCAAACATTTGCCATATTTTAGATCCGTGAGTGAGGATTTGCTAAGTGATGACAAACAGATTTCACAGATTGGTGCTGTAATTTTGGATCTACGGCAATTCAGAAAATAAAATAAATTCTAAACCTAAGGTGGCGGGAGCAGCAGAGCTCGTGTGCTCAGATGAGATCTGTTACAGAGGGGATATCTTCTGCTATTGAAAATGAATGCTAAAACGATTGCCGCACAACTTTGACGCCAAGTTCAGATCTGATTATGCAATCTAAGAGAGGAAGCGGAGGAACAACAAAGAACTTCAATGAACACAGAAACCCTAAACGCAGATCTAATATGAGTCAAGACAAGTACCTGGAGGTGCTGATGAACAGCAGAGAGGCGCCGCCATGCTCTGGTCCGTTCACGTTGATGCAGCGGCCGGAGTTGAGGCAGTTGACGAAGGACAACAACGGCGGAGCTCGGGCACGCGTGGGTGTTGCGAGGAAGAAGACGAAGACAAGGAGGCAAGAAAAATATATGAAAAAGGACCCCTGTCCCTATTTATAAGGAGATGGATAAATGGCATGCACGGGAATCGAGGAGGCCGAAAAATGATTATGTGGCTGCATGGATGCCTCAATTTTTGGGAGGCCCATTAAAGGTGAAGATGTACCGAGATGTTCTGGGCCTCGTGCAAAGTTAATGCAAGATGACATCATGGCGGGTTAACACGAGCTGACATCATGGCGGGTTATAGCAAGATCATAAAGGTTGACGATGGACAGATTTTGCTAAGTCAAGCACTGAAGATTGATGTGAACAAGTTCAAATCAATCTGGGGCCTAATGTTGGGGATATAACTACTGGGTATGACCCGCCCAGGAGGGGTTGGGTCATGCCACTGGCGGCTTAAGATGAGAAGGCCCAATAGGATGATAAAGACGGCGGTCCATAGAGCAAGCTTATTGAAGGCCTAAGACCCGAGGGCGACTTGAGGCCCATGGGTATGAATCGCCATATGTTTAACTTGTATTGTAAGGCAGGCTTAGTTGGTCACCGAGCCAGACACATTGTGTATGAGCTGGCCAGGACTCTGTAAGCTATCGGGCATCAACCTGTGTATATAAAGGGGTGACCCGGCGGCGGGTTAACTCAAGTAACAATCAATCGAGAGCTAGGTCAAGCGTATTCGCTCCTTGGTAATCGAAACCCAAGCAATACAAAGAAGGAGATTATGATTATGATTGTTGTTCTACGGACTAAATGCTCCGGTTTATATAGACACCGGAGGAGGCTAGGGTTATACAGAGTCGGTTACAAAGAAGGAGATCTAACATATGGATCGCCAAGCTTGTCTTCCACGCAAAGGAGAGTCCCATCCAGACACGGGACGAAGTCTTGAGTCTTGTATCTTCACGGTCCAACAGTCCGACCAAAGTATATAGTCCAGCTGTCCGGGTACCCACTTATCCAGGACTCCCTCAGTAGCCCCTGAACCAGGCTTCAATGATGATGAGTCCGGCACGTACATTGTCTTCGGCATTGCAAGTCGGGTTCCATCTCCAAATACTCCAAAGTAGATTAAGGATCGTGTCCGTCTCTGTAAGATAATTTCCACACACCACCGTAGAGAGCATAACACTTTACAAATCTAATCTGCTGACAATTTTTCACGGTGTGCCCTCACGCCGCGGCCCGGCTCAATACGAACCGGTTTTTCTCGGTCTGCCATGACACGCACTGCAAGGCGGTTTTATTGGCACGCCTCGTCGAAGCAGAGATTGTGTTCCCCTTATTGCGGGATTCCCATCAATACGGGCGTGGGCAACCCCACTACGCTTGTTGGTATGACTCCATGTTTTTAGGCAAGTCCCAAGCGGTTACGCTGAGGACGCTTGATATTCACCCTCTTTATAGAGGGGCCGAGGCCTACCATGCTTGCGCCTTTCCGCATCTCGAGTTCCAACACCCGAAGCCCAAGCTTAGGCACTTCGGATCTTCAATCATGTCCGGATCCAACCTTCAAGGCCGGTGGATGGGCTCCTCTGTCACAAAGGAGGACATTGCGAAGCTTAGGGAGGTCAGATATCTGACCGCCGACATCAAGCATAGGCTTCTTGCTCCAGGGCAGGTCATCCCTACTCCCGAGCCCAACGAGACGTCGTATTTGTTTCTCACTTCCTCCGTGGCTTAGGCTTCACCCTCTATCCCTTTGTGAGAGGGCTCATGTTCTATTACGAGCTAGATTTTCATGATCTAGGTCCGGACTCCATCCTTCACATCTCGTTGTTTATCGTTGTGTGCGAAGCCTTCCTCCACATCGCCCCGAACTTCGGCTTATGGCTCAAGACCTTCAATGTAAAGCCAAAGGTGATCGAGGGGCGACACGCGAAGTGCGGAGGCGCTGCAATAAGCAGAAACGCCGATGCTCCATGACCAGAGGGCTTTTTCCTGGAGGTGTCCGATCTATGGCGGCGGAGGTGGTTCTACGTCACGGCTCCTAGAGGCACAAAGTGGGTGGCTGCCCCCGACTTCCGCTCGGGCCCTCCGCCTCAACTGGCATCGTGGGCCAACGTGGGACTGGATTGGGGGCCTGCTAATGACGTACCGACATTGTAGAGCCGCATTCGGGAGCTTCTTGAGAGGGACATCAGTCTTGTCAGCGTAATTCAGGTAATGCTAGTCCGACGGATCTTGCCTTGCAAACGTCGGCCTCTCCGGATGTGGGAGTTCAACCCGGAAGGTCCGCGAACTATTCAGCACTTCTTCGGCATGACGCTTAAAGGGATGTGTAGGTTATTATTCGGACCACAAGTAAAGTGTCCGGACACCACCGAGGATGCGGGCCTGAGCTGCAACCGCCCAGATACCCAAGTAAGTAACCTAGAAGTCGAACACTTTGTTTATATTTACCACAACATTATTCTAAAAACCATCCGCGGCCAGGATTAGCTCAGCAAGGCGGAGAGAATCAGGTGTCCGGCACCACTTTCCGAAGGCTCTCCTAGTCCTGCAATAGCCAGGATGCTTAGTCGTGTGCTAAGTCAAGTGCCCTCGGGGAAAGACGAAGGGAAGAACAGAGAAGCAGAGCTTCACACATTGCACACCCAAACAGGGGGAATTACTATTTCCATGAAGGAGGATAGTCGGGGAGGGGAATCTAAGGTCTCCTCCCCCCGCGGGAAGAAGAAGGCCGCCTCCGAAGACTTGGAGACGGAGGTTCACCAGGGGGCCCTGCCCCGGAGGGCGTCCTCACCGCGCCATGCCCGCAAACGGGCCAGCCCTCCGCTGAGCTGTAAGTTAATCGTAAATACAAATTTACTGCTTCCTCCTCCGAGAACAATAACCAGGATCCATTCTCTGCAGTCCAGCCAGTAGCTCTTCTCGACAGAGTTCGTCTTCGGGGGATCTTCTTTCGAAGATGATGGAGAGTGAAACCCCACCTGCCTCTCCGCCTCATGGGGCGGGCGACCCCGAGGTGTCGTCACGGAGGAGTCCAGATTCGCCGAGGCCAGAAGCTAATACTTCGGCCGCCCTGAGCCCGGAGCATTCGGCTCCCACGGGGGGCAATAAGAAGGGTCCGGCACAGTCCGGCGACCGGCCAGACATGCTGACGGGCCTTCTGGAGCAAGCTGCTCTCTCGGAGGATCACCGTTCGTTAATGGGCACAGTTCTTGAGAAGATTTCATCCGCCACCAGCGGGTTGAATGAAGCTTTTACGAGCCTGCTCAAAGGCTTTGAGGTACATAATGAAATACGTAATTTTTTGGTTGTACTGCACGCGCTAGGTGTGCTCCGTATAGATAGTAGCCCCTGAGACTCTGGTTGCCAGCCCTAGGCCGCAAACGGAGGATCACACTCTTAAGTAATGATTGCACTACATTCATGCGCAGGTGGCTAAGGGTCCGGTGGTAGACTGGACCGCTAAATTCGCCGAACTGAGGCGACAGATTGAAGTTGTGGACGCCCACATCATGCTTGTGAACGAGCGGCTTAACAAGTCACAAAGTATGTGCTCTGTTTTCCTTATTTGTTATAGGAAATATTAAGAGGAGAATAATGTTAATGTGATATGCTTCGGCTGCAGGCGGAGCTGCTGCCGTGGAGGCCCTGAGGGTGGAGCTTGCCCTAGCCAAGGAACAAGCCCGGGCTAGCAATGCGGCTGCCCTAAAGGCGGCCAAAGATTTGAGAGCCGAACATGCTGCTCATCGCCGAAGCGAAGATAAAATAGCCGAGATGGCTATGGAGCTGAGAGACGCCGCCGGCCGGTATGAGCTCCTTGAAAAGGAGAATCAGGTGAAGTCGGCTGACCTAAAGAAGGCCCTTGATGCGGCCAAGGAGACGCGGTCCGAAATTAGGGATGCGCGGGAGGAGCTTCGATAGGCCGGAGAAATCGCGGCTGGAAGCCCCTATTTGTTGCGGATAAAGTTCTTAGATCCAAAGTATGCTCCTCTGGATCGGCGCTGGAGCACTATAGACGCGTATGTGGATTTGGCAAAAAGTACGGCTGATGCGACCAAGTTTTTCGAGGATCAAAAAGATAGTGAAGTAGAAAGATTGTTCTGGTCGCAATTCAGTGCTCCAACGCGCCCGTTGCCATTGAGTGAAAGGATGGCCGCTGTGGCCGAGCTCCATAGGTTGTCCGGTCTTGCAATGAGGTCTGTAATAGACCATCTATGGCCGAAGGGACCGAAGCCGGACAATTATTTTGGTTTAGTGCAACAATTCCTTGCCGCTGTATCACGAATCGATGCCATGAAGAGGTCAGCGTGCATAGAGGGTGCGCGGATGGCTCTTGCCTGTGTTAAAACATATTGGGCAGATATGGAGGCCACCATCATTGCAACCCAGAATCCGGCGGGAAGCCAGGATCCAACCGAGCACTATTTCGAGCAGGTAACAAAAGGTGCTTGTTTAATAGAGGCTCAGTGCTTGAAGAGTGTCATTTTCGAGTGACAAATCTTTCCGTTGTAAAAACAATTGTATTTTAATTATAGAGGATATGTTTATAATTTCGCCCGAAAGTGTTATTGTGCCTCCTGCGCGGCCGTTTGATGTATATATATAACCTAAAAGTTAGCAGTCGTTGGCTTCAGCCCCCAGGCATACAATGCGGGGGTGATCGCAAAAATGTGCGTAATCACACTTGATCCAACGTCTTGGTCCATTAAGGAGGTGATCGCACATCGAACTAGGCAACCGGACTATAAAGCTTTAACACTTTCACTCAGCCATAGGAGTTTGACGATGGGGCTACTATGTAGCCCCTGGTACCTTCGCGTGCATCCGGATACGAGCGCGTGTGTACATGACCGGGAAACGGCCCTTCGTTAATGCGGAGGAATCCTAAAGATTTCGATGAGTCCTCGAGTGGTTGACCAGTCTCTCGCTATATCATGACAGTCAGTTTTCGGCTTTCTCTACTGAGGTTCTCATCCGGAATAACCAGGGCACAATCGCAGTAGTTCTCCTTTGGCCGCCTTAGCCGATAGAAGCGGAACGTAAGGCAGCAAACCCAGGAGACGGGCAAACCCAACATTTGACCAAAAACATGATTCGGAGCTGATGCATATAAGGCCAAACTCGTGACGCCGAACACTTCCGAAGGTATTCGGACTTTATAACATATACTGGGCTGAGTAGCACCCTTGATTATGAACCCTGTATTTCCAGGTACGTGCGTTAGTTTGTCGTGGCGAAATGCTAATAACGCCAGTATCCCCTGTGGGTGTATTGAGTACCCATGGGATGCCAAGCAACAAGAGACAATAAAGAAGGTTTACACAGGGTCTTAATCTAAAGAGAAACCTTTGAGTGGGGCCCTGCTGCACGTCTGCGCCTTTGTCTCCGTTGTGCCGTGTCCTGGTAGGGTGTCGCACGAATGGTGTCTGTAAAAAGGAAAACTCATGTAAAAGAGTATGGCGTAAGTGTGCGGAGAGTTGGTTATTATCAATGGATAGTAGAAGTGTAATACATTGGCCTGTTAATAAGATCAAGCCAAAAGGTGGGCTTTATTGCATGTTTGCAGCCCCTGATGCCCTCTATGGGATTACGTGCATAGCACCCAGCTCAGGTTTATCTGGGCTGTTACCGACGGTCGTGCGCCGGACTCGTCTAACCGTGTCCGTGGTCTTAACGACCGATCATGCGTTCTGATATGAGAGGCCGCTTAGTGTCCGGCTGCTAGAGCCGCCACATACTCTTCTGCACGTAAGGAACGCTCTGTATTTCCGCTAACGGTGATGACGCCACGTGGACCGGGCATCTTGAGTTTAAGGTAGGCGTAGTGCGGTACTGCGTTGAAGCGAGCGAAGGCCATTCTTCCGAGCAATGCATGATAACCACTTTGGAGGGGAGCGATGGTGAAGAGTAATTCTTCGCTTCTGAAGTTGTCTGGAGAACTGAATGTCACCTCTAATACGAGGGAGCCCCTGCAGCAGGCCTCAACGCCTGGTATCACCCTTTTAAAGGTGGTGTTACTTTGGCTGATTCTGGATGGGTCTATCCCCATCTTGCGGACAGTGTCCTGATATATTAGATTGAGACTACTGTCGTCGTCCATGAGGACACGAGTGAGATGGTATCCATCAATTATTGGGTTGAGCACCAAGGCAGCCGATCCTCCGTGCCGGATACTAGTCGGGTGGTCCCTGTGATCAAAGGTGATCGGGCAGGCCGACCAGGGGAAGACATTGGGGGCGGCGGGCTCTACAGCGTATGTGTCTCTGAGCGCACGTTTGTGCCCTCTCTTTGGTATGTGAGTCGCGTAGATCATGTTTACTGTTTTTACCTCTGGTGGGAATTTTTTCTGCCCCCCAGTGTTCGGCTGGCGAGGCTCATCCTCGTCTTCACTTGGTGTTTCCCTTCCCTTGTGTTCAGCATTTAACTTGCCGGCCTGCTTAAAGACCCAGCATTCTCTGTGAGTGTGGTTCGCAGGTTTTTCGGGGGTGCCATGAATTTGGCACAATCTGTCCAGGACTTTGTTCAGGCCGGACGGTCCCTCTTTCCTGCCTTTAAATGGCTTCTTTTGTTGACCGAGTCGAGAGCCCATGAATCCGGCGTTGACCGCCGTGTTGTCCGGACTTTCTTCCTTGTTTCGACGCTTGTTTTTATTGCGTCGTGGATTCCCGTTGCCATCCCTAATTTCGGATGTGCCCGGATCGCTAGTGCCTCTACGGGCCAACCAGCTGTCTTCACCCGCACAGAAGCGGGTCATAAGGCTTGTTAAGGCTGCCATTGTCCTCGGCTTTTCTTGGCCGAGGTGTCTGGCGAGCCACTCGTCTCGGATACTGTGCTTGAAGGCCGCTAGGGCTTCGGCATCCGGACAATCGATAATTTGATTCTTCTTAGTGAGAAATCTGTTCCAAAGCTTACGGGCGGACTCTCCGGGCTGTTGAATTATGTGACTTAAATCGTCAGCTCCGGAGGTCGGACATAGGTCCCTTGAAAATTGGCGCTGAAAGCGTCCTCAAGTTCTTCCCAACTTCCGATTGAATTTTCGGGGAGGCTTTTCAACCAGTGCTGAGTTGGTCCCTTCAACTTGAGGGGAAGGTATTTGATGGCGTGGAGGTCGTCCCCACGAGCCATGTGGATATGAAAGATAAAATCCTCAATCCAGACCCCGGGGTCTGTCGTTCCGTCGTATGCCTCTATGTTCACGGGTTTGAATCCCTGTGGAAATTCGTGATCCAGTACCTCTTCGGTGAAGCACAAAGGGTGTGCAGCCCCTCTGTATCTGGACATGTTGTGGCATGCTGTCGACTGTTGTTGTGTCCGGTGTTGATTCCGAACTGGTATTCGACCAGTCTGATCGTTTTGGTGACCATAATCCTGCGCCGGAGCATGTCCTCTAGATCCATAGATGGACCTGGTCGCACCGGCCCTTTTGTCCAAGAGCTCACATAAATCGTGTGCGGCATCAGTAGCAGCTCTATCGCGGTCATGAAGTGGTTGGTCTGGCCTACTGGTTGTATTGTTCTTCGGCGGAATGGCCTCATCGTTGAATTCTGGCAGCAGCTTGCGCTTTGGTTAGCTCTTTGTGTGGCGATCGTCGCCATATTTTTCTTCAGTGTCTAGCACTTTATTCCATCTGCAGTTGAGCGTTTCCTGTGCGGCCTTAAGCCTTTGCTTCTGCTTCTTCAGGCTTCTCACAGTGACCATAAGCCTTCTGTGGAGGTTATCTCGTTCCAAATATTTTCCCGGTATGATGAATGCATCGTCATCCGGACTGTACTCTTCTCCGGAGGCAGGTTGATGAGTTCGGCCCTCGGGATCGCTGTGATCGGGCATCTGCTCCGGGCTGTGTTCTGCGTGACCTGGCTCATCCTGCTCCATCGCTGGGTCCATATGGTCGTTGTTGCCTTTGGAGTTGACTGGGGTGTCGATTTTTCCAGCGTTGTTATCGCTATTTTTACTGTGGCTGGACTTAGAGCAGCATCTGCGCCATCGTTTTGGCTTTTGTCCAGTGGTTTTATCCTCCGTTGTGTTCTTTTTGTCGCCGGTGTCCTCCTTAGGCGTGTCCACCATGTATATATCGTATGATGAGGTGGCAGTCTAGCGCCCCATGGGCGGTGGTTCCAAATCGTCCCCTGCGCCGATGTCCATACCATCGGTGTCGTCGGAGTCGAAGTCAAGCATGCCTGTTACGTCATCGACAGTGGCTATTAAGTGGGTGGTGGGTGGGCGAAGATTTTCTTCGTCATCTGAATCCCCCTCTAACCGGACATAGTTCGGCAAAGAGTCCTCTGTCAAGGAGAGAGACCTTAAAGATTTTAGCACGTCGCCAAAGGGTGGGTGCTAAAAGATATCCGCAGCGGTGAACTCCATTACCGGAGCCCAATCGGGTTCGATGGGCCCGGGTGCGTACAGTCTGGAACCTACAGCCGGACACAAGTCCTGGGGTCCGGTGACACAGATTTCCTTAGAGGTGGAGTCTGTGTTCGGCTCTACCGCGATGAGTATGCGTCCTCCGGGGCGGGGTCCATCCACCCGCCCTAGAACGACGCGATCTGCCCCGGATTTAGGTCCAGGGCTACTACAGGTGTGATATCCCGAGTATTATCTGACAGCAGATCTAAGCCGTGCTCGTCGTGACTGTTCGGCGCTCCTGGCGTAGGCCTGAATCCATCGAAGATCAAGTTTCCGAGGATATCGGCCGTGTAGTTCAAGTTTCCGAACTTGACCTGATGGCCCGGGGCGTAGCCGTCAATCTGCTCCAGATGGCCAAGCGAATTGGCCCACAGTGCGAAGCCGCCGAACACGAAGATCTGTCCAGGGAGAAAAGCCTCACCCTGGACCGTGTTGTTGTTGATGATTGAAGGAGCCATCGAGCCTTGCTGCGATGACACAGATGATCTCTCAATGAAAGCACCAATGTCGGTGTCAAAACCGGCGGATCTCGGGTAGGGGGTCCCGAACTGTGCGTCTAAGGCTAATGGTAACAGGAGGCAGGGGACACGATGTTTTACCCAGGTTTGGGCCCTCTCGATGGAGGTAATACCCTACTTCCTACTTGATTGATCTTGATGATATGAGTATTACAAGAGTTGATCTACCACGAGATCGTAGAGGCTAAACCCTAGAAGCTAGCCTATGATTATGATTGTTGTTCTACGGACTAAACCCTTCGGTTTATATAGACACCGGAGGAGGCTAGGGTTATGCAGAGTCAGTTACAAAGAAGGAGATCTAACATCCAGATCGCCAAGCTTGTCTTCCACGCAAAGGAGAGTCACATCCGGACACGGACGAAGTCTTGAGTCTTGTATCTTCACGGTCCAACAGTCCGGCCAAAGTATATAGTCCGGCTGTCCGGATACCCCCTTATCCAGGACTCCCTCAGTCGAACCTGGGTAAACTCTCTGTGTCCTTTGTACCGTTTAAACCCCTTCAAGCAAACCTAGTTGTGATGGCTCCACACCTAAGTCCTTTTGCTTGGGCATCTACCGTGTTAAGTCCACGACAGTCTCCAATTATTCCCACGGGATTCTTGGCTCATAATGAAGGGATTGGGAAAGGATAAGGCTCATCTTGAGCCCTTGAATGACAATATCAGCGGAGGAGACACCGGGAGGCATTCATATAAGCACCTCGAATCCTAGGTGCCTCCACTCTCCTCCATCATCAATCAAGCAACCGTCATCCATCTCCATCGCATCTCCAAGACCATCTCCATAGAGAAAGAGAAGGGCCAAGCTAGAGAAGGGAGAGGGGATGCCTCCACCAAAAGGCAAGTGCCGTCTTCATCACCGGTGCCGCCACCATCACCATCTCCATCGCCGGCGCCGCTGCGAGCATCACCGTCGCCATGCTCCTCTCCTCCACCGGCTTTGTGTCGGCTTGTAACTTGCCTTCTCACTCTCCTATGTTTGAGTAGTTATATTAGTTCTTGAGGAATTTGATAAACCCTTTGCATGATTAGTACTTTGATGTTGAATAAGCGATCCCATCATTCCTTTTATATGTATTGCGTTGATTGTCTCATGGTGTTGTGAAGGGCGGCCACACAACATTGGGCACTTATGGACTTGAGGTGATTTATGTTGGTGAGCAGGCTGGTTGTGGAGGGTAGGTGGTGATAGTCCTATTCTCCCTTCGTCCCTGGTCATTGCAATAGGGATTAGTGGAGAACCCCTGAACTTAATGTCGTGTCCACGGGAAGTTCACTCCCCTTAATCATCATTGTGATAACCGGAGTGGTGAATCACGATGGTGGCATGAGTGTACGCAATAACCGGTGTGGGGATGCGTACTTTATTGCCTTCGCCCACGTGAGATCATATGCAAGTGAATTAGTGATACAATTAGTGAGCCATGTCTATCATATGTTGTCAGCATCATACTTGTGGTGATGACTCTGATTCCCTCGAGAACGTTTACTACTTGAGCACCGTTTCCCTTAGTTTAGTCCCTTTATTTTTCTGCCTTTTATTTCTTGTTTGTAGTTCAAATAAACACTACCCTTTTATTTGTCTTTCTAGCAACCTATCATAATATGCTATTTTCAAACTACGGTTTGGGTGCGTACGTAACTACGTAGGTGATAGCAGTCGCGGGGTTTATAATTCCTTCCTGTTTGCTCCCTATGGGTTCGACACTTCATTTATCACGAAAGTGCTACAACAACCCTGTGCACTTGCAGGTCATCATCAGTCACCTTGCCAGTTCCAGCCCAAAGAAAGGCACACCGCAGCCTGTCAATCGCCTTGAGAACCTCCACCAAAAGGTCAAGCGGTGTAATGTGGTAAACGGCCATTGCCGTAAGACCCGCCTCGACCAAGGCCATGCGACATGAGATAGCAACATGCTTGTCTTTTCAAGGCACTAATTTGCCAGTGGCCTTGTCTTCCAGGAGTTGGAGATGAATCCTCCTTAATCTTTTGACCGTGAGGGTGAGATCAGGTAACGAATAGGGAAGGTGGTCCGACATGCCGGAAAGGACTGAAGAACATCATCGAGGTCCACACTGGCACATCTAACAGGGGCAACAATACTCTTTGTGCAGTTTGTGGAGAGGCCGGTGGAATAATCGAAGGAAGAAAACGTAGTGGCAAGGAATTGAACACCCTCCTTGACGGGGGCACAAAAAACAACGATATAGTTGGAATAAAGAGAGGCACGAATCCTCATGTGCCTCCCGGGGAGGGGATGGAGCTTTCCTTGGGCTGTGGCTTTGCCGAGTATGTGGTGTAATGGGTCGATGGCGAGCACGAAAAATAACGTGATAGCAAGTCTCCCTGCCTGAGACCTCGACCATGATTGATTGGATCACCAACAATACCAAAACTATCGAGGATGTTGAAAGCCAGTCACGAAAGCGGGCAGGAAAACCATAATGATTCAACGTCTCTAACAGATAAATCCCATTCAATAGGGTGAAAAGCCTTCTCGATGTCAAGATTGAAGAGGAGCATAGTTCTTTTGTGCGGTGAAATGTTCTCGCTAGATTATGCACACACACAACGGCGGAGCTAGGGGGACCAGCAGGGGCCACGGCTCCCCCCAACATGCAGAATATTTTAGTAGACCTAGTAGGATTATATACGTAAAGAGCTATGTTGCTTCGTGCACATTCTTCTTTCACACATCATTTTGGCCAACAGAACTATATGCGTTGCTTACAGAAGATCCCACTGGAAACTGTGGTGAAAAGTGCCACACACACACGAGCCATCCCCTTCTGCATCTTTCTTTATTCCTATAGCTCCCTAGTCTTTCCTACTACTTCCAAGACAAAATGAAGCACATCCCTAAATACAATCGGACTACGCAAAATCTGGTGTTGGCGTGGTGTTGTTTCCTCTGGAAAAAAATTGGTGTTGTAATTTATAAATAACTCTTTCTTAGTTTGTTTTAAAAATAATTAAAAAGTTCAAGCTGTCATTTTATTCACTTAACAGCCTACAAGAAAATTCAACTATTGACGGATTAAATACGATGAAACGTCTATGCAATTCGACTGATAATTGCCAGTTCATCGTCATCTACTCATCTAATTGCATATTTTGCTTTCATACTATCTATATGACGGGATTGCATTATCAAAATTTATCAGCAACAATATTGCATATTTCGCTATACTCATAGCTCATTCAAATATATTTTTCCTACATTTTTTCTACATATTCCATACATCTTATTGTATTTTAGAGTTTTGCTCAATGTTCGGCCCCCTTGTGCATAATTCCTGGCTCCGCCGTTGCACACATATGAAGTTGCCGTGGATGCTCTTGTTCCAGAGTCGAGCACTAGTACCGCGGATGCGGCAACAACAACAACGGCGGTGCCCATGACACATAAATTTGCTTATATACTGAGAAAATCACATGTAACATCTGTCGTTTGTAGCTAGAGCTCGAAAATCAGATGGAGGCATCTGCACGAGCGAACGAGATCGTCTCTCGCCTGTTTCGGTCGATGGCGGTGCGTCAGGCAGGAAGCATGGCGGCGCCGGGGGCACTCCAGACGGCTGGATCGGCAACTTGGGCGTCCCCAATGAGCCGAACAATAAAATTGATCGAGGGAATTGCACAAAACACCATTTATTGGGGCTAGCGTTGCGCAAAACACCTACTATACGGGTTTGTTGCGAAAAACACCACCTATTGGTGTAATACATTGCAAATAGGTTTAATCTGGTGTTTGAACACATTAACATAATTGCAGACAAATGGGCCCCGCTTGTAAGTACACGCGTGGCAATAAAAACCGGCCACATCAGCAACATATTGGACAGTCATTATCTCCAAAACCTGTGGTCCAATTGAGCCAAAACTTTCCCAGATTACTATTGAATACATGCAGTATTTACTGGAATTATTTCACATTTTTCTGAAAATGCCAAATTTTTAACAAAAAATTGAATGGGCTAACTAAAACTTCCATTATGTAGCAAACCATTAATCCAAATGGGGTAAAACTTTTTCAGAATGGTACTTTACACATGTGTAAATTACTATAATTTTTTCACACTTCCTAGAATTGTTAAATTTTGAACCCACATCTAAATGAAGCAAGTTCGGCATGAGACCACCAACACAAAAATATGGTAGATATTGTTCCCATTAGATTTTAGCATCCAAGTAGTTGACATATGACCATTACAGCAAAGTAGTTACCTTATGGGCATTACAAGAGGCCTCGGCATTACAACCATCGCAAAATAATATGACTAGTCTCATACACCAAAAGGTACATCCATCAGGTTTAAACATCCAAGCACTTGCAAAGTCGCAACATGGCCATTAGAAACTACTATACGCCATTCATTCTTGACGAGGTTGGTACCCTAGACCTGGAGTGAAGTAGGAAAACAATCTGCTGTCTTCATATCGTCGCATTCCTAAACGTGAGCCGCTTGCACTTGAAGATCTTCCTGTCATGGTGGATTCTTGAGAGGAATGAGCAGCTGCCCTTGGAGGAGCTGGAGTTGGTGCAGCAGCGTGTGAAGGAGCTGGACGTGGGGCAGCAGCGCGTGAAGGAGCTGGACGTGGGGCAGCAGCGCGTGAAGGAGCTGGACGTGGAGCAGCAGGCTGTGGACGTGGAGCAGCAGGCCGTGGAGGAGCTGAAGCTTCATCTGGTAGCCTCCTCACGGTCTGAAAACATTTGAAATTTGTCAAACATGTAAATTATCGTAACCATAGAGAAAATAGGAGGGAGGCAACTATTACCTTGTGCCGTGACTTTCTTATTGCCAAGTGTGGCTTCAAAGGTTGTGCACAGTTTGTGTACCTATGCCCTTGTAGATGACAATTTGAGCATTTGATTGTGGTCATTCTTACTTGAACGCTGGACTTGGATGATTCATGTTTTCCTTTGCGTCTTTTCTTCTGTTTTCTTCCACGCTTTGTTTCATACTCAGGCGGGTCTATATCAGGTGTATTTGTTCTCGTCCATCCATGGGGACCTGGCACTGGATATATGAGATTCTTGTATGCCTCTTTGTACATGGGCTTCTTAAAGAAGTCACTGACATAATCCTTTGGAAATTATTTTGCATTGTAGATAGCACAAACAGCATGCTTGCAAGGTATACCGGTCAGGTCCCATTTGAAGCAACCACATTTTCTTTCGGTTAAATTAACTTCATAAGTCCTTGGGGTATTTGTGACTTGCCACAGACCCTTCTTTGCACATACAGCTGTGCACCATCTTGCATTTCTCTTCTCCCACTCTAATCTTTCAACATAAGTAGGAGTAATTTCCTAGTGGACATGTTCTACCCCTTCTCTCCTAGATGCATATCTGGGCATTAGTTTGGTCCTAATTGAATCAATCATGGTCACTATTGGCTTATCTCTGACTTTGAGAATGTAGCTGTTGAACACCTCACTAATGTTATTGACTACTAAGTCAGTTTTGCAGTGTGTGTCAAGTGCATGACGTGCCCAATGTTTAGGCGGTATATTGCACATCCATTCCCATGCATCCTTATCCTCTTTTTTTAGTTCTTCCATGGCAACATCAAAGTCACACTTATCAAAGGCATAAGCAGCAGCATCTACTAGCTTCTTAAGGTCTCCGCCCTTGTACCCAGCACTTTGAAAATTTGCATATATGTGCCTAAGGCAGTACCTATGGCTAGACTGAGGGAATACCAAATGAACAACAGCTAGGAGACCTTTTTGCCTATCAGACATGAAGGTATAGGTGCCAAACTGACCTGCAGTACCACCTAGTGCATACTTGAGTTGATTGAGAAACCATGACCATGTAGCAGTATCTTCTGTTCCAACGACACCGAATGCGAGTGGATAAAAATTATTATTGTCATCTCGAGCTGTGGCGGCAAGCACTTGTGCTCCATTACCCAACTTAAGAAAACATCCATCAATCCCTGTACATAGTACAAAATATGGATAAATGCAATTGACAAAGGCGAGAAATATTAAACAATAGAGTAAAGAGGTGAGATATTTACCAATGAAAGGCCTGCATCCATTCTTAAACCCTTCGATTTGCGCATGCAGACAAAAGAAAAGACCATGAAACCTTGGGTTCTTTTCAGGTTTGTTGATTGGACGGATGTCCACACATGGCATCTAGAACCAGGATTCTTTTCCATTACAGTTTGCAAATAATCTCTGATACGCAGGTATTGCCTATCTTCATCTCCTTCTACAGCTTCAAGAGCTTTATTCTTCGCCCTATACGCCATGTGTCTGGATATTTCAATTCCAAAGCGCCTGTGCACAGCATCAATAAGAGCAGTTATATTCATGGTTGGATCACTCCTGATCTCATCTTCATACTCCTTAGCAAGCCAAGTGTTGTTGATCCTTGATGTATCCGTGGTAGTGCCACAAGTGTGTGGCAGCATTATCTGCCTAATGCAATGCGTCTTTTCTCCCTTTATTTGAGATGAGTAAATCATGAAAGCACAAGTTCCACCCGAGCTACAGCAAGCAACCACCCTCTCTTGGTTATTTTTCAAATATGTGAAGTTTCTGATGTGAGCTATGTGATAATTATCTAGAGCCTTTCTTAATTGTGTGACATCATGGAAACACAAGTCCAAGGCGAACTGCTCATGTGCACTGCTCTTGCTCTCATCATAGTACGTTCTCTTCTTCACTGGCATTGCCCTGCTCTTCCTCTTTCTCACTGCTATTTCTGATTCCAACACAGCACCATCATCGTCGTCTAAATCTATTATCTCTTTATTGTCGTCACTACAACTATCACTAAGCACAAATGCATCCTCAATCGTGCCTGCGGCTGCTCTTTGCTTAACCTGCCTGATCTTGATTGCTTTGGCCTTCGCATTTTTGCTTCTTGCTTCCCTTATCATAGCTGCCTTGTCCACCCTAGGATCCTCAACCAACTCTTCCTCATCAGGTACCGGGAACAATTCTTCAACATCCGTGTCCCCTTCTAGGTGAGCCTGCAGTACATCCTCAACATCAGAACTTGATTGTTCGCTGGAATGTGACTCATATACAAGGTCTTCGGAAAAACTGGCATTCATTTGTGGAGATTCAAATGCATGCATCTCATCCATTTCTTCTCTTTGCTGGACGTGGCAATCCATGTTGAGCTGGTTTTGCACAGAGTAATCCAAATTCAAGTCAATCTCTGTGTTAATGGGCCAATCTTGATGGATTGCCCTTGGTTCCTCGATGTACCAGTCGGAAGGCCACTCCACGCTGGATGGAGGATCGGTGTTGCTCTCCTTGCTACTGCCATTTGCATCCCTATTGTGGCATGAAAATCGGATAAAGGATAATAATCAGATATGTTGCTGAAACAAAATTTATACCGACACAGGGAACAAGGCCTTAAACACATGTAAAAATCGAGCGCAGAACCTAAGTAATAACAACATAAACGCCCCAAAAAACAAGATCCTAAACAAAAATACGTCGATCGACGGCAAAATTTCTGCCCAAAAATGTAGGGTTTCATGAGGGAGAAAAAGACCTAGAGGGTAGGGGAGAAGACGATCAGAGCTTGGGTGGGAGAGCCGGGGGGGGGGGGGGCGGGGGGGGGGGGGCGCTTACCCGGTGTTGGGGAACGGCTGGCTCCACTCCATCACCAGCGACGGGATGGTCGCCGCCGCCGCTGCCTGCTGTTCCTGTGCGGAAGCTCTGTGCGAGCTTGCTCCTCTTTTTTTTTGAGTGGTAAACCTAAACTTTATTCATTGGTGTTTCGGTTTACATGAATAACAAAGGGATCATGGGGTACTCCCAGCCACAGATGGCGCCCTTGATCTAAAGAAGTACAAAATTTAACTAGATTATGAGCATCAACATTCCCCTTCCGTCCTTCAAAGACGAAGTCGCATCGTGTGAACTCTCGTGCTTGTCGTTGGATCTCCTTGACAACCATGCTGTATCTCCCTTCAGTCCCGTTCTTGATTTCCTCCACAACGGTTTTGCAGTCGCAAGCAACAATGATCTGCTCTAGATGAAGATCCTGAGCTAGGGCTAGAGCCTCGCGGCAGGCCAATGCTTCTAGCATCGGTGGGTCATTAATTTCATCAAACACCATTGCTGAGGACCCGAGGAAAAGACCATCGTGGTTTCCTCCTATGGTGGCAGCTGCACCTCTTCTCCCGCTTCTAGCAATTCCCCCATCTACCTGGATCTTGACCACTCCATGATCTGGCGCTGTCCAGCCTTGCCTGACACCTCCTCTTGGTGCTGGTTGTGCTTCAGTTCTGATCGCCCCGGCCTGGACAGTTGAAAGTTCAGCAATAAAGCTCCTTACGAACGAGTGAGTCGCATGTGGGCTCTGTAAGTTTCCCTCATGAATAGCCTGACGGCGAGCCCACCAAATCGCCCACATAGTAACTGCCAACAATATGAAGGTATCATGTGGTAGATGTTCTATGGCTGTAAACAGCCACCTCTTAGCATTCGGCTCCGGATTCACTTGAATAAAATCAAGAATGTCTTCATCAACCAATGCCCAAACGCACCTAGAAGCAGAGCACTCGAAAAGTGAGTGTCGCCATGAATCTGTCATTCCACAGAGCTGAAATTTATCATCGTCTGACATTTTTCTTGCATGTCTTACATCCGCCGTTGGGATGGACAGCTTTGCCAGTCTCCACATAAAATGACGTATTTTTCCTGGAACTTTAACAGACCAAAGTGACTCCCATGATTTAGCATCTGCATCAAAATTTGAGGACCCCGATCTGCCTTCAAGCCATTCCTCTCTTCTGCGTTTAGTGTCAGCCAGCATTCTGTAGGCAGATCTTACCGAAAAGACTCCATTCCTCTCAAAGTTCCAAGCCCAATGATCATCCATTTGTCTGGTGCAGATCGGAATGGCCAACACAGCCAGAGTGTCCGATGCAATAAAATTAGCCTCAAGTGCTTCTCTATTCCATGCCGCATAGTGTGCATCAATTAACTCGTTTACATATGTTGGGGGGTTGGCAGAAAGACACGCTAGCGGCCTCATGATATCGTTCCTCGGTATCCAGTTATCCACCCATATTCTTGTTGTTGATCCGTCTCCTATTCTCCGTATGAGCCCCTGCTTTAGGACCTCTCTTCCTTCCACTATAGCTCGCCATACCTGTGATGGCCGATTCCCCAATTCAGCTTCCAAAATTGTGCTTTGAGGATAATAGACAGCCTTCATAATTCTCGCACACAAAGAATCTGGGCACTGTAAAAGTCTCCAAGACTGTCTTGCCAAAAGAGCTAGGTTGAAAAGCTCAAAGTCCCGGAACCCTAACCCACCCATGAATTTGGGTTGAGTCATAGATTTCCATGACACCCAAGCTGGCTTACGTCTGCCCTCTTTGCTTCCCCACCAAAATTGCCTTATTAACTTGTTTAGGTGTTCGCAAAGTCCCCTAGGTAGCTTAAAGCATGCCATTGAAAAGACTGGGACTGCTTGTGCCACTGATTTCACCAGGACTTCCTTTCCTTGTGAAGACAAACATTTTTCCATCCATCCCTTCACCTTGCTCCACAACCTGTCCTTCAGATACTTAAATGCTCCATTCTTTGAATTGCCTACATCAGAAGGCAATCCGAGGTACTTCTCCTTCAAGGATTCATTGGGAACATTAAGTATGACTTTTATCTCATCTTTAATAGTGGCTGGGCAACCCTTGCTGAAAAAGATTGAGGACTTTGCTGTGTTAATCCTCTGACCTGAAGCCTGGCAATAGTTTTCCAACAGGTTTGACACCTCGGTCGCCCCCTCCCCAGTTGCTTTAAAGAACAACAGGCTATCATCTGCGAATAACAAGTGGTTAACAGGTGGAGCTTGTGGCGCCACTTGTATTCCCCCCAGTTGTGATGACTCACTTAAGTTTTTCAATAGGCCTGAAAGGCCCTCCGCTGCCAATAAGAACAGGTAAGGGGAGATAGGATCTCCCTGACGAATACCTCTGCTAGGTCTGAATTCCTCCAACTTCTTTCCATTAAACAAAACTGAATAAGAGACTGATGTGACCAAGTTCATGACAATATCAACCCATCTCCGAGAAAAACCAAGCTTCAACATGATAGCCCTTAAATATTCCCACTCCAACCTATCATATGCCTTCATCATGTCCAATTTAAGAGCACAATGCCTGTTTTTGAGAGCTTTGTTGCGTTTCATAAAATGCAAACATTCATAAGCTACGATTATGTTATCTGTAATTAAACGGCCAGGAACAAAGGCCGATTGTTCTGCTGAAATGATCTCAGGGAGCACGGTCTTCAGGCGATTTGCGATAACTTTTGAAGCTATCTTATAAAGCACATTACATAAGCTGATCGGTCGGAATTGTGATAAAAGAGAAGGATTTTTTACCTTCGGTATAAGGACCAAATACGTCTGGTTAATCCCCTCAGCACTTTCATTCCCCTCGACTATCGCCAGCACAGCCTTTGTCACCTCTTCTCCACAGACCCCCCAATGCTTCTGAAAGAAATGAGCAGGGAATCCGTCAGGTCCCGGCGCCTTCATAGGATACATCTGATAAAGTGCTGTCTTTACCTCCTTCTCCGTATACACCGCGTCCAATTGTGTGCGCATATCATTTGTCACCTTCTCTGGAACCGAGTCCAAAACCTCTTGCATATTGTTGCATCCCTCTGAAGTGTATAGGCCTTTGTAGAACTCAGTAGTCATACCCTCTAGCTCTTCTGCATCTTCCGTTAGTTGCCCATCCGGCCTAGCCAGGGCTGTAATCTTGTTTTTCCTCCGTCGCATCGATGCTCTTTGCTGGAAATATTTTGTATTGCTATCCCCATAAGTGAGCCAATCTACTCGCGACCGCTGCTTGCTCATGATCTCTTCTCTGTGATATAGTTCGACCATTCTATCAACCACCTTAATTTCTAGGTGACTTGGTTCTGTTCGTCCTGGTACGTTCTTCAGAACCTCCAGCTGCTTCGCTAATTGCTTGATCTCCTTCTTTACATTACCGAAGGTATGCCTATCCCATGTGTACAGATTTTCGCTGAGATCCTTCAGTTTGTCCCTTACCTCCACTGCCGAAAAGCCCTTCGATTTACCATTCCAGCTTGTTTCGATGAAAGAGTGTAACTCTGGATGTCTCTCCCACATTACTTCATATTTGAAACTCTTTGGCTTCCTTCTCTCATCCTCAACATCTGTTAGCTTCAGCACTACAGGCCCGTGATCAGAACAGGCCGCCGTCTCGTTACTCACTTCTGCGAGTGGAAAAAGTGAACTCCACTCTGAGTCTGCTACTACTCGATTGAGACGGACTCTTGTATAAGTCCCTCCTGCAACCCTCTTCTCAAACGTCCACCATCTTCCTTTGTGGCCTAAATCCACCAAGCCACACACATCCAAGGCGTCCCTAAAACCCTCCATCTGACCTTGACCCCTCAAATTCACCCCTTCATGTTCGGTCTGAAGTAGCACCTCATTAAAATCGCCCATCACTGCCCAAGGTAGCGGTGAAGATGCCGCAATAGAGCACAACATGTCCCATGTTCTATATCGTTCCACCACCTGTGCTTCCCCGTACACACACGTTAACCTCCATGGCGAGGATCCAAGATCTGAAATATTAGTATCTATGTGGTATTTCGAGTAACCAGTAACCTCTAACTTTATTGATTCATTCCAGAAAATTACAAGACCTCCACTCCTCCCCGAGCTACTAACTGCAAATGATCTATCATATCCAAAAGATTGAGCCAAAATCTCGACCCGTGCACTCGACAACTGAGTTTCAACTAAGCACAACATGGCCGGGGCAAATTTTGCCGTGAGATCACGGACTTCACGAACTGTCGCGGGGTTGCCCAAACCGCGGCAGTTCCAACACAAAGCATTCATTGCGAGCTTGCTCCTCTGCTCGAGCCGCTCTGTACGAGATGGCCATGTCTTGTTTGATCCACATGGGCTTTCAGCCCACCTATTTTTAGTCGCCTTCCAGCCCACTTGTTTAACTGTTTTTATTATTATTACTCTGGTCTTTTCACTTCTTGGTCTAATATGTTGCTGATGTGGCCGGTTTTTATTGCCACGCGTGCACTTACAAGTAGGACCCATTTGTCTGTAATTATGTTAATGTGTTCAAACACCAAATTAGACCTATCTGCAATGTATTACATCAAAAGATGGTGTTTTCCGCAACAAACCCGTATAGTAGGTGTTTTGCGCAACGCTAGCCCCAATAAGTGATGGTTTGTGCAATTCCCTCAAATTGATCTGACATTTCTTGCCGGCTTCGCGGATAGGTTGATTGGACACTGGACTACGTCGCCCTAGCTAACGATACCCGTGAGAAAAATCATGTTTTTAATGTGTGCAGGCACAACGCTCGCCTTACCGGAGCATTTTTTGGGATCTAGTCTAGTATCTGTGAATCTCAAGGAGGAGAATTTCTTCAGTGAAGCACAAAAGGAGGAAGAAACAAGCGAGGATGAGAAAAGCTGCACGCACAGGAACCAAGAAAACTTTGACACCTACCCCTAATTAATTCTTGTGTCGCTGCGCCGTCTGGAGCAGCTCCTTCACGCCTCACTCATGGCCATGGACGGGCATCCATTGTAATTTTGACACACAGCATGAACGCACTGCCACACACACACGCCTCCCGCCCGTGCTCTTTGCTCCGATGGCCATGGAACAGCCAACTCCGACGGTACGACTATAGAAATCTGACGGGCGCACTCAATCGAAGTCCAGCAAAGAAGCCCGTGGCCGTGCCCGTGCGTGCTGAAGGTCCCTCCGACTCCGGCGAATCGTGGCCGAGGCGACACGAATGTACGGCGGAGGTGTCATCCGGCCGGCCAAAGCTGCACGCCTTTGCGACCGTGGGTTCGAGCACGGCGACCGCGATTCCAACTTGTAGATAGATTAGATAAAATCAGAAGAGAAAAATAAGTCCGATTAATCGACCGTCTGTGCTTGGATCAACGCCCGCCGGTGATGCCTCGGCCAGGATCGACGCCTGCTGCCACCGTGCGCTCTCCTCTCCTGGCCCGTGCACGATTTTCGTTTCGCGATTCGCCCAACAAGGACGACATGGAAACTCGCACAAATCCCACCGGAAGCTCCACCTACAGAAGACTAGATCAAACACCGCTCACTAGTCACTGTCAGCCCCAGGACCAAGCTGCACGAGCTCGAAACAAGAACAAGAAAGAAAATAAAACCCGGAAATTCCTTCATTCCGGTCGGGGTGGCGAAATCGGCCATCGACCATTGGTCTTTCCATCGAGTTTGAGAGGACAGTCAGTGAGTCGCATCTGGATCAACCCGTCTCTCCGCCCGGGAGGGACGATCAATCATCAGTACAGGTACAGCGCCTACCCACCTACTCGTCGTGACGTCGCCCTGGCCAGCTCCCCATCCCATCCCACACTGCACAAAACTCGTTCATGGCCACCTTGATCATCTCTCCCTCTCTCTCCTCCCGTCCATGTCGAAACCATCTTCTCCAAATCCAAACCCAAAAGAAACTACAACTCACAAGCCCAGACCAAATTCCGGATTCGAAGCTCGAACCCACACGGATCCAAACGAAATTCCGTCCGGGCGACAAAAATGCCCGTACCACGACGCCAGAACGCCAAAACCAAGCTCCTCGTAACGCCCACCGGCCTCCTCCGTCTCCATGGACGCGCACCGTCACCACCACCACCACCAAAATCCAACGGCGAGTCGGGACGGCAACTCCACCTGCACCCACGACGACGACGAGGACGACGACGACTTCCATCCATGTAACCACCATCCCATCCATCCATCCATCCTCCCGCACGAAACCAACCCGATCCCACGAGAGAGAAAAATCAGGGCCAAGATCGTTTCTACAACCGGGTCGCGCTCCGCTCCTCGTTTCTCGTAGGACTTCTTCTTCCCGAGCCCTCCCATTAGAACACACAAAGAACAGGCACCTTCCCAAGCCGACCCCAAAAACAAAACAAAAATATCCCCCCAATCCCGATTTCTCTTTCTCTCCGTGCGCGTCTCCGTCAAAGATTTCTTCTTTGCCCCCCTTCCTCCTTCCGCCGTCTCCGCGACGGCCCGTGGGGATAGGCGGGGGACGGATTCCCCTCCTCTCCAATTCGCCGCGGCGAGGGCAGGGTTAGGGTTTGCGGGGCAGCCCTCGCCGAATTCGCCGTGATCTCGCCGCCGGGCCGGTGAATTCGGGCGGGGGGCAAAGGGTTCGCGTGGGATGATCTTCAAGCGGACCCAGCGCTCGGAGATCCTCAGCCTCAAGCGCTGCAATGCCGAAGGCAAGGGCGGCGCCGGCGAGCGCCGTCCAAAGAGGCAGAGGGGTGACGACTTCTTCCCTGTCGAGCTGCTCGGCCACGTGCCGGCCTCCGGTATCCCGTATGCCGCCGCCGGGTTCCGCTGGTGCGAGGAGCCCGAGGTTGCATCACCTGCCGGCGCTGCGCCGGCACCCGCCGCCGCCGCCGCCACGCGCCCGCCTGTCGTCCGGACGTCGCGCGGGCGTGCCCAGGTGCTGCCCTCGCGGTTCAATGACTCGGTGCTCATCGACCCCTGGAAGAAGGAGAAGCCGGCCAAGCCGCCTGCACCGCCCAAGGTCGAGCAGCTCGTCCCCAAAAGCAAGCCGCTCTGCCGTAAAGGTGCAATCCTGGATAGGACTTCCGCATTGTCAGAGGTGGATGAGGATGAGGAGGCACAGCGTTACCGAGCGTGCCAGAATTTTGTTGCCTCCAGAAAGTACTCCATGTCTCTGAGCGCACTCACCTCCTTGCACGATGAGCCGTACAGCGGTTACCATATAAACTCCGAGTTGATGGAAGAAGAAGACCAAGAGGAAGAAGAGGACCTGCAGGCGCAGAAGGAGGACCTTCATTGGAGCACAGAGTTTTTGTATGGCGACATTGTGTGGGCACGGCTGGGTAAGCGGCAACCAGCGTGGCCAGGAGTTGTCGTCGACCCAGCTCGGCAGGCCGCTGCTGATGCAATGCCGCCCCAGCCGCGTGGTGGTGCTGTGCTTTGTGTGATGCTGTTTGGCTGGCGTGCAGAGTTCAGTGACGAGAAGGTACATTAATTGGTACTGTTTTGTTAGGGCTGACTGACTTGAATTGCTGCTACTTCCTCTTTTGCTTTTGAACTTTTTTCTTTCTTTCTTTCTTTCTGAATGACCATTTGATGACGCCCGTGTGTTGCAGAAGTATGTCTGGGTGAGGCAAGGAGGGATTTTTCCTTTTGTGGACTACATTGACCAGTAAGTGCTAGTAATTCACTAAAAATAACTTGTTAGTTATTGCATTTAAAGTGCTGCAGAAGCATATCAGGAAGGCCTTTTTATTGGCAAGAAGTAGAAGTAATTGTGCCGAGCTATAGAATAGCACCCACGCATGTGCTAAGAAATAGATGTATTTCCGTTTCAGATTTCAAGGGCAAACAGATTTGAGCAGTCTCAAGCCTGGTGATTTCCAGAGGGCACTAGAAGAGGCCTTTTTGGCCGATCAGGGGTTCTCTGAAGTGCCCATGGATGACAGCACAGCAGGGCAGCCTGTTGTGTGTCAATCTTGTCCAGACGAGTTAGAAGAAGTGACTGGTTCAAACGAGCTCGAGTGCCAGGCACAGATTAAGGCAAGTTGACCATTTTTTCACAACTAAGAAGACATGTATTCACAGGAAATTTCAGAAATTTATCAATATTTTTGGTCCAACCTTCCGTGGCTTTGTATTCAATCCTGACTGCTGGCTTTCTAAGTTTTTGGTGTTCTATCTATGCATTAATATCAGGTATACGGTTTAGGTCTATCTACATTCATATGATTTTTCTTCAAACCTAAACTTTAGATGGGGGCCGAACGCCTGAAAAGTGCAGTGATGCATGACTGCAGAAAAATCTTCTGAGAAACATCATCTAGCAGACATAGTACTGTGTGTATAAGCAGAATGATAAAACTGAGCATGTTTATGTATTGTGGAGTACCAATGGTTATTCAACTTATTGGCCTTATATAGCTCGCCTTCTGGGTCAGTCAATGGCCGACCATAGTTAGTAACGCCGTTACACTTCAGTGCTGTTCTTGTACTATTTATCACAAAATGGAACTGCTTCTTCAACTGTCATATATTTCCCCAATAGACTAATTAGATTTTTGCTTGTTCTCTGTACACAGCATTATACAAGTGAATTGCAGTGTGAAAGTTGTGGAAATTGCTTTCCAAACAAAGAGTCAAACAAGTTGGTTTATGTGATGGAGCAACTTGCTTGCAAATACTGTGCTAGGGTATGTATTGGTGAACCTACTTCACTCTGAGTGTCTTGTCCTTACGGCTTACACTACCTTCCTGTATGTGCAGATCTTGAGATCAAAAGAGTACTGTGGGATATGCTTGAAAAGTTGGCAACATAAATGTGACCGAAGATGGGTAAGACATAGTGTAGCCATTAGCGCAATATAAATTTATCTTATGTTTCCAACCGTGCAAATTCTGAAGATGGGAGGTGATTAACCAGGTTTGCTGTCATGGTTGTGAAAGTTGGATTCACGCAGAATGTGACAAAAAGTGCAGCAACCTAAAGGTTTTTCTCGTCATAATATCCTTGGTGCTTTAGTAATTTACCATCGCTAACATGCTCATTTTGATGCTATAGGATCTACGAGACAAAAGTTATTTCTGCCTTTACTGTAGGGTTAAACGTAACTCAAATCTGTCCAGCAAGAAGACAAACTCTCCTGATGATAGGTGAGTTAGAAGGCTAGAACCACTTGTTTATGCTACAACTTCATATTTCAAGGTTCTAATTTATGGCTCTTAAGAGTAACATGTACAATCCATTTGTGAAACAGTAAAGATAATTCTGCACAGAAAGGAAGGAAGCCTGACAGAGTAGGGGTCATCTGTTTTGATATGGAAGGAACTTACTTACCAAATCTCGAACTGTAAGACCACTTCTGAATTGCATTAGATTGTAGTAAAGTTATTTGTACTTGTGACTGGCATGGCATGCCTGCACCACCATAGCTTAATTTCAGTTTTCTCACAATTATGCACACTTAGCGAGATTATTGATTCCTGTTTTTTGGCTTGAACTTATCTTTCTGCTTGCTCTCGTTCATTGTTTAGGTGGTTTCCATTCATCTGCATGTACCTCTGATGTTTTTCATATATATCTGGACCTACTTATGACTTCAAAAACTATCTTTCTTTTGCAGGATTTCTTGCCATTGTGCCCCTTGTAAGGGACAAAAGTTTTTGTTCAATGAATGGGAAAGGCACGCTGGCTGCAGAAGTAAAAATTGGAAATCTAGTATTAAAATGAAGGAAACACTTATGCCATTTGGAAAATGGGTTCGTACAGTAATGACAGCATGCTTTCGTTTCAACCTTTTCCACTGCATATATAGATGCTGTTAGTTCTTGTGCAACTGTATAGTAGTGTTGTAGTTTTTATTTCTGTTCCTTTGTTGGTTTGTAGTTCTGTTTGCTAGGGTTATGATCGTCCCACATTTCTCTTTACAGATAGATCAACATCAACCAAGCGTGTGTTCCACATATCCTTCAAAGCGCTCCTCTCAGAAACTGAAAAAACAGCAGTTACTTGATTTGTTAAATGGTAACTGAGCATTTATTTTGTAGCCTATAGTATTAGAAGATCTGGTTCCCAGGAATTTGAAGTGATGGACCTTGAATTTATGTACAGAACCTTATGATCATGTACAAGTGAAATGGACAACCGAAAGGTGTGCAGTCTGTAGATGGGTTGAAGATTGGGATTACAATAAGATTGTGATTTGTAACAGGTATTAAGCTCGTGTTGCTCATAATGTTTTTCTTTGGTGTGAATCATTTTGAGATATGGACTAAAGTTTGCAATTGACCACATTCATGTTCAGATGCCAGATAGCTGTTCATCAGGAATGCTATGGTGTGAGCAGTAAGCAAGATTTCACCTCGTGGATTTGTAGGGCTTGTGAAACGCCTGAACAAAAGAGGGATTGCTGCCTTTGCCCTGTGAAAGGCATGTACCTGCTATCCTTTCAGTGGTAACTGGACGAAATAGATTCCGTAACAGGATAATTCATCAGTACTACTATTAATGTCGAACCTAGGTCTCTTTCTAAATAACAATAGTGACAGCACCACAGCAACTAAATTAAGTTTGTCAAATCTGATACCGGAAAATCAAGTTGTGACATTCTGTTTTATTGAGCATTTTTGTAATCATTAACCTGGTTCTTGCTGGCTTCAACACTCATTTTAGGTGGAGCGCTGAAGCCAACAAATGTTGATAACTTGTGGGTACATGTGGCATGTGCATGGTTTCAGCCACAGGTGGCTTTTGATAGTGATGAGCTCATGGAACCTGCTATTGGGATATTGAGCATGGCACCTCTGCTATTTATGAAGGTTGTATACATATGCTGGTGCTATAGCTTAAGTGGCTTAAGATGATTGATCCTGAACGAGTGCTATGTATCTCGTATGTTTGACTACGTTGACCTAATTATGTTCCATTCTTGCCCATTGCTCCAGATGTGCGTCATTTGTAGGCAAATACATGGTTCTTGTACACAATGCTACAGGTGCTCGACTTATTACCATGCCACCTGTGCATCAAGGGCAGGCTATCGAATGGAGGTACAGCTAATACTAATCGCTGCAAGAACATGTTGCTTAAGCTATTTATCAATGAAGAAAAGTGTGTAATTTCATTTCTTTTGCTTGCATCTCATGTTTTTTTAGCACGTCTGAACTTTACTATGTTTTCCATGTATGCAGCTGCACTGCTTGGAAAAAAACGGCAAACAGACAACAAAGATGATTTCATATTGTGCTCATCATCGGTAAGATTTATTAAGTGGAAGCACCAGTAAAGCTATAATTTGTTCACATCTTTTTGTGCAATACTGAATGTTGGATTGTCTTGGATTATTTATTTATGTGCAGGAGACCTAACCCTGATAATGTTTTGATAATTCAAACTCCTGCTGGAACTTTCTCTTCAAAAAGGCTTGTTCAGAGTAGTGGCACTATAGCTGCTTCAAGACTGATTAGGAAAGATCTTCCCAAGGATTCAGCATCAGAAGTTGAAACTATAGAGAATTTATGTTCTGCAAGATGTCGAGTTTATGTTAGGAAAGAACTAAAGGTATGCCTTGCTTTAAAGTTGAAAGAATAATGAATGCACCTTTATGCTAGCTACAATATGAGCCACTAAACGTACGTTTAGCATGGTAATATAGCCACTATAGCAGCTCTTAACAATAAAGTTCGGGGAAGTACTTGTTAATTCTAAGGATGTGGGCATTATCTTTTGATGCTAGTGCTACATGAGAATGGGTAACTAGGATAGTAGCTAAAGTTACCCCTGTGTTACTAGCAGATAGTCTGTGGTTTCTACTCTCTGTTGTGCTGCAGTATGGAATCTAGTTAGTTAGTGGGATTTTTACTACTTCCAACCAAGTGTTATGTCTCAGAAAAAAAAACTTTCAGCTAACCGTTACATCCAAAAATAGGGCTAAACATGTTTTGTAGGCTTGGAACTTGCAAGATACCTTGCAGGCTTGGACATTTAATTCATTTAGCTAGCATAGGTACTAGTTAGAAACCAGTGTGATTTATCCAGACGGTCATCGAAGACAATGTTTGATCAGATCTGGAGTTTGTAGCTGTTAGCAGTTGGTTTTTTTGTGAAATGTCATAGTGGGACGAAGCAGATTCTGACTTTCAGGCTTAAGAGTGGACCGGGTAGCACCATAAGTCGCTCATCCTCATTCTCCAGGTGGCAAAGACACTCTGAGCTGTGCCTGATTTAAGCGAAGAAAAAAATGCTTTTTCAAAGAGCACATGCAACAGCCTTTTGTAATTGTTAGCTGAACTTCCGACTCCTTGTTATCCGACCCTGATTCCTCTTCTTCTCATTAGTTGTGACCATATGGAGCACATTACTGCAAGGCATTCAACCTTTGTTTGCTGTTTATTTTCCTAATCCCAACGCCTCCCACAGGCCAGATTCTCTGGACTCGACTTCGGTCTAGGACTCCCAGTCATGTCATCATGTGCCTGCTGCTTCTCTACCTGGCACACTGTTCCTCTCTTGGGGCTTCTTCTGCAGCTCTCACTGCACCTTCGCTGTTTTTATAAACTGGGAATGCAGGACTAAGGCCGCAGCGAAATCAATACATGCGACCCCAAAAGGAGTCCACAACAGTGCCCAATCTAACCATAATGCAGGTTCCTAGTTGCTGGTTAATGCGCTTGCATCCTAGTTCACCACTTGCTGATAACCTTTGTCACATCAACTTCAATTCGACAAGGATCATTTTCTGTTTTAATTCCTTTTTGTGATGTTCATTATGATTTACTCATATGGTGTTGCTCAATAGGCAGTGTTCCTGAAAAAATACCCTTTGGAACATGGTGGTAATTACACCTGGTTATGTATTTTTTTTAGAAAAAGTCAAAACGTTCCAAAACTTTTTCCCCAACAAACTTGAGCTGTCATTTCTAGCGTACAAAAATAATCTGCAACAAAATATTCTCTTGACAAAAATGACAAATATTCTCTGACAAAAGCGTGAACAGTACGGCGTATATAGCGACAAATTTGTTTTTTTACGTCCAGAACAACATGAAAGTCTTCTCTTTGCGAAAGTTTTTATACGAGTGCAACTATAAATCTACTTTGTTCGCAAAAAGTTTCAGATTTTTTGACTTTCTTCCAAATTACTTTTAAAAAAATTGGGTGTAATTACACCCGAGAGCCAAACGTGCGTGTCCGTGTTCCCAAAATATAAGTACTGTTGCCGGTTGGTATCTTGTATTGATAACCCATTGGTGCGCACCTGATTGGAATTTTGTTGCATGCAGAGATCCCGGGAGGCAGCAATGGCTCACCGAGTAAGGGGATATTGTCAACACCGCTGGGATGAAATTGACAGTCTGAATCCACGAAGGGTAATTTGATTAATTCTGTAATGTATGCATGCTTATTAGATATCCTTACCCATCTTTTAGTCAAATTTTCTTATGAAGGAAAACTCTGTACTCTGCAGGAAGAGAGGGATCCGGAATCCTTTTCTACTTTTAAGGAGCGTCTACGTTATCTTCAGGTTACTATATGTCTGTTGACTTTCCCTTGTACCTATATATTTGTAGTGTGAAACTAATTAATATTTCTTTATTTCAGAAAACGGAACATAGTAGAGTATGCTTTGGTAGGTCAGGAATTCATAGGTGGGGACTTTTTGCTCGTAGGGACATTCAAGAAGGAGAAATGGTATTCCCTCAAAACTTTTTTCACAATTGGGGGCGCTTGAACAGTAGATATGCTTGGTTGTAATGACACGGTTTTCTTTCTACTTTATAAGTTACGCTCCATTGATATTTTCTAAAGGTCCATTTATACTTTTCTTACATGGTTGCTTTGTAACCACTCGTGGTAATTTCTGTTCCCATATATGCGCCCTAGTTTCCATTATTAAGCCGGCATTCTGCTATCCTACATGTGGTCTTCATTAATGCGCTGCTGCCCTCATTCAAGAAATTGCTCATGGTTAACCTTTTTTCCAGGTTCTAGAGTACCGCGGTGAACAGGTCAGACGAAGTGTTGCGGACTTACGGGAAGCACAATATCGTATACAGGGAAAAGATTGTTATGTGAGTCATCTTCCATACCAGTTCACCTGTTATGTGGTGTATCTATGAGTGCATTTTTTTCTGTGAAATAACATTATATCTGCAACACACATGCTATTTGGCCATCCCAACTGCTGGAAATCACGTGTTGTATGCATTATATGGATTTATGATGTATTATTTTAATAGCCTCAGATAATACATCTAACGTTAACTACATTTATGCTGTCCTTTTTTCTGCCCAGCTTTTCAAAATCAGCGAGGAAGTGGTTGTTGATGCCACAGACAAAGGAAACGTGGCACGCCTGATTAATCATTCTGTAAGGATCATATAATGAACTTCAAATCTACTTAAGATTCTAAATAATATGTACCTGATGTATTGTTATTTTTGTTGCAGTGCACGCCAAACTTTTATGCGAGGATTATGAGCGTGGGGCATGATCAGAGCCGCATTGTTCTAATTGCCAAGAGAAATGTTTGTGCCGGTGAAGAGCTAACGTATGTCGTATATGATTTCCTTTTCTTTTTCTTTGCAGATGGTCTCAGCAAATTATGTTAAACTCCATCATGATAATCTTTGTGTTTCTGCAAGGATGCAAGGAGACTAAACATGTTTTTATGTTGTGTATAATTTCTAGGTATGATTACCTGTTTGACCCTGATGAGGCTGATGATTGCAAAGTTCCTTGCCTGTGCCAGACTGCTGACTGTCGGAAATTCATGAATTAGGTTAGAGTAGATGTCAATGGGCACTGTCATAGTTTTTTTTTTTTTTTTTTTTTTTGCTTTAGCATTTTCTTGGTTCATTGGTGATAAGTGGTATATATTACCTTGTTCCCTCCTACGCCCCAATTTTTTTTCACTCTAGTCTCTAGGAATAAGTTTAGTCAGCTCGAAAGCATGAGCTTCTATTCCTGTAAATGCTTCTAGTGTATCCACTATAATCAATTTTCTCTAGTGCCAATTTTGATTATGTTTTCATTCAGATATCACTAGTGTACTTGGCGTGTCTACAAAATGGTGGAAGATGGCAACGGTAAAAACAGAGGGGCACATCAGAAATGAGTGCTCTTGTCGTACTGAGCAAATTACAAGTTTGATGGTCTCAGTACTCGTTTCTTCATGAAATTCTACAAGCTTTCAAAGTACTCGGGCATGAGATCTGTAAATTTCCCGGGATATTTGGGCATGCAAACTTTCAGTTCTCGATTTCACCTGGGAGCATGTGCATGAGATATTTGATGCACCTATTTCCTGCTCCCTCCGATCCAAAATAAGGGTCGCATTTTTTAACAGCTCTTAGTTTAAAACTGCAACACTTATTAACTTATTATAAATTGGAGGTAGTAGTAATTTTCGTGGAAGGCGCATGCTATCCACACATAGTGTTTCGAGACTTTGCACTGCTATCCACACAGTGTTTTTGAGACTTTGCACTGTTGTTCAAAGACGTGTATGTTTTTGTATAGCACAAAACATCTGGATAAGGGCGTCTCTAACACGGATCATCGAATGTGTCGGGGGAGTTACCTGCGGCTAAACCCACCTCTGCGGGTAAGTCATCTCTGGAGTTAAGTCCATTGGCTACAATCATGACCCCGCTACAATATTGACCCGGTTACAATCTTGACCTGACCTATTACAAGACAAGTTTTCTGACTCTGAAGATAAGCCGACTCATGGAGAAGCTGGATCACATAGATAAGAAGGCTCACAGAGATGAGCCGGCTCATGGATAAGCTGGCTCACAGAGCTAAGCAGGCTCACAGAGATGAGCCGGCTCATGGATAAGCAGGCTCACGGATAAGGTGGCTCACAGAGCTAAGCAGGCTCACAGAGATGAGTCGGCTCATGGATAAGCAGGCTCACGGATAAGCTGGCTCACAGAGATAAGCCGGATCATGGATAAGCAGACTCATGGATAAGCGAGCCGGCTCATGGATAAGCAGACTCACGGATAAGGTGGCTCACAAAGATAAGAAGGCTCACAGTGATGAGCCGGCTCCAACATATCTATAATTCTTTATTGTTCCATGTTGTTATATTATCATTCTTGGATGTTTTACATTCATTTCATAGCAAACTTTTTTGGGACTAACCTATTGACATAGTGTCCAGTGCTAGTTGTTTTTTTGCTTGTTTTTTACTTCTTAGAATATCCATATCAAACGGAGTCCAAACGCAGCGAAACTTCTTGGAGATTTTTTTTGCCCAGAAGAAAACTTGGGAGCCAAGGAAGCGCACGAGGGGAGACTCGTGGGGCCCACCACCCACCTGGGCGCGCTAAAGGCCACTGGCACACCCTGATGGGTGGTGGGGCCCATGGAGGTCCTTTCCACCGCCTCTCAGCTCTATAAATACCCAAATATTCTAGAAACCCTAGGGGAGCGGACGAAACACAATTCCAGCTGCCACAAGTTCCAGAACCACGAGATCCAATCTAGAGCCCTTTTCTGGCACCTTGCGGGAGGGAACACGATCACGGAGGGGTTCATCATCCTCATTGGTGCTCCTCCAATGATGCGTGCGTCATTTACCACAGACCTACGGGTCTGTAGGTAGTAACTAGATGGCTTCTTCTCTCGTTTTGATTCTCAATACAATGTTCTCCTCGATGTTCTTGGAGATCTATTTGATGTAACGACTTTTTTGCGGTGTGTTTGTTGGGATCCGATGAATTGCGAGTTTATGATCAGTTCTATCTATGAATATTATCTGAGTCTTCTTTGATCTCTTATATGCATGATTATTATATCCTCGTATTTCTTTTCTGAAACTTTGGTTTAGTTAGGCTAACTAGATTGATTTTTCTTGCAATGGGAAGAGGTGCTTTGTGATGGGTTCGATCTTGCGGTGTTCTCACCCAGTGACAGAAGGGGTAGTGAGGCATGTATGTATCGTTGCTATTAAGGATAAAAAGATGGGGTCTAATTCCTACATGAATAGATCTTGTCAACATCATGTCATTGTTCTTATTGCATTACTCCGTTTATCCATGAACTTAATACACTAGATGCATGCTGGATAGCGGTCGATGTGTGGAGTAATAGTAGTAGATGCAGAATCATTTTGGTCTACTAATCTTGGACGTGATGCCTATATACAGAATAATTGCCTTGGATATCGTCATAATTGTTTGCTCTTCTATCAATTGCCCAACAATAATTTGTTTATCCACTATATGCTATTTTCTCGAGAGAAGCCACTAGTGAAATCTATGGCCCCCGGGTCTAATTTCTATCATATTGTTTTCAGATATATTATTCCAAAACCCCAAAAATACCTTGCTGCACTTTTTCCTTATTTATTTTATTTTGTGTTTTCGCTAGATCTATTTATCCAATCTCATACTGTTCGCACACGAACACGTCACTGTGTACCCTCGGCGTCGAGCGCGATGCGCAAGACACGTCACCGAAGGAGGCTCACCGGAAGCGCGATACGCAAGACAATCCAGCGAGCGCTTTTGAAGACCCGAAACCCCATGCGGTCGGGAGAGACTCCGTCTGGACGCATGGTGATGATGGGCTGCCCTAGGTCGGAACGCCCGCCCCTAGGATTTCCTAGATCGAAGCTCTCCGAAGCGAAGACCACCGATGAACGAGATGTAGAAAACTAGGGTAGGAGATGAAAGTCTGTAGATGGGTTTTGCGATTGTGTGTTGTGTTTTTAATCAGCCGTCACCCCTCATGTATAGAAGAGGCGGATGGACATCCCGTGCAAGGAAAGGTTAGAATTCACGTTCAAAACCCTAATTTGGGTCCAACTCAGAATCCAAACTTTCCAAAACTATTCGGTTTGTAATCTGGCTGCACCTTGCGGGTCACTTTTAAGGCAGTAAACGACCTCCAATGTAAATGTACTCAAAAGAATATTTATTTGTTTCAACGAGACGAACAACTTTTGTGTTGAACGTTTTTTGATTTGAGGCCATCTTCAGGGCCAAATCGCTAGCGCAAAATAGGTAATTACTCAGGCAACTCATCAGACATAGTCACATGTGTGTGTGGTCCCGGGCATCATATTTTGCTCACTGTAGGGTTGCGCTGGGCGGGCTCTAATTTTTGCATACAACCTCGGATTGGGCCATTTTTATATCAAAGTCAATCGTTTCGACGAGATGAAGACAACTCGTGTAGATAAGTTTTCAATATGAGGCCGTCTTGGGGGCATAATTAGCCGAACAGTGTTCTGGATACAAAATCTCAGTACTTCGAACACAAGTTCGGCCTTAGAGATGAGATCGGATGGCTATGACCCAAATATCATAGTTTCTCCTTTCGAAGACACAAAACTTTCTCACTTTGAGCACTTTTTCATTTGAGGCATTCTTAATTATGTTTTTGACCATGCCAAAATCCGGTGTCAACACATGCCCCCCTGTTTTGGGCAAAACTTGCGTGCCGAAAAATAATTTGCAATGTATTTGTTCTAAGGACGATGTCAACACTCCATTGGCCATTTATATTTATCAGGGCAATAATTACGTATCAGCCATGTTTATGCTAAGGGCAATAGTTGTTTATCGGCCATGTCTTTGCTTAGGACGATAATTATATATCGGTTGTTGCCTATCTAGGCTTCTTTCCACACACTTGGGTGATACTTCTTTAAATATTTGCCATTGAGAGCTCGAGGTAACAACGTCCCTTGTACAGATTCCACCAAATATGAGTTTCCAGGAACTACTCTTGTGATCTTAAAAGGACCCTCCCAACTTAGAGACCACTTCCCGAACTAATTGGCAGAATCACCTTCCACACGAGATCGCTGATAACTCACAAGTATATGGGATCGCAACCGTTTTGGAGGGCAGAGTATTCAACCCAAATTTATTGATTCGATACAAGGGGAGCCAAAGAATATTCTCAAGTATTAGCAGTTGAGTTGTCAATTCAACCACACCTGGATAACTTAGTATCTGCAGCAAAGTATTTAGTAGCAAAGTAGTATGGAAGTAATGATAACAGTGGCAAAAGTAACAGTAGCAGTTTTGTAGTAATTATAACCGTAGCAACGGTAAAGGAAATAAGCAAAGCACAATATGTGAAAAGCTCGTAGGCATTGGATCAGTGATGGATAATTATGTCGGATGCGATTCCTCATGTAATAGTTATAACATAGGGTGACACAGAACTAGCTTCAGTTCACCAATGTAATGTAGGCATGTATTCCGAATATAGTCATACGTGCTTATGGAAAAGAATTTGCATGACATCTTTTGTCTTACCCTCCTGTGGCAGCGGGTCCTAGTGGAAACTAAGGGATATTAAGCCCTCCTTTTAATAGAATACCGGACCAAAGCACTAACACATAGTGAATACATGAACTCCTCAAACTACGGTCATCACCGAGAAGTATCCCGATTATTGTCACTTCGGGGTTGTCGGATCATAACACATAATAGGTGACTATAGACTTGCAAGATAGGATCAAGAACTCACATATATTCATGAAAAAATAATAGGTTCAGATCTGAAATCATGGAACTCGGGTCTTAGTGACAAGCATTAAGCATAGCAAAGTCATAGCAACATCAATCTCAGAACATAGCGGATACTAGGGATCAAACCCTAACAAAACTAACTTGATTACATGGTAAATCTCATCCAACCCATCACCGTCCAGCAAACCTACGATGGAATTACTCATGCACGGCGGTGAGCATCATGAAATTGGTGATGGAGGATGGTTGATGATGATGACGGCGACGAATCCCCCTCTCCGGAGCCCCGAACGGACTCCAGATCAGCCCTCCCAAGAGAGATTAGGGCTTGGCGGCGGCTCCGTATCACAAAACGCGATGAAACTTTCTCTCTGATTTTTTTCTCCGCGAAAGCAAATATATGGAGTTGGAGTTGAGGTCGGTGGACGTCCAGGGGGCCCACGAGGCAGGGGGCGCGCCCTAGGGGAGGGAGCGCGCCCCCCACCCTTGTGGACAGGGTGTGGGCCCCCTGACGCTGATTCTTTTGCCAGTATTTTTTATTAATTTTGAAAAGTTGCTCTGTGGATTTTCAGGTCATTCCGAGAACTTTTATTTCTGCACAAAAATAACACCATGGCAGTTCTGCTGAAAACAGCGTCAGTCCGGGTTAGTTCCATTCAAATCATGCAAGTTAGAGTCCAAAACAAGGGCAAAAGTGTTTGGAAAAGTAGATACGACGGAGACGTATCAACTCCCCCAAGCTTAAACCTTTGCTCGTCCTCAAGCAGTTCAGTTGACAAACTGAAAGTGATAAAGAAAAACTTTTACAAACTCGGTTTGCTCTTGTTGTTGCAAATATGTAAAGCCAGCATTCAAGTTTTCAGCAAAGATTATGAACTAACCATATTCACAATAACACTTAGGTCTCATGTTTACTCATATCAATGGCATAATCAACTTGTGAGTAATAATAATAAAACTTGGATGACAGCACTTTCTCAAAACAATCATAATATGATATAACAAGATGGTATCTCGCTAGCCCTTTCTGAGACTGCAAAACATAAATGCAGAGCACCTATAAAGATCAAGGACTGACTAAACATTGTAATTCATGGTAAAAGAGATCCAGTCATAGTCATACCCAATATAAACTAATAGTAATGCATGCAAATGACAGCGGTGCTCTCCAGCGGGTGCTTTTTAATAAGAGGGTGATGACTCAACATAAAAGTAAATAGATAGGCCCTTCGCAGAGGGAAGCAGAGATTTGTAGAGGTGCCAAAGCTCGATGTTGAAATAGAGATAAATAACATTTTGAGCGGTATACTTTCACTTACAACATAACAACTATGAGATCTCGATATCTTCCATGCTACACACATTATAGGCGGTTCCCAAACAGAATGGTAAAGTTTATACTCCCCCACCACCAACAAGTGTCAATCCATGGCTTGCCCGAAACAACGGGTGACTCCAACTAGCAACAATCCTAGGGGAGTTTTGTTTACAATTATTTTGATTTGATTTGAGCATGGGACTGGGCATCCCGGTGACCAGCCATTTTCTCGTGAATGAGGAGCGGAGTCCACTCCTCTTGAGAATAACCCGCCTAACATGGAAGATACATACAACCCTAGTTGATACATGAGCTGTTCGAGCATACAAAACAGAATTTCATTTGAAGGTTTGGAGTTTGGCACATACAAATTTACTTGGAACGGCAGGTAGATATCGCATATAGGAAGATATGGTGGACTCGTGTGGAATAACTTTGGGGTTTATGGAGTTTGGATGCACAAGCAGTATTCTCGCTTAGTACAGGTGAAGGCTAGCAAGAGACTGGGAAGCGACCAACTGAGAGAGCGACAACAGTCATGAACATGCATTAAATTAATCAACACCGAGTGCAAGCATGAGTAGGATATAATCCACCATGAACATAAATATCGTGAAGGCTATGTTGATTTTGTTTCAACTACATGCGTGAACACGTGCCAAGTCAAATCACTCGAATCCTTCAAAGGAGGATACCTCCCTATCATACCACATCACAACCATTTTAATAGCATGTTGGCACGCAAGGTAAACCATTATAAGCTCCCAGCTAATTAAGCATGGCATAAGCAACTATAATCTCTTATGTTCATTGCAAACATGTTTATTCATAATAGGTTGAATCAGGAACGATGAACTAATCATATTTACAAAAACAAGAGAGGTCGAGTTCATACCAGCTTCTCTCATCTCAATCAGTCCATCATATATCGTCATTATTGCCTTTCACTTGCACGACCGAACGGTGTGGATCTCTACTCCTAATGTCTCAGTACGTAAGTCGTTCGTTAGCTTCGTTCGTTCCCACCCTTCCATCGATCTCCCCCCATCAGCCGATCTCCCTCCCACCGATTTTTTTCCTCCCTCCTAAAACCATGACCGGTTTTAGTTCATGCATCACCAGAACCAAACCAACCCATCCATCCTTCCATCGATGCCACCCTTCCATATAAAACACCAATCTTTCCATCCTCCCCTTCCATATACGACGCCAATCAAATAAGATCAGGATTGTTGAGTGGATTAGCGGCTGGCCCAACAATAAGGAAAGGCCAGGAGAGGTGGCTGGTTTTTCGGGTTTCCATGTGTGTGCGTTTGCATGATTTGTTTCCTTTTTTTACCGTGGAGAAAAGGGTGAAGGGGAGGGGCGATCGATGGAAGGGGTAGCGATCAACGCACGACGTACGAACGAACCACGTACGAACGAACGACGTAGAGATCTTGCCATCCCATCTGTCGATCGTACGAGAGGTGGGGTAACGTCGGCCGTTCGTCCTCCCATCCCACACCTCGACGTAATCCCACCTCGTTACCCCTTCCACCGATTTTCTTTTGAACCAAACCCCACCGATCTTTTCTTGTTTTTTCTCCATCATGCATCCCACGTCTCAGCCCTCCTGGTACGCTCACCCTGATCGATCATTGACTGACGAGGTATCCTTTTCCTTCCCACAAATCTCAGTAGAATTAAACCTTTCCCAAATCATAACAGAATCAAAGATTTTCATGCCACGGATTCCCTCCCGTTCCTTCCCGAACATATCTCAAATGAATAAAATTATCTCAATCAATAGAGTAAATCAGGAGTACATCGCGTACGTATGCCTAGGAAAAAATTCAGGACGTGATCCCCTGAATCTTTCTGTACATACTCCTTCAAGATCACTGCTGGTAGTCTTGGTCTCTTGGAACATGAAGGGCACCAGCTTGTGAGCCAAGATCTTTTGGATCTGATGCTGCTCCAGCCATAGATTATCTTAGTATATTGTTCTAAGTTCTAACCCTCCGTGTTTTCTCGAAAAGGGGGAGTACCTCGGCCTCTGCATCAAGAATGATGCATACGGCCATCTTATTAATCAAAGCAGCAAAGCTTGCATACAAGGTTCCATAGTCTCAAAATCAAACAAAGGAAATGCAACCCACATAGACCGCGGAAGGCTAGAAACACAGACTAGCCAGAAATAAAATGCCACAACCGGCTGGCTAAAGAAGATAGGAAAAATAATTGCCTATCCTATTACATGACCGCCATCCAAACCGGTTGAAGATATCCCGAGCAACCATCTCCCAACGGATAGACCCAGTAACCAAATGCTCCCTGGCCTCCATCGGAGTGAGTGATGACCACGAACGGATCAATGCCGTAGCTCGGAATACAACCTGCAAAAAATGAATTCGTGATGTTTTGTTAAAAACCAAATCATTTCTGCACAACCAGATGGTCCACATCAACGCACAAACTCCCACCCGAATATGCCTTGCTAATGCAGAGTCAATCCCATTAAGCCAAGTCCCAAATAAAGCGGTAACCGTAGTCGGTGGAGTAATATTAAAAGCAATGTGAACCGTCTGCCAAAGAACCTTAGCTAGCGGGCAATCAAAAAAGAGATGTTTAATTGTCTCATCCCGATCACAGAAACTACACCTAGTAGCTCCTGTCCAATTACGCTTTATCAAGTTGTCCTTTGTTAGAATGACTTGTTTATGAACAAACCACATAAACACTTTTATTTTCAAAGGAACTTTGACATCCCAGACCTTCTTGGACGTTGGAATGGAACTTGAGTTAATAACATCAAGATACATTGACCTCACTATAAATACTCCAGACTTGGTCAACTTCCAGCGTAATGCATCAGGTTGGTCAGAAAGTTGTACCTCCATTAGTCTCCTAACTAACTGGAGCCAAACCTCCCAGCGATTGCCCACTAACGACCGTCTAAACTGAATATTAAGGGGGATAGTTTGAAATACCGTTGCCACGAACACCTCACGTCGTTGAGCAATACGATATAAAGACGGATATTGAATAGCCAAGGGTGAGTCGCCCAGCCAAGAATCCTCCCAGAAACGTGTAGTAGCACCATTTCCAAGGACAACTTTTGTCCTATTGAACAGTAATACTTTGACTTTCATTAGTCCTTTCCAGAAAGGCGAATCAGTCGGCCTAACTGATACCTGTGATAACGTTCTAGTCTGGAGGTACTTACTGCGTATGATTTGCGCCCACATTGCTTCAGTGCCGGAAGCGAGCTTCCACAACCACTTACTAAGAAGGCATCTGTTCTTAACTTCTAGATTCTCAATACCAAGCCCACCTTGGTCTTTGGGTCGACAGATAATATCCCACTTAGCAAGCCGGTATTTTCTTTTGTGCTCATCACCCTGCCAAAAGAAACGTGATCGATAGAACTCCAGTCTTTTCCTAACACCCACTGGAACCTCAAAGAAAGATAAGAGGAACATAGGCATACTTGTGAGCACCGAGTTAATCAAGATTAACCGGCCTCCGTATGACATGAGCTTACCCTTCCAGCAGCTCAGTTTCTTCTCAAATCGATCCTCGATACACTTCCACTCTCTGTTAGTTAGCCTACGATGATGTATCGGAATGCCAAGGTAGGAGAAGGGTAAACTTCCCAACTCGCACCCAAACAATTGCCTATAAGACTCTTGTTCGTCTTTGGCTCTCCCAAAGCAGAACAACTCGCTCTTATGAAAGTTGATCTTCAACCCCGATAATTGTTCAAAGAGGCATAATAACAGCTTCATATTTCTCGCCTTGGCCAAATCATGCTCCATAAAGATTATTGTATCATCAGCGTATTGAAGGATAGATACACCTCCATCAACCAGATGAGGTACTAAGCCACCCACTTGTCCATTGTCCTTCGCCCTTCCTATCAAAATTGCTAACATATCCACCACAATGTTAAACAAGATAGGGGACATTGGATCTCCTTGCCTGAGGCCCTTGTGAGTTTGGAAGTAATGACCTATATCATCATTTACTTAATTCCAACACTCCCTTTTTGCGTAAAAGATTCCACCTGGTGGTGCCAGGCATCATCAAAACCTTTCATACGCAATGCCTGTTGAAGGAATGGCCACTTAACCTTATCATACGCCTTTTCGAAATCCACCTTAAAAATTACCCCATCTAATTTTTTAGAGTGAATTTCATGGAGCGTTTCATGCAGGACAACCACCCCTTCGAGGATGTTCCTGTCCGGCATGAAAGCAGTTTGGGACTGTTGCACCACAGAAAGCGCAATCTGTGAGAGCCTGTTCGTCCCGACCTTGGTGAATATTTTGAAACTAACATTGAGTAGGCAAATCGGCTTGAACTGCTCAATACCCACAGCCTCCGTTTTCTTAGGGAGTAATGTGATAGTTCCAAAATTCAAGTGAAATAATTGGAGCTGTCCCGAGAAAAGATCGTTAAACATAGGTAACAGATCCCCCTTAATAATGTGCCAGCACTTTTTATAGGACTCAGCTGGAAACCCATCCGGTCCGGGAGCCTTATTGTTTTTCATTTGTGCAATAGCATCAAACACCTCCTTCTCCGTAAACGGGGCCAGCAAAATCTCATTATCGGCTACCGACAGCTGAGGAACATCGTCAGTCCTAGACTCATCCAAGGACACAGAATTAACCTCGGGCGGTCCGAATAACTGTCTATAATACTCAGTGATGTATGTTTTGAGATTATCCTGCCCAATGATAGTACCTTCATCTTGCTCAAGTTGGAATATACGCTTCTTACGGTGCTTGCCATTCGCAATCAGGTGAAAGAATTGAGTATTGGCATCCCCTTGGACTACTTTGCGGACCTTAGCGCGCAACGCCCACTTCAACTCTTCCTCGCGGAGAAGTTCTTTCAACCTCTTCTCAGCCTCGTTCTTAACCTGGAGCTCGGCGGGCAGCAGAATCGAAGACTCAGCTTTTGTATCTAGGGCCTGTGTAAGAGCAAGGAGTCTATCCTTTTCGATCTTATAAGCCCCACTTAGGTGCTTAGCCCAACCTCGTAAGAAACTTCTCAAGTGCCTTATTTTGTTCTGCCAATGTTCAACCGCCGTCCTACCTCCACCACCCTTATCCCATTCCCTGGCAACGAGGTCTAAGAAACCTTCACGTTCGAACCAGGACATCTCGAATGAGAAAGTGTTCTTGTTTCCCACATAATTGGACTCCCCGGAGTCCACAAACAGTGGTGTGTGATCGGATATGCCCCGCGTTAAAGCTTGTACCGTAACCAGAGGGAATTTCTGCTCCCACTCTACGCTGGCCAGAACACGATCAAGCTTTTCATATGTTGGGTTTGGCAGAGCATTAGCCCAGGTAAACTTTCTGCCAGAAAGCTCTATCTCCCTCAGATCCAAGCTCTCAATAATGGTGTTGAACATAAACGACCATCTCCCGTCGAAGTTATCATTATTCTTCTCCTCTCTCCTTCGAATGATATTGAAATCACCCCCGACCAGCATTGGAAGCTGTTCGGATCCACATATTCGAACAAGATCCGCCAGAAATTCCGGTTTAAGCTCCGATTGTGCGGCTCTGTAAACCGCCACTAAAGCCCAGTCGAACCCATCAACTTTTGACCTAACCCGAAACTTAACCGCAAAGTCGCCCATCACCACACTCCGGACCTCAAGGGAATCGCATCTCACTCCCAGTAAGATACCTCCCGATCGTCCACGCGGAGGCAGGCAATGCCAGTCAAAATCGATACCACCCACAAGAGAAGCTAGAAACTGAGGAGCAAAATTATCTCTTCCAGTTTCGGAGAGAGCAATGAAATCTAATCGGTGCTCCAGAGTCGCCTCAGCGAGAAACCTTCTTTTAGCCAAGTCCTTAAGACCTCTGCTATTCCAAAAGATTCCTTTCATAGTTCATCATGAAATTTTTTGGCCGTACGAATCCTAGCACTTCTACGTACTGCGGATGCTGGATACACCTTCCGCTACCACTTACGTTTAGGTTTTTCATTGCCCACCGGCCGGTCCTCATAACCAGGCTGCGGATGCGGTGATTGACGATCCCCAACATCAATACTAGCCTCGTCCTCATCAGACTCATTAGAGGTTGGTGCAAGGTCCGCACACAAATTGTCTAGCACTCTCACCCCCAACGCATCAATCTCCGCATCATTCATAGGCCTTACTGCCGCTAGGTTGCGTGTTATCTATGGATTTCTCGAGCATGAGTCGTACCGTTGATGATGCATCGCAAACATGCAATGGTAAGATACCTCTGATCTCCATTTTCCCCGTAAGTCCCTCACCTCTTTCTCGGTGGTTCGGGTCTCTCATCTCCACATGTTGCACCCGGTCCTGCCATTGCAGACGTAGCCGACATGAGGGCCGCCATCAATCCCGCCGCCGAAACCACCCAGCCGACATGGCCGAGCCATCTGGTCGCCGCCAACGAGTACCGCTCCTCCGACGCTTGCAAGGTTTTCTCCTCCACACGAGTTGAGGAAGTCATCCTTGATCTCGCCGCTCGGTGTTGTGTGCCTTTGATCTCGTGAGCGGAAGCAGTTCGGTCGATGTAGGAGGTGGCCGTGGGCGAGGTGTTATTGTGTTAACGGATGTCACCCACCCGAGGCGGACGACCCTTGCCGCCACCAAGCTCCTCCCGCAGGTGACCCGGTGCGGGGGAGTGGTGTTGCCTGCAGTCGGTGGCTTCTCCAAGGATGAGCGTAAGCGTGGTGAGCCAGCAGCGCCATGGTGTGGCTGCAGGGGTGGACATCGTGTGGCATGGTCACGAGGAAACAAGATCATTAGATCAGGCTGGCTGCTACTGGTTGCCGTTCCGCGTTGCCCGAAGGTGAAAATGTCATGATACCCTGTGCTTGTCGTCTCATGTATGAATCCTTTGCATATGCAGATGCAGGTAATGTGCACATATCTCTATGCCTGTATTTGGCAATTATGCAGGTGATGATACAGCGCCAGGATGCAAAATTCAGTTTGTGTGCTATGTGTCTTCAAAGGATTTGGCAGTTTTGGCACCAGGATTTTTTGGCCAAATGCGTCATTTCAACCATAAGAATATTATGAACTTGTGAGACAGAGCTGATTGATACGTTTGTGGACCTTTAAAAAATATAGAACTGAGTAGTTTTCTGCAGTAATTATATCAATTAGCTACCTACTTACATTTAAGTTCTTTGTGAACTACTGTAATTGTTAGATACAGCTGACTTTGAATAATTATTAGTAGCACGTACACGTCTATCATTACTGATAATGCTAGGTAGGTCCATTGTTTAATGAAATCTATACTATTTTGATATTGTAATAGGTTATTTGTTGACTGATGTTTATCTTGTTCCCTGGTTGATCTCAACATCAAATATTCTAAGCTTCCTTTTTGATAGCCAAGAAGTGTACTAAGAAAGGAAGACTTGCTCCAAAGGTTGTAATGCCATTTACTATGCAGATGATTCCGGCAACTTCTCAAACAAGTCAACATTATCATTCATCCCGTAGATGGTTGGAGAATGCACAGAGCGCCAATGACAGCCTCAAACAAATGCAGGAGAGCAAGGTGATGAATTCTCCCATGTTTCATAATCTGAATCTTCACTAGAATCTCTTGATTGTTCAGTCCAGTTAGTTGTTATAGTACAATTATTCCTAATCTGAATCTTTGCTCAAATAGCTTGATCGATCCAGTATGTTGTTATTGTGGTGCCGGTCCCTGGCTCCGACATACTAATCCTCGTAGCTCGTGCCTCCGACACGGCCTCGCTCATTGACGCGACCAAGTTTGAGATGATACATAAGCATGCAGCTTCCCTTCTGAAGGAGAAGCAGGAGCTGCTCCTTCACACCCTCCTCATATAGATGGGTTTACATTTATGTCACCTTGTTTCAAACATAAATTGATTGTCCATCAAGCAGGAAATTTTGGTTTTCTCTACATGGCATGATATTATTCCCTTTTCTAGGTCTAATTTATGAAGAAACCAGTACAGAGGATCTTCTAAAAAGAAACCCTTTCTAGGTCTATTTGATAACGAGGCTTGCTATGCCGTGTGTTTGAATGATTTCTTCAGAGTGTTGTCATTGTGAACTGAATATGCGCGACAATTATTCTGTTGGCGGTTGTGCCCGTGTTTTTCAGGTTTATCTTGAAAAATGAACTTTAGCGACTGTTTTTGCACTGTGCGAATTGTTATAAACATGTTAATACCAAGTGTGTCTTGATGAGTAATAAAAGAAAAATCATCATTTGCATGCATGGTCGATCTGATATGGTGCTTCCAGTTTGATGCGTTGTTCCTGTGTTTTTGGTTTGGTTTGCTGGAGCAGGAGGAGTTCTATAGAAATGTATTGATCTGTGTGTGTAATTCTGAAAACTGTATTGCCACCATGGTTTCTGTGTGTTGAATTTTAAACTCATAAGTTGGTTATCTTTTCTTGTTCGATGGGCAAGAATTGAAAGCTGGGGATATGGCAGGCAAGGGTACAGCTGTGACAAGCGCGTGCCTGTGTGAGGTTGCCCACCCGAAGTTCGAATTTCAGATGACAAGAGCAGGAGAAACATAGGTTGTTTTTACATAAACAACAGCAGAGTCACTCCTCCGCCATTCTTGCCCCATTTGATCCATTCCATCGTCGAGTTTGAAGAGGACTGAAGAGTAGAGGTTAGCAGTTGTGCCGATGGCTCCTTGACTGATGTCTCGCGTGTAGGGTTCAGCTGATCTGAAAGTTCAGTTAACCAGGCTGTGGGATCACAAGTTGCACTGAGTTCATGTTCATGTGTGTCAAAGACATCACAGATGTGTGTCTGGTACTCTGGTGTCTTTGACAATGTAAGCATAACACTCGTGCAGGCAACTGTGAATTAAGATCGTGTCCAAAATCTGTAATTTTGTGGCCCACTACATCAAGCTTGGGCATTAAGATATCTACTGACCTATCCATGTGGAATTAAGACGTCTATTGACCTATCCATGTGTATTACTTCAGACTATCAATTTTAGCACTCCAATTTCAAAAGTTAAGCAGTTGCCAATTATATGTGAAATTTCAAGCGGAAGTGAGATTAGTAATCAATTTTCTATGAAAGAAAACACATAAATGAATAATAGAAAAGCTAAAAAAATCCAAAATAAATGAAAACTTTGGTGTACATAATTTTCTCTTCATTATATTTTCCTGATTGTTAATCAAATATCCACATTTGAGCTACACTTTTTTATCTCAGAACATTTAAAATCCAAAATACCTCCGAACATTTTGAATGTTATCGGTTCAAACTTGATATGCCCTCTCTTTCATTTGGTTTATTAGAGCATATAATTTGTAAAATTGTTGACCTAAAAGCAGTTTTAGGTATAGGAGACGTTAACCCTTTTTTGTTTTTGCTCTTCTCTAACGAATACATTAATTTGTACCACGAATCAGGCATACGCATGAGGGAGGGAATACGAGAGAAACATCGACATTTTTCATGCTTGGACGGTCGTTTCTATTCATAGCTTTCTTTTTCCTTGGCAACACATTAGTGTGGCTCAGTCGTGGTAGAGCTCGGGATCATGAGTGGGTCCAATATAGAACCAGGAGGTACTAATACTAAGATGGGAAGGCGGTTGCCGCCCTTGTTTCTTGTTGTTGTCCTATCACGATAGTATCGATCACTGGCTCACTTAGAACACGAGTTAGTGGATTTCGTAATAAGAGTGAGGATTGAGAGTAAGTGAATGGGGTTGGGGTTGGTCTATTCAGTACGGCTGTTTGAGTGCGATAATTTCCCTACTTTAGAAAATGTGGCAAATTATATTTCATTGGAGATGGTTTCGTAGCAAATTGAATGAGCGAATGGTTCACTTTTTTTCTATAAGTCGTAGAATATTTTTGTAGGATAGAAGGGTAAGTGCATTGGTTGAGTGCTTCAAGAGTTAGTAACGGATAAGATGGCATATCAGTTGCATGCCCAACAACGAGTATCATATTTATGTTTTATGGACATGCACGACATTCCACTATATGTTACAATGTGGTAATGTCCCAGAAGACACTGGATCTGCCCTTTAGGCTCAGGGGGCGTCACGGGTGTTGCACGCCTCCTCCCCCTTGATGGCGGTGGTGGATCGGCACAAACACGTGGGGAGGAGGCAGAGAGCGAGGCGATTGGCGGGGGACTCCTCCTTGGCGGTGAATGAGAGAGGGTCCATGATGATGGTGAGGCGGGTGTCGTCTTGTTTTAAAGAAGAAGGGTCCAGTGAGAAATGTCCCGCTACAGCGGGAGACCGAGATGGAGGGGGTGTTCGAGCATGAAAAGGAAAGGGTGTTTCGTAGGGTGGTTCTTTTAGGTTGGGGCCGTGTGTTGGAAATCACATCGCGGATAGTCCGCACAACCATATCCCCTCCCCCCATACGAGTTGGATTTGGGGCCCTCTGGGCGCCTGTTTGATATCCAACCACGTCCGAACGTATGCGGGAGAAATGAGCTTCGGCCTTGGAGATGATCTTAATCATTTATATGTGTTATAGCCCGTAGCAACGCACGGGCATTCTACTAGTAATAATAATAGTGCACGTGCATTAGACTAAGCTAGAATCTGCAAGCATTCAATTCAAGGGAGAAGACAAGGTAATATGGGCTCTTGGTTAAATCAACAATAATGCATACGAGAGCCACTTAAAATTTTTCATTATGGTCTTCTCCTCTCGACCCCCAAAGGAAAGAAAAGAAATAGAACTATTTACATGGGAAAGCTCCCAACAAGCAAAAGAAGAACGATAAATATTATTGGGTTTTCTTTTAATTACTACTACAAGCATGGAAAGTAAACTAACTATTTTTTTTGGTTTTTCTTAAGGTTGTTCAAACACACAAGAAGAAAGCTAGAAAAAGAAATTAAACTAGCATGGATAGTACAATGAAAAAGTATGAGCACCGACGACTAGAATGAGTGTGTGAACATGAATGTAATGTCGGTGAGAAATACGTACTCCCACAAGCTTAGTCTTTTGGCCTAAGTTGGTCTATGGCCACGGGTAGCCTGGCTGATATCCAAAGTTGTAACTGGGGTCATACTGAGATGCAGCAGCCATTGCCTCCTGAGCTGCAGCATGGCGGCGAGCTGCCTCCGTCCTCCTCTCGTACTCGTTTGCCTCCTCCCTAGTTATAACATATCTTCCTTTTGCCTGATAGTCAAAGAGGGCAGGAGCAGGGAGAGTAATATGGATAACGCGACGTCTGTCAAAGATTAGTCGATACTGGAGGAATTGTTCATTCCTCTCAAGAAAATGATGATTAACCATGGTATTATAATCTAAATAAGCGGGAGGCAACTTGATGCGGAGCATCCTTCCATCATCCCCATGGACTCTACATCGACACATCCAACCCCACGAGGACCCATGACGAGGGCTCAAGCACGTGCTATTCAATCCGAGGTTAACTCTCTCCTTGTTGAACCTCCCTTTGACCCACTTGGGACATGGCTACTACCTCAAACAGAGATGCTTTGTGTACTTAGGTACCAAGAAAGTAACCAAGGAGAAGTTACGACGCAAGATGAACATCGAGAGCATGTAGACGATCTGCCCAGCCCAGAAGGACCGGAACAACCGCCCAACCACCGCCCGGGCGGAACAACCGGCCAGCTACCGCCCAACAACTGGCCCACCTTCTGTGATCAAGCGGAGCAAGGCCGGTGCTGCACCGGTTTTACCGGTTTCTGCCCAAAGACCGGAACAACCGCCTCGACATCCGGTACAACCGCTGGGCCCTTCGACGTCCATCTCCAGAAGCCAGCGCCTGACCTCCCAGTGGTAGTACCGCCTTCCTCGTCCGGAACTACCGCCCCGCATGAGCTCTCAGCGGAACTACCGGCCCCATGACCGGTACTACCGGCCTGTCTGCGCGCAGTGCAAGGGGTTTTTGCCCCATGTATCCTCTCCCACTTACCCCTTCATGGCTTAGCACTATATATACTCGTATCCTAGCTTCGTATTAGGGTTAGCATTGGTTTAGCTCATATTTTGTGTGAGAGCCTTGCTCATCCACTTGGTTACTTCTCCTCGAAGCTCAAGACGTCTTCGGAGAAGATCCCCCAAGCGGATTCAAGACCCCTTCAAGGGAAGACAATCAAGACCTCCTCACAGAGAAGAACGGCTACCTTTGTATCTTTCCTTTGTTGATTTTGAATCTTGTGCTACCTTATGTGTTCAGTGATCTAGCCCTTGTGTGATCGATTACTTGTCAGTTTAGTGATTCTCTCTTGTTTTCCCCGTGTTTCCCCTTTGTGCTTCCGCGTGTTCTTCGTGATTCCCCGTAGGATCCACTCCAAACGTGAAAGATCGTCCACATAGGGCACTGCCCTACATCATCTTGGTATCATGAGCCACGTTGATCACATTTTTGGAGCCCCTACCCCGTGTTTTCTAGCTTGATTTTGTTGTTTTCGTCCTAAATCCGAAAATCCCCACCAAAAAAATAGCCCCCCAATTTTTTTGTGATTTGTTGGTTTGATGATGTTTTGTTGATTTTGATCCGTGGATTTGCTTGGTTTCAAGTGGATCTAGCATTCCCCCAAGTTTCCCCTCTTTCCATCCATGAAATCCATCCAATTTTGCCCCGAAATCATCCATTTCCGCTCCAAAATTGTGCCCCAATTCGATCTGTGTCGAATCCCGACACGAGCGGTACAACCGCCCCTCCAAGCGGTACCACCGTTGAGTACCACAAGCGGTACTACCGCCCATGCCAGTTCCAGATTCAGAGTTTCACCATTTTCATCATAACTTCCACATCCGGAATCCGATTTTCGCGTTCTTTAGCTCGTTGAGATGCTATTGACATCCCACATCCACATAGATAAGCTACAACATCATTGGACATCATCTAATTTTCCGAACATCGGCATCTTTGCCTAGGTCTTTCACCACATCATCCGCTATACCACCTCCGCTTTCCGCTAACACCATTGTTGCATTTGGTCTTTGAGAATTTGAGTTGTGGTTCCCGTGTCCTATTGTGTTTCGGCTATATAGGTACGGTCCGACGTCAACTTCACCACCGCTCATCTTCGCCAAGGACTCATGATCGCCAAGGACGGTAACCTCGACGACATCTTTGTCATCTCTCGCAATTGCATTGATAACCATCATAGCCCATCTTTTGCGTTGCTTACCCATCGAGACTAGCCATTGAGTATTGCCGGCAACATGACTTGTGCACATTAGTGATCATACTCCATAGCATACATAGCATACAAAAGTAGTGCATATCTTGGCATCAAATTGTGTGTCACAAAGTTGTCATCGCATACACAATTGCTATCTTGGTTCGTGAAGTTTGCATGAGAAAAGAGCTCAAAAGAGAAAGAGCCACCCAAGCTTTTAAGCAAACAAGAAAGATAAGCAAAGAGCTTATAAGCAAGAAACATAGCATCATACTACATTAAGATTGTCATATAAGATCATTTTGGACCATAGCACCGAAATACCCTACATATAGCATACTTGGGATAGAGACCGTTGCATTTTTGCCTAGTAGGTTGTGCACGAGCTCCGTATCCGCCTATTGTGCAATCGTGCTAGCGTCTCTCTAGTATTGTGCAACAAGAGCATTTTCGTGGATTCCACATTTTGGCTCACTTTTGGTTTGCACAATCCCACTTATCTATTTGCGTGTGTGTTTTCGTGTACCACTACTTGCTTGGTCTACTTGTTGCATTTGCGAATTTGCGAATCTTTTTCAACATCTTTGAGTCAAACTAACGATTGCAATCAATTTTGTGCCACCATCCTAACCAAGCTCCACCATAAGCTTTTACTTGTGTAGGTGTGAGAACCGAGAAGAATTGGTACCAATAGTGCTATTTCATTGTCCGCATTTGAGTGAACTTGATTCATCATCAACATCGGTCAAAGGTACATTGGTATAAGTCCTTCTCCTTCTACCACTCACATTTTGCTTGGAATGATGGATAGGCCAAGTACTTCTACCAACCCACTCTTCATCGAGCAAGACGACGACATGTCATCATACGTCACCAAGAGCCACCTCTTTGGTGCACAACGAGCGTTACATCAAGAGCAACAAGCAATGAACGACCGCATCGACAACCTCGCCACCGACTTGCGACTCTCCGAGCAACGTACACGAGATTACTTCGACAACAAGCTCGACGCGCACAAGCAAGAGAACGATGCAAGAATGGACGAGATCCGCGCCTTGTTGGTGAACCGGCCTCCTTCTACATCGTCATACTCAAGACAGAGCCACTCAAGTCGACACTCCGACGACTCATTCTCCGGCTCAAGTACACCGTCATCGACCATTCTTCGACGAGCCGCGCGTCAAGACCGTCATGCATCTCGGAACCCACTACACGTCAAGCATTCACAAGAGCAAGCCGAGGAACAAGTCCCTCGTCCTCAATCAAATCAAGTCACTTTTGCTCAAGCTCAAGAACGACAATGTCTTCATCGTCAAGAAGAAGAAGAACGAGCGCGTCTACACCAAGAGCAACAAGACGCCGAGGCTCAACGTCTTCAACAACAACAACGAGAAGCACAAGCTCTTGAGGCGGAACGTGCCCTTCAAGAATCAAGTCGAGCCATCGCCAACCGCAATCGCGAACGGCGCAATCAAGAGGAAGCCCTTCGAGAAGAAATCCAAGAGAGGAACTACCAACCGCGCATGCAACGTCAAGTTCCTCAAGCTCCTCCACAAGCTCGTCAAACTCCACCTCAACCTCAAGTTCAACAAGAGCAAGTTGATCATGGACTTCCTCCACGACAAGAGCATCATGAGGATGATTACCCTCCACGTCAAGGGCGTCATCATCACCATCACTAACAACACAACGAAGAGCAACGCTATGGCAAGCTCAAATTCACAATGCCCAAGTTCAATGGAAGCAATGATTCCGAAGAATACCTCTCATGGGCATTGAAGGTCGACAAAATCTTTCGTTTGCACAACTATGAGGAAGAGAATAAGATCTCTATGGCATCACTTGAGTTCCAAGACTATGTGCTCATATGGTGGGAACAAGTCCTTGAGCGCCGTAAAGCAAGAGGTGAACCTCCAATCACCACTTGGGCTCAAATGAAGGATGTCATGCGAGCACGTTTTGTACCAACCTACTACAATCGTGATCTCTTCAAGAAGCTACAACTCCTCAAGCAAGGAACAAAGAGTGATGAAGAATACTACAAAGAAATGGAGATAGCCATGATTCGAGCCAATGTCACGGAAGATGATGAGCAAACAATGGCACGATTCTTGAATGGACTCAATCATCCCATCAAGAAGATCGCCGACTTCCAACCCTACTCCAACCTCATTGAGCTCGTGCATCAAGCTACAAAGGCGGAACGTCAAGTGCAAGATGACTTCAAATACGCCAAGTACTCATCCAAGACCTACGGCTTCTCCAATAACCAAGCTTCAACAACTACTCCAACTTCGACATCAACCAAGCCTTCTCCAAGCAACGACGACAAGTCAAGTTACAAGAAACATTCGTCAAGTTCAAGTCATCCTCCTCCTACTACAAGCAACTTCAAGCCGCGTGCTTCTTCATCTACTCCGATCGAGGAGACCGTCAAGACAAGCTCCTTCAAGTGTTTCACTTGCGGCGACCGAGGCCACAAGTCCTATGAATGCACAAACAAGCGCACCATGATCCTCAACGACGATGACACCTACGACTCAATGAGTGAAGATGAAATGGAAGCTATTGAGCAAGTGGCCATGCATAGGCGAGTGAATGAAGATGAAGATGACCAAGTCTTTTGTGATGAAGATACGAGCCCCGCTCTCGTTGTCTCAAAGGTCTTGACTCTTCAACATCAAAAAGAAGAAGACCAAAGATGCCACATCTTCCACACCAAGGCCAGCATCAATGGAAGGTCCGTCAAGGTCATCATCGATGGAGGTAGTTGCCACAACTTGGCAAGTGAAGAACTATGCTCCAAGCTTCAATTGGTAAAAAGGAAGCACCCGCACCCCTACAAGGTTCAATGGCTAAGTGACTCCGGCACTATACGAGTTGAGCATATGGTCCAAGTCTCCTTCAAAATTGGTGCATATGAGGACACTTTGGAGTGTGATGTGGTCCCAATGACCGTTTGCCACCTCCTTCTTGGTCGACCATGGCAATTCGACCGTGGTGTCTTCCACAACGGGCGTACCAACCACTATAGCTTCAAGATGAAAGGGAAGGAATACGTACTACGACCTATGTCTCCTAGTCAAGTGATAGCGGACAAGCAATCCAACCACCATAGAGAGAAGAGTCAAAAAGAGATCCACCAAAAAGTGAGTGAGAGCCACAAGCCAAACTTGAGCGCCTCTTCGCATAGAGAGAAAAACCTCATACTATTTGCCACAAAAAGTGAGATGAGGGAAGTGTGTGAGAACCCATCGACTGTGATGCACTTTGTCCTAGTGTGCAAGGATGGGGAACCTAACACTAACACCCCTAACGAGCTACCTTTAGTGTTTCAATCTCTTTTGCAGGAATTTCAAGATGTTTTCCCCGATGAGCTACCTCCGGGTCTACCTCCTCTACGAGGCATTGAGCATCGAATCGACCTCATCCCCGGAGTGCCACTTCCAAACAAAGCTCCATACCGTGTCAATCCCGAAGAAACCAAGGAGATTCAATGGCAAGTGCAACAACTAATCGACAATGGTCATGTACGTGAAAGCTTAAGCCCTTGTGTCGTTCCCGTTATACTTGTGCCTAAGCCCGATGGAAGTTTTCGCTTGTGTTCCGATTGCAGACCCATCAATGCTATCACCATTCGCTATAGGCATCCCATTCCTCGCTTAGATGATATGCTTGATGAACTTAGTGGAGCCAACTTTTTCTCAAAAATTGATCTTAAAAGTGGCTATTATCAAATCCGCATACAAGAGGGTGATGAATGGAAAACTGCTTTCAAAACCAAATTTGGCTTATATGAGTGGTTAGTTATGCCTATGGGTTTATCGGAGGCTCCCGGTACTTTTGTGCGTCTCATGCATCATGTACTTCGACCTTATATTGGAGTCTTTGTTGTGGTTTACTTTGATGATATTCTTGTGTTTAGCAAAACAATGAAAGAGCATCTTAATCATGTTAGGGCTGTTTTGCAAACCCTTCACAAGGAAAGTCTTTATGCCAACATGAAAAAGTGCACATTTGGTGTTGACAAAGTGGTTTTCTTGGGTTTCGTTGTATCTTCCAAGGGTGTCCATGTTGATGAAACTAAAATTGAATCAATTAAAACTTGGCCCCAACCAACCAATTTGCAACAAGTGCGTAGTTTTCTTGGTCTTGCGGGTTTTATCGTCGCTTTGTGAAAGATTTTAGCACAATTGCCGCTCCTTTGCATGCCTTGAGTAAGAAGAATGCTCCTTTTGTTTGGGGATCTTTGCAATCCACCGCTTTTGATGAGCTCAAGTCTTTGCTTACTCATGCTCCGGTTCTTGCTTTGCCCAATTTTGACAAAACTTTTGAGGTTCATTGTGATTCAAGTGGTACCGGAATTGGCGGAGTTTTGATGCAAGAAAAATGAGCCATTGCATATTTTAGTGAAAAACTCTCCGGTGCTCAACTTAACTATCCCACATATGACAAATAATTGTATGCTTTAGTGCGTGTGCTACATGTTTGGGAACATTATCTTAGACCTCATGAGTTTGTCATCCATACTGATCATGAAACGCTTAAGTACTTAAAAGGTCAAACTAAGTTGAACAAGCGTCATGCCAAATGGAGTGAATTTATTGAATCTTTCCCCTATGTGATCAAGTACATTAAGGGTAAGGAAAATGTAGTTATGGATGCACTTTCACGCATATGCACGCTTGTGACTAAACTTGAGTTGAATGTTATTGGTTTTGAGCACATCAAAGACTTGTATGCTAATGATCCATCTTTTGCTATTCCTTATGCTAAGTGTTTGACGCATACTTCTTGGGAACAATATTACATCAAGGATGGTTATCTTATGAGAGCTAACAAACTATGCATTCCCGAGTCTTCTCTTCGTTTGCTCCTTTTGCAAGAGGCTCATGGAGGCGGACTCATGGGACATTTCGGACACGACAAGACATTCGCCACGCTCTCCAAGAACTACTTTTGGCCCAAGATGTTCCGTGAAGTCTCACGCTTCACCACCCGATGCTCTACATGTCGCAAAGCTAAGTCTAAAGCTCAATCCCATGGTCTTTACATGCCTCTCCCTATTCCTTATCAACCTTGGGAAGACATTAGCATGGATTTTGTACTTGGTTTGCCTAGAACTCAAAAATGGAAAGGATTCCGTGTTTGTTGTTGTGGACCAATTTTCTAAGATGGCACATTTCATTCCTTGCAACAAGATAGACGATGCTTCACACGTTGCAAATCTCTTTTGTAGGGAAATCTTGCGCCTCCATGGAGTACCAAAGACAATCGTCTCCGACCGTGACGTCAAGTTCTTGAGTTACTTTTGGAAGATGCTATGCGCCAAGCTCGGAATCAAGCTCTTGTTCTCATCCGCATACCATCCTCAAACCGACGGCCAAACGGAGGTGACGAACCGGATGCTCTCCACTCTACTTCACGTGTTGATCAAGAAGAACATCAAGGAGTGGGAGGCATGTCTACCCATTGCCGAGTACGCCTACAACCGTGCAAGACATTCGACTACCGGCAAGTCCCCCTTCGAGGTTGTCTACGGCTTCAACCCATTGTCCCCTTTGGACATTCTACCTCTACCTCTACAAGAGTGCACCAACATGGATGCGAGTGCACGAGCAAGCTACATCAAGAAGATGCATGAAGATACAAGGAACGTCATCGAGCGCCAAGTACAACGACTAGCAAACAAGCTCAACGTCAACAAGCAACCCATGATCTTCAACATAGGCGATCTCGTGTGGCTACACCTTCGCAAGGACCGCTTCCCCAACGAACGCAAGTCCAAACTTCTCCCTCGAGCCGATGGACCATTCAAGGTGCTAGCACGCTACAACGACAACGCCTACAAGATTGAACTCCCACGAGACAAGTACAACATGAGCGACATCTTCAACGTCAAAGACCTTTCGCCTTTCCATGGTGATGAAGATTTTGATCCGAGGTCGGATCTTTCCCAAGGGAGGGGAGATGATGCGGAGCATCCTTCCATCATCCCCATGGACTCTACATCGACACATCCAACCCCACGAGGACCCATGACGAGGGCTCAAGCACGTGCTATTCAATCCGAGGTTAACTCTCTCCTTGTTGAACCTCCCTTTGACCCACTTGAGACATGGCTACTACCTCAAACAGAGATGCTTTGTGTACTTAGGTACCAAGAAAGTAACCAAGGAGAAGTTACGACGCAAGATGAACATCGAGAGCATGTAGACGATCTGCCCAGCCCAGAAGGACCGGAACAACCGCCCAACCACCGCCCAGGCGGAACAACCGGCCAGCTACCACCCAACAACCGGCCCACCTTCTGTGATCAAGCGGAGCAAGGCCGGTGCTGCACCGGTTTTACCAGTTTCTGCCCAAAGACCGGAACAACTGCCTCGACATCCGGTACAACCACTGGGCCCTTCGACGTCCATCTCCAGAAGCCAGCGCCTGACCTCCCAGCGGTAGTACCGCCTTCCTCGTCCGGAACTACCGCCCCGCATGAGCTCTCAGCGGAACTACCGGCCCCATGACCGGTACTACCGGCCTGCCTGCACGCAGTGCAAGGGGTTTTTGCCCCATGTATCCTCTCCCACTTACCCCTTCGTGGCTTAGCACTATATATACTCGTCTCCTAGCTTCATATTAGGTTTAGCATTGGTTTAGCTCATATTTTGTGTGAGATCCTTGCTCATCCACTTGGTTACTTCTCCTCGGAGCTCACGACCTCTTCGGAGAAGATCCCTCAAGCGGATTCAAGACCCCTTCAAGGGAAGAAAATCAAGACCTCCTCACGGAGAAGAACGGCTACCTTTGTATATTTCCTTTGTTGATTTTGAATCTTGTGCTACCTTATGTGTTCGGTGATCTAGCCCTTGCGTGATCGATTACTTGTCGGTTTAGTGATTCTCTCTCGTTTTCCCCGTGTTTCCCCTTTGTGCTTCCGTGTGTTCTTTGTGATTCCCCGTAGGATCCACTCCAAACGTGAAAGATCGTCCACATAGGGCACCGCCCTACATCACAACTCCCTATCATTTTCATGTGCAGGTATACCAAGATAATTAGCCACACGGGTCGCATAAATCCCTCCAAACAAGTCTCCAATTAAACCATTATTATGCAACCTACGTGCAACAATTGCCCCCAAGTTGTATTATTCATCACCTAATACATCACTCTTGAGAAAACAAATATCAGGAACACACATGTGACATGCTTCGTCTTTACCGTTAATGCATCTACCTATGAAGAGAGCAAAATAATGTATAGCGGGAAAGTGAATGCTCCCTATGGTAGCTTGTGCTATTTCTCTGGATTCTCCCACAGTGATACTAGCAAGAAAATCTTTATATTCAGATTTACAAGGTTCATTAACACTGCCCCACTGTGGGAGTTTACAAGCAGTAGTGAAATCTTCTAGGTCCATGGTATATGATTCATCATAAATATCAAACAAGACATTTTGATAATTACGCGAAGATGTAAATTTAAACCTTCTCACGAATGAATCAGTCAAATGGTAGTATTGAGGACACTTATCTTGCATGAAGTCCTCAAGATCGGCATTACACACATATGCATCAAATTCATCCTTGATGCCTGCTTTGACCATAAACTCCTCTGACAGCCATTCACAAGGCCGCACGTTAGCTTCCCTTGGTGGTTCGTCATCTTGCTCATGTATTGCAAGCCTGGGTCCTTTCTTCCTTGAAGAACCACCTTGGTACATTTTCCTGGACATATTTCTTCCTCTGAAAAATTTCTGAAATTTTTAGTAACTCAAAATAAAAGTGAATTAAACTCAACAAAACTGATAGCAACTACTCCCACAAGTGCCTAGAGCCTATATCATGCATTAAAATTACTTGGGACCATATAAATTTGACATGCAAGCTCAAGAACATGGTCACCTAGGCAACAAAAAATTTCAATGAATAAAGTGCTAGAACAAAAACTAATTGGACCATTGGAGGAGTCACATACCAAGGAACAATCCCCGAAAGCAGTTTTGTGAATGGAGCTTTGAGCAATGAGATCGAAAATGGCAGCAAAGTGAGCTAGAACTCGTGCTTGAGCTGGATGGTGATTTTTTTGGGAAGGAGATGAAGTGTGTGGGTGCAGGAATAAGTGGAGGGGGGCATCATGGGCCCACGAGGCAGGGATGCGCGCCCTGTAGGGGTGGGCGCGCCATGGACCATCGTGGCCAGGTGCCAGCTCCCCCTGTTGTGTTCTCAGTGCCAGATATTCTCAAATATTCCAAAAAAATCATACTAAATTTGTGGGGCATTTGGAGAACTTTTATTTTTGGGGTATTTTTTATTGCATGGATAATTCAGAAAACGGACAGAAAAATACTATTTTTTTTCTTTATTTAATCTAAATAACAGAAAGTAAAAGGAGGGTACAGAAGGTTGTGCCTTCTAATTCCATCCATCTCATGATCATCAAAAGGAATCCACTAACAAGGTTGATCAAGTCTTGTTAACAAACTCATTCCGAATAACATGGAACCGGAGAAATTTCGAATAACACTAGGTTACCTCAACGGGGATATGCACATCCCCAATAATAAGAATATTATATTTATTCTTGATAGTAGGAAGAGGAAATTCAAAACCTCCATTAATAATCAATGGAATTTTTCCAATAGAATTGATAATGTGGACTTGAGGTTGTTTCCTTGAAAAGTGTAGCGTATGCTCATTACCATTAACATGAAAAGTGACATTGCTTTTGTTGCAATCAATGACAGCCCCTGCAGTATTCAAAAAGGGTCTACCAAGGATAATCGACATACTATCATCCTCGGGAATATCAAGAATAAAAAAGTCCGTTAAAATAATAACGTTTGCAACCACAACAGGGACATCCTCACAAATACCGACAGGTATAGCAGTTGATTTATCAGCCATTTGCAAAGATATTTTAGTAGGTGTCAACTTATTCAATTCAAGTATACGATATAAAGAGAGAGGCATAACACTAACACCGGCTCCAAGATCACATAAAGCAGTTTTAACATAGTTTCTTTTAATGGAGCATGGTATAGTTGGTACTCCTGGATCTCCAAGTTTCTTAGGTATTCCACCCTTAAAAGTATAATTAGCAAGCATGGTGGAAATTTCAGCTTCCGGTATCTTCTTTTATTTGTAATAATATCTTTCATGTATTTAGCATAAGGATTTACTTTAAGCATATCAGTCAAATGCATACGCAAAAATATAGGTCTAATCATTTCAGCAAAGCGCTCAAAATCCTCATCATCCTTTTTCTTGGATGGCTTAGGAGGAAAACGCATGGGTTTCTGAACCCATGGTTCTCTTTCTTTACCGTGCTTCCTAGCAACAAAGTCTCTCTTATCATAACATTGATTCTCTGATTGTGGGTTATCAAGATCAACAACAGGTTCAATTTCTACATCATTATCATTGCTAGGTTGAGCATCAACATGAACATTATCATTAGCATTATTACTAGGTTCATGTTCATCACCAGATTGTGTTTCAGCATTAGAAATAGAAATATCATTGGGTTTCTCAGGTGTGTCGACAATAGGTTCACTAGAAGCATGCAAAGTCCTATCATTTTTCTTTTTCTTCTTTTTAAAAGGACTAGGTGCATCTACATTATTTCTCTGAGAATCTTGCTCAATTCACTTAGGGTGGCCTTCAGGATACAAAGGTTCCAGAGTCATTTTACCAGTTCTAGTAGCCACTCTAATAGCAAAATCATGTGTATTATTTAATTCATCGAGCAAATCACTTTGAGCTTTAAGTACTTGTTCTGCTTGAGTAGTAACCATAGAAGCATATTTACTAATGAGTTTAAGTTCACCTTTAACTCTAGCCATATAATCACTCAAGCGTCCAATCATGTAAGCATTACTCTTTAATTCTCTACCAACATAAGCACTGAAATTTTCTTGTCTAGCCATAAAGTCATCAAATTCATCCAAACATTGGCTAGCAAACTTAGTAGACAGGATTTTAACCTTATCATATCTATAGAGAGAATTTACCTTTACTACCTGTGTCGGGTTATCAAGACCATGTGTTTCTTCAATAGGTGGTATATCAAGACCATGTATTTCTTCAATAGGAGGTAAATTCTTAACATCTCCAGCTTTAATACCTTTTTCTTCCATAGATTTCTTTGCCTCTTGCATATCTTCATGACTGAGAAATAGAACACCCCTCTTCTTCGGAGCTGGTTTAGGAGTGGCTCAGGAGTTGGCTCAGGAAGAGTCCAATTATTTTCATTAGTCAACATATTATTCAATAGCAATTTCGCTTGATCGACTGTTCTTTCCCTGAAAACACAACCAGCACAACTATCCAAGTGGTCCTTGGAAGAATCGGTCAATCCATTATAAAAGATATCAAGTATTTCATTTTTCTTAAGAGGATGATCAGGCAAAGCATTAAGTAACCGGGGAAGCCTCCCCCAAACTTGTGGGAGACTCTCTTCTTCAATTTGCACAAAACTATATATTTCCCTCAAGGCAGCTTGTTTCTTATGAGCAGGGAAATATTTAGCAGAGAAGTAATAAATCATATCCTGGGGACTACGCACACAACCAGGATCAAGAGAATTAAACCAAGTTTTAGCATCATCCTTTAATGAGAACGGAAATATCTTAAGGATATAATAGTAGCGAGATTTCTCATCTTTAGTAAACATGGTGACTATAGCATTCAATTTAGTAAGATGTGCCACAACAGTTTCAGATACATAGCCATAAAAAGGATCAGATTCAACCAAAGTAATTATCTCAGGATCGACAGAGAATTCATAATCCTTATCAGTAACAAAGATAGGTGAAGTAGCAAAAGCAGGGTCATATTTCATTCTAGCATTCAGAGTTTTCTGTTTCAGCTTAGCTAATAACTTCTTAAGATCAGATCTATCATTGCAAGCAAGAAAATCTCTAGCAGTTTCTTCATCCATAACATAACCCTCAGGAACAACAGGCAGTTCATACTTAGGGGGAGAACCTTCATCATCACTATCTTCAATAATTTCATTTTCAATAATTTCATTCTCTCTAACCCTAGCAAGTTGTTCAATCAAGAAATTCACCTAATGGCACAGTAGTATCAAGCATAGAAGTAGTTTCATCACAAGTATCATGCATAGTAGAAGTGGCATCATCAATAACATGCGACATATCAGAATTAATAGCAGAAGCAGGTTTAGGTGTCACAAGCTTACTCATAACAGAAGGAGAATCTAGTGCAGAGCTAGATGGCAGTTCCTTACCTCCCCTCGTAGTTGAGGAATAAATCTTAGTTCTTTCGTCTTTCAAGTTCCTCATACTAACCAGCAGATATAAATCCCAAGTGACTCAAAGAATAGAGCTATGCTCCCTGGCAACGACGCCAAGTCTTGATAACCCACAAGTATAGGGGATCGCCGCAGTTTTTGAGGGTAGAGTATTCAACCCAAATTTATTGATTCGACACAAGGGGAGCCAAAAAATATTCTCAAGTATTAGCAGTTGATTTGTCAATTCAACCACACCTGGATAACTTAGTATCTGCATCAAAATATTTAGTAGCAAAGTAGTATGGAAGTAATGATAACAGTGGCAAAAGTAACAGTAGCAGTTTTGTAGTAATTGTAAGAGTAGCAACGGTAAAGGAAATAAGCAAAGCACAATATGTGAAAAACTCGTAGGCATTGGATTAGTGATGGATAATTATGTCGGATGTGATTCCTCATGTAATAGTTACAACATAGGGTGACACAGAACTAGCTCCAATATGTAATGTAGGCATGTATTCCTAATATAGTCATCCGTGCTTATGGAAAAGAATTTGCATGACATCTTTTGTCCTACCCTCCCGTGGTAGCGGGGTCCTAGTGGAAACTAAGGGATATTCAGGCCTCCTTTTAATAGAGTACAGGACCAAAGCATTAACACATAGTGAATACATGAACTCCTCAAACTACGGTCATCACCGAGAAGTATCCCGATTATTGTCACTTCGGGGTTGTCGGATCATAACACATAATAGGTGACTATAGACTTGCAAGATAGGATCAAGAACTCACATATATTCATGAAAACATAATAGGTTCAGATCTGAAATCATGGCACTCGGGCCCTAGTGACAAGCATTAAGCATAGCAAAGTCATAGCAACATCAATCTCAGAACATAGTGGATACTAGGGATCAAACCCTAACAAAACTAACTTGATTACATGGTAAATCTCATCCAACCCATCACCGTCCAGCAAGCCTACGATGGAATTACTCACGCACGATGCTGAGCATCATGAAATTGGTGATGGAGGATGGTTGATGATGACGACGGCGACGAATCCCCCTCTCCGGAGCCCTGAACGGACTCCAGATCAGCCCTCCCAAGAGAGATCAGGGCTTGGCGGCGGCTCCGTATCGTAAAATGCGATGAAAGTTTCTCTCTGATTTTTTCTCCACGAAAGCAAATATATGGAGTTGGAGTTGAGGTCGTTGTACATCCAGGGGGGGCCACGAGGTAGTGGGCATGCCCCCACCCTCGTGGAGGGTGTGCGCCCTCTGACGCTGATTCTTTCGTCAGTATTTTTTACTAATTCTGAAAAGTTGCTCCGTGGACTTTTAGGTCATTTCGAGAACTTTTATTTCTACAAAAAAATAACACCATGGCAGTTCTGCTGAAAACCGCGTCAGTCCGGGTTAGTTCCATTCAAATCATGCAAGTTAGAGTCCAAAACAAGGGCAAAAGTGTTTGGAAAAGTAGATACAGCGGAAATGTATCAATCGCCAATGTGACACCCCGGATTAGACCGTACACTAATCATGCACGCAAATGTGTACGATCAAGATCAGGGACTCATGGGAAGATATCACAACACAACTCTAGACACAAATCAAAATAATACAAGCTTTATATTACAAGACAGGGGCCTCGAGAGCTCGAATACAGAAGCTTGAACACAAGAGTCAGCGGAAGCAACAATATCTGAGTACAAACATAAGTTAAACAAGGATGCCTTAAGAATGGAAACACAAACATCAACAATCGAAGAGGCAAGGCCTCCTGTCTGGGACCTCCTAACTACTCCTGGTCGTCGGCGGTTCCAAAGACATGCACACCATCGAAATAGTCCATCTATATGATATCAATATACACCGAGAGGGAATAATTTTTTTACAAGAGAGGAAATAGTTCATCCATCCATAATGCCCTCCTGCTGGTGCAGCCTTTTCTTCTTCTTCTTCTTCTTCTTCTTCTTCTTCTTCTTCTTGCTCTCATTTTCTGTGCGAGACGGCTTTGCAACAAGCTCTTTGGACCTTGCAGCTATCTCGAAACTCACATGGGCATCGAGGGCAGCATATTTTATCCGCTCGTACGTCAAGGGATAATTCTCCCATCCAGACGACCATAATGCCACTGTCTCGTCACCCTTCTGAAGATTTGTACCGAGCACAAAATCTGCTACGTCGAATAGGGATGGTGTCTGTTTATCACAATCTTCTATAGGAATTTTGATTCTGGTTTGTAGGTCGGTGATGCTTTTCAAATCAAGGTTGTACGGCTCCAGCTTCTGTTTGTCCCCTTCCATGGCTGCCCCACAGAAGTATACGTCCTCCCGAGACAAGAAATCATGAAGCTCACCTGGTATGGAGGGCGAGTGTATCATGTGGTACACCAAAACATCATCTTCGAGGCACAGCTGAAGGACGGCGGCGCGTTGGATCTTCCCAGTGGCACGCTCCATGTACTCTGCATCGAGACCGATGACCCTCGTCTCTACCTTTTTGAGGGAGTTTGATACATTGTTGATCCACTGCCGAACAACCCTTGGGTGGACAGTGACGGTGGCAACTATGCTCATCGAGCCTTCGACGAGGACATGTTGGACGCTAAAAACCTGCATCTCGATCTCTTTCGCCATTTGGAACCGCTGGAATGGAGGGCTATGGTTTGGAGAATTAGGATTAGATGGCTAGTCTAACTGAAGTAGTAGATGATTATTTAAAGAGGTTAAAACAATGTGAACGCAGTGGGGTTTGATGCAAATGAAGACGAAGGGGAGGTGAAGAAGCCGAGGAAAATCGGTTCCGGGTGGAGAAGTAAATGGGAGAAGTGGCGTGCAGGCAGTTGATTAGACGGCTAGGTAGACTAAACGAAAAGGCTATGCGGGTAGACTGATGAGTCGTACCTGTTCGTGTACGTGCCCGTCCTTCCTGATAGGTGGGACCTATGCAAACAGATAAAAAAAATGTGTCGTAGCTGGTTCAGATGGATATTGGCGCGTGAGTAGGAGACACAACATTCTCTGTTTAAGGAATACTCCCTCCGTTTAGGTGAGTAAGTCACCTTATGAAAATCAGGTTTTCCCAAAACCTTTAGGCGTGGAGCATTAACTTCCTGCTCGATCCCCTCCCATCCTTGTTAGCCAGCATTCTCTTCCTCTGCTGTCGCGTTCTACCTTTCCATTTTTCCTCTTCTCAAGTGTGGAATGATCTGCATGCCGTCCTTGATGCACCAGAACGACCACTGCATGCATCGTGGCAGGGCGTTGATTGGGCCTGCTTGGAGAGCTGAAAAGGCATCCTTATAACTACGTATTAGTTGCTGATTTTGCTTCCATTTGTAACAGTGTCGTGGTTGGAAGTTTTGCTCGTCCCGGTGCTCTTTCTCGTCCAATCTACAGCCACCTAGGTTGTGCTCACCTAGACAGAGGGAGTACACGATTATCCTCATCAAAGGCCCATCTTCGCGCTTCCGCATGCACGAGAATTTGGTTCTGCTCGCAATATGGATTATACCTGAACGACGAAGTGAACAGGCATGCTAGCACGGGAGTCCTATTTCCGCTATAAAATACTGGAGTACTCATGTTCCTACTACTAGTAGTAGTAGTACAACTATGGTACACTTGATGATAAAAATACTATTCATCCGGTCTTCACAGTGAAGTGACAACACCCTGCGCCTGAAACTAGTCCAGGCGGCGTGTTCGGGTTACCAAAGTCAGCCTCACCCTATGCACTATGCAGTCTATCACCGCCGCTATACAGCACATTGGCGCCTCGCCTTGTCTCCCTCTCCCCTCCCATAGCACCACTCCATCTCCATCTCCTTCTCCGTCTCCGTCTCCATCTCACTGTGCCCCCGTGTACCGTCACCCCGCTCGCCTCCCCAAGTACCACTATTCCCTTGCTAGCCGCTCTAGCACCAACAGCCTTCTCCCCCGTAAATCAAGCCCCCAAAAAACCCCACCTTCCAAACTCCACCATGGCCGAACGCGAACCGCGCAACATCCATATGAGCCGTGATTGGAGCAATCTCCCCAGTGACATCCTCGACCTCTGTTGTTCGTGTATGGATATGTTGAGCGCTCTACGGCTGGTTGCATGCTCGAGGGACATGCACACGGCCATCATCAAAGCGAGGCCTAAGCTTTTCAAGACACCCTGCTTGCTGCTATCTGGTCTTGCGAGATTGGCTCACCATGCTACGGAGGCGTACATGATGCCCCTCGACTTCAATCTGATATCCATTAGCCGAAACTTCTTTGCAGGTATGTAGTGGGTCGCCATACATCATTTCCCTCGACTTTGATCCGATCACCATCGCCCGAAACTTCTTGGCAGGTATGTACTGGGTCAGCGTGAACTCCCACTGGATGGCTGCCTTCAGAGAAGACGGTAAAAAGTTGGTGCTCGTGAACTTCCAGACCTCCCATGATATTATCCTTCCTTCGTTGAGAGTTTTGCCATCACGGTCCAAGTCATCTAGATTACCACGTCAGTTGGACGGACCTTGTTTTGCAGAAGATTGTAATCTGCCAAGTGCCCACATGACATGCGAATTATGCAGACTTCAAGCTAATTGCCTTGTTCGACCGAGGACTCGCCTATATTTACGTTGGTGCCTTCTTTAGCTGGAGACAACTCAGCTTGCAGTGGATCATCGTCAAAGCTGATACACACTTCTGTGATGATATTGAACACAATGGCATCATCTACGCGATCGACAAAGCAGATGGCACCACGTATTGCTGGGACGGCGCGTGTAAGTTGTTTCTGTCTCGTGTTAATGATGACGCCATGACACTGTTTGAACTTTTTGTGATGATTGGCATATCCCTGTTTGAGCAGAATTTGAGTAGAACTATGGCAATGTATTAGAGATGCTGTAAATCAGCTATATTTGGAATGAGTTAATTCATGCGATTGTGACCATGTCATTACAGCCAATTTGTACCCTGAATAATCAAACGGTTAGGAATATATGGATATTATCCTTATTTTACAGTAATCTATATACTACTACTAAATATGAGTGTGTATCAATGGCCATGTTAGTTTCCTCATTTTCATGATGTAGAAACATGCACCACACTGTTGGTTTCATCTAACCATACATTAGGGAAGTAAATGTGCATATGGAGAACTCTATATTTGGAAGTAGTGAAATCCTGCAATGCTTACCATGTGTACATACCTATATTCGCTCTTCAGCAATCAATGGCTAGAATAATATCCTCACAAAAAATTTGCCCACAGAACACAAGTATATAATAATGCATGGTATGTTAGTTACCTTGAAGAATTTGTTTGTGAGGACAGAACATGATTACATAACATGCATGACATGGTAGTTTTCTGTGAAGAATCGATTGCGAGATAACATGAGTATAACCATGCATGGCACTTCTATATTTTCGAACCCAGTATATATTTCCCTATATTTTCCTCCCAGTTCCAACAGGGACATATCAATGATGTTTCTTGCATTATCCTACTCATACCCTGAACAATGCTGATCTTACATTAACAATGCATGTCCTTTTTGATATGATGCAGTGTCCCTACAGTTACTACCCTTTGTAATCACACCACCTTTGCCAAAAACAGGGAAGCACAACTGGTTCCTCGCTCGATCAGACGACGACAAAAGACTGATGATCATTCGGACACATGAGCCGAAAAAGTTATATTGCAAAAACTCCACTGTATACAAGCACCGTGTAATACGTGAGTATCCGGACAGTGGCTGTTGCTACGTCTTGAGCTTGTGTTGGTATTCCTTGAAGAGGAAAGGGTGATGCAGCAATAGTAGCGTAAGTATTTCCCTTAGTTTTTGAGAACCAAGATATCAATCCAGTAGGAGGCTCCTCAAAAGTCGCACGCACCTACACAAAAAAACAAAGAACTCGCAACCAATGCAATAAAGGGGTTGTCAATCCCTTCACGGCCACTTGCGAAAGTGAGATCTAATAGAGATAGTATGATAAGATAAATATATTTTTGGTATTTTATAATATAGATGCAAAAAGTAAAGATGCAAATAAAAAAGTAGATTGGAAGCAAATATGATAAGAGATAGACCCGGGGGCCATAGGTTTCACTAGAGGCTTCTCTCAAGATAGCATAAGTATTACGGTAGGTGAACAAACTACTGTCAAGCAATTGATAGAAAAGCGAATAATTATGAGATTATCTAGGCATGATCATGTATATAGGCATCACATCCGTGACAAGTAGACCGACTCCTGCCTGCATCTACTACTATTACTCCACACATCGATCGACTCCTGCCTGCATCTACAGTATTAAGTTCATAAGAACAGAGTAACGCCTTAAGCAAGATGACATGATGTAGAGGGATAAACTCATGCAATATGATATAAACCCCATCTTTTTATCCTCGGTGGCAACAATACAATACGTGCCTTGCAACCCTTTCTGTCACTGGGTAAGGACACCACAAGATTGAACTGAAAGCTAAGCACTTCTCCCATGGCAAGAAAGATCAATCTAGTAGGCCAAACCAAACTGATAATTCGAAGAGACTTGCAAAGATAACTCAATCATACATAAAAGAATTCAGAGGAGATTCAAATATTTCTCATAGATAAACTTGATCATAAACCCACAATTCACCGGATCTCGACAGACACACTGCAAAAAGAGTTTACATCGAATAGATCTCCATAAGAGAGGGGGAGAACATTGTATTGAGATCCAAAAAGAGAGAAGAAGCCATCTAGCTAATAACTATGGACCCGTAGGTCTGTGGTAAACTACTCACAACTCATCGGAAGGGCTATGGTGTTGATGTAGAAGCCCTCCGTGGTCGATTCCCCCCTCCGGCGGAGCGCCGGTGAAGGCTCCAAGATGGGATCTCGCGATACAGAAGGTTACGGCGGTGGAAATTGTGTTTCGTTGGCTCCCTAGATGTTTTCGGGGTACGTAGGCTTATATAGGAGGAAGAAGTATGTCGGTGGCCGCCCGAGGGGCCCACGAGACAGGGGGCGCCCTATAGGGGGGGGCACACTACCCTCTCGTGGTCGCCTCGGCTGCTTCTTGACTTGCACTCCAAGTCCTCTGGATCACGTTCGTTCAAAAAATCACGCTCCCGAAGGTTTCATTCCATTTGGACTCCGTTTGATATTCCTTTTCTTCGAAATACTGAAATAGGCCAAAAAACACCAATACGGGCTGGGCCTCTGGTTAGTAGGTTTGTCCCAAAAATGAAATGAATGTGTAAAATAAAGCCCATAAACATCCAAAAAGGGGTAATATAATAGCATGGAACAATAACAAATTATAGATACGTTGGAGACGTATCAGCTGTACGTCTATGAGCAGGATACCAGCTTGTTGGGGCCTTTAGGATTTTTTAGTTGGAGGCGGGTAAACAGCCTTGGTTCACACTCTCTGTTTCTCGGACTCAATTATCCGATTAACCAGGAGATCACCGTTGGCAAGGACCTTGATGGCAGAGAGGCTCTGTTTGCTATGGAAAACTGTGTCTACACGGTGAGCCCTAGGAGTTCGGGAGCAAACTCCCCTGATTGTCAACGATACAGCCTACAGCCAAAAGAAGGTGAGAATGACAAAGGCACCCAGATTAACTTTGATCCTTGGATGTCTCAATTACGATAGGCAGTGATGTGGTTCAAGCCTTCAGGTTGATAGACAATTGGGTTGTTGCATCGAAAGGGTGGAGTACTAGTGTCTCCGGATCACTGGTCGCTGAAGTGGGGCTGCAAATTATGATGGTGTTGGATCATCTTATCGAATGACTTTGTTGTCTTTGCTGCTGGTTCTGGATGGGTAGTTCTTTCTTTTGTTATGCATATTCCTTGTCATTTGGTCATCCTCGTCTATGTCAATCTTACTATGTAATAGTTGCTTTTGTTTAGAATGTCATTCTCGTATGGATCACGAGAGCCTGAGCGCTGCAGATGGGTGCATTTTGGTGGTGTAGCAAGACTTCTTATGAACTATCATGTCTTGTTGTTTATGTTAGTAGTAGTCACTAGTCAGTGTTTGAATGTTGTATATATCGTTGTTTCGAACTGTTTATTGTCTCGAACTACTGGTGGGCTAAATGAGGGCATCACCATTCTCCAGTGTTCAGAGTATATCTCCTTTTTTCGAGTTATATAATTTGAGCTCAGTGTCTTTTCGATGATGTACACTTGTTTGGGCCAGTGAGGTGTCGTTGAATATGGGCCGAGTAGTAACGCAATGCCAAACAGGTCAATTATGACTCTCAGACCGGGCTCTCAAAAGATCCTGAAAAAAGGTCGGGCGCTCCAAAAAAGAAAGAATAAGGACTCTTAGGATGACATGTGGGCACCACTGGTGTTTTCGTGCACTTGCGCGCCAAGAGCATATTGGCGCGTGCTCGAAATTCATGCTACCTTTTGATCCCCAGTCTCCCGCCCCTCCCCCACCTCTGGAATCTCGATTCCTACTCCAGTTCCCCCAAATCCCCCTCCTGTACTCCCTGTACTCAAGCGCACTATCAACACGGATCTCTGGGCGGGAGATCCTGAGGTCCGTCCTGCCTTCGGTCGTTGTGTGCTGTCGCTCAACAGTGGCATGGCGGCGCTTGACGACCAGTTTGCCGGCAAAGTGCTGATGGTAACCATCAACGACGACCGGCCTCCCGTCTCGCCGGACGACCTTGTCAAATCTCTTGGCATTGCGCATGGCATCCAAATAAGTGACTTGCTCGTTGAAGTCTGTCTGCCACCGGCTGATTTCTTCGCCAGGTTCCGGACATCTTTCGACTGCAGTCGTGTGTTCGGATCTTCCCGGCATTTGTTCTGCGATGGCGCGATGGTGAGCTTTGATCGGTGGCACCCAGGATGGGGCTCGATGCCCTCTGAGCTTGAGTTTTTAACAAAGCTTACCTTCCACGGCATGCCTCGGCGTGCTTGGAACAGCGAGTCCATGAACGAGCTTATCAACGACCTTGGAGGTGAGCTCGCAAGTATGTTTGTTCCTCCAGACAACTGGGCTCTGACGGTTATGGCATGGATGAAGAAGTCGTCCACCATACCGAAGGTGATTGATGTTGAGATACCGGTGTAGGAACCGGGGCTGTACTATTCGTCGCCACCAAGGCCGCCGCAGACCATGTTTGGGATGTACCTATATCGAGTGTTCGTGCATGTCGAAGAAGTGGTCAATCCATCAGTCGAAGTCCTGCCGCCGCCGCTGGTGCCAGGGTCTGTCAACGACGTCCATTACAGGAGCCAACGTCAGACTTTCCCCATGTTGCTCGGAACGATGGATGGCACATGGCCTACTCCATCACGCGGCGGAGGCCACTGCTTCTTTGGGAGAAGAGGCAGGGCTGGCTGCCTGGATGTGCTCTAATTTGAGGTAACAACTAAATCTTGTCAGATACTAGTTAAATCCGAGCTATGGTTGTGAAGCACTGATATGCCAGTACATTTGATTGTGACATGTTCTAATTTTGTACCTGAACTTTTTTTAGAAAGGGTTGTACGTCAACTTAATGTGCTAGCAGAACTTATTGTGTTGTCTATCTATTTTCTTTGCACAGCGTTCAAGATATTTCCCCGTCATTGATAAAGACGATGAACCGTTATGTACGACTTCGTTGGTTTCAACATAGCCCTACCCGTAGTGATCCACTGCTTCCATCCTGATTGTGCCGCCTGCGTGAAATTTTTGTATGCAAGTTCAATGTGCTATGATGTTCTATATGATTGTGTCAATTATATAAGTTTTTACTGAGCATCAGCAATGCATATGGCTGAAAGATGTATTTACGAGCATCGACCGATGTCTCTCTCTCTCTCTCTCTCTCTCTCTCTATCTCTCTCACACACACACGCACACACATGCACGCACGCACAAGTGGGACCCATTGAATTATTTATTTGCTTGTGACAGCTTTTAATTAGATTCCACTGTAATCTAACTTTGTTCTTAAGTTATTAATTGAGCTCAGTGACTTCAAAAAGTTGTACAGAAGCCTTGTTTGGGCCTTTCCGGCGTCGCTGAATGTGGGCTGAGTAGCCATGTTAGGTTGTACTGTACTACACAGGCCTTTTTTTCAACATCAGCAATGCAACTGGGCCGACAGTTGTACACAATATCCGGGTCAACTTGTTATTCTCCGCCCCGCTGGGCTGCAAACTTTCCTAGGAGGTATGCATCAGGCTTAACAAGAAAATAGACTTTAAATAATAAATGAGATGTAATTATAATAACTAGGCAGTAACTATGCACCAGACGCGTAATTAGTTTAAAAAATATATTATTTTTGGAATTTGAAAACTTTAATTTCATTACTTGTTGCGCGCGCAATATTTCATTGGATTTGAACGTAATACAACTTTATTTTGAAATTATATTTAACCTGACTAGAAATTTCAGATAAAAATATCTCGGATCCCATCAAAATGTGGGATTTTTTTTTTGAATTCTGTTTTGAGCGGTTGTTTGAAATTATTAATCGTTGTCCTAGCTAGAAATTGGGCTGTACTTTTAACAAACTATAAATGGGATGCAGTAAATTCCATTAGAATTAAAAAATGGGTTGTACATTCTTACAAATCGCAAATGGGCTATATGTTCTCTGCCAAATCCGAGCTGTGGGCCTACTAAGTTGACGTGTACCAAGGACTTGGTCAACTTAGTCAATATAAACGATTCTAGCTGCAGTGATCGTATGATGTCCATCCAACGGCCGTAGTGCTTCTTCAACCTCTGGTCTTCTTGCTCCAGCCGCCCAAAGAAGCGTCGGTCGTGCCGCGTGCTCCTGCCTCCCGTGGCCGGCTGTGATGCCGCGAAGGCATCACCGCCCTGTACTACTCCTACCGCTGGCCAGGTCATCCCTCTACTCACCCACACCCCCTATTATTCTGTGGCGACGACAACCTCACACTGCAGCCGAACCAGTGAACCCTCGTACTCCTCTCCGCGCGGGCTTCCACTGCTGCGTCTTCCCCGGCTCTGCGTCGTCCCCTTCCTAGGCCTCGCCATCGTCCACCGCCCTGGTGCTCTCGGCGCGGCGTGGTCAACGTGGTCAACGACCGACTTCCATCGGAAGAGTACTATACGTGGAGAGGCTGACAGTTGGGTCCACGGCGGCCGCAAGGAAGTGCCTCCTTATTAAGCCCAAAATAATTATTCCTCCACCTTACAGCAGGGACCCACTGGACGGGCCACCTTATTTCACGAAAAAAACGTTTCCCCCCTGACTGCTGGGACCCACCGGGTAGGCCACCGTATTTCGTGAAAAAACGTTACCCCCGCTGTCAGCTCAGACCCACCGGAAGTGCCTCCTTATTATGCACAAAAAAAATGAATACTCCCCTGCTAGATGGGACCCACCTTGGTGGGAGGCTGACTTGTGGGCCTACTAAGTTGACGGGGACGGAGGGCTTTGTCAACTTAGTCAATATGAACGATTCTAGCTCCAGTGACCGTACGATGTCCATCCAACGGCCGTAGTGCTTCTTCAACCTCTGGTCTTCTTGTTCCAGCCGCCCAAAGCAGCACCGGTCGTGCCGTATGCTCCTGCCTCCCATGGTCGGCTATGCTGCCGCGGAGGCCTCACCGCCCCCTACTATTCCCACCGATGGCCAGGCCCTGTGGCGACGGCAACCTCTCACACCGCAGCCAAACCAGTGAACCCTCGTACTCCTCTCCGCGCGGGCTTCCACTGCTGCGTCTTTCCCGGCTCCGCGTCGTCCCCTTCCTAGGCCTCGCCGCCGTCCACCGCCTTGGTGCTCTCGGCGCGGCGTGGTCAACATAGTCAAGGAACGACTTCCATCGGATGTGGACTGTACGTGGAGAGGCTGACAGCTGGGTCCACGGCCGCAGCAAGGAAGTGCCTCCTTAGTATGCGGAAAATAATGATTCCTCCACCTGACAACAGGGACCCACCGGACGGGCCACCGTATTTTGTGAAAAAAACGTTCCCCCCCCCCCCCCCGACTGTTGGGACCTACCAGCTACATCTTCTCACGCAAGGAAGATGATTCGCCCCCTGACTACTGGGACCTACCAGCTACATCTTCGCACGCAAGGAAGTGCGTCCGGGGACAAAAAAAAGATTCACCCCCTGACTGCTGGGACCCACCAGCTACATCTTCGCACGCAAGGAATTGCTTGACAGTCGGGACCCACCTGGTCGAAGCGTACGTAGCGTTGTCATTCTGGTCGCCAACGTGTGCGTACATACTGGTCGATGTAGAGGCGCGCACGTGTCGTAGTAGAGGCGCGCACGTAGCATGTACACGTACGTACAACGGCCTGGGTGTAAGAAAGTAAATACGACCACGTACGTACATACGGGTGGGGTCTCGAACGCCTACTCGTGCATACGTACGGCCAGGGCTCGTGTACATGGCTAGATCGGAACAGAGAAACTGCGTCATCGTCGTGTTCATGGGGAGGCAACGTAATGCGTCGTGTTCATGGGGAGGCAACGTAATGCGTCGTGTCCATCGGGAGGCAACGGAACGCGTGTAAGCCAACCGGCTTGGACGGAATAGGCGATGGAAACGAGGCCTGGCGTATCGTAGAACGGAGGAAACAGCCTTGTGTTCGACCGACCATGTTCGAAACGGGATCCTGTTCATCGGGAGGGATCTGGCGTACCGCAAAACGGAGGAAACAGACCTCCTACGGTCGAAATAGGGTCCTGTTGATTGGGAGGAGTGTGGCGTATCGTAAAATGGACGAAACGAACTTGTGTTGGAGCGCTACGGTCGAAACGGGGGTCCTGTTCATCGGGAGGAGTGTGGCGTACCGCAAAACGGGACTCCACGGGATACTATTCATCTCCACCGTCGACCTCCTCCAGCCTCCACGGGCTACTGGTCATCCACCGTTGACCTCCTCCAGCCTCCACGGGCTCCTGTTCATCCAGCCTCCACCACACGCTACTCCACCGGCTACTGTTCACCCACCCCTCTCCACGAGCTCCTATTCAACCACCCCTCCACGGGCTACTATTCATCCACCCCTCCACCGTCTACTGTTCATCCAGCCCTCCACGGGGTCGTCCTGTTCATCCAGCCCTCCATGGGGTCCTGTTCATCCAGCCCCAACCGGCTCGATCGATCGGGGTCCTGTTCATCCACCCCCACTGCTCACTGTTCATCCAAACCCCCCTGCAACGCTCACTGTTCATCCAGAGGCAGCATCGATCGGCTTCAGTTAGCAGCAGTAGCGAAGGAAGCGCTTGATCGGGTTTAGTTAACAGCCATCGATCGATCGCTCGGGTTCAGTAACGCGTAGCCTGCAGTACAATCGCTAGGGTTCAGTTAGGGCCCAACGCCTCGCTCGGGTTCAGTTAGAGCCAACGCCTCGCACACACACGCGCGTACGTGCACGAGAGAAACGTGCATCGCTCGGCCCCCGACCACCCACCGTAACCGGGAACTCGCCGAAATTTTCCTCGCCCTCGCTTCTACCACGATTTTCCCATCATGGACGGCCCAAAGAATGTCATGCAGCTGCGTCTCCGGCTCGCCCAGGACGAAAAACCCATTTTCTGTCATGATTTTTTGTCATAGAAGTAGGAGCCTACCACATCTATGATGATACCAGGTTTTGTCACAATTATCGTCATAGAAGTGTCATAAGTATGACAAATTTTTTTTTCGTTCGGCCCAAAATGTCACGGATGTGTCTTTTTTTGTAGTGTCAACATTAGTCATAAAGAACTCACATACTTATTGCAAAAGTCTAGAAGTTATCGAAACAAAGTATTAGACGCATGCCCCTAGAGGAAGTGTTGGTAGGAGTTAACCATCGCGCGATCCCGACCTCCACACAAAGGATGGCAATCAAAAAATAAATCATGCTCCGACTTCATAACATAACGGTTCATCACACGTGCATGCTACGGGAATCACAAACTTCAACACAAGTGTTTCTACCAATCCACAATTACTCACTAGCATGACTCTAATATCACCATCTGTATATCTCAAAACAACCATAAGGAATCAAACTTCTCATAGTATTCAATGCACTTAATATGAAAGTTTTTATTATATCCCTCTTGGATGCCCATCATATTAGGACTAAATTTATAACCAAAGAAAATTACCATGCTGTTTAGAGAGACTCTTAAAATAATATAAGTGAAGCATGAGAGTTCAACAGTTTCTATAAAATAAAGCCCCCGTCGTGCTCTAAAAAGATATAAGTGAAGCACTAGAGCAAAATTGCCTAGCTCAAAAGATATAAGTGAAGCACATAGAGTATTCTAATAAATCACAATTCATGCGTGTCCCTCTCAAAAGGTGCGTACAACAAAGATGGTTGTGGCAAACAAAAAAAAGCAAAGACTCGTATCATACAAGATGCTCCAAGCAAGACACATATCATGTAGTGAACAAAAATATAGCCTCACGTAAATTTACCGATAGACGAAGATGAAAGAGGGGATGCCATCCGGTGTATCCCCAAGCTTAGGTGCTTGGTTGTCCTTGAATATTACCTTGGGTTGCCTTGGGCATCCCCAAGCTTAGGCTCTTGCCACTCCTTATTTTGTACTCCATCAAATCTTTACCCAAAACTTGAAAACTTGACAACACAAAACTCAACAGAAAACTCATGAGATACGTTAGTATAAGAAAAAAAATTGTCACTTTTTGGTACTGTTGTGAACTCATTCTTTATTTATATTGGTGTAATATCTACTGTATTCCAACTTCTCTATGGTTCATACCCCCCGATACTACCCATAGATTCATTAAAATAAGCAAACAACACATAGAAAAAAGAATCTGTCAAGAACAGAACAGTCTGTTGAAATCTGTAAACTTCAAATACTTCTGTAATTCCAAAAATTCTGAAAAAATAGGAAAACCTGGGCAATTTGTATATCAATCTTGTGCAAAAGGAATCACTATTTTTCGCGCATCTGTGAATTATGAAAATTATTTTACTGGGTGCAAAAGTTTCTGTTTTTTAGCAAGATCAAATCAACTATCACCGTAAACCATCCCAAAGGTCTTACTTGTCTCAAACACTAATTAAAAGATGAAAACACATCTAACCATAGTATAGATGAAAATTTTGTTGAAAAACAGAACCAAAAAAATAAGAACAAAAATAAAATTGGGTCGTCTCCCAACAAGCGTTGTTGTTTAACGCCCTTAGCTAGGCATAAAATATAGATCTAGGTATTGTCATCTTTGGTATGCAATTCATAGGTGGCTCTCATAATAGTTTCATATGGCAACTTAATTTTCTTTTTAGGAAAGTGTTCCATGCTCTTCCTTAACGGAAATTGCAATCTAATGTTTCCTTCTTTCATATCAATAATTGCACCAATCGTTCTAAGGAAAGGTCTACCAAGAATAATAGGACAAATATGATTGTAATCTATATCAAGAACAATGAAATCCACTGGCACATAATTCCTATTTGGAACAATAAGAACATCATTAATTTTTCCCATATGTTTCTTAATAGTGGAATCCACAAGATGCAAATTTAAAGACTAATTATAAAATTCACGAAAACCTAGCACATTGCATAGAGTTTTTGGAATTGTGGAAATGCTAGCACCCAGATCACACAAAGCATGGCCCTCATAATCTTTAATCTTAATCTTAATAGTATGTTCTCACTCATCATAAAGCTTTCTAGGGATAGAAACTTCCAATTCAAGCTTTTCTTCAAAAGATTTCATGATAGCATCCACGATATGTTTAGTAAAAGCTTTATTTTGATTATAAGTATGAGGAGAATTCAACATGGATTGCAACAAGGAAATACAATCTATCAAAGAACAATTATCATAATTAAAATCCTTGAAATCCAAAAGAGTGGGTTCATTGCTACTTAAAGTTTTGACCTCTCCAATCCCACTTTTATCAATTTTTGCATCAAGATCTATAAACTCCAAATCATTGGGACGCCTTGTAGCTAAAGTTGACTCATCTCCAGTCCCATCTTTATCAAGATTTATATTAGAAAACAAAGATTCAATAGGAGTCACATCAATCACTTTAAGATCTTCATCATTATTTTCACAAAATTATAGTTTAGCGTCCATCCTATTTACCAAAGTGGTTTGTTTAACAAAAATTTGGCCTACTAAATTTTCAAGATGAGCAAACTGAGATTTAAGACCATAAAATTCTTTAGACATATCTTCGAGCTCTTTATTCATATACTCCATCAAAGGTTTTTGCTCCTTAAGTTCGTTCCTGAAGAAACTATTATGCTCAAATTGTAAGGACATGAAACTCCTAACATTATTTTCAATTTCTTCCAACTTCCTATAGTAAGGATCAAAGTTATTGGGCTGAGCCATAAAGGCAAGCAAACAAGTTAACACTCGAGCAAACAAAAAGGAAAACAAAAAGACGAACGAAATAAGGGCGAACAAAGAGACAAATCTCTTTGTATTTTTTTGAAGACGTTTTAGAAGTGGGGGACAGGAAAATGAGAGGCAAATGGCAAATAATGTAATGCAAGAGATGAGAGTTTATGATGGGTACTTGGTAGGCTTGATGTAGATCTCCCCGACAACGGCGTCAGAAATTCTTCCTGCTACTTCTTCAGCTTGCGTTGGTTTTTCCCTTGAAGAGGAAAGGGTGATGCAGCAAAGTAGAGATAAGTATTTCTCCCAGTTAAGAACCAAGGTATCAATCCAGTAGAATAAACGTGCAGGTCCCCAATATATGCACCTACACAAACAATCAAACACTTGCACCCAATGCGAAAAAGGGGTTGGCAATCCCTTCACGGTCACTTGAAAAGGTAAGATTTGATAGAGATAGATATAAAAGATTACTAAAATGTAAAAGTAAAAAAATTGCAGCAAAGTATTTTTGGTATTTTTTGTTTATAGATCTGAAAATATATAATGGAAAGTAGACCCGGGGGCCATAGGTTTCACTAGAGGCTTCTCTCTTGAAGGCAAATAATACGGTGGGTGAACAAATTACTGTCGAGCAATTGATAGGAAAACGCAAAGTTATGACGATATCCAAGGCAATGATTACAAACATAGGCATCACGTCCGTGTCAAGTAGACCGACTCCTGCCTGCATCTACTACTATTACTCCACACGTCGACCTATCCAACATGCATCTAGAGTATTAAGTTCACAAAGAATGGAGTAATGCCTTAAGTAAGATGACATGATGTAGAGGGGTGAACTCAAGCAATATGATGAAAACCCCATCTTTTTACCCTTGATGGCAACAATTCAATATGTGTCTTGCTACCCCTACTTTGTCACTGGGTGAAATCACGCAAGATTGGACCCAAAACTAAGCACCTCTCCCATTGCAAGAAGAACCAATCTAGTTGGCCAAACCAAACCAATAATTCGAAGAGAAATACAAGGATATCAAATCATGCATATAAGAATTCAAAGACGATTCAAATAATATTCATAGATAAACTGGTCAATAATCTACTATTCATCGAATCTCGACAAACACACCGCAAAAGACCTAGGTTCGGTCCCACCTTTCTCCGCTTTATCCTCTGTTTCTCTTTTATAAATCGAGAACACCAGAGAGCCGACGCGCCTATTGGGCTGGCCCATGAGCGGAGCTGGACTCTGTTTTTTATTTGCTATTTATTTTTTCCTTTTCTGTTTTTATCTTTTCTTATTTGACATAATCTGGGATTTCCATAAGAATCCAAGTTTCAAACAAAATGTGAATTTACGAAAAATGTTCTAGAAGTTATAAAAAATTTGTGGACTAAAAAAATGATCATGATTTTGAAAAACTATTCGCGTATTCAAAAAATGTTTATGAATTTGAACCAAATGTTCATGAATTCAAAGAAATCATGATCTTTTTAAATGTTTAGAAAATCAAAAAATGATCATGAATTACAAAAGAATTTCATTGATTCAAAAAATATTCATGCATTTCCGAAAAATGTTCACTAATTCCAAAAAGTTCCATCGATTCAAAGAAATGGTCGATTCATACTTTATTTATCAATTCAAAAAGGTTTGCCGAGTCAAAAAATGTTTGTCAATTCAAAAAATGTTCGTCGATTCAAAAATTGTTCATGAATTTGCAAGACAATACAAAAAATGTTCATGATTTATAAAATGTTCATGAATTTGTAGAAAATGTTCATGATTTTGAAAAATGTACTTTGTTATTTTCATCATAGTGTAATATTTGTTGGGCATGACTGAGGTGTAACGACAGAAAAGGCACAAACAGTTACCGGCAACTAGATAGATATTTATTTTGTCTAATATAAATTGGTAACACGTACCAGCAAGTAGATAGATATTTATTTTGTCTAATATAAATTGGAAACACCTTGAGTAAACTTAAAAATTCATCCCATATTTATTTAGTTGTGCAACACCATTCAGTAGTGTTTCGTCGGTGAAAAATAAATAAACTTGAAGTGACATTTGGTCTTTAATTAGTCTTTTTTTCACAGGCCAAAATGCTTAACATTTTTGCCTCAAAATTTGCAGGTAGCATTTCTATGTGACTAAGCTCACATAAAAATTTTGTGTTGATTTTTTTGACATTTGAAAATAATATTTTTGGGCCCGGGAGCCAAATTAAATTTCCGCATTTATCATGTTGTTTGTCATGTAGTACAATGAAATATTTCAAGAGATTTATTGATGTGTGTTTGTACGAGGGATGCCTTTCTTTTTTCCGTTACGACCCACGGGTATGTTTGCTACTCCCTCCATCACAGTATATAGGGCGCCGATGGCGTCGCTCTGGGACCAAGGTGCCTTCTGATAGGCAGGGATTAAGGAGTCGATTGTGCTGCGAAATTGATGGCAAGGCGCCTAATGAATCGCTAAAATGACGCCTGGTAACCTCCCCGTCCAATAAAAACCTAAACAGAGCGCATGCATGCGGGAGTACTAATGCTAAGAATTCATGTTCCCACTAGCCAAACCATGCATGCGGGAGTACTAATGCTAAGTAATTAATAGCCTAATTAAGGAGGTGCGCCCTATTTCAAAGGGATTGTGAAAAAATCTGGTTTTGAAACTGCGCCCTATATACTGTGATGGAGGGAGTAGTCATGATAAGATGCTCGACCTTTTCTTTCTTCACTTAATTCTATATATACCATCTAATTAATATTGTCTAGTGACACACATAATAACAATACTCCCGGTACACGCATGGCTTTACGCCGGCCGGATTCGACTCGATTTCGTAGTACGGACATTCGACTACCGAAGGACCCGCGGGCGACGTGCATCGACTCTCGTGTCCAATCCCGCCCCGGCGCCCCTACCGGCCGCACGCGAGCAAGGAGCAACCACCCGGGCCAACGAGACGAACGCACCGCACCACACCACACCAAACCTCCTCCAAATCCAAAAGCCGAACGAAACAAAACTGAACCATTTTCTCCACAAACGAACTCGTCGTCGCCGCCGCCTCCACTCCTCCCATCCCTGTTTCCCCACCACACCAAAACCCTAGCCGCCCAGGGGCCAGGGTCCACTCTCTTCCCTCCCCTTCCCCGCCGCCACGACGGCCGCCTAGATCCCCTGGATCTCGCGCGCCCTAGGGTTCCGGCTTCCCTCGCATCCTCGCCGCCGCCCCGAGCGCGGTGCGATTCGAGGCGGGGTTCTGGCTGGACCCACCATGCCCCGGAGCTCGCGCCACAGGTCGTCGCACCGGTCGCACAGGCGGGGCGGCTCGGCGGAGCGGTCGGAGTCCGAGGGCGAGGATGCTGGCGCCCCTGGCCCGCGGGAGGAGGCCCCGCCCGTCGCTAGGGTTCCGCGAGATCCCGAGCCAGAGAGGCGCAGGTCGTCATCGGCCAAGGAGCTGGTGAGCTCGGGGAACGGCTACTCGGAGCACGGGAAGAAGAGGAAGGATAGGGTTGAGGAGACGGTGGTGGATGTGGTCAGCGACAGGTGGAACAGCGGCGTGTGCGAGGATCACTTGGTCGAGAAGAGGTCTAAGAGTGAGGTGTTTGGGCCCGTCGATGTGGAGAAGCTGGCGGAGAAGCCCAAGGCTTCAGGGGATGAGCCCAAGAGGTCAAGCAGACGGACGGCGGGATCGGATGAGAGGGTTGAGGAGGTTGTGTCCAAGAGTGATTCCGGGAAGCGGCGGTCAGACAAGGAGAAGGAGAAGGAGAAGGACCCAGGGAGGAGGGAGAGTAGTGGGCAGCATAAGGATGACAGAGATAGGGATAGGGAGAGAGATAGAGAAAAGGAGAGGGAAAGGGAGAAAGAATGGGAGAGACTGAAGGAGAGAGAGAGGGAAAGGGGCCGGGACAGAGAGAGGGAGAAGGAGAAGGAAAGAGAACGGGAGAAGGAGAAGGAGAGAGAACGGGAGAGGGAGCGGGATAAAGAGCGTGACAGGGAACGAGAGCGGGAGCGTGACAGGGAACGGGAGCGTGAGAGGCAAAAGGATAGGGAGAGGGACAAGAAAGACTATGATTCCAAGCATGAGAAGTATGAAGATGGCAGTGCCAGGAAGAATGGCTCGAAGACTAGTAGAGGGGAGGATGAGGGTTACTCATACAAGAGACACGTAGAGATCAATGGTAAGGTAACCCTTGTTTGAAGTGTTCCTGACAATGCTGATAATATTCCAGCTACCTGTGCTACTGTTTAGTTATGCATGCTTTAATTTGCATAACACAGTACTTAGTTTGATACTCTGACTGCATTTGGACTTGTGCTGCTTTCCTCCACCACCATTTTAATTATATAACGAATATTAGTGGCCCCATATGACGAGAAGTGTTGAACTTTACTGTTTCGTCTCTACTTGGTTGCAAAGAGTCCATTTTTCATTTAAGTCTTTGTTTTTTCTTGTGCTTTGATTCCATACATCGTACCAAACTGCTGAAAGAAAACCCTGTCCTACCATAGAAATTTAATAACGTTATTATCATTGGATATTAGCATTGGAGAGCTGATTTGAGATTTCCTTAGCATACTGATAATCTTATTATATTCATATGATTAAACTTTGCCTTGCTCATATGCTGATCTTCTGGAACTTATGCAAGTAGCTTTTATATTTTTTCTGTAACCATATTTTTCTACATCTGGTCCAGCATTTTTGGAACGGGTGTAAAGTTGTGAACAAATTACCAATCTAGTTAATTTACTTGTTCTGTTTGTTCCTTCCCTCCCGCCTCTACATGTTTTTTATTGTTTCATAATATTCTTCCTTATGTCGGTTTCTAAAGTGCACATTTTTGAAACAGATACTCCAGCTAAAGAGAGGCACAGTAACCCCGATAGGGATAGGGATAGGGAGACTGATAAACACAGCCGACGAAAAGACGACTCGGAAGACAAAGATAATTGGCCAATTGACAATAGAGACAGTGATGACAGGAAGACTCTGTCCAGGTATGATCATGGGAAGGTTAGGAGCTCTAAGGAACAAAGGTTTGATGATGAGAAGTATAAACAGAAGTACAAGGATGATTATGAAAGGGATAAGAGACAGCAAGATGACAAGTGTCTGGATGAGCGCATGATCCGAGATCATGGAAGTGACAGGGTTGATTACAAGAGCACAAAAGATGGGCACCGAATTTCAGAGGGCCATTACAGAAAAGATATAGTTCAAGATGGTGATCGTTATGATGAGTATGGCAGTAGGTACAAGGAAAATAGAGGTAGAAAAAGACTTCCTGAGGAAAATGATGACCATTATGATCTGAAAACTCCAAGCGCACGGGAGCAACGTGGAAATTTGGAAAAATCTTCAGGCAGTGGGCGACTCGATTCTCTGATTGAGAGAGCAAGGTCTGAACATAGACATCAAGAAAATGTTGATTCTAGTCCGAGTAAAGTCCATGCAAGAACTTCGCCTGGCTCAAATCCTCATCATGAGAAAGATCAAAGCTGGTAACATTTCTTCATCATTCGTCATACGAAAAGTCTAGTAGATTAGAAGACTTCAGCTTTGTACTGTATCTTCTCTTGTTGTTGGAGATATCATGCTCCACTTTAGCATCATAACTAATCTAAATAGCAAGGTGATATGTCTTTGTCATGTATAATTATAGATATCATTTAAATTTAACCATGCAAATTTTGGCATGCTTATTGATGTCATATATAGGTGTATTGAGTAAGTGTATATCACTCAATCGAGGGCTGTAAGGTTTCTACATGGATTTGGTTGCTGATTAGCAGCATTAGCTACTTGGAATCTCAGAGTGAGATAATCCCTACAATTGCGTGTTAGGTAAATATTGGTCATGAATGTGCAGGTAGGAGTATGACTAAAAGTGTTTATTGCGGTTATTGATGGTGAGAAATGGATAAATGCAAATAGAAGAACTTGCATGGAGTGGAATTTATCATTTTGTGTATTTCAGAGAAAAAGCATATTGTAGTTTTGACTGTTTGTATATGTGTTGCACATTTGCCTATCAGAAGGTAAATACTCCCTCCGTCCGGAAACACTTGTCATCAAAATGGATAAAAAGGGATGTATCTAGGTGTATTTTAGTTCTAGATACATCTCTTTTTATCCATTTTGATGAGAAGTATTTTCGGACGGAGGGAGTACTTGTAGGAATCCTTGTATTGTGATCTTTGCTCTATTTTTTTTTCTGGTTGATAAATAGTCTTGGATATTCAGGACTAATAAAACAATCTGATGCAGTTCATGATGCCTACATTTCTCTTTGATGCTTGCTTCTTCTAAAGTTGAACTGACCAATCAATTATCTGCAGGCATGGATCTAAACTGGCAGATAATACAAAGAGAGAGATACAATATGATGAAAGAAGTATTCGACCAAGGACATCCTCAGGGAGAGAACGGACACCTGCTTCTAGACTGCGTGACAGGGATACTGACAATTGGTCTTCGGAAAGGCTCAAACAGAAGGATGATCTCCAGTCACGTGACATACCATTGGAAATTTCTACATCGTCACAATATGATCGAACACCAAGGAAAGATACACATCCTTCACCAAAACAGCTATCTGATAAATCCCCATCTTCAAACGACCAAAGGTTTTCAGGTAGGCTTAGCGGTGGCCGTAGTCTTGATAACAAAGGGGAAAGGAGCAACCTGACTAAATATAGAGATCGGGATGGTGATTTATCCTTAGAACGGTCACTTCATCAAGATCGAACACCATCTAAAATTCCATACAGAGAATCAACACCCTCTGCATCATCCATAAGCAGAGGTGGGCATTTTTCAGGCACTTCTCCAAATCGTCCACTGCTGCCACCTGCGAGGCACAGAGATGATTCTTCCTTCTTGGGTTCACATGATGATGACCGTAGACCGCAAAGTGGAGATAGGAGGTTCCATGGCCATCAGAAGAGGAATGATATGAATTCTGGACGCGGCCATGGGCATGCCTGGAATAATGCACCGAGCTGGCCATCTCAAGTTGCAAATGGTTTTGTCCCCATGCAGCATGGTGCTCCTGGATTTCACCCACCTGTACATCAGTTTCACCCCCCAACTATGTTTAACCTTAGGCCCCAAATGAAGTTGAGCCAAACTGGAGTTTCATATCCTATGCATGACACCGTTGACAGGTTTTCGCCCCACATTCGCCCATTTGGGTGGCCTAATCCGCTCGATGAATCATGCCCCCCTCACCTACAAGTTTGGAATGGGGGCACTGGTGTATTTGGTGGTGAACCTTATATGTATGGCAGGCAAGAATGGGATCAGAGCAAGCTGCATGTCGGCAGCAGAGGGTGGGAGGCAACTGGTGATGCATTGAAGGGACAAAATGAATTGCCTGACACTGAATTTCCTGTTGCTAAAAAGGAGCTTGACTCTTTAGCAACCCCTGTTTCAGAGTCTTCAGGTGGACAATGCAATCTTAATCCTTTTGAGCAGAAAGAAGCAAACCATTTGGTTTCAGAAAAACGTGAAGCAAAGGGTGATGTCGTAAGTGCTGTAAAAAGTTCTGATGCTCCCAGGGGAACAACACTCATGGCCTCCATGTTGTCAAGCAACGGTACTGCAGTATTTTCTAGAAACTATTTATCGAGAGTTAGTGTGTCGCATGATCTTGTTGAGTCGGAGTTGTACAAAAGGTGCACATCTCTGCTGGGAGGCTTGGGCATAGCAAATGGTGGCCCTGATGTTGTTTGGAATGGTTCTATTCAGGTATTACAGTGCCTATTTTGATGTATCTGTTTCCTCTAATATGGTTTTCCTATTTTCTCACTATGGCTTTTTTTTTTCTATCAGAAGAATGGAAATGCTGGAAAGATAAGTAGAGAACAGGGAAGCCCCAATCTGTTGGGTTTATTTTATGTGAAGAACAACGATGCAACTTTTCAGGCAAGTTAATCCAATCTACTCTTGAAGATTATTCAATTCTGATTTTGAATCCAGTAATTCATTTTTATATATTAATTTTATATACCAGTCTTTAACTATCAATTTTTTGATATGGGTGTTAACATTTTTTTTTTTACCATAACAGAGAGCTATGGCCCTTCACAAGAATCAGACAGAGAGAGCTGTGGCTCCTACCCAAGCGCAAACTGATGGGAAAATGGACTCAACACAAGAGAATAATGAGGACACAGAAATGCTTGACCGTACTCCACTGAAGGAATTGACGGTGAGTAACCCTGTCTTGCACCACCATACTGGCATTATTGAAGGGCCACCTGCAACTACAGAATCTGGTGATGTGGATTCATCTCCAGCAATCACAGAATCTGGTGATGTGAATGCACCTCGAGCAATCACAGAATCTGGCGATGTGGATGCACCTCCAGTAATCACAGAATCTGGTGACACGGAGATGGTGGCACCTCCTGTAATCGCAGGTCCTGATGAAGATATGGAGGTGGCCGCCTCTCCATCAATCACAGAACCTGATAAAAACATGGAGGATGTGCCACCACCTGCAGTTGCCGTACCCGGGGATGGCCCAGCAGATGGTGCAACAAGATTAATCATAGAACATATTGATGGCTCGCAGGAGGTTCCTTCAGCAAATGAAGAACCAGGTGATACTGTAGAGGTTGTGTCTCCAGCGTTCACAGAACAATCTGGCCAAGTCAAGGATGATCCTCCTTCTGTGGCTACTCCTAACAGTGGAGAGGCTGTCTCCATGCATGCAGCAGTTGAAAAAGATATGGATGAGGTTACTGATGACAGCCCTGGGGATGGTGAAGTGAATGCATCTAACTTTGTTTCGGAGTTGGATGTTGTTGCAAGTGGCGCTCAGGATTGTGAAGGTGTGTTGGTGGAGGGTAGGGTAAATTTAAGCCGGATACCTAATTCTCCAGAAAGTACACATTGAAACACCTTTTATTTCATTTTTAATTCCTTATTCTCCGAGGGGTTTGTGCCTTCCGCCTGGAGTTATTTTGAGTTGCGTCGGTTTTTATACACCACCCATTGTTTTTTCCGTCTAGTGCAGTGTTTTGCCGGTGGGCTGGCTTGCTGGTGTGAGCTTAACGTGCCTGTGGGGGATCCAGGAGCTGCTGGTGGGGCATTTGTCGCGTTCTTGCGCTACAGTTGTCCTTTCAGCATTGTTCCACGTCTTTCCGCGTGCACGTACTACTAACCTTAGGCATGCGCTTTCAATTTCATCATGTAGAAATTTAAAATTACTGCCAATTCCGCTACGTTGCGTGTCAATATTTTTTTTGTAGGCTAGTATAGTCTACACATTGCATCGCTTAGCCTGAAATAAAGATTACTTTTTTTATACTTGCACCCTTAGCTTCATGATGCAAGTAGTTTTACAGATTGTGCCTCAAAAACATTTTTCAGTTCGATTATATTGTAGGAAGTTTATAACGTGGACAATATAACAACAATATTACTCCCTCCATTCCTAAATATTAGTCTTTTTAGGTATTTCAATATAAACTATGTATGGAGCAAAACGAGTGAATCTACTACCTCCGTCCGGGTTTACTAGCCCCCCTAGTATTTTGAGCCAAATTTTGACCATTTATATGACTAATAAGATATAAAATATATGCTATAAATAGTACGTTGTTGGATTTGTATTTGAAAGAGCTTTTCGAATTGTATTTGAAAGAGCTTTTTGAAGGTATAATTTTTGTGGCATATAGCTTACATTTTATTAGTTAAATTTATTGGTCAAACTTTAGCCCAAAATGAGAAGGGGGCTAATAAACCCGGACCGAGGTAGTACACTCTAAAGTGCATCTATGGGGCTGTTTGGTTCCTAGCCACACTTTGCCACACCTAAAACCTTAGGCAAATTTAACCAAGTTAGGTAGGTGTTTGGTTCTAGCCACACCTAAGGCAAGGATTTTTTTTATGAGCAGTGAGCCCCACATGTCATAGACATAAAAAGTGTGGCAAGATTCCCTTAGGCTAACAATTTGAGCAACTCAACTAAGGCAAGTGTGGCAAAAATCATGTGGCAATATATGGCAAAGATAGTCACAATCCAAACAGCCCCTATATACATCCATTTGTAGTCGGTGAAATCTGTAAAAGGACTTGTATTTAGAAACTGAGGGAGTACTACATTTATCATGAAACAATACTTGATATCACTAAACGGAAGAAAACGCAGGAAGAATTTCTACCTTCCTACAAGTCTTAGGTATATTTTGTACTTTGCCGCAATTTTTAGGCTGGGTATTTGGGTGCAGCTGATTCAAATGCAATTTAGTCTCTTTTCTTTGTCAAACTGGACTCCTATGTCCTTGGGGCTCGATCCATTAATATAAATTATTCGGTTAACAAGTGAAAAAACAGAAATGGTTGCACAACGACCGCACCACAGCCCACAGGGCACCCCGTATACCCACAGATGCCACCAATGAGAGAAACACTGTCGAGGTTAGACTTGTACTTCCTTCGAGCGTTTAGATCACTAAAATAGTGTTCGTACTTTCTCCGTAAAGAAATATAAGAGCGTTTAGATCGTTAAAGTAGTGTTCTAAACGTTTTTTATATTTCTTTATAGAGAGTACAACTAAAATAGTGTTCGTACTTTCTCCGTAAAAAAATATAAGAGCGTTTAGATCGTTAAAGTAGTGTTCTAAACGCTTTTATATTCCTTTACAGAGAGTACAATGCAAAGTGCTTAGGGAGATGTTTCGTACAATAAATCAAGTAGTTTTTTAGCACCAGTGCTGACAAATAAACATCGATGCTTAAAGAACTGGTTTATTTCTCTAGTCACTTCATCTAAGCACCTTGCATTATAGAAGCCCTTACTGTTGTCACTTATTGTGAGCGTGCGACAAACACATGAGATCCCTCATGGCCCAACTTACTATTCTGTCAAACCCTTTAAAAAGAAAACTATTCTGTCAAATACGTCGAGGAATGGGCATCTCTGACTTTATTCGTAAGCTTCGAGAGAGAGATACACACTTTGCATCGACAAAGCATGACATTCCACCGCAAGACATTGTTTTTTTAATAAGGGGAGGCACCAAAGGCAATTTACATGAAGGATTCAAAAATCCTTTACATTTAGATTGCTTAGATTTAAGACCATTGGACATTGAACATCTCTGTACATTGAGCTACTACATCTCACTATTGTACTCACACTCCGATTAATCCACTTGTCTAAAAATCTCAAAAACTTTGAATTTGAATTTGAATTGCAGAATTTGATTATGCAATATTTGATTAGAGTGGATTCACAATAATTCAAAATATATTATGATACGAGTTTTTTTATTTCATAATCATTTCTAGTTTTATTAAAAGAAGATAAAGAACCTATATTATAATATGGGTTGTGTGATTAATCATTTGCTATGTCACTATCTATATGTGTTTATTAAATGTATAAAGTATAATACCCCTCTTTCTTTAGTTTAGAGTTGAGTCTCTGCACCTATCCTTTTTCCTTTGTATTTTGGTTAGAGAGCCCCTTTGTTTTCTCAAAACACGAATTTGGCTCACTATTGCTCTTTTTTAATTCCAGGGTTTCTTTGAATTTTGATCAAGCCTATAAACATTGGATGCACAAGTTTGCGCTTCACTATTAAGGTTTCTAGGGATATGAAGCACCTGAGTATGAACTGGAGAAGTTGTACCAAAGAAACTTGCTAGTTGACCTCTAATTTCCCAATGCCTTGGGAAGAGAAGAGATCCCTTGAATTTGCAGCCTGGGCAAGGGTGATGCTGTCTCTGAAGAAAGTGATGGTCAAGCTTTGAATCTAGGACATCACCTACAAATGAGAGTGCCATCGCCTCAGCTTGCAAAGGAGAAGATATTTTGCTCCCAGTAACCCAAATGGGGATGCATACTTTGACTCCTGCATTTTCAAACAGTATACAAACTCCTACACCTGTTGTGTTGACACCTGCTGAAGCTATGCTTGCATTGTTTGTCCATGCAACATCCGAAAAACCTTGCAACCTATTGTTTGCATTTCCCCTGCATTCTTGAATTGTTGCAAATTTGCTTTGGGATCTCAGTTGTGCTGATTAAGGCAATTGTATTGTTGTATTTAGTCTTCTTGGTAGGCCAACTCTTGATTCTTTAAAATGGCTTGCATAATTTGATGGATCTGGAAGGGAATAGTGTTTTTCCTGCCAAAGAGGGTATCATTCCTGGCTTTCCAGATACACCACAAAAATGTCATGGTATTAATGAGCGGAGCATGTGGGTGATTTGAATTAAGAAGAGCCTGATAATATTCTTGATGTTAGCAAGGGTATGAGAAAAGGTTTCAGAATTGATATACCAAAGTTCATCGATCAAAGCGATCCTGGCAAAAGGACTTGTAAAGAACAGGTGCATATCATCTTCTGGCTGATCACATCTAATGCATTCCTTTTTAACATGCCTGGTCACATCTAATGCATTCCTTTTGAATATGAATGTTGCTTTTCTCAAAGAGTCTAAAAGAAAACGCTTGCACCTTGGGCACCATGGCCTTTTCTTTCCATACCTATTTTAGTAGCTGCTTGGTTTCATGCGGCACCTATCTAGGCATGGGTGCTCCCTGCTTCTGCATGTCTTGTAAGCATGCCCTATGGGCTGTTTTGGAGGTACATTTCCTAGAGGGGTGACGTTTCCAACAAAGAATCTCTACACCTTGCTGTTGGATTATTGGAATCTGCATAATGGTATTAACTACCTGGTGGTCAAAAAGAAAGAAGATGAAATGCATTCCAAGCTTTCTAATTTTACAACCACAAGCCCCTAACCCGAGTCGGATAGACATAATGCCCTGTCTGAATTTGCAAATGGTCATAAATAGAATGCTAGTAGGGGAACCAGGGAGGGCTCCAAAGGGAGGAGTTTCTATCAAGAATCTGATAACTCACATTTTCTTGAAGAATGAGCCTTGCCTTGAGGACGGAGGCCCAATTTCCTGTTTTTGGGATGTTGGTTTTTGCTCTCCATACAGATGTGCCTGGAAAGTATTTGGGAGAGAAAGCTTTAAGGATCTTCTGAATTCTCCATGCCGTTGAGAGGATCAACCCTCTATTTATTCTCCTTTTGCTTTAGGCATGCATATCTGTTTCCAGGCTCTAAGTCAAAGAGCTTTCTTCAAGGGTTCTTATTTTATTCCTTTCCACCAAAAGTTTCTAAAAATGGAAGTAATATTTGCAGTAAGTTTTCTATAAAAGAGAATTCTCAACATGTAGTAGACATGAATGAAGGCAAAAAACTAAATTAAGTAAGTTAAATCTAGTGGAATGTGAGAGTTTATTAACTTTGTATCCTGATAGCTTAGCTTTAAATTTACCAGTAATAATGTTATAGGCATTGGATCGATCCTTTGAATGGAGAATCAAAGGGTGCCCCAAGGATAGTGCGCTCACTGATATCTTGTATAGGCAACACTCTCCTAATGCCTTACTTGAAGTTGATGGCGACATTCCTGCTGAGAATGATTACCGGTTTACTCAAGTTTGGCACCTAACCTGAAAGGCTGCATAAGATTTGGAAAATTCTGTGCAAGTGGGTAGCCTCTGCTTCAGTGGCCTTTCCAAAAATCAATAGGTCATCAGCAAACATGAGGGAATGAATAGGTGGACATCTTGGCCCCAAAGTTATTCCTATGAGATGGTCAAAACATATGGCTTCTTGCAAGGACATTGAAAGTTCATTAGTGGCAAGATGAAAGTGCAACTATCCCTAGGTGGTTTTGGTAATTCCTAACAACATATAGCTCATTGAGCTAACATCATTCCAAGATGAATATTTCAGGAAAAGCTCAATGAATGGCATGGCATGGATGAGAAAAGTGGATCCCTCAAAATGCTAAAGAGAAAAGGATTGGCTCAAGCTCAAAAGCTCAAGACTCTACATTTTATATTTTAGTGATCCAAGATCACATTGAGTCTATAGGAAAAGCCAATACTATCGAGGAGGGATGAGGTGTTGCTTAATGAGTTTCTTGCTCCACAATGCTTAGTGATATGCTCCAAAACCCTAAACTGCTTTCTCATATCCACATATGACCTAAACCAAAAGTCAAACTCGGCCCTACCGATTCTTTCTACCCGGCGCCACTGAGTTCAGATGTCATAGCCACTGCCACAAACCCTAGGCAAATCGGTCTCACCGATAGGGATCTCGGTCTCACCGAGATGGGGTTGTAATATCTCTGTTTCCCTTCGTAACGTTTCGGTACCACCAAGATGAGCGATTGGTCCCATCGAGATTGCAATGTAAACTCCCTGTTTCCTTTTCGTAACATTTCGTTCCCACCGAGATGAGCGAACCGGTCCCACCGAGTTTACCTGACCAACTCTCTGGTTAGCTTATTACCAAAATCGGTCTCACCGAGTTTGTGTAATCGGTCTCATCGAGATTACGTTATGCCCTAACCCTAACCATATCGGTCATACCGAGTTGCATGTCGGTCCCACCAAAAATCCTAACGGTCACTAGATTTGCTAAATCGGTCTGACCGACTTTATCAATTCGGTCCCACCGAGTTTGGCAAGTTGTGTGTAACGGTTAGATTTTGTGTGGAGGCTATATATACCCCTCCACCTCCTCTTCATTCGTGGAGAGAGCCATCAGAACAAACCTACACTTCCAACTTGCTGTTTCTGAGAAGGAACCACCTACTCATGTGTTGAGGCCAAGATATTCCATTCCTACCATATGAATCTTGATCTCTAGCCTTCCCCAAGTTGCTTTCCACTCAAATCTTCTTTCCACCAAATCCAAATCCTGTGAGAGAGATAGAGTTGAGTGTTGGGGAGACTATCATTTGAAGCACAAGAGCAAGGAGTTCATCATCAACACACCATTTGTTACTTCTTGGAGAGCGGTGTCTCCTAGATTGGCTAGGTGTCACTTGGGAGCCTCCGACAAGATTGTGGAGTTGAACCAAGGAGTTTGTAAGGGCAAGGAGATCGCCTACTTCGTGAAGATCTACCGCTAGTGAGGCAAGTCCTTCATGGGCGACGACCATGGTGGGATAGATAAGGTTGCTTCTTCGTGGACCCTTCGTGGGTGGAGCCCTCCGTGGACTCGCGCAACCATTACCCTTCATGGGTTGAAGTCTCCATCAACGTGGATGTATGATAGCACCACCTATCGGAACCACGGCTCAAAAATCACTGTGTCTCCAAATTGCGTTTGAATTCTCCAAACCCTTCCCTTTACATTCTTGCAAGTTGCATGCTTTACTTTCTGCTGCTCATATACTCTTTGCATGCTTGCTTGAATTGTGTTAAGATTGCTTGACTTGTGCCTAGATAGCTAAAATCTACCAAAGACTAAAATTGGGAAAAGGATAAGTTTTTATTTGGTCAAGTAGTCTAATCACCCCCCTCTAGACATACTTTCGATCCTACAAGTGGTATCAGAGCTTTGGTCTCTATTTTCTTTGATTTCCATAGCTTTTGGTGGTCATAGCCTTGGTTTCACAACCTAGGAGAGTATGGTGTCTAGCGAGGGAAATTATCACCGTAGAGGTCCTTACTTTGATGGTACTAATTTTGCTAGTTGGAAGCATAAGATGAAAATGCATATTCTTGGACATAACCCCGCCGTTTGGGCTATTGTGTGTATTGTCTTGCAAGGTGAATTCTTTGATGGGAGAGAACCAAACCGTGAAGCTAGTGCGGAAGAGTTGAAGATGCTGCAATACAACGCTCAAGCTTGTGATATCCTCTTCAACGGATTGTGCCCCGAAGAATTCAACAAAATCAGCCGTCTTGAGAATGCAAAGGAAATTTGGGACACTTTGATTGATATGCACGAAGGTACCGACTTCGTCAAGGAATCCAAGTTGGATGTACACCAAAGTCAACTTGACAAGTTCAAAATGAAGGATGGTGAAGGTGTCGCTGAAATGTACTCTAGGCTTGATCTTATCACAAATGAGATTGCCGGCTTAGGAAGTGAAGAGATGACCAACAAATTCATCATAAAGAAGATCCTAAGAGCTTTGGACGGAAAATATGATACCGTGTGCACATTGATCCAAATGATGCCCAAATACAAAGATCTCAAGCCAACGGAAGTCATTGGAAGAATTGTTGCTCATGAGATGTCACTCAAGGATAAGGAGGAACTTCACAACAAGTCAAGTGGTGCCTAAAAAGCCTCATGTGAAGCCCCCACATCATCAAGTGAGAAACAAACCTTCAATGAAGAATTGAGCTTAATGGTGAAGAACTTCAACAAGTTCTACAAGAGTAGAAGCAAAGAAAGAAGCTCCAAGTCAAGGTCCTACAATGACAAAAGATCTTCTAGTCGAGAGCGCAATTGCTACAATTGTGGGAGATCCGGACACTATTCCAATGAGTGTACGGCACCCAACAAAAGAAGAGAAGAATCACCCAAGAGGAGAAGTAGAAGAGAAGAATCACCACCAAGAGAGAGGAGTAGTAGATATGATCGTTATGAACGAAGAACATTCCGGAGAAGCAAGGATTCGGAAAGGAAGGACAAGTCATCAAGAGATACACAAAACGAAGACATCAAGCTCATGTTGGTGAATGGGTATCCGACTCCGACTCCGACAATCACTCCGAGAGAAGCTATCACTCCGACTCCAAATATACTCAAGATGAAGGTGTTGCCGGTCTAGCACTTGTGTCAACCAACTCCTACGAAATATTTGATTCACCAAATGAAGGACTTGGAAGATGCTTCATGGCTAAAGGCCCAAAGGTAACACATCCCGAGTATGTTGATTTCAATAGTGATGAAGATGACTTGCTAGGTGATGATGATTTACTTATTGACAACTCTAGTGATGAATACTATGATGAAACGTCAATTAATCATGCTAATCAAGATAAAACGAATGACAATGATAAGGAGAAGATTGAGCTTCTAAATAAAGAACTAAACACTCTTAAGTTAGCTCATGAAACTATCTTAAAAGATCATTGAGAACTTTTAAGGACTCATGAGAAGTTACGCTTTGAAAAGCTCAACTTTGAGCAAGAGCATGAGTTCTTAAAGGCAATCAATGATGATCTCCGTAAGAAAAGTTCTTCTTACATTGCCAAGCATTTACTCTTATCTACTTACATGCCTCAAGTCAAGTCCATTAACAAGAACAAGAAGGATTCTTCCTCTAGTAGTAACAATAATCATGCTAAATCAAATATTGTTGCTTCTAGTAGTTCTCTTGATTCCACTAATGATTATCTTAGCCAAGTTACACTTGAGCAAGAAAATAGCTTATTGAAGGGAATTATAGAGAAAGGTGTTTACAGGAGCCTTGCCACAAGTAAGCAATTCGAGGAAATTGTATGCAAGCAAGGAAGGAACCGGAAGAATCAAGGTGTTGGTGTTGAACAAAAGTTCAATGCCAATGGAGTTGAGTGGAAAGAAGATCAATACCCCAAGACGAAGTTTGTTCCTCAACAAGAGAAGTACAATCCTACTTCTTTCAAAGGAACACAAGCCCAAGATGATCTTCCACCACAAGACCACAAGCAAAAAGGCAAGGACAAGCTTCAAGAGGAGATTGATGCATTTGAAGAAGCTCCTAAGGCCTTGGTAAAGTGGGTTCCCAAGACTACATCAAGTTCTACTTCGTCAAGTTCGACTACAACTCCAAGGATTCCCATCAAGATGATGTGGATCCCAAAGAAGAAGAACTAGAGAGTTCTTGAGGGTGACTCCGCCAACATACTTCACTCATATCATTTTGGCAAGGACAAGTGTAATCAACTTCCACATCTTGCACTAGTTCAAGGAGTCACAAACCCTCTTGTTGGTAAGACAAGGGACAAGGTAACCTAATGCTTTCATGGACATCATCTTGTGTGTGCATCACTCTATGTCTATGGATATCCTTGTTTGTTCCTTGTGGGACTAACCCGTGTAGGTATTGAAAGTGCAAATCACTCCAATGGATTGCTCCGAATGATCTACAACAACAATGAGCATCCACATCTTCAACATCTACATGAAGTCATCATCGACAAAACCCAAGGTTAGTTTATCCCTCTAAGGTGGGATCTCACATCTAGGGGGAGCTTAACTCTAAGAATTGAGTCAAAGCAACTCTAATGGTGTGAACACATCAATGCATTATGTAAAAGTGGTAACCCCACTTGATCTTAAACGATGAGTATGACCTATGATCAAATGTTCTCATTTGACTCCTAAGTCAATATACTCGTATATAGATGACCTAGTCATCGCCAATTGTTTGATAGATGCTAGAATTGGTCGTGCATGCTTTGCCACATATTTCATTTGCCATTTTATTGTGAGCATGTTGGTTGCATATTTTACTCATTCGAGGACATCCACTTGTTGCTTTGATTGATTGGTTTCTTTTTCTTTTGCCAAGTGGATGGACAAGAATGCCTAAGAACCTTCTCTAGCTATCTATGCTTTTCTCGTCTCAAACTCTATTCATGCTACATCACAAAATTTGATCAAGTCAGATTCGAACCACTCTGTGTGAGGAGCACTCGGAGTCCCCGATTTGTAATAGACTTAAACTTCCAAAACTTCTTTGTGCGTTTCGGTCTGACCGATTCCTCCATTTTGGTCATACCGAGATCACTAAGTTGATCTAGGTTTTCAATCTCGGTGCAACCGATTTGAACTTTTCGGTCACACCGAGTTGCTGTAACTGTATACAGTTATGCATCTCGGTGCCACCGAGTTGTTCCACTCGGTCACACCGACAGGGTCGAGCTATATATACTCACGGGCAAAAATTTGGAAACTTTCTCCAAACCCCTCCGCCCGCGCATAGCTCGCTCTACCTCCAGGGTCTCCGAATCGTCTCCTCGTCGCCAGCCGCCTCCTGTCGCTGGTCTCCGCCGCTGTCAACGAAATTCACCCCCGCCGTTGCCGCCATAGCAAGTTCATCGCCAAGCTAGGGTATGGACTCGATCACAGTGCTATCCCCGTCCGATTCCTAGCACATTGTGTTCATTATGATTCTTGCCACGTTTGAAACGAATCTATCCAGTCAAACAATCCTTAGATTAGAAGTGAATTGAAAATTTAGGGTTAGGTTTCCGCCGAAACCATCTCGGACCCACCGGGTTCTAGAACTCGGTTCCACTGATTTGGCGAATACCATTGCACAAGTGATTCTCGGTCTGACCGAGAATTGAAAATCAGTCAGGACTTTGTGAAACCCTAGCAGTCTCGGTGCCACCGAACGGTGACTCGGTCTGACCGAGTTCACTAGTTTAGGTTCCAAAAGCTGCTTCAGTATCACCGAGTTTGCAAACCGGTTGATCTGAAATGCTTTCTGTGGAAAACTAAAACTAAGTTTTTGAGTCATTCTTTTGCAAAACCCTCTGTATTTTGTGATGCTCACCCACTCTATCTCATCTACATCTATTCACAGGGTCAACAGTTAGTGTTTGCAACATGTATGATCAAAGTGACAGCCAGAACAGGGAAGAGGAGCAGGTTCAGATGAGTGAGGGCACTAGTCCCTCTTGTACCTCAGATGAGGGAAGCAGGAGCACCCCAAGCAATTTGCCTAAAGCTGCCACCAGGGCCAGAAAGAAGAAAACCTTAGAATCTGAGGATGAAGATTATGTGGCAGTAGAGGATGAGGCCACTTCCAAGAAGAAGGTGGTCAAGAAAGAATATGGGTTAGCTGCAGCCACTAAGCTAGTAGTGCAGAAGAAGGCACCTGCAAGAAGGGTACCCACTTCCAAACCCAGGAAGGTTGCCACTGGAGAAACCATGAAGTTTATTATTGAGTCAGAAGATGAAGCTGCTGGTCAAGACAAAAAGAAGAAGAGAGTCAGAACCACCACTGCCAAAGTTCTTGGCAATCCCTCTATGAGGAGAGACTCTGAGGAAGAGGAAGAAGAGGTTGCTGCACCAGCACCCAAGGCTCAGAAGCTTATGGGTGATGCTATAAGGTCAGGGGCTGCATCATCAAAGCCCAAAGAAGCACCCAAAGATGCCTCCAAGCCCAAGATTGCGCCAAAGAGGAATACTAGAAACATACCTGCTGTAGAGAAGAACAAGGCCCCAGTGCCTGAAACTGTTGCTAGGAAGAAGAAGATGAAGAGCATGTGTTGAGAAAGCTGAAGCCAAAGATTCCAGACCACAATGATGCTCATCCTGTGGCTGAGAACATGAAGCTGAGAAAGGATGCAGGACTCAGACAGTGGAGGTTGTCTGATCCCTATGCTATCAGGAGGAGGACTGCTGTTGACTATAGGTTCCACACTAAGGAACAACAGGATTTCTATGAGATAGTGTTGTTGGACAAGAAGCCTATAGTTTGTGACATGAGGTGGGTCGACTGGACCTACATGAAGGAGAATGAGGAACACTATCCTGGAGTGCAAGCAGTTTCATTCTTATGGAGTTGCAGACTTTGTTGGGCAGAAGCTCACAAAGTGGAATGATGAGCTCATCATGCAATTCTACTCCACAACACGCTTCTACCCAGATGGCAGGATAGTGTAAATGTGTGAAGGTACAAGGTACCAATCAACCATTGAGGAATGGGAAAATCTGATCAATGCACCCAAGGAGCAGGAAGATGACTTGGATGTCTATGCCAAGAAGAAGATGGATCACAATTCCATGGCTCATATGTACAAGGAGATCCCAGATGCTGCAGTTGAGACACATAAGTTTGGATCTGTACATTTTATTCTGTCAGGACTCCCAACGATCAACTGGATCCTTAGGCATACTCTATTGCCCAAGTCAGGTGACCACAACATGATAAGAGGCCATGCTATAAACTTGCTACACTTATTTGATGTGCCACAGAAATTCAAGGTCATGAGCCTCATTGTTGAGACTATCAAGAGGACAGCAGCAGAGCAGAAGAGAAGTTGTGGGTATGCCCCACAGATCCAGGAGCTGATAAACTCCAAGATGGGCACATGCACATACTTGCTGGACAAGGAATATTTTCCTATCTATCCAGACTTTGAGGATAACCAAGTGGTTATGGATAAAGATGAACCATCTTCTGTGCATGCTCAAGCCAAGAAGGAGAAGGCAAGGACAGAGAAGGCCACCAAGATGCCAACAATGGAAGAGGCATCTCAGTACTTTCTGAAGAGCAAACAGGATCAACTAGGCTACTTGATTGCATCCACTCTGAGGATTGAGAAGGGGCTGGCCACCTTGACTCAAAACCAGGAGAGCCTGGAAAGGATCATGGAGCAGAAGTTCTACAACTTGGATGTGAAGGTAACTGAGATCCAGTCTGTTGTTGAGCAGCTTCAGGATGACATGGAGGAGAGGAAGGGCAAGACAACCACAGATGCATTTGCCAGAGTGCCTAGAGCTCAGAGATCAGCTACAGTGCCAGTGACAGACACCAGAGCCACTTCATCTGCACCAGCTATAGCTCCTACAGCTCTAGTGCAACCAACTTCAGCACCCACACCTCCAGCTCCATCCACATCAACTGATGCTTTCGTCCTTGGCGTTCTATCTACACCACCACCTGAAGATCAAGCCTGAGAGTCGATATAGTACTATGCATTTTCTACGAACTTTTTGGTAACTTGTTGCCAAAGGTGGAGAAAAATGTATAGATCATAGGCTTCAAGAGAGAGTGTTGCTTTTTGTTCTCTCTTGTTTTGGTGGTTAAACTTTATCTGCTTGTTTGAGATACTCTATGTCTATGTGATACTTGATGATCATGTGTTTGATCATATGCTACATTTACGCTTGTTGGATGACATTATCTCGTCTATCTCGATATGATCATTCACTTTGCTTGGTGATGAGTGCATGTATTCAATTATTATCATTTTGAGCGCTCCACCAAGATGTATGTGACATGGAAGAGTTACCCATGAGCCTAACTCCTTGTGCATTTGTAGTCCAAAGCAAATCTTAAACTATGCACAAATTTAGGGGGAGCTCTTGCTTATCACATACTTCTCAAAGCGACTATTGTAAGTGCATCTAGTGCCCCTTAGTGATTTTGGTGTATTGAAGACTTATAGGTTAAGGGACTAATGTGTTTATGAGTGTACACAGGTCTATAAGTCTATGAGGAGTTTGATATTTACAAAGAAAGTCGACCCCTAAAAATGAATATCTTTGACTGAAGATTTTGGGATTCCTGAAGACTTTCATGAAGACTTTGAAAGTGAAGAAGTAGCCTGAAGACTTACCACGAGTGATTGGACGAGGTCTGTGTGACCTTAGTTCAAGGGGAATACGATGAGGACTTGGTGTCCTGAGCTGCATGCTCAGTGACTGGGTGTCCGAGACTGTGTGTCCTCGAGTTTAAATACTCAGCCGCTCCAACCAGACGTACAACTGAGACAGCAGTTGGAACTGGCCTACCAAATCATTGTCTTCACCAACCTTACTGGTTCTATTTCCTCAACTCTTTCATTTCCTCATTATTGTGTTGAGTGATTGTTCATATCTGTGTTTGAAGACTTTGACTGAAGACTTTCTCTATTTCCTCAGTTCAATTTCTTCAATCTGTTTGTCTTCATCTTGTGTTATCCTGTGTTTACGCTTTCTATACTCTGTGATAGTCTTCATTTCATCATGATGACTATGTGTGTATTCTACTATGCTTACTTCTGAGTACTTATTCCGCTGCAAGTAGTTCTTTGCTAAGGAATTTCCTCACCGGCAAATTCCTCAGTGAAGAATTCATAAAAATCGCCTATTCACCCCCCTCTAGTCGATATAACGCACTTTCAATTGGTATCAGAGCTAGGTACTCCCTTGTTTTGTGTGATTTTGGTTTAACCGCCTGGAGTTTTAGTTATGTCGACCGCAGGTATGATCAAGGTCTCTGCTGGGTGTCCTACCTTCGATGGCACGGACTACCCCTACTGGAAGAATAAGATGCGAATGCATCTTGAAGCAATTGACAACGATCTCTGGTACGTTGTGGAAAATGGTGTTCCCTCAGTCACACCTTCCCTGAATGCTGCTGATGTGAAGAGATTCAAGCAACTCGATTCTCAAGCGAAGAATATCATATGTGGTCATCTGAGTAAAGGGCAGTATGGTAGAGTGAGTGCTTTGGAAACTGCTAAGCTTATCTGGGATAGGCTCTCCAAAGTAAACGAAGGAGTCTCAACTCAACGTGACTCTCGTGTTGACATTCTTCGAAATCTCTTCAACCGCTTCAAAAGACTCGACAATGAAAATGTTCAACAAACCTTCGATCGCCTCACTGATATCTCAAATGAGCTTCAAGCGCTCGGTGCCACTGACATCACCGATCATGAGGTGGTGAAGAAATTGCTGAGATCACTCGATTCGTCATTTGACACTCTGGCACTGATGATTCAAGAGCGTGCTGATTACAAGTCACTAGATCCCGCTGATATCCTCGAGAGGCTAAATACTCATGAGTTCCAGCTTGCTGAAAAGAGAGATCTCTATGGTTCAAGCTATGGCAAGCCACGTGCCCTGAAGGCCAAGGCAGTGTCTGAATCTGAGTGTGAAGATTCTGGTAGTAGCCTTGGTGACCCTGAAGAATTGAGCCAGGAGCTATTACTGCTCGTGAAGAAGTTCCATAAATTCTCAAGACGAGGTCGCTTTGGAAAATCTTCAAGGAGCAGTGATTCCTCATCAAGTGACTATAAGAGAAGGCAATGCCACAAATGCAAGAAGCTTGGTCACTACATTCAAGATTGTCCTCAGTGGGACAAGGAACTAAATAAGAAGAAATACAAGGATTACAGTTCTGATGATGCCAAGAAGAAGAAGAAATCTTCAAAGTCTTCATCATCAAAATCCTCGAAGTCTTCATCCCACAAGAAGAGCAGCTCCAAGAAGGCTCGGGCATTCATTGGCAAGGAAATGGATTCTGAGGCTGAATCTGAGGATAATGAGGAAGAAGAGGAATCTGAGGAGTCTGAGTCAGGTGTGGCAAGTCTAGCTCTTGCTACTGCATTTGTCAGCAAGTCTATCTTCAACTCTGAAGAAAATGGCAACACCAACACCGCTGATGAAGGCAATGATGACTATGCTCCCACCTATTGCTTCATGGCAAAGGCTGCTAAGGTAACTAAATACCCCTCCTCTGAATCAAGTCAGGATGAATCTGATGAAAATCTTAAGCCTAGCTACTCTAAACTTGCTAAGATTGCTGTGAAACAACAAAAGGCTATTGAAAAACTTCAAAACATGCTAGACAAAAGTGATGATATGTTGGGTGATGAAATGGACCGCACTAAAGACTTAACTGAAAATCTTCAGAGACTTCAGTCTAAGTTTGACAACCTTCAAAGTCATCATAAAACCCTCTTAACTGATCATGAGAAGCTTTCTCTTGAACTTCTTCAAAGAAAGCAAGATCTTGAGAAGCTAAGAGTGAGTTATGAAGATCTTCAGAAGGAGCGCAATTCATCGCTAGCTCAACAAATCAGCGCTACTCAGGAAGAATTTGATCCTCCATGCTTAAAGTGCATTGAACGTGAATCTGCTAATTCTTCACATGAATGTTCAAATGCTTCAAATGTTACAAATTCTTCACCGCCTCTGCTATCACTAATTCCTCATCTGAGGACATTGCTAGTATCACTGACAATGCAGGGCTGAAGGAATTGTATATGACAGGCATGTACAAAAGCCTCAAAGGGCATCAGACTCTTTGTGATGTGCTTAAAAAGTAGATCCTCAACAAAAACCCTAGGAAAGAGGGTATTGCCTTTGAGAGGAAACTCAATGCTGATGGAACATATTGGAAGCCTGAGCAGTACCCCAAAACCTCATGGGTTGCTGCAAAGGGACCTCTAGTTGATCCATCTAACTTATCTGGCTTTACATATGAATCTCCTCATTCTTCTGATGAGTCATTTGACTCTAACTATAAACTGTTCAAAAATCAGAATGGTGAAGTATTTGCTAGATATGTTGGCACTAACTGCAGGAACGGTTCCCCTATGAAGAAAATCTGGGTTCCCAAAAGTTATGTTGAAAGTATTCAGGTGAATGTCCTCATGACACCACCAGTGAAGAACAGGAACCCCAGATCAAACTCCTCATACGGACCAAATTCCTCACATGGATCAAATTCCTCAAAAGGATCAAAGTCCTCATATGAACATCATCGTGCTAACAACTCTGTTTCGCAGGGTAGAGCTAAGGGCTATGAATATGTGCATTATTCTTCAAATCATTATGTTCATAAGTCCTCGAAGAATTTCTCTGCTTATTCATATGCTTATCCTAACCCCTCTTATGCAAAACGAAATGGCTTGGCATCTTTGCCACCTTTCTCATATGGTGCTCGCAGAGTGATGAATTCTTTGCCACCCCTCCAGATGTGGGTGGTGAAGAAAAAGGACTAATCTCTTATGCAGGGTCAGGTCTCTAGACATGCTTTAACGTCTGAAGAATTTGCTGGGGGCCTGACAAAATGCCTGAAAGGACGCAGGCTAATCATGATGAAATGAACTTTGATTTCACACGTCCTCACACTGCTTATCTGTGCTATTGCTTGATGAAATTGAACTGATGATACTGATGTCATATTCTTCATTGATGAAGTATATGAGTTTGTAAGCTGCACTAATTCATCTGCAGGATGATCAACCCAAAGCAAATGAGTGGGTCCTCGATAGTGGATGTACAAATCACATGACCGGTGACAAGAATCTATTGATGGATGCTCCATTAACACCGTCACATCTGAAGCATATCATTTTCGCTGACAAAGGCAAAAGTCAGGTATTGGGTCTAGGTAAGGTTGCGATCTCTAAGGATCGACACATGGACAAAGTCATGCTTGTCGAGTCCTTAGGATACAACCTCATGTCTGTCTCAATGCTTTGTGATCTTGATATGGTTGTTGTCTTTGGCAAGTATCGTTGTGTTGTGATCATGGAAGCTGACAATTCCAAAGTCTTCGAAGGCTTTAGGAGTGGAGACTTGTACATTGTTGATTTCTCTACAGGACCACAACCTGCCATGTGCTTACTTGCAAAAGCTTCAGAAGGCTGGCTATGGCATCGACGACTTGGTCACGCTGGCATGAGGAATCTGCACATGCTCGCGAAGAAGAAGCATGTCATTGGCATTGAGAATGTCAAATTCCTCAAGGATCACCTGTGTGGTGCCTGTGAAGCTGGAAAAATGACCAAGGCCAAGCATCCAGCGAAGACTATCATGACTACCACTTGACCATTTGAATTGCTTCACATGGATCTCTTCGGTCCTAATCATTATTCTGCTGTGACTAATGATGCATCTCTATATGGCTTTGTTATTGTTGATGATTACTCTCGTTACACATGGGTACACATTGTTACTTACAAACATGAAGTGCAGGAAGTCTTCAAACGATTTTCCTCGAGGGCTTCAACCAACTTTGGTGTGAAGATCAAGCACATCAGGAGTGACAATGGAACTGAGTTCAAGAATTCCGGTCTTAATGACTATCTTGATGAACTTGGTATTACTCATGAATTATCTGCTCCTTATACTCCTCAGCAAAATGGCGTCGTGGAGTGCAAGAACAGAACTCTTGTTGAGATGGCTCGCACTATGCTTGATGAATACAAAACACCTCATCGGTTTTGGATTGATGCAATTGATACCACATGCCACATCATCAACAGAGTGTATCTTCACAAATTCTTCAAGAAGACTGCCTATGAACTCCTCACTGACAAGAAACCCAATGTGAGTTATTTCAAAGTCTTCGGTGCTAAATGTTGGATTAGAGATCCTCATCACAATGCTAAATTTGCACCGAAAGCAGATGAAGGTTTTATGCTTGGTTACGGAAAGGACTCGCACACCTACAGAGTCTGCAACATCGCTCTTCACAAGATTGTTGAAACTGTAGATGTGCGGTTCGATGAAACTAATGGCTCTCAAAGAGAGCACCTACCTTCTGTGATAGATGAACCATCACCTGAAGATTCTATCAAGTTCAAAGCTACTGAGGATGTCATTCGTACCGAAGAATCCACTGAAGAATTCATTCCAGAACGCGAAGATCGTCGAGCTGATGTACCTGAGGAAAATGCTAAAGAAAATGGTGCTGAAGAAAATGCTGGTCAAATTCCTCTACGACAACCTGCTCATCCTCGCATTGCAAAAGAAGTGCAAGTTGAAAAGATCATCGATGACATTGAAGCACCAGGTCCTCTCACACGCTCAAAAGCTTCACATTTGTCTAACTTTTGTGGGCACTATGCTTTTGTCTCTATCACAGAGCCCACTAAGGTAGATGAAGCATTTCTGGAGCCTGAGTGGATTCAGGCCATGCAAGAAGAATTACATCAGTTCGAGCTCAACAATGTCTGGGAACTGGTCAAACGTCCAGATCCTCGCAAGCATAATATCATCGGCACAAAGTGGATCTACCGCAACAAGCAAGATGAAAATGGCCTTGTGGTGAGGAATAAGGGACGACTTGTAGCTCAAGGCTACACACAAGTTTTGAAGATCCAAAGAATCCTGACAAAGTCTTCAGACTCAATAAGGCCCTCTATGGCCTCAAGCAAGCCCCTCGGGCGTGGTATGATACTTTGAAGGAATTCTTCGTGAAGAATGGCTTCACACCTGGTTCACTCGACCCTACTCTCTTTACTAAATCTTATGGTGGTGAACTGTTCGTGTGCCAAATATACATTGATGATATTATCTTTGGCTGTACTGACCAACGTTATAGTGATGAATTTGCCTATATGATGAGTGAAGAATATCAAATGTCTATGATGGGAGAGTTGAAATTCTTCTTAGGTCTTCAAATTCGTCAACAACACAATGGCATATTCATATCTCAGGAGAAATACCTCAAGGATGTACTGAGGAAATTCGGCATGCAAGATTGCAAAGGAGTCAAAATTCCTATGCCTACAAATGGTCATCTATGCACTGATGAAAATGGTATTGACTTGATCACAAGGTATACTGCTCCATGATTGGTTATTTATTGTACTTATGTGCATCTAGGCCAGATATAATGCTTAGTGTCACTACAACATGACCTCACCTATAGCAACACTTTTTCCGTATCTAAAAGTCCATATATCCGTTGCTAGTGTCTTTACCAACGGTTTGGGATGCGTTGCCTTATCCAGTGTTGCTAGCGCATAATGCAACGCATATACTACCGTTGGTAAAAGGGATCGTTGCAAGAGTACGACACATAAAACAACCTTCTACAACACTTCTTCACGTTGGTGCTCAATATACCGGAATCCAAATCTCATTGTTTGACAATAGATAATTTGCCACGCTTTAGGTGTTTGTACATATATAATAATAATAATAATAATAATAATAATAATAATAATAATAATAATAATAATAGTAATAGTAATAATAATAATATATTTATATAACACCAATTGAATTAATGCTCCACATAATGGTGATAATTATGTATATCAAGCTAGGAAAAGACAAGAAGAAATATACTCACAAGAGGAAGAAATCATATATTGGATAAAATTGTTGGATTACAGTAGTGGATATTACAGGAGGAAGAGCATCCAAATGTGATGCATATCTAAATATTTTCTCGACAAAGAAACTTAAACTAAAAGCATCCATCAACATCCCTGATACTTAACTAAAACATAATCGAGGAACATCATTGAATAGGAACAACATCCCTACAACTTAACTAAAACTGAAAGCATCCATCATCATCATCATGAACTGGAAGACCATCATCATCATCATCACATTGCAGTGTACTTGCCATGCACCCATATAATCATCCATGTATCTTTAGAATCTACAAAGAAAATAAAAAATGAACCGTTAACACACAGTGTATTAAGAAGTAAGAACCACTTTGCGCACACTTACTGCTCATAAGCACATTTTTTTGGTCTGGACAGCAGTCTAATAGCAAATAAGAAGAAAAAAATAAACAAGATAGCACTACAATTTGAACACAAATTCGTATGTGATTATGAGAAGACACCAGCATGAGTGTTAGTTGTCCTTGATGACTAATCCAGACGCCACAATATACGACACAACCTGCAGCAAACATGGCTAAATAAAATTATATGGACATTAGCCTAAGTGCTGATGTGCATAGGGCAATGTGATTGACAGTACCACTTCTCTTTTCTTCTCCAGTTAGTTAGCAAACTGGACCAAAACGGTTTGTCATCTGAAACTGAACCAAAACATCTATTTCTAGTTGGTTTCAGTCATCCAACAGGAAATAGGGAAACCTATAAGTGCTCACCACGCTTTGAAACAAACCTACAACCCCAAATTCACTGAAATGAATTTACATGGTCATCACCAGCCTAGAGATCCATTGCTAATTCTTTACATCTATAGTAAAACTGTTTTCTATGAACCGACAGATCTATTTATTTCTAAATAAATCCACTGAAACCTACAGCCCCAAATATTATAAATGTGCGTCGACAGCAGCACAGAACCTAGCACAGCTCAATGGCCATGGACACAACGGGCAGTAGCACGGTAAGGAAAGGGAGAGAGTTTACCTTCCTTGGCATCGTCCATGACTTGCTCCACGAACTCGACTTGCTCCATGGCATCCCCCTGGATCGAGTTCGAATACCTAGTTGATTTTAATTATACTAAGATTCTTTCATGTGAAACTAAATAGTGGAATTAATACATGCAGCACACAATATAGGCCCGCAGTTTCTGAAATCCAACCAAAAAAAAGAAGTAGGTTGTCTACCAGGCCATGCCTTGTACCTTCAGTTTGGTTTCAACTCTGGTATGATAGTGTCCTGTGAGAGGAACAAAAATACAACAAAGTCAAATATTATCATCGGTAGGACCTTACCTGCCAATTCAAAAAATATAATGCTAACTTATCATGGGATCATCATCAAGAACATGCACACTGTTGTTCAAATTCTTACTATGGCAGGCATTACGTTATTGTTCAACGATGAGTAAATATTTTTTGGGACAATGAACAAAAAGAGATGGTTCAAACTCTAGACCCAGAAATGGATGGTTGCAAATTGATAGGGTGTATACTATTCTAGGTACATAATATTGGGCAAAACACACTAATTTGTAATGAAATTGCTGAAAGAGTAACTAATTTGTAGTGGAATGGCCAAAAGAGTACCTTATATAGGGACAACTTGTAGGTGATTATTTCCTTGTAGTGTATTTCATGAGTACAGGCTGATAGTATTAAAAAATAATGGTCCATCAAGGTTATCCTTGTATCTAGTTTGTTCTTTCCCTTTCTGTATAGGATTTGCAGAACTAAACCATTAGTTCTTTCCAGATTTTATACATGTAATAGGCAAAATAGAAGTCGTTCCTGACTATTAGTGAGGAATAGTATCCGAAGAAATACATCTATAGAAGCATTGTGTCCTGAACTCATGTTAACCACAATAACAATATCCTTTTTAGTTGAAAAGGCAAACTTCTAATATTTAAATATTATTCATGATTTTTAAAGGATACATCGAGATACCATGTTGACAAAAAGGCAGTCAAAAAGATAATACAACTGTGATTATTTTGACTAGAAGTGGATATGAATACAGAACACAATTTATATTGGACACTGTACTGAGATAACACTACATCAGCTCCGAGCTGTAACAGAAGTACCTATATTATTTTCGGAAAGCAAGGGAAAGCTTCTAACTTACCGCCAAATAGTGGTTCAAATATTCATCACTTGGTAATAATTAAAAACACCTTGCTGATTCTATAGTCGTACATAATAATCATATGTGTGACTAAGAAAACTTGAAGATCAACTTTTATTTCAGAAGGGAAACAGGACCAGAATCTTCAAAATATAAATCAATAACTAACCATTAAACAGCAAAAGGAATAATTCTGCTCAGTTTCAAAGTCAACGTGGCAATACATAAGGAACCATATACATATCGTGGTTGTAGCATGTGCACAGCAAGCCATCGTATACTAAGTTAAGATGTACAACAAAAATAGTATATTTATGCTTCATCTGTTCAAATTACATGGGAGGACATTATAAGATGAAGAAATTCCACAAAGCAGCAGTATTTTCAGTAAAGAAAATAAAAAATCTAATGGTCAAATTGATAAGAGGATTTTACACATACGTTTATTTTTCTTCAATGGGGACATGAGCATCTTATCTGATCTAACGGGGCCAAACCTGAAGACAGGAACTGAGTCACGTCCATGACTGGACAATGGAGGACTTGTTACTTCCATCATGTCACCCATGTCGTAGGCAGCACCTATGGTTAGGATTGGTTTTCCCTGTAGAGAGAAGGGATATACAGCCAGTTGGTTGCACGTCTACAGGAGAAGAAAAGAGCAGAGGTTAGAGAAAGAGGGAGATAAATGATGAAACCAGGGGAGGGGGTGCACTCACCGGACGAGAGGAGGACAACATGGCCACCGGCGCCGGAGTCGACGCCCGAACCCTAGCTATGGGGGAGGGTCGCGGGTAGGCTTTGGTGGCCGTGAGGGCCGGATCTAGCCGGATGGGAGGGCGCCGCAATGCGAGGGGACCTGGGGCTATGCTTCGCTGTGGCGAGATTCGCCGGACGTCGCTTGAATCAGCCGCCGCAGGTTGAGCAGCGAGGAGCCGCGTGAAGAGAGAGATGGGTCGCGAGAGCGATGGGCGGGTAGGGATGATGTGGATCCGGCAGCCTCCGGAGCTGCGAGGTAGGAGGAGGGGAGGGGGAGGGCCGGCGGCGAGGTGGATCGGAGGAGGGAGACAAAATGGTGGTGGCGGCGGTTTGGGAGAGATAAGGGCGGGGGCTCTGTTTCTCGCGCGTCTCTTTCTCTCTTTCTCTCTCTCCTTTCCTCAGTTTTTTTCTCAATTGTACCACGATAGGGTAATGAGCTGCAACTCTACATCGCATATGCTGCATCGCTTATATGCGTATCTGTGGAAAATTTTGCAACGTATAGTCAAAACGTTGTTGAATCTATGTTGCTTTACAGAGGGTATCCTTGTAGTGTGTTTGCATGTGTGCCCGATTTCAAGCTACACCGAAGGAATCAGACCATAAGGTTGTGAAGCATATTCTTCGATATCTAGCTCACACACCAACACTAGGACTATGGTACCCCAAGGGCTCTACCTTTGATCTCATTGGATATTCTGACTCTGACTATGCTAGTGATCGTGTGGACCGCAAGTCAACATCTGGTACTTGTCATTTCCTCGGACGATCCTTGGTCTGTTGGTCCTCGAAGAAACAGAACTGTGTATCACTGTCTACTGCTGAAGCTGAGTATATTGCTGCTGGTTCTTGCTGTGCTCAATTGCTGTGGATGAAGCAAACTCTCAAGGACTACGGCATCAACATGAAGAACGTGCCTCTCTACTGTGACAATGAGAGTGCCATCAAGATTGCTCATAACCCAGTTCAGCACTCGAAGACAAAGCACATTCAGATCCGTCATCATTTTCTTCATGATCATGTGTTGAAGGGCGACATTGCTATTGAACATGTGAAGACTGAATAACAGCTAGCCGATATCTTCACAAAGCCCTTGGATGAGAAGACATTTAGCAAGTTGCGGTGTGAGCTAAATATCTTAGAGTCTTCGAATGTTCTTTGAAAAGGACACACATCCTAACACTTATGAAAAATTGATGACTTAGATGTGCAACACATGAAGAAACATTTTTCTTCAATCAATGAAGAATAACACTCTAAGTGTGAAGAAATTAATGAAGAATTTGATTCTCAGAACCCTACGACAATTGTACGCGGTGTCTGAAATCATTATTCTTATACGGTGGGTCACGGCACCACAAAAAGTTGAAAATCTTCAATTTGAGTTTTTCCTCAGTTTTCAAATTCTTCAGTTTTTCAAATTCTTCAACTTTGCAAAATCTTCACTGTTCCGTCGTCTTTCTTTATTGGCTATATATATATGGGTTTATGTCCTCTACAGCATTCACTTATGGCTATTTCTTCAAGTTGCATTTTTTGCTAAGTGAATGTGATCGGACCCTTCCCCCTCTATGCTATACAAAACCCAATCTATTCACAAATTCTTCATGTGCGTTCTATTTGAAACTCGTTCAAAATCTTCACTGTGTCCTGTCAGCTGAAGAAATTGCGAACGGAACTTTAAAACTAATCTTATCCAAATTTTCGGTTTTGCCGCTCAAACCGTCCTGTATCCCACGATGGACTTATCTATTCACCCACGATCTAACATGATCTCCACTTTTCAGTATGTGGGTGACACATATCAAGTGAATGAGAAGGGCTAGGGGCACGTTCGTCCTAAATCTACGGGCGAACAATTTTTCACTGCGACTATAAATACCCCCTCACCCTTCCTCACTTCCTTTACTCTGCTCGACCGCTCTCTCTCTCTCTCGCTCGAGCTTCTCAAACCCTAGCGCCTCCGCTACTCCATCATCGCCGGTGAGGAAGAGCTTCACTGCCTCGACCTCGTCGCCGTCGTACTCGCGCCGGTCGCGGAAATCTTCACTCCGCCGCCGCCGTAGCTGTCTTCCTCCGCCAAGTTAGGGCGTGGAAGATCTGAACTGACGAGCTTCAAATCTACTCTTCTCAGTTCGTCGTGTTCTTCAACGAGGGTAATTAAAAGTTACTTTTACTGCCCTCCTTGATTCAAATTTTCTCTACAAAATCTTCAAAGGTGTTTTATTCTTCAAATCCTCACACACAGAAAACACCTCACAAGTCATCTGTTCTTGATTCGTTTCCCTAAGCATCATTTTCTTCAAGATTCCTCAATTGTGTGGATCGTCGATCTATACAACTCTGGAACCTAAGACAAAGTATGCTTGGTGAAATTCTTCAAGACTCATCTGGTCAAATTCCTCAAACTTTTTCATCTTGAAAACCTTCTGAGAACGCATATGACCTCTTCAAATTCCTCGCAACTATACTCTGTTCACAGGTACTCATGTCCGCTGCTGAATCACTAGGTTCTCATCAACTTAACTCATTTGCAGCGTTCCTTGAAGAAAAGTTGCATACTTCTTCAGAGAATTTGATTGTTCAAATTCCTCATCTGAAGAATATGGCAGAAGGTAAGAAACCATAGAAAGGAGGAAAGAAGCCTGAGGTCATAACTGCTTTTGAGATCCCTGATGACATTTATAAGGACTATTGCACACCTGATGAGGCCAAGTTCGGCAAAGAGAACAAAAATCAGCGCAAGGTGCGCCTATAGAGGATTGAAAGGAGATGGGCAAGAGAATGGAGGGAGTACAGACATGTAACTCCTAAGTACATGAAGAAATTCGCTTTAAATCCTCCATGCCCAAGAGCTGCATTGGCACCTGGCCAAGAAGCTGATCCCACCAGCATCAAGCGTGGTGAGGATTTTCCTGATGAATGGGCCAAGCGCCAAGCCAAATTGGCTAGACAAGCCAAAGAAGCAGTGAGGAAATTTAATGAAGACTCTGCTACTGCTGCTGCCACAAAGGCCTCTGACAAGCCTAGAAAATCAATGGCAAAGAAGCCCGCTCACAAGCCAAGTGCTACATCAAATGTGCCCTCACGGCCAAGTTCCTCAGCAATGCCCTCACGACCAATTTCTTCAAAGCCCTCACGGCCAATTCCTCATGCTGCTCCTGCTCCTCCAAAGTCCTCAGTTGCTCCGGCAAAGTCCTCAACACCTGTACATCTGGCCACATGCCAAAGGACTGTAGGCATCTCTATTGCCTCTGGTGTCTCAGCAAGTTCCTCAGCTGCACCAAATTCTTCATCAGGCCCCACTCTGCTGAAGACAAAGGCCATTGCTGGACGAGGTCCTCGGCCTAGTCCGAAGAAGAAACAAGTTGCCTTCCATGTGCCATCTGACGATGAAGCTGATGATGATGAACTTGCAGAAATCATCAGAGACAGGCAAGAACGGGCCGCTAGAGCCAAAGGCACAAATGTGCCACTGCTTTTGGATCCAAAAGTGATCCTCGACTACATTGATCTCTGGCACAAGGACCCAAACACTCCTATGCCTGATTTTCATTTGACTCCTGGCCAAAGTCACGTGCTGACCCATTTCATCAATGAAGAGAAATGGAAATTTGAGAAGGCCAGGCAAATCAAGAAGGCTCAGTTCAGGAAAGAGAAGTTCCTGAAGAACAACATTGTCAAAATGACACCTGATGAACTCCTCAAGATCCAGTCTTTCAATTCTTATTATGCTGATTGGCAAGGAGCCAAAGTCAGGTTCGTTAAACTGACTGAGAAGTTCACCAATGTTGCAGCCCCATCGCAACAAGAAATTCCTCAAGCTGAAGCCTCTGCTCAGCAAACTTAAGAACATGCCAGCACCGCTGATGATTTTCCAGCTGCTGAAGAAAATGCTAGTTCCAGGGCTGATGACTCCATTCCAGCCGCTGAAGAAACTGCCAGGGCATCCACAAGTGGTGCGCCTGAAGAAAATGAAGAAGTCAGGCCAACTGCATCAGTTGCGCCTGAGGAAATACCAACAAATTCCTCAGCTCCTCCTGCGCCTACCCCAACTCCTACCCTTCCATCTGCATCATATGTGAGGAAGACCAAGGCTGCAGAGAAAGCTGCAGTGAAGAAAAGGAAAGCATCATCTGCTTTAGATTCTTTAGCTCCGAAGAAAATGAAGACTATGACTAGCTCAACTGAGAATCCAATAGATGCTGTTCCGATTTCCACCATGCCATCAAAGGAGATTGTTCCTTATGGTGAAGAATATGTGATCCCTAGTGGATCGGATGAAGAAAATCATTCTACTGCTTCGTTAGAGCAGATTGATGAAGAAATTGAAGTGGATGCGATCCCTTCAACACCTGCTGCTTCCTCGCCCATGCCTCAGTTCACAGCTGAAGAGGCTGGCGTTGAAGAACTTGAAGATGAAGATGTGGACATTGGATGCACCACGCCTGTGATGAATGATGACTCTGCCACACATGATTCTGTCGCCAACACCTCTGCCAAGCAAATTCCTCAAGCCACAGCACCCAGGGTGATGACTGATCGTGAGTTACTCCTCAGTCTTCATCAGAAAGTTGATCGCAATCATAAATGGGTCAAGCGTCAGTTTGGTTCCATTCTTTACAACATGACCTCAACCCACAATGCTGTGAAGAAAAACCTATACTACCTCCATGAAACCTTCAACCGTATCTGGGCTGTTCTATCTCATATCTACAGCGCCGAAGATCTGAAGAACATGGGTCTCAAGAAAGAATTTGATTGGTCTGCATCTCCACCGAAGAAATTCAAGAAGGTCAAGGTTCCTTCCTTGGTGGCCAGCTCCTATTCTTCATCGCGCGACACTGATGAAAATGAAGACTTGGACGACACTGCGACAGGCCCTACTACGACAACCGACCCAGACAACGCTGGCGCTCTTCCATCAACTTGATATTCTTCAGGGGCGTTAGTCCTCAGTTTCGATCCTTTTGGTCATTCGATGACAAAGGGGGAGAAATCTGAGTTAGTCTTCAAGCGGGTCTATTATATGGGCATTTTTTTGCTAAGTTAAAACTCTCGCTCTTCTGAAACTTTTATTGGATCGAGTTGTAATCTTAAAACCGATGGTGCCCGGATACTTTTGATGCACAGTGCTCTGATGCTTTTGATGCGTTATTCTGCATTCTTGTTCCTCGTTAATATTATTTCACACATGCTGAATCTCTTCAGGCACCATATTTCATCATGCATTTCAAATTCTTCATATTATATGTCAAATGCATGTATGAATTACAAGATATAGGGGGAGATCTCCATGATTCAACTCTTCAAGTGTGCATTGCTTCAAAAGCAAATTCCTCACTATGCACATCTTCAGGGGGAGTTCTTCTATATCTTGCAATCAAATTCCTCAATATCAGTACTTACACTTCATATGTTTATCCCCGTTGAAAACTTAACCTATATTGTCATCAATCACCAAAAAGGGGGAGATTGTAAGTGCATCTAGTTCCCCTTAGTGATTTTGGTGTATTGAAGACTTATAGGTTAAGGGACTAATGTGTTTATGAGTGTACACAGGTCTATAAGTCTATGAGGAGTTTGATATTTACAAAGAAAGTCGACCCCTAAAAATGAATATCTTCGACTGAAGATTTTGGGATTCCTGAAGACTTTCATGAAGACTTTGAAAGTGAAGAAATTGGTGTGTCCGTGAAGACTTGATATTCATGCGAGGAATATGAAGCTTGAAGACTTTCGTTTTCATAGTTTTGTTTTTCTCTTTCTTGAGTCATAGGAAACAACGTACTGTTAAAGGGGGTCGAGGAAATACTAAGGAAATTTTTCCATGTGATGCTCAACTCAAAATCCTACACCTACCAATCCCTTCGAGTGAAGCCATTGGAAATCTCATACAGTTCAGTCAATTTCTTCAGTGACAGAGACGAAGTTCTTCTGGTCGCTGAGGAATTTGTTCTGACTAAGGAGTTAGGAATTCACCAGTGCGGATTGCCTACACAGTGAGGAACATGATAGCCCTGAGGAATTTGAGAGTCAAATTTCCGACCGTTGTTGTGCTACGCGCCAGCTGTCCCAAAATATCTTATCCACATAACGGTCATATCATTGAAGGGCATTTATGTCTTATCATGTCGGGTTGCTCCCTAGGCTATAAATAGCCGCCCCCTACAACCACTAGCTGGTTGGCTACTCCGAGAGAAACTGACACTTGTCATTTGAGAGCAACCCATCCTCCGAGGACTTTGAGCAAAAATCATCGAGTGAGGAAAATCCAAACCCAAACACCCACAAACCCAAAGTGATTGAGCATCACTGAAGAGATTGATCCTGTGTGGATCCGACGCTTGTTACCTTTTAAGACTGTGCTTCTTCCAGACGGTTAGGCGTCAAGGTCTAGAGCGTCCAAGAGGAATTGTGGATCGCCAAGTGACCAAAGTCTGTGAAGGTTTGGAAGTCGCCTGAAGACTTACCACGAGTGATTGGACGAGGTCTGTGTGACCTTAGTTCAAGGGGAATACGATGAGGACTTGGTGTCCTGAGCTGCATGCTCAGCGACTGGGTGTCCGAGACTGTGTGTCCTCGAGTTTAAATACTCAGCCGCTCCAACCAGACGTACAACTGAGACAGCAGTTGGAACTGGCCTACCAAATCATTGTCTTCACCAACCTTACTGGTTCTATTTCCTCAACTCTTTCATTTCCTCATTATTGTGTTGAGTGATTGTTCATATCTATGTTTGAAGACTTTGACTGAAGACTTTCTCTATTTCCTCAGTTCAATTTCTTTAGTATGTTTGTCTTCATCTTGTGTTATCCTGTGTTTACGCTTTCTGTACTCTGTGATAGTCTTCATTTCATCATGATGACTATGTGTGTATTCTGCTATGCTTACTTCTGAGTACTTATTCCGCTGCAAGTAGTTCTTCGCTAAGGAATTTCCTCACCGGCAAATTCCTCAGTGAAGAATTCATAAAAATCGCCTATTCACCTCCCCTCTAGTTGATATAACGCACTTTCAACTATGTTTTTCACTCTTATTATCATTTGTCGAAGCTTTGATCTATATGTTATCATCAATTACCAAAAAGGGGGAGATTGAAAGTGCAACTATCCCAAGGTGGTTTTGGTAATTCCTAACAACATATAGCTCATTGAGCTAACATCATTCCAAGATGAATATTTCAGGAAAAGCTCAATGAATGGCATGGATGAGAAAAGTGGATCCCTCAAAATGCTAAATAGAAAAGGATTGGCTCAAGCTCAAAAGCTCAAGACTCTACATTTTATATTTTAGTGATCCAAGATCACATTGAGTCTATAGGAAAAGCCAATACTATCAAGGAGGGATGAGGTGTTGCTTAATGAGTTTCTTGCTCCACAGTGCTTAGTGATATGCTCCAAAACCCTCAACTACTTTCTCATATCCACATATGACCTAAACCAAAAGTCAAACTCGGCCCTACCGATTCTTTCTACCCGGCGCCACCGAGTTCAGATGTCATAGCCACTGCCACAAACCCTAGGCAAATCGGTCTCACCGATAGGGATCTCGGTCTCACCGAGATGGGGTTGTAATCTCTCTGTTTCCCTTAGTAACGTTTCGGTACCACCGAGATGAGCGATCGGTCCCACATTGCAATGTAAACTCCCTGTTTCCTTTTCGTAACATTTCGGTCCCATCGAGATGAGCGAACCGGTCCCACCGAGTTTACCTGACCAACTCTCTGGTTAGCTTATTACCAAAATCGGTCTCATCGAGTTTGTGTAATTGGTCTCACCGAGATTACGTTATGCCCTAACCCTAACCATATCGGTCATACCGAGTTGCATGTCGGTCCCACCGAAAATCCTAACGGTCACTAGATTTGCTAAATCGGTCTGACCGAGTTTATCAATTCGGTCCCACCGAGTTTGGCAAGTTGTGTGTAACGGTTAGATTTTGTGTGGAGGCTATATATACCCCTCCACCTCCTCTTCATTCGTGGAGAGAGCCATCAGAACAAACCTACATTTCCAACTTGCTGTTTCTGAGAAGGAACCACCTACTCATGTGTTGAGGCCAAGATATTCCATTCCTACCATATGAATCTTGATCTCTAGCCTTCCCCAAGTTGCTTTCCACTCAAATCTTCTTTCCACCAAATCCAAATCCTGTGAGAGAGAGAGAGAGAGTTGAGTGTTGGGGAGACTATCATTTGAAGCACAAGAGCAAGGAGTTCATCATCAACACACCATTTGTTACTTCTTGGAGAGTGGTGTCTCCTAGATTGGCTAGGTGTCACTTGGGAGCCTCCGACAAGTTTGTGGAGTTGAACCAAGGAGTTTGTAAGGGCAAGGAGATCGCCTACTTCGTGAAGATCTACCGCTAGTGAGGCAAGTCCTTCGTGGGCGACGACCATGATGGGATAGACAAGGTTGCTTCTTCGTGGACCCTTCGTGGGTGGAGCCCTCCGTGGACTCGTGCAACCATTACCCTTCGTGGGTTGAAGTCTCCATCAACGTGGATGTACGATAGCACCACCTATCGGAACCACGGCTCAAAAATCATCATGTCTCCGAATTGCGTTTGAATTCTCCAAACCCTTCCCTTTACATTCTTGCAAGTTGCATGCTTTACTTTCCGCTGCTCATATACTCTTTGCATGCTTGCTTAAATTGTGTTAAGATTGCTGGACTTGTGCCTAGATAGCTAAAATCTGCCAAAGACTAAAATTGGGAAAAGGATAAGTTTTTATTTGGTCAAGTAGTCTAATCACCCCCCCTCTAGACATACTTTCGATCCTACACAATAACAATAAAATATGGGGATAAAGGACAACCTTGTAGGATACCTCTATTGCTTTGCAAGCAACCATATGATTGGCCATTAATGATAACAAAAAATGTAGGAGCTGCAATGCAGACATGTACCAAACTTATGAAATGATCATGCAACCCTTTACATGAGAGCGCTTGCATAAAGAAGTTCCATTCAACTCTATCAAAAGCCTTAGCCAAATCAATTTTAATCATGAGGGTAGGGTTGTTCGAAGACTTAAGGTTGAAAGGAGTGAGTTGTTTCTTGAGCAAAAATGATATTGTTGCCGATCCTTCTACCTTCTATAAAAGCTTGTTGACTGTCATGAATATAACTAGGAAAATGAGGTTTAATCCTATTAGCTAGGGATTTAGTAATAATCTAATAGATCACTTTACACAACCTAGTAGGCCTAAAATCTTGAAGAATGCAGGGTGCTAATTTCTTAGTAATCAAGACAATGCGAGTATCATTCATGTGCTTTGAAAACATACCTTGGATATAAAAATCTCTGACCACTTTTGTTATGCCATCTCCAATCTACTCCCAAGAAGCAAGGTAAACCTTCAAATTGAATCCATCTGGCCCTGGTGAAGCATTCCTCTTCATGGCTTTTAATGTTTCCGAAATCTCTTTTTTATCTGGGGTGCTATAAGTGTAATAGGTCTCTCCTTCTGGTTGTGAAGTATAAACATAAGGCCTGCATAATTTATGTTAGGAGAGGAGAATAAATTTTGGAAGTACTTGATGAAGGTGTTAGGAATAGCATGAGGTTCAACTTGTACAATGTTGTTCTCATCTTTAACTGAAGCAATTCTGTTTTCCTTCTACGCTTAAGAACAACATGGTGGAAGCAAGTTATTTACAACCCAATGCTCTTAGCTCTCCACCTATAGTATTCACTGAGTCTAGTCATGTTTTTGTTCATACCTGAAAATAAGGTAGGTCTCAAGCGACTGGTCCTGTACCTGGGCTGGTTGCACTAGTTCGGCGAAGAGATTGACACATTTGATGGTAGATGGATATGGACAATATGGATGGTGCAAATATTTTTATATTTTTTGAAAAATTTAAAACAACAAGTTAACAAGATGGAAAAGTGATTGAAATGAGCTTCGCAATTCTTGGAAATAAGGTCTAGGGTCATAGGGTTCACTATTGTCAACTACCAACATGGTAACTTCATTGAAATACACGTAGGGCTGGAAAAAAAGCTCGAAGCTCGCGAGCTAAACAAGTAGCTCGTGACTCGGCTCGAATCGAGCCGAGCTTTAGTTTACGATCGTTTATAGACCAAGTAAAACGAGCCAATCTCACGAGTACTCGTGTAACTCGTTAGGCTGGATACAATAGATCAGGCACTCCCAATACAAAGAAAGATCAGCCACTAAACAACCTACGTCCCAGGCGCACAACCCAAGGCCGAGCAGTTGAAGGCCTAGCCTCCTAGGAGACTCACGCCTTACAAGAAAATTACAATTGTTTAGTGATATATATATGTTTAATATACACATAATCATTTTTATCATATTTGAGGGCTTTATGTTTATATCTTAAATGAGCTTAACAAGCAAAACGAGCCAGCTCGCGAGTTATACGAGTCGAGCCAATCTTGGGTTTTAGCTCGTTATAGTAACGAGTCGAGTCGAGCTAGCTCGTTAACGAAACGAGCTCTAGCGAGTCGAGCTGAGCTGGCTCGACTCGCCTCGAATTCCAGCCCTAAATACATGATACAACCTCACAAAGTTCCTTTTGGTTGGATAAATTCCAAAGAGGTAACATAGGTACGGCTAAGCGCACTTATCTGTCTCCAATGTATCTATAATTTTTTGATTGTTTCATGCTATTATATTATCATTCTTGTATGCTTATATGCCATTTTATTTCATTTTTGGGAACTAACCTATTAACTTAGTGTCCAGTGCCAGTTCCTGTTTTTTTGCCTTCTTTGTTTCATAGAAAAACCATACCAAACGAAGTCCAAACACGATGATACTTTATGGTGATTTTTTATGGACTATAAGAGACCCTGGAAGCTTTGAGGGAAGGCCATAAGAGCTGTTGGTGGGCCACAAGCTCAGGGGGCGAGGCCTGAGCTTGTGGGACTGACATGCCCCCATTTAACCTAATTCCAACGCTATAAATTCCCTAAATTCTACAATCCCTAGAGCGAGACCTAAAACAATTTTATCACCGCCGCAAGCCTTTGTTCTTCCGCGATCCCATATGGAGGCCTCCGCTGGTACTCTACTGGAGGGGGAATCCATCACGGAGGCCATCTTCATCAACCTTGTCGCCTCCATAATGATGTGTGAGTAGTCCCCCATAGGAGCTATGGGTCCATAGTAGTAGCTAGATGGCTTTCTATCTCTCTTTTCGATCTTCAATACAATGATATATTTGGAGACCTATTCGATGTAACTTTGCCGGTGTGTTTGTTGGGATCCGATGAATTGTGGGTTTATGATAAGATTATTCATTGAAAGTGTTTAAGTCTTTTCTGAGATTTATATATTTGTGGTTTTATGGCCTTGTATTTCTCTCCGATTTATCTATCATTTTGGCCCATTAGATTGATTTGTCTTCAGTTGGAGAGGTGCTTGGTAGTAGGTTCAATCTTGCGGTGTTCTTACTCTGTGATAGGAGGAGTTGCAAGGCACATATTTGTATTGCTGCTACTAAGGGTAAAATGATGGGGCTCGAACATATTATTTGATCTTGCTTTGTCTACATTATGCCATATTGCTTCAAGCATTACTCTGTTTGTTATGAACTTGAAACCTTGCATTGCATGCTAGATTTTGCTCTTGTTTTGGACTCTAATTTGCATGATTTGGATGAAACTAACCCGTACTAACTGTAACACCCATATAATTAAGCTACACCGATCTTCGACTAATGATGCCATGTCACCTCCTTTTGCTAAGCTTGATTGCCACTTAGTTGAAACCCAAGTTAAATTCTAAATTCAAATGCAAGTCAAATTATTAAATTTTCAAGCAGTAAAATAAAATAGGTTGTGTTACAAATATTCACTAACAAATTGTCATGTAAGGACCAACATTATTTAGATATTTAAAGTTCCTCTAACCTATTTAAAATTGGACCAATAACATTTAAATGGTCCATTTCAATTTAAACAAATGCTAAACTATTCAAATTAGATTGAAGCTTTGTGTACTGCTTCAAAACCCTGCCTAGTATTTATTTGCTAAGTTGTACCTTTGACTAAAATCTTTTAGTAGCTCAAAATGATGCAAAGCAGAAAAGAAATAAACAAAATAGAAAAGAAAAAGGAAAAAGTACATAATGCACTATTGGACTGGGCTCTAAGTGCAAACAATGCGGCCCAGCCCAACATCGGTGGCCTTTTGTGAACCTCACAACGCGTAGAAGGCCGACCGAGCATGCATGCCCGTGCCCATCCCCGTCGAGCCACCTTGCCACTCGCGTCGCTACAGGCGATCGAGGATGGATAAGAACGCCACCCCGACCCCTCTGGACACGGCCAAGATCTTTTCCCCTCCCTTTGCGCCTCTGCTTCTCCACCTGCCATGGCTGCCTGTGTCGTCGCCATCGCCTTGCTGCCCGCGTAGCCACCAAGCCCCGCTCGCCTCGACGACGTGTCCAGGAGCTCCACCGGCCTTGTCCACGTCAACTACAAGTGCCAGATCGAGCTCATAGTCCCTACGTTGAGCGGACCGAGCTCGCCTTCGTCCTCTGCCCCGCGGACCTCGCCATTCTCTTCGACCTCACCGGAGCTTCCTCGAGCCCACTTTGCTCACCTACAGGCTCTCGGTGAGCTCCCTGCTGATCCCCTCTATTTGAGGCACCTATTTCGTCCCCTAGCTCACCCTGCTGATACGTTCCAAATGTATCTACTTTTCCATATTCTTTTGCTCTTGTTTTGGACTCTAATTTGCATGATTTGAATCGTACTGACCCTGACTGACCTGTTTTCAACAGAATTGCCATGGTGTTGTTTTTGTGCAGAAATAAAAGTTCTCAAATTGAGCTAAAAATTTACGGAGAATTATTTAAAAATATATAAAAATTATTGGTGAATAAATTACCAGAGGGGGCCACTAGGGCGCCACAAGCCCCGGGGGCGCGCCAACCCCCCAGGGCGCGCCTGACAGGCTTGTGGGCCCCTGGTTGTTGGGAAATGTTGCATGGAAAACAAAAAAAGTTCTATGCACACGCAAGATCTATTCATGGAGATGCATAGCTACAAGAGGGGTCCACCAGGGTGCCACAAGCCAAGGGGCGCGCCCACCCCCAGGGCGCGCATGACAGGCTTGTGGGCCCCTGGTTGTTGGGAGACATTGCATGGAAAACAAAAAAAATTCTACAAACACGCAAGATCTATCCATGGAGACGCATAGCTACGAGAGGGGAGAGTGTGTCTACGTACACTCCTAGACCATTAAGCGGAAGCATTTATCATCGCGGTTGATGTAGTCGTACACCTTCACGATCTGCCTGATCAAGTACCAAACGTACGACACCTCCGTGTTCAACACACGTTCAGCTCAATGACGTCCTCGCCTTCTTGATCCAACAAGATGGACAAAGTAGTAAATGAGTTCCGTCAGCACGACGGCGTGGTGATGGTGGTGATGCAACTATCTCCGCAGGGCTTCGCCGAGCACTACAAAAATATGACCAATGATGAACTAGAGGAAGAGGGCGCCGCACACGGCTAGGGAATTGATATGTCTCCAACATATCTATAATTTTTGATTGTTCCATGCTATTATATTACCTGTTTTGGATGTGTATGGGCTTTACTATACACTTTTATATAATTTTTGGGACTAACCTATTAACCTAGAGCCCAGTGCCAGTTTCTGTTTTTCCTTGTTTTTGAGTTTTACAGAAAAGGAATACCAAATGGAGTCCAATTGACATGCCAATTTTTGACAATTTTTTGTGGACCAAAATAAGCCCCTGGAGTGAAAGAGTTGGGCCAGGAGAGTCCCGGGCTGCCCATGAGGGTGGGGCACACGCCCACTCCACCTGGGCGTGCCCCCTGCCTCATGGACAACCCAGAGACCCCCCTGACATGAGATCTACGCCAAAAAATCCTATAAATACTGAAACCTCCAGAAAATAACAACAGATCGGGAGTTCCGCTGCCGCAAGCCTCTGTAGCCACCAAAAACCTCTTGGGAGCCTATTTCGGCACCCTGCCGGAGGGGGAATCCCTCACCGGTGGCCATCTTCATCATCCCGGTGCTCTCCATGATGAGGAGGGAGTAGTTCACCCTCGGCGCTGAGGGTATGTACCAGTAGCTATGTGTTTGATCTCTCTCTCTCTCTCTCTCTCTCTCTCTCTCTCTCGTGTTCTTGAGGTGATATGATCTTGATGTATCGCGAGCTTTGCTATTATAGTTGGATCTTAAGATGTTTCTCCCCCTCTACTCTCTTGTAATGGATTGTGTTTTCCCTTTGAAGTTATCTTGTCGGATTGAGTCTTTAAGAATTTGAGAACACTTGATGTATGTCTTGTCGTGCTTATCTGTGGTGACAATGGGATATTCACGTGATCTACTTGATGTATGTTTTGGTGATCAACTTGCAGGTTCAATGAATCTATGCATAGGGGTTGGCACACGTTTTCGTCTTGACTCTCTGGTAGAAACTTTGGGGCACTCTTTGAAGTACTTTGTGTTGGTTGAATAGATGAATCTGAGATTGTGTGATGCATATCGTATAATCATGCCCACGGATACTTGAGGTGACAATGGAGTATCTAGGTGACATTAGGGTTTTGGTTGATTTGTGTCTTAAGGTGTTATTCTAGTATGAACTCTATGATAGATTGAACGGAAAGAATAGCTTCATGTTATTTTACTACGGACTCTTGAATAGATAGAACAGAAAGGATAACTTTGAGGTGGTTTCGTACCCTACCATAATCTCTTAGTTTGTTCTCCGCTATTAGTGGCTTTGGAGTGACTCTTTGTTGCATGTTGAGGGATAGTTATATGATCCGATTATGTTATTATTGTTGAGAGAACTTGCACTAGTGAAAGTATGAACCCTAGGCCTTGTTTCCTAGCATTGCAATACCGTTTACACTCACTTTTATCATAAGTTACCTTGCTGTTTTTATAATTTCAGATTACAAAAACCTATATCTACCATCCATATTGCACTTGTATCACCATCTCTTCGCCGAACTAGTGCACCTATACAAATTACCATTGTATTGGGTGTGTTGGGGACACAAGAGACTCTTTGTTATTTGGTTGCAGGGTTGCTTGAGAGAGACCATCTTCATCCTACGCCTCCCACGGATTCATAAACCTTAGGTCATCCACTTGAGGGAAATTTGCTACTGTCCTACAAACCTCTGCACTTGGAGGCCCAACAACGTCTACAGGAAGAAGGTTGTGTAGTAGACATCAGGAATCGTGGTGTGTGTTGCCCCTCTCCCTCCACACATATATGTAGGTGGAGGGGGAGACAAGGCAGCCCCAGGGCACCCAAGAAGATTGTGTAGTAGACATCAAGCTCTTTTCTGGCGCCGTTGCCGGGGAGGTGAGTGCTTGAAGGTATATCTTTAGATCTTGCAATTGAATCTTTTTGTTTCTTGTTTTATCACCAGTTTAGTTTGTAAAAGAAAACTACAAAAAATGGATTTGAGTTTGTCTCATACGCTTCATCTTTTTAATATCTTTCGTGAGAATGACGGAAAGGAAAATTGTGCTCAATTGCTAGAAGAAGAATGCATTAAAATGCTTGGTACTAAATCTTTGAATGATGAGCATGACTGCAATGTTGTTAGTATGAACTCTTTGAATATCCATAGTACTAATGATGATTGCACTAGTTATGATGAAAATGTCTCCTTTAAGCATGTCAATTTTTTTGGAGTACATTGGGTTTGCAAGTACACATCAAATAGGGAAAATAGATATTGCAAGAGGCATAAGCATTTAGAAACTAAATGCTTGCAAGAAAGGCTTAATGTTAGTGCTGAAAATTTAAAATATCTCTGTCGTACTTGTGAACTTTGCAATGAACATGGTCATTTAAATCTCCGATGCAAATTGTTTCATGATCGAAACGTGTCCAAAAATTGTGATGACCTGATTTCCCTTGCGCATCATAATGAACTTAGTTTGCTTTTGGGTTATGAAGAATTGAAACGTGCAACTAAGCTTATTCCAGAATTTAACCTTGAGAAAATCCTTGATATTGATCTAGAGGAGATTTATATGTATTGTGCGGTGAATTGCATTGAAAATCCTTATATTGCCAATTACATAAAGAAAAGAAAGCAAATAGAAGATGAAGAGAATATTAACGAAAGGGAAGAGACTTCCCAATATCCTCCTATTATTTCTTATGATGAATCAGGTAACGAGGAGGAGCTTTCTATTCAACCAATCTCATCAATAAGGAGCTCAAAAAAGAGGGACATCGATTGATCCTCGTTGGTTTCGACACTCTTACTTATCAAAAGGACTACGATTGATCCCCTACACTTGTGGGTCATCATAGACATCAAGCTCTTTTCTGGCGCCGTTGCTGGGGAGGTGAGTGCTTGAAGGTATATCTTTAGATCTTGCAATCGAATCTTTTTGTTTCTTGTTTTATCACTAGTTTAGTTTATAAAAGAAAAACTACAAAAAAATGGATTTGAGTTTCTCATACGCTTTGTCTTTTTAATATCTTTCGTGAGTATGATGGAAAGGAAAATTGTGCTCAAGTGCTAGAAGAAGAATGCATTAAAATGCTTGGTACTAAATCTTTGAATGATGAGCATGATTGCAATGTTGTTAGTATGAACTCTTTGAATATCCATAGTACTAATGATGATTGCACTAGTTATGATGAAAATGTATCCTATAAGCATGTTGATTTTTGTGGAGTAGATTGGGTTTGCATGGACACACCAAATAGAGAAAATAGATATTGAAGGAGGCATAAGTACTTAGAAACTAAAGGGTTGCAAGAAAGGCTAGATAAGAGTGTGGAGAATTTAAGATATCTTTACCGTTGTGAATTTTGCAATGAACGTGATCATTTACATCTCCAATGCAAATTGTTTCATGATCGAATCGTGTCCAAAAATTGTGATGATTTGATCTCCCTTGCTCATTACAATGAACTTAGATTGCTTTTGGGTTATGAAGAATTGAAACGTGCAACTAAGCCTATTCCAAAATTTAATTTTGAGCATTTCCTTGATATTGATTTAGAGGAGATTTATTTGTTTTGTGCGGTGAATTGCATTGAAAATCCTTATATTGCCAATCACCTAAAGAAAAGAAAGCAATTAGAAGATGAAGAGAATACTAATGAAAGGGAAGGGACTTCCCAATATCCTCCTATTATTTCTTATGATGAATCAGGTAACGAGGAGGAGCTTTCTATTCAACCAATCTCATCAATAAGGAGCTCAAAGAGGAAGGTTGAACCCACACATAATGTGAAGAAGAAAAAGGAAAGAAGGAGCAACAAAGGTAAAAAGGTGTCCCTCCCAAATGATGTTGCTCCTACTACTCATTGTGATGATGATAATTGATATAGTATTGGTGTTATCCATATTATTAATGATGAGAGTGATTATGCTTATGATATGAAAAGGCCCAAGCTTGGGGAAGCTATGTTTGATGAGGATGACATATTTGAGAATATATTTGCTGCAATTAATGTTTGTCCCAAGCTTGGGGATGCTATGTTTAATGAAGATGATATTTTAGCATCCCAAGTTTTGATATGCAAAGCTGTTATGATGATAGCATGCCTCTTACCTATGATGATTATATTGATGAAAGTGGGTTTGGAAGAGTGTCAACTTTAGGAAGTAGTGATCCCACTATTTTGGAGGATGTTGAATCTTATTGTGACGAATATGAAAGTGGACTTGGAGAGGTCATGACTTTATTTAGTGATGATTCCACTATCTTGGAATAGGTTTCAACCGATTATGATGAGAACAAAGTTGCTACTTATGATGATTATTGTGATGAAACTTATGCTATAAAAAGTAGTGATGATTATATTTATAAACTTGTCATGATTATGATTACCCTTTTTTTGAACATTACTTTTTAATATGGAAATAATTTATGGTGTTCGAGTCTCTTATGATACTCCCACTATTCCGAATAGGAAGAATTTTGCTTATGTGGAGAGTTGTAAATTTTCTATGCTTGTAGATCATGACACTTCCATTAAAATGCTTAAAGAAGTTATTTTTCCGAGGTTTGGAGTCCCTAGATATCTTATGACTGATGGTGGTTCACATTTTATTCATGGTGCTTTCCGTAAGATGCTTGCTATCATCCGCAGTCTAGTGGTCAAGTAGAGTTGAGCAATAGAGAGCTCAAATTAATTTTGCAAAAGACTGTGAATAGATCTAGAAAGAATTGGTCTAAAAAACTTGATGATGCATTATGGTCCTATAGAACTGCATACAAAAATCCTATGGGTATGTCTCCTTATAAGATGGTTTATGGAAAAGCGTGTCATTTACCTCTTGAACTTGGACATAAAGCATATTGGGCTATTAAAGAGCTCAACTATGACTTCAAACTTGCCGGTGAGAAGAGGTTGTTTGATATTATCTCACTTGATGAATGGAGAACCCAAGCATATGAGAATGCCAAGCTATTCAAAGAAAAAGTCAAACGCTGGCATGATAAGAGGATACAAAAGCGTGAATTTAACGTAGGAGACTATGTATTATTATTCAACTCTCGTTTAAGATTTTTTGCAAGAAAACTTCTCTCTAAATGGGAAGGTCCCTACATTATCGAGGAGGTATATCGTTCTGGTGCCATAAAAATCAACAACTTCGAAGGCACAAGTCCAAGGGTGGTAAACGGTCAAAGAATTAAACATTATATTTCAGGTAATCTTATCAATGTTGAAACTAATATTATTGAAATCGTAACACCTGAGGAATACATAAGGGACACTTTCCAGAACATTCCAGACTCCGAAAAGGAATAGGTATGTGGTACGGTAAGTAAACCGACTCCAAAACGACTCCAATGGCAATTTTTATCAGTTTTGGAATATTTAAGAATTTTAGGAAGAAAGAAGTAGTCCGAAAGGGACACGAGGCCTCCACTAGAGTGGAGGGCGCGCCCCCCCTACTGGGCGTGCCCCCCTGTCTCGTGGGCACCTCGTGTGCCTCCCGGACTCTGTTTTCTTGCACATTACGTATTTTGGTCGGTAAAAATTCATTATATATACTCCCGAAGGTTTTGACCACCGTATCACGCAAATATCCTCTGTTTTCGTTTCGAGCTATTTCTGTTTCAGATCTAGAGCATCATGTCGTCTCCAAGCGCTCCCAAGGACAAGTTTTTCGAGAGGGTTATCAACCCCTATCTCGCGGAGATGCTGCAACACCCTCAATCCATTGAGATGCGTGAGGGGGTGCTGCACTTCCGCGATGTGGAGGGACCAAGGCATACCAGAAGGTGGAGACAAAGCTCGAAGCCATGGAGCAGCAAGTTTTCAAGTGCCAAGGGATGGTGGAGCGTGGACTCAACGCCAACCAGTTGATGATCAAGGAGTTCACCAACAACCACAAGCTGGATGCCAAAGTCATTAGGGAGACCATCTTCAAGCTTCAAGAGAAAATCGAGCACCTCCAAGCCCAGATCTATGACCTGCAAAACCAGAACTGTGAGTATGAATATAGATTCAAGAGGATGAGTTTGGCTGCAGATTTAAGGATCCCAGAGACTCGATCGTCCTTCTATGATGGAGAGCTTATGCCTTGGAAGACGGACAACAAGCCTACATCATCAACAACTCCTACTTCACCACCTCCGAGGACATAATCACATGGGTATGGGCACTCCCCTTGGCAACTGCCAAGCTTGGGGGAGGTGCCCCGGTATCGTATCACCATCACACCCCTATCTTTACCGTTTTATTTAGTTCGATCCTTTTAGTAGTATCTTGATCTAGTAGATTGAAGTTTTGATATCAAGTAGTTTTGAGTTTTGCTTTGTGATCTCTTTATGTAATCGAGTCCGTGAGCTATCTATAATAAAGATTAGTGTTGAGTCAAGGGCTTTGCTATGTTGCTATGATCTTAAGAAAGTAGAAAAAAGAGAGTTCATATTGATCTTATGGATAGTGATGACTTCACATATAGGAAGTATGAGGCATAAAAATTGTTGAGAGTTGCTAAACATAGTCTTGGTCATCGTTGCAATTAATAGGAAGTGATAAGGAAAGAGGGGCTCACATATAAATATATTATCTTGGACACCTTTTATAATTGGGAGCACTCATTAGGTATGACATGCTAAAAGAGTTGACGTTGGACAAGGAAGACAACGTAATGGTTTATGTTTTCGCACATCTCAGTAAAAGTATATTGTCATTGACCTTCCAAACATGTTGAGCTTGCCTTTCCCCCTCATGCTAGCCAAATTCCTTGCACCAAGTAGAGATACTACTTGTGCTTCCAAATATCCTTAAACCCAGTTTTTCCATGAGAGTCCACCATACCTACCTATGGATTGAGTAAGATCCTTCAAGTAAGTTGTCATGTTGCAAGCAATAAAAATTGCTATCTAAATATGTATGACTTATTAGTGCAGAGAAAATAAGCTTTGTACGATCTTGTTGTGGAAGTAATAAAAGTGACGGACTGCATAATAAAGGTCCACATACAAGGGGCAATATAAAGTGACATTCTTTTGCATTAAGATTTTGTGCATCAACCCTAAACGCACATGACAACCTCTGCTTCCCTCTGCGAAGGGCATATCTTTTACTTTATGTTTCTACTTTATGCTAGAGTCAAGGTGATCCTCACCTTTCCCTTTTTCATTTTATCCTTTGGCAAGCTCTTCATGTTTGAAAGATCATGATATATATATATATATATATCCAATTGGATGTAAGTTAGCATGGGCTATTATTGTTGACATCACCTAAAGGTGAATACGTTGGGAGGCAACACAATAAGCTCCTATCTTCTCAGTGTCCGGCTGAAACTCCATAACCACAAGTATTGCGTGAGTGTTAGCAATTATAGAAGACTACAAGATAGTTGAGTATGTGAGCTTGCTAAAAAGATCTATTGTTGACTCTTTCTGATGTTATGATAAATTGCAATTGCTTCACTGACTGAGATTATAGTTTGTTAGTTCCCAATGAAGTTTTTGAACCATACTTGACATTGTGAATTGATTATCACTTGAGCATAGGAAATCATATGATAAAATCTATATATGTTGCTGTTATAAGAATGATCATGATGCCCCCATGTCCGTATTTTATTTTTATCGACACCTCTGTCTCTAAACATGTGGACATATTTTTCACTATCGACTTCCGCTTGAGGACAAGCGAGGTCTAAGCTTGGGGGAGTTGATACGTCCATTTTGCATCATGCTTTTTATGTCAATATTTATTGCATTCTGGGCTGTTATTACACATTATATCTCAATACTTATGGCTATTCTCTCTTATTTTACAAGGTTTACCATGAAGAGGGGCAATGCCGGCAGCTGAAATTCTGGCTGGAAAAGGAGCAAACATTGGAAACCTATTCTGCACTGCGCCAAAAATCCTGAAACTCCACGAAACCTGTTTTTGGAATTAATAAGAATTATTGAGCGAAATAAATACATCAGGGGGCCCACACTTTGGCCAGGAGAGTGGGGGCGCGCCCCTGTCTCCTGGGCCCCCTGGTGGGCCTCCGGTGTCCATCTTCTGCTATATGAGAGCTTTTACCCTGGAAAAAATCGTGGGCAAGCTTACGGGACGAAACTCCACCGCCACGAGGCGGAACCTTGGCGGAACCAATCTAGGGCTCTGGCGGAGCTGTTCTGCCGGGGACACTTCCCTCCGGGAGGGGGAAATCATCACCAACGTCATCACCAACGATCCTCTCATTGGGAGAGGGTCAATCTCCATCAACACCTTCACCAGCACCATCTCCTCTCAAAACCCTAGTTCATCTCTTGTATCCAATCTTGTATCACAACCACAAATTGGTACCTGTGGGTTGCTAGTAGTGTTGATTACTCCTTGTAGTTGATGCTAATTGGTTTACTTGGTGGAAGATCATATGTTCAGATCCTTAATGCATATTATTACCCCTCTGATTATGAACATGAATATACTTTGTGAGTAGTTACATTTGTTCCTGAGGACATGGGTGAAGTCTTGCTATTAGTAGTCATGTGAATTTGGTATTCGTTCGATATTTTGATGAGATGTATGTTGTCTTTTCCTCTAGTGGTGTTATGTGAACGTCGACTACATGACACTTCACCATTATTTGGGCCTAGAGGAAGGCATTGGGAAGTAATAAGTAGATGATGGGTTGCTAGAGTGACAGAAGCTTAAACCCTAGTTTATGCGTTGCTTCGTTGGGGGCTGATTTGGATCCATATGTTTAATGCTGTGGTTAGGTTTACCTTAATACTTCTTTTGTAGTTGCGGACGCTTGCAATAGGGGTTAATCATAAGTGGGATGCTTGTCCAAGTAAGGGCAGTACCCAAGCACCGGTCCACCCACATATCAAATTATCAAAGTACCGAACGCGAATCATATGAACATGATGAAAACTAGCTTGACGATAATTCCCATGTGTCCTCGGGAGCTCCTTTCTCATTATTAGAAATTGTCCAGGCTTATCCTTTGCTACATAAAGTATCGGTCCACCTTGCTGCACTTTATTTACTTTATTTACTAGTTACTTGTTACCATTTATCTTATCACAAAACTATCTATCACCTACAATTTCAGTGCTTGCAGAGAAAACCTTACTGAAAACCGCTTATCATTTCCTTCTGCTCCTCGTTGGTTTCGACACTCTTACTTATCAAAAGGACTACGATTGATCCCCTACACTTGTGGGTCATCATAGACATCAAGCTCTTTTCTGGCGCCGTTGCTGGGGAGGTGAGTGCTTGAAGGTATATCTTTAGATCTTGCAATCGAATCTTTTTGTTTCTTGTTTTATCACTAGTTTAGTTTATAAAAGAAAAACTACAAAAAAATGGATTTGAGTTTCTCATACGCTTTATCTTTTTAATATCTTTCGTGAGTATGATGGAAAGGAAAATTGTGCTCAAGTGCTAGAAGAAGAATGCATTAAAATGCTTGGTACTAAATCTTTGAATGATGAGCATGATTGCAATGTTGTTAGTATGAACTCTTTGAATATCCATAGTACTAATGATGATTGCACTAGTTATGATGAAAATGTATCCTATAAGCATGTTGATTTTTGTGGAGTAGATTGGGTTTGCATGGACACACCAAATAGAGAAAATAGATATTGAAGGAGGCATAAGTACTTAGAAACTAAAGGGTTGCAAGAAAGGCTAGATAAGAGTGTGGAGAATTTAAGATATCTTTACCGTTGTGAATTTTGCAATGAACGTGATCATTTACATCTCCAATGCAAATTGTTTCATGATCGAATCGTGTCCAAAAATTGTGATGATTTGATCTCCCTTTCTCATTACAATGAACTTAGATTGCTTTTGGGTTATGAAGAATTGAAACGTGCAACTAAGCCTATTCCAAAATTTAATTTTGAGCATTTCCTTGATATTGATTTAGAGGAGATTTATTTGTTTTGTGCGGTGAATTGCATTGAAAATCCTTATATTGCCAATCACCTAAAGAAAAGAAAGCAATTAGAAGATGAAGAGAATACTAATGAAAGGGAAGGGACTTCCCAATATCCTCCTATTATTTCTTATGATGAATCAGGTAACGAGGAGGAGCTTTCTATTCAACCAATCTCATCAATAAGGAGCTCAAAGAGGAAGGTTGAACCCACACATAATGTGAAGAAGAAAAAGAAAAGAAGGAGCAACAAAGGTAGAAAGGTATCCCGCCCAAATGATGTTGCTCCTACTACTCATTGTGATGATGATAATTGCTTTACTATTGGTGCTATCCATATTTTTAACGATGAGAGTTATTATGCTTATGATATGAAAGGGCCCAAGCTTGCGAAGCTATGTTTGATGAGGATGAAATATTTGAGAATATATTTGCTGAAATTAATGTTTGTCCTAAGCTTGGGGATGCTATGTTAAATGAAGATGATATTTTTAGCATCCCATGTTTCGACATGCAAAGTTTTTATGATGATATCATGCCTCTTACCTATGATGATTATATTGATGGAAGTGGGTTTGGAAGAGTGTCAACTTTATTTAATGATTCCACTATCTTGGGAGAGGTTTCAATCCATTATGATGAGAACGAAGTTGCTACTTATGATGATTATTGTGATGAAACTTATGCTATAAAAAGTAGTGATGATTATATTTATAAAACTTGTCATGATTATGATTACCCTTTTTCTGAATATTACTCTTTTAATGTGGAAACAATTTTTAGTGTTCAAGTCTTTTATGATAATTCAACTATTCCGAATGAGAAGAATTTTGCTTATGTGGAGAGTAGTAAATTTTCTATGCTTGTAGATCATGAAAAGAATGCTTTAGGTGATGATTATATTGTTGAATTCATTCATGATGCTACTGAAAATTATTATGAGGGAGGAACATATGCTTGTAGAAATTGCAATAATATCAAGTTTCCTCTCTATGTGTTGAAAATCTTGAAGTTATGCTTGTTTAGCCTTTCTATGCTAGTTGATTATTGTTCCCATAAGTTGTTTGATCACAAAATCCCTATGCATAGGAAGTGGGTTAGACTTAAATGTGCTATTCATATTCTTCATGATACTCCCGTTATGTTTCAATTCTTATCTTTTATGTGATTATCATTGTCATCATCATGCCTAGCTAGAAAGGAATTAAAGAAAAGCGCTTGTTGGGAGACAACCCAATATTCATCCTTACTGTTTTTGTGTGTTCACATGATTATGCTACTGTATTAATCATGTTTTATATCTTTTGTTTCAATAAAGTGCCAAGTAAGACCTTTAGGATAGCTTACGGTGATAGTTGTGTTGATCCTGCTGAAAATCAGAAACTTTTGCACCCAGTAAATCAGTTTTGTTAATTTACAGAAATGTTATTATGATCTGATTCTTTTTGCTATGGATTGGTACGCAAATTTCTTAGGAATTCCTAATTTGGTAGAATTTTTGGAGTTCCATAAGTATACGTTTGATACAGATTACTACAGACTGTTCTGTTTTTGACAGATTCTGTTTTCTATGTGTTGTGTGCTTATTTTGATGAATCTATGGCTAGTATTAAGTGGTATGAACCATAGAGAAGTTGTAATACAGTATATATTACACCAATATTAATTTAGAATGAGTTCATTACAGTACCTAAGTGGTGGTTTTATTTTCTTATACTAAAGGAGCTTACGAGTTTTCTGTTGAGTTTTGTGTTGTGAAGTTTTCAAGTTTTGGGTAAAGATTCGATGGACTATGAAATAAGGAGTGGTAAGAGCCTAAGCTTGGGGATGCCCAAGGCACCCCAAGGTAATATTCAAAGACAACCAAGAGCCTAAGCTTGGGGATGCCCCGGAAGGCATCCCCTCTTTCGTCTTCGTTCATCGGTAACTTTACTTGGAGCTATATTTTTATTCACCACATGATATGTGTTTTGCTTGGAGCGTCATTTTATTTTGTTAGTATTTGCTTGCTGTTATTTAGAATAATGTTTTGCATCTTTATTTTCAATAAAAATTTCAAGGATATGCTTTGCCATGCTTATTTTGCTAGTATACATGTTGCTGTTTGAAAACAGAAAGTTTACCGCTGTTGCAAAAATTCCCTGGAAAAGTCAGAAAATGGTATAATGTTGAAACTTTTTGCATATTGAGCTATGATAAATCTTCTACAGCGTATTATTTTTCTCATAATTTTTGGAGTTAGGGAAGTATGATGAATCTTGTATTCTTTACAGACTATACTGTTTTGGGAGATTGCTGGTATGGTTGCATTGTTTGCATAAGTTTGCTTGCTTAATGATTCTATTTTAGGATAGGAGTATTAAATATGCAGAGAAATTTAGTATGCGATGTTGAATAATAATTTTAGTGATTTGTTGCAGTAGAAAATGATAAGGTTTTGCAGTGGTTTATACTAACCTATCTCACGAGTTCTTGTTGAGTTTGTTGTGGATGAAGCTTTTGAGAAATAGAGAAACCATGATATGAGAGGAATTAAGGAGACACAAAAGTTCAAGCTTGGGGATGCCCAAGGTACCCCAAGATAATATTTCAAGAAGTCTCAAGCATCTAAGCTTGGGGATGCCCCGTTAGGCATCCCACCTTTCTTCTTCAACAACTATCGGTTAGTATCGGTTGAGCCTAAGTTTTTGCTTCTTCACATGAGTTGTGCTATCCTTGCAATGTAATTTTATTTTGTTTTGCTTGCTGTTTGAATACAATACCAAGATCTGATATTCTTAAATGAGAGAGAGTCTTCATATAGTTAAATAATTATTTAGCTACCCATTGATCTTCACTTATATCTTGTTGGAGTAGTTTGTCATTTACTCGTGTGCTTCACTTATATCCTTTGACTAAATGGTTGAATGAGTTGATGTCATAAATCTGAAATTATATATGTCTCATTTGCTTATCCCCTGGGGAGTAATGACTTCACATCTAAGAAGTAGAGGTTGTAAATTTATTGAAGGTTAGCAAGCGACGTATTGGTCATTTGAACAATTCATGAAAGAATATTGAAGGAAGAGAGATTTCACATATAAATACACTATCCTAGACATCTTTTATAGTTGGGAGCACTCATTAAGTATGACATGCTAAAGAGTTGATGTTGGACAAGGAAGACAACGTAATGGGTTATGTTTTCTCACATCTCAGTTAAAGTATATTGTCATGGATCATTCAAACGTGTTGAGCTTGCCTTTCCCCCTCATGCTAGCCAAAATTCCTTGCACCAAGTAGAGATATTACTTGTGCTTCCAAATATCCTTAAACCCAGTTTTGCCATGAGATTCCACCATACCTACCTATGGATTGAGTAAGATCCTTCAAGTAAGTCGTCATCGGTGCAAGCAATAGAAATTGCTCTCTAAATATGTATGATCTTTTGGTGTGAAGAAAATAGCTTTATACGATCTTGTTATGAAAGCAATAAAAGCGACTGTCGGTGTCAAAACTGGCGGATCTCGGGTAGGGGGTCCCGAACTATGCGTCTAGGCGGATGGTAATAGGAGACAAGGGACACGATGTTTTTACCCAGGTTCGGGCCCTCTCGATGGAGGTAAAACCCTACTCCTGCTTGATTAATATTGATGATATGGGTAGTACAAGAGTAGATCTACCACGAGATCAGAGAGGCTAAACCCTAGAAGCTAGCCTATGGTATGATTGTTGTTCGTCCTACGGACTAAAACCCTCCGGTTTATATAAGCACCGAAGAGGGTTAGGGTTACACAGAGTCGGTTACAATGGTAGGAGATCTACATATCCGTATCGCCAAGCTTGCCTTCCACGCCAAGGAAAGTCCCATCCGGACACGGGACGAAGTCTATAATCTTGTATCTTCATAGTCCAGGAGTCCGGCCAAAGGTATAGTCCGGCCATCCGGACACCCCTAATCCAGGACTCCCTCAGTAGCCCCTGAACCAGGCTTCAATGACGATGAGTCCGGCGCGCATATTGTCTTCGGCATTGCAAGGCAGGTTCCTCCTCCGAATACTTCATAGAATATTTTGAACACAAGGATAGTGTCCGGCTCTGCAAAATAAGTTCCACATACCACCATAGAGAGAATAATATTTACACAAATTCAATTTGCTGACGTATTCCGCGGCGTGACATCATACCACGGCCAAGCCTTTATTCGAATCGTTTTTACTGTCCCACCTCAGCGCGTTTAGCGAGGTGGTTTCCTTGGCATGTCTTGTCAAAGCAGAGATCGTGTTCCCTTATTCCGGGATTCTCATCAATACGGGCGTGGGTAACCCAACCGCGCCATTGATTACGGCGCTTGGGAGATAAGCGAGTCTTACCAGGCTGGTGGGGACGCATAGCTTCGTCCGTTCATATAAGGGGATAAGGATCCACCTTTTTACCTATGCCTTCTTCCTCCTTTGCTCATCCATTTCCGCGCACTCGAGCTCCAGTGCCCAAGTCCGCACATCTCGCCTCAACCTTCCCCAGCCATGTCCGGAGCGGGAGGCAAGTGGATGGTCTCCTCCGTCACGGAGGGGCACATCAAAAAGCTGCAGAAGGCCGGATACTTGTCCAGCGACATCGCGCATCGGCTCCCCGACAAGGGGCAGCTTATCCCCACCCCCAGGGCCCATGAGAGGGTGGTGTTTCTCACCCACTTCCTCCGCGGACTAGGTTTTCCACTTCACCCATTAGTCCGGGGGCTCATGTTCTACTACGGCCTGGATTTTCACGATCTGGCCCCGAATTTCATCCTCAACATCTCAACGTTCATCGTCATGTGCGAGGCCTTCCTCTGCACCCAGCCCCACTTCAGCTTATGGCTGAAGACCTTCAATGTCAAGCCGAAGGTAGTGGGCGGCCGCCAAGCGGAGTGCGGAGGTGCCATGGTGGGCAAGATGGCCAACGTCCTATGGCTCGAGGGCTCCTTTGTGGAGACCATAAAGGGGTGGCAGTCGGGGTGGTTCTACATCACCGAGCCACGTGACCCTAAATGGGTGGCGGCCCCGGAATTCCGATCTGGCTTCCCTACACGGCTCACCTCCTGGATGGAGACGGGCCTGACGTGGGGTAATTCGGAAGAGCTGACCAGACTCCAAACCTGCGTCCAAAACCTGGTGAACAAGAAGCTCAAGCTTGTCAACGTAGTCCAGGTCATGCTCATCCGCCGGATCCTCCCGTGCCAACAACGGGCCTTCAGCTTGTGGGAGTTTGATCCGGCACAACACCAAACCTTGAGCAGGCTCTTCGACACTACGTACGAAGATGCATGGAAGGTGCTGTTCAAGGGCGCCGAGGCTCCCACATCCGCTACCGAAGATCGCGGATTCAGCTTGCAGCGTCAAGCCAGCGAGGTAAGCTACTTTACCCTTTGCGGGACTCTTGTTTTCCATAGTTTGACTCTATGCGGGATCTAAACTCCCTTGCCTTTGACAGGATTGGCAGAAGACGTCCGAGCAGGTTGACTGTCTGGCTCCCTTGCCAGAAGACCTAGCGGACACCCGATTGACGGGGCTGCTGGTTCCGGCACCTCACATGGTGCCGGAGAAGAAGGCCAAGAAGAGGGCCACGGGAACTCGAAGGAGTTCCCGGTGCCAGGTGTTGTCAGACTCATCGTCCGATGACTCCAAGGCGGACTCCTCCCGCGACGACGAGGAGGAGGAAAAAGATGCCTCTCCCCCAGCGGGGGGAGAGAAGAAAAGGAAGGCCACCCCAACTGGGGAGGCCGAAGGGTCCAAGAAGGGAAGGACCCTTCCTCCGGACTACTCCACCAACACCGACGACGGCGAAGAGGAGTGGCCACCGAGGGCTAAGCCCCTGGCGACATTGTAAGTGTCCGAATACCAGAATAACTCATGGCGTTTCGTTTGTCGTACAGAATCTCCTAACGCCGAATATAACCCTGCAGCCCGCCCAAGGACGGGCTCGACGCTTCAACGAGCGGCTCCCTGGATTCGTCGGATGTGAATAGCACCTTACTTCCGGCTGCCTCCTCTCCTCGCGCTGCGGATGACGCCGAGGTGGGGTCCCAAAAGGGGCCTAGCCAGGAGGAGGTGGTCCAGGAGGCGCCGCAAGGCAACCTCCCGGACTCCAGGCGCAAGGGGATAAAACCCCAAAGGGCTCTAAGTCCGGCCCTGGGCCGGGCTCCGCACCAGAACCTTCAGTGGTTCCGGAGTCCGGCAGGCGGCCCCTTCATAGGAAGGGCGAGACTGCGACACCGGTGACCTCCGTCCAACCGGAGGCACCGGATAATTTGCTGGAGGCGCTTAACGGCGCCTCCATCAACGAGGAGCACCGCACTATTATGAGTGTGGTGATCCAAAAAGTTCAGTCCGCCAAGAGCGGGCTGACTGAAGCCTGTGCCAGCCTTCTAACAGGCTTTGAGGTATGTATTTAAGATATGTAAAAATATTACCGCATAGACAGTAGCCCCTGATGCTCAGTTTGGTGTTCGGAAAGAAAACCCGAACCGAGGATCTAAAAAGATGTACGCAGGAGTCTAACATAAGTATGTCAATATGGGGAATGTAGGCTACGCTACTGACCTCTGCCGCACTGACTGCGGAGGTCAATGCATTGAAGTAGAGCCTCAAGCGGTCCGAGAACGAGCTTGGCCTTGCCAAAAAGCGGCTCGAGGACAAGGAAAGTAAGTAATACCTTATGGAAGTATATAAAAGATGTGGTTGCAAAAAATGACAGGAATAACGTGAGTATTGCAGGGGCCACGAACGAGGTGGCGACCCTGAAGGAAGCGGTGTCCATGGCGAAAGCAATGCGGCCGCAGAGCGCACCGAGCGAGAGAAGCAGGAGGCGCGGGTGGCGGAGGTGCGGCAAGAGCTCCAGGCTCTCATGGAAAAACACTAGAGTTTGGAGCGTGACTCAAAGACTCGAGAGTCCGAGCTCACCTCGGCCCTTGAGAGCGCCAAAGCCGCTAAGGCCGAAGCCCAAAAAGCCCTCCAGGAAATTGAAGCGATGAAGAAGATAGCGGCGGGTAAGGCATTCTTTATGCAAAGCAGGCACGTGAAAGTGAAATACTTGTTACTTACCCGAATCCGGAGCTCTCCAGGAGCATTCGCAGATCTGCCATGCAGTGTGTCCGATGCTACCGCATTCTACCGAGCCGAGGAGGGGAGCTTGACGGAGAAGGTGTTCTGGTCTCAGTATGCTAAGGCCAGACACCCGGTGCCCTTGAGCGACCAGCTGAAGCAGCTGGTCGAGCTCCATAAGGTGGCCGAACAGGCCATGAAGGGCCTCATAGTTCGGTTGTGGCCTAAGGAAGCCATGCCTGGGAGCTACTTCGGGCCAGTGAGGCGGCTGGTGGACGCCTGTCCATGGATTGAAGTCGTCAAGCGCTCCGTCTGCATCGAAGGTGCCCGTAGGGCCCTTGCCCGTGCTAAAGTGCACTGGGGCAAGATGGACGCTGAGAAGCTTGTGACGGACAGACCACCACCGGGCAGGGAGTATCGCAAGCCCGAGATGTATTATGAGGGCGTCCTGAAGGGTGCCCGCCTTATAGCAGGTGAATGCTTCAAAGATGTAATTTTTGAGTAAACTCGCATTTGTTATCTTGTACGCTGAAAACTTGTTCATATGCGCTAAGCAATGCTTGTGAATTTAAAATATTACCTTCTGTGCGGCCGTTTATTAAATTTGAGAGATGGCAAGTCGTCGGCTTCTGCCCCCATGCCACGAGTGCTGGGGTGTTCGGGATAAACTTGAGCGCTCTTTTTTCCATTCTTGGGTCCTTCGAGGGAGGCGCTCAATGCAACGAACGAGGCAACCGGACTATAAAGCTTGAACACTCTCACTTAGCCATAGAATTCTATAATTTTAAATTTCGGTGAAGCCCCTAGTATTCGGAAGACCGAGTTCGGGGCGCTATCCACGCCTGGGCCGGACAAAGCCGACTCCTCGCTCTAAGCGGCATAAGTCTTTAGGGACTCGAAAACCTCTCGAACAGCGACCGGCTCTCGCCCTATCATGACAGTCAGTTTTAGCTTTCTCCACTGAGGTGCTTAACCCAGCTCAACCGGGGCACAATCGCAGTGGTTCTCCCAGCGCTACCTTAGCCGATATAACGGAACGTAAGGTACCAAAACATGGGAGCCGGGCAAACCCAACTATTGACCCAAGACATGATTTGGAGCCGATGCATATAATGCTATAAGTTCGGGGTGCCGCACTTGTTAAAGTGTTCGGACTTATCACACCATATTTTGGGGTGCTTAAGCCCCTGGTGTATTTGGCCGTACCAAAGTGTACGGATGCAACATGTCATAAGTGAACATATATAGATAAAAAAAGGAATGCAATAATAGGCAGAAGCTATGTATTGTTTATTCAAAAAGGCTGCAGTAAAAGCAGAACGATACAAATAGTGCGATAAGCAATGGATGGGACTATTTGACATGTCCCCCTCCAGGGGCGAGCTGCGGGATGATATGTGAAACAAGTATACTGCTCGTTATAGAGACCACCTGGATACTCAACGTAGCTTTCTGCTTCCCTGGCTGTTGCATCGTGTGTTTGGCGATTCTACTACCGGACAAGGCTTCTTGAGAACGGAGACCTGAAAGTAAGAAAAAAAAGAATGACACAATCGGGTGCCCCTGGTGCGGTTGAGCCGCATTCTGGGCCTGCTGTGGTCGTGCCCCTCCCCCTATGCCCATGGTATTTCCAGAGCGTAATTATGTACGCGTAGTACTGGTTTCGCAATTTCGCGAGGGATGGGGTTGGGGCCGCATTGCTACGTGTGCTCGGAATGTGCCAGGCGGTCTTGTTGTAGGTTACTCCGGGCGCGCTTGACGGTGTCCGGACGTTGAATAGCCAGACTCGAGAATTGCCTTGAGAGGCTGCTTTTTACTTCCGCCGCAAGGGCCACCGTATGCTCTTCCGTTCAGAGAGAGCGTTCGGTGTTTCCGTTGACCGTAATGACTCCTCGAGGGCCTGGCATCTTGAGCTTGAGGTATGCTTAGTGTGGCACCGCATTGAACTTTGCAAATGCGGTTCGTCCGAGCAGTGCGTGATAGCCGCTGCGGAACGGGACTATGTCGAAGATTAATTCCTCGCTTCGGAAGTTATCCGGGGATCCGAAGACCACTTCAAGTGTAACTGAGCCTGTACAGTTGGCCTCTACACCTGGTATGATGCCTTTAAAGGTCGTTTTTGTGGGTTTAATCCTTGAGGGGTCTATGCCCATTTTGCACACTGTATCCTGATAAAGCAGGTTCAGGCTACTGCCGCCGTCCATCAGGACTCTGGTGAGGTGAAATCCATCAATGATTGGGTCTAGAACCAATGCGGCGAATCCGCCATGGCGGATGCTAGTGGGGTGGTCCCTTCGATCAAAAGTGATCGGGCAGGAGGACCACGGATTGAACTTTGGGGCGACTGGCTCCATCGCATATACGTCCCTTAGTGCACGCTTCCGCTCCCTTTTGGGTATGCGGGTTGCGTATATCATGTTCACCATCCGCACTTGTGGGGGGAAGCCCTTCTGTCCTCTATTGTTCGGCGGCCGGGGCTCCTCCTCGTCATTGCTATGCAGCCCCTTGTCATTGTTTTCGGCATTTAACTTGCCTGCCTGCTTGAACACCCAACAATCCCGGTTGGTGTGGTTGGCTGGTTTTTCAGGGGTGCCATGTATCTGGCACGATCGATCGAGTATTCGGTACAAATTGGACGGGCCCGGAGTATTTCTTTTGAATGACTTTTTCCGCTGACCGGGTTTAGAGCCTCTGAATCCGGCATTGACTGTCGTATCCTCAGCATTATCGCCGTTAATGTGGCGCTTGTGCTTGTTGCGACGCGACCTGCCGTTGCTGTCCTTGGTATCCGAATTACCAGGGCTCTTGGTCATGTTGTTACTACGAGCTAGCCAGCTGTCCTCTCCCACGCAAAAGCGGGTCATGAGTGTTGTGAGGGTTGCCATGGATTTTGGCTTTTCCTGTCCTAGGTGCCGGGCAAGCCACTCGTCGCGGATGTTATGTTTGAAGGCTGCAAGGGCCTCTGCATCCGGACAGTTGAGGATTTGATTTTTCTTGGTTAGGAACCGTGTCCAGAATTGTCTGGCCAATTCCACTGGCTGCTGAATTATGTGGCTTAGGTCATCGGCGTCTGGTGGTCGCACATAGGTGCCCTGGAAATTGTCGAGGAATGCGGCTTCCAGGTCTTCCCAACAACCAATTGACTCCGCTGGCAAGCTGTTAAGCCAATGCCGAGCTGGTCCTTTAAGCTTGAGTGGGAGGTATTTGATGGCGTGTAGATCATCATCGCGGGCCATGTGGATATGAAGGAGATAGTCCTCGATCCAGACCGCATGATCTGTTGTGCCATCGTATGATTCAATGTTTACGGGTTTGAAACCCTCAGGGATTTGATGATCCATCACTTCGTCTGTGAAGCATAGTGGGTGTGCAGCGCCTCTGTATTGGGCTATATCATGACGCAGCTCAAATGAGCTTTGTCTACTGTGTTCGGCCTAGCCGGAATTGCCATATCCGGCGTGACGGTTATCATCACATATCGTGGGGCGCCCACGCGATCCATAGATCGATCTTGTTTGCCTTGTATTGTCCTCCAATATATCCCGCAGGTCTGGCGCATTTCCCCGCGGCTTGGTATTTTTTGAGCGGCGCCGGGGTGCGGCTTGAGTGGAGGGCCGAGAGGCCTCTCTATCGCGGCCACGAGGTGGCCGGTCAGCCGTATCATGCGCTGGTGATGTAATGCTTCCTCCTCTAATCGGGGTAGCAGCCTGCGTTTTGGGTAACTCTTGGAGGGGCGTTCGAGTTCATACTCTTCGGCCGCAAGGACTTCAGTCCATCTGTCGGCTAGCAAGTCTTGGTCAGCTCTATGCTATTGCTGCTTTTTCTTGAGGCTGCTTGCCGTGGCCATAAGCCTGCGTTTGAAACGCTCTTGTTCGACGGGATCCTCAGGCACGACAAATTCGTCGTCGTCGAGGCTTGCCACATCTTCGGAGGGAGGCATGTAATTATCGTCCTCTACCTCTCTGCCTGCCGCTCTCTCATGAGGGCTAGCTTCTCCATCCTCCTGCACTGAATCCTGCTGGAGGGGGTTGTCTTCGGCACTGTCCGGGGTGTTATTGTCTCCCGTGCCGGAATCACCATTTTTGCTGTGGCGGGATTTAGAGCGGCGCCGCTGATGCCGGCGCTTAGGCTGTTTCTTGGAGGGGTCATCCTCTGTTGTTCCATCACCATTCCCATCTTTTGGGATGTCCACCATGTAAATGTCGTATGACGAGGTGGCCTTCCAGTGCCCTGTAGGTGCTGGTTCTTGGTCGTCTCTTGCATCATCGTCCATACTGTCGATGTCTTCGGAGTCGAAGTCGAGCATGTCAGTTAAATCATCGACAGTGGCTACGAAGTGGGTGGTGGGTGGGCTATGAATTTCTTCGTCGTCCGCATCCCAACCTTCCTGACCATAGTCCAGCCAGGGCTCTCCTGATAAAGAGAGAGACTTTAGTGAATTCAGGATGTCGCCAAAGGGCGAATGCCTAAAGATGTCCGTGGCGGTGAACTCCATGATGGGCGCCCAATCGGATTCGATTGGTAGGGGCGCGGAAGGTCCGGAGTCCGGAGAGGAGTCGACGCCTTGGAGTCACGAGCTTCGCAAAGGACAGGGTTGGTGTATGGCTCAATCGCCATAGAGATCGCAGCCCCCAAGGCGGTGTCCAGCCACCCGTCCTCGATCGACGCAGTCGCTCTGAGCTAAGGGCCGGAGCGGACACTGGTGCGGCCCCCAGGGCACTGTTCGGCGGCAGAGCTAGATCATGCCCATCGTGATAGTGCGGCGCACTTGGCTGTGGCTCGAACCCGTCGAAGATCAAGTCTCTGCGGTCGTTAGCCGTGTAGTTTAAACTTCCAAATCTAACCTGATGGCCAGGGGCGTAGCTTTCAATCTGCTCCAGATGGCCAAGCGAATTGGCCCGCAGCGCAAAGCCGCCAAATACGAAGATCTGTCCGGGGAGAAAAGTCTCACCCTAGACCGCATCGTTGTTGATGATCAGAGGAGCCATCGGGCCTAAAGATGATGACACAGAGGAACTCTCAATGAAAGCACCAATGTCGGTGTCAAAACCGGCGGATCTAGGGTAGGGGGTCCCGAACTGTGCGTCTAGGCGGATGGTAACAGGAGACAAGGGACATGATGTTTTTACCCAGGTTCGGGCCCTCTCGATGGAGGTAAAACCCTACTCCTGCTTGATTAATATTGATGATATGGGTAGTACAAGAGTAGATCTACCACGAGATCAGAGAGGCTAAACCCTAGAAGCTAGCCTATGGTATGATTGTTGTTCGTCCTATGGACTAAAACCCTCCGGTTTATATAAGCACCAAAGAGGGTTAGGGTTACACAGAGTCGGTTTCAATGGTAGGAGATCTACATATCCGTATCGCCAAGCTTGCCTTCCACACCAAGGAAAGTCCCATCCGGACACGGGATGAAGTCTTCAATCTTGTATCTTCATAGTCCAGGAGTCCGGCCAAAGGTATAGTCCGGACATCCGGACACCCCCTAATCCAGGACTCCCTCAGCGACGGACTGCATAATAAAGGTCCATATACAAGTGGCAATATAAAGTGACGTTCTTTCGCATTAAGATTTTGTGCATCCAACCCTAAAAGTGCATGACGACCTCTGCTTCCCTCTGCGAAGGGCCTATCTTTTACTTTATGTCTTTTACTTTATGCAAGAGTCAAGGTGATCTTCACCTTTCCCTTTTTCATTTTATCCTTTGGCAAGCACCTCGTGTTGGAAAGATCTTGATATATATATCCAATTGGATGTAAGTTAGCATGAACTATAATTGTTGACATCACCCAAAGGTGAATATGTTGGGAGGCAACACTATAAGCCCCTATCTTTCTCAGTGTCCTATTGAAACTCCATAACCATTAGTATTGCATGAGTGTTAGCAATTGTAGAAGACTATATGATAGTTGAGTATGTGGAGTTTGCTATTCCTGAAAATAAGATGAATTGCAATTGTTTGATGACTGAGAATGAAGTTTGCTAGTTTTCAAGAAAGTTTATGGTCTATGCTTTGACATGTGAATTGATTGTTACTTTATCGTGAGAAGTTTTATGAGATGAACTATTGTTATGACATATTATCATGCTAGAAAAGGTGATTGAAATTATCATTGATGAAACTTGTGCACCTTCTAGCATTCACACTTCATAAATTCTTTCTTTTATCATTTACCTACTCGAGGACGAGTAGGAATTAAGCTTGGGGATGTTGATACGTCTCCAATGTATCTATAATTTATGAAGCATTCATGCTATTTTATTATCTGTTCTGAATGATTACGGGCTTTATTATACACTTTTATATTACTTTTTGGGACTAACCTACTAACCGGAGGCCCAACCCATATTGCTGTTTTATTGCTTGTTTCAGTATATCGAAGAAAAGGAATATCAAACGGAGTCCAAACGGAATGAAACCTTCGGCAGCGTGATTTTTGGAAAGATTATGATCCAGGAGACTTGGAGTGCAAGCCGGGGGGTCATCGAGGAGGCCATGAGACAGGGGGCGCGGCCACCCCTGGGCGCGCCCTACCCTCTCGTGGGCCCCTCGAGGCTCCCCTGACTGACTTCTTTCGCCTATATAAGTCCACATACCCTAAAACCATCGAATATCAAGATAGATCGGGAGTTCCGCCACCGCAAGCCTCTGTAGCCACCAAAAACCTCTCGGGAGCCCGTTCCGGCACCCTGCCGGAGGGCGAACCCATCACCGGTGGCCATCTTCATCATCCCAACGCTCTCCATGACAAGGAGGGAGTAGTTCACCCTCGGGGTTGAGGGTATGTACCAGTAGCAATGTGTTTGATCTCTCTCTCTCTCTCTCTCATGTTCTCTCTATGGCACGATCTTGATGTATCGCGAGCTTTGCTCTTATAGTTGGATCTTATGATGTTTCTCCCCCTCTACTCTCTTGTGATGAATTGAGATTTCCTCTTGAAGTTATCTTATCGGATTGGGTCTTTAAGGATTTGAGAACACTTGATGTATGTCTTGCCGTGTTTATCTATGGTGACAATGGGATATCATGTGCCACTTGATGTATGTTTTGGTGATCAACTTGCGGGTTCCGCCCATGAACCTATGCATAGGGGTTGGCACACGTTTTCGTCTTGACTCTCCGGTAGAAACTTTGGGACACTCTTTGAAGTACTTTTGTGTTGGTTGAATAGGTGAATCTGAGATTGTGTGATGCATATCGTATAATCATGCCCACAGATACTTGAGGTGACAATGGAGTATCTAGGTGACATTAGGGTTTTGGTTGATTTGTGTCTTAAGGTGTTATTCTAGTACGAACTCTTGAATAGATCGATCCGAAAGAATAACTTTGAGGTGGTTTCATACCCTACCATAATCTCTTCGTTTGTTCTCCGCTATTAGTGGCTTTGGAGTGACTCTTTGTTGCATGTTGAGGGATTGTTATATGATCTATCTATGTTATTATTGTTGAGAGAACTTGCACTAGTGAAAGTATGAACCCTAGGCCTTGTTTCCTGCTATTGCAATTTCCGTTTATGCTCACTTTTATCATTCGTTACCTTGCTGTTTTTATAATTTCAGATTACAAATACCTATATCTACTATCCATATTGCACTTGTATCAACATCTCTTCACCGAACTAGTGCACCTATACAATCTACCATTGTATTGGGTGTGTTGGGGACACAAGAGACTCTTTGTTATTTGGTTGTAGGGTTGTTTGAGAGAGACCATCTTCATCCTACGCCTCCTACGGATTGATAAACCTTAGGTCATCCACTTGAGGGAAATTTGCTACTGTCCTACAAACCTGTGCACTTGTAGGCCCAACAACGTCTACAAGAAGAAGGTTGTGTAGTAGACATCAAGTAACTCCTTAGTCACTTTGCTTGCAAGCTTCTTGTGATGTGTATTACCGAGAGGCCCTAGAGATACCTCTCCGATACACAGAGTGACAAATCCCAATCTTGATCAATGCCAACTCAACAGACATCTTCGAAGATACCTGTAGAGCATCTTTATGATCACCCAGTTACGTTGTGACGTTTGATAGCACATAGGGCATTCCCGGTATCCGGGAGTTGCATGATCTCATGGTCGAAGGAATATGTATTTAACATTAAGAAAGCAGTAGCAATAAACTGAATGATCATATGCTAAGCTAACAGATGGGTCTTTTCCATCACATCATTCTCCTAATGATGTGATCCCGTTATCAAATGACAACTCATGTCTATGGTTAGGAACCTTAACCATCTTTTGATCAACGAGCTAGTCTAGTAGAGGCTCTCTAGGGACACGGTATTTGTTTATGTATCCACACATGTATTTAAGTTTCTGGTCAATACAATTCTAGCATGAATAATAAACCTTTATCATGAATAATGAAATATAATAATAATAACTTTATTATTGCCTCTAGGGCATTTCAATCAGTCTCCCACTTGCACTAGAGTCGGTAATTTAGATTACATAGTAATGAATCTAACACCCATGGAGTCTTGGTGTTGATCATGTTTGCCCGCAGAAGAGGTTTACTCGATGGGTCTTCTACATTCAGATCCGTATGTATTTTGCAAATTTCTATGTCTCCATCCTTGACCTTTTCACGAATGGAGTTGAAGCGTCTCTTGATGTGTTTGGTTCTCTTGTGAAACCTGAATTCCTTCGCTAAGGCAATTGCTCTAGTGTTGTCACAAAGATTTTCATTGGACCCGATGCACTCAATATTACACCCAGATCGGATATGAACTCCTTCATCCAGACTCCTTCATGCGCTGCTTCCGAAGCAGCTATGTACTCCGCTTCACATGTAGATCCCGCCATGACGCTCTGCTTGGAAGTACACTAATTGACAGCTCCACAATTCAATATAAATATGTATCCAGTTTGTGACTTAGAGTCATCCGGATCAGTGACAAAGCTAGAATCGACGTAACCTTTTATGACGAGCTCTCCGTCACCTCCTTAAATGAGAAACATATCCTTGGTCCTTTTCAGGTACTTCAAGATGTTCTTGACCGCTGTCCAGTGATCCACTCCTGGATCACTTTGGTACCTCCCCAAACTTATGACAAGGCACACATCAGGTCTGGTACACAACAGGGCATACATAATAGAACCTATGGCTGAGGCATAGGGAATGACTTTGATTTTCTCTCTTTCTACTGTTGTGGTCAGACTTTGAGTCTGACTCAATTTCACACCTTGCCATACAGGCAAGAACCCTTTGTTTGACTGGTCCATTTTAAAATTCTTCAGAACTTTGTCAAGGTATGTGCTTTGTGAAAGTCCTATTAAGCGTCTCGATCTATCCCTATAAATCTTGATGCCCAATATATAAGCAGCTTCACCGAGGTCTTTCATTGAAAAATTCTTATTCAAGTATCCTTTTATGCTATCTAGAAATTCTATATCATTTCCAATCAGTAATATTCATCCACATATAATATCAGAAATGCTACAGAGCTCCCACTTACTTTCTTGTAAATACATGCTTCACCATAAGTGTGTATAAAACCATATGCTTTGATCACATCATCACAGTGTATATTCCAACTCCGAGATGCTTGCACCAGTCCATAGATGGATCGCTGGAGCTTGCACACTTCGTTAGCATCTTTAGGATCAACAAAACCTTCTGGTTGCATCATATACAACTCTTCTTTAAGAAATCCAGTAAGGAATGCAGTTTTGATGTCCATTTGCCAGATTTCATAATCATAAAATGAGGGAATTGCTATCATGATTCAGACAGACTTAAGCATTGCTACGGGTGAGAAAGTCTCATCATAGTCAACCCCTTGAACTTTGTCGAAAACCTTTTGCGACAAGTGATATGTCTCCAATGTATCTACTTTTCCAAACACTTTTGCCCTTGTTTTGGACTCTAACTTGCATGATTTGAATGAAACTAACCCGGACTGACGCTGTTTTCAGCAGAACTGCCATGATGTTGTTTTATGTGTAGAAAACAAAAGTTCTCGGAATGTCCTGAAAATCCACGGAGGCACTTTTTGGAAAATATAAAAAATATAGCAAAAGAATCAAGACCAGGGGTCCCACACGCTGTCCACGAGGGTGGGGGGCGCGCCCATCCCCCCTGGGCGCGCCCCCTGTCTCGTGGGCCCCCTGAGGCTCCGCCGACCTCAACTCCAACTCCATATATTCCGTCTCGCGGAGAAAAAAATCAGAGAGAAAGTTTCATCGCGTTTTACGATATGGAGCCACCGCCAAGCCCTAATTTCACTCGGGAGGGCTGATCTGGAGTCCGTTCGGGGCTCCGGAGAGGGGGATTCATCGTCGTCGTCATCATCAACCATCCTCCATCACCAATTTCATGATGCTCACTGCCGTGCGTTAGTAATTCCATCGTAGGCTTGCTGGACGGTGATGGGTTGGATGAGATTTACCATGTAATCAAGTTAGTTTTGTTAGGGTTTGATCCCTAGTATCCACTATGTTCTGAGATTGATGTTGCTATGACTTTGCTATGCTTAATGCTTGCCACTAGGGCCCGAGTGCCATGATTTCAGATCTGAACCTATTATGTTTTCATGAATATATGTGTGTTCTTGATCCTATCTTGCAAGTCTATAGTCACCTATTATGTGTTATGATCCGAAAACCCTGAAGTGAAAATAATCGGGATACTTCTCGGTGATGACTGTAGTTTGAGGAGTTCATGTATTCACTAAGTGCTAATGCTTTGTTTCGGTTCTCTATTAAAAGGAGGCCTTAATATCCCTTAGTTTTCGTAAGGACCCCGCTGCCACGGGAGGGTAGGACAAAAGATGTCATGCAAGTTCTTTTCCATAAGCTTGTATGACTATTTACGGAATACATGCCTACATTACATTGATGAATTGGAGCTAGTTCTGTGTCACTCTATGTTATAGCTATTACATGAGGAATCGCATCCGGCATAATTATCCATCACTGATCCATTGCCTACGAGCTTTTCACATATTGTGCTTCGCTTACTTACTTTTCTGTTGCTATTGTTACAATCACTACAAAACCCAAAAATATTACTTTTGCTACCGTTACCTTTATTATCATACTACTTTGCTACTAAATACTTTGCTACAGATACTAAGTTATCCAGGTGTCGTTGAATTGACAACTCAACTGCTAATACTCAAGAATATTCTTTGGCTCCCCTTGTGTCGAATCAATAAACTTGGGTTGAATACTTTACCCTCAAAAGCTGTTGCGATCCCCTACACTTGTGGGTTATCAAGACTAATTTCTGGCGCTGTTGCCGGGGAGCATAGCTCGATTCTTTGAGTCACTTGGGATTTATATCTGTTGATCACTATGAAGAACTTGAAAGATGCGGAAACTACGATTTATCCCTCAACTACGAGGGGAGGTAAGGAACTGCCATCTAGCTCTGCACTAGATTCTCCTTCTGTTTTGAGTAAGCTTGCGACACCAAAACCTGCTACTGCTATGAATTCTGATATGTCGCATGTTATTGATGATGCCACTTCTGCTATGCATGATACTTATGATGAAACTACTTCTGTGCGTGATACTACTTTGCCATTAGGTGAATTTCTTGATGAACAACTTGCTAGGGCTAGAGAGAATGAAATTATTGAAGATGCTATTATTGATGATAGTGATGATGAAAATTCTCCCAATGACTATGAATTGCCTGTTGTTCCCGAGGTTTATGTTATGGAAGAGGAAGCTGCTAGAGCTATCTTTGCCTGTAAAGATAGATATGATCTTAAGAAATTATTAGCTAAATGGAAGCAGCAGTCTCTTAATGCTAGAATGAAACCTGACCCTGCTTTTGCTACTTCACCTATTTGTGTTACTGATAAGGATTATGATTTCTCTGTTGATCCTGAGATTATTACTTTGGTTGAATCTGATCCTTTTTATGGCCTTGAATCTGAAACTGTTGTGGCACTTCTTACCAAGTTGAATGATATAGCCACCCTGTTTACTCATGATGATAAATCTTGCTATTATTATATCCTTAAGATATTTCCGTTCTTGTTAAAGGGTGATGCTAAGACTTGGTATAATTCTCTTGCTCCTGGTTGTGTGCGTAGTCCCTAGGATATGATTTATTACTTCTCTGCTAAATATTTCCCTTCTCATAAGAAACAAGCTGCCTTGCGGGAAATATATAATTTTGTGCAAATCAAAGAAGAGAGTCTCCCACAAGCTTGGCGGAGGCTTCTCCGGTTACTTAATGCTTTGCCTGATCATCCTCTTAAGAAAAATGAAATACTTGATATCTTTTATAATGGACTAACCGATGCTTCCAAGGACTACTTGGATAGTTGTGCTGGTTGTGTTTTCAGGGAAAGAACAGTCGATGAAGCTGAATTGTTATTGAATAATATGTTGACTAATGAAAATAATTGGACTCTTCCCGAGCCAATTCCCGAGGCAATTCCTGAACCAATTGAGCCAACTCCTGAGCCTATTCCTAAACCCACTCCGAAGAAGAGAGGTGTTTTATTTCTCAGTCCTGAAGATATGCAAGAGGCAAAGAAATCAATGAAACAAAAAGGTATTAAAGCTGAAGATGTTAAGAATTTACCACCTATTGAAGAAATACATGGCCTTAATATACCACCTGTTGAAGAACCACATTGTCTTGATATCCCGACATAGGTAGTAAAAGTAAATTCTCTCTATAGATATGATAAAGTTGAAATCCCCTCTACTAAATTTCATAGCCCATGTTTAGATGAATTTGATGATTTTATGGCTAGACAAGAAAGTTTTAAAGCTTATGTTGGTAGAGAGTTAAAGAATAATGCTTTCGAGATAGGACGCGTGAGCGATAATATGGCTAGAGTTAAAGGTGAACTCAAACTCGTTAGCAAATATGCTTCTATGGTTGCTACTCAAGCTGAGCAAGTACTTAAAGCTTAAAATGATTTGCTTGATGAATTAAATAATAAACCTTATTTTGCTGTTAGAGTGGCTACTAGAACCGGTAGAATGACTCAGGAACCTTTGTATCCTGAAGGCCACCCTAAGAGAATCGAGCAAGATTCTCAGAGAAACAATTTAGAGGCACCTAGTTCTTCTAAAAAGAAGAAAAAGAAAGACGATAGGACTTTGCATGCTTCTAGTGAACCTATTGTAGACACACCTGAGAATCCCAATGATATTTCTATCTCTGATGATGAAACACAATCAGGTGATGAACATGAACCTAGTGATAATGTTAATGATAATGTTCATGTTGATGCTCAACCTAGCAAAAACAATGATGTAGAGATTGAACCTGCTGTTGATCTTGATAACCCACAATCAAAGAATCAACGTTATGATAAGAGAGACTTTGTTGCTAGGAAGCACGGTAGAGAAAGAGAACCATGGGTTCCATGGGTTCAGAAACCCATGCCCTTTCCTCCTAAATCATCCAAAACAAAGGATAATGAGGATTTTGAGCGCTTTGCTGAAATGATTAGACCTATTTTCTTACGTATGCGCTTAACTGATATGCTCAAAGTAAATACTTATGCTAAGTATATGAAGGATATCTCACAAACAAAAGAAAGATACCGGAAGCTGAAATTTCCACCATGCTTGCTAATTACACTTTTAAAGGTGGAATACCAAAGAAACTTGGAGATGCAGGGGTACCAACTATACCATGCTCCATTAAAAAAATTATGTTAGAACTGCTTTATGTGATCTTGGAGCCGGTGTTAGTGTTATGCCTCTCTCTTTATATCGTAGACATGAATTGAATAAGTTGACACCTACTGAAATATCTTTGCAAATGGCCGATAAATCAACTGCTATACCTGTCGGTATTTGTGAGGATGTGCCTGTTGTGGTTGCAAATGTCACTATCTTATCGGACTTTGTTATTCTTGATATTCCCGAATATGATAGTATGTCGATTATCCTTGGTAGACTGCAGGGGCTGTTATTGATTGCAACAAAGGCAGTGTCACATTTCATGTTAATGGTAATGAGCATACGATACACTTTCCGAGGAAACAATCTCAAGTCCATAGCATCAATTCTATTGGGAAAGTTCCAACTATCATTATTGGAGGTTTTGAATTTCCTCTCCCTACTGTCAAGAAAAAGTATGATATTTTTATTGTTGGGGATTTTCATATCCCCGTTGAGGTAACTTAGTGTTATTCAAAATTTCTCCGATTCCGTGTTATTCGGAATGAGTTTGTTAACAAGACTTGATCAGCGTTGTTAGTGGATTCATTTTGATGATCATGAGATGGATGAAACTAGAAGGCACAACCTTTTGTACCCTCTTTTTACTTTCTGTTATTTAGAATAAATAAAGCAAAAATAGTATTATCTGACTGTTTTTTGAATTATCCGTGCAATAAAAAATACCCTGAAAATAAAAGTGCTCCAAATGCCCTGCAAATTTAGTATGATTTTTATGGAATATTTGAGGATTTTAGGCACTGAAATCACTGCAGGAGGGGCAAGCACCAGGCCACGAGAGTGGAGGGCGCGCCCACCCCCTGGGCGCGCCCCCCTGTCTCGTGGGCCCCTGGTGGCCCCCCTCCACTTATGCCAGCACCCACACACTCCATCTTCTTCCCAAAAAAATCCCCATCCAGCTCAAGCACGAGTTCTAGCTCATTTTGGTGCGATTTTTGATCTCCTTGCTCAAAGCTCCATTCACAAAACTGCTTTGGGAGATTGTTGCTTGGTATGTGACTCCTCCATTGGTCCAATCAGTTTTTGTTCTAGTGCTTTATTCATTGCAAAAATTTGCTGCATAGGTGACCATGTTCTTGAGCTTGCATGTTGAATTTATGAGGCCCCAAGCAATTCTAATGCATGATATAGGCTCTAAGCACTTGTAGGAGTAGTTGCTACCAATCTTGTTTAGTTTTATTCACTTTTATTTTGAAGTTACTAAAATTTCAGAAATTTTTAGAAAATGTTGAGGAGACTTTTGAGGGGCTCTTCTAGCCAAGGCTCTCATGAAAAACAAGCTAAAGGGAAGGAAAAAGCCAAGTATAATCTTCCTCGCGTAGCGGAAGTACGGCTGTGTGAATGGCCATGCGATAATTTCTTGAAAGAAGCTGGAATTCATGAAGTTTTTTATTCTTTGATCGAGAATGCAGACCTCACCGACTTCCTCCACGAACGGATCGATCAGTATCTCTTACTTACCAATACATTCGTGCAAAATTTTATTATTATCCTAAGAAGTCACCGCCTTCAGTATCATTTCATTTATATGATGAATTCAGAGAAATGTATTTACGTAATTTTTGCACGGTATGTAGGATACCCTTTGAGGGAGAATTAGAGGAACCCCATCGTAAAGATGTGGATGGCTTTGTTAACACTATCGCTGTAGAGGATCCAAAGAAGGGTTTCGATGCGCAAATCTCTAGCATACACTTTCCTGTTTTATGCTACTTTGCCATATCTGCTAGTAGATGCTTGATTGGTCATGGAAATAGTGGAAACTTTAGTATTCTTGATATTATCATTCTTCAACATGCCTTGTTTGGAGATAATAGTTTTAGTATGGGTCCCGTCATTGCTAAACAGCTAAGCCTGAATCATACAAAAGGCCCCATATTTGGAGGTATCTATGTTTCACGTCTTGCTAGACATTTTGAGATACCTATTAGGCACCATGAGAAAGAGGAGACAAAATTGCCTCCTTACATTTTAGATTACAAGAGCATGGTAGCACACGCGTTTATTGTTGACAACAAAGAGAAGATGCTCTTGTATAACCTTAGATTTAATAAGAAACACAATGAGACTATTATTTTGCCTACGCCTCTGTTGTTTGATTTGATTGCAGATAATTTTCTTGTTACACCGGAAGCAGTGTACGCTCATCAAGGCCAAGCGTCCACTCTGAAACCTGAACTGGACCCTTATCGTGCATCATCCTACCAGTGGGACTCGGAGATGGCCAGCCAGTGGTATCCTGACTACACTTCCCAGTATACCGGGGAGAATAGCAGCGGTCCTTGGTACTAGACCAACTTAGGCCAAAAGCCTAAGCTTGGGGGAGTACGTATTTCTCACCGACTTTACATTCATGTTCATACACTATTCGTTGGTGCTCATACTCTTTCATTGTATTATCCATGCAAGTTTCATTCCTTTTTCTCGCTTTCTTCTTGTGTGTTTGATAAACCTTAAGAAAAACCAAAAAAAATAGTTAGTTTAATTTCCATGCCTGTAGTAGTAATTAAAATGAAAACCCAAAAAGATTTCTCTTTCTTCTTTTACTTGTTGGGAGCTTTCCCGTGTAAATAGTTTTATTTCCTTTTCCTTCCTTTGGGGGTCGAGAAGACCATATTGAAAATGTTTAGTGGCTCTCATATGCATGATTGTTTATTTAACTTAGAGCCCATATTACTTTGTCTTCTCTCTTGAGTTGAATGCTTGCAGATTCCAGCGTAGTCCAATGCATGTGCACTATTATTATTATACACATCGTTCGGTCGTGCAAGTGAAAGGCAATAATGATGATATATGATGGACTGGCTGAGATGAGAGAAGCTGGTATGAACTCGACCTCTCTTGTTTTTGTAAATATGACGAGTTCATCGTTCCTGGTTCAGCTTATTATGAAGTAAACATATTTGCAATGACATTTAGAGATTATAGTTGCTTGTGCCATGCTTGATTAGCTATGAGTTATAATGGTTTACCTTGCGTGCCAACATGCTATTAGAATGATTATAATGTGGTATGATGGGATGGTATCCTCCTTTGAATGAATTGAGTGACTCGACTTGGCACATGTACACGCATGTAGTTGAAACAAATCAACATAGCCTTCACGATATTTATGTTCATGGTGGATTATATCCTACTCATGCTTGTACTCGGTGTGAATTAATTTTAATGCATGTTTACGACTGTTGTCGCTCTCTCTGTTGGTCGCTTCCCAGTCTTTTGCTAGCCTTCACCTGTACTAAGAGGGAATACTGCTTGTGCATCCAAACTCCATAAACCCCAAAGTTGTTCCATATGAGTCCACCATACCTTCCTATATGCGGTATTTACCTGCCGTTCCAAGTAAATTTGTATGTGCCAAACTCCAAACCTTCAAATGAAATTCTGTTTTGTATGCTCGAGCAGCTCATGTTTCAACTAGGGCTGCCTATATCTTCCATGCTAGGTGGGTTATTCTCAAGAGGAGTGGACTCCGCTCCTCGTTCACGAGAAAGGGCCAGTAACCGGGATGCCCAGTCCCATGATCCAAAAAGATCAAAGCAAATCAAAATAATTAAACAAAACTCCCCCAGGGTTGTTGTTAGTTGGAGGCACTCTTTGTTTTGAGCAAGCCATGGATTGATGCTTGTTGGTGGTTGGGGGAGTATAAACCTTTACCATTCTGTTTGGGAACTGCCTATAATGCATGCAGTATGGAAGATACAACCATCTCATACTTGTTGCGTTGATAGTGAAAGTATGCCGCTGAAAATGTTATTCCTCTCTATTTTAAAATCGAGCTCTGGCACCTCTACAAATCCCTGCTTCCCTCTACGAAGGGCCTATCTATTTACTTTTATGTTGAGTCATCACCCTTCTTATAAAAAAGCACCCGCTGGAGAGCACACTGTCATTTGCATTCATTATTATTGGTTTATATTTGGTATGACTTGACTGGATCTCTTTTACCATGAATTACAATGTTTAGTCAGTCCTTGACCTTTAAAGGTGCTCTGCATTTATGTTTTGCGGTCTCAGAAAGGGCTAGCAAGATAACATTTTGTTATATCATGTTATGATTGTTTTGAGAAAGTGTTGTCATCCGAGTTTTATTATTATGGCTCGCTAGCTGGGTATGCTATTGATATGAGTAATTGTGAGACCTAAGTGTTATTGTGAGTATGGTTAGTTCATAATATTTGCTGAAACCTGAATGCTGGCTTTGCATGTTTACAAAACAAGAGCAAACAGAGTTTGTAAAAGTTTTTCTTTATCACTTTCAGTTAATCAACTGAATAGGACAAGCAAAGGTTTAAGCTTGGGGGAGTTGATATGTCTCCAACGTATCTACTTTTCCAAACACTTTTGCCCTTGGTTTGGACTCTAACTTGCATGATTTGAATGAAACTAACTCAGACTGACGCTTTTTTCAGCAGAACTGCCATGATGTTGTTTTATGTGTAGAAAACAAAAGTTCTCGGAATGTCCTGAAAATCCACGGATGCACTTTTTGGAAAATATAAAAAATACCGGCGAAAGAATCAAGACCAGGGGGGCCCACACCCTTTCCATGAGGGTGGGGGGCGCACCCATCCCCCTGGGCACGCCCCCTGTCTCGTGGGCCCCCTGAGGCTCCGCCGACCTCAACTCCAACTTCATATATTCCGCCTCGCGGAGAAAAAAATCAGAGAGAAAGTTTCATTGCGTTTTACGATAAGGAGCTGCCGCCAAGCCCTAATTTCTCTCGGGAGGGCTGATATGGAGTCCGTTCGGGGCTCCGGAGAGGGGGATTCGTCGCCATCGTCATCATCAACCATCCTCCATCACCAATTTTATGATGCTCACCACCGTGTGTGAGTAACTCCATCGTAGGCTTGCTGGACGGTGATGGGTTGGATGAGATTTACCATGTAATCAAGTTAGTTTTGTTAGGGTTTGATCCCTAGTATCCACTATGTTCTGAGATTGATGTTGCTATGACTTTGCTATGCTTAATGCTTGTCACTAGGGCCCGAGTGACATGATTTCTGATCTGAACCTATTATGTTTTCATGAATATATGTGTGTTCTTGATCCTATCTTGCAAGTCTATAGTCACCTATTATGTGTTATGATCCGACAACCCCGAAGTGACAATAATCGGGATACTTCTCGGTGATGACCATAGTTTGAGGAGTTCATGTATTCACTAAGTGCTAATGCTTTGTTTCGGTTCTCTATTAAGCCTTAATATCCCTTAGTTTCTGTAAGGACCCCGCTGCCACGGGAGGGTAGGACAAAATATGTCATGCAAGTTCTTTTCCATAAGCACGTATGACTATTTACGGAATACATGCCTACATTACATTGATGAACTGGAGCTAGTTCTGTGTCACTCTATGTTATAACTATTACATGAGGAATCGCATCCGGCATAATTATCCATCACTGATCCATTGCCTACGAGCTTTTCACATATTGTGCTTTGCTTATTTACTTTTCCGTTGCTATTGTTACAATCACTACAAAACCCAAAAATATTACTTTTGCTACTGTTACCTTTATTATCATACTACTTTGCTACTAAATACTTTGCTGCATATACTAAGTTATCCAAGTGTGGTTGAATTGACAACTCAACTGCTAATACTCAAGAATATTCTTTGGCTCCCCTTGTGTCGAATCAATAAATTTGGGTTGAATACTTTACCCCCGAAAGCTGTTGCGATCCCCTACACTTGTGGATCATCAACAAGTCGAGCTTTGCAGACAGTGACATTACCATCAGCGTCCATCTTCTTCTTGAATATCCATTTATTCTCAATGGCTTGCCGATTATCGGGCAAGTCCACCAAAGTCCATACTTTGTTCTCATACATGGATCCTATCTCAGATTTCATGGCCTCAAGCCATTTATTGGAATATGGGCTCATCATAGCTTCTTCATAGTTCGTAGGTTCACCATTGTCTAACAACATGACTTCTAGGCTCGTAGGTGTGGAATGTGTTCTGGTTGACCTACGAGGTTCAATAGTAACTTGATCTGAAGTTTCATGATCATCATCATTGGCTTCCTCTCTAGTTGGTGTAGGCATCACGGGAACGGTTTTGTCTGATGTGCTACTTTCCAATTCAAGAGAAGGTAAAATTACCTCATCAAGTTATACTTTCCTCCCACTCACTTGTTTCGAGAGAAACTCCTTCTCTAGGAAGGACCCATTTTTGGCAACAAAGATCTTGCCTTCGGATCTGTGGTAGAAGGTGTACCCAATAGTTTCCTTAGGGTATCCTATGAAGACACACTTCCCCGATTTAGGTTTGAGCTTATCAGGCTGAAGCCTTTTGACATAAGCATCGCATCCCCAAACTTTAAGAAACGACAGGTTAGGTTTCTTGCCAAATCATACTTCATACGGTGTCGTCTCAACGGATTTAGATGGTCCCCTATTTAACGTGAATGTGGTTGTCTCTAATCCATAACCCCAAAATGTAAAGGCAAATCGGTAAGAGACATCATAAAATGCACAATATCTAATAAAGTTCGGTTACAACGTTCGGACACACCATTACGCTGTGGTGTTCCAGGTGGCGTGAGTTGTGAAACAATTCCACATTGTTTTAAATGAAGGCTAAACTCTTAACTCAAATATTCACCTCCACAATCAGATCATAGAAACTTTATTTTCTTGTTACGATGATTCTCTACTTCACTCTGAAATTCTTTGAACTTTTCAAATGTTTCAGATTTGTGTTTCATTAAGTATATATACCCATACCTACTCAAATCATCTGTAAAGGTTAGAAAATAACGATACCTGCCACGTGCCTCAATACTCATCGGTCCGCATACATTGGTATGTATTATTTCCAATAAGTCATTATCTTGCTCCATTGTTACGGAGAACGGAGTTTTAGTCATCTTGCCCATGAGGCATGGTTCGCAAGTATCAAATGATTCATAATCAAGTGATTCGAAATGTCCATCCGCATGGAGTTTCTTCATGCGCTTTACACAATTATGACCTAAACTGCAGTGCCACAAATATGTTGCACTATCATTATCAACTTTGCATCTTTTGGCATCAATATTATGAATATGTGTATCACTACGATTGAGATTCAACAAGAATAGACCATTCGCCAAAGGTGCATGACCATAAAAGATATTACTCATATAAATAGAACAACCATTATTCCCTGACTTAAATTAATAACCATCTCGCATTAAACAAGATCTAGATATAATGTTCATGCTCAACCCTGGCACCAAACAACAATTATTGAGGTCTAAAACTAATCCCAAAGGTAGATGTAGAGGTAGCGTGCCAACGGCAACCACATCGAGCTTGGAACCATTCCTGACGCGCATCGTGACCTTGTCCTTAGCCAATCTTCGTTTATTCCGCAGCTCATATTTTGAGTTACAAACATGAGCAAGCAAACCAGTATCAAATACCCAAGCGCTACTACGAGCATTAGTAATGTACACATCAATAACATGTACTCCCTCCGTCCCATAATGTAAGACATTTTTTGACACTAGTGTAGTGTTAAAAAATGTCTTACATTATGGGACAGAGGGAGTATATCAAATATACCTTTGTTCACTTTGCCATCCTTCTTATTCGCCAAGTATTTAGGGAAGTTCCGCTTCAAGTGACCATTTCCTTTGCAGTAGAAGCACTCAGTTTCAGGCTTGGGTCCAGCTTTGTGCTTCTTCACGGGAGTGGCAACTTGCTTGCCATTCTTTTTGAAGTTCCCTTTCTTTCCCTTGCCCTTTTCTTGAAACTTTGTTAACGATCAACACTTGATGCTCCTTCTTGATTTCTACCTCTGCAGCCTTAAGCATTGCAAAGAGCTCGGGAAATGTTTTTGTCATCCCTTGCATATTATAGTTCATCACAAAGCCTTTGTAGCTTGGTGGCAGTGATTGAAGAACTCTGTCAATAACACTCTCAACTGAAGATCAATTCCTAGCTGAGTTAAGTGGTTATGATACCCAGACATTTTGAGTATGTGTTCACTGATAGAACTGTTCTCCTCCATCTTTCAGCTATAGAACTTGTTGGAGACTTCATATGTCTCAACCCGGGCATTTGTAACATCCCAAAACTCTAAATTTTGGAATGTTATAATAAAAAAATAGTTTCGATTGATTGATTGATTGATTGTTTGTGCGATTGATTGTGTGAAGTGAGTGGAATTTGAAACTTTTTTGAAAGTTGAATGAGAGGGAATAAAATGACTTTCCCAAAACTTTCATCTTTGCAATTTGATGTCCACGAATTCAAATTCATTTCATCACAAAGCCCTAGAGTGAAGATGATGTGAATTCTTCCATTTGAAATGAAAAGGGTTATGAAAAGATTTGTATTCCATCTGAAAATATTTCAAATTCGAAACTTTATGCAACTCAATGATTTTCAGGGGAGAAGATAAAATGACTTCTTCAATTATATGAAATATGAGTTGGAAGTTAAAAAGAATCAAATGGAAAGTCATTTGGAAGTATTTTGAAACCCCCTTCAATTTGGAGTTATTTGGATTTTATTTAAATTATTTTTCTCCAAGAATAAAATACATGGAAAATAGGGTAAAATTATTCCCTACAGTAGAAAAGTGGAGAAAAATAAACTTGAAATCATTTTGGTATTTTAAAAATGATTTTTATTTAGTTTTATTGTAACAGTAGCATTGTTTGCTTTATTTAAATTTTTTGTGAAACTTATTTGCCACTGAAAATATGTTCATGTTTTAGGATTCTTTTTCTGTAAATTTTGATATATAATATGTATATATAAAAGTTTTATTATTTTCTCTTTATTTTAGTTTTTCCTTCCTGTCTTTTATTTAAAATAATGCCGAAGCCTAACTGGCACAGTACCAGGCCGCCCCACTAGGCTCAATAATAGCGCCCCTTCCCTTTTTCCCTCCTGGCGCAGCCCATTCTTTTTTTCCTTTCGTTCCTCTTCTTCACGTACAAGAAACAGAACAGGATCCAGCTCGCGCTCGACGTCGCCTCCGCGTCCGATCTCTTCAGGAACCCTACCCCGAGTCAACCCCACGCCCAAGCAAGATGTCCTATAAATAGCCACGACCTTCCTCAACCGATTTCCCCCATACACCTTCGCCCAAACCCTCCCGTATCAACCGCGAGAACGAGTTGGATCTCGGTGAAAACTGCCAAGTTCACATGCCATTTGCATGTCCGGTAGGCCACCTGAGGCCTTCTCCTTTTTCCTATTGAGATCTTTCATTGCGGAGCATTTGTACGACATCTTTTCTTCTCGTCTCGTCCACCACAGCGAGCCACTCGAGCTCGAACGCTGACCCGGAGCTCGCGTAGTTCGCCGGAGAAACGAGCTCACCCCGCTCTAGACTGGCGTCCCCGAGGACCAACCCCACCACCACGTGAAGCCCCTCGATGCGCCTTCCCCAACCCCCTCCTCGCCGGCCGTCGTTGCTTGTCGGAGCCGCCGTCACGCCTCGTGCCCCTTCCTGTGGGAACGGATCCTCTAACATCGTGAAGGGATGTGATGAAGCTACAGTACAATCCCAGTGCAAAATGAAGAAGGGATGTCACGGGCATTGTAGCAAAGATAATGTATGCAATTACTGTTCATAGAAAATAAAATCCGAAAATAATTTTATTGCACCATAATTTTGTTTGTATGTAATTTTTGTAAATGTATACAGTAGATTTGTAATTTGCAAATTAATTCAAGTCATTTTAGGCTTAATCATATGGATGTGAGGAAGGGATGTCAGGGTACTGTAACTTACCTAAAATCCTTTCGTGATGTTAGAGGATCTCGTTCCCTTCCCTGTAAGCACGCACGCACCCCTCTCTGTACTCCCTTCTCTTGTTAGATCGGGTTTTTAATGGTTAAAGCCGGTTCACTTTAGATCTAAGAAAATCAGGTGGTTTTAGCCAAGTAACTCCAGATTAAGTGTCGGCCACCCTTTCCTAGCCACCGAGCAAGTAGTTTTTCAGCCAACCAAAACAGGACACGTGTCAGCTCATTTTTATTCCCGTAATTCAATTTCAGAAAAAATAGCAATCTTGGAAAAATTATATCCCCTACTCTATAGATCCAAATTGAGTGATTCCAATTGCATTGTGTCACAAATTTTATGAAATTTCAGTTAGTGACTTGAAATTTTGAATTTGAGCAGTTTAAATGTGAATTATTTCAAATAAGCTTCAAACACTATTTTGGCTCTACTTTGAATTCTGGAATAGATTTTTGAGTGATTCTTTTTACTCCTGGTCTCTAAGACCTTTGCGTATCTAGTAGTATTGAGTATTTTATTTTAAATTAGGGTTTTAGGCAAAATAGTACTATTTTAGTTTTAGTTTTGTTTTAGTCTTTTCTTTATTGTTTTTATTAGTTTTAAATTATTTCTTTTTGTCACTCTTGACAAATTAATTTTTGTTTCTGTTGTACAATAGTAGAATATTATTTTGTTTAGTTTTGTATGAAAACTTGTATAGGTCATAGTTAGAGTTTTATAAAAGCTTTTTATTTGATTCTTTTTGCAAATAAATTTTTATGAAAAATACTTTCTGTTAAGTTAGTTGATTTACATTTTCTTTTATGTTAATTTACTAGTTTAGTAATCTTCTTTGTGGTTAAGTTTTACTTAGGACAACACTATTTTGGTGTGCATCATAGAGTTTTTCTAAGTAGTTTCTTTTGAAATTTTTCTGTGGATTTCTATTTGGTTTTCTTAAAGGTTTCCTTGTTGCTTTTTATTTTGGTTGAGTGTTATTATGATAGATAGAATTTATTGCTAGAGTGTTTTGCTTACGTGAATACCATTGTTTGACTATGTAGATTTTTCTTCGAAGAGTGACGAATAGTTCTACCAAGTTATTTCGAGAGTGTTATAATCTTCATCAAGTAATAACAGGCAAGTTCACTTTGACCATGTTTTTCATACCTATGTTTTATTTGCATGTAGTAGCACCCTTTCAACAATCCCTCTAGTAGTGTTATTGAATCTTGTAGTTGATTAGAATGCATGAGGTAGGAACCCATCTCCTTGTTACCAAGCCCGGGACGTTATATAGTTTTAAATGCTACGCTATAGTAGACAGGGTTTGGTATGAGTGCACGAGAGTGATGTGAAGAAGGAGGACTCTACGTCAATGACGACAACTTCATGATGGAAATCTGCAAGGACTGCATCTTCAAGGCCTCAAGACTTCAAGACTTGAGACAAGAATTCAATACACACTACTGGGTGAAGGACGGTTGAGGGGCACCCTGGAGCAACCAGTGGATGGCCGGGATGCATGGAGAAGCGCCATGACATCTTGCGAAAAGCTTCATCCAGACTCAAAGAGATGGAAGAATACTTCATTCCCGAAAGCTTACCTGTGCAACTGCAAATCACTATGGGCTCTGGCTTGGTTGACCTTACTTGTGACTTTGGCTGAGACGGTGCTAGTAGATGTAGAACTATGCTAGGATTGGATGAGCTCCGGATAGTGGTCAGGGGAACTCTTTGGAAGACCGTGTTTCGGTCGTCTTGTTCTCAAACATCATGAAGTGCGAGAACATAAAGAGAGGGATCGAATCTTGCGGGTAAAGTGTACAAACCTCTACAGAGGGTTAAAACCTAATTGATTAGTCATGTCCTCGGTTATGGATAATTTGAACATATGGACTTGGATCTATCTCAGAACTCTCAACACCGGATTGAAAACTTAATTGTGGGCAATTTATGATGATTTGGGATATGACATCGGTTGGCGGAACCATGTCATGATAGAATACTCCGTAGTACAGACTCCTGATATTCCTTTGTTGTAGGGAAAATAAAATCAGCTTTTATGCGAAAACAACTCAGACATAGAGCCATACAACCATATTGCATATAGTATAGTTTTTATCATCTGTTTCTCTTATTGGTGATCTTGTCGGTACATTCAATGTACTGACCTACACGGCTGCAATGTATCATGTTGCAGATATTTCTTTGATGAGTAAGAGTTACGATACAGGGTTACGGTCTGCACTCAATCTGCCGATGGCGTTGATGGGGCTCCATACCCGATTGATAGTTTCAGCTGAGTTTTATGAGGAATATATCAGTTTTACGTTATTTATACATGTGATTGTAGTTTGATATATACATTAATGTACTGTGTGTGCCAGCATACTGATCCAGGGATGGCACAGAAACACAGAGGCTTGACCGTTTGAGGTCGGGTCGCTACATCATTAGCTTGAAATATCAATTTTAGCTCTTGGAACATCTAATATGCTCCGTGGCATTCAAAATGTCTTTGAAGTCCCGGTTCTAAGACGTAAAGCATGGCACACTGAACTATTGAGTAGTCATCAGATCGAGCCTGCCAGACGTTCATAACATCTGCAGTATCTCCTACAGCAGGTCTATCACCTGGAGGTGCATAAAGGACATAATTCTTCTGTGCAACAATGAGGATAATCCTCAAGTTATGGACCTAGTCTGTGTAGTTGCTACCATCATCTTTCAACTTAGCTTTCTCTAGGAACGCATTAAAGTTCAGGGGAATGGTAGCATGGGCCATAGATCTGCAACATAGATATGCAAAAACTATTAAGACTAAGTTGATGATAAATTAAGTTCAATTAATCAAATTACTAATGAACTCCAACTTAAATTAACACCCCTCAAGTTATCTAAGTGATAAATGATCCAAATCAACTAACCCATGTCCGATCATCACGTGAGATGGGGTAGTCATCAATGGTGAACATCTTTATGTTGATCATATCTACTATATGGCTCATGTTCGACCTTTCGGTCTCTAGTGTTCCGAGACCATGTTTGTACATGCTAGGCTCGTCAAGTTTAACCCAAGTATTCTTCTTGTGCAAAACTAGCTTACACCCGTTGTATGTGAACATAGAGTCTATCACATCTGATCATCATGAGGTGCTTCGAAACGACGGACTTTAGCAATGGTGCATACTCGGGGAGAACACTTTTATCTTGAAATTTAGTGAAGAGATCATCTTATAATGCTACTGATACGTCTCCAATGTATCTATAATTTATGAAGTATTCATGCCATGTTTACAACAACTTTATATGGTTTTGGTATGATTTGCATGGAACTAACCCGGACTGACGCTGTTTTCAGCAGAACTACCTTGGTGTTGTTTTTTGTGTAGAAATAAAAGTTCTCCAACTGCAATGAAACTTTTTGATGATTTTTTTGGAACAAAAGAGGAACTAGAAGCTTCGTGGGAGGACCAGAAGGTGAAGGAGGTGGGCATAAGACACCTGGACACGCCAGGAGGCCCTGGCGTGCCCAGGTTTCTTGTGCCCACCTCGACGCCCCAGGCACACCCAGGGGGGTTTGCTCACCTCGAGGCCCATCTTCGCTTGATTCCAACGCTGAAAAATCCTATAAATAGAGAAACCATTAGAAATAACCCTAGATCAGAAGTTCTGCCGCCGCAAGCCTCTGTAGCCATGAAAAACCAATCTAGACCCTGTTCTGGCACCCTGCCGGAGGGGGAAATCATCACCAGTGGCCATCTTCATCATCCCGGCAGCCACCATGATGAGGAGGGAGTAGTTAACCCTCGGGGCTGAGGGTTTGTACCAATATCCATGTGTTTAATCGTTCTCTCTCTCGTGTTCTTTATGGCACGATCTTGATGTATTGTGGGCTTTGTTAATATAGTCGGATCATATGGTGTTTTCCCCTCTCTATCTTGTTGTGATGAATTTAGTTTTCCCTTTGAGATTTCATTTTATCAGATTGAATACTTTTATGGATTTGAGAGCACTTGATATATGTATTGCATATGAATACCCGTGGTGACAATGGGGTATTATATTGATTCACTTGATATGTGTTTTGGCACTCAACTCGTGGATTCCCGAGGTGACATTGGGGTAATCTATGCATAGGGGTTGATGCACATTCTCGTCTTTGTCTCTCCGGTAGAAATCTTGGGGCACTCTTTGAGGTTCTTTGTGTTGGATTGAGTATTACGAATCTGAAATTGTTTGATGCATATCGTATAATCAACTCACGGATACTCGCGATGACATTGGAGTATCTAGGTGACATTAGAGTTGGTTGATGTGTATCATATGGTGTTATTTTAGTACAAACTCTTGGTTAGGTCGATCGGAAAGAATAGCTTGGTGTTATTTTAGTACAAACTCTAGGATAGATTGATCAGAAAGAATAGCTTTGAGGTGGTTTTGTACCCTACAAACAATTTCTTCTTATGTTCTCCACTAGATAAGAACTTTGGAGTGATTCTTCATCACACATTGAGGGATGTTTATATGATCCAATTAGATTAGCATTTTTGAGAGATTCCACTAGCGAAAATATGTAGTAGGATCGAAAGTATGTCTAGAGGGGGGTGGGGTGATTAGACTACTTGACCAAATAAAAATCTAGCCTTTCTCAATTTTAAGTCTTGGCAGATTTTAGCAACTTAACACAAGTCAAGTAATCAACCTACACATGCAATTCTAAGAATGTAGCAGCGGAATGTAAAACATTGCATATGAAGGTAAAAGGGAAGGGTTTGGAGAGGGCAAACGCAATGTAGACACAAAGATTTTTGGCGTGGTTCCTATAGGTGGTGCTATCATGCATCCACATTGATGGAGACTTCAACCCATGAAGGGTAACAGTTGCGCGAGTCCACGGAGGGCTCCACCAACGAAGAGTCCATGAAGAAGCAACCTTGTCTATCCCACCATGGCCATCTCCCACGAAGGACTTGCCTCACTTGGGTAGATCTTCATGAAGTAGGAACTCCTTGCCCTGACAAACTCCTTGGTTCAACGCCACAATCTGACGGAGGCTCCCAAGTGACACCTAACCAATCTAGGAGACACCACTCTCCCAAAGGTAATAGATGGTGTGTTGATGATGAACTCCTTGCTCTTCAAATGATAGTCTCCCCAACACTCAACTCTCTCACAGATTTGGATATGGTGGAAAGATGATTTGAGTGGAAAGCAACTTGGGGAAGGCTAGAGATCAAGTTTCTTGTGGTAGGATTGGAATGTCTTGGTCTCAACACATGATAGGTGGTTCTCTCTCAGAAAATAAGTAGTGGTAGTGTAGGCACGTTCTGATGGCTCTCTCACAAATGGATAAGGGGGTGGAGGGGTATATATAGCCTCCACATAAAATCTAACCGTTACACACAATTTACCAAATTTGGTCAGACCGAATAGAGAAACTTGGTGGGACCGATCTAGTTTCAAAATGTGAACATTAGGGTTTTCGGTGGGACCGACGAGATCAACTCGGTGGGACCGATGCGCTACGTTGAGAGGAGTCCTTCAACAAAAGCATCTGTGGAGGTTTGTGGAGCTGGTGGAGTTGAGACTAGAGGGGCAACTAGGGCAGTGGCTGCAGGTGCTGAAGTGGTAGCTCTTGTGTCACTGGCTGGCACATCTACAGACCTTTGTGCCCTTGGCACTCTCTTAAATGCATTTGTGGTAGCTCTCCCTCTCCTTTCCTCTGCTTCTTTTTGAAGTTGCTCAACTATGGTCTGAATTTCTGTGACCTTCAAGTCTAGATCATAAAATTTTGTTTCGATGATCCTCTAAGACTTTCTTGGTTTGAGTCAGGGTGGCTAGTCCTTTCTCAATTCTCACGGTGGCCTCAAGCAGATAGCTAAGTTGATCCTCTTTGGTCTTGAGAAACACCTGGGATGCTTCTGTAGCACTAGCTGGCTTAGCTGCGTTCTCTGCCTTTGCTCTCTCTCTTCTCCTGAGCCTCTACAGATGTAGGATGTGATGCATCCATGACAATCTCATTGTCCTCAAATTCTAGCCTCAGGGGAATGTGCTCTTTGTCTAGAAGATATGTGCCTGTGCCCATCTTAGAGTTGATGAGCATATGAATGTGTGGGGCATAACCACATGATCTCTTCTGATCTGCTGTAGTCCTCTTGACTGTTTCAACAATCAAGGTCATCACCTTGAACTTCTCTAGCACATCTAACATATGTAGCAAGTTGATTGAGTGCCCTCTGATCATCCTGTTGTCTCCTGATTTGGGCAACAATGTATATCTCAATATAGTGTTGATAGTGGGCAGCCCTGACAACAGATAGTACATGGAGCCAAACTTGTGAGTCTCTAGGGCATCATCAAGAATTTCCTTATACATGTGTGCCATGGAGTTATGAACTTTCCTGGGCTTGGCATAAACATCTGTGTCATCTTCATGTTCTTCAGGGGCATTGATCAGCTTGGCCCACTCAACAATGGAGGATTGGTACCTAGTACCTTCAGTCATCCAGACAATCTTTCCATATGGGTAAAAATGTGTAGTTGAATAAAATTGCATCACCATCTCATCATTCCATTTTGTTAGTTTCTGACAAACAAACTTGTCAACTCTAGTCAATCTGAAGCTGTCATGCACTCCAGGGAAATAATCAGCATTCTCATCAATGTATGTCTAGTCAACCCATCTCATGTCACTGACAATGGGCTTCTTGTCCAATAGAACTGTCTCATAGAAGTCCTGCTGCTCCTTGGTGTGAAACCTGTAATCCACATCAGTCCTTCTCCTTGTAGCATATGGGTCTATCTGTCACCACAATTTGAGACCTGCATCTTTTCTCAATTTCATGTTCTTTGCAACTGGATGAGTATCATCATGATCTGGAATTTTTGGCTTGAGCTTCCTGAGCACTTGGGCCTCATCATCTTCTTGAACTTCAGGCACTAGGGCCTTGTTCTTCTCAGCAGCTGGGATATTTCTTATGGATCTCTTGGGTGCTGATGGCTTAGAAGCTTGAGCAGCAACAGCAGCCTTGGGCGCAGTCTTAGACTTGGATGGAGCATCCCCTGACTTGATAGCATCCCCCATCAGCTTCTGGGTTTTGGCAGGAGGTGCAATGGGCTCTTCCACCTCCTCTTCATCTGATTCCCTAACCATAGATGGCTTTCCAATCACTCTGGCCATGGTCTTCTTGACCCTTTCCTTCCTTCTCTTCCCTGCAGCAGCCTCTTCTTCTCTTGGTTCATGGGTGAACTCCATTGTTTCCTGAGTTGAGGCTCTGGCTTTGGACATGGGAATTCTCTTGGTAGGTTCTTTCTTCTTCATGCCAGGCTTAGTGGATGCAGCAGTGCCAAATTCCTTCTCGTTAACCTTCTTCTTTGAGGTTACTTCCTCAATTTCAGACCGAGTAGTACATGTGCAATGGCCTGGGCCAAATCAGTGAGACCGAATTCTCCAAATTGGTCAGTCCAAGATTAGTTTGACGGAAACCTAACCCTAAGTTTTTGGATCAAAACTAATCTAGAGGATGTTCTGGTTGGATAGAAGGATCTCAGTCGTGGCAAGAATCATGGCATTGTCCTTAGTGCAAGAATCAGAGTTAAAGATTGCACAAGGGGGTCGAGTTTATACCCTAACTTGGCGATGAACTCGCTACGGCGACAACATCAGCGAAGATCCCCGTTGACGGCAGTGGAGACCGGCGGCAGGAGGTCGCTGGCGATGACGAAGATGCTTCGGAGACCACGAGTTGGCAGAGCTGGACAGGCGCAGGCGAAGCGTTTGGAGAAATTTCCAAATATTTGGCCCCTGGGTATATATATCCAGACTCTGTCGGTGTGACTAAGTGGAACGCCTCGGTGGCACCGAGATGTAGAATCGCAAGCGGTTGCTGCAACTCGGTGTGATCAAAAAGTTCAAATTGGTTGCACCGAGATTAAGACCTAGATCAACTTAATGAACTCGGTTTGGCTGAATGGGATGAATCGGTCAGACTGAAATGCACTAAGAGATTTTGAAGTTAAGTCTATGACGAATCGGTGGCTCTGAGTGCTCCTCACTCAGAGGGTCCGAATATGACTTGATCAAGCTTTGTGATGTAGCATGAATAGAGTTTGAGACGAGAAAAGCATAGATAGCTATAGGGAATACTTGGGCATTCTTGTCCATGGATTTGGCAAAAGAAAAACCAAACAATCAAAGCAACAAATGGATGTCCTTGAATGGAGAAACTCATGCAACCAACATGCTCACACAATAAGATAGCAAATGAAATATGTGGCAAATCATGCACAAACACTCTAGCATCTATCAAGCAATTGGCGATGACTAGGTCATCTATATATGAGTATATTGACTTAGGAGTCAAATGAGAACATTTGATCATAGGTCATACTCATCGTTTAAGCATAAGTGGGGTTACCACTTTTACATAAAGCATTGTTGTGCTCACACCATTAGAGTTACTTTAGCTCAATTCTTAGAGTAAAGCTCCCCCTAGATGTGATATCCCCTTTTAGAGGGATGAACTAACCTTGTGTTTTGTCGATGATGACTTCATGTAGTTGTTGAAGATGTGGATGCTCAATATTTATGTAGATCATTTGGAGCAATCCATTGGATTGAGTTGCACTTTCAGTACCTACATGGGTTAGTCCCACAAGGAACAAACAAGGATATCCATAGACATAGAGTGAAGTACACACATGATGATGTCCATGAAAGCATTTGGTTACCTTGTCCCTTGACTTACCAACAAGAGGGTTTGTGACTCCTTGAACTAGTGCAAGATGTGGAAGTTGATTGCACTTGTCCTTGCCAATATGAATATGGGTGAAGTATGTTGGTGGAGTCACTCTCAAGAACTCTCTAGTTCTTCTTCTTTGGGATCCACATCAACTTGATGGGAATCCTTGGGGTTGTAGTCATACTTGATGAAGTGGAACTTGGAGTAGTCTTGGGAACCCACTTGACCAAGGTCTTTGGAGCTTCTTCAAATGCATCAATCTCCTCTTGATGCTGGTCCTTGCCTTTTAGCTTGTGGTCTTGTGGTGGAAGATTATCTTGAGCTTGTGTTCCCTTGAAGGAAGGGGGATCATACTTCTATTGTTGAGGAACAAACTTCGTCTTGGGGTATTGATCTTCTTACCACTCAACTCCATTGGCATTGAACTTTCATTCAAAACCAACACCTTGATTCTTCCGGTGCCTTCCTTGCTTGCATACAATTTCCTCAAATTGCTTACTTCCGGCAAGGCTCTTGTAAACACCTTTCTCTATAATTCCCTACAATAAGCTATTTTCTTGCTCAAGTGTAACTTGGCTAAGAGGATCATTAGTGGAATCAAGAGAATTACTAGACGCAACAATATTGGATTTAGCATGATTATTGTTATTACTAGAAGAAGAATCTTTCTTACTCTTGTTGCTAGACTTTACTTGTGGAATGTTAGTAGACAAGAGCAAACGCTTGGCAATGTAAGAAGAACTTTTCTTTCGAAGATCATTATTGATTGCTTTTAAGAACCCATGCTCTTGCTCTAAGTTGAGCTTTTTGAAGCGTAGCTTCTCATGAGTTTTTAAAAGTTCTCGATGATCCCCTAAAGTAGTTTCATGAGCTAACTTAAGAGTGTTTAGTTCTTTAGTTAGACGCTCAATCTCCTTCTTATCATTGTCATTTGTTTCATCTTGATTAGCATGATTAATAGCAATTTCATCATAATTTTCATCACTAGCATTGTCAACAAGCAAATCATCATCACCTAGCAAATCATCTTCATCATTATTGAAATCAATATACTCGGGGTGTGATACCTTGGGGCCTTTAGCCATGAAGCATCTTCCAATTCCTTCATTTGGTGAGTCAAATATGTCGTAGGAGTTGGTTGACACAAGTGCAAGATCGGCAACACCTTCATCTTGAGTATATTTAGAGTAGGAGTGACAACTTCTCTCGGAGTGGTTGTCGGAGTCAAACCGGATATCCATTCACCAACATGAGCTTGATGTCTTTGTTTTGTGTAGCTCCTTGATGACTTGTCCTTCCTTTTCAAATCCTTGCTTCTGCAAGAGGGTCTTCATGTAAACCTTGTGAAATAGGAGAGAAAAGGCATAAGTATTTGATACGTCTCCAACGTATCTACTTTTCCAAACACTTTTGCCCTTGTTTTGGACTCTAACTTGCATGATTTAAATGGAACTAACCCGGACTGACGTTGTTTTCAGCAGAATTGCCATGGTGTTATTTTTGTGCATAAATAAAAGTTCTCGGAATGACCTGAAATTCCATGCAGTCACTTTTTGGAATTAATAAAAAATATTGGTGAAAGAATCAACGTAAGGGGGCCCACACCCTGTCCACGAGGGTGCAGGGCGCGTGAGGGAGTCCTGGACTAGGGGGTGTCCGGATAGCCGAACTATCATCATTGGCCAGACTCCAAGACTATGAAGATACAAGATTGAAGACTTCGTCCCGTGTCCGGATGGGACTTTCCATGGCGTGGAAGGCAAGCTTGGCGATACGGATATGTAGATTTCCTACCATTGTAACCGACTTTGTGTAACCCTAGCCCTCTCCGGTGTCTATATAAACCGGAGGTTTTAGTCCGTAGGACGAACAACAATCATACCATAGGGTAGCTTCTAGGGTTTAGCCTCCTTGATCTCGTGGTAGATCTACTCTTGTACTACCCATATCATCAATATTAATCAAGCAGGAGTAGGGTTTTACCTCCATCGAGAGGGCCCGAACCTGGGTAGAAACATCGTGTCCCTTGTCTCCTGTTACCATCCGCCTAGACGCACAGTTCGGGACCCCCTACCCGAGATCCGCCGGTTTTGACACCGACATTGGTGCTTTCATTGAGAGTTCCTCTGTGTCGTCACCTATAGGCCCGATGGCTCCTTCGATCATCAACAACGACGTGGTCCGGGGCAGGACTTTTCTCCCCGGACAGATCTTCGTATTCGGCAGCTTCGCACTACGGGCCAATTCACTTGGCCATCTGGAGCAGATCGAAAGCTACGCCCCTCGCCATCAGGTCAGATTTGGAAGTTTGAACTACACGGCCGACTTCCGCGGAGATTCGATCTTCGACGGATTCGAGCCACAGCCGAGCGCGCCGCACTATCACGATGGGCATGATTTAGCTCTGCTGCCGGACAGTGCCCTGGAGGCCGCACAAGAGTCCGCTCCGACCCTTAGCTCGGAGCCGACTGCGCCGATCGAGGATGGGTGGATGGACACCGCCTTGGGGGCTGCTACCTCTGCGGTGATAGAGCCGAATACCGACCCTGCCTTTCGCAAAGCCCATGACTCCGAGGTGCCGGACTCCTCGCCGGACTCCGAACCTCCCGCGCCCTGCCAATCGAGTCTGATTGGGCGCCGGTCATGGAGTTCACTGCTGCAGATATCTTTCAGCACTCGCCTTTTGGCAACATCCTGAATTCACTAAAGTGTCTCTCTTTATCAGGGGAGCCCTGGCCGGATTATGGTCAGGACGGTTGGGATGCGGACGACGAAGAAATTCGAAGCCCACCCACCACCCACTTCGTAGCCACTGTCGATGACTTAACCGACATGCTAGACTTCGACTCCGAAGACATCGACGGTATGGACGACGATGCCGGAGACGACCAAGAACCAGCGCTCACAGGGCACTGGAAAGCCACCTCATCATACGACACATACATGGTGGACATCCCAAAGGATGGGAATGGCGATGGAACAACGGAGGATGACCCCTCCAAGAAACAGCCTAAGCGCCGACGTCAGTGGCGCCGCTCTAAATCCCGCCACAACAAGAATGGAGATTCCGGCACCGGAGACAATAACACCCCAGATAGCGCCGAAGACAACCCCCTCCAGCAAGATTCAGCACAGGAGGATGGAGGAACTAGACCTCATGAGAGAGCGGCAGACAGAGAGGTAGAGGACAATCATTATATACCTCCCTCCGAAGACGAGGCAAGCCTCGAAGACGACGAATTCGTCGTGCGTGAGGATCCCGTCGAACAAGAGCGTTTCAAACACAGGCTTATGGCTACAGCAAACAGCCTCAAGAAAAAGCAGCAACAGCTTAGAGCTGACCAAGACTTGCTAGCAGACAGATGGACTGAAGTCCTTGCGGCCGAAGAGTATGAACTCGAGCGCCCCTCCAAAAGCTACCCAAAATGCAAGCTGCTACCCTGATTAGAGGAGGAAGCACATAAAGCCATGTCACCAGCGCACAATACGGCCGGCCGGCCACCTCGTGGCTGCGACAGAGAGGCCTCTAGGCCCTCCACTAAAATCGCACCCCGGCGTCGCTCGAAAAGTACAAAGCCACGGGGGAATGCGCCGGATTTACGAGACATATTGGAGGATAAGGCAAGACAAACAAGATCGATCTACGGATCGCGTGGGCGCCCCACCATACGTGACGACAACCGTCACACCGGATACAGCAATGTCGGCCGGGCCGAACACAGTAGACAAAGCTCGTTTGAGCTACGTCGTGATATAGCCCAATACAGAGGCGCCGCACACCCACTATGCTTCACAGATGAAGTAATGGATCATCAAATCCCCGAAGGTTTCAAACCCGTAAACATTGAATCCTACGACGGCACAACAGATCCTGCGGTTTGGATCGAAGACTATCTCCTTCATATCCACATGGCTCGCGGTGATGATCTTCACGCCATCAAATATCTCCCACTCAATCTTAAAGGACCAGCTCGGCATTGGCTCAACAGCTTGCCAGCAGAATCAATTGGGTGTTGGGAGGACCTGGAAGCCGCATTCCTTGATAACTTCCAGGGCACATATGTGCGATCACCAGACGCTGATGACCTAAGCCACATAATTCAGCAGCCAGACGAATCGGCCAGACAATTCTGGACACGGTTCTTAACCAAGAAAAATCAAATTGTCGACTGTCCGGATGCAGAGGCCCTTGCAGCCTTCAAACATAACATCTGCGACGAGTGGCTTGCCCGGCACCTAGGACAGGAAAAGCCGAAATCCATGGCAGCCCTCACATCACTCATGACCCGCTTCTGTGTGGGAGAGGACAACTGGCTAGCCCGCAGTAACAACCTCACCAAAAATTCTGGTAGTTCGGATACCAAGGACAGCAATGGCAGGTCGCGTCGCAATAAGCACAAGTGCCGCATTAACGGCGATAATGCTGAAGATACGGCAGTCAACGCCGGATTCAGAGGCTCTAAACCCGGTCAGTGGAAAAAGCCATTCAAAAGAACTACTCCGGGCCCGTCCAATTTGGACCGGATACTCGATCGCTCGTGCCAGATACACGGCACCCCCGAAAAGCCAGCTAATCACACCAACAGGGATTGTTGGGTGTTCAAGCAGGCAGGCAAATTAATTGCTGAAAACAATGACAAGGGGCTGCATAGCGATGACGAGGAAGAGACCCGGCCGCCGAACAATAGAGGACAGAAGGGTTTCCCCCCACAAGTCCGGACGGTGAACATGATATACGCAACCCACATACCCAAAAGGGACCGGAAGCGTGCGCTCAGGGACGTATACACGATGGAGCCAGTCGCCCAAAAGTTCAATCTGTGGTCCTCCTGCCCGATCACTTTTGATCGAAGGGACCACCCCACTAGCATCCGCCATGGCGGATTCGCCGCATTGGTTTTAGACCCAATCGTCAACGGATTTCACCTCACTAGAGTCCCGATGGACAGTGGCAACAGCCTGAACCTGCTTTATCAGGATACAGTGCGCAAGATGGGCATAGACCCCTCAAGGATTAAACCCACAAAGACGACCTTCAAAGGCGTCATACCAGGTGTAGAGGCCAATTATACAGGCTCAATTACACTTGAAGTGGTCTTCGGATCCCCGGATAACTTCCGAAGCGAGGAGTTAATCTTCGACATAGTCCCGTTCCGCAGCGGCTATCAAGCACTGCTTGGACGAACCGCATTTGCAAAGTTCAATGCGGTGCCGCACTACACATACGTCAAGCTCAAGATGCCAGGCCCTCGAGGAGTCATCACGGTCAATGGAAATACCGAACGCTCTCTCCGAATGGAGGAGCATACAGCGGCTCTCGCGGCGGAAGTACAGAGTAGCCTCTTAAGGCAATTCTCGTGTCCGGCTGTTAAGCGACCGGACACCGTCAAGCGCGCCCGGAGCAACCTATAACAAGACCACCTGGCACGTTCCGAGCGTGCGTAGCAATGCGGCCTCAACACCAGCCCTCGCAAAATCGCGAGACCCGTACCACGCGTACATCACTACGCTCTGGAGATACCATGGGCATAGGGGGAGGGGCACGACCACGGCATGCCCAGAGTGCGGCTCAACCACACCAGGGGCTCCCAAATGTGTCATCTCTTTTTTTTCTTCCTTTTTTTTCTTATCCTCAGGACTCTGCTTTCCAGAAGCCCTGTCCGGCAGTAGACCTGCCGAACTCACGATGCAACAGCCAGGGAAGCAGAAAAGCTACGACAAGTATCCAGGTGGTCTCCATTACGAGCATTATACCTGTTTTATACACCATTCCGTAGCCTACCCCCTGGAGGAGGACATGTTAAACAGTCCCACCCCTTGCTTGTCGCACTATCTGTATCGTTTTGCCTTCATTGCAGTATCTTTCAAATAAGTCCGATCACTTTCACAAGTGCAGCTCCCCGAACTTATAGCATTATATGCATCGGCTCCGAATCATGTCTTGGGTCAATAGTTGGGTTTGCCTGACTCCCATGTTTTGGTACCTTACATTCCGTTATATCGGCAAAGGTAGCGCTGGGAGAACCACTGCGATTGTGCCCCAGTTGAGCTGGATTGAGCACCTTAGTGGAGAAAGCTAAAACTGACCGTCATGATGGGGGCGAGAGCCGGTCGCTGTTCGAGAGGTATTTTCGAGTCCCTAAAGACTTATGCTACTTAGAGCGAGGAACCGTCTTTGTTCGGCCCAGGCGTGGATAGCGCCCCGAATTCGGCCTTCCAAACACTAGGGGCTTTGCCAAAATTTAAAATTATAGAATTCTATGGCTAAGTGAGAGTGTTCAAGCATTATAAGTCCGGTTGCCTCATTCGTTGTGTTGAGCGCCTCCCTAGAAGGACCCAAAAATGGGAACAAGAGCGCTCGAGTTTATCCCGAACACCCCAGCACTCGTGGCATGGGGGCCGAAGCCAACGACTTGCCATCTCTCAGATTTGATACACGGCCGCACAGAAGGTAATATTTTAAATTAACAAGCGTTGTTTAGCTCATATGAACAAAGTTTTCAGCGCACAGGATAACAAAATGTGAGTCTACTCAAAAATTACATCTTTGGAGCATTCACCCGCAATAATGCGGGCACCCTTCAGGACACCCTTATAATACATCTCGGGCGTGCGATACTCCTTGCCCGGCGGTGGCACGTCCGTCACAAGCTTCTCGGCGTCCATCTTGCCCCAGTGCACCTTAGCGCGGGCAAGGGCCCGACGGGCACCTTCAATGCAGGCGGAGTTCTTGATGATGTCAACCCACGGGCAGGCGTCCACCAGCCGCCGCACCAGACTGGAGTAGCTCCTAGGCATGGCTTCTTTGGGCCACAGCCGAACTATGAGGCCCTTCATGGCCTGCTCGGCCACCTTGTGGAGCTCGACCAGCTGCTTCAGCTGGTCGCTCAGGGGCACCGGATGTCCGGCCTTAGCATACTGAGACCAGAACACCTTCTCCGTAGAGCTCCCCTCCTCGGCTCTGTAGAACGCGGGAGCATCGGACATGCTACGGGGCAGATCTGCGAACGCTCTTGGAGAGCTCCGAATTCGGGTAAGTAACAAGTAGTTCACTTTTACATGCTTGCTCTACATGAAGAATGCCTTACCCGCCGCTATCTTCTTTACTGCCTCAATTTCCTGGAGGGCCTTCTGGGCTTCGGCCTTAGCAGCTTTGGCACTCTCAAGAGCCGACGCGAGCTCGGACTCCCGAGTCTTTGAGTCACGCTCCAAACTCTCATGTTTTTCCACGAGAGCCTGGAGCTCTTGCCGCACCTCCGCCACCCGCGCCTCCTGCTTCTCTCGCTCAGTGCATTCTGCGGCCGCATTGTGTTCGGCTGCGGACACCGCCTCCTTCAGGGTCGCCACCTCGTTCGTAGCCCCTAGAGTACCCAAGTTATTCCTATCATTTTTTGCAACCAAAATCCTTTTCTATAAGGTAGAACTTTAATAAGGTGTTACTTACCTTCCTTGTCCTCGAGCTGCTTCTTGGCACGTCGGAGTTCGATCTCGGACCGGTCGAGGCTATGCTTCAAGTCATTGACCTCTGCAGTCTGTGCGGCAGAGGTCAGCAGCGCAGCCTACATTCCCATATTGACATATTTGCGTTAGACTCCTGCGTATATCTTTTTAGATCCTCAGTTCGGCTTTTCTTTCCGAACACTAAACTGAGCATCAGGGGCTACTGTCTATGCGGTACTATTTTTACATATATTAATCACATACCTCAAAGCCTGTTAGAAGGCTGGTGCAGGCTTCGGTCAGCCCGCTCTTGGTAGACCGAACCTTCTAAATCACCGCACTCATAACAGTGCGGTGCTCCTCGTCGATGGAAGCGCCTTGGAGCGCCTCCAGCAAGTTATCTAGCGCCTCCGGTTGGATGGAGGCCACAGGCATCGCCGTCTCGCCCTTCTCACGAAGGGGCCGCCCGCCGGACTCCGGAACCACCAAAGGTTCCGGTGCGGAGTCCGGTCCAAAGTCCGGGAGGTTGCCCTGCGGCACCTCCGGGGCCTCCTCCTCCTGGCGGGTCCCCTTCTGGGACCCCACCTCGGCGTCGTCTGCATCACGGGGGGAGGAGGCGGTCGGAAGTGAAGCGCTATTCACATCCGACGAACCCAAGGACCCGCTCGATGAAGCGAGGAGACCGTCCTTGGGCGAACTACATGGTTGTATGCGGCGTTAGAAGACACTATGCGACAAAAGAAAAATTATGAGTTATTCAGGAATCCGGACACTTACGATCTCGCTAGGGGCTTGGCCCTCGAGGGCCACTCCTCTTCGCCGTCATCGGCATTGGTGGAACAGTCCGGAGGAAGGATCCTTCCCTTCTTGGACCCTTCGGCCTCCCCCGTTGGGGAAGCCTTCCTCTTCTTCTCTTCCCCTGCTGGGGGAGAGGCCTCTTTCTTCTCCTCCTCGTCTTCGTGGGAGGAGTCCGCCTCGGAGTCATCGGACGATGAGTCCGATAACACCTGGCGCCGGGAACTCCTCCGGGTTCCTGTGGCCTTCTTCTTGGCCTTCTTCTCCGGCACCACGTAGGGTGCCGGGACCAGCAGCCCCGTCAAGCGGGCGTCCGCTGGGTCTTCTAGAAGGGGAGCCGGACAGTTAACCTGCCCGGATGTCTTCTGCCAGGCCTGTTAAAGGTAATGGGAGTTTAGATCCTGCATAGAGTCAAACTATGGAAAACAAGTGTCCCGTAAAGGGCAATATAGCTTACCTCGCCAGCCTGACGCTGCGAGCTGAATCCGCGATCTTCGTTAGCGGATGCGGGGGCCTCGGCGCCCTTGAACAGCACCCTTCAGGCCTCTTCGTACGTAGTGTCAAAGAGCCTGCTCAAGGTCTGGTGCTGTGCCAGATCAAACTCCCACAGGTTGAAATCCCGTTGTTGGCACGGGAGAATCCGGCGGATGAGCATGACCTGGACTACATTGACAAGCTTGAGCTTCTTGTTCACTAGGGTTTGGAGACAGGATTGGAGTCCAGTCAGCTCCTCCGAATCGCCCCCCGACAGGCCCTTCTCTTTCCTGGAGGTGAGCCATGTGGGGATGCCAGATCTGAATTCGGGGGCCGCTGCCCATTCAGGGTCACGCAGCTCGGTGATATAGAACCACCCCGATTGCCACCCTTTGATGGTTTCCAAGAAGGCGCCCTTGAGCCAGGTGATGTTGGGCATCTTGCCCACCATGGCGCCTCCGCATTCCGCTTGACGGCCACCCACTACCTTCGGCTTGACATTGAAGGTCTTTAGCCATAAGCCAAAGTGGGGCTGGATGCAGAGGAAGGCCTCGCACACGACGATAAACGCCGAGATGTTGAGGATAAAATTCGGGGCCAGATCATGGAAATCCAGGCCATAGTAAAACATGAGCCCCCGGACAAATGGGTGGAGTGGGAAGCCCAGTCCGCGGAGGAAATGGGGAAGGAACACTACCCTCTCATGGGGCCCGGGGGTGGGGATGAGCTGCCCCTTGTCGGGAAGCCGGTGCGCGATATCGCTAGACAAATATCTGGCCTTGCACAGCTTTTTGATGTGCCCCTCCGTGACGGAGGAGGCCATCCACTTGCCTCCCGCTCCGGACATGGTTGGAGAAGGTTGAGGTGAGATGTGCGGACTTGGGCGCTGGAGCTCGAGTGCGCGGAGATGGATAAGCAAAGGAGGAAGAAGGCGTAGGTGAAAAGGTGGATCCTTATCCCCTTATATATGGGAGGACGAAACTATGCGTCCCCACCAGCTCGGTAGAACTCGCTTATCTCCCAAGCGCCGCAATCAATGGCGCGGTTGGGTTACACACGTCCGTATTGATGAGAATCCCGGAATAAGGGGACACGATCTCTGCTTTGACAAGACGTGCCAAGGAAACCGCTTCGTTAAACGCGCTGAGGCGGAACAATAAAAATGATTCGAGTAAAGGCTTGGCCGTGGTGTGACGTCATGCCGCGAAATACGTCAGCAGATTGAACTCGTGTTAATATTATTCTCCCTACGGTGGAATGTGGAACTTATTTTACAGAGCCGGACACTATCCTGGTGTTCAAAATCTTCTACGAATTATTCGGAGGAGGAACCCGCCTTGCAATGCCGAAGACAATATGCGCGCCGGACTCGTCGTCATTGAAGCCTGGTTCAGGGGCTACTGACGGAGTCCTGGACTAGGGGGTGTCCGGATAGCCGAACTATCATCATTGGCCGGACTCCAAGACTATGAAGATACAAGATTGAAGACTTCGTCCCGTGTCCGGATGGGACTTTCCTTGGCGTGGAAGGCAAGCTTGGCGATACGGATATGTAGATTTCCTACCATTGAAAACGACTCTGTGTAACCCTAGCCCTCTCCGTTGTCTATATAAACCGGAGGGTTTTAGTCCGTAGGACGAACAACAATCATACCATAGGCTAGATTCTAGGGTTTAGCCTCCTTGATCTCGTGGTAGATCTACTCTTGTACTACCCATATCATCAATATTAATCAAGCAGGAGTAGAGTTTTACGTCCATCGAGAGGGCCCGAACATGGGTAAAAACATCGTGTCCCTTGTCTCCTGTTACCATCCACCTAGACGCACAGTTCGGGACCCCCTACCCGAGATCCGCTGGTTTTGACACCGACAGCGCGCCCCCTGCCTCGTGGGCCCCCTGGACCTCCACCGACCTCAACTCCAACTCCATATATTCAAGTTCGGGGATAAAAAATCAAAGAGAAGGATTCATAGCGTTTTACGATACGGAGCCACCGCCAAGCCCTAATCTTCCTGGGGAGGGCTGATCTAGTCTGTTCGGGGCTCCAGAGAGGGGAATCCATCGCCATCGTCATCATCAACCATCCTCCATCACAAATTTCATGATGCTCACTACCGTGCGTGAGTAAATCATCATAGGCTTGCTGGACGGTGATGGGTTGGATGAGATTTACCATGTAATCGAGTTAGTTTTGTTAGGGTTTGATCCCTAGTATCCATTATGTTCTAAGATTGATGTTGCTATGACTTTGTCATGCTTAATGCTTGTCACTAGGGCCCGGGTGCCATGATTTCAGATCTGAACCTATTATGTTTTCATGAATATATGTGAGTTCTTGATCCTATCTTGCAAGTCAATAGTCACCTAGTATGTTTTATGATCCGGCAACCCCGAAGTGACAATAATCGGGACCACTCCCGGTGATGACCATAGTATGAGGAGTTCATGTATTCACTAAGTGCTAATGCTTTGGTCCGGTACTCTATTAAAAGGAGGCCTTAATATCCCTTAGTTTCCAATAGGACCCCGCTGCCACAGGAGGGTAGGACAAAAGATGTCATGCAAGTTCTTTTCCATAAGCACATATGACTATATTCGGAATATATGCCTACATTACATTGATGAACTGGAGCTAGTTCTGTGTCACCCTGTGTTATAACTGCTGCATGATGAATTACATCCGACATAATTATCCTTCGTTGATCCATTGCCTACAAGCTTTTCACATATTGTCCTTTGCTTAATCTTCTCCATTGCCACTATTACGATTGCTACAAAACTGCTACTGTTACTTTTGCAACCGTTACTTCCATACTACTTTGCTACTAAATACTTTGCTGCAGATATTAAGTCTTTCAGGTGTGGTTGAATTGACAACTCAGCTACTAATACTTGAGAATACTCTTTGGCTCCCCTTGTGTCGAATCAATAAATTTGGGTTGAATACTCTACCCTCGAAAACTGTTGCAATCCCCTATACTTGTGGGTCATCAGGACTATTTTCTGGCGCCGTTGCCGGGGAGCATAGCTCTATTCTTTGAGTCACTTGGGATTTATATCTATTGATCACTATGAGGTCTCTTGAAGGATGAAAGAGCCAAGATTTTCCCCTCAACTACGAGGGGAGGTAAAGAACTGCCATCTAGCTTTGCACTTGATTCAACTTTTGTTATGAGTAAATTTGCGACACCTACACCTGCACCTGCTATTGATTCTGATATGTCACATGTTATTGATGATGCCACTTCTGCTAAGCATGATGCTTATGATGAAACTACTTCTCTGCTTGATAATACTGTGCCATTAGGTGAATTTCTTGATGAACAACTTGCTAGGGTTAGAGAGAATGAAATTATTGAAACTGATAATATTGATGAAAGTGATGATGAAGATTCTCCCCCTAGATATGAATTGCCTGCTGTACCTGAGGGTTATGTTATGGATGAAGAAACTGCTAGAGACCTTTTTACTTGCAAAGATAGATATGATCTTAAGAAACTATTAGCTAAGCTGAAAGAAAAGTCTTTGAATCCTAGAATGAAATATGACCCTGCTTTTGCTACTTCACCTATCTATGTTACTGATAAGGATTATGATTTCTCTGTTGATCCTGAGTTAATTACTTTGGTTGAATCTGATCCTTTCTATGTCTATGAATCTGAAACTGTTATGGCACATCTTAGTAAATTGAATGATATAGCCACCCTATTCACTAATGAGGAAAAAATTCGCTACTACTATATTCTTAAATTGTTTCCTTTCTCATTAAAGGGTGATGCTAAGATATGGTTTAATTCTCTTGCTCCTGGCTATGTGCATAGTCCCCAGGATATGATTTACTACTTCTCTGCTAAATATTTCCCCGCTCATAAGAAACAAGCTGCTTTAAGGGAAATATTTAATTTTGTGCATCTTGAAGAAGAGAGTCTCCCACAAGCTTGGGGGAGGCTTCTCTGATTACTTAATGCTTTGCCTGATCATCCTCTTAAGAAAAACGAAATACTTGATATCTTTTATAATGGACTAACCGATGCTTCCAGAGACCACTTGGGTAGTTGTGCTGGTTGTGTTTTCAGGTAAAGAACTGTTGAACAAGCTGAATTACTATTGAATAATATATTGAGTAATGATAATGATTGGACACTTCCTGAACCCATTCCTAAGCCAACTCCAAAGAAAAGGGGTATTCTATTTCTCAGTCCTGAAGATATGCAAGAGGCAAAGAAATCTATGAAAGAAAAAGGTATTAAAATTGAAGATGTTAAGAATTTACTACCTATTGAAGAATACATGGTCTTGATAACCCGACACAGGTAGTAAAGGTGAATTCTCTCTATAGATTTGACGAAGGTGATATTCCTTGTAATAAGTCTGCTAGTCAATGCTTGGATGAGTTTGATAATTTCATTGTTAAACAAGAAAACTTCAATGCATATGTTGGTAGACAATTGAGACGTAATGCTTATATGGTTGAACACTTGAGTGATTATATGTCTAGAGTTAAAGGTGTCCTTAAGCTTATTACTAAACATGCATCCATGGTTACCACTCAAGTAGAAAAAGTGTTGAAGGCACAAGATGATTTGCTCAACGAACTAAATAATAAAAACATTGATAATGTTGTTAGAGTTATGACTAGAGGTGGTAGAATGACCCAGGAACCTTTGTATCCTAAGGGCCACCCTGAGAGAGTTGAGCAAGATTCTCAGAGAATTAATGTTGATGCACCCAGTCCTTCTAGGAAAAAGAAAAAGAAAAATGATAGGACTTTGCATACTTCTAGTGAGCCTGTTATTGACACACCTGAGAATCCCAATGATATTTCTATTTCTGATGCTGAAACACAATCTAGTAACGAGCATGAACCAAGTGATAATGTTAATGATGATGTTCATGTTGATGCTCAACCTAGCAATAACAATGATGTAGAGATTGAACCCGCTGTTGATCTTGATAATCCACAATCAAAGAATCAACGTTATGATAAGAGAGACTTCATTGCTAGCAAGCATGATAAATAAAGAGAACCATGGGTTCAGAAACCCATGCCTTTTCCTCCTAAGCCATCCAAGAAAAAGGATGATGAGGATTTTGAGCGCTTTGCTGAAATGATTAGACCTATCTTTTTGCGTATGCGTTTGACTGATATGCTTAAAATGAATCCTTACGCCAAGTATATGAAAGATATTGTTACAAATAAAAGAAAGATACCGGAAGCTGAAATTTCGACCATGCTTGCTAATTATACTTTTAAGGATGGAATACCAAAGAAACTAGGAGATCCATGAGTACCAACTATACCATGCTCCATTAGAAGAAACTATGTTAAAACTGTTGTATGTGATCTTGGAGCCGGTGTTAGTGTTATGCCTCTCTCTTATATCGTAGACATGATTTAAATAAGTTGACACCTACTGAAATCTCTTTGCAAATGGCTGATAAATCAACTGCTATACCCGTCGGTTTTTGTGAGGATGTGCCTGTTGTGGTTGCAAATGTTACTATTTTAACGGACTTTGTTATTCTTGATATTCCCGAGGACGACAGTATGTCCATCATCCTTGGTAGACTTTTTCTAAATACTACAGGGGCTGTTATTGATTGAAACAAAGGCAATGTCACTTTTCATATTAATGGTAATGAGCATGTGGTACACTTTCAGAAGAAACAACCTCAAGTTCATAGTATCAATTCTATTGGAAAAATTTCAACGATTACTATTGGAGGTTTTGAATTCCCTCTTCCTAGTGTCAAAAAGAAATATGATATTCTTATTGTTGGGGACATGCATATCCCCGTTGAGATAACTTAGTGTTATTCGAAAATTCTCCGGTTCATGTTATTCGAAAGAGGTTTGTTAACAAGACTTGATCAACCTTGTTAGTGGATTCCTTTTGATGAGCATGAGATGGATGAAGTTAGAAAGCACAACCTTCATACAATAAAAAAATAGTATTTTCTGTCTATTTTCTGAATTATCCATACAATAAAAAAAACACCCCGAAAATAAAAGTTCTCCAAATGCCCTGAAAATGGAGTATGATTTTTTGTAGAATATTTAAGAATTTCTCACACTTAGAACACACCAAGGGGACCCACCATTTGGCCATGAGGGAACAGGGCGCGGCCACCCCCCTTGGGCGCGCCCCCTGCCTTGTGGGCTCCACGTGCGCCCCTCCACTTATTCTAGCACCTGCACACTTCGTCTTCCTCCAGAAAAAATCATCCCGTAGCTCAAACTCGTGTTCTAGCTCATTTTGCTGCCATTTTCGATCTCCTTGCTCAAAGCTCCATCCACAAAACTGCTTTGGGGGATTGTTCTTCTGTATGTGACTCCTCCAATGGTCCAATTAGTTTTTGTTCTAGTGCTTTATTTATTGCAAATTTTTGCTGCTGAGGTGACCCTGTTCTTGAGCTTGCATGTCAAATTTATATGGTCCAAAGTAGTTTTAATGCATGATATAGCCTCTAGGAACTTGTCGGAGTAGTTGCTATCAATCTTGTTGAGTTTGGTTCAATTTTATTTCGAGTCACTAAAAATTTCAGAAATTTTTCAGAGGAAGAAAAATGTTTAGAAAAATGTGCCAAGGTGGTTCTTCAAGGAAGCAAGAGCCAAGGCTCGCGATACGCGAGCCAGACTCTGAACCACCAAGGGAAGCTCAAGTGTGGCCTTGTGAATGGTCGTCGGAAGAATTTATGGTCCAAGCAGGCTTCAAGGATGAATTTGATGTGTATGTACGTAATGCTTATCTTGAGGACTTCGTATCAGATAAGTGCCGACAATACTACTACCTCACTGATTCCTTCATGAGGAGGTTTAAATTTTCATCCACGCGCAACACTCACACTGTTTTATTTGACCTCTATGATAAATCATATACAATGGACCTTGAAGATTTTAATACTGCTTGTAAAATCCCGCAGTGGGGCAACTTTAGTGAACCTCGCAAATCTGAATATAAAGACTTTCTTGCTAGTATCACTGTGGGAGAAACTAGAGAAATCGCACAAGCTACCATAGGGAGCATTCATTTCCCTTCCATACATTACTTTGCTCTCTTTATAGGTAGATGAGTTAAAGATGAGGTTTGTCACATGTGCGTTCCAGATCTTAGTGTCCTCAAGAGTGCGGTATTAGGTGATAAACAATATAACTTGGGGGCCATTGTTGCACGGAGGTTACACCTTAATGGTAAAAGTGGAGATTTGTTTGGTGAAATTTATGCATCTCGTGTAGCTAATTATCTTGCTGTACCCATAAATGGAAATGATATTGAGTTGCCACCTACTTATTTAGATTATAATGCTATTTTTTGCCATCAGTTTCTTGAGAGGAAGGAGCAGTTCCTCCAGTACCAACTAATCTTTGACAGACGGCGTACTATCCATGTTACTCTCCCTGCTCCTGCTTTCTTTAACTTTCAGGCAAACAGAGATATTTTATAACCAGGGAGGAGGCAAATGAATATGAGAGGAGGACGGAAGCAGCTCACCTCCAAGCAGCAGCTCTTCAGGCAGTAGCTGTTGCATCTCAGTACAACCCCAACTACAACTTTGGATATCTACCAGGCCAGCCGTGGCCATAGACCAACTTAGGACAAAAGCCTAAGCTTGGAGGAGTACGTATTTCTCACCAACATTACATTCATGTCCACACACTCATTCTAGTTGTCGGTGTTCATACTTTTTGACTATACTATCCATGCTAGTTTATTTTATTTTCTTGCTTTCTTCTTGTGTGTTTGAAAAACCTTAAGAAAAACAAAAAAATTAGTTGTAGCCTTAGCTAGTTTACTTTCCATGCTTGTAGTAGTATTATTAAAAGAAAACCCAAAAAGATTTCCGATTCTTCTTTTGCTTGTTGGGAGCTTTCCCTTGTAAATAGTTTTATTTTCCTTTTCTTTTCTTTGGGGTCTAGAGGAGAAGACCACGATGAAAATGTTGAGTGGCTCTCATATGCATTATTGTTGATCTAACCAAGAGCCCATATTACCTTGTTTTCTCCTTTGTATTAAATGCTCGCAGATTCCAGCTTAGTCCAATGCACATGCAATATTATGATTATCCACACCATTCAGTCGTGCGAGTGAAAGGCAATAATGACGATATATGATGAAATGATTGAGATGGGAGAAGCTGGCATGAACTCGACCTATCTTGTTTTTGTAAATATGATTAGTTCATCTTTCCTGATTCAGCCTATTATGAATGAAACATGCTTGCAATGATAATTAGAGATTATAGTTATTCATGCCATGATTAATTAGCTAGGAGTTTATAATGGTTTACCTTGCATGCCAACATGCTATTAAAATGGTTGTGATGTGGTTTGATAGGGTGGTATCCTCCTTTGAATGATTCGAGTGGCTTGACTTGGCACATGTTGACGCATGTAGTTGAAACAAAATCAACATAGCCTCCATGATACTTATGTTCATGGTGATTTATATCCTACTCATGCTTGCATTCATTGTTGGTTAATCTTAATGCATGTTCATGACTATTGTCGCTCTTTAGTTAGTCGCTTCCCAGTCTCTTTCTAGCCTTCACTTGTACTAAGCAGGAATACTGCTTGTGCACCCACTTCCATAAACCCCAAAGTTATTCCATATGAGTCCACCATACCTTCCTATATGCAGTATTTACCTGCCGTTCCAAGTAAATTTGTATGTGCCAAACTCTAAACCTTCAAATGAAATTCTGTTTTGTATGCTCGAATAGCTCATGTATCAACTAGGGTTGTCTATATCTTCCATGCTAGGTGGGTTATTTGTTGGAAATATGCCCTAGAGGCAATAATAAATTAGTTATTATTACTATATTTCCTTGTTCATGATAATCATTTATTATCCATGCTATAATTGTATTGATAGGAAAGTCAGATACATGTGTGGATACATAGACAACACCATGTCCCTAGTAAGCCTCTAGTTGACTAGCTCGTTGATCAATAGATGGTTACGGTTTCCTGACCATGGACATTGGATGTCGTTGATAACGGGATCACATCATTAGGAGAATGATGTGATGGACAAGACCCAATCCTAAGCCTAGCACAAAGATCGTGTAGTTCGTATGCTAAAGCTTTTCTAATGTCAAGTATCATTTCCTTAGACCATGAGATTGTGCAACTCCCGGATACCATAGGAAAGCTTTGGGTGTACCAAATGTCATAACGTAACTGGGTGGCTATAAAGGTGCACTACGGGTATCTCTGAAAATGTCTGTTGGGTTGGCACGAATCGAGACTGGGATTTGTCACTCGTGTGACGGAGAGGTATCTCTGGGCCCACTCGGTAGGACATCATCATAATGTGCACAATGTGACCAAGGGGTTGATCACGGGATGATGTGTTATGGAACGAGTAAAGAGACTTGCCGGTAACGAGATTGAACAAGGTATCGGGATACCGACGATCGAATCTCGGGCAAGTACAATACCGCTAGACAAAGGGAATTGTATACGGGATTGCTTGAATCCTTCACATTGTGGTTCATCCGATGAGATCATCATGGAACATGTGGGAGCCAACATGGGTATCCAGATCCCGTTGTTGGTTATTGGCCAGAGAGCTGTCTCGGTCATGTCTGCATGATTCCCGAACCCGTAGGGTCTACACACTTAAGGTTCGGTGACGCTAGAGTTGTTATGGGAATTAGTGTGCAGTTACCGAATGTTGTTCGGAGTCTCGGATGAGATCCCGGACGTCACGAGGAGTTCCGGAATGGTCCGGAGATAAAGATTTATATATGGGAAGTCCTATTTTGGCCACCAGAAAATGTTCGGGATTTTTCGGTATTGTACCGGGAAGGTTCTAGAAGGTTCCGGAGTGGGGCCCACCTGCATGGAGGGACCCACATGAACGTGGGTAGTGGGGGCAAGGCCCCACACCCCTGGTCAAGGCGCACCAATATCCCCCTTAGAAGGAATAAGATCATATCCCGAAGGGATAAGATCAAGATCCCTAAAAAAGGGGATAACAATCGGTAGGAAAGGAAATGATGGGATTTCTTTCCTCCCACCTTTCCCAACGCCCCAATGGACTTGGAGGGCAAGAAACCAGCCCCCTCCACCCCTATAAATAGTGGGGAGGCGCATGGGAGCTTCACCCTTGCCCCTGGCACAGCCCTCTCCCTCGCCAACACCTCCGTAGTAGTAGTAGTGCTTGGTGAAGCCCTGCCGGAGAACTGCAAGCTCCACCACCACGCCGTCGTGCTGCCGAAGCTCTCCCTCAACTTCTCCTCTCCCCTTGCTGGATCAAGAAGGAGGAGACGTCCCTGGTCTGTACATGTTTTGAACGCGGAGGCACCGTTGTTCGGTGCTTAGATCGGATTCGGCCGCGATTTGAATCGCTTAGTGAACAACTCCACCGACCGCGTTCTTGCAACGCTTCCCCATCGCGATCTTCAAGGGTATGAAGATGCACTCCCCTCTCTCTCGTTGCTAGTTACTCCATAGATTGATCTTGGTGATGCGTAGAATTTTTTTGAATTTCTGCTACGTTCCCCAACAGTGGCATCATGAGCTAGGTCTATTGCGTAGATTCTTTGCACGAGTAGAACACAAAGTAGTTGTGGGCGTTGATTTTGTTCAATATGCTTACCGTTACTAGTCCAATCTTGTTTCGATGGTATTGTGGGATGAAGCGGCCCAGACCGACCTTACACGTACACTTACGTGAGACAGGTTCCACCGACTGACATGCACTTGTTGCATAAGGTGGCTAGCGGGTGCCAGTCTCTCCCACTTTAATCAGATCGGATTCGATGAAAAGGCTCCTTATGAAGGGTAAATAGCAATTGACATATCACGTTGTGGTTTTTGCGTAGGTAAGAAACTTTCTTGCTAGAAACCCATAGCAGCCACATAAAACATGCAAACAACAATTAGAGGACGTCTAACTTGTTTTTGCAGGGTATGCTATGTGATGTGATATGGCCAAAAAGAATGTGATGAATGATATGTGATGTATGAGATTAATCATGTTCTTGTAATAGGAATCACGACTTGCATGTCGACGAGTATGACAACCGACAGGAGCCATAGGAGTTGTCTTAATTTATTGTATGACCTGCGTGTCATTGAACAACGCCATGTAATTACTTTACTTTATTGCTAACCAGTAGCCATAGTAGTAGAAGTAATAGTTGGCGAGACAACTTCATGAAGACACGATGATGGAGATCATGGTGTCATGCCGGTGACGATGATGATCGTGGAGCCCCGAAGATGGAGATCAAAAGGAGCAAAATGATATTGGCCATATCATGTCACTTTTTGATTGCATGTGATGTTTATCATGTTTATGCATCTTATTTGCTTAGAACGACGGTAGTAAATAAGATGATCCCTCATTAAAATTTCAAGAAAGTGTTCCCCCTAACTGTGCACCTTTGCGAAAGTTCGTCGTTTCGAAGCACCACGTGATGATCGGGTGTGATAGATTCTAACGTTCACATACAACGGGTGTAAGCCAGATTTACACACGCGAAACACTTAGGTTGACTTGACGAGCCTAGCATGTACAGACATGGCCACGGAACACAAGAGACCGAAAGGTCGAGCATGAGTCGTATAGTAGATACGATCAACATGAAGATGTTCACCAATGATTACTAGTCCGTCTCACGTGATGATCGGACACGGCCTAGTTGACTCGGATCATGTAATCACTTAGATGACTAGAGGGATGTCTATCTGAGTGGGAGTTCATAAGATGAACTTGTTTATCCAGAACATAGTCAAAAGGTTTTTGCAAATTATGTCGTAAGCTCGCGCTTTAGTTCTACTGTTTAGATATGTTCCTAGAGAAAAAATTCAGTTGAAAGTTGATAGTAGCAATTATACGGACTAGGTCCATAAACTGAGGATTCTCCTCGTTGCTTCGTAGAAGTCTTATGTCCTTAATGCACCGCTCAGTGTGCTGAACCTCGAACATCGTATGTGGATGTTGCGAACATCTGACATACACGTTTTGATAACTACGTGATAGTTTAGTTAAACGGTTTAGAGTTGAGGCACCAAAGACGATTTCGAAACATCGCGGAACATATGAGATGTTTCGAGGGCTGAAATTGGGATTTCAGGCTCGTGCCCACGTCAAGAGGTATAGGACCTCTGACGATTTTCTTAGCCTACAAACTAAGGGAGAAAAGCTCAATCGTTGAGCTTGTGCTCAGATTGTCTGAGTACAACAATCACTTGAATCAAGTGGGAGTTGATCTTCCAGATGAGATAGTGATGTTTCTTCAAAGTCATTGCCACCAAGCTGCTAGAGCTTCGTGATGAACTATAACATATCAGGGATAGATATGATGATCCTTGGATATTCGCGATGTATGACACCGCGAAAGTAGAAATCAAGAAGGAGCATCAATTGTTGATGGTTGGTGAAACCACTAGTTTCAAGAAGGGCAAGGGAAAGAAGGGATACTTCATGAAACGGCAAAACAGCTGCTGCTCTAGTGAAGAAACCCAAGGTTGAACCCAAACCCGAGACTAAGTGCTTCTGTAATAAGGGGAATAGCCACTGGAGCAGAATTACCCTAGATACTTAGTAGAGGAGAAGGCTGTCGATAGAAGTATATTGGATGTACATTGTATTAATGTGTACTTTACTAGTACTCCTAGTAGCACCAGGGTATTAGATACCAGTTCGATTGCTAAGTGCTGGTAACTCAAAATAAAAGCTACGGAATAAACGAAGACTAGCTAAAGGTGAGCTGACGATATGTGTTGGAAGTTTTTCCAAGCTTGATGTGATCAAGCATCGCACACTCCCTCTACCATCGAGATTGGTGTTAAACCTAAATAATTGTTATTTGGTGTTTGCGTTGAGCATAGACATGCTTGGATTATGTCTATCGCAATACGGTTATTCATTTAAGGAGAATAATGGCTACTCTATTTATTTGACTAATACCTTCAATGGTCTTACACCTAAAATGAATGGTTTATTGAATCTTGATTGTAGTGATACACATGTTCATGCCAAAAGATATAAGATAGTAATGATAGTACCACCTACTTGTGGCACTGCCATGTAAGTCATATTGGTATAAAACGCATGAAGAAGCTCCATGTTGATGGATCTTTGGACTCACTCGTTTTTGGAAAAGTTTGAGACATGCGAACCATGTCTATTGGTGTATATGCATGAAGAAACTCCATGCAAATGGACCGTTTGGACTCACTTGATTTTGAATCACTTGAGACATGCAAATCATACCACATGGGCAAGATGACTGAAAGCCTCGTTTTTCAGTAAAATGGAACAACAAAGCAACTTGTTGGAAATAATGATGTGTGCAGTCCAATGAGTGCTGAGGCATGCAGTGGATATCGTTATGTTCTTACTTCACGGATGATTTGAGTAGATACTGAGTATATTTACTTGATGAAACACAAGTCTGAATTATTGAATGGTTCAAGTAATTTCAGAGTGAAGTTGAAGATCATCGTGACAAGAGGATAAAATGTCTATGATATGATCATAGAGATGAGTATCTGAGTTACGAGCTTTGGCACGCAATTAAGACATTGTGGAAATTGTTTCACAATTAATACCTCCTGGAACACCATAGTGTGATGGTGTGTCCGAACATTATAGTTGCACCCTATTGGATATGGTGCATACCATGATGTCTCTTATCGAATTACCACTATCATTCATGGGTTAGGCATTAGAGACAACCACACTCACTTTAATAGGATACCGCGTAGTTCCGTTGAGACGACACCGTTTGAACTATGGTTTGGAGAAACCTAAGTTGTCGTTTCTTAAAAGTTTGTGGCTGCGACGCTTATGTGAAAAAGTTTCAGTTGATAAGCTTGAACCCAAAGCGGATAAAATGCATCTTCATAGGACACCCAAATCAGTTGGGTATACCTCCTAATTCAGACCTGAAAGCAATAGGGATTGTTTCTTGAATTGGGTCCTTTCTCGAGGAAAGGTTTGTCTCGGAAAGTTGAGTGGGAGCATGGTGGAGACTTGATGAGGTTATTGAACCGTCACTTCAACTAGTGTGTAGCAGGGCACATGAAGTTGTTCCTCTGGCGCCCACACCAATTGAAGTAGAAGCTTATGATAGTGATCATGAAGTTTCGGATCAAGTCACTACCGTACCTCGTAGGGTGGCAAGGATGAGTACTACTTCAGAGTGGTACAGTAATCCTGTCTTGAAGGTCATGTTGCCAGACAACAATGAACCTGCGAGCTATGGAGAAGCGATGGTGGGCCCATATTCCGACAAATGGTTAGAATCCATGTAATCCGAGATAGGATCCATGTATCAGAACAAAGCATAGACTTTGGTGGACTTGCCCGATGATCGGCAAGCCATTGAGATAAATGGATCTTTAAGAAGAAGACGGACGTGGACGGTAATGTCACTGTCTATGAAGCTCGACTTGTGGAGAAGAGTTTTTCACAAGTTGAAGGAGTTGACTACGATGAGATTTTCTCATTCGTAGCGATGCTTAAGTCCGTCGGAATCATGTTAGCATTATCTGCATTTATGAAATCTGGCAGATGGATGTCAAAACGAGTTTCCTTACCAGTTTTCGTAAGGAAAGGTTGTATGTGATACAATCAGAAAGGTTTTGTTGATCCTAAGGATGCTAAAAGGTATGCTAGCTCCAGCGATCCTTCCATGGACTAGAGAAAGCATCTCAGAGTCAGAATATATACAAAGTTTATGAGAAACTTGTATCTCCAAAAAAGTGAGTGGGAGCACTATAGAATTTCTGATGAGTATATGTTGTTGACATATTGTGGATCAGAAATGATGTAGAATTTATGGAAAGCATATAGGGTTATTTGAAAAGTGTTTTTCAATAGAAAACCTGGATTAAGCTGCTTGAACATTGAGCATCAAGATCTATGAGGATAGAGCCAAAATGCTTAACGGTACTTTCAAATGAGCACGTACCTTGACATGATCTTGAAGGTGTTCAAGATGGATCAGTCAAAGAAGGAGTTCTTGCCTGAGTTGTAAGGTATGAAGTTAAGACTTAAAGCTCGACCACGGCAGAAGAAAGAGGAAGGACGAAGGTCGTCCCCTATGCTTTTGTCGTAGGCTCTATACGTTATGCCATGCTAAGTACCGCACCTGATGTGTACCTTGACATGATCGTCGGTACAAAGGTGATCAAGGAGTGGATCACCAGACAACGGTCAAAATTGTCCTTGGAGTAATAAGGACGTGTTTCTCCATTATGGAGGTTATAAAGAGTTCGGCGTAAAGGGTTACGTCGATGCAAGCTTTAACACCTATCCGAATGACTCTGAGTAGCAAACCAGATACGTATAGTGGAGCGACCATTTGGAATAGCACCAAGTGGAGCGTGGAAGCAGCATTTACAATATGACCTAGAGATTTGCAAAGTACATACGGATCTGAATGTTGCAGACCCGTTGACTAAAACCTCTCTCACAAGCAAAACATGATCAAACCCCAGAACTCATTGAGTCTTAATCACATGATGATGTGAACTAGTTTAGTGACACTAGTAAACTCTTTTTGATGTTGGTCACATGGCGATATGACCTGTGAGTGTTAATCACATGGCGATGTGAACTAGATTATTGACTCTAGTGCAAGTGGGAGATTGTTGGGAATATGCCCTAGAGGCAATAATAAATTAGTTATTATTACTATATTTACTTGTTCATGATAATCGTTTATTATCCATGCTATAATTGTATTGATAGGAAACTCAGATACATGTGTGGATACATAGACAACACCATGTCCCTAGTAAGCCTCTAGTTGACTAGCTCGTTGATCAATAGATGGTTACGGTTTCCTGACCATGGACATTGGATGTCGTTGATAACGGGATCACATCATTAGGAGAATGATGTGATGGACAAGACCCAATCCTAAGCCTAGCACAAAGATCGTGTAGTTCGTATGCTAAAGCTTTTCTAATGTCAAGTATCATTTCCTTAGACCATGAGATTGTGCAACTCCCGGATACCATAGGAAAGCTTTGGGTGTACCAAACGTCATAACGTAACTGGGTGGCTATAAAGGTGCACTACGGGTATCTCTGAAAGTGTCTGTTGGGTTGGCACGAATCGAGACTGGGATTTGTCACTCCGTGTGACGGAGAGGTATCTCTGGGCCCACTCGGTAGGACATCATCATAATGTGCACAATGTGACCAAGGGGTTGATCACGGGATGATGTGTTACGGAACGAGTAAAGAGACTTACCGGTAACGAGATTGAACAAGGTATCGGGATACCGACGATCGAATCTCGGGCAAGTACAATACCGCTAGACAAAGGGAATTGTATACGGGATTGCTTGAATCCTTGACATCGTGGTTCATCCGATGAGATCATCGTGGAACATGTGGGAGCCAACATGGGTATCCAGATCCCGTTGTTGGTTATTGGCCAGAGAGCTGTCTCGGTCATGTCTGCATGATTCCCGAACCCGTAGGGTCTACACACTTAAGGTTCGGTGACGCTAGAGTTGTTATGGGAATTAGTGTGCAGTTACCGAATGTTGTTCGGAGTCCCGGATGAGATCCTGGACGTCACGAGGAGTTCCGGAATGGTCCGAAGATAAAGATTTATATATGGGAAGTCCTATTTTGGCCACCGGAAAATGTTCGGGATTTTTCGATATTGTACCGGGAAGGTTCTAGAAGGTTCCGGAGTGGGGCCCACCTGCATGGGGGGACCCACATGAACGTGGGTAGTGGGGGCAAGGCCTCACACCCCTGGTCAAGGCGCACCAAGATCCCCCTTAGAAGGAATAAGATCATATCCCGAAGGGATAAGATCAAGATCCCTAAAAAAGGGGGATAACAATCGGTGGGGAAGGAAATGATGGGATTTCTTTCCTCCCACCTTTGCCAACGCCCCAATGGACTTGGAGGGCAAGAAACCAGCCCCCTCCACCCCTATATATAGTGGGGAGGCGCATGGGAGCTTCACCCTTGCCCCTGGCACAGCCCTCTCCCTCGCCAACACCTCCTCCTCCTCCGTAGTGCTTGGCGAAGCCCTGCCGGAGAACTGCAAGCTCCACCACCACGCCGTCGTGCTGCCGGAGCTCTCCCTCAACTTCTCCTCTCCCCTTGCTGGATCAAGAAGGAGGAGACGTCCCTGGGCTGTACGTGTTTTGAACGCGGAGGTACCGTTGTTCGGTGCTTAGATCGGATTCGGCCGCGATCTGAATCGCTTAGTGAATGACTCCACCGACCGCGTTCTTGCAACGCTTCTGCATCGCGATCTTCAAGGGTATGAAGATGCACTCCCCTCTCTCTCGTTGCTAGTTACTCCATAGATTGATCTTGGTGATGCGTAGAAATTTTTTGAATTTCTACTACGTTCCCCAACATTATTCTCACGATGAGTGGACTCCGCTCATCATTCATGAGAAAATGGCCGGTAACCGGGATGCCCAGTCCCATGCTCAAATAAAATCAAAATAATTACAAACAAAACTCCCCCAGGATAGTTGTTAGTTGGATGGTACCCGTTGTTTCGGGCCAGCCATGGAATGTTGCTCATTGGTGGTGGGGGAGTATAAACTTTACCATTCT